>CM070548.1:28670233-30017525 GCA_036346405.1 Phyllostachys edulis
AGTTACCAAAAACACCTATGCACACACAATTTGGCTGGTTTAGGAATACTCACTCTCTTTTAGACCTAACATCGACAGGACGATAAACACGGAGTAAAACCCAACTTGACTCTAGCGTGCTTGCATTAGCCGAACTTTGGCCCAAAGCAGCCCTGCGACTAAGGGTGCATTTGGTTGGGTGAATCAGGGTGAATGGGATGGGATAGTACAGGATGGATGGGATGATCCTGGATGAGATGATACAAGTATGGTGTTTGGTTGGTGGGATAGGATGATACATGATTTTGTTTGGTTGGTAGGATAGGATGATCCTAGATGATACAGTATGGCACGTGGGGCCTGCATGATATATATTCTTTTTTGCACTAAAATATGTCAACAGTGGTCTTGTTTTGTTGATTAAATGACAAGGAACACAACGATTCAATCGGATTGCAAATCGGATACACGGTTTAGAAAATATGATCATTTGAAGCTTGTAAATTACATTACCACGTCACCTTTTTTAATTCTATATGCTGTGTTTGAAGCAATCCACTGGCGTGGGAGAAACTGAACCGAATGGTTTGCTCTTTTTTTTTTTGGAATGGCATGGTACAACATCTTTCTAGAATATTCCATTCTATGGAACCACTTCGTCCTGAACCATTTGATTCCATACAGCAAACCAAACGCATGAATCTATCTATTTCCCGAACCATCCGATACAGGACGGTCCGGTTCCCTCATCCAAACGGACCCTAAAGAAACGGGCTCACGCTTCCCGTGTAATTCCGGCCGTCCAACAATAAATAAAGGTGGAATTGATTATTTACTATTCACTTAGACATGTTTCAAGATTATACCCTTATTCCTAATGTAATTGTTTTTTTACCCCTCGCTTAGTTTGATCCTTGATTAAATACTCCGTTTTGTTTATTTTAATAATATCGGTCAGTTTTTGCCGTTATAGCCACGCAAAAAGACACTAATGCCCTTACCCGAACCCGTTTCCACTCCACGCCGCTCGGTCGCACCAAAGGTTCCCTGGGCTCTCACCTAATCGCTCAATTCCCCACTCTCCGATGACCTCCTCCCCCTATTGCACCTCCCCCTCCTCCTTCTTCACCGCCTCTACCTCTGCCCGTGCCTTCTCCCCTTTCCCGTCGTTCCCCGCCGCGAGCACAGGGTGTGGACCCTACCAAGATCCAGCCTGCATGTGCGCGCTGCAAGGCCATCCTCAATGTGCCACACGGCCTTGCCCACTTCCGCTGCCCCCAATTCGACGTCAACCTCTCCAAGCTTCGCCATTTCCTTGCCTCCGTCGCCCCGGGCTTCGTTGGTAGGGAGCCCTAGAGGCGCTGTGTCGAGGGTGATGGAGACGGTGTCAAAGGCGACGAAGCCACTCGCCTGCCGCGGCGGCAGAGCGCACGAGCTCCATCTTAATGCGGTCGATGGGGATGGACCCGATGGTGATGTTAAAGAACACCACCGGGCTCTTCGGGTTCGGCGATGACTAGTGCCACTCCACCGCCGAAGCCGTCGTGGACGGTGACGTGGGCCTTGCTGAGATGGCCATACCTTTGGAGGACACCATGAGGTGCTCTCGGGCGTGTGGTGGAAGCTTCTCGAAGGTCAGGGAGCTGACTTGGGAGCGAAAGAATCTTCGAGGGAGGTCGACGGCGCACAGCCTCCACCGTGGTGGGGCACATCTGGGCGTAGCCTTGGATCTCCACCTGGTGTACCCAGATCCACACCTCCTCCTCCGTGGGCCGCTGAAGGACATCCTCGGGGCCGGTGGAGGGGGATGGGGTGGGTCCTTCGTCATCGTCCCCCTCACACTCGCCTTCTTCATTGAGGTCTTCGTCGTAGATCTCCTGTTTGGTGCGAGTCGGATGAAGATGTGGTTGGGCGAGGGCATTTTCGTCTTTTCACATGGCTAGAAAGGAAAATCCCAGATATTATTAAAATAATCAAAAGTGGTATTTAATCAATGATCAAACCAAGTGTGCCGGACCCCGGACGTTGAATACCCGAAATCCTTGTATGTGTACCGTACTAGTCCTAGATTAAATACCCCCGGTACTGGGACCGAAGAAGGTGTCGTCCGGCATGTGGCCATCCTCATCCTTTGAACAACAATTTAAACAATATTGAGTACATTGCGTACTCAGCAAGAGTTGTAGTGTATCGCAAAATTTATATATATGCATGGCTAACAAGGGAGGAGGCTCTATGCTACAAGTTGTTTTAAGCATTAAACAAGTTTTATTTGCAATATCAATACATAGTATTTTGCAACGGTAGTTTAAAGAGCAGTTAAATAGATGAAGAATCAACAAATAAGTAACTTGATAAATAACAAATCACAATCCTCCTTGGGTGCGATCAACATCTTACTTTCAACCATAGACATGACACTCAACTCAAATATTAACAAAAATATCCATCCCAACTTTTCCAACAAAACCGTTTTTGCGAAAATAGAGACTATACCATTAAGACAGCAGTAAGCACGCTCATGACTGCGAGCACGGCAATTTAATTAGATTTACACTCTGCAAAGGTGTACAACTTTACCAATAGTATATGAATTCTCTATTTTATGCGACATCCATCGATGCCACCGCTTACAATCTTTTAGTAAGCAGTTTAGAGTACGTAACGAAGCCTTTACATTACCTAGTCCTAGCCTTGCACTAGCCCGGCAATGAAAACCTTCACTTCAATCTCAGATACCTCCCGTCAAAGTGAGGCATTAATCGTTGTGTTGGAAGGCTTTGGTCCTAACGCCTCGACGATGGGAGCCCCTTCGAGCAATCACACATGCTCGCATTACTACGGCCTACCAACATGCATGGCTAGTTTTTGATGACTTAATTAGCTAAGGACATCCCATACCGACACATGTGGTTGTACGCTTAGGCTTAGATAGGACTTACTGGCATTCGGTCCTTAATTGACCCGGGCGAGGATCTCCCCCTATCTACATGTGAGAAACCCTCTCACATTCATCAGTTCATATTATAGCTCGCCCGTGTCGCAATCTAAGTTTTTTTATACAAAATTAACAGAGGTAACTCCTCTGTACCATCATTTCAAATATCCCAGATCATATTCAATATCCCAACCACTTTCAAATTTTAGTAAATACTAAAGCCCAACTAAACATTTATGCGATATTCGCATTCGAAAAACCCAATTCGACATCATTTATTGCCTAAACAATAACCTAATGGCTACAACAGTAAGGATGCCAATATTTCAAGGAGGATCATGCATTGAATAGGAATATAACTACCGTTATCCTCAAATATAGCATTTCTACCATTATACCGTAAGGATGCTTTGAACGGAGACATTTGGAAGCTTGACTGGAAGCTGTTGTTATAGAAAAACTCGGTGAACGCAAATCATTTCTCCCAATTCGTGCTATAGGATAGCACGCAAGCCCTCACCATATCGTCCAAAATCTGATTTGTCCTCTCTGTTTGGCCTCCCGTTTGTGGGTGTAAAGCCGTGCTAAAGAATAGCTCGGTTCCCAATAGCTCGTGCAAGCTATCCAAAAAACGTGAGGTGTATTGAGAGCCTTGATCGGACATGATCGTCTTTGGCACATCGTGCAAGCGAACAATGTTGTTTATATAGAGCTCTGTGAGTTTGGCACCCTTTTACATTGTATTGACCAGAATGAAATGTGCCACTTTGGTCAAGTGGTAAATGATAACCCATATCAAGTCGTGCCAGTTCTGGGTTTTCGGCAAGCCGATAATGAAATCCATACCGACGTCATCCCACTTCCAATCAGGAACCTTTAGGGGTTGAAGCAGCTCTGCTAGTCGTTGATGTTCCTCCTTAACACGTTGATACACATCGCACATGGCAACATGTGCGGCGATATCTCGCTTCATACCGGGCCACTAGAATTGCTTTGGGAGGTCCTAATACATCTTCGTTCTCCCGGGTGAATAGAGAGTGGTGATTCATGAGTTTTTATGAGTATTAGCTCATTGATATCATGATTATCCGGGACATATAGCTGCTGTCCACGCATAATCATTCCACTCGCATTTTCGGTGAATTTTGATTTTTCACCGTTCTGCAGTTGGCTCTTGATTTCCGCGACCGCTTTATCTTTGAGTTGTGCAGCCTTAATCTAAGATTAGAGGGTAGGTTGCAGCACTAGGGCAGCAACATTACCCTCCTCAATCACTTATAAGTTGAGCCTTTGGAACTCTTCGTGCAATGCCGGTTGATTTGCCTCAATTGACACGTTTATGCAATGAAGCTTCCAGCTGAGAACATTGGCTACAACGTTGGCTTTACCAGGGTGGTAATGGATGCCAAGATCGTAGTCCTTGATCAACTTGAGCCATCTTCTTTGCCTTAGATTCAGATATGGTTGCGTGAAGAAATATTTCAGGCTCTTGTGATCAGTGTAAATTTCGCACTGATTGCCGATAGGATAATACCTCTAGATCTTGAGAGCATGAACCATGACCGCCAATTCCAAGTAATGGGTTGGATAATTAGCTTTATGAGGCCGCAACTGACGTGAGGCATAGGCCACCACTTTGCCTTCTTGCATCAGCACACAACTAAGGTCGGGGCGGGATGCATCGCAATACACAATGAAGCTTTTGTGTATGTTGGGCAGGACAAGCACTAGGGCTGTTGTGAGTCTTTTCTTCAATTCTTGGAAACTCTCATCACAAGCCGCTGACCATTCATACTTCTTTTCCTTTTTAAGAAGTTGTGTCATCGGTATTACGATTTTTAAGAAGTTTTCGATGAACTGTGATAATATCCAGCTAGGCCGAGAAAACTTCGGACTTTGGAAATATGCGGGGCTATTCCCAAGCTAGCACATCACGTACTTTGCTCGGATCCACGACCACACCTACTTCGGAAAGAACATAGACTAGTACCACACCTACTTCGGAAAGAACATAGACTAGTAAGTCGACTTCTTTTAGCCCAAATTCACATTTGCTGAATTTTGCTGAATTTTGCATACAGTTGGTGCTTACGTTGCTTGTCAAGCACCATACGCAAGTGTTGCTTGTGTTCCTATGCATTCTTGAAATAGATAAGAAAGTCGTCGATGAATACCAACACGAATGGGTCCAAATACTCCATAAAAATCTTATTCATAAGATTCATAAAGCTTGTAGGAGCATTGGTGAGTCTAAACGATATTACGGTGTACCCGTAAAAGCCATAATGGGTGGTGAATGCAGACCTTGGAATGTCTTCCGACTTGATCTTGAGATGGAAATACCCTAGCCTTATATCAGTCTTGGAGAAGACACAAGCACCATTCATTTGATCAAAAAAATTATCATTCCTTAGGAGAGGATATTTGTTCTTGATGATGACTTTATTTAAAGAACGGTAGCCGACACACATCCTCAGACTGTACACTTTCTTCTTCACGAACAACACATGGCTTTCCCATGGTGACGGGCTAGGACGGATGAATCCCTTGTACAATTGCTCTTTGAGTTGTTGTTTCAATTCGACCAACTCATCAGAGGCCATTCGATATGGTCGCTTAGATATAGGTGTTGTTCCGGGTAGCAAATCGGTGACAAACTCCATGTCATGGTCCGACGGCATTCCCGACAATTCATTCGAAAATACGTCAGGATATTAACATACCACAGGCACTTGACTAAGCTCTGGAACTGAGATGAAGTTGAGCGTGAGCTGCTGCAATGGAGCTGCATATGTGGAGGAGAAAACGACCCGTTCTCCATCAGAGTTGATAAGAGAGACGACCCGTTCTGCGCAATCGATAAATCCTTTGTGTTTAGACAACCAATCCATCTCAAGAATCACATCTAACCCAAGGGTATCTATCATAATGAAGTTGGCTTTGAATCCTACCCCATTAATATCAATTTGGACTTTAAAACAACCGAGTTTTGCCCTCATAACATACCCGACGGAATAGACTACCATGTTGTTTTTTAGGTGTGTAGTTTTTATATCTTGTTGCATAGCAAATTTCTTATATATGAATGAATGAGAAGCTCTAGAATCAATTAACACCAATGTAGGTACTGAGTACATGAGAATCGTACCCATTACTACATCGGGTGTTGCATTTGTCTCCTCAGCGGTCGTATGGTTCAGACGACCGCGCCCGAAGCCTTGCACCGGTTTGGGGGCTTGCTGCCCTCCTTAACCTCGTGTGAGGCCCTGGGGTCGCTACTGGACACCTTGGGGTTGAGAATCAGGCTCCGGGAGTTGCTTTTGTGGGCAATTTCATGAGTAATGCCCACGTTCCCTGCAATTGTAGCAAGTAACGGTTGCTGCCTGGTTTTGTGTCCCAGACGGTTGCCCTCCATAGTTATATGGCTAAATCGTGGCTTTCTGCGGGTGGGGGCCTTGTGATTTATACCTTGGTGGTGGTGGTGCTGAAGGACGTGCGCTCAATGGTTGCCAAACGAGTGGTCTCGGCGTGCGGCTGCTCGCTGATTTCTGCACTAGCCACTTGCGCTTGCGGCTCTCCACGACCATTTGAGTGCTATCATCAACCCGGATTGCCTTGTTGATCAAGGTCTAGAAGTTAGGGATATTGTGGGCAGCGAGTGACCACTTTATCTCATCATTGAGGCCCTCCCAGAAGAGAGCAACCTTCCTGCCCTCATCCGGTATTTTGGAAGCAGCGTACCAGGCAGGCTGGTTGAAGCGGTGGAGGAACTCCTGTCATGTTCCCCTACTTGAGTTCATAGAACCCCCACTTGTTGATGTCCATGAGACCCGCTGGTATGTGGCCGTCACGGAACGCCTTCTTGAAGGCAGCCCAAGACATGGTCTGGCCTTCTCCAAGGATGTCCTGATGGCTTTTCCACCAAGAAGTTGCTGCACCTTGCAGCTGATAAGATGCATAAAACAACTTCTCCTTATCATTGCACTGAGAAATGACTAACTTGCTCTAGACGGAGCGAAGCCAGTCGTTGGCGTCGAGAGGAGCCACCACAGACGAGAAGGTCGGTGGTCGAGTTCGCATGAACTCGCCCATCCTCGACTGTGAATGGCGGAAGCTCCACCTCTTGCGGTCGCAACGCCAAGGGTGGTGGTGTTCTGCACCAACTATTGTAGTAGTAGAGTGTTCGTCTGCTTCCCTTGCTTGATCATGGCGAGTACTTGCACCATTGTGGGCGGTGGAGGCAACACTTCTGCTTCCTCAACGGCGTGTTGATCCTCAAGAGCAGGTGGATGCAACAAGTTAGGTTACGGAGGATTGGGGACCTAGTCTTCTGGTTGTCATGATCCAGAGGTAGCTCCCGAAGCCATTAGCTGGTTAATTGAGCGTGTTACCGGTATCCTGTTCATACAACATGCAGGTTAACAAATTTGTGCGCATGATGAGAGGGAATGACCACAAGTTAAGTGGGTCGGCAGGTAACATCACCCCATACTAAAATAACTCATTTAAAACTGAAATATGCATGTTTTATTATCATAAGGACGACACTCAATAAAACTTTAACATACTAGTTAAGTTTTACATGGTTCGCATGCCCGTTGCTTAAGCATTACAAAAAGCAATTAAACCATAATAAGTAGCAAATTACAATCATCATACATCAATACCTTACATAATTTATCATACCAAAATACCCAAAAGCACTCACGCTAAGATCCTACATCTGAGCTCTCCGATTGGTAGTCTAGATCTAAACGCCGTCGTTGCGCTTAGCGGCGCGAAGTGAGTCTGGTGCAGCGGAGGAGAACGGGTCGATGAACTCAATCATCTCATGCCTATCATGGCGAAGATGGTGTTGCTACACCACTCACGGCAGTTCCTCCGCATCCGAGTAGATGGCCATCACGCGGCGGCGGTGACCGATAGCCAACATACGGGGACGTCGGGTACCCGGTCGGATACAGATGGTGGGCTCTGGCAACTCCTCCGTATGTGCTAGTACGACATTCTACCCATACAATAGCTCCCGCAAAAAGAGCCCCTAGGCCACCATCGGAGCGATGCTGTCCTCGAGTGTGGAGATCCTCCGGCGAGCCTCCAACAGCCCGCGGGTCACACGATGGAGGTATCCATCAAGTGATCTCACGAGACCGGCGAGCTGTAGGTGCTGAGTGATGAACGGCATACCCTCCACCCGATAGGTATGCTCCTCTCTATCCATCGTCCGTACGGGGAAGTAGAAAAACATGTCTTCCAGCTCGGGCAGCTCGTGTCGTAGGCGTATGATGATGACGTAAGCCACATCGTAAAGTGACATTAGGGCGCAAGAGCCCCGTCCGTAGTAGTGGAAAGAGGGATCTCCAAAGTGTCGTTCCTAAATAAGCACCTTGGTGAGGTACTCAATGGACACCGCACTGGACGGCATGCTGGAGATAGTGTATAGCGGCATATGAGGCCAATGGACACGCTGTAACATCAACCATAGGGTGTGTTGTAGTGTGCCTTCCTCAAATGCACTAGTCCGGTACTGTGGTTCCTATAGGGTGGTCATCTAAAATTTAAGAAAAGTAAAGTTAGTGATCATTTCTACACATAATGAGAGATATAGATAAGAAATGACACTAAGACAAGAAAAGAATTATAGCACAAGTTTTTATTCATTCTCTACAATATTTAACCAACACCTATGTTTTATTTTCAAGTTATACTACCCCTTGGTCTTTATGTATAAATAGACCTCCATAATGCCCAATCAAATCAACACCAAGTGAAGGTAGGAGAGGGTTAAAGACTAATACATCACATTATTTTTAGTACATAGTTAGGTTCTGAAATTTTTGTAAAGAGCCATCTATAGTGGCATTTTTGCTAGTTTTAAAACGGGTTTTCAAAAGACCTTCATGTATGATGTTTTATGGTCTTTTCCAAAACATTTTGGCTCTGTTTTAATACCTTAAATATGGTAAAAAAAACTTTTTATTTTCAGAGAGCACCTCTCTTTCCAAAACTAGGATTATTTTGAGAGAAGATGAGAAGGGATATCAAAAGAATGGCTTAGATGAGAGGAGAATGCTAAGGGAGGTAAGATTATCAAGAACTCCTAAATTTTCACAACTATTTTCATAGTTAAAATAGGTTGCATTTTTGAAAACCAAATCATAATGTGATGACCATTCTATCTAGGGCTTGTCCTACAGTCAGTATAGCTTTAATACCAGCGCTGTCGGACCCTGAGAGTTGAATATCCAAAATCCTCTTGTGTGTATCGTACTAGTCCCGTGATCAGTGGCTAGTACACATATCCACAACATTGGCATATACATCCATACACAATTACATACAACATGAAACAAATATGGTACATAAACTTGAGCGATTACATAATTTATGATACAGGGGCCAGCCGGCCAAATTAAAAGACAAGTATCAGAAGTAGCAAGTTAAACAGTGGAAGCATAATAAATAAAGTCCAAAAGTCTAGCAGTATGCCCATCCAAATCCTCATGCAACTGACAAGGATAAGTCCTAGAAAGACCGGTACCCGTACCCATACTCCCGATATCAGGACCGAAGAAGGCGTCGTTCGGCATGTGGTCATCCTCATCCTCTGCACAACAATTTAAGCAAGATTGATTACATTACGTACTCAACAAAACTTGTAGTGTATCACAAAATTTATATATACACATGGCTAACAAGGGAGGAGGCTCTATGCTACAAGTTGTTTTTAGCATTAAGCAAGTTTTATTTTCAATATCAATACATAGTATTTTGCAATGGAAGTTTAAAGAGCAGATAAGTAGATAAAGAATCAACAAGTAAGTAACTTGATAAATAATAAATCACAACTCTCCTTGGCTGCGATCAATATTTTACTTTCAGCCATAGACATGACACTCAACTCAAATATTAAAAATATATACATCCCAACTTTTTCAACAAAACCGTTTTTGTGAAAATAGACACTATACCCGGTAAGATTGCACTAAGCACGCTCATGACCGCGAGCACGACTATTTAAATAGATTTACACTATGCAAAAATATACAACTTTACCCACAGTATACCTAGTTTATCTGGCATCCGTCGATACCACCGCTCATGATCTTTTAGTAAGCAGTCTAGAGCACGTAACGAAGCCTTTACACCACCTAGTCCTAGCCCTGCACTAGGCCAACAATGAAAAACCCCACTTCAATCTCGGGTACCTTCTGTCAAAGTGAGACATTAACCATTGTGTCGGAAGGCTTTGGTCCCAACACCTCGGTGAAGGGAGCCCATTCGAGCAATCACACATGCTTATAGTACTACGGTCTATCAACATGCAAGGCTAGTTTTCGATGACTAAGGCCGTCTCATACTGGCACATATGGTTGTACGCTTAGGATTAGATAGGACTTACCAGCGTTCGGTCTTTAATTTTGACTCGGGTGAGGTTCTCCCCCCTATCTACATGCGAGAAACCCTCTCACATTTATCAGTTCATATTATAGCTCGCCCGCGTCGCAATCTAGGTTTTTTATTTCATTTTTATACAAAATTAACAGAGGTAACTCCTCTGAATCATCATTTCAAAATCTCTCAAATCATATTCAATATTCCATCCACTTTCAGATTTTAGTAAAGACTAAAGCTCGATTAAGCATTTATGCGATATTTGCATTCGAAAAACCCAATTCGACATCATTTATTGCCTAAACTACAATCTAATGGCTACAATAGTAAGGATACCAATATTTGATGGAGGATCATGTATTGAATAGGAATATAACTACCGTTATCCTCAAATATAGCAATTTTAAGTAAACATACACACATGCATAATAGATTTTGCAAAAAGAAGTACAATAATTGAAACAGTTGGATCGACATGGTCAAAGGGGGTGCTTACCTTGCTCTGGTATCTCAGAGTGTGAGGATGGAGGATCATCATAAATTTCGTTCAAAGTATCGACGTCTATTCAAAATGAGCCGATAGAAAATTAATTATAGAAAAATAATTTCAACAACAATAAAATCCAAACATGTTTTGAAATCGAAAATAGTGGGTGGTCCCACATGTCAGTGACTCATATACTAAACGTGTTTTAAATTATATTTTCGATTAAGTTTTTAGCCAGCCCCACATTTCATTGATTAGTTTCACTTAGCCACTTTCATTAGTGTTAAGCTAATACTCATCCTGAGTGGGTCCCACTGTCAACAAGAAAAAAGATAAGGGAGCAGAGCTGTGTGCGGCCGAGTGCCATGGCGAGCTCGCCAGCGGTGAATGGCGCAATGACTTGGCTCAAGGATGGGCAAAATGAGTTCCCTTCTCGACGGCAATTCCACCGGGCGGTGCTGGAGAGTGGAGATATGAATGGAGACAGCGCTACGCTGACGACAAGCGGCAAAGCTCCCTGGGTCTGAAATGGTTGTCATGCATAGAACAAATCGGCGGCGAATGATGGTGCACATTGTCTCTAGGGGACAACTACGATGCTATATGCAGCGGCTCGACGACCAATGGTCATCGGAGCGGTGGCGATACCCTTTGCAGCGGCACCATAGGAGGCCACGGTAAACTCCATGCTACGCTAGCTAATCGTTCAAACTAATGCGCACAAAAGCTTTAGAAGACTATCAGAAGCTCACCAAGGGTGTAGATGACGTCGGGGGATGGCCAAAGAAGCGTGTTGACGTTGAATGGCGGTGGTGCAGAGGTGGCTCACGGTGCTGTCGCTTTGTGGCGATGGAGATGCTACAAGAAGTGTAGCATTAGCTCACTAGAGACCCTAGGATGGTGTAGGAGCGAGGAATCGAACGGGGACTCACCAGAGTTACGACGAACATAAAAGGTGTAGGTGACTGCCAGATTTGGGGAAGAGCTCGATTCTGGTGATTCCCTAAGCTTGGGTTCACATTAAGTAAGGAAAGAGCATTAGTGGAGTATGGAATGCGATATGATGTGGTTAGGTGAGGTTCAAGCTTACCAGAGCGTCAAGCAAGGAAGACGAAGAAGATGACGACGCAATCACGCTACGGGGTTCCTAGAGCTACATCAAGCAAAGAGGAAGTATCAGTGAGGTAAGGGGCGCATGATGACGCTGGTGGCGATGGCAAGGAAGCTCACTAGAGGAAATGACGGTGTGAGGCTTGTTCACCGGCGTCGAGAACGACGCTCTCGTTCCTGGCAAAGCAAAGCGCGAGAAGCTTTGATTCTTTGTGGGAAGCGAGAATGGCGATCTGAGAAGCTCGTGACGCGGTGAGGGGCTTAAATGTGGCCGAGAATGACGCTAGAGATGCGGCGAGAAAATGGCGCAACGTACGAGTTTCTCGTGTCGAGCTTCGGTCTCGTTGCTTGCGTGGGATAACGGCGTGTCAACGGGGTAGCTAGCTTGGGCGATGGCAGGCGGTGGTGACGGGGGCAGGTGAGGCTCTAAACTGTGGGCGCCGGTCTTGTTCTATAGGCTAGTGGCGGAGCAGGCGAGGCACGCTAGCGCTTGGGCGCAGGTGTGAGGTGGGCAAAGGCTTTTGATAGGTGGGACCAGCAAGTCAGCGAGAGGGAGAGTGAGGGCTGGTGCGGGCTGGAGTGAGCACGAGCGGAAATGGGCTGGGCGAATTTGGCCCATTTGGTTCGGCGGGAATTCAAATTAAGTTTTTAAAATTTCAAACTGCTGATTGTTGTTTGAATTTTTTAAACATAGTAAACAGGCTCCAAAATTTATAAAAATTTTCGTGGAAGCTCCTGACACAGTATAGTTCAAATTTATAAAAATTTTCGTGGAAGCTCCTGACACAGTATAGTTCCTTGTGTAAATTTTTTAGGGTTTTATCTATTCTTTTATTTTCTCAAAAATTCTTCCAAGTTGCTGTTTGCATGTAAATTCACTATTTGATTTATGCAAAAGTTCAAAATCATGCTAAAAATAGTTTTACCACATGTAGACATGCTCAAAATTATTCTTCCATTTATTTTTATTTTATTTTTCCAAAATATGGTTTTTGGGATGTTGGATAAAAAACAATTACATCGGGAATGATGATATAATCTTGAAACACATATAAGGGATGGGGAAATAATCAAATCCTCCATAAATAAATTAAAATAAGAATAAAAAATTCTAATAATACTCATAGCTCCTATGAAAGATATATAAAAACCAACATTTCACCGAGTAAAAGAATTAGCAAAAAGAAGCAGAATTTCTACATCGTAGACTCCTAGTCCTCGCGCCGACCTCGGCGTCCTCCTCCGCCTCCACCTCCACCTCCCACCCGTCCTCCTCCCTCCTCCCTCCTCCCTCCTCTCTCTCTCTCTCTCTCCTTCCCCGACTCGCCAACCTCTCTATCTCCCCTCCCCTCCCTCCCCTCCCATTTCCTCCTCCCGTTTTCCTCCCCTCCATTCGTCCCCTTCCCCTCCTCCATCCCACCCTGTCTCCGGATCTGTCGCCGGGGGTACGATTCTTGGTGATCTCGCCGACCAACTCCTTGCGCCGGCGGCGATCCCAGTGCGTGGTAAGTTGGCCGAACTGTTTGTAAGGTTTGAATAGCCGTCAGATAAGATTCAACTGCATTTGTGGTCGTAGCAGCTAATTATTTTTGCTATCTTGTATGTGCTGAAATTCTAGAGATTTTCTTTTGCGTTTGGTTGGCAAAACATGCTTCATTTCCACCAATTTCCATTCTTTTTGTTGTAGTAGCGGGCCTTAGCAACTTATGGTTTGTTCGAAGCAAAAAAGTTCCTCATTGTTTTCCACTGCTTGCTGCAAATTTACAAGACCTACATTTTTGACATCCTGGTGGTTGTAGCAGGTTCGTGGAACAATCTATGGGTTCAAAATCGGTGGACGAAGTTCTTGATGCCGCTGCCGCCGGGGTCCACTACTCGGCGCCCCGTTTGGACGAGCTGGATCTCCAAGGGTCCATGTCGGGGCAGGAACAACCGACGACATCAGGCCTGGAGAATGGGCATCAGGAGCCATTTGTCATTGGTTAGTAGATGCTAAGTGCTGCCTATCTATTTGTTGTGTGGAAATAAGTAAATATCGATTGCTGTGTATAGTGTAGCCTATTAGCCCCCAAATGCGCTACACACTGATTTGGTTTGCATTGCAGGTGTTGCTGGGGGTGCATCTTCAGGTAAAAGTACTGTATGCAAAATGATCATCGATCAGCTGCGTGATCAGCGTGTTGTTGTTGTTACTCAGGTTTGTCTGTCACAACTTTGGTTTTGTTATTTGATTGCACCTTTTCTTCTTGTGGTATTTAGACAATCCTTTCATTTTTTATAATAAAAATTAACTAATGGTTCATTTTTTTTGGTGTAGAAGTCTGTTGTAACAATGATTATACCTTCATATTTTTAATTTGTATGTATCTATAGTATTAAGGTGAAAAATATCCACCGCATTTTTTTCTTAACTTTTGTCCCCTATGTCATGCATCACTACTACAAGAACCTTTCGTCGTCTTAGTTGCTGGAGGTTTGTATGTCTGGACTAACTTGATGGACTATGATGCTAGCACCAAAAAGTTCACCGTTAAATAAAGAGTATATCACAAATTTTCCTTGAGTTCATAAGTTTGAATCATGTGTAGAAGCTGACAAAACAATTATGGTTGCAGGTTGGTGACTTAGGGCCCAATCGACTATATATTGAGTATATAACCCTTGCTGCTAAGAAAATAAAAAAAAACAAGATTTAGCATTTTTTTTCTGCAATTTATTGCACTAGCACCGATATGTGGTGTAGCATCATACTTGATGTATTGCTAATTACTAAAATTTTACATTTGTCAGCATGACGCAATTGCCAAAAAAAAAGCCCAAATTCATTAGAGTAAAAAAAAACCTTGATATTCCTGCCCTTACCCTCTTCAAAGTATCACGATGAGCATATTGAGATGGCCGACTGCTTCACAGATCTTGTCTTCTGGGTCGGTGGCCACCATAGCTCTGTTTTAAATAGGGCTTTTTTTTAAAAAAAATTCAAGTTTCCAGTTGCTCCTTAATTATTTTTTGTATTGGTGTTGCTGAGCTTAGCTTGCTACTTTTGTGATGTTGTATCTGAACAATTAGCACTATTTGAAAAATGGCATAACATGATTGCTTATGACGATCTCATGTATTATTATTATTTTAAAATCATATCATGTATTAATATGTTAAGAGGCATTTTTACTGGTAAATTATTGTTAGTTTGTGTTATTGTATATAACACTTGCTGTTAATGATCTGTACTCCGTCCAACTATGAAAACAAAATTTATTTTACAAACATGCCAGTTTTAGTATTTACCAACCAATATATCGTGCTATGTCCAGAAATATACACCTCTCGATGCTAAATATCATAGTCACCATATGCTATTTACAATCTTGCAAGCAATACGACTGCTTATCTGAAATATTGCAGGAGTCCTTTTATTATGGATTGTCTGATGAGGAATTGGTCCATGTTCATGATTATAACTTCGATCATCCAGGTAGAATGCATGATTTCACGAGAATTTAATGTCTTAGTATGCCAGTCAAGAGATGCGCACTGACTTTTCTGCCACCGCTTCTGTTTTATTTTCAGATGCATTTGATACGGAGTTACTACTCTCTTGTATGGAAAACCTGAAACATGGCAAGGCTGTTGATATTCCTAATTACAACTTCAAAACATATAAGAGTGTTGCACATGCAAGGAAGGTAGTACTTTACATTTTTGTGCTATTCATTGTTATAATTTTGGGAGAGGGATTTTGCTATTCACAACTCTGCATCTTATTCATTATTAAGAGGGTATAAATAGACATGGGTTACATGGGCCAGGGCCACATGGGCCAAGAGAGATGGGCTGGGAATTTGGGCTTCCCAAACAAGGCCTTAACACCCCCTTCAAACTTAAGGTGGATCATGAGGATCTAATGCATTGAGTTTTAGATGAAGCCGATGCTCTATTATCGAGTATGAGCTTTAGTGAAGAAATCTGCAACTGGAAGCTCTGAGAGTACATACTTGAGGTTGATGGCTGACTGTTGACAATGAGACCGTGTGAAGGATGCATCAACACCAATGTGCTTTGTGAACTCATGCTTGATTGGCACTAGCAATCTGAATGACACTTGTATTATCACAAAACAGAGGTGTAAAATTATTACAATGGACACCGAGATTAGCTAAGAGCTATCAAAGCCAAATGATTTCTGAGGTGGTAGCGGCAAGGGTTTGAAGCTCAGCGTCTGCACTAGAGCCTAACACCGCAGTCTGCTTCTTAGATTTCTAGACAATGAGCGAAGTACCAAGAGAGATACAGTAGCCAGTGATACATCGGACGGCTAGCTCTTCTTCCCCGCGCCTTCTTCTCCCCCTCGCCTTCTTCTTCTTCTTCCCCGTGCCGCCTCCTCCCCCTCGCCTCCTTCTTCCCCGCGCCTCCTTCTCCCCCTCGCCTCCTTCCTCGTCAGTCGCCTCATGGCCTCGCCGCCTCGCCTCTGCCTCCTCCGCCTCGCCTCTCCTCGCCTTGGTGGCACCTAGGCGCTGGTCCACCGCCCGACTGACGCCTAGCGCTTAGGTGAACACTGCATCTGAGATATAGTCCATAAGCGTACGGCTGCAACAACGAGAGTGCAGACTGTAGTCATATGAGCAACTGGAGCAAAAGTCTTATCATAATCTCGACCATAAGTCTGCTGAAAATCTCTTGCAACAAGACGAGCCTTGTATCGCTCCACTGAACCATCTGACTTGTTTTTTACTTTGTACACCCACTTGCAAGTTATAGGCTTAGCTCCATATGGTAGCGGAACAAGATCCCAAGCACCTGTGCACTCTAATGCTGTAAGCTCCTCAGTCATAGTCAACTGCCACTTAGGTATACCGGCTGCCTCGTGATAGGTACTCGGCTCAGATACTGCACATGCACGAGGAAAACCCCATCTCTTTGGTGCCTGAATAGCGGAACAATCACGTAGGGCATATCGTGATGTAGTAAAATGATCGTCAGAGTCTGTGGTACTAGCTGGAGGGTCAAGTGGAGGAGAGGAGGACTGAGGATCAGAAGGTTCAAGAGGAATGGAAGTCTGAGGATCAGAAGGAACTCTCTGTTGGTGACTACAGTGAAAGAGAAAAGTGGAAGTGTTAGAAACTAGTCGAGCCGGTGTATCTGAGAAGGCAAGTTTGGTGAAGGAATGAGAGGTAGATATAAAAAGGAGGTGGAATCTGTGGAAGGAGTGGGATGTGTAGAAGGATATAAAAGAAGGGTCGACCTCATCAAAGGTCACATCACGAGAGATGCGATCGTGACGTGTTGAAGGATCATAGCAACGATAGCCCTTATACTCAGGACTATAACCCAGGAAGACACTCAACCGACCGAGGGCTCAGCTTTGTACGCTCACGAAGTGCTAGAAGAACAACAGACACAACCAAAAACACGAAGATGATCATAGCGAGCAGGTGCTCTGTACAGGACTTCGCCAGGACACTTGAAGCTTGGAAGAGGGCTGACGGTTGATGAGATAGACTGCCATAGAAACCTCTACCCCCCAGAAGTGAGAGGGAACAAAAGAGGAAATGAGAAGAGTAGAAGCAGTCTCAATGACGTGACAGTGCTTACGCTCAGCAACACCATTCTGAGCATGAGCATCAGGACATAAGAGCTAAGGAAGAGTACTCTCAGAAGAAAGGAACTGATGAAAGGCTGATGAAAGATACACTCCTCTAGAGTCAGGGCGACAAACACGGATGACAGAAGAGAATTGAGTATGAACCATCTGAGCAGAAGACTGATAGATAGAAATCAACTACGAATGGTGTTTCACGAAGTAGATCCAAGTGTATCGAGTGTGGTCATGAATGAAGATAACATAGTAACTGTAACCACCCTTTGAAGCAAAAGGAGGACCCCAAACATCCGAATGGACCAAATCAAAGGGACGATCAGATTGAGAAAAGCTGGAAGGGTATGAGAGTTGTACTTGCTTGCCAAGTCCACAACCCTTGCACTGAAATTTTGTATCAACAGAAACATGATCAAGAACACCTTGATGAATCAAGATAGAGAGGCGTGAGCCTCACAAGTGCCTCAAGCGATGATGCCATTGAGAAAAAGACTTGCAAACAAAAGTAGATGCAAAAGGACAAGGAGTAGATGAACCAACAACAGAGGATAAAGGAAGAGAAACAGGAATAGTACCCAAAATGGATGATAAAGGGAGACTCAGATGATCAAGAACATAGAGCCCTGCAGAACCTCTCTGACGATGACCTGTACCGATCATAACTCTTGTTCGACGATTTTGTACAAAGCAGGAGCTATCATCGAACCCAACAAAACTGTTCATATCCGCGAGCTGCTCGACAGAGATGAGATTCATGGAGAGCGAAGTGAGAGGTGGAAAGAGTCCCTTGATGAGTGATCGTGCATGGCGTTCCATCAGTTGTCTGAATCTTGATACCTTGTGCAACATGATGATATGATGTGAGCTGAGATGCATCAGATGGCACATGGAAAGAAGCCCCTGAATCCAACAACCATAGGAGTGAAGCACTTGACATATGACATGGTGCAGTAAAACCGGTGGATCCATCGGAAGATGCCTACAACCGACACAACTGGGTTGAAGACTGCTCATTTGAGCCTGAATCTAACCAAACTGAGTTGCACAAGACTCCATAGCACTAGCAGGGACAAAACAAGCAATAGCAGCATCAACAGTAGTAGTGACAGTAGTAGCATCAACGGCAATCAGCATGTCGGAGCTCAAGCAGAGGAGATACCACAGTAGTAGTTGGCCTTGTGGTCGGAGCAGAGGAGGCGCGGTAGCCTCGTCGGAGTAGAGAGGAGGTGCGACAGCCTTCTGGTCGAAGCAGAGGAGGCGCAGCAGCCTCGTCAGAGCAGAGAGGAGGTGCGACAGCCTTCTGGTCGAAGCAGAGGAGGCGCGACAGCCTCGTCGGAGCAGAGAGGTGGAGCTCGGCGGCGGGTCCTCGCCGGGAGCCGAGAGGTGGTCGGCAGTCTTGTGGTCGTAGCAGAGGAGGCATGGATCTGGCGACGGCGGAGAGAGGGGGTTGAAGGAGCTCGATGGAGCTCGACGGCGTGGATCCAGGTGGCGCTCGATGGTGCGCGGATGGAGTCGATGGCGTCGGAGAAGTTTCCAATCAATATCCGCCCTTTGTACTGAAGAATTTACAGTGTTATGAACACTCCCAATAATAGCTTCCTCACAACTATCATTGTAAAAAATCTAGTGTGGCAAGTGTTGACACAGTTTTTAGTAAACACTAGACACCTTTTTGCTACTTGGAATCTCATAATATTTGCTCCAAGAATGTTGGTTTACTGCTTACAAATTATTCTTCACTTTATTATTCATATTTCTATTACTTTATTTTTCAGAGTAACTCAAATTTTATGACCGATGCCAGGTTAATCCTTCAGATGTAATTATTTTGGAAGGAATTCTAGTTTTCCATGATTCACGTGTCCGGGATTTGATGAACATGAAGATCTTTGTTGATACAGGTATTGGTTTGTCTGGAAAGATCTTTACATGTATAAGTTCTTTTGTATCAATTCACAATAAATTTTGAGCCATTTTCTTGCGTATTTTGATGCACTGTTCACATAGGGTTTTGTGGTAATTTTGCTGGTGCATTTATTATTTAATAAGAAAACATTTGTTTTTGAAGTCATAAATATATCGCAGGGTGTGTTGCACAAAGTGAAGTCATAAATATATCGCAGGGTGTGTTGCACAAAGTGAAGTCATAAATATATTGCAGGGTGTGTTGCACAAAGTGCAACAATGGACATAATCAAGGCTAGCACTCTGCACTTGCCCTAAATGATGAATTTGAGAGACACCCTTCTAATTTTTTGTTGTAACTTTTCGTCAATGCTCTACATTGAAAGTATTTTCTGTCAGTAGACAGGGCTTTCAATACATGCAAAATTGCCTTGTACCCTATCCATCCCATCCTGAGAGTGTATAATCTTTTGTTAATGCATTCAATTCTATTAATTTTTCAGATGCTGATGTGCGATTAACAAGGAGGATCCGTCGTGACACCATTGAGAAGGGTAGAGATATCAAAACTGTGTTAGATCAGGTTACATAGCTTCAGCTATTACCATTTTTCTTTTCCATTAGGTTTTTCAACATTCAGCTCATCTAGAAGTTCTGTTTTTTTCATCGCAAGAAAAAAAACCTTTTGAACTAAGGCATTCACAAAAGGCTATTTGTTATCCACACTTGTCCTTTATGTTTATGTTAATTTTGGCATTGAATATAACTTTTTTTCACAGTACTCAAAGTTTGTTAAGCCTGCTTTTGAAGACTTCATCCTCCCAACAAAGAAGTACGCTGATATTATCATCCCACGAGGCGGAGATAACGATGTGGCAATTGACCTAATCGTTCAGCATATTCGCACTAAGCTTGGTCAACATGATCTCTGTAAAATACACCCCAATTTATATGTCATTCAGACTACTTATCAGGTATCTAATGTAAACATAAACATTTTTTTTATAAAAAAATCAACTGCTTGTTGTTTGATGTCTCCATAGTAAATTGAACATAATCTGCAATTATTTATGATTTTTATGGTGTATAATTGTTGAATTCTTAATGCTGCTTTCTTTCAGATACGAGGCATGCACACAATAATACGGGATGCTGCCACGACAACACATGATTTCATATTTTATGCTGATCGGTTGATTCGTTTGGTCAGTATGCACATGTATTTGATGAGTTCAATTTTATATGGGTTCCCATGGTGGCTTGAACTTCCCTGTGGAAAATAGGTTGTCGAGCATGGTCTTGGTCATCTCCCTTTCAAGGAAAAGCAGGTCATAACTCCGACTGGTAAGTAGTATTTCACAGTGGTCGTCTGCATATCTTCCCCTGGATTGTTGCATTGTATATATGTATATAAGTTATCTCTTCAAATGCATTGGGGATGTTGCTTGCTGCTAGTTTGCATTAAGGTGCTAATGCATGATTGGATGCAATGTCCTGCCCTAACATTTTTTGTCCATCAAATTCAATTATATATTTTTATAGTATTTTATAATCTTGTGTTTCCAATCATAATGTTCCTGTATGTACTTTAATATGGTGCATCATTCTGCTTGAAGTGTGTACCTGCCGTATCATGGTTCTGTACCTCTTTTGTTTTCATTATGCTTTTAGCATTGTATACATGCATCTGCTTATCGGATTCATAAAGGTGAAACTCTTAGGCTACAGTTCTCAGTTGGATGTTTTGAAACCATTCATCATTTGCTTCTCCCTTTCTTTTCAAACAAGGGCAAGTGCCCCTGTTTCCGCTTTCGTAGAAACAGAACATGAACACAACCAAAGTTTTGCAGCATACCCAGCAAATACAACACTTGCAGCTGGTGTTTAAGAGGGGAGGGAAAGCGGCTCACCCAAAGGCTGTTGCTAAGTTCATTACAAAGAACATCTAACACCAACAGAAAACAGCTTCCGCTCTACAAGAACGCTAGGATATCAATCCAATATGACCATGGCTGAAGAAGTTCTGCTCACCACCTTCCGGGCGTCTCCTGAATTAATCTTGCGCCTTGTTGCATATGCTTCTTCAAATCTAGCTTATGTAATCCAGCCCAATACAACAGAAACAGATACATTTTATAAACCACCTGATTAGGATCACCTAAAACTTCTTTTTTTTGGTCAAAGCAGATGTCATTACTAACATTACAGATGGCCCAACAAACCGCACCTAAACCAATGACTGGCATCCATGGCACATACTGATGCGGCCATGACCGATAAGCTTACAATTATCTAGGTTTCAGTGTAACACCAAGCCCTTTGCTGGTGATACTCCACACATAGCTAGCAATAGGACAGTCGAAGAATATATGATCCATGTTCTCTGTCTGACCACACATATACCATCTATCACTACCTATCCAGCCTTGTTGCATAATGTTAATCTTGGTGAGAATGGCACCTTTGCTCATCAGCCACAGGAGAATCCTAGTCTTAACCGGTATTCAAGCTGAGCAAATCCTCTTCACCCCCCTGATACAAGATCCCTGTATCAGCTTATTGCAGAAAGATGTGACAGTGAACTTACCAGCTTTATCCCATCTCCATCTCCTCTTCCTCGGTGAGGTGGATAGTTACACATCTTTCTTTGAGCTGAGAGAGCTAATACGTTGATTAGCAGACAATTTCTTCTAAAGGTGAATCTGACTTGCCCACTTAGCACCTGCTGGACAGTAGTCTCTTCATTGTTTGGAAAGCACTAGAGGTCAGGATATAGCAAGGCCAATGGTTCATATAATAGCCGTCGATCCTCCCAAAATCCTTTTTTTTCTTTCGATGAGAAATCCGCCCATAATCTAACTCTGGTGCCTTTGGCCAACCATCTCCTTACAACCTGGGAACATCAATGATCTAAGTTACAAGATATCATCCCAATTCCCAACTAGGTGAGTGTTGAAGCCTTCTTTTAACCTGAAAAAAAGACCTCAAGACTTTCTACAAATGATTTGTTATATTTGTTTGGGATTGCTTGCTTACTTAAAATTCCATGTTGTAGCATTATAGGAAAACAGCGGCGTGGTTTTGACAAACAGCCAATGTCATTGTTAGCCCAAATATGGGCAATAGTTTATCTACCTCCATAATTCTATTCTTTTGTAGTAAGCCTGTTTACTGAAGTTACCTGCACTTGTACTCTCTCCTGTAAGTAATTTATAGTTTGCCCTGGCGCACTTTCTTATGCATGCAGGATCTGTTTACACCGGTGTGGAGTTCTCTAAAAGATTGTGTGGTATCTCAGTGATTAGGAGGTACTAAGTTTTCCAAAATATTTCGATCTTGTACGTTCTTGAGGTTCTAATTGAGTGAGCTTAGTTGGAGCCTCTCCTACCGTTTTCCGGTAATTTTTTTTTATTGAACAACTTTGGCACGTATAGGAGGATGAAAAATACCTGATTTTGTGCCATGCTACTGTGTATATCAGTGATATCATTAGGTTGCTTGTATGCCTGAGAGCTTGAACAGATGAAACAATGGTAATTTACAAATGCTCCACGCCAGAAAGTGTTGGGAACTTGGTTTCAGTCTTCTTTAGCTTTGCTGTGCGGACTTCGTTCCTTAAAAAATAATATCGTAGTTGTCTAGTGACTGGTAAACGTGCTTTTTTCAGTTTTTTGAGCAACGCATGCACTAGAATACAAATGTACAATTCATTAGTTTGGCATATATGAATAAAGTAAATCATACATCCTTGAATAGTAATGCATAATTATGTTAATGATTCGCTGCAATTGCTTTCCAGTGGTGAAAGTATGGAGAATGCACTGCGGGCATGCTGTAAAGGTATAAAGATTGGAAAGATTCTTATTCATAGGGAGGGAGATAATGGGCAGCAGGTTTGGTTTAATCTACTATCTACTTTTGTATTGTATGTTAGGGTGAGTCAAAAGTACTAAGCTCTAAATTTTTTGCAGCTCATCTATCACAATTTACCGAAAGATATTGCAAACAGGCATGTTCTGTTGTTGGACCCCATACTGGGAACAGGTTTGTTTGATGATTCTTACATATTTTGTGCACTGGAGTACTTTCATGTGAATAAAATTATAAAATCTCTTTCTCTAGTGTGCATGTGAGTACCTTCCTGTCCTCACTTAAACAAAATAGTGTTGGCATGCCATTCATCTTGTTTTCTGAAAAAGCACCTCAACAAATAGGTATGCAACCTCAGAAAAGAAACAAAATAGTGGAGTCTTCTTGTCATCTCTTTTCGGTGTGTGCAAGCCATTAAATCAGTAAGATGATATTGAAGTTATTTTTTTTTTATAGAATTAGCGTTTGTTAGCAAATTATCCTTTTTTCATACTAATCCATACATCTTCTGAAGCGCTCTCAATGTATCCCTTGTCCTTACTCTGTGCATTGTTTATGTATTGACTTGCTGAAATAAAGGTTTCAATATGTTTTGTGTCACTGAGAGAGGATGTTTGTCGAGTGGGCGCACCTGCTCAACTGTTGGATATTCATCTCATCTCACGTTATCATATTATCCCTTTTGATCATTATCAGGAAATTCAGCTGTTCAAGCTATATCTCTGCTCTTGGAGAAGGGTGTACAGGAGGCAAATATTATATTCCTTAATCTTATATCAGTAAGTATTCTGAAGTGCTGGGTACTTTCTTTTCATTTTTTTGGGTATATTGCTCATTTTCGTAATTTTCATGTAATTTGCACAAGTGCTCTTTGAAGCTCACAATTGGTTTTTGCTACTTTATAACAGAAATAACATTTGTGTAATTCCCTATTATAAGATCACGGTTTAAGCTTATTTTAACCTTGTTATGTTCTAGCTTTATAATCTTAATTGTCCCTTTTGACTATAGTCTATAATATAAATCTACACTTCAGTAATTTGGTGACTACAATTGATATTTAATGATCATCTCAATACTGCCTATGGCTACTTTTGTATCTGCTGTTCTGTGGATGGCTGAACAACGGATGGAGGGTGCAGGAGATGATTTCTCTCTAGAAGTTATTTAAAAATATGTGATTTTCAGTGAAGTGTGAAGCCTGACTTGATTTCTCATCCTTTTTGTACATGATCATGATATTGACTTAGATTTTTTCCTTCACAGTTAGTATGTACTGGTTAATAACCAATCTACTCTTCACTAAAACTGTTTGCTGTTGTCCCAGGCTCCCCAAGGAGTGCATGTGGTCAGCAAGAGATTCCCAAGAGTCAAGATTGTGACCTCGGAGATTGAGTTTGGTCTAAATGATGATTTCCGCGTCATCCCTGGAATGGGCGAGTTCGGAGATAGATACTTTGGAACAGATGATTATCAGTCATCGACACCATTCTTTTGTGATGACAAAAATCGTGTCAGGTGAGCTGTTGTATTTGTGTAGCTAGATGAATGGCTTCTTTTATTCGTCAGATTCAATTAAATGCCGTATGTGTGCATATTCCTTCACCAGTCTTGCAAGAAGTTAACCATGTCACATTTTAAAACTGTGCATGCAGGCTTTTGTGAGAATTTGCCCAGACATACCAAGTCCTGCCTGCGGCATCATCTCCATTTTTTGAGAAACTTATTTTCATATTCCTAAACTCTTAAATGCCCATATTAATGTATTCATTACCAGAAACTTGTGTATCATGGAACATTACAGTCCGAACTCTCCTCTAAACATAATCGGAGCAATTCCATTTTTTTTGGTGCGGACAAATCTCTCCTTTTTGAAAGCAAAGTCTTCTCCTGCCTCTATGCTTGCATGAATTTCCTCCTTTATTGCGTGATTCTGGTGCGTATATGGTGATCCTTTGCTTCTCTTTACTAGAAGCAGGAATGGTTCGCGACTACAGTCATGCTCAAGCAACGCAAAAAGGAAACTGGAACCTGAGAAGTCTAGGTACAAGAGGTCCTATTCAGCGACTACTGCCTAGTGCACAAATGGGCTTTTAGGTTTGCCGAACGCCTTACCTGAACTATATCAAAAGAAGAGAATATAAAAATGCTTAGCTCTTGGATTTCTGCAAGGATAGCCGCAATCTCTGACCGGTGGTTGCTCCGTAGTGCCAGAGACCAACGAGTTGGAGGGGATCGGTTTCAACAATCACATGGTCAGCATTCCAGTCGATGATCAATATCCCTTGCCCATGCGACGCCTTCCCTAGCGGCGATTCTCCATGTCTTCGCCCATTCCTCGCAGTCCACAACGACCACATACCACAAAGAATAATACATGCGTACTCCTTTGCAAAAATTCTTATCTACCAGAACGGCAGCCCAAGTTGACGGATGCAGAGCATTCACCATCTCTTTCAATGCTGCTGACCAAAAGGAATGTGCATACTCCACCAGAGCATGATATGCAGTTTCGTCGCGCACTCCACAGGTTTCACAGAAGCTCACCCGCTCTATGTGCCTTCTCTTCAGATTTGCACGGGATGACAAACTCATTTATCACACGCCACCAAAATACCCGTATTTTTGGCGGAATTTGCGTACTCCATGTCGCCTTCCAAATAGGGTTATCTGTGCTCACAGACCCGAGGAAACTCTCTCACCTCCTGTGCTTGATGGACACTCATTCAGGAGATGGTAAGCTGATTTAACAGAATATACTCCATGATTTTCAGTAGACCAAGCCCATAGATCTTCCTCCAACCGACCCAAAGGAATACGACAACGACAGACATTGTATGCCCGTCGGTACTAAATTCTCCTGTAGAGCATCCATGTCGCATGATAATCCATCTGAAGAAATCAGCTCATTCACCTTTGTTGCATTGGCCCTTGCTTTTTACAGTGGCCTACAATTAACTCCATCCGGGATCCACCGATCTTTCCAAATATCTGTCTGATCCATTGCTTATACGACGTATGTGCCCCAACTTCCTGCCAGAATTGCCCGCCAGGTATGGGAAGATTTTTTTCTTTTTTCGCCCCGAAAGAAAATCTCCATTGTGATAGTATTTCCCGCGAAGAACTCTGGCACACGGTGAATCAGGGTTTGTGATGAGTCTCCAACCCTGTTTGCCCAGCGTTGCCAAACTGAACTTAGGATATGTATAATAGTCTGTCTCTTAGGGTTGTCTCTAAAAGTTCCAACTCATCTATAGACAACCTTAGAGACAACATCTCTAATAATTTATCTATAAAATCATTCACTTTCAACACAATTTCTCCTTTTACACACTCAGCATTAGCGATAGTTTGCGTGACCAGTTTGTCTCTTATATAAGAGATGACATATTCTCTCTCTTCGTATCATCTCGCCTCCAAGTAGGATTTCAAGTGACATGACAGGTAAGAGACGGCTGAGGTGACCGCTATTAGAGATACCCTTATGGAGATCCTGAACCCAATGCCTCCATTTAACTCCGGTCGAGTCAGGTCTGTCCACTTCCGCCAATGGATTTTTCTACTATCCACTGCGCTGCCCCACTAATGGTTTGAGATATAGCTTGTCATCTTTTTTCAGGTCGCCACCGACAATTGAAAACAACTCATAGCATAAGTCGAGATTCACTGAGCTACACTCTTAACGAGTAACTTCCCTTCCGGCGCAGCTGGGCTTTTCTTTTCTCACTCCAACAACCCATGAGATGATGAACTTTTGTTGGCAAATGCTAAAAAGCTTCCGAAGTTCTCCTACCCAGCGCTGTGGGAAGGCCCAAATACTTTTCACCCAAAGCTTGCCTTGCCGAACTTCCTCCTTCTGGTCATCATCACAGTTCGCACTGAAAAAGATGGCCGATTTGTCTTTGTTCACCATCTGGCCAGATGCCTGTGTGAAGAATATCAAGAATATCTTATAGTTTCTTTGCCCCCCTGCGAGATGCCTGTGCGAGTCATCGGCAAAAGGAGATGGGAAATCCACGGGCAATGAACGCCCACTCTGATTCCTCTGGCGAGAAACTGTGGCCCGAAAAACTTCAGCATGCTTGAAAGACCCTCGGTGCAGAGAAAAAATATGCCTTTTGTCGGTGAAAATGACGAAGAATAGTGTCCATTCACCCTGACTGAAAAGTTAAGCGTTTCAACACATCTCATTATAATATGCACCCACGGTCATAAAAGCCCAACTGCAACATGATGCTTCTCAAATACAACAACTCAACATGATCGTATGCATTCGCCATATCGAGTTTAATTGCACAGGCACCCGATTTTCCTTTCCTTCTTTTGAGATAATGTATGCACTAATAGGTAGTGAGCACATTATCGGTAATGAGCCTCCCTCACACAAAAGCACTCTGTTCTTCGGTAAGAACTTCATCGAGGACCAAATGAAGCCTGTCCGCCAAGTCCTTTGAATAGATCTTATAAAGCACATTACATAAAGAAATGGGCCAAAACCGAGATAACTCCAGAGGATTCTTCACTTTCGGAATAAGAACAAGGACAATGCTATTAACTTCACTCAACATCAGTTGGACCAAGGAGGCGACTAGAAAGGGACAGTGAAAATTCTATCGCCCCTGGTAACCGGTGGTCACCGGTATTATTGGTGGGGTCCGACAAATTTTTATACCGGGCAAAAAATTTCGGATTTATTTAATTTTCATCCAAATTCAAATTTAGATAAACTTCGTCTTTACATCTGGAAAATTCAAATTTCAATTAAAAAATTTTGGCCGAAATTTCCGGTAACTGGTGTTATCGCTACCCTCCGAAAAAAAATCTTACCGGTAATGTTTTCACTGGAAGGGGGTTGAATAGGTGTTACACAATTAACGACCTCTTTAAAATCTTTTGCTTTAAAGAGTTCAAGATTCTTTCACTCCAATAGCTATGTGGAGCTATGAAGAACAAAGAGAATCATTCAAACAAGAACAAGACCAAAACTCACCAAAATCAACACTAGGCCGGTCAAACCAGATGAACAGTAGCTGCCAGACATGTGAACAGTGCGGTCAGATTGGTGAACGGTAAAATCAGCAGTAAACTGAATTTTAACACGATTTCAAATTCACAAAATGATCCAATTTTGATCTACAACTCCAAACTTCATGAAACTTGAAACACACCTTCTCTAGAATGTTAGAAACCTATTCCAATCAAAGACCTTAGAGATCATTGCCAAAGTTCTGCCTTTTTTCTGCTTGGGTGAAGGGTTGCGCCAAAACCAGGCTAAATATGAAAACGATGATTGAGAGGAGCTCGTGGGAGGAATCAATCCCTCAAGAGCAAAACCCCCAAAATCACCATTTCTTCTACCAAAACCGGGCAAACTCAAGAACTTGCAACAAAAGTTACCTAGATGGATGATATCTAATCTCCAAAAGATATATCCATCACTTACACGTCCTAGGTACAAAGCAAGATCAAGAGGGGAGGAAGGAACACAAAAAACAAGGCCAAATCAAGAAATCAATACTTGAGCATATGAGAGTAAGACTTGGACAAATTTGGAGATTTGATTTCTTTTTCGAGATTAACGTTTATAGCCACTCCCTTGGGAGGACAAAGCCACTAGGGAAGCGCGCGCACACACACACGTGCCCTCATCTCTCTCAATACATTTCCCAAACCCTAGCCCCCCCTCACTCCACTTTCCCCAAATTTGACATAGGGTTTATTGGCTTAGATGAGTGTGCAAATCCTACACCACCCCCTTATATAGTGTAGGCTAGGACTAGAGAGAAAACTCTAATAGACACTTGTTAAGCCCACACACAAATAGGTCTCATTCATGCGCGCTTCTCAAATCAACTTCCTCATCTTTAGCTCCATTAGACTAAATCCATCATGCTTTGTCGTCCATGGAGTATCCTTGACTTAATCCACTGCTGTGGTTTTGCACACCACCACTTTTTTTTGTATTGGGCAATTTACCAAAATGCCCCTCTACCGACCTTTCCCGATTCCTTCACATCGAAGCATAGCCCATGCTTTGCCATCATCCATGTGTCCCCAATGAATTCCCACAAAGTCTCTCACGTGTTCGGATTCTACCAAATCATCATCGCTTGCAAACGGACCCATGTCACTTGGCGCACCACATGTCTTACCATGCACCATGACTGCACCCAGCTTCCTTGGCTGTTCTGGACCTTAGCAACTCCTTGAGCTTAGTCCTGGTCCACCTTGCTATTGCCCATCATGTCTATCACTAGTAGCTCCCACTCCGATTCCTTGTTTTATCGGCTTGTAACCACCTTGGTAGCCTCAGTCATCTTCCAGCGGCACCTTGATTGTCATGGACATTAGCTTCCCTAGCTTAGTCTCAATCCCATCCACCTCACCATGACGTAGCTCCAAAGTCCTACAACCATCACCGACAACCAAACCATCATGTAGCACCACATGACACACAAAATCATCAATTTACACAATTGATGAGTCAAGAACACATACCTTCAAAGCTTCACTCCCTAAAGCATCACTTTACCTCAAAAGGTCTTTGCTCAAACTTTGTCTTCCACAGTTCTTGTTTGTCTTGCACCTTGCTTGAGTCCAACCATCTCACTCGGCATCTATGACCGTTCTAGACCTTGGATCTCCTAACCAAGTCCCGGTGCTCCTCACCATTGACCATAGTTGACTCCAAGCCACATGCACAACAATAGACCAAGCAACCATTTTCGATGACAAGTTCTTCACAGCTTGAACCATGTTAGTCCTTATGAGTATAATGTTGGTGATATCACGTTAGTCCTAGAGGTGATCATGGATATGATTGTATCATGTCTATGTTTATGATTTATAGAATATGTTCCTTGGATGAATTATCATTTATAAAGATTAACAAGTATGTGACTTGTTGGTGAAGCTCTTTGATAGTTATATGATGTCATTCTAAAAGTATCCTTGGTCGGATGCCAATGGTCGGGACACTATTAGCTTATCGACTAGCACATGTATTGATTGATGACCATATTTCACCGGTCATAGATATGGGGATATTGAATCAATAATGTAAGCACCTGTTAGAGAACATGGTATTTGATTGACCCACCTTGAGACACTATTAAGATTGTTACGATTTTATGTGTCATCAGTTGGTCTCAAGCAATGATGATGTATAATCCCTAGACTTGAGATCAGCCTAGTTTCCTACATGTGTAATAGTACACTTAGGGGTTACCAAATGCTACTCTGTAATTAGGTAGTTATAAAGGTAGCTTTTGGGTATGCTATGAAACATGCAGAGGGATGTGATTGGTCGGGTATGTGATTTACCCCTCCTAACATAACAAGAGAGGTATCTCTGCCCCCCTTGATATGGTCAGATAAAGAAAGTGCATGACCGTGCCACTGATGGTCGAAGAGTTGACCACACAAAGTTATCCATCACTAGATCGAGAAAGTATTGAATAGTCCACATATCTCACTTGGAGTTCAACCAGATATCGTGCGGCAAAAGGAGAATACACAAGAAGGTCATTCAGTCCGACCAGATACGAATGGTCATATGGAGATTAGGATTGGTCATGAGCTGGGCGTACATGATTACTAACTGGTCGACGTACATGTCGTAAGGTGTTACGAACTGGTGATGACTAAACGTGAACTGGACATATGGAGATATGAGCTGGTCGTAAGTGATGAGGATCTGATTGCATATCATATTGCATAAGGTTAGTCCAATATAGTATTTATGTGTATTTAGGAGTTGTTATGTCTTGCTAGGAACCGTCACCGACGTGGTCAAAAAGGAGTTTCCAAGTCACAATTGATTACATATGAACCTACAGGGTCACACACTTAATGGGTTGGAACAAACTAATTCGGATAGGATCCGTTATCGGCTCTTTATAAGGGGATGCATGGGGCTGTTGGGACATAAGAATTGCACCATCGAAACCCTAGCTGCCTTCTTTCCAAAGGCTCTACCATGCGTGCTGGTGCTAGCACACCAGCGTATGATATTCCATCCCTGGACGTGTGGATACCGACGACTGCTACTACGCTGATCGAGGACGATACACGGCCTACACAAGGAACGTGATAAGTTGCTGGAGGAGATGATTAGTGTCAAGGACGTTGGACGATCGACTACCACCACTACATCGACGAGCTCGACGTTGGATCAGGCTGTTCGAACTCTTCTTTCGCTGCACTGCACGTCTAGTGGTAACGATATATGATCTCTTACTTGCATAGCTTCCTGGTTTACGTTATAGAATTTTTGGCTTGTGTGCTAGTGTAACATCCCAATTTTCTGAGTTTTAAAAAACTTTTTAAGTAGTTTAGTTCCTTGAAAATTTCACCTAATTTTATTTGATTTAATAAAGCTTAAATGAGACTTTCAAATGCCAAAACAATTTAATGTGACTAATATGAACATCAATTAAATCCAAAATTATTTTATTTGAGTTCTCTGCGCTTGGAAGTATTTTCTAGATTTTTCTAGAATTTTTCTGAGTTCATTTGCTATTTTTCAGTTGTCATTTGAATTTTCTGGTATTTGTAAAATAGAAAATTCATTTAAAATCCAAGAAATACCATTGGGCATAATTTCCTATTCCTTGGCCCATTCTCTCTGAAGCCCAGCCCATCCCCACTAACCCAAATTTGTGCGCAACCACTCTCTCTCCCGCTCGCCCGCTCCCTTGGCCCCACCCGTCAGCCACACACATGTTGTTTCAGATGCAAACACACCCTAGCCACCGCCACTTACATATGGGCCCGCCTTGCATCACTGTTCATCATCCTCATCGTGCACACACTAGTCTTCGCTGCCATGTCGCCATCAGACTCTCCCGTAGCCCCGTCGCTACAGGCTATTTAAGGCCCCACCTTTTACGTCAAACTCATCGCTTCAACCCTAGCCGCCAATCCCCTAAAGCCCAGAACCGTAGATCGCTGTCGTCACATTAGAATTTTAGATCTAGCTCTAGCGCCATCGCCTCGGTGTTTCATTGATTTTGTTGCCGTTGGTGAGCTCCTGTCGTCGTCTACATTGCCGAGTTTACCTTGTTGTGTTCTACCAGGTGCGCACCTTCTCGTCATCGGAGGAAGGGCATAGCGCCGTCTCACTGTGAAAGCCCACGCCGTCGCTATACTACGCCGTCGCTGCTACGTTCCCATCACTGCCGATGACCATTGGTCCTCGCGCATGACCCGGTCGCATCGCCTGGTCCTTGTGATCCTTGTGCACGCACCCAAAACCTTGCCAGAGCACCTCACCGTCATCTAGCCATCAACCCGAGCCACCGCCATTGTCCTCATCGCCGTTGAGCCCCTTGCCGATCCTCACCGTCACATCAGAGCCATTGGATGAGTTCGCCAGAGCCTGAGCATGTCGTCGATGACCTTCATTCGCCGCCGGTCGCTGCTGTTCGTCGTTGCCATCGTTGAGTCGTAGCAGCCGTCGATCTTGTTGACGTGGCCGCCTACGTATCAGCCCAGTCACTGCCACATGTTGACATGTGTGTCACGTGTGCGCCACATCAACATCCTAGCCACGTCAGCACCACCCCCACCTAGACCCTAAACCTAAACCTAAACCTAGGTGAACCTAGTCTACTGTGAGCCGTATTTATGACATGTGGACCACATATGTCAGTCCACTGTTCCATGAACCCATCAGCCATAGACTGTGAACCAAATTGCATGGACTCGGTCCAAAGACTGTGGGTCCCACCTGTCATTCTCTATTTCTTATTTTTCAGGATTTTCTTTTAATTTTAAATTTTTTTGCTGACATCACACTGATGCAATATTTTGGAATTTCCTTTAGAAAGAAAATTCTGAAAATTCGAAATGGTGTTCTCTTTCTCTTTTTCTTAGATTTAAATCTTTCGAGAGCCCATTCTTTCTCATACTAACTCCGATTGAGCTCATTCATGTTTCTAAATTCATCTAAGTTCAAGCCCTACCTTTTTGTGATTTTAATTTATTTTTTGAGTTTATTTGTAGCTCTATTTCGTATTTATTTGGATTTTAACTTTCGTTTGCGAGTAGAAGTTTATACTTCGGGAGTTTTCGAGGAAGGAGGAGTTGATCAAGTTCAAGACTAGTACCAAGACTTGCTTCAATTCAAGTTGTACCTTTGACCATGTTGAACCCAGTTTTCCAAAATTATTTTGATTCAAACTATTGCATGTTATTTTAAGTATTTAATTATTTAAATGCTTTGGGATTAGCTATACAGCTATCTATTTATATCCATCTTGCTCATTGTATTACCATGATCTTTTGTCATGCTAGCTTGGATAATTACTAGTTGGTATTATCATAGCACCAACGTTGGTTAGACACGAATAGTCTGCTTAGCCATGCAACATGTTATTGATATCATTTTGAGTTGCAAATCTAAACTTGACTAAGTGAATATGGAATACTTTGTGAAAAGTTGTGTGCAGTATGTTGTCACTTGATGACATGTGTTACACTTCACCAACAGGGTGAAAAAAGATTTAGATCGAGGCAAGTGGATGGAATTGTGATATGGTGAAGCTGTGTGCATTTGGGAAAATATGAATGTGGTAGTTGGTAGTAGTTTGGCAGTCTCGCCTTGGTCAATTAAGGACTTAACTTTGTGCGTCATTGAGCTGAGCCTAACTATACGACCATATGCCTAGTATGAGACATGCCTAACTTAGTAAGTTACGGAGTTTTGACAATTTATTACTCATGCATGATTGTGTGCCAGGGTGGAGGTGTGATTCTATCTCTGTGGTGAGTCACATTTAAGAGCGGTTCGCCATGTCTAGGTCCAACGGTGTGCGATGGGCCAACAACCTTTGTGGGGGGTTTGGTGCCAGCAGTATGCACAATGGGAGGGTCAATTGTTGAGATAAAGTTTCATAAAGGTTTTGTTATGATTGGTGCTAGCTACACTGGTTATATCGTGTGGGTAAAGTGTACAACCTCTGCAGAGTATTAATCAATCTATTCAAATAGCCGCGTCCAAGGTCATGGATATGCTCAGGGATTTCACACGCGGGGTAGATTTTCATAAAAATAATTGTGAAGGGACAGCTGTGTGATTTAACTTATATGGCTGTGTGAAAGAAATTGATTAGGCTTTGTGGCCTTTGTGAAAACACTAGTGAAACTATTATTGTTTATTTGTTCGAAATTACGCTTTTAATCTATTATTTGTATTCAAATGCAAATGTTGCTTTTGCAAAATAATCATAGAAGCCATTCCTTTGGAATAAGCCATCATCTATAATTGCATTCTGTGGTACAACTTGTTGAGTACTGGGAGTACTTATTTTTGCCGCAATCATTCAGCTGAAGTGGAGGAGTCCTCGCCTGTTTTCGAGGAGGAGTTTAACGAGGATGGTGATCGCTAGGTCTTGATCCCAGTCGGTTGCCTGTGGCAAGTTGGTGGGTTTCCACTGGAGTTGTTTCCGTTCCGCTGTCGTCTCTTTATTTAGTGATAGCCCTGCATGGCTTAATAAGTGTAAACTCGACCATAATGTTATAATCGTTACTTATAAATCAAATTAGTTGTTTATTCTTATATCCACCTTGTGTGGAATGATATTTATCTATGTTGACACTGTGTGCACTAGCGTGATCCTGGACTAATGCATTATACACAGAGGCTCTAGATTTGTATATTTGGATCCTGATAGGGGTGATATTAGAGCCATATTGACTGTAGGTCTTGACCTTAGTTAGATCGATCATCATTAAGAAACTCAAAACTATTTTCTAAAGCAAAAATTTAACTTGCAAGATCAACAAATTGTTTGACACTTCTTGTATCTCTCTTGACCCACCTATTGCTAAAAATTCTTCTCTCCACTGGTTTTAAATTGGTTCTTACCTTTTTTCGGTCTTTGTTAGATGGCATGGCTTCACACATATGGAGAGCGTATCGGTGGTTTCACTGCTGAGTTGTGGAAGATTCTACAAGCACTTGGAGGATTCGAGAGGCCACTCTACCGGGGCACCAATTGGAATTAGTGGTAATTAAATAATCGTAATTAATTATGATTAATTAATGACATGTAGTTAATTAGTGTTAATTAATTAATCGTAATTAAATTAGTGGGAATTAGTTAGATGTAACGAATTACCCGTAAGTAATTTATTGATAACTAATCAATTTATTGATAATTAATTAATTAATCGTATTTAATTGCTTGCTTGTATGTAATTTTCCATAATTATTTACGTCATGGGTATTTAGTAGCAAATAAATTAATCGTAATAAATTAGTATTAATTAGTTTATTCCTATTTAATTATCGGTAATTAAATAAATAATCCCATGTAAATAGTCTAGTACATTAATTGATTAGTGGTAATTAAATGCCCTGTTTGTTATATCGCTTTCTGTATATCCAGTTGTTGTGGCTTTAGGTAATTTCAAACATGCAAGAGTTGGTACTGTTTTACGGTGACGATCTCGTACGGGGCAGACCTGATGGGTTGGACCTGTCGAGATGCCAGTACAAGGTGGTCCGTGCGGAGAGGCTCAATGCAATAAATATTCACGAGCTTAGGAGCTTCATCAGGAAGGAGTTTGACACGGAGGCAACGACGAAGAAACTTGTCATCGAGGGGATTACCTGCACAAATAGGGGAGGGCAGGGCGTATGGGAGCTAGTCAAGGTTAATAGAAGCATAGCATAGGGGCAATACATGCAGATTGCTTCCCAGCCCAATGCGGCTATATACAGAAAGTCGATGGTGTACGTGAATTTTGTACGCAAGGTGGTGGGAAACGTTGATGATGTTCGTACCTCAGGAAGCGGGCAACCGTCGGCGAAGCTTCAAGACGGTAGCACGGAATGTGTTGTTTTGGAGGAAGTGTATGAGAGAAGACTTGAGCATAATTTTTTGCAAAATAAGGGGGCTAGACTATGGTGGTCGGCCCGCATTGACTGCCACGAGTATCTACCGGACCAGCCTCTTAGGATCGAGTCCGACGAGGACGCCGACCCAGGCTCAGATGGTAGCGAGGAGAACACACACCAGGGTGGTGATCCGACCGGCGGAATTGTGTCATCGGACGTGCCTTATGTGGCATCCAGACTTAATGATATCACAGTGTGGTCGCATGTACTACCCCATGAAGAAGGGTCCTAGTGGGGGTTTGATGTTGAGACCCTCTTAGTTGGGCAGCACTTCCCTAGCAAGGCGACCATGCAGCAAGCTATAGCACAGTACGTCTTGTCCATCAGTTTGTGTATACCGAGTGCACCGTTCTAACCCAGGACATTACACAATGAAGTGCCTAGTGGAAGGTTGCCCTGGCAAGGTCAGCGCACACCGAGCAAAGTTCTTCAGCTCGGCCTTCACGGTCAAGGTGGTGACCGACCACACTTGCGATTTAGCGAGCCACTTTGGCAGCATCGGAATGTGACTTCCGCATATGTGGCAAGCCTCATCAGCCACTTAGTTGCGGAGGACGTGTCCGTCTCCCCCAGGATGCTACTATCAGATGTCATAAATTTGGTTGGTTATCTAGTCAGCAATAGAAAGGTCCGACGAGCCAAGCAGAAGGTTATCGAGTTCATGTACGGTTTAGGGTTTAGGGTTTAGGTCCAGATTGCCGAAGCAAACCTCGACACGTACATAAACAAGGTTGAAAGTGAAGATCCTAATGGAGGCCCTAACTACTTTATACTGGACTGAGTGTTTTGGGTTTTCACCCAAGTCATAGAGGGCTTCAAGTTCTGTCGTCCGGTGCTCACGATGGATGGCACTTTTGAAGAATCTAGACCCGCCATTATGAGTTAATGGTATATTTTGGTAATTAATGACAATCATCATTTGAAACTAATATTTTCCATGAGTTGGGTGAATATGTTATGTTCCATGATGATGCAGACTTTCGATGATATCATGAGTTGATTGTCATCAAGTCAAGTCCCGAAGTGAAAAAGATCATCATGTGTTGATGATATTGAAGTCAAGAGTTTGGAGTAAAGGATGCATCATGTGTTGATGTGTATCAAGATCTCAAAGAGGAGATGATCATGAGTTGATCATTAAGTCAAGAGAAGACCCATCATATGTTGATGGAGGTCAAGTGAAAGAGTGCATCATGGGTTGATGCATATTCAAGTCAATGATCTGGACTTGAAGTAAAGATGTGCGTCATCAAGTTTCAAGAGGATGCTCAAGGCAAAGGTATGACTAGCTAGGGCTAAGGATGTGTTCCTAGTTTTTTACCGGTCCTGATATTTGGTTGGAAGACCGGATTGCTAGTATATGTTGTCGTACTATTAAGAGGGGTCTTGACTAGTAGCTTGAGTGCGTCATGTGTTGATAGCTCGTTGTGCTTGCTCTAGCTCTCTTTAGCATGTTGCAAATATTTGTGAATGTGTTTTGCAAATAGTTGAGACTCATGCATAATCCTTGTAGCATGTGACTTTAGTTTGCGAATGTATTTTGCAAATGGTTTAAGTCTATGTACCTTGTTCCGTGTGGTGTGATTCTAAAAGTTAGCAAATGTGTTTTGCAACTTGTTGAGAATCTCGCTTTTAACCCTTGTTTGCATCTTGTATTAATTAGCAAATGTGTTTGGCAAATTAAGTTGAAGCAATTTGCAAAGATCAGCTTTTGTTTCCTGGTTCGAACTGACCGCGGGTTGTTGGCCTGTCTGACCGGTGGGACCAGGTCTGACCGCCATGTGTTGGCGGTCGGCCGGACCCCGATCGAGGTTCTTGTGATCAACATTTTCCAAAAGTTGTGTTTTTCTGGAAAAGTTGGTTCCTCTGTGGAGCGGTCTGACCGCAGGGTTAAGTCTGGACTGACCGGACCTCCGGGTTTTGGACCCGGTCAACTTTTTCCAAAGAATATGTTTTTTGAAAAAGCTCCTTGTTCTGTTGAGCGGTCAAACCGCCATGTGTTGGCTGGTCAGACCGGGTTGGCGCGATCTGACCGACCATTGTTTGGCGGTTAGTCCGGGTGTGTCCAACGGCTAGTTTTATAGCCGTTGGAGTATGGCCGGTCTGACCGGCCGTTGGCCGGTGGTCTGACTGGGCTTCGTTGATTTTCAGCAGAATCTCTTCCCAACGGCTAGTTTTTGTGTGTGGGCTATAAATACCCACCTTGGCCGGTTGTGGGAGAGTTGCTAGTACCATTACCCATTCCCTTGAGCAAAGAGGAAGCCCTCTCGTCTCTTTTGTGCATGTGTTGTACTTAGTGAGCTTAGAGAGCAAACTTTAAGTGCATGTGTTGCATTAAGTAGTGGATTGTGTATCCATTGAGTTTAGATACTTGATTCGTTCAAGTGAGCGTCTCCGAATTGTTACTCTTGGTGTTTGCCGACACCTAGACGGCTTAGAGGAGTTGCGTCGGTGATCTTCTACAAGAAGGTTGTGAGAAGACCCGGGCAGTTGTGAGTGGTTTGGTGCTCGCCATCTCCGGAGTGGAGGAAAAGCAATCTCAAATGGATCGATGTGTTGGTTCGTGTTGGAGCCGGTCCAAGTGGTTGGACTTACCTCGAAGGTGTTGGCTCAATTGAGAAGCTGGTCCAACGCGGTTGGGCTTACCTCAACGTGGATTAGGGGAGACCGGCAAGTCTCCGAACACCACGGTAAAATATCATTGTGTCATTGTGGTTCACCTTCTTGTGCTTTACTTTGAGCAATTTACATTCCTTGAATTATATTGCTTACATGTATTTGTATAATTGCTAATTTTCAATAGTCTTATATTGTTGGTGCACTTAGTAAAGACTAGTTGATTTAGGCTTTAATTGTGCAAAACCATATTATTGTTAAGCTTCCGCATTAGAAATCGGTTTTAGCCAAAAAAAAAGTTTTTAAAACTGCCTACTCACCCCCCTCTAGTCGGCCTCCTCGATCTTACAAGTGGTATCAGAGCTTGGTCTCTCATTTATTAGGCTGCACTGCCTAGAGAGTAAAGGATGGCTAGTGATGGTTTCTCCATTGGTAGAGCACCTCTCTTTGATAGTTCAAATTATGCTTATTAGAAAATTAGAATGACCATCTATATTAAGGCCATGGGCCCAAACCTATGGAGAATTATTAATGCGGGTTTTGCTACTCCAATTGATCCACAAAACCCCAACTCAAAGGGAAGAGCAAAACTTGCGACACGATGCTCAAGCGTTAAATGCTCTCTATAGCGCTTTGAGTGTCTAGGAGTTCAATAGAGTGAGTAATCTTGAAAATGCTCATGATGTTTGGACAACTCTCATGGAAATTCATGAGGGAACCTCCATGGTCAAGGAAGCTAAGTTGCATAGGTTGAAGCTCAAATATGAGTCATTTACCATGTTGGCTCATGAGAGCATCAATGAGATGTATTCTAGAATGAACAACATAGTAAATGAGCTCAAATGCCTATCTTGTGATTTAACCGATCTTGATATTGTGCGCAAGATGCTTAGGGCTCTATCGGACAAGTATGAGACCTTGGTGACATTATTCCTTTATTCACTCGAATTGCCAAAGATGACTCCTACAGCTCTTTTGGGCAATCTCATCACAGATGAGATGTACAAGGAGGACAAGGATGAGCTCAAGGAGATGGCCTCAACTTCAAGCAAAAGAATTCATGCTTTCAAAGCCAAATATGATTCAAGTGAAGCTGGGGATCAAAATGAGGAAGATGATGACACCGAAGAAGATATGGTTACTCTCATGAATAAATTGGAAGATCTCATGAGGAGACGTGACCCACATAAGGATTCAAGCACATCTTCAAATGCAAAGCACCACAACACTCTAAGGTGCTACAATTGTCAAAGAAAGGGACACATTGCTTCAAAGTGTCCTTATGGGAAGGAAGATGAAGAAGAGCCCGAATTGTCATCAAGAAAGAAGAATGATGGCAAAAGAAGACAATTTGGCGGGCTAGCCATAAAGGACGATCCATCAAACCTCTCAAATGCAAATGAGGCTCCATCACTATTTGACATGTCTACATGCTTCATGGCAAAAGGTAATAATGAGGTAAACAATGATGATGAGCCTTCATATGATGAGTTGATGGATATGCTTGAGGAGCTTAATGAGTATTTAGGAAATGAGAAATCAAAATTCAAAGTTTTGAAGAAAGAGTATGTCTCACTTCAAAATAATTATAATATTCTAAAAGATGAACACGAAACTCTTCTCCTAAATGAGCTCAATAAACCCAAAGTGGATATAAGCATTACATGTAATTTACTAGATGATATGCCATGTATAGCTCCTAGCTCTTGCATTTCATCTAAGGTTGGCATATCCACTTCTTGTGATGATTTGCTTGATATGCCTTGTTGCTCAAAATTAGATGCTTCTATTTCCTCTATACTTGTTGAGACTAACCTTGTAGAGGAAAATAAAGAGCTCAAGGCCCAAGTCAAGAAATTGACTAATGGCTCAAGGCCCAAGTCAAGAAATTGACTAATGACTTGGAAAGAAGCTTCAAAGGAAAGGTCACTCTCGATGAGATATTGAGTAAGCAAAGATGCTTGCAAAGATAAGAGTGGAATTGGCTTCACTCCAAAGAAGAAGGAGAATAGCAAGACAAGACGCAATGCAAGACACACGAAGAATGTCAAGTGTCTTGGTTGCAACAAGAAGGGTCACAAAGCCTCAGTGTGTCCAAATCAAATGGATGTCAAGTCAAGACATTCAAAGAAGAGGCTAGCCGGCAATAAGCGAGATAAGAAGACAAGAAAGGGAAGCAAAAACCTAACTTGCTACAATTGCCGAGAAAAGGGACACATTGGTAAACAATGTCCCAAAGGTATCTCTCCTAAGCCTATTATCTATAATAATCATTATTTGCTTAGGAATGATAAAAATGGCAATGTGCTTGCTAGAATTGTTAGTTCACCAAACAATATTGTTAGGGCCATTTGGGTTTCCAAATCTCTTGTGACTAACATTTAAGGACCCAAACGAGTTTGAGTACCAAAATATACTTAAATGCGTAATAGGTACTTGGAGAGGCATTGGAAGTTTTGGCTCAACCATGAAGAGGTGGATTCCACCATATGCAAAAATAGAGCCAAGCTTAAGAATGATCACTTCATATCATAAACCAATGCAATCTCGGTAACAAGTATTTACATTGAAGTATCTAGCCCTTTTACCTTGTGTAGATTGCACTCCATGAAAATCTTAAAAAGGGTGTTCTGCTCTTGTTCATAATATTCATCATTAAAATTTTGAGCAAGATGGTAAGTGGCAAATTAAGGGGAAGTGCTAAATCATAATCATGTATATCACATCCCTAAGTGTGCCCAAATTGATTAAGTGCTAGTAATGTTTTTGAAAATCGAACCTTTTAGCCAAAAGTCAAAAATTTCATAACTATCAGTAATCTTTTGAAAAACTAGTTGTAAAATGTATACAAATGCTTTTCAAAGGCTTACCAAAGATTTTGGCTCAAGAAAAACCTATTTCAAGTGAAAATGAGTTTCTAGCCAAAATTCTAGATTATGGTATCTTGTTTTTGACATAAATTAGATTTTTGACATAAATTCTAGATTGTGATTTACTTTGAGCAATTTACATTCCTTGAATTATATTGCTTGCATGTATTTGTATAATTGCTAATTTACAATAGTCTTATATTGTTGGTGCACTTAGTAAAGACTGGTTGATTTAGGCTTTAATTGTGCAAAACCATATTGTTATTAAGCTTCCGCATTAGAAATCGGTTTTAGCCAAAGAAGTTTTTAAAACCGCCTATTCACCCCCCTCTAGTCAGCCTCCTCGATCTTTCAACTTTTCTTACGAGGAGGTACAAGGGCACCTTTCTCACCGCTGTGGTGGCCAACGTGAATGACCAGCTTGTCTCGGTTGCTTTTGCCATCGTAGAGAACAAGAACATATCCAATTGGCTATGGTTCTTGGCGAATGTGAAGTGGGCGATTGTGGGAGACCGACCCAACGTATGCCTTATCACAGACCGTAATACTGGATTGTTGTCAGCTCTGAACACCATGAAGAATGGGATGGAACCCCCTTAGCAGTGGAACGACGTGGAAACCCAGTGGTGCATGAGGCATCTTGCATTGAACTTCTTCACGTGGTTCCGCATTCAGGTACTAATGAAGACGTTCACCAGAGGCAGAAGTTTGAGTCCATCTGGACAGACATCGAACATCGGACTATGAGGCATACAAGAGAGTCCCCTCTGGAGGCATAGGAGGGACAGCAGGACGCCAGCGGGCAATCCAGGAGCACCATAAGTTTCACATAGTGGATTAATCTCCACACTCCTGAGTTGGAGAAATGGTCCCTACTGTATGACACAGATGGTGCGAGGTACAGAATTATGATGACCAACGAGTCCGAAGTGTACAACATCATATTGAAAGGTGTGCGGTGCCTCCTTATCACCGCGATCGTTGAGGAGACTTGGACTCGCATGGTCGGTTACTTCGTCAATAGAGCCACCGCAGCGAGACGACAGCTGGAAGAAGGGAAGCAGTGGTCCGAGAACATGCAGAGGTATATAGACCAGAAGATGTAGAAGGCCCGAATGCATGACAACCGGGTGATCGATGGCGTCAGGAGGAAGTACGAGATCAGGCTGAGGCAAAAATATATGAACAGTCATGTCAAAGGGGAAAGAAAACATGCATGCACCCTGGGTGATATGGATACATGCACCTGCAACAAGACGAAGCACCTACACAAGCCATGCTCGTATGTGTACAAGGCGTGTGCGCAACTCAGGCAGATGTCTACGCCTTATATCTCTGAATACTACAACATGCATCATCTTTTTGGTACATAGAGTGCAGAGTTTCACTCATATGGCGTGGACATGAGCTATAGGTATCTTTGGCCAGACATGTTGAAATGGGGCCCGAACAAGGCCTTAAAGTCAATTGAGAAGGGACGACAGTAGACACGACGCTTCCAGAACGACATGGATAACAACCAGTGTGGGGGCTTGAGCCACGCGACAAAGTGCAGGATATGCAAGACCCTTGGCCACTCCATGAAAGATTGCCCCAACAGACCGATCTCGTCTAGTCGTCATTCTATGCAATAATTTATTATACTGTCTACCTGTACAGGGACCGTCATTTCATGTAAATGTGTAGTCTGCTCATATTTGTGCATTTCTGTACATCATTTTTTCTTAACGCGTACGTATCTTGGCATTATATTTGTTCCAAACTGACTTGCCCTTGTTCTGTGCGCAACAGCAAAACATTAGGTTAGCTTTGAATATGTCGGACTCGTCGTCGAACTTTTATGCGAAGATACTGTAGAAGCGCAAGTGGCTTGCTAAGAGAGCTAAACCCTACCCATATTTTTCTATGAAGGATGTGCTGGTACCACCAGAGTTTCCATGCCCGCAATGTATGTGCGAAGAACCTGCGAAGATCATTCAGTCCACACATCTGGCTACCGCTGCCCAGGCGTACTACACATGCCAGAACATCCTCGTAAAAGAATCTTATGCTCACATCGATTTTTCACACCTTACGTTGCATTCCACAAATTCATAACTTCCTCCGCACATAATGGTAGCCCGAGATGCGTTGCAACTTCTTCTAATGGATCGGTGACCTAGAGATGTACGATAGGGCATTCATCCAGCAGAAGTACATGTTAAACTACGCGATGCGAGCCGAGACCTTCCAGTAGCGATGGAAACCTTACGTACTGGGCCCTATTGAAAATGCACCGGAGGAGCCCAGGACAGCAGGGTGGTGGTGGAGGACCCCCGAACAGGAAGCTAAGTACGATCGGGCAACTCGGGGTACGGGTGCACTGCTATCCCGATGGAGGGCCGCCCATAAGGGAAGTGCTCCTAACTCCACAGCTGTAGGAGCACGTAACAGATGGCACGGACCGGTTTCACATTAGTGTCGCACCGCGAAGTGTCACACAACCCCCTGTATGTGGCGCAAAGGATGGTTGATCCCCAACTGTACTAAGTCATTGCCCCAACCTCCGTATCAACTAAAGACTTGGCGATATGGACGAAGCTGGGGTACACCCAATCGCCCTGTGTGGTGGGAAACAGGGCCGAACCCAAGAGAGGAAGAAGGTAAGCGACGAGGTGCGTCCTAACAACCTCGTTAGGTGCAACCATCGGGCATTGACTAGAATTCCTCAGCCATGTCCGAGGGATACCACGGGCGTTGTCCGAGACAGGTATGCCCAACCGATGCCTCAACCGGGCCTTCCAGTCCACCGGCGGATGGCCTGGAATAAGTGGCTCACCCCTGATCGGAAGAGTAGTCAAGAATGAGATATCCTGGAGAGTGACCGTCATCTCTCTCCCACCCGAAAGTGGAAGGTGTGCGTCTCGGGTCTCCACCTGTCGACAAGTGCTGACATCAGACTTCCATCCAAGGTGAAGTAACATCCGACCAAGAGCTACCTCATAAAGTGCAACAAGGCCGTGTCCCGAAGGATTGAGACGTACGAGCGTCGAGCTGCCAATAAAGCTTCCCAAACCAAAGCACGAGGTGTGGAGGACCATCCGCGTCCTCGGTGATCCACAACTTGCACCGTGATGCTCGTCGTAGAAGGGTTCCAGTAGCTCCGGTAGAGGCATGACATGTAAGAAATAAAAGGCACAGATTATTAGTGAATAAATTAATAATGATGATGAATTACTACAAAAAAAATTACGACTAAATACAGACAAAAACTAATGTAGACTAATTAACTACGACCAAAGACTAATTAATTAAGACTTAAATAATTGTGACAAAATAATTATGACTAATTAAGTACGACTAAATTAGTTGTGACTAAATTAATAAGAGTAATTAGATACCACTAAATTAATTAGGACTAATTAGTTATCACAAATGAATTACAAATAAAGAATTACGACTTAATAATGACAACTAGATTATTTAGGACTAAATTAATTACGATGAATTAAATACCACTAAATTAATTATGACTAATTAATTACAAATAAATAATTATGACTTAATAAGCCACTAAATTAATTACGACTAAATTAATTATGACTAATTAAATACGACTAATTAATTAAGACTTAATTAACTACGACTAATTAATTGCAAGCGGTTAATTATGACTAATTTATTAACTAACACTAACTAATTATGACTAATTAATTCATAACTAATTAACTATGACACGAATAATTACGTAAGATTAATTTAACTACGACTAATTAATTACGAACTAATTAATTGCAACTAATTAACTAACACAAAATTAATTACGACTAAATGATAATGACAATTAGTTACACCTAATTAACTACGACTAATTAACTAACTGCACAGTTAAAAAAAGAAAATAACTACGACAAAAAAAATTACCTGCTAATCTGACCGTTAATGACGGCTCTAAACAATCCTTAATTGTCGACAAAAACAAAATCGATCGAGGCTACGAATGAGAGAGCAAGCGAGGATGAGAGTAGGCGAAGTCTCTCACAGTCCACTCGAAATTTATAGCCGCCCAATGCACAAATCACGACCGACCGTGAAGCGGCGGGAGGAATTAGATTCCCTCCTGCGCGTGGCTTGCATGCATGCAAGTGCATGGGCAATGATGGACATGTCAAGACCGTGATGGACGGGTGACAGGGAATCAACACGTCCGAGCTTCAATAGTGCGGCGTCGCCCACGTGGCGTGTCCGGCGGCGGTAGAGCCCCGTGTCGCGCACCGGATAAAGCGGAGAGGCGTCAAGACACGGAGGTGCGAACGAGGTGCATCTGGGCAAGGGAGGTGTGGACGAGGAGCGTTCGTGCGACCAGCACATGCACAAGGCATGTCCGTGCGCCAGATGTGCGGTGGCATCCACGTGATGGGACACGGTGACTCTAGGCGCCAGATGTGCGGTGCAGATGGACTCCGTGAGCGGGAGGCATCGACGTGGGCGCGTGTCGGCCGACGACACATTTGTGGTGTTATTTTTTGCAATATGACATATGAACGGCTATTTTTGTTAATAATAGCATCAACCATGCCATTTAAGGCAAAAACCCATCTCCTTTGCGCCTCTCAGCAACGCGGGCACGTTTTTGGCTGGCCTCATGTCATGACAATGTGTTGCTACAAGCATTGTCGATAGACAATCGCTACCCCATGAAAAGCATCGAACGTCAGCAAAATCGAAGCACTGTAAGACCATAGTGTGCAACAGATTTAGCGTCATGATATATATAAGGGCACGACTAAAGCTCGGACGTATGGTCCAAGCATTAGCGTTGTACGGCTCGAGCGCAACATCTTGCTATGCTAGACGTAACAAAATTTAGAAACGTGCGTAACATATTAAAAATTCATATGCATCATTTCGAAGAACATCACCGTGAACATACGTGTTAACATCATAAACATCACCATGAAACATCATCTCAACGAACATCAAAATAAAAAACAAAGCATTTGAAAAAAAAAACACATTGAAAAAAATTGCAACATCACCGTGAATAGTATGCAACATTTTTTTTTCTGCAGATGCAACACTTTTTTCTATAGATGCAGCATTTTTTCTCTATATATACAACATCTCAAAGAACAGTATGCAACATTATTCTCAATGGGATGCGACATTATTTTCAACAGGCCACAACATCAACATTAGAACCAGAAGATAAAACAGATGAACATCAAAAATGAAGAACATCACTTCCTCAGACGCAGTGGCTCACCGTCTTGAGTGAGAGGGCGTGCCTCGGGCGAAGGCAGTAGCGGAGCGAGCCAAATGCTTGAGGATGAGATGAGTGAGGTCGAGCCGGCCGGCCGACGCAGTCTGAGAGCCAAGCCAGAGGCGAGGGCGCGGAAGCAGGCAGGTCTGCGGGCGGGAGGCGTGGGGGGCGTGGTGGGGACGATGGGCAATGCAGGCGCGTCGAGGGTCGAGCCAGAGAGAAGCGCCATGGGGAACCACTATGGCGTCTGATTGGGAAAAGGGGAACGGGAGAGGAAAGCATTGGGGAGAAGGGGAACGGGGGAGAGCAGGGATAAAAAATGAATGGGGAGAGCAGTCGGTGGTGAGTGGATAGGAGTGAGTGGTTAGAGGTGGATGGGAGCTGAAGAAATAGGGTGAATAAGTGAAGGAGGTTGGAACACGTGGAGAGAGTAGCGTTCGATTTTTTGTTGCATGAACTGATGACTATATAGTATCATTTCCCTGTATATAACCATCCTGTGAAAAATCGAGTGAACAGTGTCTGAGTGGCTGCTGCCTCTTAGTGAAGTTGCAGGCTGGACTCCATTATAGTATAATCCTAGTCATCGCCGTCTTACTCGGGGGCCCCACCCGCTGCTAACACTGGTAAATTAAAAACAGGTCGGTCGGTCACCGAGGTGTGGATTAGGTTCGCTTTCCGGTCGCCGTCACCGCCATGCAGATACGACTTCGACTCTCCATTTGCTTTGAAATTACCGGTCTAATTAGTTCTTGACTTTTGTTTATTATCGTGTGGCAGGAGAAGGACATCTCATGGCGTTCATTGGTTTAGCTGGTCAGTTAAGTGGATTATTGGTCAGCAAACAATTCATATGTCAACGTGGAGCAAGGGACCCATACATTCTGCTCCATGACAAGCCATTTGATTGATGGGTATGTTTCCTGCCCCAGTGTAGTTTCCACTATGTGTTTTTCTTTTCAAATTCCCCTTGTGTTCTCCAAATTATGTCTCGAAATTCTCGAATTCGCTATACATTTTTTCTTAAGATTAATCTCCACAAGCATATTGTCTCTTGCCTGTTTTGCGAGTGTTAGCGTAGGTTCAGTTCTTTTTTTTTTTCTCTCTTCTAGCATTGAAGTTTCACCAACTTAGATGCCAAAAGTTTACCTTATTGCGTCAGAATTTAGGTCGCGCAAGACAAAAAAAGAAAGAAAGAATGATTTTCACATTGAGTACCACAATCCTTTTCTATGAAAAAAATGGAATTTTGAGTAGGATAGGTCACGCAAAATTTCTATTTTAAACCGCAAATTCATCCTACCCATGAGGTCTCGGCTCCTATTTATCCATTCCCACACAACGATATGCAAAATCTTAATTTTTTGAGGTTCGGGATTTTCCCATCCGAACTGCCTTAAAGAAAAAAAGCACCCTACTCTGCGAGACATCCACGGGAGCAGCGTTCGAACTATGACGGGCTTTTAGGAGCCTAAAGCTCCCATATACCACTACTGTTGGAAATATGCCCTAGAGGCAATCATAGAGATGATTATATTTCATTATATTCACTGTATTTGATAATATGTTATCTTGTTCCTTGAATGAATCATCAATCATGAAGATTAACGAGTATGTGACTTGTTGGTGAAGCTCTTTTTAACTTATGATGATGTCGTTCTAAAAGTATCCACGTCGAAAGTCATTTGGTGGAACACTAGTGACTCTACGACCAAACACATGTATTGATTGATGACCATGTTTCACCGGTCATGGATATAGGGATATCGAATCAATAATGTGGACACATGTTAGAGAACATGGTGTTGGATAAGACCCACCTTAAAACACTATTGAGATTGTTATGATTCTATGTGTCGTTAGTTGGTCTCAAGCAATGATGATGTATAATCCTTAGACCGAGATCGGCATGATTTCCTACATGTGTAATAGCACTCTTAGAGGTTGCCAAACGCTACTAGAATCGGGTAGTTATAAAGGTAGTTTTGGGTATGCTATGAAACATGCGAGAGGATGTGTTGATCGGATATGGGATTTGCCCTCCTAACATAACAGAGAGATATCTCTGGGCCCTCGAAGTGGTCGGATAAAGAAAGTGCATGGCCATGCTTTGGTGGTCGAAGAGTTCGACCACATAAGGTTATCGATACTCGATCGAGAAAGTATTGAGCAGATCCATGGATGACACAACATCTCACGGAGTTCAACCCGGATATCGTGAGGCAAAGGGAGAATACATGAGAGAAGTAAGCTTAGTTCGACCGACTACGGATTGGTCGTATGGAGATACAAGCAAGTCGTAGACTAGTCGAGCGTAATCACAGAGTGGTGAAACCAAGTCGTAAGGAGTTACGAGTTGGTCGTGATCAAATCTGAATCGTCAGTATAGAGATAGGACACAGTCGTAAGTGATGAGGACACGGTCATAGATCATATTGCATTAAGGTTCGTCCGATGTAATTTGTGTGTATTTGGGAATCGTTATGTCCTGCTAGGAACCGCTACGACTCGTGGCCGGAAAGGGTTTCCGAGTCACAACCGAACTACACATGAACCTAACGGGTCACACACTTAACGGGTTGGAACAAACTAGTACGGATACGATTCGTAAAGCGTGTTCAGATAGGATCCGTCACGGGCACTATATAAGGAGATGCATGAGGCTGTTGGGCAAAGTGAGTTGATGCGAGTTGCCCTACCGAAACCCTAGCCGCCATCTTCTTGAGAGCCTCCCCATGCGATTTGGTGCTAGCACACCGGCGTACGGTTGTTCCTTCCCTGGACGTGTGGATACCATAGAGGCGCTTCTACGTTGTTGCGCTTAAGGGCGATCCGCGATCTTCGCAAGGAAGCGCAAAGGTCTTTGGAGAGACAATCAACTCACGAGGACGCTGGACGATCGACTACGACCAGTACATCGACGCGCTCTTCGTCGGACCAGGCTGCTCCGACGCTTCTTCCGCTGCTCTGCGCGTCTAGTGGTAACGATCTGTGATCATCTTCTTGCTTGGCTTCCTGGTTTACGTTGTAGAAATTTTGATTTGTCGCTATCGTAGCCTACCCGTATCCCTACAACTGTGCCCCTATACAGTCCTCGTATCGTTATGTCATAGCACAGCTTTCGCTGTGCCACAGCACAGCTAGCCGTGAGACCCAGGGATCGATCCCTGGCCGGCGCTTGTCTCAGCACAAGCCAGACTAAGTGAGCTATCGCTCACTCCTCTTAACCGCTATACTATCATTGAGTCTTTCTCCACCGTTCATCACCAACAAAGATAGCTTACAAGATTAAGACACAAACTGCATTCAAATATGTCACCCAATTGGACGCGTATTATTGTAACACCCCGACCCGCCACCTGGGTCCGGAATCCTACCACCATATATAACATAATACAAATTCTGTGCAGCTAATTGAACAATTAAACATCTTACAACAAAAGATGGATTATCTAAGGAGAAAGAGTTGCATTGGAAACTACATGTGACGTGGATAACCTATTCCTCCTTCCCGAAGCATGTCATTTGCAATGATCACCTAGAAAAACAATGACAAGCAAGGATGAGTCCGGAGACTCAGCAAGCACATAATAGAGATGATAATCACTGCCACACAAACATAACATAACCATTTCATCATTTCCATCATCAACTCTCCATTAGTGCAATTCATCATCACTCTACATGCTCATTTGATCATTACATTGCCCATGTATGCGAATGCACCATCATGCTCATGCTCATATGCACCACATCAGCTGATACCAGTATCGCGAAGTGTTCACCCATCGATGATACACTCTTCCCCCATCTTCGTTAGGATGGGGTCCTTACATTGTAAGACTTCATTTAGTCCCTACAGATGCACGACTTCATCTAGAGCACATCGGACTAGTCATGCAACTCTCTCACCAACCTTACCAGATTAGTTACATGACTTTCTCACTGACCTGGCTCATGCATTCTTGCCATGATGCAAATGCACATGTCCATTGTCATTATCATGATTCATCATTGTCATCATTAACAAGGTAGTCTCATTGCTCACCTTGTCCCATCATCATTGCTATCAACATGAAACCATTATCATGTAAGCATCATCATTTAACATTACCATGTAAGTGTCATGTAAGCATCATCATTTAACATTACCATGTAAGCATCCTCATGTAAACTCTACCATGTAAGCATCATCACATAAATATTATCATGTAAGCGTCCTCATGTAAACATTACCATGTAGGCATCATCTCATAAACATTATCATGTAAACATTACAACGTAAGTGTCATTACCTAAACATTACCACGTAAGCCTCATCATATAATCATTACCATGTAAGCATCATCATTTAATCATTTCCATGTAGGCATCATCATATAAGCATTATCATGTAGACATCATCATATAACCATTTCCATGTCATCATCATCATGTAAATTATCATATCACGCAAACATCACATATTTCATAGCACTAACAGGCTATCGCTCTACCATGCACTTGCATGTTAACCAAGCGGAGTGGAGTAACATGCAGATGACGCCGTTTCCGAACCTCCACCTGAGCAGGCATTCAACCAGACTCAGAACAGTACAACAATATAAGCACATATACGGACGACATGATCCTATGCGCAGTCCGACACGAACGAACCCCTTCTCTTTGGGCATTATTCTGCTAACCCGGTGCCCAAAATAACAATAATAAGTTAGAGTTCGAGTTGTCTAACCTTGCGAATAAAAATTTATCTACGCGTCTCTAATTTCTTCCCTTTTTTCTTTTCTTTCTTTTCTTTCGTCTCCTCTCTTTTCCTTATCTCTTTCGGCCGGCTTCCCTTTCCCCATTCTCCTGCTTCTCTCCCCTTTTCTTCACTTCATTGACACCTCCCCTGCGGCTCTCCCGCTCCACCGAAGCCGCCCCCGACGCCTCACATGGGAGCCGCCTCCTGCCTTGCCTAACGCCTCGCTCCTACCGATCTTTGGTTCGTGTCGCCTCCTCTCTCTGGCGCCTCTCTCACTCACGCGCCACCTCTCCTCCTCTGGCGCCGCCTTTGCCAAGCCGGCGCTCGGCCGTCTGCATGCACGACGCCGCCTCTGCTCGGCTCGTCGCCTGCTCAGGCCGCTCCACTGAGCCCACTTTCGCAGCGCCGCTTCAGCTCCTCTCGCGCCGGGCGTAGCCATGGCTCATGGCTCGGCCTCCGGCCGTCGGCGCCCAAGATATCTTGCTGCCATGAAGATCCACCCCTAGGTACCCTTCTCTTACCCCTCCCTTCCCTTGTTCTTCTTCTACCGTCGGCTACTTGTGGGTGTCTGGGGAGATGAAGTTGGGATGGGCTATGGGGTGCTGGTTTGAGGAAGCAATGGAATGGGAAGGGGTGTTGGCCTGAGGGCTTAATCTTATCCCCTTCCCTCTCATCTCTCTCTCTGCCTTTCTCTCTCTACCTCTCTCTCTCCTGCTGTGGAGAGGTAATTGGTAAAGTGTCATCTCAGTTTTTACTTCCTTTCCCTTTCTATCTTTACTGGCATTACAATTATTTATGCAATCGCGTATGACATTACAGAAGCAGCACTATAGTAGTTGCATGCTTGGTCCAAATTAAATACCTTTCCTGGGCAGTTAAAGGAAAAAGCTCAAAAAAGGAAGAAAAAAAAACAGGAAAGGAGGGCGAAGGGGACGAGACGAAGGAAACCAGCAAAACAAAAACAAGCAGAAACGAACGACGAGCAGCGTCAGAATTATCGATTTTTTTTTTATCGTGCTCGCCGGCCCGAACGGCGCCATCCAGAAGCGCGAATCCTTCGACGACCTTCGCTCCCTCCGCCACCGAATCCACACAGAAAAACTAACATTTCTCTTTCCTTTTTCCTTTCCTACCGGAGGCCGGCCAAGAAAGAAAGGAGTTTTTGTGGCCAAGAAGGCTGCGGCTTTAGGATTTCTTGCTTTCTTGGGTTGGCCGGCGGCGGCCCCTGCTTCGGTTAGAGGGTTGGTTGGTTTCGGAGGGAGCGGAGATGCCGTCGGTGCCGGTCGACCGCGCGACGAGCGACATGCTTATCGGCCCCGACTGGGCCATGAACCTAGAGATCTGCGACATCCTCAACCGCGACCCGGGGTGAGGACACACGAGGATTCTCTCTCTCTCACTCTCTCTGTGTGTGTGTTTTTCATGCGGTTTTAGTGCTAATTAATTTTACTGTTGCATTGGTTAGGTGTCGTATTGCTCTGTTAATTCCATCAAAGGTTCCGCTTTGTGGAGTACTACGCTCAATTTTCTTTTCCGCTCCTCGAGCTAATTTTCTGTTAGCTTGGGTATTGAAAAACATTGTGTTTCGTAATTAAATTCTACGTTTTGCATGTATTCATGTGAATTTTGGGGCAATGAATCGAGGACTCGGTGACTTAAGCTGGCGAGAGCTTTAACCTTGGGAGTGTCAGGTTCTGAATGGCGTCGTGCTTGAGCTAGCCTGGTTTTTGTATCAGTAAATTTTTAGCACTCGAGGTGTGTTCTACAAACAATCAATTCCCTGTGGGTCTTCTGGGGTTAGTGTCCTGTGGAATTTGTTGAGGATTTGATGCATACGAGTGTATTTCTGAACCGTGAAGCTTTCATATACTGTGGTGCTACTTTCTTCTCAACATGCGGGCTTGAGGTGTTCAGATGTAGTTCATGGTCAAAGTTTTTTTTAATGCTTGATCAAAGTTGCTGGTTTTGGGGGTCAATTATTTTTTAGGGGTGAGCCGGTTTTATGTGAAGTTTTATGGTAGGATTCAGTCTTCGCAAGTTTTCCATTTAATTTTGTGGTTCACATGTTAATTTTAATTTAAGAATTCTCAAACTTGTGTTTTGAAGTTTACCAAACCATTTGATTATAGTTAAGCATTTGAACTTGGTAGTGCTCAGATGGAGCACGTGACCAGACTTGTTACATTAGGGTTAGCTCTGTTAGTGTTTCTATAAAAAAAAAATAGTCTTTGCCAGTGTTGCTATGTAATTTTGTGTGGCACATCCTTAAACTCAACATAGGGGAGTGGCATATCCTCCAAAATTCCTTGTGATTTTGGGATTGCTTCACAATCTGGGTAATGATTCTGGCTTGAGGAGTGCTTACAAATGTCACACTTATTTCCCAGGTCTCGCTTCTTGCTTGATGCTAGTTTGCTTTCAATTGTTCAAGATTCAGTGTTTTACTGGCATTACTTATGAGGTTTGTGTTAATTCTGTGTTCTTTTGAGCTAGTCTTGCACTCTTGTGTTATGTTCAATGCCACAATGTGTTGATGAAGTTTATGTTTGATTCTGACATTACTTTTCTGTTTATGTGAGTAAAAAAATCATAACACTATAACTGCTAATGGAGTTTGATCCTCATTGTATCTGTTTTACGAAGTAATAACCAATGAAATATATGACATGCAAAACTTCCGTGAAATTGGAGCTGCATTATTGTACTTTTAGTCAGCTCAGTGTTCCTGCAAAGTACGTTTGATGTGCTTTTATCACTTTTTTGGTAAATATCTACGTATTATCTTATTCATAGGCAAGCAAAAGATGTTGTGAAGTCCCTCAAGAAACGAATTGCACACAAGAAGCCAAAGGTCCAGCTTCTTGCTCTCACGGTAAGTATGATTTAAAACCCCCCTTTTCTGTGTATGAATTTGATTCATCAACTGTTAGTTTGTTGGCAGGAACTTTGTGAATTATTTTGTTGTTTTGTCCTCTTTGACCCATTGATATGATCTGTACCTATGCACATTTTCTTGAAGCACACCGTGATGAGCTGTGTATTATAACTGTTGGCTCTGAATGCTGTCTGATGGTCTTTCCAGCTTGACCCTTGAACCATGGATATATTTCCGTGTAGCAATGTAGCATTTGGCACTACAAGGAAGATTAAGGACGCATTCAGGAGGATTTGGTCGACGATTGCAAGATGAAAACTTAGTATGCTTGAAAAGTTGACTGAGAAATGCAGCCAATAGAGCTGTATGACATAGTACGGGATAATGGGATGGGATATGACAGGACAAAGGCATAGTTAGCAGACTGGTCAGTGATGAAGCTGTTTTATGTCTTCTTTTCTTGTTTTTTGTTATTTTTGTGAGACTTGATAATGCCTGCAATTTATTCCGCATTTTAATTTTTAACTGTTTGTAAATTGTCATGTTATACCAAGGATCAAAGAACCGTTACCGGGTAAAATCCCGTTCGGAGCCCGGTAACCGGAAATATCAGTGGAAAACCGGATGAAATTCATAAACCAAAATTTGAATTCACTTTTCTGGAGACCGGTAACCGGAAAAACCGGAAAACAGAGAAATGGGTAATTAACAATTGTAGAGTGTTTAATGAAGTAGCAATTGCAAAACAGTCAGGTGAGCAAACACAATTAATGAAATCCAAGGTGCGCTGTGCACCAAAGCTCCCGTACTAACTAAAGCTTTACTAGACTTTCTAATTCTAGGATCTTGCACTCCATTTGCATTGTTACTTGTTAAGCATGAAACTTAGCGGAATTTTGATTTGAATGAAGTATTGAGGGCCACAGCCATACAAACGGCCAGATCAAATCCATTAAATAAACTAACCCCATCCTTAATTAGTGTTCAAGTTGAGCAAATATCAAATGTTTGTTGCATGTCATGCCAGATAATGTGTAGGATCACTGACAAAGAAGACGCTTTGAAGACACTCCACCCTTCAAAGAAACATGATCCAACTTCTTGGGAACAATTTCATAACCACCAATATAAATCAGAAAGAGGAACCAAAGAAACAATGTCCACCGGTGGCTAATAGTTAAGTGAGAAAGATGAGTATCCTTCTTAATTTTCCCAATGGAGGGTTCCACTTCAGACAGCACAGAATTTACAAGCTGACATTCAATCTATAGATTAATGCAACACGAATTATTCCAGTCAAAATCTCATCACTTATAAATTATTGGTTTTATAGGAATCATCGGTTGCAATAAAATATTAGGAGGCCTAAGACTACGTAGATGACAAGATTGGGACTAACTATTGCTTGTATTAACCCTTAATCATTGCCTAAGTGTTATCGACTCCCAAATCCCAAGCAGTGCGTTAGGACCATTATACGGAGATAAGATTGGGAGTCTGCAATCATCCAGTTGATTGAAAGCATAAAAAAACAACCAAGTGAAAGATAACAAGTGAAAAAAACATGTTTCAATACGTAATATCTAGCACAAAAAGGCCTAAACCAACCTAAGAATAGCATTATGCAGTAAAAAATTCAAATTCAAGTTTTAAAGATTTCGGCCGTTTTTTTTTGTCCCGGGACCGGCCGGTAAATCTGATTATCGGCGGTAACCGGCCGGTTTTTCTATCCCTGTGTTACACTCTATGATATTCTAGTGGTTGGACAAGAGATAAATTTTGCAGTGTTCTTCATTTGCAATGGTCTAATCTAGCCATGCTTGAAATGGGTAACCACATTTAAGTAATCCTTTACTTAATTACTTCTACTTTTTTCAGTTGCTTGAGACGATGATTAAAAACTGTGGGGACATTGTCCATATGCATGTTGCTGAGAGAGACATACTTCATGAAATGGTGAAGATAGTTAAGAAAAGGGTATGTATGCACAGCTTAAACTTTAAAATTTACTGGTTGTCAATAATAAGGTCTTAATGTCTTTTTCTTTTGGAGTTTTTAGCCTGATCACCACGTGAAAGAGAAGATTCTCATGCTGATAGACACTTGGCAAGACGTTTTTGGTGGTGCACGTGCAAGATATCCACAATACTACGCAGCATACCAGGAGCTTTTGGTATTATCCCACACATATCAAATATATTGTGATCTTTCAAATATATTGTGATCTTTTAATCATCTTAGATTTTTACAAGCTCATTTTCCCCCCAAAGGTTATCATCTTCCAATAAGGCAATAGCCAATAACAGAAATAAGCAGCGTTTCTTTGATTTTTTAAGCTTGCAATTGTTGAGCATGCAAGAATGCCGTTATGTTGTTTCCAAATTAATATTCCTTGTTGAATATCAAACTTTTATGAACTGATACAATATTGTTTCTCCAATCTCCATTCATATGCTAGCGTGCTGGAGCCGTATTTCCTCAAAAATCAAATGGTTCTGTGCCAATATTGACTCCTCCACAGACTCAGCCTCTACAAAACTATCCTCCCTCTTTACGCAATGCTCAGCAAGAGGCACCTGAATCGTCAGTGCCAGATTTGCCTGCATTAAGGTATACCACTTATAAAACTTTTATTATACAATGGACATTCTTAACTACTGAATTGAAGTAGCTAGGATTTTGTTATCCCCTACTTTCATCGTGCTGCTTTTCAGGGTCTTTTTTATTGTTCTGTACTAAAGTGATTGATTTCTATTTCTTTTCCTGTTTTGGAAGTACAAAGTTTGCGTACTTTTTATTGTCGTTGGTTAACTTATTTGGAACCTGAAACCCCTTTTCTATACAAATTTGGAAATGACCATTGTTGTTTCACCAGCCTGACAGAAATTCAGAATGCACGTGGCATCATGGACGTTCTTTCAGAGATGTTGAATGCCTTAGATCCTGGTAATAGAGAGGTACTTTCCTGATGCACCTGCAGCTATTTTATCCTCATAAAATTACCAATTTACTCCAATAAAGTTGGTATTAGACCAAATCAATCAAGTTTATTTTGGGGAATTGGATAATTCAAGATGACATCTTCGTCAGCTCTAAACTTGTTCAATTCAAACCAACCTACTGGCAATTCAAGATTTCTAAGATATACTGAATATGCAGGGACTTAGGCAGGAGGTCATTGTTGACCTTGTGGATCAATGCCGTGCTTACAAGCAGAGAGTGGTACATCTTGTCAACAGTACCTCGTAAGTTTCTTGGATGTCTCTTGCCAGTTCAAAGGCGGCCAATCAGATTTACCGTGTTGTGGCCATTTAAATATTTAGTGCTGACAAATCGTGTAGTGCTGCACGCAACACGGTGCCAATAATTGATATTTCTGTTTCAGAGTGTAAATAAGCCCAATTCTTTTATTGCAATGGTGCAACTGAAGGCCCAAATTACTTTTCTGATGTGTTTATGCCATATTTGAAGAACTACTAGTACTAATGTTTGTGTGGATGTTTGCGTCTTGATGATAATTTCAGCTGCCTGTTAATAAACTACTCCCTCCGTTCTTAAATACATGACGTTTGACCAAGCGTGCAGTCAAACTTATATAACTTTGACCATTACTTTTTATATGATTTTGTTAGTAAAAAATTACAAAATTATTATATTATGAAAATATTTATCATGACAAATCTAATGATACTATTCACTCATGATCAATATAAATAGTTTTTCATATATTATTAGTCAAAGTTAGATAAGTTTGACTGCACGCTTGGTCAAACGTCATGTATTTAAAAACAGAGGGAGTATTATCGTAGTGGAGTGCATATTTTATTGGGCATTATTTTATGTTGTGCTAAAATTTTCTACATAAGTATAGTGGTTTACATGTTTAAATGCACAATTTGCTTGTGTCAGAAGCGGATCTTATTTTGTTTACACCATGCAGCTGTTGTTATCGCTAGAATTAGTTTGGAAATGATCATATTCATGTGTACACGAGTATATCAAATTGCAGGACTATCTATGCTAAAATTGGCATGAACTGGCAAGTCTCAGGCAGTAAACAATCAAGTTTTGGATGATATTTCCTATTTTGAATTTATATTTATCTTAATAATTTTTTAAAATGTCTTAAATTATGTACTTAAACATTTAAATATGATTCTTAAAAAAATGTAAATTCATCGAAACTCACATAAAAGTTAGTGAGATTTCTCAGGAATTTCTAAAAAAACCTAAAGCCAAAAAGATATTTTGGGCACACCAATCCTTCAGGAAATATTTGTGAAGAGATCCTTCAGAAGATTGTTTAAGAATTGCAGTGTCAGCAGGAGATAATTTCTGGAGATGTGGTACACCATGGGATATCATATTTGGCTCAAAGCATGACATTTCAATAGTGGTGGTCCTAGTTGACGATGCCGATGACCAAGGAGTGGAATCCCGCTGGTAACCGGCCCGGTAACCGGGCTGGTTACCGGTACAAGAGGGTTGCCGGGATAAAGAAAACCGGCGGTTTTTTCCAATTTTCAAATGAATTTCAATCAAATTTGAATGAATTTGACCGGAATTTACCGGTAACCGGGCCGGTTACCGGTACCGGAGGGGTGCCAGGATGTATACCCGGTCCGGTTTCTTGATCCTTGCCGATGACAATGATGACAAAGACAGTAGCTTAGAGTAAAGTTGCACGATTTGTTCAACCTAGATGATGGTAGATCAATGCTGAACCAGGGTGGGAGGACTTTAAGGGGAGGGTGCAGGAGGACTCACTGGCAACATATCAGGATGGCAATTTGGAATCACGAGAGTACACCTGTGACTCTAAGCTTGGGTAGTAGTTAGTATAAGTAAGGATGCATTTTACTATTGGGAGCTTTTTCTGACAAGGCTTTGTTGTAGGTGCAATAAGGGGAGAGAGAGCCAGTTATTGGATTGGCTTTTGTTTCAAACACTATTTCCAAATTCTAAGACACTGGGTAGTCAAAATTCAGACTGATGCCATGTGTTGTTCAATATAAATTCATCATCTGACTTGTTAGCATATTAACATAACTGGTTACTTGGTATTCGTTATTGACGGCGAATAACCTGTTGCACCGAGTTTTGTATTGGAACTTTTTTTTCTTACAACAGGAATGGTGACTTGGCTTTCTGTTAGTCCAGGATTTGTTGTCTTCTATTTGCTCTGTATCAGTAGAAGACTTCTTATTTCTTATACTGAATTGTTACAGGGGTGAGGAGTTGCTCAGCCAGGGTCTTTCTTTGAATGATGATTTGCAGCGTGTTCTAGGAAAACACGATGCTATTGCTGCAGGCATAGCAGTTCGGGTGGAAAAGCTGAAATCTCTCCCGGCCCAGATTGACAGTTCTCCACCAGCAAAGCCAGAGATTACAAAAGAACTAGTTCAAAGGTTGACACATTATGTCAAGCATTTTGTTCAAATTATTCCAAAATATCTACTAGAAATATGATAACCCATAATAGGATTCTCAGGAACTCTTGGAAGTTGGAACTGAATGTGAAATTATCCCACCCACCCACCCAAAACAGAACTGCCTGTTCTCCCTAACTTTTTATCTTTTCTTTCGTTATATTTCAGGTCTTCTGGAAGTACAAGTGCAAGCAACCAGTCTCCCTTTGAGCAATTAGCACTTCCTGCGCCTCCATCACCCATCCGTCCAAAAGCTCCTGCAGCACAAGCTCCTTGTATCGACCTCCTTAGTGGAGATGATTACATCAAACCTGAACCTGCAAATTCCCTGGCGCTTGTTCCTGTCAGCGAATATTTAGCTTCCGACCAGAATGTCTTAGCCCTTGCAGACATGTTTGAACAAAATAGTGCCGCTGCAAACAATATTAATCATAACCTTACAAACTCTTTTAAGTCATTGACTCCAAATTCTACTTTCTCTGCACCTCAATCATATCCCGCTCCAGTGCAACCTATTCTGCCTCAGCGTCCCGCTGCTTATTCAAATGGGGCTACCTCCAATGCCATAGTACCTTGTGATCAACAATCCCACTTGAACTCTGCAGGTTCATGGAATGGACAGCCTGCTTATGGAATAAATCCCCAACAGCAGGCACTAAATTATGGTATTACACTACTTTCCCAGTGCTTGCTTGGTCTATAATATTATCATGTGTCTATTTATCTGAAATTAAGGTAAAAACACTCACTGTATCCTTAATTAATGAATTTTATGTTTTTAAATAGTGTCTATCAATAAAAGCACAAGATAGGTGTAAAACTTTTCACATTAAACAGGGACACATTATTGTCTTCTTTTAGAGGTAGTTTTGTACGTGCCTAGACTACACTAGTGTTCCCTATGAACCTTGTTCTAACCTCTGAAATATCCTGCCACATGTGGGGCTCTTCAGCTTGGTCCACAAAGTTTGCGCACCTCATTTCCATTTTAGAAGCATATGACAGTCTCTTGTTAACAGGTGCAGAGGATCAAAATGGAAACCTTCCACCACCACCCTGGAAAATTCAGCAGTCCATGGGTAACCAACCCCAAGCCAGCCAACTTGGTGGGATGGCATTGCAACCAGGACAACATGTAGGCATGCAACCCCAATCAATGCAAGTTGGTCATCTTGGGCAACCATTTATGTATCCGCAACAAATGCCGAGGGGACAACTAGGAGGAATGCAGTTGCAACGAGCGCTTGGCCCGCAGCTTGGGGCTCTGCAACCACAGCCAACCCTGAACATGCAATACGGGGGCATGTATCCTTCGATGCAAATCAACCAAGGAATGGGCATGTATTCCCAACCAATGGTCGGTGGAGAGTTTTACGGGATGAGCCATCAACAGTTGTATGCTGTTCAAATGGCCGGTTATGGATACGGGCAGTCATCTGAAGGCTACTATATTCCAAATGCTGCCTACGCGTATGCCAGTGCAAATGAGCTTTCCCAGAAAATGAATGGCCTTTCAGTTCAAGACGGCAGTTCGAATGGAACAACAGCGTCCTTTTCCCGGCAGCAGGCAAATAAACCAAGCAGACCTGAAGATTCACTCTTTGGTGATCTTGTTAGTATCGCCAAAATGAAGCAGAACAAACCTGCGGCTGGTAAGGTTGGCAGCTTTTAACGATGAGTGAGTAGATTCGTGATTTCACCTCATTTGCCAGTAGCAAAAGCTTTTCCTCATAGTACATAATTCTTGTTGCCACTTTTTGTGCAACGCCAGACAGCTTGTTGATGTAAATTCATTTTAGGTAGGATTGCAGGAATATATATATATATTGGAAAATAGTAGTGTGAGCTTTGAGATGCTTGTGACGATGTTTCATAGCAAGTGTGTTTATATACAAATTCTTAAGTTGTGTCATAATGATAGTGTCATCCATATCCTTCTGTACAAATATTTGACAAAGGTTCCCAGCACCCCCTTCCTTTCCCCATATCTTTTCTTTGTTCTTTATCTCCATCTTATTTTTACCAGCTACGTGCTGGATTACCCTTTCATCAATTTTTGTGTTTTCCATTTATTCTGTTAGAGGTTCTGCCATGTTTGTTTGTGATTAGGGGTGGATAACGAGCCAGCTCAGCTCGGCTCGTTAAGAAAACGAGCTCGGCTCGACTCATTAAGCTAACAAGCAAAATAACAGGCTCGGCTCGGCTCGTTAAAAAGCTCGAACTCGACTTGTTAGGCTCGTTAAGAAAGTCAAGAGACCACAGCTTGAAACTCGTTAGGCTCGCTTAAAAAGGAAAATCAACCTAATAAAAAATTTAGAAAGTCAAGAGATCACAGCTTGGGGCTTGTGCCTCTCTGGACCGCCTAAGAGTTCTTTGAGTTAAATTTGGCTTGGTCTGCTTTGCTCTCTTGTCTTTGGTTTTTAACGAGCTAAATGAGCAACTCGCGAGCCAGCTTGAACTCGGCTCGTTAAGAAAACAAGCTAAATTGCTGGCTCAGCTCGGCTTGAACTCAGTAACGAGCCAAGCTGGCTCGCGAGTTTCGAGCTTTTTTTTCACCCTTATTTGTGATGTTTATCTAGTTCTGTTTTGTGTTGTGATGTTTGATTAAAGCTAATGAAGGGATTGTCATCTTGGCTGTATCGTATTTTTGGAGAGCCTACAATATTTGCAATAATTAAGCACCTGAGAATATATAGTTCCGTGGGACTGTGTAATTCTTCTAGTGATTTGGTTGCAGGCTTTAGGATACATGTTTATTGGGGGACATATATGCATTTTTCTAATTGCATTGAGTCGTGATGTTAATGCATTTTTTAGTTGAGCCAGCACAAGGATCTCTCGTGTTCCCAGAGAGAAAATGTGGGATACCTAGGAAGAACTGAGTATGGATTTAATTAAGAAGAAATAGGTATTCAAATACGAGCTGAAGTGAATTTGAACCTAGGTGATGGGGTATACATCCACACCTCAAACCGAGAGAGAAATGGTTTTATCAGCGTTGGAGCAAATCAAGTTACCAGACTTCAGAGCAAATGAACTGTAGCAATGGTGTCTAGTGGCTTTGGAACCTGCGGGGTCTAATGTATGTAGTTACAGGTAACCGTGAGTCTATTATTCTCTTTATCAGACGTTGGGGCTAAGTCAGTACTGAGCAATGTTGTTTATAGGAAGAAGGTAGAGGAATCTCTACATTATAATTATATTGATAACCTGTAAACAAGTACTACAAGCACTGACAGATAAAAGAAAGCAAAACAGGAAGGGAGCACATCCCCTTCACCCTTATTACAAAGTACAAAATGAAAAAGTTTGCCCCTGCTGCAAGGGCTGTTTGGTAAGTGGCATTCCAGGTAATTATTTCCATTTAAAATGCCAAACGGCTCTACTGTTTGGTAAGTGACATGGCAATGGCCTGAAGAAACCGATCCCAGTTTTGGTTCAGTGCTGCTTTGGGTAAAGACAGAGAAAGAAAAGAAGGTGGTAAAAAACAACAAACGTAAAACAAAGCAAAGCAGGTGAACACGGGAAAAATGTGCTGCTTCAGATAAACATTGAAACAAACATTCTTGATGCAAGTAGAGTACAACAGCCCGAAGCGTTTAAGACGCTGCTAGAGCTGACACAGAGATAGCTCAATGCAACAAACAGGACAAGATATGTGCAGAGGACAAAGAAAACATGCATTCGCGGCGAACAAAGATTGCCATGAGGTGTTCTAGGCTTAAGGTCTGCAAACTTCTTTTGACACTAGTTACATGCAATAATTGTACCACAAGCGCACGGATCAGCTGTAGCTTCTCACCTAGAGTATTCTAGGGTATTGAATCATAGGGAACAGATGGAATCATCGCTAATATGCACAACTACTACTAACATAATGTTGTCCGAGGATTTGAATTAAACCAACTAACCACAAGAACTAGAAATTTTCTAGGTTTCACCAAGGTCTAACAGATCCTCCCCAGGTTTAGGTTCGAAAGCATGCGTAGGTAATGTACCAAAATTGCTCTCACCCTACCGATCAATACTGCACTTTTCACCCTCGCACCTAGCACATGCTCAAGAACACATTTAAATCTAGCAACTAACAAGCTAGTGTGCACACCAACATAACATACTAAGCATACTAATCAAGGCAATAAGTACCATACTATCACATACATTGCCGATTACATAGCAAGATGCCCGGAGGAACCCAGGGCAAGAGCAGGAAGTTACCCTTATTGGTTCGGGTGAACAACTGAACATCATGGAAGAAGTGGCAAAATGACTGAATCCCCTCTCTGGCGTGGGTCGGTGCCAGAGGCAGCGTGGGCCAACACTTGGGTAGCGCCGCTCAGCGCCTAGGGCAGAGTGGGTCGGCGCCTCGCGACGCCACAGATCAACAACTTCTTCGAGACTTTTTGTGAAACCCTAACTCGGCTTTTCCCTGGATTTTTGGGTGTTTTTCAGTGAATTCTTGGTGTGTGTTCCCGCAAAGGGGTCAACATTTTTAATAGCCTGGAAAGGGGAGTCCCGGAGGAACCCGTTGTGGCGCGGGCCAATGCTCGTGGAGGCACGGTCAACCCTTTGGGATATATACGATGGTATAGACAGCTGTTATCTATAGCAATTTTTTATGTCACCTATAGATAGCATTAAAGAAAACTCATATAATGGTATAGATGTCGGGACCCAAAATATGCAATTCTGGACCCTCTGTGTATAATACACTAGTCTAGGATCACGCTAGTGCACACAGTGTCAACACAGATGAATATCGATCCACACAAACGATTAATAACATAAACGAGTAATTTGATAACAAATAAGGGTTTTGACTTTATGGTCGAGTTTACAATTATTAAGCCACACAGGGCTAGCAAGAAATAAAATAGCAGCGGAACGAAGAAACTTCAGCGGAATCCCATCAATTCACCACAGGCAACTGACTGGAATCAAGACCCTACGATCAAGCACCTTCGATGAACTCCTCCTCGAAAGCAGGCGATGACTCCTCCTCTTCTGTTGCATGTTTTACAACAAGCATGAGTACACACCGTACTCGCAAGTCATACAACAGAAATGCAATTATATATGCAGGCTTATTCCAAAGGAATGGCTTATGTGGTTCTTTTACAGAAATACAACATTTGCAATTTAAATACAAGTAATAGATTGAAAGCATAATTCAAAACAAATAGACAATAATAATTTGACAGTTTTATTTCACAAAGACACATAGCACAAACAAGTTATTCACATAGCCATATGACTTAAGTCACACAGCTCCCTTCCCAATGTTTTCATGAAAATCTACCCCTCATATGAAATCCCCGAGCATGTCCATGACCGCGGACGCGGCTATTCGAATAGATTGTTTAACACTCTGCATAGGTTGTACACTTTACCCACAAGATACAACTAGTGTAGCTAGCACTAATCGTAACAAAACGTTTCAGAAACTTCATCTTAACATTGACACACCCAGTGTGCTTACAAACCGTCAGACAACCCCACACAGGAAGTCAGTCCGACACACACCGTTGGACAGGGACATGGCAAACCGCCCTGTAATGTGACTACTTGGTAGCACACCTCCACCCACGCCCACAGCCTAACCTACAACCTGAGTAATCAATGTCAAGACTCCATAACTTACTAAGTTAGGCCCGTCCCACACCAGGCATGTGGATGTACGAGAGGCTCAGTTCAATGGCGCACAAAGTTAAGTCCTTAATTGACCAAGGCAAGACTTCTAATTAGACTAAAAATCCCTATGCACACAGGTTATTAAGCCCACGCACATAGCTCCACCAAAATAACACACAGTCCACTTGCCTCCGTCTAAAACCTTTTCCCACCATGTTGGTTAAGTGCAACATATGCCATCAACGAGTAATAGCACATAGTGCACACAGTTTTTATCACATAGTTCTATAGTCACTTAGTCATGTTTATATTTGCAACTTACATGAGATGATGACTCGTAGCATGGCTAAGCAATCTAATCGCATCTAACCAACCCACGTTGGTAATACAATAGCACCAACCATAAACCAAACTAGGGTGACAAAAGATGATAGCATACAACTAGACAAGGAGGTCATAACAAATTGGATATTAACTAATCCCAAAAACATTGAAATAAATAATTAAAATAAATGCAATACTTTGAATCAATATAACTTTTGAAAACTGGGTTTAATATGATCAAAGGTATAACTTGCCTTGGAATAGGTCTAAGTACTGATCTTGCTCTTGAGGTGCTCCTTCTTCTTCAAACCTTCCCGAAGTATCGACATCTACTCGCAAATAAAAGCAAATAAACAAAACAAATAAATAACAAAGGCGGAACAAACTCCAAAAATTAAATAAAAATCTCAGATAGGTAGATCTTGAATTTAGATGAATTTAGAAATTTGAATGGGCTCAATCGGAGTTCGGATGCAAAATATATGAGCTTGGGAAGTTTGAATCTAAAAGAAAACCCTAAAACTGAATTATTCGAATTTCTGAATTATTCCTTAAAAGAAAAATCAGATTATTGCGCATAGCGATGCGTCGGCGCTCGGAATTAGAAATTAAAAGAAAATCGACATGTGGGACCCACACGTCGGTGAGGCGATCCACGGTGAACTCGGTTCACCGGCAAAGTGTTGGATGGAAGCCGGTGCGCCACGTATGCTTTGCGTGGGTCTTGTTGATTCCACTTAGTTGACACATCGTGAGAGGATGATATATTGCGCCGACGCGTGGCGGCGGCGAGGCAAGCGCCTTCGGATCCCAACGGCAACGGCGACGGCGGCTCGCCGTGAGGCGGAGGTGGTACCGGTAGCGTAAGTTGAGACTATTGCGCATCTGTTGAGATAACTCTGGGTGGTCGGGGACGACTGAGGCGGCCGGCGGCGAGCTCGAGGCGGCGGAGAAGATGCGGTCTTGTCGGACGGGACCTCCGGTGATGGATTGGCGTCGGGAGAGGTCTCTGGAGGTAGCCCACGCGACGGTGAACCCGGTGATGCAGACCACGAGGGCAGGGCGTCACCGGCGGCGGCGGAATTGAAGAAAAAACGACGGCGGCGAAAACCCTAAAACTTGGAATTGCGGCGGCGCTGGGGTTCTAGAGGGGCGATTGCTTGAGGGGTTATGGTGTGGGAGACAAGGCGATCCCGGGGGTCCTATTTATAGGGTCCGGGGAGGCTTGAGGAGGCGAGTTGGCGGCGGAGTCCCAAAAGAGTCCGAAACCAACACGAGGAAATCTCCGAGTTTGAATGAGATTCGAGATTTGATTTTGATCCGAGAAGATGCAGAGAGGTTAGAGATAAGATTCAGCACGTTTTCTAGAAGGGCTTCAGATGGAAAAACGCATTGCCGGACGGAGCTTTGGAGAGTTCTTCAATGGCGGACGGCAAGGACTTGCATGAGAAGAAATCGAATCGAGGCAGCGATGGCGCGGACCCCACATGACAAATGACGGAGGCGAGGACAGCCAAGCAAGCGGATGTTTTGATCCGATCGTCCGGCTTGGATCGGACGGCAACGGACGAGTGGGTCGATGGGCTGCAAGCGCGGAACAGGACAAGGCCGGAAGGAATTAGGCTCGAAGCCATTTACTGAGATTTAATAGTTTTTCTTTTTAGAAAATAGCAAGAACTCCAAATAAAACTTAGAAAATAGCAAATGAACTCAGAAAAATTCTAGAAAATATATCCAAGCTCATAGAATCCAAATAAAATAGTTTTGACCATTGCTCACGTTGACTTTAATCATATTAAATTGTTTTGATGTACAAAGTCCATGTTTAAGCTTTTGAATTAAAAACGAATAAACTCCAACTGGTGAATTTTCTCCTACTAACTATTTAATTTTTTTTAAAGCTCAGAAAATTGGGATGTTATAATAGACAACTGTTGTCTTTTTAGTTATATTTATAGAACACACAATCATTTAATTCTTTTCTTGTTTCTGGTCCTATAGTCGACTACAGGATTGTAGACATCATCTTTCTATCTCTTCATTCTCTTTCATCTACGTTAGCAAAAATCCTACATAACAATGATTATAGATGGTTGACATAAGCCCGTTGTACATACTCTTAGTAGGCGTGGGTCTGCGCCCATGGCCAACTGGTAGGTTCGCTCTGTGTCCCGTTTGTAAATGCTCCGAACTTTCCATCTGCAAAGTCCGTTTGTACTTTGTAGTCTCTTTCTCTCTCTCTCTCTTGGCTCTTATTACCGTTTTTTGCAAGATCAACTGAACACGACATATCTAAAAAAACATTTGGGTTAGTTACCAGGTGACACAGTTTTAAGCACAATTACTAAGATAAATGATGATAATATGGGGGAGTGAATCGTATAGAACGAGCACCAATACTGTAATAGCCCTAAATTTGTGTTTCCTATCTGAAAGTGCATGAAAAAAATTGGCTTGAATTTTGAAATTTTCTTGCTTTTCCTAATTATTTAAAAGCTTTTCTTAGAGGCTACAGCAACAAAATAATTCTCAAGAAAAAACTAAAAGCTAATACAATAGTTGGGTTAATTTTATTAAAAATATATATAAAGTCAGGAGCCTCCAAAAAATGTTCATAATTTTTGGAGCCCGTTTACTATATTTAAAAATTCCTCAAACATTCCGCTTATTCAAAAATTCCCAAACCTTTTTTTCCCACCCTCCTCTCGGGCCGAAAGCCAGCCGCGGCCCACCTCCTTCACTCTAGCCTCACACTGATGTGGCCCATGCTAGCCCACCTCACCTCCCTGTTCACCCTCTCACTGATAGGGGTGAAAACGGATCGGATACGGACGGATAATGGCTCTGCCATATCTGTTTTCATTTTTTTCCCGGATACGAATACGAATATGGATACACCGGATACAAATACAGATGTGAATAATATCGAATACGAATATGGAGCAAATACGAATCGAAACAAATACGATCACAGATATTTTCGAAACATAAAAACCCCTTAAATTGCATGCCAGAAATTAACGAAAACATATAACTAGTTTGTTTGATGCAAACATTCATGAATTGTCAACATTTAATGATATTTAACAACATTTAATGATATTTAACAATATTTAATGATATTTAACGTCAATTGACGAAATTTAATGACATTTAACGATAATTGACTACTATTAACGGCGACTAACGCAATTGACGAGACATTGACAATAAGAGGAACATGCATTAATGGGTATAATTACAATAAAATGTAGAACAAATTTCTATAGATGTTGAGGTATCGAGGTTATTTCATAGTCATTGTAAACTACTTACGAGAAAATTTCACTGATCCTCTAGATATCAAGTACACCTCCAGATAGCAAATTACAATAAATAATTATTACAACAAATAATTATTACAAACAATTAATGCCCCTTCCACTTTTTTCCGGGCTTAGGATCGGCATCGGCAGTGTTAGGCACTTTGTTTAAGTCTGTTAATGTCTTAATGAAACAACATCAGCTACTTACAAAGATAATCAATATCATAAATAAAACTAAAATTTGCCCATAGCAGACAAATAAAAGAATATATGGAGACAGATGGGAACATACTACAGAACAACTTGAGTAACCAATACAAGACCATGTTCCATTGGAAAAGTCCCACATGTCTACAAATCTTAGCACCTAACAACACTTCTATTAGTGAATCCATTCTATAACGAGCTACTAACAAATGAATGAATGTGTGTCACCATCAAAATCAAGTATTCAATGATGCAAACTAGAAGCAAGAGAATCCAGATTTCCATGGACAAGCAGACAAGTCAACATTTTCATGGATTCATGGTTAAATATCCTACATCACAACCAAGACTGCATTTAACAACAAATAATAAATATTGACCTATCAATCCATCATTCAATCTTCATGATAATAACAAGCCATCAGATAACAATAAACGGAATCTCCACCACAAGCACTAGATCATTGTCATAATGTAATTCATCCACCACAAGCACAAGATCAATGTATTTGGATCAAGGTGTTTGAAATAATGTGCATATACACATGTTTCCAATAAATTCTAAATTAGTTAGCCACATAACCATATGCTAAATTAGTTGTCCCAGTATAAACACAAGCTCAAACATCAGTTGAGGAGACAAAAGAAGTATCCCATCATATAATGCAGAATTTGTGCTAATTAACTCACACAACACATATAATGATTAATCGTACTAATTAACTCACACAACAGATAATGATAAAGCCTGAGCAGCACACCCATTTCTTAATTCCTATTAAGTCAATTGCTACTCCTAAGTATGCATCCATATATGCTAATTTGCAAGTCACTAAAGCTCAGCTACTAGTGAATAAAGTATGCAGGTGCCACATAATAAATGATATCTCTAGACATTCAATGGATGTCTTGTATCTCCATGCATTACTAATGTCGGCAACTTGTATACTTAATGTAATCTTTCTGGATAATGCCACTCATATCAACAAAAATATAAAACTCTCCTATGTTGGCATGTTTCCTGATTCAATCTAATAGAAACTTCATGTATCATGTAGACAACATGAAAAATAAATTTAATTGACCAATAGGCCATCTTCTTTAAGTAGCAATGGCAGTGGCATATATCATATCATTAGTCAAAGGCTGAACATCTTGTTCTAACAAGCTAAAACAATACCTTGTAAACAATACATGTTCATGAATGATGATGCTCAAATAGAAATGTTAATATTATTTGCTAATCTAGAAGGCTATTACAATATCAAATGATGAGCTCTCTGAGAATCAAAGAGCAGAGCAAGGAATTTACTGGACAAGTAACTTCTTTTCCAATGCAATCATGCAATTAGTTTATGAATTCATGAATCAAAATGCACCTTGCTCCTCTCATGGACTGGTACAAGTATTTCTTCACAGTTTCCTTAATTAACAGGTTGTAGATGGTCTATGCAATGCAAGAACAAAGGTAGTTTTCAAGCATCATCTGAATTCGAACAAGGGGGATGTCGCGGTGGAGGTCGCCGGCGATCGTGGCCAAGGGGGGAAACCAAGGTTCTGATGTGTCGGGGTTGGCGTCGGGGTCGACGTAGGGGGGCAGCTCGACGGGGAGGGGTGGTGGTGTAAGCATCTAGGCCCCTGATTCGTGTTTTGGTGATTAATGACGACTTAATCATCGGGACTAACTTTTTGTTGGTGTTGCATAAGTTCAAGTTAGGTCTCGATGGTGGTTTGGATATGTGGGCTAAGTGTTGACCCTAAATGGACTCTGAAGGCAAAACGTGAAATTTGTTGAAGATTAAGGACTTTGTATATTAGAAATGATCCAAGGAGTCGAGGATGGATCATTGTAGTGATAGGTCCTTTGTTTTTGTTTTTGTCGTACTATTAAAGGGGGTCTAGGCTAGTAGCTTGAGCTTGGTTAGGTTGAGTAGCTAGTTGTGATGCACACTAGACTTGTTTAGCTCATCTCTAGTCAAAGGAAGCCCTTGAAAGAGTTGAAGTTGCAACGAAATCAAAGTTGGAGCTTGTCGGAACCCAAAATATGCAATTCTGGACCCTCTGTGTATATTGCACTAGTTCAGGATCACGCTAGTGCACACAGTTGCAACATCAGTGAAATATCATTTCCATATACAAGGATAACAAATAAATAGGCAAATAATAATAAACATCAGAGTAAAGACCTTGTTGGAGAAGTATTTCATCAATCCCAAGCATGGATTCTCGCATGAAAGGCACAATTCGAAACTGCACCTTTGGCATTTCCTTCGAAACGCCAAGGGGCAAGGGGGCTACTGTTGGAGAAGTATTTCATCAATCCTAGACCTGGGGCCCGCTCTGGAGCAGTAGCATCTGAGATCCAAGAAATCTTCTTTGTACTCTTAAAAGACTGTAATACCCCTCGCTTGTATTCATAGAGTAGCCAACTCCCAAGGGGTATTTGGGTCATTTGTACAGGCTGAGGAGCCTATAAATACCCCATGTATCCCTCTCATTTAGGGGGGAGAGGTCTCTTGAGCAATACATACAAGCAAGTCACTAGGTGAGCCTTGGGAACCTCTTGCCATGAGCCAAGCACAGGAGTAGGGCGGTCCTCTCGGACCCCGAATCTGTATAAACCTCCGTGTCACGCCCACTCTCGTGGACGACGGCCGTGCTTGGCCGGCGTCCGCCCTCTCACTTGTGTTTGGTTTTACACCATCAACATTGGCGCCCGCCAAGTGGGGAACATAGGCGATCAGCGAAGGCTATGGCTTCTACCAAGAAGTACTCCAAGTCATGAGGCCTCCTCTCACTTGAGCATAGGGAGCCGCGGACGGACGGTCTGTTTCGAAGAAGCCCAAGGCATGGGTTATCTTCGGAGATCGAGCTATTCATCCGGGGATGAACAACGTCCTGCGCATTCAGTGCTGCCGGCATCCCACCTCCATTGCACCGGCCGTGCGATTATCGGCCCAAGGCAAGAGGCCGAAATGTTGCTAAAGCTCGGGGCCATCCACATACTGGGGGCTCGGCGCCGCTAATTGCAAAGCAATGGTGGAAACAACCGCAAAGGCGGTGGTGGACTACATGATAGCCACGTATCGCACTCGGTGACCCTCGGCCGTCTCCCGCTCAAAGACCGCCTTCAATTCAAGTGGCCCTTGACCGGCGCGAGATTTTCCTCGGAGGAGGCGGGGGCATCCTTACAACCTCCTCCACTCGCCTTGGCGGTGATGGCGGGGCTCCTTCTTGGCCAATGCACCCACCGAACTCGGATGGGGAGGAGCTCGGCCTTTTCCTTTGCAATTCATCCGTCGCCCTGACCTCAGGGCTGAGTTCATACCCCTGGAGCAGGCGCTCGCGACCTCCCTCCAAGCTCCTCACTTTGGGCAAATGCGCTTGCACCCAGAGATGGTGAGTCAACTCCCCGATAAGTCTTGAGCTCTATCCTCAAGGTGCTACATGGCCGGGCGACTAGGGAGCCGTGAGGCCAAGATTGCTCCCGGTGCCCCTCCGGCACCTTGAGTGGTAGGACCATTCCACCGTCATGGCCCAAGTGCACTCGTCGGTAGTAAGGATTCACATCAAGGAGGTTGTGGCAGGCGGTCGAGGAAGAGCATGTACTCTGCGGGCACTAGGCGTGTCCCGTGCCTGTCGGATCCGTGAGGCGCGGTCACCACCGCCATGAAGAAATGGATGCTGAATCACTAATCTCCCAGCCGGATCAAGTTGCAAGTCGGCGCGGGCGCTCCAACTCGCCAACGCGCTCGCACCATCGCCGCCACCAGCGGGCATCTAGCTCTTCTAGCTCGGGAGAGCCCGCCACCGCCGTCGTCGCGCCTCGATCACCATCATGCAGCGACGAAGGGCGAGGCGTCCGGAGACTAGGAATCCTCTCACAAGAGACATCTGCAAAACTCCTTTCCGCCAGAAGTTACGCGGCCTAACCTCGGGCCTTACGATGGGGACTCGACCCCATACAATTCTTGAAGTATACTCCACGGCGATTGGTTTGGGGAGGTGGAGAAGTAGAGATGTGCAAGCTGCCTCCCCTTTGTTCCTTTCAGGAGCGACACGTTCTGGTTCTTCAACCAAAAGAAAGGCTCCATCTATTCTTGGGACGGTGAGGAAGAGTTAGTATAAATTTCCAAGGAAGCTATAAGCGCCCTATGCTCCCCAACCGACTCTTTACTATCAAGCAACAAAAGGGTGAATCCATAAGAGAATTTCTTAAGCGCTTTTCCAAAGTAAGCCAAGTCGCAGATGCCCGGACTCAGCGGTCATCAACGCTTGCAAGGAGGGCTGCTCGGGAGAAGCTGAAGCTGGCGCTTGGAGAGATCCCGAGGGCGACCCATGAGCTCTTGAGGTCGTGGAAAAATCGCCGGGAGAGAAAGATGACACAGCCAGAAGGGACTTAGCATAAGATGAAAGCACCTCCCTAGGGAGGAGGTCGAAAACTCCTCCGGAAGGGGGCAGGACCGGAGGAGCAATCCGGTGGAGACGCGACTCCAAAGTCCTCGTCATGATCGATGCACCTCCCGAGAGCATGAGAACAACTCCACTAGAGGACCCAAGAAGGAATCGGGGCCTAAAGCCCCTTTGGAAGGCATACTGGCGAAGGCCGCAATGAAAAAAGAGGTGACTCAAATCAAGGAGGCAGACTGGTGTGCTTACCACAAGATCGTGGGCATGATACAAATGAGTGCCGATTGATGTCTTGTTGAGATAAGCGAAGCTTCTCAAGCGACCCGAGCGCGCCACAGTCGCCACCACGTCCCACAGGCTGAGGCGATGCCTCTTGAGCAATTCCACCGCCCAAAGACGGGCTCTTGGTGATCTAACCCCAGGCGGCACGCAAGATGCGAGCGAGAACTCCCTTTCAAGTACCGCAAAGACAAGTGGCGTCATAATAAGGGGCTCGGCCTCCGAACATGTGTCAAAGCGCCCGTGAGAATACGCCTTGGGAGGTCAATGTCGTGGGGTGGCTCCTCAAAGCATCCCTCCCAAGTGGGCAAGCATCCCCCTTAGCTTCACAGCTGAGGATGCAAAAGGCTTAAGGTTCCCTCATGATGATGCCCTCTTGCTAACCGCCACAATATCCAACTGCGAGGTCTCCCGCATCCTTGTCGACGGAGGAAGCTCTGCAGATATACTCTACCTGCGTACGCTCAAGGAACTATGGGAGCCACGGGGAGGATATCACCACGGCATCCTGCTGCCATCCGATCGGCCTCTCACTGGTTTCATACCAGGAAAATCCATTCAACCCCTTGGGAGGATCGAGCTCCTCATGACATTTGGAACACAAAAAAATCACCGCACGGAAGCCGTCAGGTTCAATGTCGTTGACATCGAGTCCCCATTTAATGCTATCATGGGAAGGGCAATTCTCAACCGCTTCTGCGCGGCGGTCCATCAAAACTACTTGTGCTTAAAGGTACCAGGCCCTCGCGGGGTCATCTCCATGAGGGGCGATCAAGATTTAGCTCGTCGTCTATACCACAAAGCGGCAACTAACTCCGGCGACATCAACTTCCTCGAGACTAAGGAGCCACACGAAGGAGAGCGCTCACTTCTCTCATCGAGGAGCGCCAGGGCGTATCCCCGGGGAGATCTTGTCGAAGCCTCGCTCTGAGGGACTGCACAAAATCGACTCTTGGCCAAGGCGACCGCGGTCTCTTAGAGTCGGGTCGATCTCTCGAGAAGTGGAGAAAAGAGCTCGTGAAATTCTTAAAATCCAGTCTTGGCGTGTTAAGCTTGGACACCGTCGGACATGGTGGCATCCTCGGGAGGTGATCGGCATCACCTCATGATGAGACACGGATGCCCACCGATAAAAGCAAAAGCTTGGAAGCTCTCTTTAGGCGGTGTCGAGCAATTAAAGATGAAATTGACAAGCTCTCAAGAGCGGCCTCATTCGGGAGGTTTGGCATCTGAATGGCTAGCTAATCTGTTTTGGTAAAAAAAGTCTAGCGGCAAGTGGCGCATGTGCATCGACTTCACCGACCTCAACAAAGCATGTCAGAAGGACCATTACCACTCAGCGCATCGACCAACTCGTTGACTCCACGGCTGGGTGTGAGTTGATGAGTTTTTAGATGCATACTCGGGGTATCATCGAGTCCACATGGCGAAAGAAGACGAGGAAAAAACAAGCTTCATCACCCCAGTAGGCGCTTTCTGCTACTTGCGCATGCCCTTTGGGTTGAAGAATGCTGGAGCCACTTTCCAACGTCTCGTCTGTCTCATCCTCAAGGACCAGCTAGGTCGCAATGTGGAGGTTTATGTCGATGGCGTGTCGTCAAGAGCATTCAAGCTTAAATCGCATATTGAAGATCTCCAGAGACATTCGCCAATCTTCGCAAGTTCGGCGTCAAACTAAACCCGAAAAATCGCCGGGGTAAAGGGAGAAAGCTCCTAGGGTTCTGGTCTCCTGTTGAGTATCGAAGCCAATCTGAAAAAATTCGCGCAATCCTTGACATGGAACCACCCGCTCCACAAAGGCGTCCAGCGCCTCATAGGGCGCATGGCGCCTTCGGACGCTTCTGTCACGTTCGTGTGAAAAGGCCCCCTTCTTCAAGATTCTCCGTGAGGCTTGAAGGCTTCCTATGGACCGATGAAGCCCGAAGGCCTTGAGAGCCTAAAAGCCTACTGCAGCCCTCCACTCCTCACAAGTCCAAGACCGGAGATGTGCTACTCCTATACCTCATTGCAACCCCTGTCGCGATGGCGCCGTCCTAGTCAAGGAGAAAGAAGAATTCAACACCAGTATATTATGTCGTGAAGCCTGGCGAGTGCAAAGACAAGGTACCGAAATAGAGAAAATATGCTATGCTCTACTCATGGCCTCAAGAAAGCCGTCACTACTTTACGGGACATTCTATTCTTGTTCAACAAGCTACCCCTCAATGAGGTGATGGGAAACAAGGAGGCCACAGGGAGGATAGCAAAATGGGCCGCAGGTGGCACCTTTTTCTCTCAGGCTGGTGGGAAGGACTTCTATCAAATCTCAAATCCTTGCCGATTTAAGTGGTGAATGGATTGCATCCCCAATTGACCATGAAGCACCGACAAACACCACGAACACCCCTAGCAAGCATTGGGCGTTATACTTGATGGGTCCAAGCGTCTGGCGGGAGGGTGCGGTGTCGTCTTAATAAGCCGGAAGGAAGGCACTTAGTCTGTGACCCTTATCCTTCAACCCCACCAACAATGTGGCGAGTATGAAGCATTACTCTTGGGTCTCGCCTTGCTAAGGCCATGGGTGTCCGACACCTTCTCATCTTAGGGATTCGGTTGGTTGTCAATCGGATGGATAAAACATATCAATGCCTCGATCAAAAAATGGCTAAATATTTGGACAAAGTGAGGAAGATGGAATGCCACTTTGCCGGACTTGAAGCCCGTCGGATCCCCCGTGGAGATAATCACCGAGCAGACCGCCTGGCTCGTGCCGCAGGTTCTCAGGAACCCCTTCCTCCTGAAGTCTTCTTTGAAGTGTTAAAAACGTCATCGGTGGAAGAAGTGCCTGATCCCGAGCTACCCCTAGAGGTCAACGAGACTTCGCTCCTTCCTCCCTCTGGATGACTCCCATCATCAAGTGCATACTGAGGGGAAGAGGAGCTGAGGATCTGATAATGGCCTCTAGGCTACACTCCAAAGTCAAGGCTTATGTGATCATTGAAGGAAAGCTCTACAAGCGCGGAGCATCCGCCCTTCTCAAGTGTGTCACAAGAGAAGAAGGCATTTCTCTTCTCCTTGATGTGCATGAGGGCCTCTGCGGCTCTCACATTGCGCCAAGAACAGCATGACCAAAGCCCTTCGTCAAGGCTTCTATTGGCCCACGATGGTGCAAGATGCACTCGGCGTCCTCAAGACATGCAAGGGGTGCCAAGGGCGGCTGACCAACCTGGCAGCTCTGCTAGCCCTCTTTGCACCATACCGATCACTTGGCGTTTGCAGATGGGGAATGGACACTGCGAGCCATTCCCCAGGGCAGGGGGGCTAAGCATGTGGTGGTATCGATGGATTACTTCACCAAGTAGGTGGGCGGAACCCTTGGCCTCCATCACATCTCGTTCCGTCTGAAGTTTTTGGAAGAATGTTGTGTGTCGCCGGGGTTCCCGGGGAATCACAGTGGACAACGGCACTTTCGGTTTGATGCCTCCTCCTTGAGGATTCTGCGACTCCATTGGGACCACCCTTTGCCGCATCGGTGGCTCACCCAAAACCAGCAGAGTGTGGAAAGAGCTAATGGGCTAATTCTGCAAGGCATCGGCGTCGTCTCGAGGCAAGTGCCCTCAAGCGAGAACATGGGCGGAGGAGCTCCTCGGCGTCCTATGGGGATTACGCACAACTCCTAGTCGTGCCAGGGAGAACTCCGTTCTCGCTTCGTGTCTGAGGCGGTTGTCCTCCTGCTTGAAATCCACCACCGCTCCTCAGAGTGGAAATGCTCTCGGGGCCATCACTGTTAGCTTCACCCAAAATGAGGACAACCACAGGATTGAGGTGGACTTCGTTGAGAGATCATGACCAAGCCCTCCTCAAGCATCGCCTAAGCGAGCGAGGCGCGGTTCTATGATAGGGTGAAGGGCGTGCTTTTCTTCTTAGCGACCTTGTCTGAAAAGGTCATCGACAAGCGGCTCAAGAAACTTCACCCCAAGTGGGAAGGGCCCTACCCGTCTCCTCGATCCTAGGATCGGTGCTTACCGACTTGCTACAGAAGGCAATCGGTGAGGCATGCATGGAGCAGCGGATAAGCTCATAAGTTTTACGCTTAAAACCCTCTTGTATGCCCTCCGTGGCACCTATCAAAGTGTAAACACCATGTTGCTCAATGAAATGAAGACATGAGGTTAAACACGAACCCTCTATGTATGCAATTATGCTACAATTCGTGATAGCCCTTAACAGCTGCTTTGTTAAGGCGGGCCTGATCGGGGTAGTTCCTTAACAGCTGCTTTGTTAAGGGACATATCTATTTGTGTGTATGTTCCCAAATACATGCTCGTTGGCGATTGAAAAGTTTGCCTCCTAACACGTTGCTGTTGAAAGGCCATCCTTTAACACAATGTTGTCAGGAGGTTGCATCGTTTCAGGAGATCGTCTAACTAACACGCTGACAACCAATTGTAAGGACTTGCTCCTAACACGCTACTGTTAAGGAGCTGTCCTTACCGAGTAATCTTATAAGTCCTACTTGACCCTTCCCTTACAAAGGGTGTCACCCCGTGGTATGTAGGCGCCACGACCCTGTGGTCTCCCTAACTAAGTCCTAAGCGGCTTGGCGTCGCGCGCCTCTGCTTGGCGACTTGCGTCTCTTTGGACCCGGGGCGCAAGTGGCGGCTTAGGCCTAGCGCCCAAGTCTATGGATGTGCTAAGTTAGTCCCCTTGACCTCCGGGCTACGCCGAGCGACCCGGGTCACCTCTCGCCTTGCTCCAAGCGCAAGCAAAGGCCAGCTGTGCCTAAGACGTTCACATCCCTCGGTAACATATACCTACGGGCAAAACAATAATACAAGCCAACAACATTTACAGGTCCTGAGAGGCATGCCCTCTTAGTGGGCCCAAGGGCGCTTCCCTTATTACATCTGGCATACCAACGACCTTACAAGCAAGGCACCCACACCTTTTAGGAAGTGTTTAAAACTCGATTACCTCGCCCGGCTAAAATTTGGAGGCGGAAGGAACCTATCTGGGGATCAGGCGTCTCATGACGATCATTCCCAAGGCTAAACCGCCCACCCTCTGTGGGCTATCCTCATAAAATTTGGGTTCGATCGGCCAGGCGCTCGGCCCCTCGCGCGCGCACGCTTATATTTGATGCCAATCACCTTCTTAAACATGCCCTGAATGGAGTATAAAATCATCATGTCATTTTCATAATAGAGATAAGGGCAAATGTAACCATGCTCTTGCATGGGAGGCTGCATAAGCCCTCAGGCTTAACTCATCTACAAAAAAGATAGTGCTAAGCATCCTTGCATGATATCACTACAAAGTCTATACAAACGAGAACATGACGACAAAAGTCATACGCTAGCTGGAGCGTCACGCTCTCCGTCTGCGAGGCGGAGCACGTGAGCTCTCGGTGCCAGGATGAAACAACGCTCTTCACAAACTCTGCATAAGGGGTCTCGGCGCAGACTCGCTCCCTGAGGCGCCTTCTTCACCTCTGGAGTAAAGGAGCGCGTGAGCCCTCGCGCCGCCTCCTTGCTGAATCATCACGGTGGTGGGAGATAGCAAGGGCCCTGCCGTCAAAGCTGCTATGCGAAGGGTGACTCACGGTCGCTTTGCGGCTGGGAGAAACAGATGGACTCGCTCGCAAGGAGGAACCCACGCCTCGGCCTCGTCACCTGATGGGGTGGGGCAACCTTAGCTCCCAAGCTCTCCAAGGATCTCTGGCGGCTAGGGTGATTTCTGGAGTTGAAGAAGTAGTTCGGCCATTTGCGGGGACTTAGTCACGTCCTCCTCCAAGCTCACATTCACATGTCGAATGACCTTAGCCTTCTCCTCCGAAACCTTCAACTTCTCCTCAGTAGCCTTGACTTGTCTTGACAATCCATGATTTATCCTCTGCAGCCTTTAGCTTCTCCTCTGCGGATGCGACTTTTCATCATCGGCGGTGGGGCACTCCGTCGGCGTCGCTCTGCCTCTGAAACATCTCCTCTATGATTCGGGGCTTCATCCCTAATGATGTTAGAGATGGAAGTGGCCTACAAGGAGCATGCAAAAAGCCAGCGTTAGAAGATGATTATGGCGGGTATTGAGTAGAGGAAGGCAATAACCACAAGGGTACACGGAAGTAGAGGTTCTGGCGTACCAGTAGGTCCTTGAGAAGTGGGAGAACTCTCCAACGTCTCGCGTATCAGCGAGCCATGTACTTGTTGACCGCCCCTCGGTGAGGCAGCGGATCTGTCTTGCCGCATCATCATCATCAATAAGCGGGACAGCGTGGGAGGGCAATACTGCTTGGAGGAGTGGCTCATGGCCTCATCACGATCCTCGTGCACTGAATCTCGAGGCTAGGAAGGGCCTTCTCTCCTCTTGGGCTCTGGGCCTTGGGCATCACATCCCCCGTATCCCCAGCTTGTGCTCCTACCTCTGCAACATCTGGCGAACAGAAAACAATAGTGGGCAATGAGCAACAAATGAACAAAAAGATAAACAAAAATAAAAATCGTCGACCTTCATTGGCGCGAAGAGAGAGTCAGGCGTCACGATCTTGAATAACGGGTGCCTCAAGAACCACTTGGAGTCGAGCCCAACTCTCCCTCCTCCATCCGCTCCCCCACCTTGTGTCCAAGGGACCCGGCAGGCTGGAGTGGTGGAAGGCGAGGAGCTAGAGCGGAAGAAGAGGGCGTGGCTTGAGAAGTCCACGGCTCGAGGATGCTCCTCGGCAACCCCGCCTTCGAGGCTCGGTGGCATGAACACGAGTGATCACCACTAGAACTCTCTCTTCCTCTTCTGCAAGGACGAGCGTCTGAAGCGCCTTGGGATCTGAATCCTCTCCTACGAAGCATGACCAAAAGGCGGGAGGATGTATAGGATGCCCGAGGGAGGTCGTGCGGTTCGAGGAGCACGAGGATGGCCACCACTGTCGAGAGGAGGCCTTGCATCCTAGTGAAGAAGCCGTTGTCGGTGACCCTTCGAGAGGGCCCTGGCAATGCCCTCGAGATCCGACACCTTGGCCTTCTTCCTCTTCGTCGGATCGGGGACAAGCTTGCCTCGGGGAGGCATCACCAACTTCAAGGCTGTTGCATGCTGTTCCACCCTCGACCATCAAAGATCCGACCTCTTCAAGAGCCTCATACTCGATCACGTTCATCTCCCGAGAATCGATCGGCCTCCTCAAGCGCCCTCTTAGCGAGCGCCTTGCACTAAAGTTCAACAAGATGATTGATTCACGGGTCAAGAGTCAAGCCACAAGTAAAGAAGAAAACTAGCCAAACCGTGCCCACCTCTTTTCTTGGAGAATGTAGAATAGTCACGCTTCTCGGCAACGAGGGGCTAGCATCCGGAAGGTCATCTCCTCCATCAAATCGAGCGCCGCTCCACCGGCGGACGTCGATTATAACGAATAAGCTCCCAATCAGCGTCCAGAGAGGAGGAATCTCGGGATAACAGTCTGGGTTATCTTAGGTTAATTGCTTGGTGTGGAAAGCCCTCTACCTTCAAATAAAACCACTTCTTCAAAGGCGATTCGGTTGTACACGGTGGCGTGGGTGGATACTCACCACAGTTACGGACAATCGAGGTCGACATACCCGGCGGTCCAAACCTCCCGTTCGGCCACTGGAGGCGGAAGAAAGTGGTCGAAGGCTGCAATGGTAGGCTTGGGCGCTTGCCCTCGACCGCCGTCTCGCCTGACCACATAAACACTCTCACCCTAGCAAGGAGGTTGGGCGAGAGGTGCGAGAGCTCAACACAGTAGTGCCTCACAAGGGTCGAATGAAGGGGTGGATAGGAAGCCCGGGCCGACCTCAAACCAAGCTTTGAGTGCAAGCTGTGTACCCTTCGAGGCGGGCGCTCGTCGAGCCCCAGCCACGGGCGTCATCCGGTGTGGCGGCTCGAGGGGGCCTGCGCCGCCTTCTCCGTCTTGGTGAGTAAGGATGGCTCGACCCCAAAGAGCCTCCTTCTTGGGGGCGTCGTCAAGGATCTCGGCGTCCTCGTCAAGATCATCGCATGGCGTATCCGTCCACGGCTACCTTAGCGATCCTTGTCTCGCTTCCCGGCGAAAGGCCGTGGTCATAGCAGCGGCGATGAAGAGAGAGGAACCTACGATGACAACAATGCAAAAATTGATAAGTGCTTGGGAAAGGAACACCGGTAGACGCATAGATTATGTGGAATGTAACATCTTGCTAACAGGTTCAACATGAAGGACATCATGCACGCCGTGTACGACCGCACGCCCCGCGTGCCTCGTGCACCGTCACATGCCCTCGCACCTGAGGCCTTCGCGAAACCCTCACGCCCGTGCCTTCGCGAAACCCTCGCGCCCGAGGTCTTCGCGAAACCCTCGCGCCCGAGGCCTTCGCGAAACCCTCGTGCCCGAACCCTTCGCGAGACCCTCGCGCCCGAGGCCTTCGCGAGACCCTCGCGCCCGAGGCCTTCGCGAGACCCTCGTGCCTGAGCCTTATTGTTCACCATAAACTAACAAACTGCACGTGTACACGAGCAAATCACATCCACAATCACTGTTCATACACAAAGAAGAAAAAATCTCGCAACAAAAGGCGAAGGCATTTCATCAAACAAGCGTGCAACACCAAAGCAGGCGGTGGGGCTGACCCTACTTGGTGCTGGTGCTTGCAGCGACCACCGAAATCCTGCCGAGGCCGTGCCATGCTGGAGGTCGACACCTCCCGAGCGGCATCCCTTGCCTTCCCACTCCCCAATTGCTCCGCTCGCTTCAACACCCAGGCAAGCAAACCAAGCCAAAACCCCCAATTACAATCACAGAATCAAGCAACCAAGAATCGGTGGTTCGTCCGTGACGGATCAAGGGGTGGCCGAGCTGGGCCCGTCGGCATGACCCCTCTGGATCTCCCTCCTGATCGAGCCATGAGCAGGCGTCGAACCTGGGCGGCCCTCTTCCTCGCCGTGTACGCCACGCTGCTCTCCTTGTCGTGGAGCCGGCTCGCGTCCGTGCTTGCCAGTACTGCTCCACGGCGGGCGGGGCGGCCGCCATGGTGCATCGAAAGGAGCTGTGTTTGGGCTGCCACCGAAGAGGAGCCGTGTTCGCCGGCATCTCCGGGCATGGTGCCGTGTTCGGGCTGCCGTCGAGAGGAGCCGCTCGCGTCGGCATCTCCGGACGGGTGCCGCCGAGCAACCGCCATCGGCTTCAGCGCCTCGCCGCCTCGCTTGAGCCAGATGGTGAAGAAATAATGAAAAGGAAAAAACAAAGACAACAAAGAAGCGGCGCTGCGAGGGTACCTGCGTGGTGGCGCGCGGCTCTCGGTCGGCGGTCCACCGGTCGGCGGCCGTCCAAAACTCAACCGCGCCGATGCCATGGCGATACTCGAGCGAGTTCCCAGCGACGGCGCTCAAGCCGGACTCCCGCAGACGACGCCCAAATCTGGTATGGCGGCGGTAACCAGACGAAAAGCGAGGAAGAAGCGCGCGGCGCTCCATCGAAGGCTTCGCCGGAGACGCCTTGGCGACAGCACCGCTCGCTCTCTTCCCAGGCGTCTCGGAACGTGACCGGCCGCATAAGGGCGCTGGCGGCAGCACGTCTGCTCTCCTCCGGGTGCCGGACCCGCGCTTGCCAAGCCGCGAAGACTTCGCCGACACCTCTCCACTCGCCTTAGGATAGAGCCGCCTCGCTCCGTCCGCAGGAGAACACGCTATCGAGCGAAGGCGCACTTGTTGAGCTTTGGAAGGGGACCGGCGGCAGATGATAGCGCCTTAAGACCAGCTAAGAGAACAGAAAAGAAACTGGTGGCACGGTGAAAAAAGACTGGTAGCACGGGAAGGAGAGCAGCCCCAACAGGCTTTAACTCTGTTGGGCAAGAGCATCCGATGCGTCCTTTAATCGGCCGTTGGTCTTAAAGAGCCAGACAAGCCTATAGGGACACGTTTAAAGGAGCTGTCCAATCCGGTCAAAAGGTGGTCATCTTTTTTATTTTGAGTCCAAGAAGGAGATCTGGTCTAAAGATGTCCAAACCGGTCTAAAGGTGGTCATCTATTTTATTTGAGTCCAAGAAGGAAGGTGCGGCCAGAGCATGGCTCTGTCCAATCCGGTACAACAAGGAATCTGGACGCTATATCATTCCTCGATGAGTAAATCGCCCCCTGTCATCGTGTCGTATGCAGTAGTGGCATCTTGGAGTTCATTAGACTTTGTATGTTAAGCTTTGAAGGTATGTTGTCTTGAGACACTGACTTTAGAGCTTGACCTTCACTAGAGTGCCTTGCTCGAGACGAGCAGTGTGAGAGAGGACACGACTACAGTACAAACCAAGCATGGATTCTCACATGAAGGCACAATTGAAATTGCACCTTTGGCATTTCCTTGAAGCGCCAAGGGGCAAGGGAATATTGTTGAGAAGTATTTCATCAATCCTAGACACAGGGCCCGCTCTGGAATAAGTAGCATCTGAGATCAAGAAATCTTTGTTGTACTCTTAAAAAGTGTAATACCCTCGCTTGTATTCATAGAGTAGCCAACCCCAAAGGGTATTTGGGTCATTTATGCATTTGAGAGCACTGTAAATACCCATGTATCCCTCTCATTTAGGGAGAGGTCTCTTGAGCAATACATACAAGCAAGTCGCTAGGTGAGCCTCAGGGAACCCTCGGCCCATGAGCCAAGCAGGAGTAGGGCGGTCCTCTCGGACCCCCGAACCTGTATAAACCTCCGTGTCATACCCACTCTCGTGGACGACGGTTCGTAGCACGGCCGACGTCCGCCCTCTCACTTGTGTTTGGTTTTACACCATCAACAGACCTTAAGGTCAAGCTTACAATTAATGCTTCAGAGGGCAAATAGCTCAATGAAGCTGCAGCGGAACGAAACAAAATAACTTCAGTGAAGCTCATCCATATGCCCATAGGCAATCGGCTGGGGTGCGCGACCTAGTTCTCCACGATCCTTGAAGTAGACCTTGTTGACTGATGATCCCTTCACTTCTTCTTGATTTAATAAAGCAAGCATGAGTACACAACCGTACTCACAAGTCATACCACATAATGCAATTTATAGATGCAGGCTTATTCCAAAGTAATGGCTTCTGTGGTTCTTTTGCAGAAATGCGACATTTGCAATTGAATATGAATAATAGATTGAAAGCATAATTCAAAACAAATAATCAATAGTAATTTTATTAGTTGTTTCCCAAAGACACATGTCCTAAACAAGTTATTCACATAGCTGCATAAGTTATTCACATAGCTGCATAAGTTACCTCACACAGCTGTCTCATCCCAAGTTTTATGAAAATCTACCCCTCGTGTGAAATCCCCGAGCATGTTCATGATCGTGGACGCGACTATTCGAATAGATTAATTAACACTCTGCAGAGGTTGTACACTTTACCCACAAGATGCAATCAACATGCGGGTGATCACAACAAAATCTTTGAAACTTCATCTCAACATTGACACTCCCGGTATGCTTAGCCGCCACAGGCGCTTTTACCGTTAGGCGTGGAAGCGGCGAACCGCCCGTGATCGACTACTTGGTAGTACACACGTCCACCCAATCCGACACGACTAACCTACAACTTTGAGTAATCAATGTCAAGACTCTATAACTTACTAAGTTAGGCCCGTCCCATACCGGGCATGTGGGCGTACAAAAGGCCAGTTCAATGGCGCACAAGGTTAAGTCCTTAGCGGTGAGGCAAGACTTCCAAATTCTAACCTATCATTCCCGCCAACATAGATCCACCATAAAAGTATACCAGACCACTTGCCTTAGTCTAAATCCTTTCCCACCCTGTTGGTTAAGTGCAACATATGCCATCAACGAGTAATAGCACATAGTACACACAATTTTATCAAATGGTTCCATATTCACTTAGTTAAGTTTATTATTGCGACTCACATGAAATGATGACTCGTAGCATGGCTAAGCAAACTAATCGTATCTAACCAACCCACGTTGATAATACAATAGCACCAACTAAATGAACCAAGCTAGGGTGACAAAAGATTATGGCATACAATTAGACAAGAAGGTCATAACAAATTGGATATTAACTAAACCCAAAAGCATTGAAATAAATAATTAAAGTAAATGCAATAATTTGAATCAATATAAATTTTGAAAACTGGGTTCAATATGATCAAATGTATAACTTACCTTGAAATAGGTCTAAGTATTGATCTTGCTCTTGAGGTGTTTCTTCTTCTTCAAATCCTCCCGAAGTATCGACGTCGACTCGCAAACGAAAGCAAATAAACAAAATAAATAAATAATGGAGGCAAAACAAACTCCAAAAATTAAATAAAAATCTTAGATAGATAGATCTCGAATTTAGATGAATTTAGAAACTTGAATGAGCTCAATCGGAGTTTGGATGCAAAAGATATGGGCTTGGGAAGTTTGAATCTAAAAGAAAATCCTAAAAGGAATTATCCGAATTATTTCTCAAAAGAAAAGCCGGATTATTGCGCAATGATGACGTCAGCGCACAGAATTCTCGAATTAAATTAAATCAGGAAAAGATTACAGAGAATGACATGTGGGCCCTCGATCCATGGACCGGGTCCACGAAGCTAGGGCTACTGTCTACGGGTTCATGGCTCACGGAATAGTCAACTAACACGTGTTGACCACACGTCAGACTCATGGCTCACGGTAGACTAGATCTACCGAGCCCATAGATTTGAAATCCGGCGGACTTGCCACGCGATCTTGGCCTTGTGGCTGCTCTGGATACCACGTGTGCGCCACGCAAGCACAGAGGCTGAGGTGGTTGCTGACACGGGCTTGCCATGTCAGATCGACGGCGAGATGGCTCGGGAACCAACGGCAACGGCGAACGGCGGCGACTCACCGGCGGAGGATGGTAGCAGGAGGTAGCTGGGACTATTGCGATCCCGATGAGCCAACTCCGGGTGGTCGAGGACGTCTGTAGTGGCCGGCGGCAGCGTTGAGCGGCGGAAGAATCTGGCGTTATCGGATGGAAGCCGGCGAAGCTCGGCGATGAGTAGGAGCTTTGGAGATGGCTCTGGTGACAGCGGTCCCAGTGGCGTGCTCCACGATGACGCGTCGGCGACGGCAGTGGTGGAATTCAGGAAAAACTAACGGCGGCGAAAAACCCTAGAAGCTTGATTGTGGCGGCGCTAGAGCGATTGGGGCTCAATGGGTGGCGGTTCTGGGATCAGCGAGCCAACGCGCACCCGAGGGGGCTATTTATAGGCTGAGGGTGAGTCCAGATAAGGAATCCCCAATTCGGGATTGAAACGGTCTTGTCGGATTTTAGAGATAGAAACAGATTCGAGATACGATTCATATCCCAAAAGATGCGGAGGAGATTAAGATTGAGATTTGCCGCGTTATCTAGAAGAGGTTCAGTTGGAAATCTCCGTTGTCGGACGGAGCTCCGCTGGCTTCAATGGCGACGCGGGCGCTGCCTCGTGTGAGGTAGAGACCGACTTAGGGACGACGATGCAGCATAGCAATGAGTCCATGACCCGGTGGAAGAAGAAGCGTGGCGTGGCGACGATTTGATCAAGCGTTCAACACCGTCGGACGGCTGACAATGAATGAAATTTGAATGGTGGCCTTGAAAAAAGATCGGGCTGCAGTGCTAGGCCACAAGAGAATAGGGTTTGGGTTTCGGCCCAACCAATTATCTGAGATTTTAATAGGTTTTTCTTTTTAAGAAAATAGCAGAAATTCAAATGAGAAATAGAAAATAGCAAATGAACCTGGAAAAATTCTAGAAAAATCTAGAAAATATATCCAAGCACAAAGAATCCAAATAAAATAGTTTTGACCATTGTTGATGTTGACTTTAATCATATTAAATTGTTTTGATGTACAAAGTCCATGTTTAAGCTTTTGAATTAAATTCAAATAAAACCAAATGGTGAATTTTCCCCTACTAACAATTCAAAAGATTTTTAAAGCTCAGAAAATTGGGTTGTTATAAACCTCCCCTCCCTTAAAGGAATCTCGTCCCTGAGATTTGAGCTAACTAGAGAAAAGGCTAGGAGACTTGGCTTTCGGCTCTTCTTCACGCTCCCACGTTGCTTCTCCTTCTGAGTGGTTGCTTCTCTTTCTGAGTGGTTGCTCCACTGAATTTTGCAAAAACGAACAGTCTTGCTTCTGGTACGGTGCTCTGCGACATCCAAAATCTTGACTGGCTGCTCTTTGTAAGTGAGATCTTCTTTTAGCTCAAATGATTCCAACGGGGCTTGTTCTTCTGGCACACGAAGACACTTCTTCAACTGAGAGATATGAAAGACATCATGTACTCCTGCTAAAGACTACGGTTGCTCTAACTGGTAGGCTACTTCTCCACGATGATTCACAATCTTGAATGAACCAACATACCTAGGGGCAAGCTTTCCTTTGGCATGAAACCTTTTTACACCTTTCAGTGGCATAACTCAAAGATATACAAAATCTTCTGGTTCGAAGTTGAGATCACAACGATGATTATCAGCATAACTCTTCTGTCTCGACTGAACTATCTTTAATCTCTCCCTGATCATAGCCACTTGTTCTTCAGCTTCTTGAATAATATCTGGTTCAAAGACCAAGCGTTTAGGCATTTACGATCGGTTCAAAGGGTTCTCTGAGCACGACCATACAAAGCTTCAAACGGTGATATTTGCAGACTAGCTTGATAACTGTTGTTGTACAAGAATTCTGCATATAGCAAACTTTTGTCCCAACTGGTGGCATTAGCTAATGCACAAGCTCTCAACATATCCCCCAATATCTGATTAACTCTTTCAGTCTGTCCATCTGTCTGGGATGGTATGCAGTACTGAAATTCAAATGAGTCCCTAAGGCTTCATGCAGACTCTGCTAGAACGAGAGGTAAATTGAGATCCTCGATCTGGCACTATCTTCTTCTGAGCTTCAAAATCTGAACTGACTGACACATCTCTGTCACCTCTGTCGCACAATCCTTAACTCAAATCTCAACAGGTATCCTGACGATAGACAAGACTGCAAGAGTGATAATCTGTATAATCTACATAACCTGCGTAGCTTTTCTGCTTGCGCTAAGCTACTTACAATCCCTTTTAGGATTAAAATACTTGTATACGCTTCATGATTCACATAAAATCTACATACTTGGTGATATGATCGCTCCTCGGTGAGTAAAGGCGCCACGATCAACCATTGTAAACTTTAGAGGGTGGCTCTTGTGGTGGTGACGAGATGGTGCTATAGGAAACTCTTGTCGGACACGGGAGCGAAAGATCCGAACCCTCGTGTTCATACACCGATCCGGGATTTCCGGTGTACGATTACAAAAATGATAACATAACCATATCTCGCATTGCATTAATAGTAAATCGAGTTTAATACAATTGGGCATGAAGCCAAATGAAAGATTATATAACACTGCAGAAGCAAAGCAGTAGTAGTAGGCCACACGACTTGCCACAAGCAATAAATGCGGGGCGTAACCTAAGCGTTGGATCCTCACCGATCTGGTAGAAGTCTTCTCTGAATAAAGATTATTGACAGAGTGAAGCACTACTCTGTGCTCACAAGTTACACCGAATCAAGTGTGATTGAATGCATTCATAAAGTAAACAAGGGGTATTGGCGGGGTTTATTTGCATAAAGCAGCATTTTCAAGTTTAAATAATCATACTAATTTCCAAGGCCGTTTTTATACCATATCTAAAATCAGATTTTAAATGACAATTTTATAGTGTGGATAACCTCCATATTTGAATGGTGAAGGATACCCTCCTATCACAATGGCTAACCATCCAATTTTTCCACAGGACTAACCATCCTGAAAACATCTGCTGAAATCATTTTAAAAACCAAAAACAAGTCTAACTCGGAGTGGCTTTGCTAGCATGTCCATGACCGCGGATGCGGCTATTCGAATAGTTTCTACTCTGCAGAGTTTGTACAACTTTACCCACATGACACGAATTCTCTAGTTTGTCAGGCATATATCTATGCCTTTGCTCACTACCTTAGGTAAGCGGTCTAGAGTGCGTGTGAGGCTTTACAATGCTCTACCTAAAGTATTCATGCAGCTAAGGTTTCACTTCCATTGGACTATCCATCCTCAAAGCCCCTCTTGCGCCGGTGGGAAAAGCATCTAACCAACACCCACACATCAACATAGCACAAATAACGGTAGTGTATTGCAAATTATTAGGCTTAGTCACCCACGAGGACATGTGGTAATCTGATAAGGCATAGCAAGATCTTGGCTCGAAGGCCGGTCCTTAATCGACTTGGGCGTCTTTCAAATCAAACCTTGGGCTTTAATCCTAACCAGATTAAACCCGTGCATAAACCTGCACCCACCATTCATCCGTTTCGCCCAAGTCCAAACCATTTTAAATTTTATTTTAGTGAAAACCACCTTTACAAATTCCCTATGGTAAAACAATACCATAGGTTCAAGTTTAAACCAATTTGAAATGATTTGGCTAAATCCTCCCAAAATCAAATCATGGTCTAAGCATTTGCTAAGCATGTGAACATTTTTCATAATAATTTAGCTAATGGTGACAAGGGCAAGACAATCAATAATCAAATTGGCCATACCAAAGGTATTGGAATAACTAAGCATTTAAACAGGGCATTAAAATAATTGATTAAAAGTATGCATGCAATAATAATTTTAAAAACTGAATTAAATAACTTTAAAATCCTGGGAGCAATATGGTCAAGGGTATAACTTGCCTTCATTGAAGTCTTGACTCTCTAAATCCTCCGAAGGATCTAACTCTCTGAAATCGTCGAAGTCTATACGCGAAAGTACGACAAATTCAAATAAATTCAAAAATACAATTTAAAATAATCTCAAAATGAAATAATTTTATTTTATTTAGCTAGATAATAATTTTCTATGAATTTAGCAATTTGAATCACCCAATTTGGAGTTTGGATGAAAAAGATATGAATTTTACAAGTTTAAACCTAAATCTGCATTTTAAAAGAACTTCCCGAATTATTTTTCTAAAGGAAAATCTATATATTGTGCAATGCTGACATCAGCCCTCAGATTTTTGGAATTTAAATAAATAAATCAATTTAAACAATTGGGCCCTATGTGTCATGGACACGGTTCACATGAACCAAGTCCATCGGCTTTGGCTCGGGGTTTGATGTGGCGCCACGTGGCGGGGTTGGCGGCGTGGCGCCCGCGTGGCTGTGGTGGCGCTACGGTGGCGTGTGCGTGACCGTGAGGTGCGCTGACCACGTCATCTTAGCGGCGGCGGCAATGTCGTTGAGCTGGCCGTGGCGAGCTACGGTGAGCTCCGGCGAGGTGGCAATAGAGAGAGGTGAGGAACACGGTGCTTCTGCGGCAACCGAGAGGCTCGCCGGCTCGCGGCGGCGAGACTTTGGCGGCGCGGATCGAATCACAGTGGCGCGGCGATTCGAGCGTGCTCCGTGAAGGTAAGCAGCCGCGGTCGGCGTCGGTGTGGCGATGAGGAAGAAGTCGATGGTGGCGAGATGGCTTGGGCGGTGCGAAGGCGAGGAAGAGAAGCGGCGTTAGCCGTGCTTCTTCAAACAAATCGGCCAAACCAAGAGGAGAGGAGGAGTGATTTAAGGGGTTTGGATGAGATGGAGGCGCGCCGGTGCTCCCTTTATCGAGGCGAGGAGGTGGGGTGGGGAGATCGTGTCTGTGAGGCGTGGCGGCGGCGATTCTTGTGTGGTGGGCCGGGCATGGAGAGAGGGAAGGGCGTCTGCGGAGTGGGGGCGGCTCGTGCGTGCGGTTCGTGCGCACGCACGCTGAGTCTCTGAGGGGACGGTTGGTGACCATATCTGAGCTCGACTTCGGTGACAATGGCGGAGTCAGACACGTGGGGAAGAAGGGGAGGAGGAAGAAGGTGGCGAGGCCCGCGTGGAAGTAGGGGGTAGTCGCTGGCGGGTGGGGTCAGGAGGTGAGAGAGGAAGGGTGGGGGGAATTTGGGCGAATGGGCGAAAAAGAAAAATGAAAAGGGCTGCACAGTGGAAGATTCGGCCCAAATGTAAATTAGGGATTTAAATTGATTTACGAATTTAAATAATCAGATTAATTCAAATAAGTTTTAGAAAATAGCAAATAAATTCCAAAAATTCTAGAAAAATACACAGAGATTCCTAGAGTTATTTTGGACTTAATACAATTATTTAAAACTTTAAGTTGGCTTTTAATTTTGCAAATAAATTATTTTGGTTTTAAAATATTTAAGAAAAAGTTTTTAAAAATCCAAAAATTATAGAAATTAATTAAAATTTTATTTTCAACTTTAACTCAAATAAAACTTCAAAAACTTTTAATAAATTTTATTTTTTTGACTTTTAAAACTTCAGAAATTCAAATAAAGCAATCAAACTCTTTCAAATTTCAGAAAATCCAACAAAATAATAACTTTAATTAATTTAAATTGGTAACAGAACTTTGGGCTGTTACAACTCTACACAGAGCACTTACTTGCTCGACCTGGTACCATGAGTAAGGCACAACTCATTTATCTTTTGATCTGTCCACTGATTGAGGGTGATACACAATACTGACATTTAAACAACTATCCAAGGTTTTATGGATACTCTGATGCTGACACAAGGTAAACTGGTATCCTTGGTCCAACACTAACTTTTCTGGCACGTCGTGCAAATTAACTGCCTCTGTCGATCTGACATTATACCAATTCTGGCGAATACCATCTCTGTCGTATACAACCTCTACCATATACCACTCTGCTAAGCGGTCTCCGAATTTGGTGACATTAATAGGAATGAAGCGGCAAATTTTTCTGACAACTGATTAACATTCACCTTTCAAGAAATTGCATCTTGATTGGGTCCTGGGAAATCCCATGTTTGAATTCTCAGGGCTAGAGGTACTATGACTTGTTGGATGGCTTTTTGACATACCAACTCAGGGTAACCCATTTCGTGATAGTTCGCTTTTAAGTTGGATCATCACAATTCAACTTCGAGCTCTTTGTACACCTTTGTATTTTTTTTTTGAGAAAACGTAAGGCTTGCACATAGATGTTGGTTCGAGCCTCAACTACTTGTGATCAGATACGCAGACATACTCAATGTTTCACGGATCATTTGTTAGCCTTTAATGGGTTCCAAGGCTAAACCTTGCCTCACGTGAGGACTGATTTCCTTGACATAACTGTCGTCCCACTGTCTTGTCGACACTGTTGTCTAACATCTGTTTGAACTCTAGGGTTCAACAAATATCCTCTTGAAACTGACTCAAGACTCAACTTTTGACTTTCACAAGTAGCTTTAGCTGACTGAACAACAGGTTCCTACGATAGCTCTTCCGATTTGAACATCTGCCACTATATTGATCTGCCCTAAGGGAGAGGACTCGACCTCATGGTTCTCAATCCAATAAAACCACTTTTTGTTTCTTCACGACAACAAACTTCGAATTATGACTAGGGTAATTCACTACTTGAAACTTTTGTTATTAGGAAGGGCGCGCAAAACTTCTTAGCATACTGATTCTTGGACATTCCGTGATAAAAGCTATCAAGGTTCTTTCTGGTATTTGTCAATACGAACGCTGGAGTAGTGATCAATCTCTTCTGAAATTCTCACAAACTCAGTTCACTTCTGGCGATCTAGGCGATCTTGTTCTTTTACAATGAGGAGGGGTCTTGGCTATCTTGAAATGACTGCTTTACTGATCTTCCACCGACATTATCTTGTTCACAAATGATCCTGGGGAAAACTGAAACTCTTACTCAAAACTCAACAAGCTGACTCTGAGGTCCTGAAGATTAGCTCTTGGATAAACTAAAATTCTCACACATCCTTGTGCTAACAATTTGTCAAACAAACACCATTGATACTTGCCAAACTGACGAACTTGATTTGTCACTGACTTTATCTGAGGGAATCCTTTGATCTGTTCTACCATTTCTGCGAACTCATTGGCATTTTTTTTGGCCATATATCATCTCTGACGTAACTCCTTCTGACATAGGCTGATCAGGGGTACCAAGTCAAAGACAACTTGACTTCTGATACGGTTGTGGGTTGTATAGATCACTTGCAATGATCAATGCATATTCTCTTGCGGATATAGACATTATCACATGGTTATAGTCTTTAACCATTTGCTGTTGCCTCACTGCTATGCAAGGTAGTGGCTTAGACTTCAACATGATCTCTTATAATTACGGCTCTATGGACTTCGATTACCAAGACTCGGAACTTGATTACTCGACATGCACAGGCATATGCTGAGAAAGGTATCCCCTGTTTAATACCCAACAATTCCTTTTATTCATAACTTGAATACAAAGATGTCCACCTTTTAGCTCTCAAACAAAAGAAAAGATTACAACTTATTTTCTAACTTTATATATTGCTGCTAACAAAGGCATGACACTGCATATTATGACATCACCAATCTATGCTTCCTTGGTAACTTCATGATCCAAACGTCACTTCTTTGACTACTTCGCTGGACACATGGATCCAGCTGCGTTACCACCTGCTTTGGGAGTTACTATCTTGACTGACACAACTTCTGGCATTCTTGCATCTGGAGTAAGTGATTGGTTCTGCTGCAGACAATGGCTGATGTAGTGACCTTTCCTACGGCAACGGTAGCATACACGTGTCGAGCCTTGCGACTTTTCTGACAAGGCTATGGCAGAACAACTATCATTCTTGAAGGTTGAAGCTTGTCGCTTTGCAGGGCATTTCTTAGCATAGTGGCCTTGCTTACCACACTCGAAACACACTCTTGGCGAGACTGTCTTGCTTCCCTTTTGAGGTGGGTTGCTAAAGTCAACATTCTGCTCTTGTGATTCTTCGGCTGACATATCTTACACTGACAACGGATTGCCTTCTTTTGCTAATGCACTGACAGCGGCTCGAAAGCTTTCTCGCTGACGTTGTGTTGCAGAAGTCCACACTGAATACATGGGGCACCGACTCGGACAATGATCATTGCTTTCACATAAGAAACATGTGATTTTGCTCATTGGACATTCTCCAACGAAATGGTTTCCTTCGCAACTGGAACAATTGATATTGTGCTTATCGGCACTATGACCTATCTCTCCACAACGGATACATGCACAATTTTTTGATTTATCTGGCTGGCAGCACTTTAAGTGACAACGACTGGGTTTGCTGTGGGATATCAGAATAGCAGGTTCCTCTTGATCACTCTTGCTTGATGTTGCATGCTGCTGATGAAAAGCAGCGGTGAACTCTAACCATGTGATGGTTTGCTCGTCCTGATGGGCGCGGCGAAATTTTTCCCACCAATCCAATGCAACTCCTTCCAATTGATGAGCAGCAAAGAGAACTTTCTCATTATCGTTGTATTGCACAATAGTTAGCTTTTCTTTTATGGTGCGAATCCAAGATTCTGCATCCCTGAGTATGGTTGATCCTTCAAAGACAGGCATCTTGGTCATCATGAACTTCACAAACTTGAACTGAGGGCGTGCCATTGGGATGGCAACGAGTTGTGCATCCTTGCAAACATTACCACTGTCTAACGATTGAATCGTCACTTGCATGAGCTTATTCTGGGTGGCAGGAAGCTGACTCGGGTTCTGATGTGTCACTACTGGCACTGGAGATAGTTGTTGGTTATCATCCATTCTAGTACTGACACTGGTGATGGTACAACAGCTTGCTTGGTTATTCCTATTCATCAAATCGATTAAAGTAGCGGTGGTCTAATTCTGCTGTGTCATCATGTTGTTCATGTTCTGTATCATCGCGTTCATAAAATGAGTCTGAGCTACCAGGAATTGTTCCATGACTGGATCTGCCACTCCTGATACTAGCAATTGTCTACTGGGGTTGACGAGATCTGAGCTGGCACAGACTGTCTCAAGATTATTGACAAGGTTGGCTTTACTCGGGTTCTCCATCTGCTGGCTGACCAGGGCTAATAGATGAGAGGGAAAAGCATAAGGTAAGGGAAGACAATCTACTAAGGGGAGTAGGTTTAACCCAAGGGAAAACAAGGAACACACAAATAGCCGGAAAGCTATTAAGAAGCACAAAACTCACAAGCAAACAACACAGACCAAGGAAAACGAAAATCTAATCATCTAGTCGAATAAGCTCTAACTTAACTGGGTGACTTGGCTCAACACACGGGAGGAACCAACACTGATTTATCCTATATGGCTGGTCTGAAGAAAACTCAAATTGGTCACGGTCTTCATCAAACGTTGACTGCTTGCGATCCTTACAGGCGAAGATTGGAGAAGGCAGGGACGACGTACAACTTCTTCTTGGTCTTCAATTCTTGCGATGAACTTGTCTTAAACACTTGGGGAGATATTGATACGTTGTTGCTGGTTGCATGGTCTTCAAAGAGTCGTTGAAATAGCTTTTGGGCATCCACCAAGATATTTGGCACAAATCGCGACAAACTATAGAAGTTATAGGGAGAGGGAGTCCAATTTGATACTCAAAACGGTGAGGAAGAATATAGATGAGAAATGAATAGAGTGGAAGAGTATAGGAGCTAGATAAGATGAGATTAGTACATCATTGAGATTTTCCATTTTTAAAATAGGTTTTGAAGTTTTCCTTAAAACGACCATTCTAACTAAGGTCACGACCTACAGTCGATATGCTCCGATACCACCTCTGTCGGAACCCAAAATATGCAATTCTGGACCCTCTGTGTATATTGCACTAGTCCAGGATCACACTAGTGCACACAGTTGCAACATCAGTGAAATATCATTTCCATATACAAGGATAACAAATAAATAGGCAAATAACAATAAACATTAGAGTAAAGACCTTAAGGTCAAACTTACAATTAATGCTTCAGAGGGCAAATAGCTCAATGAAGCTGCAGCGGAACGAAACAAAATAACTTCAGTGAAGCCCATCCATATGCACACAGGAAATCGGCTGGGGTGCGCGACCTAGTTCTCCACGATCCTTGAAGTAGACCTTGTTGATTGACGATCCCTTCACTTCTTCTTGATTTAATAAAGCAAGCATGAGTACACAACCGTACTCGCAAGTCATACCATAGAATGCAATTTATAGATGCAGGCTTATTACAAAGGAATGGCTTATGTGGTTCTTTTACACAAATGCGACATTTGCAATTGAATATGAATAATAGATTGAAAGCATAATTCAAAACAAATAACCAATAGTAATTTTATCAGTTGTTTCCCAAAGACACATGTCCTAAACAAGTTATTCACATAGCTGCATAAGTTACCTCACACAGCTGTCCCATCCCAAGTTTTATGAAAATCTACCCCTCGTGTGAAATCCCCGAGCATGTCCATGATCGCGGACGCGACTATTCGAATAGATCGATTAACACTCTGCAGAGGTTGTATACTTTACCCACAAGATGCAATCAACTTGTACGGAGCTGATCACAACAAAATCTTTCAGAAACTTTATCTCAACGTTGACACTCCCAATATGCTTAGCCGCCATAGATGCACACCGTTGGACAGGGAAACGGCGAACCGCCCCGTGATGAGACTACTTGGTAGTACACACCTCCACCCAATCCGACACAGCTAACCTACAACCTGAGTAATCAATGTCAAGACTCCATAACTTTCTAAGTTAGGCCCGTCCCATACCAGGCATGTGGTTGTACGAAAGGCCCAGTTCAATGGCGCACAAGGTTAAGTCCCTAACTGACCGAGGCAAGACTTCCAAATTCTAACCTATCATTCTCGCCAACATAGATCCACCATAGAAGTATACCAGACCACTTGCCTCAATCTAAATCCTCTCCCACCCTGTTGGTTAAGTGCAACATATGCCATCAACGAGTAATAGCACATAGTACACACAATTTTATCAAATGGTTCCATATTCACTTAGTCAAGTTTATTATTGCGACTCACTTGAAATGATGACTCGTAGCATGGCTAAGCAAACTAATCGTATCTAACCAACCCACGTTGGTAATACAATAGCACCAACTAAATGAACCAAGCTAGGGTGACAAAAGATTATGGCATACAATTAGACAAGGAGGTCATAACAAATTGGATATTAACTAAACCCAAAAGCATTGAAATAAATAATTAAAGTAAATGCAATAATTTGAATCAATATAACTTTTGAAAACTGGGTTCAATATGATCAAAGGTATAACTTGCCTTGAAATAGGTCTAAGTACTGATCTTGCTCTTGAGGTGTTTCTTCTTCTTCAAATCCTCCCGAAGTATCGACGTCTACTCGCAAACGAAAGCAAATAAACAAAACAAATAAATAACAGAGGCAAAATAAACTCCAAAAATGAAATAAAAATCTCAGATACATAGATCTCAAATTTAGATGAATTTAGAAATTTGAATGAGCTCAATCGGAGTTCGGATGCAAAAGATATGGGCTTGGGAAGTTTGAATCTAAAAGAAAATCCTAAAAGGAATTATCCGAATTATTTCTCAAAAGAAAAGCCGGATTATTGCGCAATGATGACATCAGCGCACAGAATTCCTGAATTAAATTAAATCAGGAAAAGATTACAGAGAATGACATGTGGGCCCTCGGTCCATGGACCGGGTCCACGAAGCTAGGGCTACGGTCTACGGGTTCATGGCTCACGGAACAGTCAACTGACACGTGGGGACCACACGTCAGACTCATGGCTCACGGTAGACTAGATCTACCGAGCCCATAGATTTGAAATCCGGCGGACTTGCCACGCGATGCTGACGCCGCGCTGCTCTGGACACCACGTGTGCGCCACGCAAGCACAGAGGCTGAGGTGGTTGCTGACACGGGCTTGCCACGTCAGATCGACGGCGAGATGGCTCGGGAACCAATGGCAACGGCGAACGGCGGCGACTCACCGATGGAGGATGGTACCAGGAGGTAGCTGGGACTATTGCGATCCCAATGAGCCAACTCCGAGTGGTCGAGGACGTCTGCAGTGGCCGACGACGAGCGTTGAGCGGTGGAGAGAATACGGGCGCTGTCGGATGGAAGCTTCGACGAAGCTCCGGCGATGAGGTAGGGCTCTGGAGATGGCTCTGGTGACGGCGGTCCCGGTGGCGTGCTCCACGATGATGCGTCGGTGATGGCGGCGGCGGAATTCAGGAAAAACCGATGGCGAAAAACCCTAGAAGCTTGATTGTGGCGGTGCTAGAGCGATTGGGGCTCAATGGGTGTCGGTTCTGGGATCAGCGAGCCAACGCGCACCCGAGGGTGCTATTTATAGGCTGAGGGCGAGTTCAGATAAGGAATCCCCAATTCGGGATTGAAACAGTCTCGTCGGATTTTAGAGATAGAAACAGATTCGAGATACGATTCATATCCCAAAAGATGCGGAGGAGATTAAGATTGAGATTTGCCGCGTTTTCTAGAAGAGGTTCAGTTGGAAATCTCCGTTGTCGGACGGAGCTCCGCTAGCTTCAATGGCGACGCAGGCGCTGCCTCGCGTGAGGAAGAGACCAACTCATTGACGACAACATAGCGCAAGCAATGGGTCCACGGACCAATGGAAGAAGGGTCGGTATAGCGGCGATCGATCTAAGCGTTCACCACCGATCGGACGGCGACGGCAAATAAATTTGAATGGCTCAACACATGAAAGATCACGCACAGTGCTAGGCCGCAAGAGAATAGGGTTTGGGTTTCGGCCCAACCGAGTATCTGAGATTTTAATAGGTTTTTCTTTTTAAGAAAATAGCAGAAATTCAAATGAGCAATAGAAAATAGCAAATGAACTTGGAAAAATTCTAGAAAAATCTAGAAAATATATCCAAGCACAAAAAATCCAAATAAAATAGTTTTGACCATTGTTGATGTTGACTTTAATCATATTAAATTGTTGTGATGTACAAAGTCCATGTTTAAGCTTTTGAATTAAATTCAAATAAAACCAAATAGTGAATTTTCCCCTACTAACTATTCAAAAGATTTTTAAAGCTTGGAAAATTGGGATGTTACAGGGCTCTATTGGATAAGTTTGAAAAGTGACAATGCATTACGGATGATCCGGAAGCTAACAGACAAGCAAACGGATCATTGGAACAGAAGGATGATTTTCTAGTTTGAAAAATGACTGAGACATTCCGGATGATCCGGAAGCTAATGGAGCATCAAGCGGATCATTGGACCAGTAGGGTATTTCTAATCTTGCTGGAAACTGAGACCTTCCAGATGATCCAGAAGCTAACGGAGCATCAAGCGGATCATTGGACCAGAGAGTTGTTTTCGGAATAGGCTGAAACTCTTGTACATTATGAATGATCCGGTTGGAAAGGATCATTCGAATGTAAGGATTATCCGGAAGCTATCGGTTGATACTTTAAGCTTGCAGCAGCTAGTTTTGTGAATGTTGGACTTCAAGCTTCAGGATGATCCAGAAAGTGCTGATTTCTCAGGAAATTAGGTGTAACAGCTAGTTTCTTCAAGGAGGCTATAAATATTGTTCATGGACGTGATTGTTAACACTCTTGGCCACTCTACAGGTTCATCTAATACCAAGGGAAGATCAAGAGCACTTAAGAGGATTCAAGAGCATATTTTGAGAGATTTGAGAGGTAGCATAGGCTTTGTGTGCATCACTCTAGTTGCTTGATCTTTCTAAGTTCAAGTGATGGTCTAGACTTGTTACCTTTGGAGATCGGCGTCTCCTAGACGGCTCGGAGGCGTGATTCTCGATGACCTTCTAAGGAGGAGCTTGTGGAAGGCACTGGGAAGGATGTGAAGGTTCGAAGTCCACCCATCCGAAGAGGAGAAGGACTACCACAAGTGGAAGGCTTGATACCATGCTAGGTTTCAAGTCGGAGCAATACTCTTGTGAGAGTGCTCCAATGAGGAGTAGGGGAGATCGCCGAAACTCTTATACCTCGGTAAAAAATTGGTTGTGTCTCTTGTTTCTTTTACACTTACGCATTTACTTTCTTGCTCTTTCAATACTTCTCTAGAATTGTGTATTGGTTGTTTGTCCACACTAGAATTCATAGACACATAGGTTGAGTTAGAGCAGATTAGATTTTAAATTTGTTCATTAAAAAAAAGAATCCCAATTCAACCCCCCCCTCTTGGGCATTCGATCCACTTCAGATGGAGGTGGCAGGGGAGGGTGAGGAAGAAGGGAGACGAGCTAGGGTTTGGGCGGCGGCGGTGGCTACGGTTTGGAGGAGGGAGCCGGCGGGGGAGGACGGCGGCGACAGCTGCGGGTGGAGGAGGACCGAGGTCGGAGGAGCCGGTGGGTACCCTTTGTCTTGGGAGAACGACCAAAGGGAGGAGCCAAAGACATGTATGTTTTGTATTGCTCATGTGTGTAAAAATGAGGATACCCCTCCCTTACATGCCCATGGGGCTTTACTTATAGGGGGGCAAGAAGGGACATTTACCCTCTTGCCCCCATAGGCGAGAGAGAGAGAGAGAGAGAGAGAGGGTAATTTAGGTACATTTGCCTAAAATACGCTATACAGACTAACTTTACATACATACAGTATCCCCGACAGCACACCGGTATTCTTGACGACTCTAGGGTGCGGGGCACCTCTTGGTGCCCTGCTACGACAACTCCCTCGTCTGCGTGGTTCGAGGTCACGAGGACATGTCCCGCGGTCCTCAGGGGCGAGCAGACGCAATCCTGTCACCCCCGGCCCCTCGGGAGTCGGGATACCCCGGAAGATGTAGGTGAACCGGCGAAGGGGCCCCAGAGCCGGCCGAAGGCGGAGCGCCGAGGGGGCTCCGGAGGCGGTCGGTGGCAGGGCGCCGAGGGCGTGCCGGAGGAAGATCCATGTCGGGGCCGCCCCATCGAGACATTGGCCTCGAGGTGGGCGACCCTAGTCGCTCCGACGGCCACGCCTCGGCAACTAGGGAGTCTCCCGCTGCGAGGGCCTCGCCCTAAAGGAGAGACATGTCAAATCGCGCTCAAACGCGCATCGCCCTAGTCGCTCCGACGGCCACGCCTCGGCAACTAGGGAGTCTCCCGCCACGAGGGCCTCGCCCCGTCGGAGAGACATCTCATATCGCACTCAAACGCACATCGCCCTAGTCGCTCCGACGGCCACGCCTCGGCGACTAGGGAGTCTCCCGCCGCGAGGGCCTCGCCCTAGCGGAGAGACATGTCAAATCGCGCTCAAACGCGCATCGCCCTAGTCGCTCCGACGGCCACGCCTCGGCAACTAGGGAGTCTCCCGCCACGAGGGCCTCGCCCTGGCGGAGAGACATCTCATATCGCGCTCAAACACACATCGCCCTAGTCGCTCCGATGGCCACGCCTCGGCGACTAGGGAGTCTCCCGCCGCGAGGGCCTCGCCCCGGCGGAGAGACATGTCAAATCGCACTCAAACACGCATTGCCCTAGTCGCTCAGACGGTCACGCCTCGACGACTAGGGAGTCTCCCGCCGCGAGGGCCTCGTCCCGGCGGAGAGACATGTCAAATCGCGCTCAAACGTGCATTCGCCCTAGTCGCTCATACGGTCACGCCTCGACGACTAGGGAGTCTCTCACTGCGAGGGCCTCGTCCCCGGCGGAGAGACATGTCAAATCACGCTCAAACACGCATTGCCCTAGTCACTCCGATGGCCACGCCCCGGCGGAGAGACATGTCAAATCGCGCTCAAACACGCATTGCCCTAGTCGCTCCGATGGCCACGCCTCGGCGACTATGGAGTCTCCTGCCGCGAGGGCCTCACCCTGGCGGAGAGACATGTCAAATCGTGATCAAACACACATCGCCCTAGTCACTCCGACGGCCACACCTCAGTGACTAGGGAGTCTTCCGCCGTGAGGGCCTCGCCCCGACAGAGAGACATCTCATATCGCGCTCAAACGAGCATCGCCCTAGTCGCTCTGACGGCCACGCCTCAGCGACTAGGGAGTCTCCCGCCACGAGGGCCTCGCCCCGGCGGAGAGATATGTCAAATCACGCTCAAACGCGCATCGCCCTAGTTGCTCCGACGGCCACGCCTCGCCGACTAGGGAGTCTCCCACCGCGAGGGCCTCGCCCCGGCGGAGAGACATCTCATATCGCGCTCAAATGCGCATCGCCCTAGTGGCTCCGACAGCCACACCTCGACGACTAGGGAGTCTCCCACCGCGAGGGCTTCGCCCCGACAGAGAGACATCTCATATCGCGCTCAAACACGCATCGCTCTAGCCGCTCCGACGGCCACGCCTCGGCGACTAGGGAGTCTCCCGCCGCGAGGGCCACGCCCTGGCGGAGAGACATGTCAAATCAAGCTCAAACATGCATCGTCCTAGTCGCTCCGACGACCATGCCTCGGAGACTAAAGAGTCTCCCGCGCGAGGCCTCGCCCGCTGCGAGGCCTCGCCCGGCGAGGGCCCGCCCGCCGCGGAGAGACATCTCATATCGCGCTCAAACGCGCATCGCCCTAGTCACTCCAATGTCCATGCCTCGGTGACTATTAAGTCTCCCGCCGCGAGGGCCTCGCCCCTGCGGAGAGACATCTCATATCGCGCTCAAACGCGCATCGCCCTAGTCGCTCCGACGGCCCTGCCTCGTTGACTAGGGAATCTCCTGCTGCGAGGGCCTCACCCCGGCGGAGAGACATGTCAAATCATGCTCAAACATGCATCGCCCTAGTCGCTCCGATGACCACGCCTCGGGGACTAGGGAGTCTCCCGCCGCGAGGGCCTCGCTCCGGTGGAGAGACATCTCATATCACACTCTAACGTGCATAACCCTAGTCGCTCCGACGGCCCCGCCTCGGCGATTAGGGAATCTCCCGCCGTGAGGGCCTCGCCCCGGCGGAGAGACATGTCAAATCGCGCTCAAACGCGCAAAGCCCTAGTCACTCCGATGACAGCACCTTGGCGACTAGGGAGTCTCCCGCCTCGAGTGCCTTACCTCAGCGGAGAGACCTCGCACATTCGCGCCCATTCGCGCAAAGCCCTAGAAAACAAAGCCACCGCGGATGGCATTCGGCCTTGGTGCAAGCCAATACCATCCACAGACATGATTGCCTCGACAAAGACAACGCGCAAAACTAACCTTGGCATAGCACGGCCCCAAGACCAAAACGTACCAGGGAGGACGGCGTCATCCTCGCCGATGCAACAAAGCATTAGGGCTCTCCGGAGCCCTACCTAAAAAAGCATAGGGGACGGTGTGAGGCTTCGCGTCCCCCTCGCAAAGTAAAAAATGATGAAAATGATAAGTGCTCCCCGAAACCCTATCTAAAAAATATAGGGGGCGATCCCTCTGCATCCCCCCACCGGATAGTCCAGTCCCATCACGAGCGACGGCAAGGCCAGCAAAGGAGCCCAATCAAAGAAAGTTGGGGGACAGTGATCGGCTTCGCCTCTCCCTCGCTAGCTTCTGGGCTCTCAAACGAGCCCAATCAAAGAAAGTTGGGGGACGGCGGTCAGCTTCACCTCCTCCTCGCTAGCTTCTGGGCTCTCAAACGAGCCCAATCAAAAAAAGTTGGGGGACAGCGATCGGCTTTGCCTCCCCCTCGCCAAAATCGCAACCTCGAACGAGCCTAGCGGTAACTCCTCAAGCGAGCGGGCGAAACCCCTTCACGCCCCTCCAAGTCACGGGGACACTTGACTAGTAGCGGCCAAAGAGGGGGACGGTACCAGGTCCCCAACAAGAGCATCTCAAACGGTCACACCAAAGAAGTAATCAAATATGAAGGCAGCAGCGACTGCCATGACGCGCTGCCCGCCTCGAGGCCCATGCTTCGGTGGGGCGGCTCCGCACCGACTTTGCCCAAGACAGCTCGCCCTTGCCGCCGCCCGCCTCAAGGCTATAGCCTCGGAGGCGGCCCGATCTGCCGCCTCGGGCCCATGCCTCGGCGAGGCGGCTCCACGTCGACCGCCCACACGTGCTCGCCGCTCGCCGCCCGCCTCGAGGCTATAGCCTCGGCGGGTTGGCTCATGCTGACTTCACCCGCAGACGGCTCCGCCCTTGTCGGCGCGCGCCTCGAGGCTCATGCCTCGGCGGGGCGGCTCCGCGCCGACTTTGCCCGCACGGGCTCCGCCACTGCTCACCGCCCACCTCGAGGCTCGTGCCTCGGCAAGGCGGCGCTGACATGGATCTTCCTCCGGCACACCCTCGGCGCCCCGCCACCGGCCGCCTCCGGAGCCCCCACGGCGCTCCGCCTTCGGCCAGCTCTAGGGCCCCTTCGCCAGTTCACCTACGTCTCCCGGGGTATCCCGACTCCCGAGGAGCCAGGGGTGACAGGATTGCGTCCGCTCGCGCCTCAGGACCGCGGGACCTGTCCTCACGACCACAGACCACACAAAGGAGGGAGTTATCGTAGCAGGGCACCAAGGGGTGCCCCGCACCCTAGAGTCGTCAAGAATACCAGTGTGCCATCAGGGATACTGTACATATGTAAAGTTGTCTGTATAACGTATTTTAGGCAAATGTACCTAAATTACCCCCTCTCTCTCGCCTATGGGGGCAAGAAGGTAAATGTCCCTTCTTGCCCCCTATAAGTAAAGCCCCATGGGCATGTAAGGGAGGGGGATCCTCATTTTCACACACATGAGCAATACAAAACATACATGTCTTTGGCTCCTCCCTTTAGTCCTTCTCCCAAGACAAAGGGTACGGGGTACCCTCCGTGCCCACTGTCTAGCCTTCTAGCTATGACAAGGACCTACATGTAAGGAAATGATTTTCAGAAAATGTAAAAATGGAAAAGCCACCTTCAATTCTACAGAAATACGTCTCCTCTGTTAGAAAGCATAAAATCAGAGATTACACGGCGTCACCTCCTTTTCTGATTTTCTTGATTTTTCAAACTGATCCAAATTCAAATGCTTATAACTTTTGCATATGTACTCCAAATTAAGTGAAACTTGTTTGTAAAATTTTATAAAACCATCCTCTTTCATATTGTGAAAAATATTTGGATTTTTCCTCTCTTTGAATTTTTTGGCCCTTACTGGTGTTACTCACTGTTATGTGTGTAGATACCAATACCCCGAAAAATTACGTCGACGTTACAGGGCAAGAACCATCACCCAACGAGCAAGGCAAGCACCCTCTTTGATCATGTGGAACCCATATTTAAAATTTTATGTATATTATTTTACAAGTATTTATGCATGCGTGTATTTTGATAAAAACTGCTATCTCAAGTAAGGTCGATAGTTAAATCCCATTTGTTGCATTACAATTCCTTGATAAATTGATATTCTCGTTGTTGTCACCATAGTAATAATATCCTCAGTAGGTACAAATAGCTGTGGGAAATGTAGATCATCCGGGTTGATAAAGCTTAGCCCTGCTAAGGTCGATATCAGATTGGTAGTTTGGAGAACAGTCATTACTCAAGATTTGGGAGAGACAAATTATTATGGTTCAGAGGAGATTACCTCTGTTATTTTAAACAGTAAATAAAATTTTAAAGTCCTTCCTTGTCCTGGGGCAAGATTAACCTCAAAATTTGGAACCAGTCATTGTGCTCAAATAGAGTTGACGCAAAACCAAACCATAACCATCTACTATCCAAATTACCGAATCTCATCCATCAAACTTCAACACACCAATAACTCATAACAATCTTAATGCAATTGGGGTGTAGACAACTCAAGGATTCAGCCCTTCTGTAGCGTTCACAGCTTTCTCAGGTAATTAGTATCACAGTCTTACCCTCACCAAGTTAATTATTTTCGGTATCAGAGCACCAAAGTTTTTGAAAGGCTACAAAGCAATGAAAATTATCCTCAGCCCAAGATTTATAACGATCCTTCTTCAACAAATCTCTCACTAGTCGCTCAATATTTCTCACCAAAACTTTAAGATTTCCAACTTCAACAAGTGTATTTGGCTTTTTATGTGGCTAGGTATGAAAAATCAAAGATAGTTCGCCATCCAGTATTACCTAGTAGAACAAGGACCCAGCCGGAATTCAATGGACATTCTTGTCAAAAAGATCATTATAATCAATGATGTTAACATGGAGGGTGAATAAACTAACTCACGCTTTAGAGTTTAGATGGCAAAGAGGGATCCCAGGGCACAAATGAAGTCCATGCTATTGGATTGCACAATGGGGGGAAATATAGTTTTAAGTCATAAAGTGGACGCACCATAAGGACCAGAGTAGGACAAAACAACTGAAAAAGACATATTTTTGCAACTTTCAGAAATTCATGGTTACTTAGTATTATTTGCCCCCGTTTTTTTAAGAGGACAAGACTTCATGGCAATCACACTATTTTCTCCTTTCCTTCTTTAAATTTGATGCAGGTAAAGATTTTCACCCGAAGATAACATATGTTGTGTGCTCTTTATTTTTAAGGATCGGTGCAATGGCTCAAGATAACTCTACAATAGGTGAGGTTTAACACCAAAAAGATGGATGTATTTACATGGAGTAATACGTGGTGAAATTTTCTCAGACCTAGGACCGGCAATGCCAGATAAATGGCTAGCAATCAAAGTAAGTTATACAAAAAAAATGACCATCTTCTAAAAACTTCCCTTCTAGATGGATACAAGCTTGACCAAATTCACCAGATAAACAAATAGTCAAAGATAGGCTTAAGGACATGTAATATATGGCTTGGTGGATAGGACAAATCAGAAAATTGAGCTTTTGTAAAGACCACACTCAAAACTGAGGGTTTTAAAATATGTAGCCAAAATTGAAAATTCCTATAATACCAAGTTTTTTTTACTAAGAACAACCAGTGAAGAGCTCTACTTATACCTTGTAATAATATTAGAATAGGTCTTCATTTCTCAAAAGCTAGACCAACACTCGTAAAAAGATATTAAAAGCTATGCATCTAAAGCTTAATTTTAAAATTTCAGTAACTCAGAAGGGTATGATCACAAGAAAGATGCTTGCAATTATCAATCTAATTCCCAGAAAAAGAGATAATACAAACGCTCTGAAGCTTAGAGACTCACACAACTGCTTAATTTCGTCGGACGATGAGCAGTGCGAGAAGGATAAACCACCAGTGAATGAGTACTATGGAGTTAGATTTTAGGTTACTCCTACACTAAGTGTACATGTGGTTTTGTTGTCTTTTGGTTCTCTACTTGTAAAATAATCGAATTTGTCCTGTAGGCCAACAAAACTCTGTAATCGAATTTGTCCTATAGGCCAACAAAACTCTGTAATCGACAACTATGTTGTTCTTTGTGTAAGAATTATGTTTTCGTATTGTAATCATAAGCAGACACTGTTTGTGTGCGATTGATATCCTGGACAGTCGTAGAAATGCGAGATATCACCTTAAATTCGGGTACCCACACGTTAGTCGCATCCTAAAATCTTGGAGCATAAGGAAAACCTTCAAGTTCACTCCCTCATCTAAAAGAAGTGAAGCCGACGAGAGGCTACTACTGGGGTCCCCAAAATTCTCCACATTATATTTTATTGAAAAGCCCAAAATTCTAATACACAACCTTAGTGGCTAAAAATATCATAAGAGCTGATCTCTAGAACTAAAACTTTCCCAGAAGCAACAAGAAAGGGTGCCACAACTAATAGATTTAGTTAAGATAAAATCAAGGAAAAATTTACTTGATTGGTACCCATGATATTATTGTATTCTGGCCCGACGAAGTGTGCGCTCAATTCAATTGAAGCGATCATGATTGCGAACAGGGGCGAAGCTGGGTCTCAAACCTCTAGGGCAATGACCCGAGGCCCAAAATTAAAAGCCCATGTAAAAATCCATGAAAAATCAGTAAAATACGACTTTGAGCCAAAAGCAGCTGTGCCGGCCCAAAGCTTGGCCCGTGATTGCGAAGTTGAGCGGCCACGAGAAATGCTTTCCCCCCATTACTTCTAATAGGCCTAAAGTATAGTAATTTAACAATCTTAGTGATGTTATAATTATTTTATGGTTGTTTTCATATAATTTTGTACTAAGATAATTTAATTGAATTATGATTTTTTGTTGCCTTAAGAAAATGTATCTAGAGTTACTTTACTAAATATAACGTGCTGAAATGTATTTATCATTTTCTTGCACCAATATTGGTGTCCATTTAGTAGGACATTGGCTCTAAAAAGAAGTTATAGTTAGCTTAGCTCTCTATTGTTGTTAAGTGGTGATAGATTTACATAGCCATTTGTTCTTACCAAATGGCAAGATCCTACACTTGACCCCAAAAAGAAAATCTCCACGGCATCTACATGTTAAGTTAACTAGTATATATAACATCCCTGTAAAAAGTATATATCTAACATAGCAAATTTCATGTTGCAAATTCTCTTACACTATATTTTTTGTAAGCTTATCATGAAAAATATGCAAATAATTTTTTTATCATTTTCTTTATCATCTGCAAACTACATAATTATGTTGAGATCCTCCTAGAAGTGATCTGTGTTATATTAAAAAAGGCTCTCTTGTTGGAATTGCTGCAGTACTTGATTATCCAGAGCAGGGGCACAGGATGTAGTCTGGTAGTGGAATGGTACTCTCCAGCACTGGATGATTTTTTTTTTAAAAAAAAGGCAAATGCTGATGCTGCTACTGGACGGAGAGAAATCCCAGAGGCTGGAATTGTTTTGAAGGCTTCCATGAAGTGTCTAAGAACTACTTATCCCTTAAAAAATGTACGACGATTTAGAAAGCGTGCAGTGAAACTTCTATAACTTTGACTATATATAAAAAACTATTTAGATTTGTCACGAGAGAATAATAGTATTAGATGTGTCGTGATAAATATTTTCATAATATAATAATTTTGAATTTTTTTACTAATATAATTATATAAAAATAATAGTCAAAGTTGGATATTGTAGACCGTACCGATATCCAAAATATCATACATTTTTTAACAGAGGGATTAGATTTCATTCTTGTAGTTGGTAGAAGACAAACACAGTTACACAAGACCAGTCCATGGTAATGAACAAAGTCAGTTGATTTTCACCATCAAGCAGCATACAACTCTATTAGCAGACACTGTCATCCTCACGGCGACCACACGGTGTGTACAGTGTGACACACTGACACTGTTGAGCCACCGCGAGCGCTGAGGATAATAGCGGCGCCTCTTGTGTGCTCGCCGATTGATGCCCTGTCGGCGGTCCTCGAGGCTCGAGCAGCCGTAGACTGGGATGAAGCTCATCGGGTGCGCCATCTTGAGCTTCTTCCCATCACGAACGGGGTAGAAGCTGTGTCTGCCGAAGTGGTATGCCGATGTCAGACATCACTGAGGAACCTGCCTGGAGCAAAATCTATGACGTGCCCAAAAGCTCAAAATGCTGAAACTTTATTCCCTGTTTGGAACACAAAATTTTTCCAAGATTCCTGAAAGAATTGAATTGTTTTGTTAAAATTTATAGAGGAAATTCCTTATTTGTTACTGAAAGTTGATCGGGTCCTGATATGCCACTGAAAAATTTGTGTTTCCTTCTGAGGCTAGAATTCAGTTTTCATCCCTTCTATACCACTGTCGTCTATCTCCCGTCAACAAACAATACTTTAGCCGCGAAAAGACCAAATTGCCCTTCTTCAACCTCCCAAGCTGCCACGAGTTCGGTTCCACCACCTCTTCTCCCCTATTTCTTGGGAAAGCCAAGTTGGGATAAATGGTGAGGATGGAGGTAGCCAGTGATGAGAGATCCTGGCGGCAGTAGAGATGCTCGAAGGTGGGGAAGAATCGCCGAATTTGGAGCTTGTAGGTGGGGAAGACGTCGATCATCGCCTCCTCCCCAGCACTCGCTGGCATCGTCGCCCAACTCTCCATGGCTAGTTGTCGGCCTCCCTAGCTCCCGCCGCCCAACTAAGCTCCCACCACTGCTGCCCTCCTCCCATGGCCCACCGTTGACAATTTCTTCTCCACGTATGCACGCTCGCGATTTCTTCTCCACGCCTCCTCCTGGCGCGCAATTTCTCCTCCACGCCCTACCTCCGCGCGCGAAAGGAAAGGGGATCAACTTCTTCTCCACGCCCTGCCTCCACGCGCGAAAGGAAAGGGGATCGACTTCTTCTCCATGCTCTTCTTCTCCACGCCCTTCTTCTCCACAACGCGTGCCTCGTCCTATCCCAGGCGTCCCCATCACCTCCCGTAGGCCGCAGCTGCTGGTCACATTTGCTGAACCGGGAAGATGCCTCGCCGATCGACACGAGTGGGTCTTGCCGCCACGCCATGAGGCTGAAATAAGCACATCTGTGGAGCATCTGACCGCCTCCTCCGCTCGCATGCCGCCGTTTGGTAGGGCGGCACATACACTGGTAGACCCACCGCCTCCTCACCCTAGGCAGTCCCCACGGACAAGCAGGTAGGTCAGGCCGCGGCGGCTGAGTTCTCATTCCCAACCTCAGATCCACAATACTGGTACTATTTGTTCTTCCCAATTTCCTGATTTGTACATTACAAAGAGATTGGTTGTTCAAAATTCGGTTCTTATTACTTCCCTTTGCTAGAACAAAGTTAGAACAAATTCGGAGATGGGTTCTACCAAGATACACATCAAAGTTGTTATTTGCATGACCAAAACCATGACATCAAACATTGCCACTTTGCAAAGATTCGCCCAAGAATTTGAATCCTTGTATAATTCGGTTACGCATCAATATAGATGTATCGGCCAGACAGAAATAGTCGATATCTTGTTGACATCAAACATTGCCACTTTGCAAAGATTTGCCCAAAAATTCGCTATGGGTTCTACCAAGATACACATCAAAGTGCTAAGGTTTGTGAAGCAAATTTTAGTCGATATCTTGCTGATATGTTTTCACAATGTCAACACTTTACATGCTGGTACATTTAGACTAAACAGAAATAGTCAAACAATCTGTTATTTACTAAATAAGTGCATTCAACTAGGAGTGTATTATGCTTCTATCTACACCAATATTTATTTAGGGTTGAAGTAGAAAAGTGTAATCATTTTTTAGAGCAAAATACTGTAATCGATAGTTAGATTCCTTTTTGCAAGACTCTTTATTCCATTACTATATCAGTATATCACTTGGAGGTGAGGCCTAGCAAAATGGCCCAAGCAGCTCTGGGCGCTACTTATTTGGTAGTTTGGAATAGACTTACTGTCGCCAAAATTTATCTCTCAATGGATCATCTCAAAAAGTTTAATGGTTTCCATGAATTCAAGTATATTGTTTTGTATGCTTGCTTTATTTGCTGGTGAATTGATATTTCCTTCTCCTTTTGCTGCTTTGGTGCTCGATGTTTTAGTTTGTTTGCTGTTGATTGGTTAATGTATGCAAAATGTGATCTTTCCAAACAAACTAATCATTAACTAAATCGTAATTCAGACAAAATGGTATACTTGTAACCTTATATATATTGCATGAGAGATCACAAGGCGGAAGCATTTCTGTATCTATATATTACATGAGAGATCACAAGGCAGAAGCATTTCTATATCTCTGTACTGCTTCAGAGAAACTAGTATTATGCGACGTACTTAAGTTTCTATGGAACTGGTGCGATGATGCCCTCAATGCCCATTGAGTGTTTTAAGGAAAATGTACAAAGAAATTACTATGTTACTCCATATGTTTTGTCATTAGAATTTGAACTTCCTATATTTATAGAGATAGACATCTTCAATCTGCTGTAGAATAGGACCATGTGTTTGATATATCAGAGCCCTTAGCTTTTTCTTATTTCAGTAGATGAAATATCCATGCGAAACTTCTCCTCTGGTATAGAGATAAAATAACTCAACCAAATATATGCTACGTAACATTTTTTATGTTACTACGTTACAATAAAGGTTTCTAAACCAGCTGCATTATGTTAGATATGTAGCTTATGGAATTAGTTTGCAAGAGAAAATCTTTCCTTTTGGCATTGGATATATCATTTTTCTCACATGTTTGGTCTTGGTTTAAATCCTAGAAACAAATGCAGTTAACATAGCTTAATACTGTACATGTTGAATTGATTAGTTGATCCTTTTCACTTGACCATGGCACCAAAGGATCTCATTTTTCTTTCATATAAGTGAAGGCAATAGCACAATTCATACTAGAAAGTAAGTACAATTCATAATCTGAAATGAGACATCCATTTTCTGAAATAGCACTAAACTTCAATTATTTAGATGATCAGTGCTTTGGCCTTTCTTATTAGCTTGTACTTACTTTCTAGTATGAACTGTGCTATTGTATGGTTTCTAATAATAGAATTGCACTTTGCATACATCCTGTCTATGCCAACTATCAACTTATCCATTTATCACAAGATGTATGTACGTTTTTTTCATTCTTTTTCAGGGGGGAGGATCCTCGTCCGCCAGGTGGTTTCCTAAGCTATTTTCAAAATCCATCGAGTTTACCCCTTCCACATTAGGTCCCTAATCAGTTGCCCATGTCACAAAATTTCAATTTTATTGACGGTCCTTCACACTATGCTCCATTCATGGCAACACGACCATCGGCTGCCAAAGGGATTCCATCACCGTCAGTTTGCAAGTCGAACACTCCACTCGCACCATCCGGTTTGCAATCCCAGCCACCCATCAATGTTGACAGTGGCGACGACTATGGAGAAATTAGGACCAACAAGCGTATTGCACGGACAAAAGAGGAGGACCTAAGATTGGTAAGTTTCTTATGTACTTATATGTGTTAAATGGTAATATGTGTGAATCTCCGAGTAACTTTTTGAGATCTTCAGAATATCCACAACAGTAATCTTCTTTTATCACAATGTAGATGAGCTCTTGGTTAAATAACTCGAATGACCCAATCAATGGGAATAACAAGAAGAATGATCGATATTGGGGAGATGTTACTAGTGTCTACAACAGCACCACTCCAAAAAATCGAAGAATACTAGCAAAGCAAGCCAAGGACCATTGGCATAGTCTTAACAAGCTAGTCTACCTGTTTCAATGCTCTTGGAACAAGGCCTTCAACATTTATGCTAGTGGGCAGTCCGATGACCAGTTGATGGACAAGGCCCATGCATTCTATGAGGCAGACTATAAAATGGGAAAGTTTCATCACATTAATTATTGGAAGGCTGTCCGAGACCAGCCCAAGTAGCAGACATACAACGAGTGGCTTGAGAAAATGAAGAAGAGAAAGATGTCGGAAGCAAGGGAGGCAGGTGAGCATACGTCGACCCCTATAGATATTGAAGATATCCCGCGCCCAAAGGGAACAAAAGCAGCCAAGGCCGAACGTAATGGCAAAGGAAAGTCGAAGGCCGCTACAGCAGATATGGAAGTGCTCGACAAGTATATAGCTGCTCAGGCCGAAGCAAAAAACAATCATACCAGGATGCTAGAACTGCAACAACGTCTCTCCGCCGAGAAGCTTGAATCAGCAAAGCTCTCAGCCCTTGTAGCAAAGGACAACAAGGAGGCCAAAAATCTTGAGAGAGGGTCTGAAATGATGGAAACGTATAGAGCGCTGATTATGCAAGATACAATTGGGATGACGGACGAAATGAAGAATGAGCATGCGAAGGCACTGAAGACTATGAGAGAGAGATTATTTGGCAACACTCAGTAAGTTCTATTCCTAGTCCTTATGTTTCCTTGTCAAGTTACTGAAATGCAGTCTAATAGTTTGTTCTTTACATCTTGAAGGGTTTGACTACTAGTTAATTAGCTTTATCGCTTCATGCTTCATGGAAATGCTCAGAAAGATGTGCTCTTCTACTCCTAGTGTTAATGTTAATTGGTTCTGGAACTTCCTTAATAGTCTGATTACTTCTCTTGTGAATTACTTTCTATAACTTTTTACAGTTGGAACTGAGAAGTCATGGTGTGATGCTGTTATGGAGTCCATGGTGTTAATATTCTGTAATGCTGCTATGGAGTCCCTTGTTCTGTCATCTACGTTAATGTCCCTTGTTCTGCTATGGTGTTAATGTTCTGTAATGCTGTTATGGAGTCCCTTGTTATGTTATTTGTTCTATCATGGTGTTAATGTTCTGTAATGCTACTATGGAGTTCCTTGTTCTGTAATTTGTGTTAATGTCCCTTGTTCTGCTATGTTGTTAATGTTCTGTAATGCTACTATGGAGTACCTTGTTATGTTATTTGATCTGTCATTGGTGTTAATGATCTGTAATGCTGCAATGGAGTCCCTGGTTCTGTCATTTGTTCTGTCATGGTGTTAATATTCTGTAATGCTGCTATGGAGTCCCTTGGACATATGCATTTGTGTCTTCCATGTGCCAACAATGCTCAATGGTGTAGTGATTCTCGGTCCAGATCTGTATGGAGTCAATATCTGCATGTATGTATGTGACTGGTATTAGGAATGATGGGATTGAGGAGTCAAGAGCTGCACGTATGTATGCTCAGTGGTGTAGTGATACTCGATCCAGATCTGCATGGAGTCAACATCTGCATGTATGTATGTGACTGGTATTAGGAATGCTGGGATTAAGGAGTCAAGAGCTGCATGTATGTATGCTTAGTGGTGTAGTGATACTCGGTCCAGATCTGCATGGAGTCAAGAGCTGCATGTATGTTTATATACAACTTACATCTTCACCTATTTGCGTAGCTCAAGCCTTGCCGATATAGATATATGAGTAGATCTTGTGGTTTGAGTTTTGTGCTTTGCTTGTAGGACATTGCTCTTGCGGATTTGGCTCTGACTCACCCCATAAGCCTTGGGCTTGCACTCAACTCCCTTGACCGTGCTTGCAACCTTGCTAAACAAGTCTGCTTCTTATCCTTTTGTCTCCATATGTTTCAGTTAGTATGGCTGTGACATCATGCCAGTGTGTTGGACACCAGTATGGCATGAGGTGTCAAGATTTGCATCTATGGTCATCAACTCATCATGTTACTGAGCAAATTTTATACAACATTTCTGTCCTACTCATTCTTCATGCATAAGTACTCAGTTCAAGTAGTTAACAGTATTTTTCTGTCCTGCTCATTCTTCATGCATAAGTACTCAGTTCAAGTAGTTAACAGTATTATATGTATGTCCAATTTAGATGGTAATTGTTTTTATGGAAAATGTACATGAAAATTCCTAACTCACTTTCGCTCTCATTGCAATCACGTAGGATATCATCAACAAAACATGTCGTATGAATCAGGCTCTTCTTGTTTTGATGATGACGACGACACTGCCACTTTTGACCCAACTGAAGTTTACACATTGGAAGACTTCATCACCGAGCAAGAAATCTTGGACCGAATCGGCGAGCGGATTGGTGCAGAGTTGATAGCAAAACTAGAGGAACAAAGTGTTGAATCATCATGATGCCGAAGTGGTCCCAGGAGGTACATACCGAGGGATCATGAAGCTGCCCATAAGGAGCTTGTGGTCAACTATTTCTCTGAGCATCCTCTCTACAGCGACGAAATGTTCCGTAGAAGGTTTCGAATGAGAAGACCCCTATTCCAACGAATTGTGAGTACCCTTGAAGAGTGGGATCCCTATTTCACTTATAGGACAGATGCCACTAATAGACTGGGACTCTCGCCACTGCAGAAGTGTACAGCTGCAATCCGTATGTTAGCGTATGGCACCCCTGCCGACCAACTTGATGAGGTACTAATGATCGGCCCTAGCACTCCATTGGAGTGTTTGGGCAAGTTCACGCAAGGGGTGATTGACATGTTTGGTGGAGAGTACTTGCGATACCCCACAAGTGACGAAGTGGAGCGTTTGCTTCAAATCGGTGAGTCTCGTGGCTTCCCTGGCATGCTAGGGAGCATTGACTGTATGCATTGGCAGTGGGAGAAATGTCCAGTTGCATGGAGGGGCCAATTCACCCGGGGTGATCATGGTGTCCCTACTATGATCCTTGAAGCGGTTGCTTCGCATGACCTTCGAATATGGCATGCTTTTTTTAGTGTCATTGGGTCAAATAATGACATCAACGTGCTTAATCAGTCACCGTTGTTCATTGAAGAGTTGAAAGGGGAAGCTCCACAAGTTCAGTTCACTATCAATGGGACATAGTATGACAAGGGTTACTACCTAGCCGATGGGATTTACCCAGAATGGGCCGTCTTTGTGAAGACTATACCCCTCCCTCAAACAGAGAAGGACAAATTGTTTGCATGACATCAAGAAGGAGTAAGGAAAGATGTTGAGAGGGCATTTGGGGTATTGCAATCTCATTTTAATATCGTGCGGCGTCCAGCACGGTTGTGGAGACGGGTCGCTGTCGGGAAAATCATGGAAGCTTGCATCATTCTTCATAATATGATTGTTGAAGACGAACGAGAAATGGTTACCGTTCCTTTGGACTTAAACGAGACTCTAGGGACATCTTTCGTTCTACCACCGGAAGTCAACAATGGCCCTAACATTTGCTTCGCGGACGTGCTACGAAGGAATTCATCTATTCGCACTCGGCCAACACATACACAACTCAAGAGTGATTTAGTTCAGCATATTTGGAACAACTTTGGGAATAAGTAAAATCATTATGCCTAGTTTCGATAATTTTATTATGTAATATTTTTCTTCTATTAGTACACATTTTCGATATGCACTTGTTCCTACAAATTCAATTTCGTGCGATTGTATTTATCATATTTTATATATTTCACTCATAATAAATCTTCTGAAACATGTATTATTCTATATAGACAACTCATAAAATAGGGGTGGTACATGCAATTCGCTCTTTGCCCAATGTGTGAGAACTAATCCCTTTATATATAATAATATTATTCTTGCGCAGTATGTCCATAATATTGTTCATGCAAGTGTGTATAAGTTGTGGCAAAAAGAAACAAAATAGACCACAAAGATATAATTTAGTGTTGATCAATAAATTTTCATGTTTCATGCAATTGTGGGGTTCTATATAGACAACTAAATAGACAACCCATTGTAGGGGGTGTTTTTAGAGCTATCTATAGATGACATGGAGTGCAAGTATAAACACAAACAATAGCTGTCTGTACCACTGTACATGCCCTAAGTAATTGGGAAAATTTGCATTCGCGCAATTTTTTAGCTGGGCGCGAGACTTAGGAGGCTAAGTGTGGGAAATTGTTTGCAACAAGAAAAGGGTAAACTAAATTTTTACACGAGATTTTCAGAGGAGTAAGTCAATTTTACAACTTTGAACTATTATGTTTGTCTAATTTTCAACCTCCAACTTTGAAATTGGGTAACAAACCTCCATTAACTATCAATATTGTTCGATTTACCCCCCTCAATCCAAATTGGGGTGATTTTGTCTAACATGGCATTCTAGTTTGGCTGAGTTGTCACCTACATGTTAATCATTTGGCCAACATGTCATCCACCGCACCCCCTTCATCCTCCTCCTTTATCTTTCACTCTCTCTCCACCGGTCGATAGCCGCGTCGTCGCCTCCCTCAGCCGTAGCCGCGCCGCCACCTCCCTCGGTCGTGAGCAGCGCTGCCTTCCTCCCTCGGCCGCAGTAGCACCTCCCTCTACCCTTGGACTGCCATTTTGCTCCCAGCCGTGCAATGAAAGGATGCCATTTTTCTCTCAGCCGTGCGATGAAATGACTTAAAATCGCCATACATCCTGTGAGTTTTTGAACTTCTTTCTTTGTGGTTAGAGGACGCATTTGTTCAATGGCCCTTATATTTCAAGTTTTGCTTCGATTCCTCATGCAGAGACAAAAAATCCAAGCAACTTTCCTGAAGCGACAACGAACACACACTTCTTATGATTGAGTTTCAACTGGTATTTTCTGAGGTTGTCGAATGTTTCCCACAGGTCAGAAATATGATTAAGACGATGCATGCTTTTTATGACCAGATCATCAACACATGCTTCTATGTTTCGGCCAAGTTGAGGAAGAAATGTCTTTTGCATCAAGTGTTGAAAGGAAGCACCAACATTTTTTTTTAACCAAATAGCATTTTGGTGTAGCAAAATATTCCAAATGGTGTAATAAATACAGTTTTTTCTTCATCATCTAAACACATACTTATCTGATGATAACCAAAGTATGCATCTAGGAAACTTAATATCTCACAACTAGTAGTCGAATCAACTAACTGATTGATACGAGAAAGGGGAAAATCATCTTTTGGACAAGCTTTATTAAGACCAGTAAAGTCTACACACATACGTCATTTACCATTAGACTTCCTAACCATTACAGGGTTAGCCAACCACTCTGGGTGGTCGACCTCTTTTTTTAAACCTGACTTAAGTAGCATGTCCAATTCTGATCTAATAGCATCTTGTCGATCAGACGTAAATCTCTGTAATTTTTATTTTACGGGATTCTTATCAGGCCGTAAAGCTAGCCTATGCTCAATCACCTCCCTAGAGACTCCGGGCATATTGAATGCTTGCCACGCAAAGACATCTGTGTTTGCTTGGAGGAAGGTGACGAGGGCTTCTTCCTATGCGGGGTCGAGAGCGACCCCGATGTGAACGGACTTTAAAGGCTCCTCTGTATTCAGTGAACTTCTTTGACTTGGTCATTCGGCTTTGGGGTAACTTTAGACTTCGACTGCGTGGTCAAAGGTTGCACTTTGCTTACTTCTCGAGTTGGTATTTGGCCAACCACCTCAAAGGATTTGTGGTCGCATGTAAGCATCATCTTTTTATCACAGCATACTGTGATTACTCCTTTGGGACCTAACATCTTAAGACATTGATAACCATAGAGAGCAGCCATTAGGAATCATGCCAGAGTTGATCGACCAAGAATAGCATTATATGCCGTCTCGAAATCGACCACATCAAAAGAGATTTTCTCCATCCTGAAATTGTTTGGTGACCCAAACGTAACAGGAAAGGAAACTTGACTAACAGGCTTGGCCGAAGACCCCGGTACGATCCCATGAAATGAGTACCATACTTGTCCTGGGAACTTGCATATCATCCATGGCACTTGTAAAAAGTATGTTTAATGAACTTCCACCATCAACTAACACATGATTGACTTGATAGTTGTTGAGGGTAGGCTTGACCATGATCGAAAAATGACTAGGTCAAGTAGAAGGAATCAGACATTCACCTTTCTCAAAAGAGATGGTGATTTTCGGCCACTTTGGTACTTTATTGACAAGGAGAGTTAATGGAATTTACCTCGTGTTCGACAGCTTTGAGATGTTGTTTCGACTCATATGCTGAAGATCCACCATAGATGTGATCGATGATGTGTTCTGGATCTTGAAATGGTATCTCCTCATCGTAGTCCAACTATTTTTGACCATTCGTTTGCCCCACCTCTTTAAGTGTAGGAAGCGATCCCTTACCGGAGTAGTAATCCTCGAGTTTTCGTTGAAAACTCGATAGTTGTGAAGGTCGTGTCCTTTTTTTGTGGAAAGGACACCACTTAGGCTTGTCATTTTTCCGTCCGGGGCATTTACCTTTGCTCTGATCTAGGGATGGCAATCGGGCGCGGCGGGTACAGTTAGTGCTTGCCCATACCCATTCCCGCCACCCTGATTTCCCCTCACGAGCATGCCCGCGAAGGATAACAAGTGAAGAACCTCGCCCATGCCCGTCACCCACGGGCATGCCCGTTTACCCACGAACAATGCACCTCCGCCCGTAGGTACCCATCGCTTGTGGGCATGCTCGTCACACATAAACAATGTACAAATCACGTTCATCACAATTCACACATCAACAGTGCATTACACATTCAACAACTAATAAAGTTCATCACAATTCATACATCAAGTTTGACAAGACAACTAATCAAGTTCAACAAATAAAATGAAAATACAAACTGACATAGTGCATACCACAAATCCACAATCAATCTTTTTTATTTCATATCCACAATCAAACAGTAACAAGATGCATGTATACCACAAATCCACAATCAATCTTTTTTGTTTCAGATCCACAATCAAACAGGACCAAAGATAAGGAGAGAGAAGGATATTTTTCAGAAAGAAAGAAACAAGATGTCTCCATGCAAATTCATGCAATTGTTCGTTATGGGGGAGTGCACGTTGCAGCGGAGACTTGTACCAATTGCAGTACTAAATTCAGTGTTGCGCCATGTTACTCCATGAATTCAATGCACCATGAATCCATCAAATGAATAATATCACACGAGTGAATATCTCCTTGCATCGAGAATTTTTTGAATATTTAGTCTATTCAACATACTTGTCTGCACTTCAGCTTCTATTGTTTGATCATCAACACAGATAACCTTGCAGTGCATTTGGACACCTAAAAACCTTAACACTTTCATTAAGAGCACAATCATTTTAGGTTTTTTAGCTCTCAGTATTTGATCAGAGTCATCACCATAGCAACATGGTTAATTATCTGAACTTGAAAATGCAGAGATGCAGTACAAGGCTGCCAACATCCTGAGGAAGCAAGGACACTACACATAAAACATGTACATACAACAGAGGCAGTGGTGGTGAGGACAAAACGGGAGCACAAAAACAAAATGAAAGCCACCAAATGAAAACCACAAAATGAAAATCACCAAATGAAAATCATGAAAACAAAAGAGGAGCAGAACTAGTCATACAATTACCTCCAGCAAGCGTCCTACACACGAAAACAAAATGAAAATCACCAATGCCGATTCGTAGTCCACAACCGATGCAGAACTCCATGGATCGATCCAGCGATAAACAGCAGTAATTTCTCCTCCCTTCCCCGTATCAATCACCAATCACCACTGCTAGTTTCATTGTACTAGACTTAAAATTAACTACCCTACTTACCTCCAAGTTGAGCCGGCGTTGAGGAGGAGGCGACCGGGCACCTGGGCGGAAGGAGGAGGACAGGCCGACGGGGGTGGATCTAGAGTTTTTTTTTTGGGGGGGGGGGGAGGGGTTGGGTTGGCATGAGTGACTGCGGCTGGCCGGGAGGAGGATGGGGGGCGGCGGTTGGCTGGGAGGAGGACAGGTGTCGGGGGCAACGGCCGGTCGGGAGGAGAACAGGGGACTAGGGAGGAAGATCTGGATCAAGGGTAGGGGATGCATGAGGAAGGGCGAGTGTGTGGGCTTCTGGCGGCTGGGAATGGGGGAGCCTGGGACTTGGAAGTGAGGCAGCGCTAATGACTAGGGTTTTAGTGGGGGTGCCCCAACTGTCAGTGTAGATTACGGGTAATCGGGCCAAGCGGATACGAGTGGAGCTTACCCATGCCCACGTCTGTTTGCTCGATGGGCATGGAATTGTGCCCATTTCCATGCCTGTGGGCAAAGAAAGACGTCCATGCCCGCCTCCATTAGGGTATTCGCCCGCGAGCACGCGAGCAATCGGGCACAATTGCCATCCCTACTCCGATTGGAGTATGGTTTAGAGCTCTGAGGCTCCTTGTCGCTCACGGCTAAGACCTCTTTAGAGTTTTTGGCCTTTAATCTTGCTCTTGGATTTTTCAGCCTTTTATCTTTCTTCTTGTTGCATTCGCCCGCTCCTCGAGTGTCTTTATCATCACGATCAATCGTGTGATTCCACTCAACTTCTTCTACAGTAGTTCCATAACGGTTGGCCATTTCGAAGAGCTCGACAATGGTAGTCGGAGGGTTTAGAGCGATATCCTCCATAAACCGTCGATTGTGGACTCCCTGCTTGAATGCTCTGTTGATAGAAGAGACAGAAACTTCAAGAATTGAGTTGTGAACCTGACTAAAATGCCTAATAAATTGGTGCAGGGTCTCGTGAGAATCCCATCGCATTCTGTGTAGGTCGTCCTCCTTTCCTGGGCAGTTGTAAGTGCCCTGGAAGTTGGCTAGTAGTATGTCGCAGAGATGCTGCCATGAATAGATCGACTCTCGTGGTTGATTTAATAGCCACGACCGAGCAGATCCTTCAAGCATAGTAGGAAGGTAGTTGTGCATGACATGCTCTCCTCCTCCTATTGCTCGAACAGCGATGGTATAGATTTGAAGAAACTCGATGGAATTTTGTGACCCATCAAATTTCTCTATATTCACTAGTCGAAACCGGGGTGACCAGCAAATTGTACGAAGGTTAGGTGAAAACGCCTAACATCCGATAATAATATTATAATGCCTTCTTTGCGGGAAAGAAGGGTTGACATCACTAGACGATCGTACTCGACGATACCTAGTGGTAAGTGGGCCTGATCTATCATAGATTTCAGCCCTACGCGGGTAATACTCCTCGTGCCCCATCTCTTTGGTACATATTTCTTAGAAGAAGTGGTGAACAACCACCCACTACTACTGAAATGCTATCTTTGGGCCTTTGATCACGCAGCGGTTCATCGAAACCGCTCAGATAATGCTTCTAATCTCGAGCGGTTTTTGTTACCCACCGTCTGTGTTATTCTCCGCGCTAAAAACCGTGCTCAGAAGATGTCATATCACGAGCGGTTCATGTTTGGAACCGTCATGATACTTCACGAGCGGTTCCAAATATGAACCGTCTGTGATAATACTAATATCACGAGCGGTTCATGTTTGGAACCGTCGTGATACTTCACGAGCGGTTCCAATATGAACCGTCTGTGATATTGCCCAATATCACGAGCGGGTTTTGTTAAAAACCGTCCGTGATAATTAACTCATCACAGACGTATATATATAGCTCCGCCTCCCCGGCCAAAACAGATATAGTCTTCTTGATCTCCATATCTCTAGCGCTACGATAGGTCCATCGCCGTTCGTGCCCGGTTTGAGTACATCGCCTCACCTCACTGAGCCGGCCTAGTCCATTTCAGCTGTATATTGTCGCCGAGGAGCTTGCCGCCGTCGCCTCTGTTCACCGATCGGCGACCCACCGCGCCTTGGACCTTCCCGACTTTCATTGACACCTTCCTCGTGATCAAGGTGAGATCTTTGAAGCATAAGCATCCTTTAATTTGAGTAGTTTGAGCGTTTCACGTGAAATCGCTAGTTCAGCGCCTCCATGTGGAACATCACCGTCGGTTAGCCTTAGGCGAGACCTTAGGGCGAGAGCCACGACTATATAGCAATGCGATGTCACCCTAAGCCCAGTTTGAGCTTCAAATTAATCCTCTTGTTTTTAATCATTTAGTTAATAAACTAACGAGTCTATGACATGTGGGACCGCCATAGATTTTATAAATAAAATCATGAAATAAAAAATGAGTCACTGACAAGTAGGGCCCACATGTAAGTTAATAAAATCCGAAAAAATGAAAAAAATGAAAAAATCGTAATTAAGCCTCAGAAAATACTACGCTTTCGAAAGTCATCACCCTTTTATTTATTTTCAGGGTTTTCAATACGAACCGTGTGATGGACCGAAGTTGGATGTACACTGAGAACCGTGTGAGTGAAGAGTACATTAATGGCGTGTCTGCTTTTACAAGAGCTGCCGAGGAGGATATGTTGAATAAGGGGGCGGAATATATGTACTGTCCATGCATTGACTACGAGAATCTGAAGATGTTTAACAACCGAGCGCAGATCGAAGCACACTTGATTCGAAGGGGTTTCAAAAAGGGTTATACATGTTGGACCAGTCACGGTGAAGAGCATATTATACAGGAAGTCAACGATATGCATATTATACAGGAAGTCAACGATATGCCACCGAATGATGTCGATTGTGGTTCCGATTCGGATAAATACGCACGATGACAATCTAGATCGGATGCTTAGCGATGCGAAGGGAGCGTGATGAGAGGGAGTATGTTCAATTCGGGCGTGATGGAGGACTCGGAGAAACCTTTGTTCCCGGCTGCAAGTCGGAATACACAAGGTTGTCATCCGTGTAAAGCGCTGAAATTGAAGGCAAGCAGCGGTTGGTCCGACAAGAGTTTCACGGAGTTTGTTAGGTCTCTTAGCGGACATGCTTCCGGAGAGAAATGAGTTGCCCAAAACCACCTACAAAGCCAAAAGGTTCTTTGTCCATTGGGAATGGAAGTAGAAAGAATACATGCATGTCCGAACGACTGTATCCTCTACCGTAACGAGTATACAAACATGCATGTATGTCCGGTGTGCAACGCATCCCGATACAAGCGTAAGAAGCAATCAGATGACGACAAGGGAATCGAGGTGAAGAAAGGACCTCCTGCTAAGGTAGCGTGGTATCTTCCTGTAATTCCCCGTTTGAAGCGGTTTTTTGCGAACCCAAAGAATGCAAAACTGCTGTATTGGCACTCAGAGGAGTGTAAGAATGACGGAAAGTTAAGACACCCTGCTGATTCCGCCTAGTGGAGAAACATCGATAGGAGGTTTGCAGACTTCGGTGCGGAACCGAGGAATATAAGGTTTGGATTGAGTACAGATGGAATGAATCCTTTCGGTAACATGAGCAGCCGACATAGCACTTGGCCCGTGACGCTCTATATCTACAACCTTCCTCCTTGGTTGTGTATGAAGCGGAAGTATATTTTGTTGTCGATACTTATCCAAGGGCCGAAGCAACACAGGGAATGATATTGATGTGTACCTAGCACCATTGATGGAAGATCTAAAAATCTTGTGGATTGAAGGGTGCAGGTATGTGATGCGTACAAGCGAGAGAACTTCACTTTCGTTCCTTGTTGTTACGCACCATAAATGATTATCCTGCCCTTGCTAATCTGTCGGCCAAATACAAAAGGGCCAAAGCACTGTACTCTTTGCTTAGATGATACCGAGAGTGTGTGGCTGAATCACTCGCGCAAAACCGTGTACATGCGTCATCGTAGGTTCCTTGGAGGGCTCACCCATACCGCAGGATGAAGAAACAATTGACGGAGAGAAGGAGAAGCGATTCGGCTCCAAGGTATTTAAGCGGAAAAGAGGTCTATGATATGGTTAAGGATTTAGATGTTGTGCTTGGAAAGGGATGTAAATCGAGGACAAGTAAGAAGAACATGTGGAAGAAGAGATCAATATTTTGGGACTTACCTTATTGGGAGCACCTAGAAGTTCGCCCTTTGCATCGGCGTCATGCATGTAGAGAAGAATGTATGTGATGACTTGATTGGTCTCTTCTTGAACATTCGTGACAAAACAAAGGATGGTGTCAGCATGCGGCTTGACTTGGTTGATATGGACATCAAACTGAGTTAGCACCAACAAGGACCGATAAAGGACGAACATACCTTCCCCGCTTGTTACACTCTGTTGAAGGCCGAGAGAACGAAGCGTGCGGTGCTTGCATGGCGTGAAAGTTCCGTCCGGTTACTCCGCCAACATGAAGAAACTTGTTTCGATAAAAGATTTGAAGTTAATTGGCATGAAGTCTCATGATTGTCATGTGTTGATGACACAAATGCTCCTGTTGCAATTAGAAGTATTTTGCCGATCAAGGTCAGAGACAATCATGAGGCGTGTTATTTTTTAACACAATTGCTCGAAGGTCATCGATCTCGAAGGACTAGATGCTCTGCGGGGCGAGGTGGTGGCGACACTATATGATCTTGAGATGTATTTCCCTCCGTCGTTTTTCGATATCATGGTCCATCTCATTGTTCATATTGTGAGGAGATAAAGATGTGCGGGCCGTGTTCCTCGTAGCATGTACCCGTTCGAGAGGTTCATGGGAATTCTCAAGTCATATGTACGGAATCGATCTCGGCGAGGGCGACATCGTCGAAGGTTATGCAAGCGAAGAGGTCATTGAGTTACGCCTCGATTACATGGCTCGGTCGAACCGATGGGTGTGCCTCGATCTCGCCATGAGGGAGGCTCGAGGGTATCGGGACCATCGGAAGGAAAGCAATCACTCCAAATATGGATCGTATGCTCAAGCCCATTTCACGGTCTTGCAACACATGGTGAAGTGTCCCGTATATCGACCGACTGGGGCGTGCTTGACAATGTAATCCGCTGCGGCGGATGTTTGGATCACGAGACAACACAATGACGGTTCAACCAATGGTTGAAGGAGCGACTTGCTAGGAGCTCGTCAAGTGATATCTTGACATGGTTGGCAAAAGGGCCAACATTCTGCTTGTAACATGGCGAGGATCGACATAAATGGGTACACATTCTATACGCAGCTCGGGATATAAAAAGCACTAACGAGCAGCGGTGTCGCATAGATGCATTCGATGACCGATGGGGTGAGGAGCTCCTACTATGGGCAAATAGAGGAGATATGGGAGCTCGACTACGTGCTTTTCAAGATCCCCTATTTGGTGTCGTTGGGTCCATCTCCCACGGTGAAGGTCGACAAATGCAGGCGTCACTACCGTGGACCTCGAGCGTGTCGGATACAAAGGCGAACCATTCGTCTTGGCTAACCAAGTTGTTCAAGTCTTCTATGTTACCGACCGGCAAATAAGAAGCGCCACGTAGTTCTTCATGGAAAAAGGAGGTATTGTCGGAGTTGAGAATGTAGTGGGCGAGGAAGAATACAATCAATTTGACGAGTTGCCTCCTTTGGAAGCGGCATAAGGGTCGAGGAAGAAGAACATGTGAAACTAGCTACATACGCGTCGATCATCATGAAGGGCTAATTTTTAAAGATTAATTGAACAATGTGTGTATATGTATATACATTACGATGAATGGTTAATTTTAGTTCATTTGAGTTAATTAATTGATTTGTCTTGTGAAATGGATGTGATTGTTTCTCAAATGAATGTGAATTGGATGTATATACATGTACTTGTTGTCTTTCTCGCTTGTTTCAGAGGGCATGGCTAGCATTTCTGAGGCTAGCCAATAAGCAATCGATCTAGATATTAACCAATACAAAATAATATCACGAGCGGTTTGAACTACGCATCGTCTCACATGTATATCACAGACGGTTGTTTATCAAAACCGCATGCTATATATATATCACGAGCGGTTGTTTATTAACACCGTCGTGATATGTGATGAATCCTGAGCGGTTCTAAGTTAGAACCGTGCGTGATATCACATATCACGAGACGGTTGTTTATTAAAACCGTCGTGATTCATCACATATCACGACGGTTGTTTATTAAAACCGTGCGTGATATATCGCATATCACGAGCGGTTCTAAGTTAGAACCGTGCGTGATAGTTATATCCTGAGCGGTTCTAATTTAGAACCGTCGTGATATCCATCCCTATTTACATTCGGACTCTAGCTAGGGTTTGCGCGCCCGCCACTCTCAAGCGATTAAGTTTCTCAACTCCTCTCGCTCCCTCCTCCCCGAGCCCGTCGCCACCGTCCTCGGCGCCGCCTCCTCGAGCAGCGCTTCTCCTCCCGATCCGTCGGCGCCGCCTCCTCCTCCCGGCCGCCGCGCCTCCCCGACCCCCGCGCCTCCTGCCCGAGCCCGCCGCCTCCTCCTCCTCCCCGAGCCGTGGCGCCTCCCCTTCGACGCCCGCCCTGCTTTGCTCGATCGTCTTGCTCCCTACTCGTCCGTCTCGTCGGCCCAAAAAGGTAACCAATGCCGAAGTTACCGATCGACCCCACGCCCTTTCCCTAACTATTTCTATCAATAATCTGTCACGGTCCTTCATGATAATTGTACATGTTTTAGGAATTTGTATTTGTTCTAGTCGAGTTATTCATATGGTATTTGTTTTGATATCGCTCTTTGGAATACATTGCAATGATAATTCTATTTCTTGTGAAGATGTCTTCCGCTCATTCTGAGTCATCGCCGCCTCATGTGTCTGATGATGCACCATCCTCTGGAATAATATCCAACCGCGGTAGAAGAAGAAGAATATCGAAAAGGCCCACGGGCGATTTACCATCACGAGGTCGATCGATATGGGACCCTATCAATCCTCGCCGAAAGCGGCGTCCACATTAGGAGAATGGTGGAATAGTTGCACGGAGCGGGTCAAGATCACCTATGATTCGTGGAAGGTGGTGCGGACCATTGAAAACTTTGTCTTGGCGGAAATTCTCGCATCGTTCGAGATCCGGAAGAACTCCTGGACTCGGCGACGACACGCGTTGCTACTGAGCGCAAAGCGTGGAAGAACTTCAAAGCACGCTTGTCAAGAACTTCGTGGAGAAGGATCTGAAGCCGCCCTTCCACAAGTATCTATTCTTGGAAGAGTCTTGGGCGAGTTTGTGGCGAAGAAGACGACAAATGAATTTAAGAGTGAAAGTCGGCGCACGGCCCTCGAGCAAAAACAAGCACCCCACGGACTCGGCACTTTGGGTATGCGGGTAAAGCCCGATATGGAGGGATCAGAACAATGAGCAAAGCCGTTTGAATCTCTCCTGCTATTTTCGAGATCACTAATGTCGCTACCGACGGTGGTTATTTGCGAGGTTATGTATTGACCCACGGGAAGTGTACTTTCCAAACCGAAGACGAGGAAGTGTCCCAGCGCTGGTAAGATATCGAACTACCTAGTTTGTAATTACTCCATAACTTCATAGAAAGTGAAATGACATGTCGGGCTATATTGAGATAACGTTGAGTGCACAATCTTCCCAAGGCTCATTCCAGCAGATAGGGAGAAAGATATACTCTCTGCGGCCCTAGGAAGCAAGTGAGCATCCGGTCGCACGAGAGGCGCCGGTGTTTTTGTTACATGGGAACAATGGTTCCAAGCGGACTCGGATCGCAGGAGTAGGAAGAGAGCCAAAGCCGAGAACGATGCAAAGCTACGAGAGGATCTTCGTGCATCCTCGAGATGAGCTCATCTGAAAATTCAATCAATCCTTTGAGGAAAGGATTAGATGCGTTCGAGCAAAAGCAGATAGAGACCTTTGAGGAAAGGATTAAATGATTGCAAATGCCAAGTCGGTTGGAAGCCCTACCCTACTATACCGCTTAGCCCCCCAAACATCCTAGTAGTCTGGCGTCCAACCCTAACCCTACCACAATAGGTGATGACAGATTTTCCGTCGATGACATCCGGTAATAATTATTATCTCGGAATGCTCAATCCATTGATAGGCTGTTGGAGTAGCTAATTTTGTATCGTTATATGCGAGGTGGCTACTGAAGTGCAAGCTCAAGTGAGATATGTCTCTGTTGCCCTAGATCTTTGCTTGGGGCAGTGTATCCATCCGTGTCGGAGCTTTGGTGCAGTGCAAATCTAGCGCGGGTTTCGCAAAAGTGAATGTGGACGGTGTTTGTGCCAATTTCGAGGCCGTCCCGCTGAAAATTCCCCCAAACGATGAGGTCATGACTCTAGGGCAAGCCGTTGGAACATTCATCTAGTGGCCCAAGGAAGACATCTGCCTGGAGCTACCTGCTCCGGTGTCAACTTCACGGGAATGTCCTGCAACGGCATCAAGTCCACGGGACCTAACTGCACCGAAGCTACCTGCACTGACATGGCAAGGGCCCGCTACATCACATGCATCTACATCTTGTGCTCAGTCGACTCTTGTGAAGTCGACCTATACAAAGCGAGGCAGCAAGGGCAAGGGCAAATCGAAGACGATCGAGTCCTTTCCTAATATCCCTTCTTGCCGCTTGGCGGAAATACAAGCCAGCGAGCCGTTGCTCGAGAAGTTAGATGACCCTACCCTAGGATTTGGATTGCACGGAATTGCATGCATGGTACATGGAGCGATCCAACAAGCGGTTGATCAACGATGCTCGGGTGTCACCGTCAAGTTCAAGGAGCATCATTTTAACCAGATGTATCAAGACGCTGTCTTCACGGTGACCTTCGACGACTTGTTCTGTCTCTTCAACCTCGACGAGCTCGACGTCTCAATCATACGATGCTAGACACTGTAAGTGTGTACAATCACGGTTAATGTTCGTGTAATATCGATAAATGTTGTATATAACTCCTAGCTTTTGTATAATAGATACATGATCCGTGAAGCGAAAGAAGGAAATCACCGGTAGGTTTCCTCGACCCACACGTTGTCTCGAGAGCAAAGTATCACGGCGAATGCAACATTCGCCGAGAATTACGTTATAGATTTTTCATGGCTCACCGCAACAAGGAATTCATACTTTTGCTCTACAACGAAGTAAGTAGTGTTGCACTCGGCTATACTTGTTGATTTGTACTTTATAAGCAACACGAACTTAGGTTTAATGACCATCTTGACATACTGTGTAGGTTCCATTAGATTCTAATTGTAATTATACCAAAACGAAATCGTAATATACCTAGATTCCCTCAGAGGGCCACTCACAACTTCACGACTATCAGGAGTTTAATCATCGTAAACACATTTCCTCCATAGAAACTCTATTGCGTCTTTCCTTCCTTTGCAATGGCTAAGGCTAACTTCTTGGAGTCACGAGGGTGTTCGACGTGTTACATGCTAGAGGATGGAATATCAAGGGAAGGACGCCGCACATGATCAAAAATTCCGGTACTTGCTAGCTAGTACACATTAATCCTATATAACACTTCGTAGCAATGCCTCTCGAACTAACCAATTCTATTTTTGCGGTGCCAGAAATTACGGCCATAGCGTCTGTGGATACTATGTTTGCCACAACATGCAACTACTCATCGGTTCGCGATCACCAATGATCCTCGGGTTTGTCAATCTTTCAATAATTATTTCATATATACTTACCAATTTATATAAGCCTGAATTTAACCTTCATATCGACGGAGTTGCGAACATCATTTGAAGCTGCGTTGGAGCAGAGCGAGCTCATAAAAATTCGATCACACCTTGCGTCATTCTGAGCAGACGGTCATAAATCCAAATGGGAGTTTCCACAGTGTAGCGATTGAACTTGATTGAGATAGATTGAACATAATGGTACATGTGTGTAAATTAATGTACATTAATGGTTAAATTTAGTTAATTGATTTGTGAATTGGATGTGTGCTTGTTTCGAAATGAATGCAATTTTGATGTGCTACGAAATGAATGAGAATTGGATGTGCTTGTTTGAGAGGGCATGGCTAGCATTTCTGAGGCTAGCCAATAAGCGTAAATAGATTTAGCAATACAAAAAACTACCCGAGGCAGTGCGTAGATGAAACCGCTCGTGATGATCGACTACCATAGGCGAGTGCGTATATGAAACCGCTGCGTGATAGTCCACTATCACGAGCGGTTTCATATCTGCATCGTCTGCGGTGTGATAATCACTATCACGAGCGGTTTCATATCTGCATCGTGCGTGGTAGTCGACTATCACGCATGGCTTCATCTACGCATCGTGCGTGGGTGATCGACTATCACGAGCGGTTTTATCTGGGACGACCGTCGTGGTAGTCGAATATCACGAATGGTTTTATCTACTGCATCGCGTGGTAGTCGACTATCACGAGCAGTTGCATCTGAACCGTGCAGCGATAGTATGTATTACAGACGGTTCGAAAACCGTCTGTGATGACCATTAGCATTACTGACCCATAAACTCAGACGGCTCACGGAACCATCTGTGATGGCGTTTTTGAACCGTCTGTAAAGGCCTTTTCTGTAGTAGTGACCTCCTCTAGGAGTTTGTCGATCACCAGTTGTTCGTGGGACTCTTCTTTGACTAGGGCCGTGGTTAGGAGATCGACTAGACCTGTTGTCTTGTCGTTCTCCATGAGGAGAGCCATCCGAATGACTACCATGGCGCTTGTCCAAGCTCTTGAGTCAGGTTTTTTATCAGGTCATTGATTTGTTGAAGTTCTTGAGGTTCCTCTGATTGGTATTGGACGCGCCCAGGTAAGGACCTCTGGGTAGCAATTCTTCTTCTTCGAATGGTTTCATGATCGTCGACATCTGAGTCAGCCGGAGTGTGCCTCAGTAGAGAGAGATCATTTCTAGGATTTGGGCCACGCTCATGAAGGTGGAGATCCTGGTCATCACTGGAGGCGTTCTCGCCATCACCACGAGAGCCCGAAGTGAGTGTGCGATGGGAAGCAACCCCAGCCCTGCCTCTTGGAGAGAGATTAGAATCTAAGGAGAGGACAAAGACCTCCTGGGTGCTACTATCTCCACTCGCAGCTGAGTCCTCCTGACTCGAGGAGTAGTCAAAGGACAACGCCTCACAACTTGGAGCAATCCCCTCTAGGAAGGGGAATTCCGAGTTATAACTGTCTCCAATTGAAGGTGAATCCTACGGGGGTACGGTCGAATCCACAGCTAAAGCAGTCTCGACAATGTACCTCATGGGGTTAATCAAAGCATGACGGTTATCAAGTGTTGATTGAGTCCCAGAATCATGGATTCTACGACTTGTTATGCTAGATCGGACGGCCTTAGATGGGATTGGACATTTGGAGGGGGAACCCTCTCCATGTTTTGCACTCGCCATGGCACAATCCTGACCCTAGTCAGATGGACCCTTGACCTTTGAGGAATCTGGTTCCTCATCTGGACGTAATGTCGTGAGGGAGAGAGCTTCCTCATCAACCTTATCTGTGGCATGGTCTCCTAGGTCTCGTGAAAGATCCTTGGAAATGACGTTGCCATCAGGCAAAATGATACACTACTCGTACTCATAGTAGGCATCCATGTCAAGTTTTGCATAGTCTACCAAATCGAACCAATTCTCCTTATTCCAATCTCCTGCCATGAAAGCATCAAAGTTGTAAAATAAAGACAATTTGTCAAAAAGGAAAGGAGAAATCAGACAATCCCCACGGACGACGCCAACTGTCGATGGTTTAGTATCGATCTTATGAATGAATGCTGGGGGCTCTCCCGGAGCGAAACCACACAGAAATAGACACAGAAATTTTATACAGGTTCAGGCCTTCTCCTGATAGAATAATAACCCTACTCTTGTGTTTGTTGTATTGATTGTGTTTACAACAAGAAGAAGTCACTAAAGCTAGGGCTTAATCTTCTTATCACTCGCTTCTCGTCTGTCCTTCCTTTGTCCACCGACTTTACTCCTTATATAGTGTATAAAGAGGTGACAGTTGTCTACATTAAGAGACACCTTGTCGTTTGATGAAATACGCACATTTAAGAGTAGTTAATTGTTGGTGATATGCCCTAGAGGCAATCATAGATATGATTGTATCTCGTCTATGTTTATGAGTTATTGAATAAATATTATTATGTTCCTTGAATGAATCATCAGTTATAAAGATTAACAAGTATGTGACTTGTTGGTGAAACTCTCTAACTTATTTAATGTCGTTCTAAATGAATCTCAGGTCGAATGTCACTGGTCGAAACACTAGTGACTTATCGACCAGCACATGTATTGATTGATGGCCATATTTTTATCGGTCATGGATATAGAGATATTGAATCAATAATATGAACGCATGTTAGAGAACATGGTGTTGGATTGACTCACCTTGAGACACTGTTGAGATTGTTATGATTTCATGTATCATCAGTTGGTCTCAAGTAATGATGATGTATAATCCTTAGACCTGAGATCAGCATGGTTTCCTACATGTGTAATAGTACACTTAGGGGTTGCCAAACGCTACTCGTAATTGGGTAGTTATAAAGGTAGCTTTCGGGTATGCTATAAAACATGTGGAGGAATGTGACTGATCGGATATGGGATTTGTCCCTCCTAACATAACAGGAGAGATATCTCTGGGCCCCTCGATATGGTCGGATAAAGAAAGTGCACGGTCATACCACTAGTGGTCGAAGAGTCAACCACATGAAGTTATTCATCACTTGATCGAGAAAATATTGAACAATCCATGGATGACAAATTATCTCACCTGGAGTTCAACCAGGTATCATGAGGCAAAGAGATAATACACGAGTAGGTCATTTAGTTTGATCAGATATGGACTAGTTGTATGGAGATACGAGCTGGTCGTAGACTAGTCGAACATAATCACTAAGTGGTCGAAACTTGGTCGTAAGGAGTTACGAACTAGTCGAGACTAAATATGATCTGGTCGTATAGAGATACGAGCTGGTCATTAGTGACAAGGACCTAATCATAGATCATATTGCATTAAGGCTCGTCCGATATAATTTGTGTGTATTCGGGAATCGTTATGTCCTGCTAGGAACCGCTAACGACTCGTGGTCGGAAAGGGTTTCTGAGTCACAACCGATTATGCATGAACCTACAGGGTCACACACTTAACGGGTTGGAACAAATATTTTCGGATAGGATCAATCATGGGCTCTATATAAGAAGGTGCATGAGGTTATTGGGTGAGAGATATACAAGACAGACACGCAACGTGAGTTGCTCTACCGAAACCCTAGCTGCCATCTTCTCGAGAGGGCACTACCGTGCGAGTTGGTGCTAGCACATCGGCATACGGTGTTCCATCCTTGGACATGTGGATACCGTAGAGGCCCTACTGCGGTTGCTGTTGCGCTTAAGGATGATCCACGACCTTGGCAAGGAACGCAATTGGTTGTTGGAGGAGACGATCGGTATCGAGGACGATCGACTACGTTGGACGTTCGACTACGTTGGATGATCGACTACGGTGGACAATCGACTATGACCACTTCATCGACACGCTCTACGTTGGATCACGCTGCTCCAACTCTTCTTCCGCTGTACTGCGCGTCTAGTGGTAACGATCTATGATCTCCTACTTGCTTGGCTTCCTGGTTTACGTGGTATAATTTTTGAATTGCCAGGTAGTGTAGCCTACCCGTATCCCTTCATTAATGTCATAGACGCACCCCCATGTTGTCTTGCGGTTATGTCAGAGACAGAGGTTTAATACGTGCGGTTATCTCAGGAATAACAACACATATTAATTATTGAGTGTATAAAACACAGCACATAAATATCCCTAGTCGATTGGGTCTACATGTATGTAGGCTTTATTGACCATAGGGTGGTCGTAGATAACCTGGTCGTAGTAAGACTTATGACCATGAGATAATTGTAGTAGGACTTACGATTAATAGGTGGTTGTAGAAGGACTTACGACCATATAGTGTGATTATAGTAGGACTTACAATGAATAGGTAGTCGTAGAAGAACTTACGACTATATAAGGTGATCGTAGTAGAACTTACAATCAATATATGGTCGTAGAAGAACTTACGACCATATATGGTGATTGTAGTAGAACTTACAATCAATAGGTAGTCATAAAAGAACTTACGACCATATAGGGTGATTGTAGTAGAACTTACAATCAATAGGTGGTCGTAGAAGAACTTACGACCACATAGGGTGGTCATAAAATAGCTTACGACCACTAGGTGTGTATGATCTTCCTCATTGTTAATATTGAGGGTTACCTTTGAAGGTTATATAAAATACATTATTATCTATAAACATTATAGATAAATAACTTAATTAATTGAGGATTACTAGATCCTCGTTATCTAGCCCCCCTAACTTCAAGTGAAAGTAACGTACTTGGAAAAGAGGTCGTAGGATAGCGAGGGAAAAAGCGACGGTGGTGGCGGCTTGCATGACGGCGATGTGCTATGACGTAGTTTCGACGATGGGAACATGAGCATTGGGTAGAACGCGGGACGGTGAAGGTTAAGATGAGGTTGAAGACGACGGAAACCCACCAACGATGGCGAATCGAGGTGGCAAAGAGCGGCAGCCGGAGAGGAAGAAGAAAGGGGAGATGTCTGCACATGGTGGAAGAAACATGGAAATAATAGATGGGAAAGATATATCAGGATGAGGGACACATGGTGACGTGGGTAGGGACGTGAGAAACTCACCAGAGTAGTGAGCAACACAATGGAGGCATTTTTCGGAGGCGGGACAAGACCGAAGACGAAAGAGAAGGAGTTGGCGCCGGAGCTAGGAGGCTCGGGAGCTTCCACTAGTGGTGACACACGTCGGAGGAGAACTAAGCGGCTCTGGTGACATGGACGGGGTGGCTTGAGGGGCTTTGTCAGCGGAGAACAACGATGAAGGTGCGGCGCCAGCTTTGGAGAAGATGACCGGAGCGGCGCCAACTAGGGCATCGAAGGCGGTAGGAGGAGGCAAGGAGGGTGCGCACAGGGGTGGCTACTTATGGCGTGGAAAACGTGCGCAGCACGGACGCCGGAATGGCAACACGTTGAGTCCTGGGCGTGCACAACTATAGCGGAATCTAGGCGGAGACAGCTGGCTAGTAGGCCCAGTGCTACAGCAATTGGCGGGTGGTCGAACAGGGCTGGGCCGGGGTGTAACTGGGGAAGAAGGCGGCCCAAGAGAGATAAAAATAGAGATGGACCGAATGGATTCGGCCCACGAAGGGAAAAGGAAAAGAATTTGTTTTAGGACTCCGAAAATTCAAGAAAATTCCTTGGAACACTAGGAACCCAACTAACATTGTTTTGGATTTAATTGATGTTTACATTATGTAGGACTCGGGAGTAACACCCCCAAATCCTTTGTGTATTCTACACTAGTCCTTGGAACAGTAGCTAGTGTACACAGTAAACAAATATGGTAACATCCATAATTCACACAACTTTATTAATAATCATCAGAGTTTATTACAAGAAAGGCTTATAAGCTAACAATAACGAACACAACGGAAGACGAATAAGAAGTAGTAGAGCCCAGCAAATTTGCCATAGGCAATCGACTGGAGTAGCAGCCTAGTCGTCGAGATCTTCAGCACTGACAAAGTCCTTCTCCTCTGAACAGCATTTTATTAAGCAATGGTGAGTAGGGATGAAAATGGATCGGATAGTTTCTGACTGATCCAGACGGAAATGGATTTGGATTGTCTCGGATAATTTTCGGATCGGAAATGAATTCGGATTTTTTTTGTCGGAAACGAAAACGAATACGGTAGGCATGCTATCCGGCGGATACGGATACGAATACGGATTATCTGCATTTCAGCCCAAAAGAAAAAAGGATATTTTAATTGATTTTCGAATTTCAGAAAATACAACAAATCAAATAGCCTTTTAGAAAATAGCAAATTGAGTTCAAAAATTCTAGAAAAAATCACAGAAATTCCTTGAATTATTTTGAACTTAATAAAATTAATTCAAGCTAAAGTTGGTTTTATTTTTGCACATAAATTATTTTAAAATTTTTGAAAAATATGAAAAACCTTTTTAAATCGAGAAAATTCAAGAAATTAATTATTTTTTCTTTTTCACTTTAAATCCAATAAAATCCTAGAAATCTTAATAAATTTTATTTTTGACATTAAAAACTAGGAAATTAAATAATTGACTTTATTTTGTTTTATTTTAACCAAGAAAACTCTTTTAAATCTCGAGAAAATCCAATGAAATAATAACTTTATTAGTTTTATTTTTGGTAACAAACTTTGGGATGTTAAAGTTATTTGCGTATAGATTAACCATTCAACCTGATCGGTGTTAGTGTGAACTAAGTTTTATGAATGTGATGAACTAAATGTGAATGTGTGATGACTTGTGACTTTGTGAGTTATGACTTATGAGCTAAATATGGTAAACTAAGTGTTATGTTTGTGATGAGCTAGTTAATGCAGCTTGCTAGTGCCAATGTTATGTGTGATTGCTGAAAATATGAACAATTCATGAATGTTTGCATCAAATAAGCTAGTTATATGTTTTTGTTAATTTCTAGCAGACAATTTAAGGGGTTTTCATGTTCCGAAAAATATCTGCGACCGTATTCGTTTCAATTCGTATTCGCTCCGTATTCGTATCCATATTTATATCCGGGGTATTCATATTCGTATCCGGATCTGGAAAAAATATGAAAACAAATATGGTAGAGCCATTATTTGTCTGTATCCGATCTGTTTTCACCCCTAATGGTGAGTACAAATAATTGTACTCCACAAGTTACACACATAACAGAGTTAATACATACATGGATGTTATCAAAGGAAGGCTTATAGGGTTATTTGTGCTAAGGCAATATTTGACATCTTAAATACAATAGCTAAGTTTAAAAGCTCATATTTTACAATATCTAAAATTAAGTTTTAACTGAATTAATAAAGCTAGTGTAGGCACCAATCTAACACTAATTTAAACATGGGCACCAACCCAAAGCTTCGACCCACAATTTTTCCCATAAACACTCATCCATGTCATAAATTGTTTTATAAAATATTTTTGAACAAAATCAAAGTCTAACTTTGAGTGGCTTTACTCAGTATGTCCATGACTGTGGACATGGTTATTCAAATAGTTTTATACTCTGCAGAGGTTGTACAACTTTACCCACAAGAGATAATCAACTTTTAATGTCCGTCTGACACACTTCCGTAGGTGTACGACTAAGTGATTATCACAAGGTCTTTACAATGCGCTGTTCCAAAGTAGTAATGCCCGCTACGGTTTCACTTCCTTTGGATTAAACCATCCGCCGGAAGCCCCCTCTTGCGCCATGTGGGAATACATAAAAAGTAGGTCATTCTGACACCTACACATCAACATGGCACAACTAACAATGGAACGTTGCATATTAATTAGCATAGTATGTCCCATTTCAGACTTGTGATAGTACAGTGGAGCTTTGCAAGATACAGCTCGAAGACCAGTAGCTTGGGCGACTTCCAAAATACCCCTAGGCCTCAACCATTCACTGAATTAAACCCATGCATAAATCTGCACCTACCAACTATCCATTTCGCCCAAGTCCAAACCAGTTTTTGATTTTTATTTCATTTTTTAAAGTCATTTATAAACTATCATGGCACACCAATGCCATGAAAACAATTTAAACCACATTTGATTTTTAACTGAAAATTCTCAAATCAAATATTTCAGGTCTAAGCATGGCTAAGCTTAATTTTTCCCAAAATATTCTAGTTTATACTATTGAACCAACTAGATTTTATCTAAGGTGACAAGGTATGGACATTTCAATGTCAAAATTTGGTCAGAAAAATTTATTGGCATTAGCTATAATTTCAAAACAGGTATTTAAATTATATCGAATAGAAATAAGCATGCAATAATAATTTAAATAATTTTAAATACTAGGATCAAACATGATCAAAGGATATAACTTGTCTTGCTCAATTAATTGTTGTTCTGAAATGGCGTCGAAATCTGGCTCTCCGAAGTCGTCGAAATCTATACTAAAAAAACGAGCCAAATTCAAATAGATATTGAAATTAGATGAATTTACAAATTTGAATCACTGGAAACGGAGCTCGAACGAAGGAGAACGGGCTCTTGCAAGATTCAAATTGACATGAAATAATAGAAATGGAAAATTTTGAATTTGTGGAATTATTTTTCTAAAGGAAAATTCACTCATTGCGTCAGCATGACATCAGCAAGTGAATTTGATTTTCGGCCGAATTACTTTCCTAAAGGAAAATAAAAACAGCCACTGACATGTGGGCCCGGGTCTATGGACCTAGTCCACGAATCTACAACAGTCCATGGTGGACCAGACACACTGGAATGAGCCAATTCCCACGCAAGCCTGACACGCAGACGCTGACGAGGTGCGACGTGCTGAACTGGCATTGAGCTGGCACGATGTGGCGGACACGTCGACATGGGACAGCGGCGGTGCACAGCCAGTGAACAGTGACGCTGCGGTGGTCAACGAGGGGTGGAAAAGAAAGAGGGAGTGATGGGGAACATGGTGCACAAGGTTTGGTCACCTGGGGACATGGTAGTTGCCGACGGCGAGGACAGAGGCAACGGTGCGGATCGGCTCTCAGCGGAGATGGCACTCCGGTGATGGAGAGGTGAGCACGAGGTAGAACGTGAGACGGCGAAGCCAATGGTGTGGATGATGTTGCGGGCGACCCTTTGATAGCGTCGGGAATGACAGCAGAGAGCTTGCAGCCGGCGACGAAGAAACTTGAAATCCAACGAGAAGAGGGGAAGAAGCAGTGCTCGCTGGTGTGGGATGAGCAGAGGAAGAGGCACCTGGTGCTCTCTTTTATAGGGCAAGAGAAGCATGGGAGAGGGGGGTCGGGCGCGGCCATTTCTCACTGGCGGCGGTGATTGCGCAAATAAGCGTTTTAAGGAAGGGAATAATTTCTAGAATAGGCGCAGCCGGAATTGAAGGTATTTATGGCGTCGAATCTGTGAAGAATCGGGGAGGAAAGCGCGTGCATTCAAAGCTCTATGGCGCGGTAATGGCAGACGGACGCGAGTGACGCGAGGAAGAAGAAAGAAAGGAGGAAGAAAGGGTTAACACGCGGGCCCAGGGTGTAAGAGAGAGAGAGAGAGAGAGAGAGGGAGTGGGATGGTGGGGTGGGTTGGGCCGGCGCGAGGTGGGCTATAGGAGAAAGGAAAATGGGCCGAAAAAGGGAATTTCGGCCCTTGATAATTTAGGCATTTTTAATTGATTTCCGAATTTAAAAAATAGCAACAAATCAAATGGGCTTTTTAGAAAATAGCTAATATAATTCAAGAATTATGGAAAAATTCACAGAAATTCTCTGAATCATTTTGAACTTAATAAAATTATTTCCAACTTAAAGTTGGCATTTAATTTTGCACATAAATTATTTTTAATTCCTAGAAAATAGGAAAAACTTTTTAAAATTCTAGAAATTTTTAGAAATTAATTAAAAATTAACTTTAAATATAAGAAAATCCCGAAAACTCAATAAATTTTATTTTTGACTTTAAAATCCGAAAATTCAAGAAAACTCTTTTAAATGTTAGAAAATCCAATAAAATAATAACTTTTATATTTTTTCTTAATTTTAGTAATAGAACTTTGGGATGTACACATTAGTCGAATTAAATAGTTTCAAATTTTAGAAATTTCTCGGTTAAGCTTTATTAACTCAATGAAAATTGGTGAAATTTTTCAAGAACCTAAACTACACTATTTTAAAAAAAAAATCTAAATTTTGAGATATGACAGGCCTGTTTGGAATGTGTGAATTATTTCTATTTTCTCTTTGGAATTTCAGCGACGGCCCAGGCACACCGGGAGGTCCTCGGGACCTCTGGGAGGTCAAAGGAACCCCGGGGCGCCCCGAGAGGACATCCGGTGAGGCCTCCAGACCTCCGAGAGGTCAGATGGAACCACCCGAGGTCCGGGGTCCCGACCACTGGGAGGTCGTTGGACCTCGAGACCTCCCAAGCTCCACGCGCTACTCGAGGGAGGTCCGAAAGGAACCAACCCGAGGAGGTCGTGAGGCTTGAGGATGAGCCTAAAGTCCACTGCGATCTAAACTGGTCCCCAAGGATCATCGACCAGTTCTCACAGCAAGCAAGTGACAGCAAAACATCCACACAACTTTATTAACAACAAAACGAGGTTTGATTACAAGGGTTGCTTACAAGCTCCAGCAACCGAGAGCACACAAACGCAGCGGAAAAACCAAAAGACATTGTTCACCCATTACACCACAGGTGACTGGCTGGAGGGCGCGGCCTAATTGATTTGGTCATCTTCATCATCATAGGAATCTTCACCTGCTCAATTCATGAATCAAGCAAGAGTGAGCACAACAACCATGCTCGCAAGTTACACCCGTCAATTAACAGAATGACATGCATAGGGACATATCAAGGGAAAGCATATTAGGGTTGATTTGCATAAAGCCAATTTTATTTCCAATACAAGTATTAAGTTTCAAGGCAGGTTACAATAGTTAAAATTTATTTTTGCAAATCCATTTTCAGTTGGATAACATTCATCATTAAAATGGTGAAGGATACCCTCCTGTCACATGGCTTCCCGCCCAAACCCAATTTGATTAAACCACCAAAACCAATTTCATATGTCTTTTGAAAACCAAAACCAAGAGCTAACTTTGAGTGACATTGCCAGCACGTCCATGACCGCGGACACGGCTATTCGAATAGATTTACACTCTGCAGAGGTTGTACACTTTACCCACATGACATGAATTCTCTAGTTTGCTTGGCATCCGTCGATACCACCTCACACTTCCTTTGGTGAGAGGTCTAGAGCACATGACAAGGCCTTTACAATGCATTGCTCCACCGCAGTCCACCCACATTAAGGTTTCGCAGATCCCCCCTTTGGATAGAAACCCGCCGGGTTAATGGGGTGCCCCCTCTTATGCCAGGTGGGACTACAACAGTCATAACATGACAACCCACCGCATCAACAGGATAAACCACAATAGAGCTTTGCAAATTAATTAGTCAGGTCCCACGCCCCATACTGGAGACATGTGGTTGCACAATTTTGGCATAGCCCATTATAGGCTTAGCAAGTGGTGTCTCAAAGACCGGTCCTTAACCGATTTAGGCGACAAACCTCAACCCTGGGGCATCGGATCACACGACCCCCGTGCATAGACATGCACCAACCGAACAACCAGCTTCGCCCAAGTCAAATCCATTTTTCATTTACTTTGCTTTTCAAACCTCTATGGCACACCAATGCCATGGCCATTTGTAAAACCTCCATGACACACCAATGTCATGGCCGAAATCTCCATGGCACACCAATGCCACGGCCTAAATTATTTAATCAAGTGATATTTTTGGTCAAAACTCCCAAATCAAGATTTTGGTCTAAGCAATACTAAGCATTCTATTTTTCAAAAGCTTCGGGTCCTCACTATTGCAAGAACCAGATTTTATCTAGGGTGACAATGAGGTTGATTCAACATGGACAGTGGTCATACCAAGCAGTAGGCATAACTATGAATTGAAAGATAGGCATTGAAATACTTAGTAAAGTAAGCATGCATACACTCTTGAAATCGACATAAGTAATTTGAAATATTGGGTGCAACATGATCAAGAGTGTAACTTGCCTTGCTCAAAGTCTTGAGCTTCTTCCTCTCCCTCACAGCACTCGGGCTCCTCACGGTCTTGGCAATCTACACGGTGAAAACCAAATATTCAATAAAGCTCAAACAAGATCCCAAAGAATCTCCAAATTAGATACAAAACCAACAGAGAGGATGGGAGGTCGGGAGGAGGTCCAATGAGCTTGATGGAGGAGGTCCAGAGAGTGCTCGGTTGAGCCAGGGAGTGGAAATGAGGAAAAATGAGAAAGGAAGGGCTGCCCAAACTATATATAGCTGGAGCCAATGCATATGACCCAGAATATGGGTCCTCAGGAGTTGGTAAAGAGGACAATGGGAGTAGGCAAGGAATGTGACAATGGTATGACATGAGTACTGCAAAGGTGAGAGCATTTAATGTGATACAACATGCATTAAATGCGGTGAAGACTTCCTTGCACAAAGACTCAATCAAAGGTAAAGAAAATTAGGTGTGACTGCCTAGTGGGGGCAGCCAAGACCCGCAGAGGAGGTCCTGCGGAGGACATTGAGGAGGTCTTGTAGTGAACAAAGGGAGATCCTCACCCATAGGGGAGGTCCTGACGGCTGGATCTCCAAAAAGAGGTCCAAACGGCCAAGATTAAGTGCACCAGAGGAGGTCCGCAAGGGTAAGGAGGAGGTCCTCACCCGCAAGGGAGGTCTAGATGGTTGGATCTCTGGAAGGGAGGTCCAACGGTCAAGATCAATTGCAAACGGAGAGGTCTGCAAAGGTAAGAGGAGATCCTCACCCGCAAGGGAGGTCTAGACGGTTGGATCTCCGGAAGGGAGGTCCAATGGTCAAGATCAATTGCAAATGGGGAGGTCTGCAAAGGTAAGAGGAGATCCTCACCCGCAAGGGAGGTCTAGACGGTTGGATCTCCGGAAGGAAGGTCCAACGGTCAAGATCAATTGCAAACGGGGAGGTCTGCAAAGGTAAGAGGAGATCCTCACCCGCAAGGGAGGTCTAGAGCCGTAGGATCAAATCCAGGGGGAGGTCTGAACGGGTAGGACTTCCAAGGGGATGTCCTAACGATCGGGTCTGCCAAAAGGGGAGGTCTGGACGGCCAAGATCTCTAGAGGGGGAGGTCTTGACAGCCCAGATCCACAAGGGAGGAGGTCTAGACGGTTAAGATCTTCAAGGGAGGTCTTAACGGTCGAGATCCTAAGGAGGAGAATGCGGACGGTTAAGATCTCCAAGGGAGGTCTTAACGGTCCAGATTATAGGAGGAGAATGCGGACGGTTAAGATCTCCAAGGGAGGTCTTAACGGTCCAGATTTAAGGAAGATGCGGATGGTTAAGATCTCCAAAGAGAGGTCTTAACGGTCCAGTTACAAGGGAGGTGCGGACGGTTAAGATCTCCAAAGGGAGGTCTTAACGGTCCAGATTTACAAGGAGGAGGTCGGGACCGCTGGATTACGATCGGACCACCCAGAATGATCTAAGGCTCAGGGAGGGTAGGATGTTCGGACCATCCAGATGTCTCACCAAGATCAAACCGTCCAATGCAATTCGAACGACTCACGATCAATAGAGATGCAAATAGACAAGGAGGAGATCATGGAGGACCTGGGGAGGTCCGGTAGGACACAGGGAGGTTCAATAAAGGTAAGGGGAGGTCCTAGAGGACATGGGGAGGTCCTGAAGGACACGGAGAGGTCCAATAAAGATAAGGAGAGGTCCTAGAGGACATGAGGAGGTCCTGAAGGACACGGGGAGGTCCAAGTGAACAAAGAGGAGGTCCTAAGAAGCAGTAGCACTACAAAGTGCGGGCGGTACTACCGGGTTGGTGCCGGAGGGAACCTCCAGAGAAGGTTTCAAGGATACCAGCAACGAAGGAAAGTCCAAGTAAACACGAAAAGCTTCAACGGGATTCCAAAGGAACTCAGATGCACATGAGGGTGGCGCAGGCTTGGGGAGGTTATAAGCTAGAGAAAACCCGAGAGGGAGAATTAGACCCAAGGAGGTCCAAGCACTTGGGAGGTCTGGACCTAAGGAGGTCTGGACCAGAGGGGGACAACACAAGGGAGGTCCGGACCTTTGGATCCAAACAAAGGGGAGATCTGGACCATTAGATCTCAGGCGAAGGGAGGTCTGGTCCAGAGATGGACAAACGATGGACAGAGAAGGAAAGATCCTCAAAACTCCAACAACTCAACAAATCTTCAAGGAAATTTTAGTTGAAGTTTGAGTTAGTCAACTTAAGTCCATTATGAAATTTCAGGTTAAGCTTTTAATTCTCATCAAAACAAAATGGTTCTTTTTATTTTTAAAATTTCAAAAAGGCTCTGAAAATCAAGGTGTCACAAATTCAACTATTTGTTTTGAAATTGCTAGAAAAATCTTGCGTTCTAAATATGCCCTAAACCTATAAGCCATTTGGTCTACATTTTTTTTTATTAAAGGAGGCAATAGTTCTGCCGACCAATATAAGGAATTTTTTTACTTTTAAAATTTTTATTTTAAAGTTAACCCGGCGCACTTTATTTTCAATTCTGACCCTTTTGGTCACGCCACCATCCGTAATGTGGCAAAATAACGCTGTCACGCTATAGGATAAGTTCGTTAAATAGCACTTTTGGTCATGCCATTGGTCGTGGTGTGACCAAATAACATTGTCACGTCACGAGTGGTGGCATGACAAGAGCTTGTCCCAGATACGGGCTAGCATGATAGCATTGTTTTATCACGTCACGGATGGTGGCGTGACCAAAGGGCTTAAAATTGGAAATAAAGTGCGCTGGAGGTTAACTTTACAATAAAATTAAAAAGGATTAATTAATATATAAAAATTCCAATATAAGAGGGAAAGGAGTTTAAAAGTTATAGCTCCACCGGCCAGAATCACCAGGACAAGGATAGATGGACTACACTCCAGGGGTTACGGACTCAGTGGGTGTGCACTAGGGCATGACAACTCCTGAGAAGCTTTTTTCCATCGTTCTATGTCTTGTCTAGCTTTCCCGGCCACCTCCTGAGCCGTGCTTGATTGGTATGGGAAGATCCTCCTGTTCCGCTTCTTCCAAACATTTTCCACATGATGTAAGTCCCATCCTTTGTTGTTTGGGCAGAGCCTTGGATGACTCCGAGGGGTAGATATTTTGCAAAAATATCGTTGCCGTTTGCCGTTCCGAGAACCCCAGATCAGACTTCAATGGCGAAGGGGCAACGAAGACTACGAGGTGCAATCGGAGATGATATGGGCGGATATCATTCATGCTATATCCTATTTCGTATTTTTTTAGTTAGAGTCGGATACGGATAGTATCAGATACTCATTTCTCCATTATGTACTCGCTCTGCGAGTCTTCGGTCGGTCGGTCGGACGAAAATTATCCGCTTCTTTTGCACTTCTACAGAACATTAGACAGTATAGGTGCAATTAGAGCGAACACAGAAAGACTAATCGTTGAGATGTCGAAGAAAAAATACTCAGCATCCCATGTCTACTCAGATACAGCAACCCACCTATCTGTTATCCTATTCCTAAGTGAAGTTACAACAGACTTCTCATACCACCTGACATACGTTACATATGGACGGATATCACTTATCTCATATCATATTCCATATTTTTTCCTCTGAGTTGGAGTTGGACACGGATAGTGTCGGATACCCATTTATCTCATCCGTATTCACTTCGCAAACCTTCGGTCGGTCGGTTTTGACAGATATTATCCGCTCCGTTTACACCCCTAACAGAGACATAAGTGCGCACATGTTTCAAGGTGAGCATTATAGAGGGAGCAGAGCGGTTGGTGTGGCCGTCCTCAAAGGGCTAAGTTGCCTGACTTAGGGCTTTGTTCAAACCAGCGTCCAAGCGAAAAACTTGTATTTGTTTTCTGTTCAAGCATTCTAGATAAGGCTTCTAGATAAGGCTTGTGTTGTAGTGCTCATAGCAGTCCTGGAATTGGGCAAGGTAGGCCGATTTAGTGGAGTAAGGGTTGTTTGGTTCATAGCCTTAACGTGTCAAACCTGATACGTAAAATTTTAGTATTACCTTAAACATTTAGATAGTGTTTGATTCAATTCCGATATTTGACGTTATCTTGAAAATTTTGGTAACACCCTCGGTTTTCTCGCCAAGACGCTGGAAGCCTGCGGGTGGCCGAAACGAACTCCAAATTTTTGGTTCGAGGCATGTAGCATTCACTCCAACACGTGGCGGCTCGTGACTGGCTGTGGGTAATACATTAATTGTATGAGTAGTTCGATTAGTAAGTTTGAAATAATTATATTTCATAAATCGAGTATCCGATTTGTGATTCGTTTGAACCGTTGTGTTTCTTATCATTTTATCAACAAAACAAGACCCATGATGATATATTTTGAGGCAAAAAAATAGATATCATACGGGATCTACGTGTCATACTCACAATTTTAGCAAATTTTGGTATGATTGTAATCCAAACACATCAATTTCAGTATTTACTATGAATTGACATGGCTACGATCCAAACACTGTTTTTTTTTGCCAAATTTTGGTATTATCTAAGTTTTGACAATACCAAAATTTTAGTATGACTAATGGAGTCGTAAACCAAACAGCCCTAAGTTCCGTTTGCAATGCAACACCAAGAGATGGTGTCCGGTTTGCAGGTGCACATCCTGGAGGCGGATCCAAAGCGAGACAAACTCCTCTAGCTCGGTAGACTTGGAGATCGTCTCTCGGGCTGCTCGAGAAGGAGTAGCTCGACGCCTACATTATTTGAGTTTCATACAGCGCGTGAGCAGGGCCGTTCCTGAGGAAGGGCCGACCGAGGCGACTGCTCAAGGCCCACCAGAGCCAAGGGCCCCCGATTCTGATACATCATACTACATATACGTATAAATATATGTATAATTGTATATCCTGTATATGCTCTATTGCTATGACCGTATAACTACTAACTAGATTGCGGCATTGAGCTAGCCAGGACGCAGGAGCCCAGGACATAGGCCTAAATCATTTAATCAACAACTAAGGCCCACCCAACTAGTCAACTACCAAAGCACCAACAGGCAACTCCCAGACCCAGTATCCCATCCTATCGCTGATTGCTCCATGCCTGATGTCTCCATCCTTCTACAACGAAACCAATGCCGCCGCCTCCCTCGCACTCTCACGAGTCACGCCTCACGGTCTCCCTTCCCCTCTTCTCCTCTTCCCCCGAAACGAAAGTCGGTGTGCCGCCTAGCGCCTGCCTGCCTCGTGGTCTTCCCAGTCCCCAGATCACCGCCATTAATGGAGGAAAGCCCAATCTCATGGATTTCCAACAAATTCGCCATCAATCCCTTCAATTTGCAACAGATCTACTCGAAATCAACTCATATAGCTGTTGCATACATGGTGCGTATTCTTGATTTCCTCCTTCCTTGATTCACTGTTAGATACCACCACTCCCAAGCCCCAGCCAACATCTACATTGCCAAAAACAAAATTCAGAGATTTATTGTAAGTTGTAACCTCAATTTCTTTTAGTTATAAAGATTTCCATTACGTCTGAGAGAGGGACCAGAGGGTTAAATAGAAGAGATTGGAAATGGAAATTCTTGTCATTTCATGTTCGTGGTATGCTTTTATTTAGTTGATTCGACCCTTTAAGTTATGGTTTTGCACTCATTTTCTAAAGATCATGCAATGATGCTCATGCACTTATCTATTTTCAGAACCTTTTTCACATATAGCACGGATGAAGTTTTCCCTGGATTATTCTTAGCATTATTTCGGTATCTATCCAATTATCAAAATGCAGGTGCTTTTGTTCCTTATCTAAACCAACTTTTATACTGTTGTGTGGTAAGATATCGTCTAGAAAGTATTTATCTGTAAGTGAAAAAAGAAACAAGAAGAATGAGTTGATAGAATCGCATAAATGAGCCATTGACAAAAAATTTAGGATTAATACAAACACTTCTAGGAATTCTGAGGAATTGCCATAGTTAGTATTGAACAATAACCTACTAATGATTTAGATGAGAATAATGATACCAATGAGGATGAGAATAATTTGAGATGAGAATAATGATAACAAGCCCTTATATGTTTATGTTAGAATAACGGGTCTCCCATTTTGTCTCGCCCTAGGGCCTCCAAAATGCTAGAAAGGCCCTGCGTGAGGCCATCCCCAATGGCGACACCATGGCCCCCGGTTGAGAATGGAGGTCAGGGAATGAGTAACTCGAAACATTAGAGTATAAAACAGCACAAATCTTGTACTTCGGCAAGGCGATTGTTTGTAACAATTTCACACAAGGAATTACCTAGGTGTAGCAAACTAGCGATGCTATTTTCTAATCCAAACGCATATGTTATCTGGAGACATCTCAAAGCAGCCAGTTGCATGTCTTCGGGAAACAGAGTAAAAGATCCTTTCATCAAGGCTCGAGTGCGAAATAGGAACAAGTTCATGAATTTCACTGTACACAAGATATCTAACAAGTGAAGATTGAACGATCGAATTGGACAGACCAAAAAGAACAAGAGGACACATTGTATAGCCACATGATAGCTGAATGTTGAACGACCATGCCGACTTTTTCCACTCATGGTCGAATGGAGGCTGGAACTCACCTATGAAAGCGGAGTCGGTATGGTCGGTTCTTGATCCTGTAGGAGAGCCTCTTGTCAGCTGGGCCAAAGAAAATGATAGAGCCGCAAGTGCTTGCTTGTTAGAAGAGATCATGTTTCAAGGAGCAGGCAATCAGTTACATGGTTTATTCAAGAATGCAGAACCAACTTTAACCAGATAACATGATAGATCTCTAATGTCTGTCATTAGATACTCGTAAGTTTCCAGATAGCACAATTTGATATATCTCCATCTTGGGAGTTTAATGTCACATTTTGTTTTCTCTTAATTAGTTGGGATGTGCCACCTGACAAGTTAGACACTCAAAACTAGTTTAGTTCTGTAGACAGATGATGAAATGGCAAAATGAGACACTGACCTGAAAGTTCAGAAAGAATGGTCAACTTGTCTTTACAAGGATGTCAATCCATGTTGTGCTTTATTCACATCGAAGTTCTGAATCAACTCCTGCTTCGTTATATTATGCTTGTGAATTCCGCCGTGTCACACATAACCAGGTCCGTTCTCTCTCTAGCAAACCTTCCTCAGAGACAGGGATATGCCAATGACCTTTCTCAGATTCCTGAGTTTCAAAGAGAATACATGGAACAATTATAAATTCCGGCCAGATAAAGAACAAAAGGCTAGATGGACCAGACTGAAAGCTTTTAAAACAAATGCAGACCCTGTATGTGCATAAGCCAACAAATATGTGTCCAGTTAATTCCTGGCAGTTAAGGTCAAATCTAGAACTACAGATATTAAAGTTGGTTTACTTAACTTTTCAGTCAAAGATTATTGGCATGGCTACGTGCCACAAAATAAAATATTAATTCAATAGCTAAATTCCAACCTGAATTACAACTGAGCAAGGAGGTGGCAATTGAAATGTAACACAGTTGTCCTCATAAGTGAAGTGTACCTGTTAGTGAAGATGACACTGTGAATGAGCTCTGCTGCAAATACACAATGATCTATAGATGTATTGAGAAAAGGACAATTCATGTCATGATATCAGTTTATGTCCTTTAACCTTTAAGTAATGATTTAGGAAATATGATAGTGCCAAGGAAAATATCAGGTGCTAGTGTGATACATAGTTTTGCCCTGAAACCTCATGAAAATTATACTTCGTATCTGAAATTTTCTTCAAAATATATAGCAGGTAGATACAAATACATGTTATTTTCATGACCGTCTAGTTTCTTTTTGATATACGAATACAGGTAACTTGAAGTTGTTTCATTCATGTCCATACTTATCTTCAACATGTTGAGATTTCCAGATGAAAATGGTTTATTTGCCCAAATGATTAGCTTGTTTGCACAAGATCCACAACCAACAGTATAATGCAACACTGTGGTTGAGATTTGAATATAGCAAAAGTAGAATTATCTTCAACTATTCATAGATGAAGCATTTTTCTTCTGTCAAATACATGATCCACACCTGATGCCTTTCCTTCCATTTGGGGAAGAAATCTTTTTCCAAGAGCTGAAACGTGTGGTCTCTCATTTCATCATTGGTAATGATCAAGCATTTGCATCTGATAGCAGCATACAACCAGTACCTGAACTATATGCCCAAAATATTACTTACTGCACCAGAGCAGCATATACAATTAGAAACAAATAAACAATACATGGACAGCAATAAAGTAGCAAGAAAAGGCGAGGATTTTGGAACTTCGGTCATGTGAGACAAATAACAAAAACTACTCTAAGGAGCAACAAATACTAAATACATTGTTCATCAGAAACAAGCACTTTTCTTAATGTGAATATTCAAAACAGTGAAGACTAAACAATAGAAAATGCAGATAAATCATAAATATTAGACATGAATAAACGAAACTAATTTCATGTTCAGAGAAATAGTTGTTATATAGCTTCCTTGAGGCATCTCAAAAAAGCTTACCAATCATCATTTGAGCCAGTAGGGGTTGCATATATAGCAGATGCTTGCTTCCACTTTTCGACCAACTTATGATTAGCAGGTTTTCTCATGCGCTCTCCAGTGAGATGTTTGTTATGTACAACTACCAAAGGCCACTTTCTTGATGGAAATCTGTGTCGTATAGCATCAGCAACAGCATTAACCTGTCCAGTTAGAAGGGGAAAAAAAGACAAACCAAAATAAATAAGATGGATATTTTTTATATACAAATAGAAGAAAGATTTATCATGATACATGCCTTACTCAAGGAAAGATGTCTGTGGCTAAAAAGGCCAACATTGGCAGCATCCACAACTGCTTCAAAAGGACCACATTTTTCCAGCCATTTCTGCATATGGAAACATAAGGTGCAAAAGTTAAGATAGATGTCTAATGAGAGTTGAAGGATAACAAGGACATCAAGAACCATGGGAAATAGCTCCATGGTCACAATTCACACATTGTAATAATAAGTATATAAACATGTATACTGCATCTATTATACGTAAACTAGGCTTAATTGACAAGCCAGCATACCTATTTCCGATGCATCAGGTACACAATACAGTCCTGACACGGTCCTAAATTTATCACCGAAGTGTTAAACTATTTCTGACTCAAAGATATTGATTCTTTTTCCAAGACAGCAGCACCAAGTTTGCTGACAAATAATGCAGAATTAATATATTGTAGCTTATATGCAAATTTACTAATTTGCACATTGCTGGCTAAACTGATTTATGTTGCAAAAATATTGCTGCCTGATAATATTTTCTTGTCACTTTATATTTGGATAATGTTCTGAGTATGCAAATTTACTCAAAACTGTAAATTCGTTTTGTTTTTTTATCTTTTATATGCATATATCTGTGGTCTCAAATAGTAATTTCGGAAAGATTCAGTGTAACATTATCAGTTCCATGTCATTTCGGTTTCATATATTAACACATGCAGAACCTAGTAAAAACAACACAATAGCAATCCGAGGTAGATCACCTGGAAGTTCTCAAAGTTTGAGTTCCTCTCTCTCTTGATAGCCAATTTTGCCACTGATGTAGCAAAATCTTCTGTTTGTTTTGGATCAAGATCTATAATAGCCAATTTCTCTCCACAAGCAAGGCAGACACCATTTTTGTTGATGTGTGAGCGTGCTATGGTCCATTTCCCCCTCCCTAACCAACCCAACCCATGCCAACCCCCTCCTTTATTTTCAATAGCTTTAGTTACAGCACCTGCATCCCACTTTCTCTTCCCCACTTTAGATGCTGTTGAGCTCCTAAACCAAGCCTCGAATAATTCGGCTGTGGATGGAGATACCTGTCTGACAGTAGTCCTGAACTTATGCAGCAAATAATAGACTCTGTCTCCTCGTTGGACAACCACACTAGCCCTGAGAAGCATCTCCAACTCAGGCTCTTCGGGCGTGACCCCAGACCCCAACATATGCGCTTCAACTTCAAACGCTTTCTCAACATTGCCGCTGTTGCAAAATGCTGTTAAAGCAGGACCATATGAGCGCAACTTTGGTGTTATACCTAGCCCTTTCATTTGTTTCACAATCTCAAAGGCCATGTCACCATTCCCCAAGGACATTGCCATACGGGCCACTGCAGTCAGAGCAGCCTCACTCATCGGAACTCTCTCTTTCTCCGAGCACATCTTCTCAAATATTTCAAACCCTTGAGTCCGTGCATACTCTCTGATCTCATCGCTTACTGGTATGCCACTTGTTTGCTCTGAAGGAAACAAATTGGTCTTACTTCCCTCCTGGTCTTGAACATGGCCTTCAGGTACATCGTCGTCCTCCAAATGTCCCGAGCTTCCAGTGGATGATGAATCTAGTTTACAGGCAGGACCAATACCAGCAATGCCACTACCGGTATTGCCACTTTTCGCCGGTTGCACAAATCCTAGGGAGGCAGAAGAACACAGGTAAAGGAGCACATTGTAGTGGTGCTGCCCCATTCTGATCCCCTCCTTCACCGCAGAATCATACAGGGCGATAGCCCCCATCACGTCACCTCTCTTTGAGCACATATCCAGCTCAACTCTGAGCTTGCATCCGTGCTCACTACCCTTTGCTCGCTTCCCCTTCTTACAAACACTTCCTCTATTATCGTCTATTGCAAAATTTGCAGTCTTCCCAGACTCCCGCACCCGCATTCCGCCTCTCGTCCAGCGTCTGCCCTCCCTGCGTCTTTTGAATTCCCCGGTCCTCGCCGGGCCTCCGCTCAAACCCTTTTCTTGAACTTCCCTGCTGGCGCGTTCTCCGAGCACAAGCCTGTCCCCTCTTCTCCAGCGCCTCGCGCCATGGTTCCTTCCCTGTCGAACCGACACCCTCGCCTCCCGTGTCACATCTCCCTGCACCGTTGCTCCATTCGTGCCACGTGAGGCGCTTCCTGAGCCTGCTCCATCTTCCTCGGTTCTTGCGCCGCCGTCAGGGCTGCGGTCTCTTTGGGGCATTACGTCGAGCAGGTTGCGGGCGTGGCATGAGAGCGGAGGAAGGAGACGCCTCAGGACAGCAGAAGATGAGGAGGTGGCGGGGAAGAAGAGGAGGTCTGTGGGGAGAGGGCGAAGGGTGAAGAGGGAGGCCATGGCGCGCTGCCACGAGAGCGGGAGGGAAGCGAGTGGCGGAGCGAGCTTTTAAAAGAGGTCGGAGTTGGGACGGAGCAGGGATAAGGTTTGGTCAAGCGACAAGACGAATAGACAATCACGCAACAAATTCAAAGTATGTGATTTTTCCATATTTGTCAAATATTTTTTTAAAAAATATGAATGTACCTCATGTTGCGATGTTCGCATACAATGCGTTCGAATCCAACCTATATCTTGAACGCAGGATTGGATTTTTGACATGAATTTTACGAGAAACAGTGCAATCCTGCAAAAATCATATGATCCGAACAGAGAATATTTTATGGAATTGATCCACACGGTTGAAATCCTAGGCTTGCCACTATATCATACTAACATGTATTTGGCATTTTATCACCGATAAATCTATCAATCTAGAGGAGAGGTTTACTGAATTTTTTTTTCTCTTAAATATGGATATTTGCAACACATAATGAGGACTCATTTTGAAAATAGGAATTTCGTAGAAATTCTTCCGGAATTGCACTCTTTCATGCAATTTTGTTTGGAAGTTCCTTGGTTCTAAATAGGCTCTAAAATATATAGAACATTACGTAGCCTATTTAGATTTAAATTCTCATTCGCACATTTTTCAATTTTCAACAATTAAACTCCATGTCATTTTCCTTTTAATAAAAAAAAGAAACTCTTTTAGGGGAAAAATCTATTTAGTGAGCGCGCACACGCACTTTTTAGTTTTATTGTGCAACCACCTCAACTCGACCCACTGTTGTGTTCTTCTCCGACGAGATGGAAGTGATCGACGAGGGGGCGAGGGGTTAGGGTAAGGTTCACCAGGACCCCACATATAGAGGGAGGGGAGGGAGGTGGTGCTCGACGATAGGCAGCGGTGGTGACGACGTGACGAGGCAGCGGTGACGTCGTGCGACCGTGGATTCGAAGGAGGGCGGTACGGTGAAGACAACAATGGAGGAGTTAGGTTGGACGGGGGCTACAGCAACAACGAGTGGGTGTGGAGGTGGTGCAATGAGGCGACGCTAGTGGGCGGCGAGGGAGGCACGACGGGCGACAAAAGCGTTTGTAGCAGCTCTAAAAGCCATGGCGGGTGGTGAGGCTAGGGTAGCGATGGAGGGGGACGCCAAAGCGGGAGACCAAAGAGGCGCATGGACGAAGATGGAGAAAAAGAAGGGGTCACCCACTAAGTAGTCGTGTCCATTCTTTTATCCATACCAAAAAAAACCCCAAGTTCAATTATTAAAAAAAAAAGTTCAACAAAATATCACGTGTCAGCGAGTATTATTTTGTGAAACTTGCACTTCCCACCATAAATGAATATTAAAAAAACTGTCTTCAAAATCCCAATTGTCTAACAGTGGAAATGGGTGGTTACAAATGAAGGCATAGATGTACTCATGTACTTTTGGCTCTTGGGAAGAGCACTGCAGCATCTCTCGTTTAGGGTATGTACAATGGTATAGACAGCTGCTGTCTATAATAACTATCCACGTCACTTATAGACAACTCATACAATGAGTTGTTTTTTTAGTTGTCTATATAGATCACACAATCATTTAATGCTTTCATGGACCTAAAAAATATGGTGATCATCTCTAACTTTCATTCTTGTGGACTACTTATGTTGCTTTATTTTTTTTTCGGATACATGATTAAAATAAAATGAATATGGTTGAAATAGATAAATAACGATAATTTGTATGATATGATCATTCGGATACATTAATATGAAAATGAATTCGGATACTATTGTAAGCATTGCATCAGGTTAATAATTTGTGGACCTCAGCATTACATCAGAAATGATGTGTTTACTTTGTGCTACTTCATCACTAGTGAGCATTACAGCTAAATATGATGGAAAACATAAAGGAAACTGGGAGCATTAGCTAAATTTCATGGAAAAGATAAAGGAGACTAGGACAAGGGGATTCACCCTGACTCATTTGCACCAGGATCGAGCATGGTCGCAATGCAAGTCTTCATCCCATGGCTATGAATGACAGCCCCAGCCCCTCTCCCTCTCATCAGATAAGCCTGAAAAAGCACACCTGAGTGGAACGAGCAAGCGGCGACCTCGATTCACACGGCAACAACATCCACCCATGGTTCCTCACCGACCGGGAATTGACAACCCACTGTGACGATTCATCGAACAGGTGGGGCGCGATGGCCGAGAGAGAGAGAGAGGCGAAGGGTAACGGGGAGTAGAAGGTGAGACTGGGAGAGCAGCAAGCGCTAGTTACCGGAGGGGGACATGACGATGAGCTGGTCGGCGAGGGGCACGGCGGGGTCATTGGCCTTGACGGTGATGCTGCCGCCGGTGCCGGTGACCCACCCCTGCGCGTAGAAGTGGCAGCACAGCTCCGCCACCAGCTCCCGCGCGTCCCTCACCGCCTCGCCCGCCAGGTACGCCTCCGACGCCATCGCAGCCGCCGACACAGGATCGAAGAGAGAGAAGAGGGCGCACGGGATCAAAGGCCGAGCGATTTTTTTGGTTGCAGATGGCGCCAACGATACAACAGGCGTTCAGGTCGTCGATACTTTTTTGGGTTACGTGATAGAGTCGACTGTGAGATTATAAACAACAACTTTCTCTTTCTTCGTTCTCTTTCCTCCACATCACCAAAAATCATACATGACAATACTTACAGACAACTTACATCAACCTATTGTGCACGCCTTAGTTAAACTCAACGTACATGCATACCCTCTCGCACGACCAGAAGAAGGCTGAACAAATACAACAACAATAACCAATACTAGAACTAGCTCTTTCATGATATATGAATTGCGTACAGTACTACATACGCACAGAACCGTAACGAGAAACTGACAACTTGATCCAAAGTAATAACACAATAAGTTCAAAGAAATTTATGAGCCGAAATGTTGAGTCGGGTCAATTTACACATAAACCAAAATCCAATTATGATATGTCAGTGTGTAGACCCGTCTCCAAAGTATGAACAGAATGAATACAATCTTGTCAATGCAAAGGTCCCTGAACAACGGAGCGAGAAGCCTAGAACAAATAAGATGCTTTGGGGACAACAAAGTACACGACAAAATGGAGCATGTCAAAAATGCCTTTCAGACAATATGTGATCTATCTCATGGTCAGAACTCAAAAGCCATTGCCCAACCAAATAATAAAATGTCAAATGGCAAGCATTAGAGGTTTCAGTAATCGCCTCAGAAATGATTCTTGCGGCTGAAATAACTCGAGGAATGAGAATGAAGCCCAACCAGATGCTTCTCTTGAAAAAAAAACAACAGAAATTGCGACTCAGGAAGTTGAAGCAATTGATGGAGAATGATGTAATTGGAAATAAATACATCCAAATAAGCATATGCAGTGAATAAAAAACCACTGAAATTCATGTCACATACTCACATGAGCATGAAATTACATAGCTGGACATAGCACACAGAAAGAATCCATGGCTTTTATCCATTGAATTGTTCTTACTGCAGAAAGACAGCCTCCTGTAAGCTCATTTGTAGTTCTGATTGTAAAATGAGCATTAAAAAAGTTAAAAAAAAATCCCAAATTGTTTGGACAGTTACAACATAAAGGGAGAATTGGTGTTGTCATAAAGGCATGGAGTTCCCTGCAGAGAAGAAAGTAAAGGAAGTTTGAGTAGTTTGTATTACAGTGTATCGTTTAATGCAAAGCAAAGCTCAAATCTATCCAAAAATAGACACCGTTTCTGTTCATCTTACCAGGACTAACAAGGAAATTGGCATATATAACTTTACTCAGAGCTTAGCTTTTTTTTTCAAAATCAAGATCAGCATAAATGATGATTGCATGGTATGGTATGAATTTATGGTACTATCATCAACATAAGTAGTTTATCAAGAATTGTTTATCCTTGTATGTATTGCAAGGCATATGTATAAGCAATGTGCATAGTACTGCACTAAAGTAACTTGCTCTATAATTTTCATTTAGATGGCTGAACCATGTAATCTGATAAACTAATACCAACCAATATCCCCAATAGTCGAACCCTTATGTACTTATATTGAATCGGTACAGGGGAAGTAGAACTGAAATACTGAATGCAAGCTACATATCAGTTAACTTGTTTTCTATTCTTCTCTCTAGTTGGGAAGAATTTCATCATTTATGCAGATCATTTATATGAAAAGAAGACAATGCTATACTTGAAAAAAAAATGTATGCTTTTGAACCCTATGTATATGTATTTAGTGCATATAACCAAACATGACAAATGAGTGTACTGTGAGTCATGGGATGCTAACGTAAATTTAGAAAAATGTACATCTTTTGCACACAGAACCAAATCGATGCTTTTGGTTAAATGTTTCTTGTATCAAATATTGGACAAACTAGTTTTAGCCTATTTGACCATCAAGCTCGATGCCAAAGTACAAACCATCTGCAAAAACTAATATTGGTGCTAACTTGATGTTTTGGAAAATGGGTTAGCAATACAAATACAAGTGAAATCATTGTTTTGTCGCCTAACCGATTCTTGAAGAGATGCTCTACTGTTAAAAGCCTAAAATAGTTGCTACATTTTCTTCGGTTATCACTATGGATCACCACATTCAATGGTTTACACGAGCTCTTCTACTCACAACAGAGCAACACCTGGAACCTTCAAGGTGTCAATAACATTGTGCATACCAGTCACTAAACAATCACCATAGTGTTCTTATAGATTCTGGCATCAACGGGCATGATTAGTTAAGTAAACATTCATCTATTAATCCTTTGAGATAAAGCCAGTGTTCCCCTAGGCGCTAGTCGGGCGGTAGATCAGTGCCTAGCGCCTATTCGCCAGCTAGGCGCCGCCTAGCCAGGATAAATCGGCTAGGCGGTCTAGTCGGGAGGGTTGCGCCTAGCGCCTAGGCAGTCTAGGCGGGCGCCTAGAGGAACACTGATAAAAAGCAAAAACCTCGAGATTCACTTGCATTCCTAACCAGTAACCACTGAAACACAAAAGAAAAAAAACAAGCTTATTATGTTACACATACTTAGGTAAGCATAAAAAGTGAACACTTCTGCAAAGATACCTAATGTGCAAGCCATGCACGCCAGTATCTATTCAAAATGAATAAATGATTAATCGCGTATAGAAAAGCAATCGTGGGCTAAGATTTTCCTTTCCATGAAATCTAATAACAGCAATTTGTGCTTCTTGGTCCAGCCGTCCAGTGGCCAACCTCAAGCTACCTTCCTTTGAAACCAGCTCCTACCTATCCTATCAAATCAAACAACTCTGTGTGATGCCAAAGCCACCTCCAATGGAAACTAAAGAGACCCTAATTTCCAATTAGTCAGAAGTCAGAACAACTTCCAATCCCTGATTTCCAACTAGTCAGAACAACTCCCAATCTAGTTTGGCCGGATTTGAAGAATCCCGACAGAGCCCATTATTTATAATCATTTGTAATAGCTGTTGCAAGAAACTACACTGCAGAAATACAAATCATAACCACTACCAAGATGTAATATACATGCAGAAATCAGAGCACCTGATGAACTCAACCCCTGACTAACCCACCCTAGAGGCCTCCCAGACCCCCTTTAAACCCAACAACTTCAAGCCATTACAAGAAAATGTAAGCAAGAACCGCACCTTGAGGGACCAAACCCCAGGTCTGGGACTCGGGCGCGATCGCCGACCGTAACCGCGCCGACGCGACGGCGCTGTGGAGCGGCAGCGCCGAGAGCAAACCCCCGGACACCAAAGGCAGCCTGCAATACCCATCAAAGCACAGTCGTATACAACCAGTACGAGGATAAGAAAAGGGGATGGATGAATTCTGAATTCTTGGGCAGGTTTGGATGGGAACAGGAGGCGGCGCGGCGGGGCCGGGGCGTGTACCTGCTGATGCAGGAGGCGCGGCGTGTGGTAGGGAGGAGGCCACGGCTGAGGAGGGAGGAGGAGACGGCGCGGGCCAAGACCCTCGATCGGGCGGCGACGGCCGAGGCTGCCATTGTAAAAATAACAGGGGACTCGAGGAGGGGTGGAGAGTGGGTGAGGGCCTGAGGGGTTTGAGGGGTTTAGGTTTAACCGCCGTGCTCTGTCCGCTTCGGACCGAGCCGAAGCACGACATCATTATAGTCTTGACACGGTCTAACGTACGGTTTTATGTTTGAGTCGTGACCTCGGCTCAGCGGGCCGATACTACCCATTTGACCAACCTTCTCCGTCTCCACCCCGATCAAGCGGCCACCTTCCTGTAAGCGTCGTGACACATGCATCCCTCACTCCTCCGCCAGCCTCCCTCATGTCGACGTAGGCCACGGTGACGCGTGTCGGCAAGGAACACGCGGAGTGCAGCGTCGGCGGCAGCGCGCAGCCCCCGCGGCGCGAGGTGGCGGAGGATGGGATGGCGCGTGGCGGCTGTTGAGGAGGAGGAGATGGCGCACGGCCCCACGACGCAAGGCGGTGACAGCGGATAGGTAATAGGGGAATCCTCCATTTTTCTAGATGGGCTAAATGGGTTGACCCTAGCTCGTCGGACAAACCGTGCCTAGACCGACACAGCGCTTCCTGTGAGCCAAGCGAGTTGTGTTTGGGTCGGCGACTGAGCCCACAGGCCGGCACGACATGGCTCGTTTAACTTGTCGGGTCGTGCCTAAACAGACCCATGTCAATCCATATCGTGCCGACTGTTTGAACAGGTCTATGCTACTCTTATCGTTTTTTAGATCTAACACCAATGGGTAATTTAAGTTTTTTCCCAAGGGTGTAGATGATAAACATGTTAATTTTAGGACTCAACTACCCATGTATCATGGAATTAAATCCTAAAAAAACTGCTAACAAATCCACCTAACATGGAGTTAGTGCTTGAAATTGGCTCATGTGTTGAGGTCTATTTCTTTTGGAAATTCCAAAGCATGCATGGTACAGTATCATATTGCCTACCCAAATAGTAGGAGTAATTTATAAGGTGTAGTCTTTTACACCTCGTGTAACATATGACATATGACATGGAATGTCATGGGGAGGACTTTGGCTAAACATACACGTGAGCACATATATTTCTTGTGAAAAACACGTGACTTGCAACCTGGTTTTGAATTAGTAGTTGCCAGTGATTCGATCCGATGTCGGCCTTCTCCTCGGCGTGCACCGGAAATAAGGTTGGTTTCTAGACAACGCCACCTATGCAACCGCTCGCCTCGTCTTCATGTTCGTCTTTGCGCTGCTTCCTATTCTTCATCAAACCCTTTTGTAAGTCGTTCGTGTGACCGATTGACTCGATTATTATTCTGTTCTTGCGTATATTTCGAAGTAATTGTGTTGCTCGCTGTTAGTTTCGATTTTTGCTTCACTAGTCATTTGCAAAATTTGCCTCCTAGTAAAACATGGAATTAAAATATTGCCCGTATTTCCAACCATCAACGAGAATTGAACAGTGCCTTTAGCCACACAACACAAGCGACATACCAATTGAACTATTTAAACACCATTTGACAATTAACTAACTAACCAATTATCACAAAAGAATTGCTAATATTCATTAGTTTTATTATTTTGATTTCTTCAAGCAAGGAAGTGATTCGAAACAGTTTGGAAGTTAGTGTGTTGAGAACAAGTAGGTATCAAATAGCAAAATGTATTCAAGTGTAATATGTTTTTAGATTCTTGGCCGGTAAAGCATAAAACCAATGGAAGTTATAAACTAAATTTTCCCTAAACTTTGATGTAGCTAATTGCATATGAGTTGCCTTTTCATATACACATGAATGCTTTTTGGCCTTTTTTACATTTGAACCATTAGTAATGTTTAGTCCAATATATGATCAACAGACTGCTTCTCTCTTTAAAAAAAAGATCAAAAGATTGCTCACCTATAGTACTCTTGCGCCAATGGTTCAAGAGTGAGCGAACGTACCTAGGTCGCATAAACACTTTAACGAGGTATAGTATCGTATGTAACATGTATGATGATATGAAACATAGTGTGGGTTGGATTGTATTGTTTTGTGCTACTAAAGCAACGGAATATAGTTTCAAGGATCTTAGTTTCAAGGAACTAACTCAATGAGAAGTTTGAAGATACGTTCTTTTAAATGGTAAATCGGGTGATGTTTATCATGTTGAGGAGCTAGTCCATCCCTTTGGCACGTGAAGTTGTAATCTTAGCTGTGTCCATGAATGAGGGCCATAAGCTCAAAATTGAGGTATATTTAGTTATTGACAAACTGAAGAGGCTAGAAATTAAGAGAGTTAGTACAATATATTCTCAAAATGTGTAGCTATTGTTCATGAATAAATGTATAACTATTCTAGGTTGTTTGGATATGAGGTTTATGAAAACCAGATTTTTTTTTTAGAGAGAGTACAATGAGGACGCCCACAATGCACACACCTCACTCACGCCACTCGTACACACACGTGCGCGTCCATTACACACACTAGAAATTTTGCAAATCATATTCCCACTGAACGTACATGCATGTGTGTACTCTGATTAAATAAGGCACACCACGTTGATAGTGTTGAAAATGAGGGTGATATTTCAATTCCAGATTTTAATAGAAGGCAAATATTTCAAATGACTAATGGTGTATAAAACAGTACTAATAGCAGACAACTCATTGTACTTCACAACATATGCAAAAAGAATGTAAACAAGTTAATCAGTCACATGAAAGAATTACAGATGACTTCGATGAAGGACAGGAAGCAGCGCAGACGCAAACTCGATGCAAAGGCAGATGACTCAATAAGCGAAGCGGTTATGCAGATGTGCTGCCGTAAACCTTATTGCCGCCCCGTGCGTGTCTTCACAAAGAAGAATAAATGGAGATACCGCTCCCCTTCTTGACAGTGCACGCCGAGAAGAAGAGTTGACGAGGTTCAGATAGCGCAATATAACAGCACATGTTTGCAGAAGGAAGAAAAGAAGAAATGAAGGCAGTAGTGTTACGCGCAATACTCTGGACGTCTCCAAGCATATATATAGAGATACGGATCGTGAAATCGACTGATTAAACAAGAATTTACCCATCGTAATCGACACATTTAACCAACTATTTGCCCACTAGTAATCGCTCATTCATCAACACCCAATAAAAGCTTCAAATTCAAACATTTGAATCTCATTCAAACAGAGAGAGAAATACATGGTTCAGCAAAAATAAGGTGGACTTGGTCTGCCAACTGGCGCGCCATGTCACGGCACGGTCGCGCGTCGCAAGTCACAAGTCACGCGATTTTCGATTAGAATACACGTGCGTGTGTGTTTAGCCAAAGCCCTCCTCGTGCCACCCTCATCCATGTGTCACATGTTTCAAAGAGTTGTAAGGACTCCACCTTATATATTGGTCACCTCCACCTTACCTTAGCAATATGGTACTAAACCATACATGCTTTGGAATTATAGAAAATGGGTCTCACTCATATAGGCCAATTTCCAACAATCCCCCACCAATTCCAAAGCAAGAAGCAAAAAGATGTCAAAGATATTGTGCTGAAGTACTGTAAATATATCAGTCTTTTAGTGTAAGTCTCGTACGGGTTGAACTTGCACCTAGAATGACAAGGTTCATCTTCCCACAACTGATAAATGGACTATGTCTTGAATTCATAGCTTTTCGTGATTAGATTTCACTTGAAATCCCAACTGATACTAGGCTGTCAAAGAACCGCGCCTAAACGGGGTATTATTTGGTCATGCTCCCTTATCTGCTCATGAGCTTTCTAGAGAATACCCTATTCTCGTGAACTGCGACCTCATAGTTAAGCTCAAGTAGGTGCATTCATTTTAGGTATCCTGTAGGCTAATACCTTTTTCCCTCATTGGACACTAGAATACATTAAGGCTTTAAGCCATCTTTCCATACAGTTGAGAGTACTTTGTCTATTAGGACACGGGTACATATATTATTAAAATGTAATCTCTTGTTCAAACATCAACTTGTTTTTCCCATGACCTAAAGTCACGGGATCTCCGATCAAAAAGGTATGAGTTATTGTTGAGTTGTAACTCCAATGAGCCTCATTCCCATGTCCATAGATGCAACAGAAATCGCCTTCCGTGCTAACCCCTTTGTGAAAGGGTCTGCCAGATTTTTCTCAGTGCGAATATAATTCACGATAATCACTCCGGAGTTTCTCAGTTTTCTGACAGATTTAAGCCTACGCTTCGCATGTCTGGAGGACTTCATATTATCCTTGGTACTTGTGACTTTAGCTAACACTGTTTGATTGTCACAGTACATCAGGATTGCCGGTATTGGTTTCTCAACCAATGGCAAGTCCAACAGAAGCTCTCTCAGTCATTCAGCCTCAACAGTGGCTGTGTCAAGTGCTACAAGTTATGCTTCCATGGCTGACCTCGTCAATATGGTCTATTTGCAAGACCTCCATGAAACTACAGCACCAACTAAAGTGAACACATAGCCACTTGTAGCTTTGATCTCATCCGCATCAGAGATCCAATTGGAATTGCTATATCCTTCTAATACAGAAGGATATCCAATATAAGTAATTCCAAGAGATGTTGTGCCTTTCAAGTAACGCAACACTCTTTCAAGTGCCTCCCAGTGATCATCTCCTAGGTTAGATGTAAACCGACTTAATTTGCTCACAACAAATGAAATGTCAGGTCTTGTGGCACCAACTAAATACATAAGTGTCCCAATAATTTGCGAATATCTTAATTGATCTTTTCCTGGCCCTTGGTTCTTTTGAAGCTTACTACTCGCATCATAGGGCGTTGGAGAAATTTTACAGTTCTCATAACCAAAACGACTTAAGATTTTCTTAGCGTAATGGGATTGGTTCAAAGTAATCTCATCCCCGTTCTTGATCAATTTAATATTCAGAATGACATCCGCCTCTTCTAAGTCTTTTATATCAAAGCATCGAGATAAGAAAGATTTAACCTCATCAATTACGGTAGTGTTTGTTCCAAATATAAGTATGTCATCCACATACAGGCACAAGATCACTCCTTGGCCCCCACTATAACGATAATATACACATTTATTTGCTTCATTCACAACAAAGCCAGCAGAAGTCAAAGTTTTATCAAACTTTCCGTGCTATTGTTTAGGTGCTTGCTTTAGACCATATAAGGATTTCAATAATCTGCATACCTTATTTTCCTGTCCAAAAATCACAAAACCATCCGGTTGATCCATATAGATTTCTTCCTCCAACTCTCTATTAAGAAAAGTTATCTTTACGTCCATTTGATGGACATGTAGACCATAGGAAGATGCACTACTACAGAAAAGGTAATCATAGACGGTTCAAAATCGTCATCACAGATGGTTTTTGAACCGTTTGAGTTTATGGATCAGTAATACTACGAGGTCATCACAGACGGTTTTTGAACCGTCTGTGATAGTCTATTTTTACAGACGGTTCTGAACAAAAACCGTCTGTGATATTTGGTAGTATCACAGACGGTTCTTGTTGTAACCGCTCGTGATACTTCACGACGGTTTTCAACATGAACCGCTCGTGATATTACTTCTTCACGACGGTTTTAGCGCAGTTAAGAATACTGCAGCGGCCGCTAAACCAAAACCGCTCGTGATTAGATTTATACTGACGGTTTTGGTCAACCGTCTGTAATGAGGCTTCCAGTATTAGTCTTTTTGTAGTAGTGGCGCTAACATAAGGAGCACTCTGATGGTGGTTAGTCTGTTGACGGGAGAATAGGTATCAAAGAAATCTTCTCCCTTGTTTTGGGTGTAACCCTTGGCCCCAAGCCTTGCCTTATACTTCTCAATAGTACCATCAGGCCTTAGTTTTTTTTTAAAGACCCACTTACATCTTACAGGTTTGCACCCGATAGGACGATCAGTGATCTCCCAAGTCCCATTAGCCATGATAGAGTCCATCTCGCTACGGACTGCTTCTTTCCAATACTCAGCATCAGAAGATGCATAAGCCTCTGAAAGAGTCTTTGGCACATCATCCACGAGGTATACAATAAAGTCATCACCAAATGTTTTCTTAACCCTTTGTCTCTTGCTCCTGCGAGGAGCTTCTACGACTAGATTGTTATCCTTCTCAGAGATATCACATATTGGGTTCAGAAATGGGGGGAAGTTCAGAAGTTTGATTATTCTCACTTTCAATATTTTCAGTTTGAACATTCTCGGTTCGTGAAGTACTGCCTGTATTTCTCATAGAAAAATAATCCTCAAAGAATGAAGCATCTCTAGACTCCATTATTGGGTTAGCAATAATCTCAGGAGTATCTGATTTAACTACTAAAAATCTATAGGTCATGCTATCATGGGCATATCCTAGAAAAATACAATCGATTGTTTTAGGTCCAAGCTTTCTCTTTTTCTGCAATGGTATATTGACCTTTGCCAAACACCCCCAAGTTCGCAGAAAATTGACATTAGGTTTTCTCCCCTTCCATCCCTCGTATGGAGTAATCTCACTCTTTTTAGTGATTACTCTGTTTAGGATGAAAGTTACTGTCAATATAGCTTCCGTCCATCATGCCTTAGGCATACCAACACTCTCTAACATGTAATTAACCAAGTTTATTAGTGTTCAGTTTTTTCTCTCAGCTACCCCATTTGATTGGGGTGAATATGGTGGCGTAAATTCACGGACTATTCCATGCTCAGAACAGAATTAGAAAAATTCATGAGAGATGTACTCTCTTCCACGATCAGACCTCGGTCTTTTTATTTTCTTCTCTAATTGGTTTTCTTCCTCGGCCTTATAAGTTTTAAAGTAGTTTAAAGCTTCATCCTTAATTTTTAGCAAATACACATAGCAGTAGCGTGTTGCATCATCAATAAAAGTTAGAAAATATCTTTTGCCTCCTTTTGTCAACAATCCATTCATGTCACACAAATTTGAATGAACAAGATCTAACGGTGCTAAGTTCTTTTCGTCCTCTAATCCCTTAAAGGGTTTGAGAGGTTGCTTTGCTTGCTCACATGACTGACACTTTGATCATTTGACAATTTCACATTTTGGAATTAAATCTAATATGGACATTCTAGCAATACTATCAAAACCAATATGACAGAAACGAGAGTGCCAAATATTCGCCTGTGGTCTCAAAAGGAATACCCCACATACAGGAAAGAGTCCTTGTTGGAAACACTAAAGGCGGCACAACAAACACTAGGTTGGCTAGAGGCAAACATCAACTATCACCACATGAAACACCGACAACTCTCTTACGTAGCACACCCACAAACAAGAATGGAAGACAACCACACCGCCAGCCACGGCGCCCTGCTCGAGCTGGACGTGTCAATTAGTATAGATATAGATAGAAAGATAGATAGATATTAATAATTGGGTCTAACTATCTTTATTTCAACCCCTACATTATTTCGGCCGTCCACATCTGAATTTTTTTTATTAATTAACCTTTTTTAAATTTTATTTAAAGTTAACCCTCGACGCACTTTATTTCCAATTCTGACCCCTTTGGTCACGCCACCACCTGTGGCGTGACAAAATAACACTGTCACGTCATCACCCGTGGCGTGACCAAAGGGGTCAGAATTAGAAATAAAGTGCGCCGAGGGTTAACTTTAAAATAAAATTCAAAAAAAGTTTAATTAATAAAAAAGTTCTCCACATCCCAACCCCTCTCATAGTCATGCGCCACTGCACAGCCCGCCCAATAGCTAGACTCAGCCCATCAGCCCAAGTTTCCTAACCTGACCTAGCACCACTAATTGTTCATAAGCTTGCTTTTCTATTTTTGTCATTTGGACTCGATAACATAGCTCAGAATTTGTTACTAGGTCAACAGCCTAAACCAGCTTGATGCGCCAAATTTGTGGCAATGAGGGCCCAAGTACAGAGCCCATCTATTGCTTCTTTGTAGCCCAGCTGAATACAAAAGAACAAAGCACAACCCAAAAGTGCCTAACGGCCAGACCAGCTTAACGGGAAAAAAATTGTATGGAACGGGACCCCAAGGAGAGGCCCCGCCTCCATCTTCACTCATCTCTCTCCTCCTGATCCAACGGTTTGGGAGGAGACAACATCCACCACTCATCCCCCTCCCCCCTGATCCAACGCTCCGGGGACGGGGCCTCAAAGGCCCCTCCTGAGGCCCCGTCCCAGAGAAATCTCCTCCAGCTTAACGGAGCAAAATTTCATACAGGCCGTTAGCAGCAACAAAAACAACACAACGTAGCAACAGCGTGAGGGGAAGTGGCCTTTGGATCAAGATCCAAAGGACAAAAAAGTTGACTGAAAAATAAGAAATTTTCAGCCAACTGCGAAATAGACCGCCCCTTGTGTTTCTCCTCTCTCGTGCATGCTAGGATGCCGGTGATGGAGATGTCACCGGCTGCGGCTGCGAGCGTGGTTGGGAATGGGGTGCTGTCACCAAGGGTCGCCGTGTTCCCGTCAAGAGGCCCAAGCTCCGTGTTTCTTGGCATACCAAACTGACAACTCCGTGATTGGGAATGGGGTGCTGTCTCAGCAATGAGAAGTACCCTCGAACTATATATCGCGCTTATATCTGATGGTGTCAGCTACCTTGATCTGGATGTGCCAAATCTTTTCTCTATGTGCCTGAACAGCCTGACGTATAGCTGCGCCCGGAGTCAGCATCCTGGCGGCCGTGGGCAATCCGTACGTGTTCAAGTCCGGGACATCAATGGCATGCCCGCACGTCTCGGCGGTGGCCGCGCTGCTCGAGTCGGTTCACCCCGACTGGTCTCCTGCGATGATCAAATCCGCCATCGTCGCCACAGGCACGTACGTACGCATTGACAAATCAACCGCCGTATCCAACGCATGCAACATAAGCCTAACTAACTCGCTTCTTGCCTTCTTGGTGCATGCTGGTTGCAGCGTCGTTTTCGGCAAGCCGATCCAGGCAGAGGCTCGCCGATCCCTTCGACTTGGGCGGCGGCCGCATGGACCCGGACAGGGCCGTCGACCCTGGCCTGCTCTACGACGTGGACCCACGAGAGTACACTACTACAGAACAGACCTTTGGTCGAACTGCCAAATGGACAATAGTCTCGGAGAAAATTGCGTCCGGGACGAAAAAGATCTTTAGTCCCGGTTGGTAACACCAACCGACTAAAAGTCCTCGCCAAACGGCTCGGTGGCAGGCTTTTGCAGAGGAACTTTTAGTCGGTTGGTGTTACCAACCGACTAAATAAAACTGTAGTCGGTTGGTACTACAATCCGGGACTAAAGATTTAGTCCCGGATTGTAGTACCAACCGACTACAGTTGACATTTAGTCCCGGTTAGTAACACCAACCGACTAAATGTCCTTCTATTTAAACTCCTGTTTGCTGCTCGTCACAGAGCGGAACGCCGCTGCCGCCGACACGCCGCCGCCATTGCCACCACCGCCGAGCTGTTCATTCACTCAACCAGTATTCACCGGCGTGTTCATGTAAGCTCCTCGATGCTAACCTGCAGTCCATTATGAAAAATATGAAATGTGAAATTTGAATATTTTTTATATGTTATAAAATTGCCAATTAATTAATTCATAAATGGAACTTTCATTATTTTTGTAGGCCACAATAAATTTTCAAAAATCATGAAATTTGTTTTTCCACTAAGTTACACTGTGAACAGTCCATATAAAAATTTTAAGACTATTTGGACAAAGTTGAATTTATACCTATTTTATGCTTATTTATTTAATTATTATTCCATGAATTTTGTAGGCTAAATTAATGATCCAAAAATTCTGAAAATTGTTTTGCCATCTAATTAGGCTATGAACTATCTGTATAAAAATTTTGGGATCAATCTGAAGACTTTTATTTTTCACCTTATTTAATAATTATTTAAATAAATGAAAAATGACTTTTACATGTGTTAGTTAGGTTAAGCTTTGAGGGTGTTTGATGAGATAAGTCTTATCTTATCAGATCCAACCTCTTGGGTAAAAATAATAAATATTAATTTTGTTTTAATAAATAAGTTTAATATTTAATTATTAAGTAATTAGTTAATCTCTTAATTAGCTTAATCACTTAGTTATTGTTTGCCTTTTGGATTGATTGTTGACCTAGGGTCATTCACCCTTAATGACTTTGGGCAATTTAGTTAATTATTGACCTAGGGTCAAACGTCAAATAGTGCCGATTTTTGAAAATTCAAAATAAATTCATCTTAATTTCAAAAATTCTAAAATTTTTGGGTAGCCTCTCTATCATGTGTACTATCTGGAAAAATTTGAAACTTGAAATTTAATTATGTGATATGTCATATAATGCAGACGATGACACGCCATTGGATGTACAATGTCGATCGCCGCTCCAAAGAGTTCATTGATGGCGTGCATTATTTCTTAAGAGTGGCCGAGGCAAACAAGCGGGATGGTTTCATGTCTTTGTCCATGTGCCCTGTGTAAGAATTTGAAGGAATATTCTAGCTCAAGGAGTCTTCACTCACACTTGTTGAAGTCGGGTTTCATGCCAAACTATATTTGTTGGACCAAGCACGGAGAAACCAGGTTATAATGGAAGAAGGTGAAGAAGAACAATTGGACCCTAACGACATTATTGCTCAATACGGTGACTTCGATGATCTTCGCAATGGGCTAAGTCAAGAAGAGGCAAAGGTAAGACACACTCGTGAAGATGATGCTCTTGGTGATGTCATTCGTGATGCACAAAGAGATTGCGAAAGTGAAAAGGAGAAGGCTAAGTTTGACCGCATGCTAGAGGATCACAAGAAATTACTATACCCGTCCGCCAAGATGGGCAAAAAAGTTGGGTACAACCTTTCGAGTTGCTACAATGGAAGGCATGAGAATGGTGTATCCGACAAGGCATTTGGGCAATTATCAAGATCCAAAAAAGATGCTTAGAAGCCTAACGAATTGCCCGCCACTACGTCGAAGCAAAACAAGTAAATCGCCCTTTGGGATTAGAAATCCGGAAGATACATGCATGTCCTAATGATCGCATCCTCAGATCGTGGCAAGGACTACGAGAATTTGGATGAATGCCCCGTATGCAAAGCGTCGCGGTATAAGATCGGCGAGATGACCTGGCGATGTTGAGGGCGAAGAACGCCCCAGAAGAAAATCCTCGCCAAGGTTATGTGGTATGCTCCTATAATACCACGCTCAAACGTCTGCTCATAAACAAGGACCATGCAAAGTTGTCGCGATGGCACAAAGAAGACCGTAAGGTAGACAACATGTTGAGACACCTGGCGATGGGTCCCAAAGGAGAGCAATAGGCGAGAGAATTCTGAGTTTGCAGATGACGAAGAAACCTAAGGTTCGCTTTAAGCACGGATGGTATGAATCCTTTTGGGGACCGAGCACTAGTCATAGCACTTGGCTGTTACTCTATGTATCTACAACCTTCCTCCATGGTTATGCATGAAGCGGAAGTTCATTATGATGCCGGTGCTCATCCAAGGCCCGAGGCAACCCGGCAACGACATCGATGTCTACCTAAGGCCATTAGTTGAGGAACTCCTTTTATGGAGCAAACCAGTGTACGTGTGTGGGATGAGTACAAACAGAACACTTCGACCGCGAGCATTGTTGTTCGTAATAATCAATGATTGGCCCGCTCTAAGTAATCTTTCGGAGATGACAAACAAGGGATACAATGCATGCACACAATGTTTTGATGACATTGACAAGATATATTTGAAAAATGTCGAAAGGTCGTGGTACCTTGGCCATCGCGTTTTCTTCCTATGAATCACCAACTAAGAAAGAAAGGCAAGCATTTTAACAGAAGACGTAACACCGAACCAAGCCTCACAACCGAATCGGGAGGATGTACTTGATATGGTCAAGGATGTGCAAGTAGTCTTTGAAAGGGACAAGGCAAACAAACCTGTTCGAAGATGCTAAGGGACACGCACCCATGTGGAAGAAGAAGTCCATATTTTGGGAGCTACCCTATTGACAAGTCCTAGAGGTCCGCAACGCGATCGACGTGATGCACCGACAAAGAATCTTTGTGTGAACTCGCTAGGATTCATGGATGTGTATGGAAAGTCTAAGGATTCACTCGAAGCACGCACAGACTTGCGGCAAGATGAAAGAACGAGACAACTTTGCATCCAGAGAAGGCAGACGATGGACGCCATTACTTAAGACCCGCTAGCTTCACTCTTAGCAAAGAAGAGAAGGAAAGCATGTTTGAATGCCTAAACAAAGATCAAGGTCCCATCTGGATTCTCCTCCAATATAAAGCGATAATAAATGTGCCGAGAAGAAATTCCTACACTTAAAGTCCCATGATCGCCACGCGTGCTTATGACGCAATTGCTTAGGTTGCTTTAAGAGGAATTCTACCTCCACATGTACGTCGCCACCGTGAAGCTATGTGCATTCCTCAATGCAATTTCTCGAAGGCAATCAATCCAATGGAACTATCTACTCTCTGAGAATGATGTGGTTCAATGTCTTGTCACTTTGAGTTGGTGTTCCTCCATCCTTCTTTAATATCATGACACACCTCCTAGTTCACCCGGTCAAGGAGATTAATATTCTCGGTCTGTGTTCCTACACAACATGTTCCCTTTGAGAGGTTCATGGAGTCTCAAGAAATATGTTCACCCGGCGTGCTCGGCCAGAAGGAAGCATCGCCAAGGGCTACGGACGAGAGGAGGTCATTGAGTTCTGTGTTGACTTCATTCCCGACCTTGACCCGATTGGTGTTCTGAATCGCGACACGAGGGGAGACTTAGTGGAAAGGGAACACTAGGGAAGAAAACATATATCGAGACGGGGACGATTATTTCAATAAAGCGCACTACAGCTTCTTCAAAACTCCTCCGTGGTGGAGCCGTATGTCGAGGTACACAAGGAGTTCCTACGATCCCGTTTCGAGGGAAGAATGAAGCTTGGATTAGGCATCATCACATGGAAACTTTCAGCGGTTGGTTGCGAAAAGAATGTCGGCGTGATGACAATATTGATGAGCAATCAGATTTGTTGGCTAGGCAACCATCGTGGCACATCCTCACGCATAAAGGGTACGAGATAAATGGAAATACATTTTACATCGTAGCCCAAGATAAAAGGAGCACGAACCAAAAGCAGTGGTGTCCGCAGAGATGCCATGCATCCAAATGGAAAGAGGCAAACATATTATGGCGATAGAGGAGATTTGGGAACTAGACTACGACCTAATTTTAAAGTCCCTTTGTTCCAAAGCCAATGGGTGAAGATGACCGGAGGCGGGGTAACAATGACAAGGAGTATGGAATGACAACAAGGACCTCAACAATATTGGGTACAAAGACGAACCATTCGTCTCTGTCTGGCGATGTGAATCGGTGTTCTATGTGAAAGACATGTCTACAAAACCCAAGAGAGGGAAAAACGACGACAAATCAACCAATGAGCTAAAACGCCACATAGTTCTTTCAGGAAAAGAAACATCGTGGGAATTGAGGACAAGTCGACAAGTCGAGAAGATTATGAAAGGGATGACCGAATCCCCCCTTGTGACCAAAGACCCAAGCATCTCGCTAAATGCCGAGGACACTCCATGGTTACGGCATGATCATAACCAAGGGTCATACGTCAAGAAGAAGTTCACCATCGTGCCCGCTTGATATATAGTGATGTTTAATAAATAGTGTGTATTAGAGATTTTATGTAATAATTGTAACTTCAGATGTTTCTATCATATTTTTCTTGTTTTTATCGCTTCAAATGAAATTCCTATTCGATAAAAGGACACATGTACCTCTGTGAAGCATGTCTTCTCCACTAGTGTCAAAATGACTTGAAATTTTTTAGCAAGTATTTATGCCTTCAAATGAAATTCGGCTTGTGGTTTGAGCCCTTCATTTTGTTTATAGTTGGCTCTTCACTTCCCACTTGTGGTCACTATAAAAGTCGTTTGAAATGTCAATAAGATAAAAGGAAATGCAACTATTATTTTTTAAAAATTTATGCCTAGTATTTAATTTACTATGCATTTAACAAGAATTAGCATATTTATACAAATAAACTTAATACAAAACCCAAACTGTGAAAACTATGGCGGAATCGAATAGTGCGGACCTTTAGTCCCGGTCCAGACACGCTTGGGACTAAAGGTCACACACCGGGACTAAAGGTTCTCTCGAAAATATGTCCTCAGCATAAAACCTTTAGTCGGGCACGTGGAACCACCCGGGACTAAAGGTCCGACCTTTAGTCCCGGTCCAGATTACCACGCGGGACTAAAGGTCTTTAGTCCCGGTTGGTATACCGCCCGACTAAAGGTCCCTCAAGATATAAGCAACAGTGGCTTCTTCTCTTCTCCACCCTTCCGCTCTCCGCCGTCTCTCGCGCGCTTAATTCGTCGCTCCGGCTCCTTGCGCCGCAATCGGCGCCTTCATCTCCGAAAGCGGCGCCGTGCCCCATCTCCGTCGTTCTCCATCGTCACGCCGCGTCACGGAAGCAGCGTCGCCTTCCTCTCCGTGTGGCGCCCACCCAAAGAACGCCCCGAGCCGAAGTTCGCCAACTGCCTCATCTTCGCCAGCGCCGCCATCATCCTCATCGACCGCGACCGCAGTCGCATTTCCACGTTTTGCATAAATTAGCATTGCGCCCATCGATCCAAAGTGTAATTGGCTCATCTCAACCCAAACCCAATTTTAGATGTGTTATCTAGAATATCTATGCTCTCGTCACATCGACACTCGATGAAATGGATGTGTGCCGTTTGAATTTATTTCCTATAGCTTAAGAGCTGATAAGAGAGCCCTGGATGAATATGGGAACCACTTATTATGTTGTTTGTGATTGCTATCCGCCGCTTAATTTTCTTGAGGAATGCAAGCAGTGATTGGGATGCTGATGCTGTTCTTGCTCGTTCATCCCCGTTGATTGCCCAGCATTATAAGGATTTCAGAGCTGTGATGTATTCTCGATTATTTTTATGATGCTAGTGCACACTTATGATAAGATATTCACTTTGTCGATTCAACCCATTTATGCGTAGTATTTTTCCGTGATGTTATTTAAAGCCATTTACCGAAGTTATTCTTAGATCAACAGTATCCTAGTTGCGTTTACGACTGTTGTCGGTCCAGATATTACCGCGGAGCCCTCTTTTTGTGACCGGCCATCGAGCCGAGAAATCATTTTTGCAGGAGCTGGATATCAAACCGCAGATGTGCTGCTTGATATTTTACAGCTTTCTATTTTTGTGGGATATATTTGTTTTTATTGATATGGAATTTATAGCAACCTAATGCTATGCTCCTCCTATTTTATTTTGGCCAATGTACCAAGACACTCGCGGTCGCGGGCTATGAATTAGAATCTATACACATGATGCATGCATGGCCATCCCGGGGCAAGCATATGGACTCAAGCAAAACTTAATCTTGGACATTAGTTTCAAAATTTTGTGGCTATTTGTATGTGATGTTCTACCAAACAATGTGGTATGTGTGATTTAATTTGTTGCTACTTTTGTATGTATTGTCGATCTCGTTAAATGTAATAAAAGCAGTGGTGAACCGTGCATTTTATAGACAATCAAGAATTGTCTAATGCACATGCATGCCTCTCCTACGCACCTTGGATCAAGCAGCATTGAAGTACTATGGGCGTGGAAACTAAATCATTGAAATTACTTTTACCACCACCTTCCGTTCTCCACTAACGCGTCGTCGTTGTTAATGAAAACAGACGGTCAATTTCCCCAAAGTTTGCAAGTTTGTTATAAGTTCGCGAATTAAGCTTGGCAAGAAGGCACCAACCATGTATTTACACTATCAATGGCATCCCGGCATCACGGTGTGTACGCGTGGACAACGCCTTTAGTGCGCTTGATCTGAAGGTTTCTTTCCGCTTGTTTAGTCTAGACTCTAGAGACTTTACGGTCGTGGGACACATATGATCGAGCTACCGACGGGCCGAGCATACAAATTCGTGTATTACACTAAACCGAGATAATACGGTGGTATTAAAGTGAACCGTCAGATTCGAGATAGTACCAAACCGATTTTACCTAAAAAATTGGAATACAAGACGAGCGATATTCGTTTTGTCCGCTCCGACTTGGTCGCCGCGAACCCCACATGCATCAACATCTCCATGAACTCAACACGCGACACTAAAGGGCACGCAGACGCTGCGCCGTCGATCGCCGGGAGGCCCGTGCCATGCGCATCCTTCTTGACCACGGGCTTGGCACGGCGGAGTCGCACCACGTGCTCACGTTGCCATCAATATGTTGTTTTTCTTTTGTCGATGCATGTCACGAACCGCACGCCACTTGATGCGAAATCATAACCCGATCACGAACCGCTCTAACGCCCTACACATATATTTGCGTAAATGGCCGACCCGAATGACAACATGGACGATGCCATGATGGATATTATCAACAATGACGCCTTACAAGGTGCCCAAGGTGATGACAACAATCAAGAAGTAGATGACGGGAGTCAGTACTTTGCCGATTATGAAGATGAGCAAGACAATGCTGGCGAGGTCTATCTACAATCTCTTATGTATACATGAAATTCAGAATAATTTCATTTGTCGTATAAATATATTTATTTAAATCTTTGTGTTTCTACATTCGTAGCCCTCTGGATCGACGACAACAACGGGGAAGAGTAGAAATGTACGAGGCCCGAAGAAGCCGTTGGAGGGTCGGTTCATTCTCTCGCAATTCGAGGAGGATACAGGCAAAGTACTTGGACCACATGCACAGAAATTTGTCAGCCACTGTGGGTACCTTGTAAGGGACAGGATCCCGATCAATGCTCGTGAATGGAAGCAAAAGAAAGTTGCTCCTCATATTAGTTTTGTCTCGATCGTGACAAGACACTAGTTTGGCAAGATGTCCTTCAACATTTCGCGCTTCGTCTGAAGGTGAAGCTTTGAAGGAGAGAGTTAGGAACTGGCTATGAAGAAGATGGCCACACAATTCCGGTGTTGGAAGAAGAAATTGTACAACACATTTATCGGGAAGAACTCGACGCCAGATTTCAACACTAAGGCCTACGTCAAGTTGAGGCCGTTTTGGGATGAGTTTGCAGTTCAAGACATCGGAAGAGGGTGAGGCACGGGTGAGAAGGAACCAGCAGAATGCGACAAAAGCAATACCACCATCACTTGGGATCGGTGGCTCTGAGTGCCATTCCTAAGTGGGAAAGAATGGAACAGGAGATTCTTGCCAAGGATCGAACGAGAATCAATCAACCGCCCGAAAGCGCCAAGTATTGGTTTTTCGGTCATGGGGAAGCTCGGACCTAGAGACCAGGAAAGATAGTGTATGGCGAAAACTCCAAAGAGCAAAGCAGAAGATTTGCTTATGCTCGAGGCTTACGAGAGTGGCAGGTGGCATTAACGAGAGATAAGGATGAGCCGACATACGCCCGGAGAGTCTTGAACACGGTGGGCGAACAAGAGGCTATGGGGAGGTGTCGGGAGCATGCCTTCCCTAAAGACAAAGCCACCTATAGAAGCCGCCAGAGAAAGAAGTACGAGGAGGCAGAGCGGATGCGCAGGATGGAGGAAATGGTTCTTGAGTCACGGAAGTGGCTCGTGAAGCAAGAGAGCGAGAAAAAGCACTTGAAGCCAAAATGAATGAGGAAATCAAAAGGCAAGTGCAGATAGCAAGAAGTTCCATCCAAAGGCAAAGCGCATCGAGCCGGAGTCAACATCACCCCTAATCGGTTGAAAAGGGATTATGCTTCCACGGAGGTGCCGGTGATTCAAGATGACGCAGGTGCGCTTCCCGTGGATGACATCACCGATCCTCTCACGACATGTGAGCCGCACATTCAGAGGGGAATGCCACGGTCATGGTGGCTATCGGTGTTGTATCTCAGTCGACCCTACGAAGACACCAAGATGCCATGGGGCATTAATACCTCCGGATATGCTAGCGTCTCGGTGGATAGAGTTGTGAAAGGTAATAGCAATGTGCCTCTTGACATTGAAGGAGGTGATGGGGAGAAGACTTTAGGAGAAGCGGAGAAGACATTCATATGTTGGCGCAAGCGCTATATCATTATTCTGGGCGTCACCTCCTCCTCCTCAACAACCTAACCCTAGGTGCGGATGAAAGTGAACGAAACATTTTTTCACTAATTATGTATTGGCTTAAATAACGGTTTACTCATACCACGTTGTTTTCACGCAGAACCTCCCCAACCTAAGTCCAATTATCCATTCACCACCGTCACAGTGTTAAGGGCGATGACAATGAAGTGGAAGACACATTTGCATCCCCACCGCCCCATCGCCTCCACGGCGGCTCCAACGCCGACGCCGCCATCGCCCCATCGCTTCCACGGCGGGCTCCAACGCCGCCACCGGCCGCCCATCGCTTCCACGGCGGGCTCCAACGCCGCCACCGCCGCTCCATCGCCTCCACGGCGGGCTCCAACGCCGACACCGCCGCCCTCTGCCAAAGAAGAGGCGCACCCCACAACGAAGGCGGCCCCACCGCCAAGAAGAAACCTCAGGAGAACACCGGCTATTTCTAAGACGCATTTAAACTTTCCTATGAGAAGAGGCCGAGAAATAGATGCTTGATAACAGATGTGGGCGGTTTCTTCGCGAAAGTCAAGGCTAAAAAGTGAAGCGGCGAAAACCTCGAGAAGCCGTACTTCTTCGTACCTCGAAGTTCTAAGGCAAAGGGTGGACGCCACCGAAAAAGTTACGTCATGCTCGTAAGGATTCGCCACTATCGGACTATGACCGCACTCTCACGAAGTCAATTGAGGAGGCGAAGAAGAAAGAGAAGAGAGCACGGAAGGGTGTTGCACAACTCGGGAACAATCACAACAATCGGTGCCCCGCTAGTTATTGGGAATGAATATGGTTCAAACACGAACGCTAGAACAGATATCCGGAAATGTGCATTTGGATCAACTTGATGAATTTTTAGCGAAACCGGTCTAAGCATTTCCCAAATACTCGGCGGAGCACACATCAAAAGTGCTCGGAAGTTGATAATTGGAAGAAGGAATATGTATATGGCAAGAGTCTATACAACCCCGAGAAGCTCATGGAACTTCAGACGCAAATGTACTTGTTAAACAAGTGGTACATGGCGGCGTGTCGCAGTAAAAGCGGATGACTATATTTGCGTCAAAATTAGAAACCATCATTACTTCGTGGCGATGACATTATAATGGTTCGGTTTAATGAGTTACACCGGCTATGCCACATGAACGCTCTAGACAAATCTCTCATCATTTGCTTTTGTGCAGATGCGTGATTCTTTCTTTTAATAATCTCACTCTAGCATATGTATATGTATAAGTAATTATCCTCACACTAGCTAGCATGTCTATACATATGCAGAGACATGATGAGAGACCTCACACGAGAAACGACAAGAACATTGGTTTCATTGATCCATATATCGTATTCAAGGACCCAAACACTCCCTACGATCAATGGAGACCTCAAACGGAGAGGAATTTCCGGAGGTTCTTGATCAACCAAAAGAACAAAAGATTTATACTCTTCCCTACAACTTTGGGTGAGTGTTGTTATCGTGTGCACATTTTACTTTACTTACTCAATCCAACATAAAGATATATATGTTGACTCTATAAACAAATCAAACTTTCATCGATCTTGATTGTCTTCGATCTCTCCGACGGTCATTTGCTAATCTATGACTCGTTGAGAAAACCGCAGAAGATTACCAAGATATGATAGACATTATCCGGGGTAACTTCGATCTTTAAATATTTATTCTGCTCTTTAACTCGCAATAGTTAATTAACGATCCAATTATTAGGCGGGGTTTGGGCTTGGTTCGATCAATTACTACCGTCCGGATCCGAAAGCGCCACTTCTCGATCCACACCGATTGGATGTAAGTTGTACTAGCTCCCCGCATCTTTACCTTATCATGCTTCACTCACGCGGGATGACGAGAGTAATCTTTTATATCGCATGATGGGTTCTACTGCAGCCACCAGCAACAATTTGTGTGGATACTACGCTTGCGAGTTCCTCATGGTGTATGCAAAAGAACCCATCTACAGATGCGTAAAGCACGTAACAAGTATATATAATAAATCCATTTTATTTATTTGTTGCTATTAAATAAATCTTATGTATATTAATACTTCTTTCGCTTAATGCAAATTGAAGGAGATATGGTTGAAGGAACAGTGTTGGATATGGACCGCCTCAAAGGAATTCAAGAGACTATGGCAGATTTCTTAATGAGCATGTCCTCAAGCCCCAAGACCGAAGTTCTACTTTAACCCAGATGAACAATTGAAGCCAAACCAGACGAACATTTGTATGACATTTAAGTGGAGGACAACATTTGTGTTGTAAATACCAAGGATGCATGAATAATGTTGTAAATTTTATATATATATATATATATATATATATATATATATATATATATATATATATATATATATATATATATATATATATATATATATATATAGCTCCATAATATATATAGTTTCATACTTTATTTGTGTGTAATAATGTTCCAAACTAAATTATATGTGGGCGTATACATATATTAGCAAATAAGAATACGATTTGAAAACCTAATGTAATTGTAAAACCAAAATCAATAATGAATTGAAATGGAAACAAAAAAAAAAAAAACACCTTTAGTCGGTTGGTAATACCAACGGGATTAAAAGGGCTGACCCGTGTGCTGACCTGAGACCTTTTAGTCGGTTGGTATTACCAACCGGGACTAAATCGACCTTTAGTCCGGGCCGGGACCGGGACTAAAGGTGAGACATTTAGTCCCGATTTCCTAGTCCCGGCTCTATAACCGGGACTAGAGGCCCTTTAGGCCCGGGACCAAAGGTCTGTTCTGTAGTAGTGGTACAACCAGGTTCTTCACCTGCACGCTTGGATCGTCGTCCGACGACTGTGTTGGTTATAATCTTGACACGTAATTTATTTAGAGTTTGCATAATTGTGTTCACGTGCACAAGTGTGTTAATGTTGCATGTTAATTAGTTTGATCGAGTTTTGTAGCTGCATGTATAAGCAGCTGTGTGTGTTGATTAGTGGTCAGCATGCATGCTTGCATGAAGGGGAGTGGAGAAGGTGGCAGTCAGTTGAGTTAGTAGTGCATGCATGAGTTAGTGGAGCGTTAGTGAATTAAGATAGTTAGTTGGGAGGTTACATGGGGTTAAGTGGAACATTTCTTAGGAGGTAGTGGCAGTAATGTATGGCATGTTTAATTAGTTGCATATTGCTGCATGTAGGAATGGCGTGGTCTTTATAAAGACTTGTAAGCATTTGTATTGAAATGAGAAGAGAGAAGAAAATGTAGCCTAAGTTGTACGTGTGTCTCTTCTCCTTCCTTTATTCTCTTTGTGTGCTTGTGTTTCTGTGTGAGAGCCAACGAGAGAAACATAAGTAAAGAGAGAGAAACAAGGTGAGTGTTTTTCATGTGCGTGTGAGAGGAATCACCGAGTGATTTCCAACAAACTATTGAGTCCTACCACATGGGGCGTGGCACATGCCAGCTCAACCTCCGTCCATCGCGTCTTGGGACCTCAAGGGCTGCGTCACTGTCTCAAGACGGTCACCAACGCTTGTCCGGGCGAAGGCGACTTACCGGGCGACGGTCAAGGCTCTGGCTAGTGTGGCAGTGTCCGTGGAACCCGCGGTGACCACATTCAGCAGAGGCACCACCCCTCCTCCACCTCCCCCCCCACCCCCTCCCCCACCGGCGGCTGGCAGCGACCTCGCCACCTCACCGCACTGCAGTCTCCCCTTCTCTCGTCACCCTCACTCCGCCCAACCTAACGTTCTCGATCTAGCGCCGACGTCTTGTCGTGCCTTCCTTCGCCGCCACCCACCACCTGGCCTCCCTCGGTTACCGCCCGGCCTCCCTCTACAATCAGGGGAACGGTGAATCCGTCATGAGCGACGGCGAAGCTCTAGGAACAGTAAACCCGTCACCCATGGACAAGCTTCTTGTATCTATACCGTCAAGCGGTATACCGTTTTGTTGTTTTTCTCGTCCTCAATTTACCCAGACTTACCAAACTGGTCGAATGTTTTTGTGACTGGTGATTCGTGGCGCGTGCGCAGCTGTTCATTTGTGATTAACAATTAATTATTAAATGTTTTGGGTGAATATGTATGGCTCGTCTCTCTCCGGTTCCCTCTCCCATCTCGAGCTCCCCAAAATCTCGAAACCCTAGCCATGGCGACGCCAATTGGTGAGTGCGTCAAGATTCAGGAGGATCCCATGGCGCGCAGCCAAGTTTTAGAGAGTTTGCAGTGGGGTCGGATCCCTTCTACGGTTCTACCACCTTGAGCCGCTGATGAGACCACAACTCTGGCCTCGTCCCACACGCACAACGGTGAGTTTTCGGGGTGGCTAGAGACAGGTTCCCGGCGATTCTATTAACAGATCAATTGTTCTAGGCAAAATCTAATCAGACACTCCATTATATATTCCCTCTAAAGAAGCCAGAGCAAGACTTAATTGAAAATGAATGGGGAAATTAGCCACAGGGCACTGTAAATGTGCGTCATTTGCCAACCGACATCCAAAAAACGGGGTTACGCCATAAAACACTTTTAAAAAGTATAATTTTGTCGTAGGACACTGAGACCATTATTTTATCATTTTTGGACCAAAGAGGAGAGAGAAAACACGTGAATTGTCAATTTTTCCGTTCCCTCTCTCCCCTTAACTCTTTCTTCTCCCCATTCTATTTCTTCTCTTCTCACTTGGAGCTATGGGCTTCAGCAACTAGACGGCGGAGATGGCAGAGTCGCTCGACCTCGCCAGCTGGGTCCGCAACCGCCGCGACGGGACCGTGGAGGCCCTCCTCTCCGGAGACCCCGCCTAGGTCGATGAGATGGTCTCCCACCACCTCCCTGTTTGCCTCAGGCTCTGCACTATCAGTGCTTCTTGGCGAAGTGTTATAATTGGAGTGCCTACCATTCGGTTGTCGTCGAGGCTGCCGCCGGCGCACAAGTCGCCGCCTCCCTCGGGAAGTCGCCGCAAGCGCAGAAGGAGTTCGAGTTCTACCTCTCCAACTTTGAGGCACACCTCATCACCAACGCCAAGAGCAATGTCGTGGCGCAGGCAACTACCGCCAAGCTCGGCCTCGCCCACGCCACCGCGAGCCTGAAGGACGCTACCGGCCTGGTCCACCTCGTTGGACTCTCCGACGCGTGCTCCACCATCCAAGGCCATTTGTGCTTCTCCAATGACCACGGTGATCGTGCTCCCACTATTCCACGTGGACGGCCTCCCCGGCGGGCGCCTCAGCTCCCTGGCCTGCGGCGCCTCCGTCACGCTCCCCGCCGCCGGTCGCTTCTCGTCGTCCACCTTCTGGGCCGACATGTGCGCGGCGGGTACCATGTGGTACACCACGGTGCCCACCATCCTGTTCATCCGTAGCTGCAACGCGTCCTTGGCGGCGGCCATCCTGGAGAAGCTGGAGGCGGCGTTAAACATCTTTGGTGCTAGACGCGACGTTAATGACGGCGAACTCATTGCCGCAGATGGGCCGCGAAGCTTCGGGTCGGTGGGGGCGGGTGGCGGGGCAGGAGTTGGCGATCCTGGATGAGGAGGGCAACTGGCAAGGTGTGCGTGAGGGGGGCGAATGTGATGCAAGGGTACAAGAACAACCCGGAGGCGAATGAGACGGCAGGGAGCTCATCAACCGCGGCGGCGAGAAGATATCGTCGATGGAGGTGGACTCCGTGATGCTCAACCACCCGGCCATCGCGTAGGCCAAGTCGGACCAAAGGGCGAAATTGACACATCGTGTGCTTTCTCTCTCCGTCTGGCCCGGAAATGATAAAATAATGGCCTCGATGTCCTATAGCAAAATTACACGTTTTTATAGTGTGTTATGGCGAAACCATATTTTTTGAATATCCATTGGCAAATGACGCACATTTGCAGTGCCCTGTAGCCAATTTCCCCAAAATGAATCAAATTATTGACTGTGTCCGGCCCTAATCAACCCATTCTTTCCCGGGCAATACAAAGTGGTCAGCTAGGTAGAAGATAAGATACTGATACAATACTAGGTGGCTAATAACCATACTTATCAATTACATTCCGATACCGATCGGAATGATCGAAACATGCCATACCGGCACACCATAGCCTCAATCCTGTACTGGCCTCAATACCGGTCATTTCGGTCTATTCCGGTCCATTCCACACATTCTGTTACTGGACAAAATTGATGTAACCACTCATTTGAATCAACTCAGAAGGCTCAGTCCAATAGTACTCCTTTGGTAAGTAAAATTATACTAGACTATAGTAAAATATATGAAGTTATGAACTATGTTTTATTATTTGAGTACGTACTACCTTAGTATTTATGAAGTCATTGAACTATGCGCCATTTTTATTCTATGATTATGTATTTGAAGTGAGATTCTAAGTGAAATTATATGTACATATAATCACATATATATTTATAAATAAAAATATATTATTATCTTAAAATCCAAAACGATATGCCGGAATAGACTGGCGTATTTCATATCAAGAGACAAACCGGAATAGCCTCCAAAATAGAATTGACAACTATGCTAATAACACATGATGTTTGCTTGCAGATTGCAGTGCACTAACATCCCAATTGAATTTTTTTTTTTTGGCAAGTAAAGTTGGTCTCGACAAGTAGCTGGGCCGGATCACTTTGACGAGTCCGTTTTGCATGCTAGCCAACCTAATGAAACAGTTTGTGGCGACGAAAGATTATCTGCACAGTAACAAGAAGAAACCTCCCAGTGGGCCTTCCAATTAAATATCTCCTAGAGATTTGTCTGACAAGTTGACAACAGGCAAACAGATCTGTATGATGCCTGCCTTGATGGATCAAAACCCCCAGGTAAACCACAAAGAAACGGGGTAGCCATCGATCACAAACTAGTGATAGACACTGACAAGGCGGCAGGAGGTTCAGCATAAACAACCCAAAAAGAAGATGTAATGCTGCACTGATAAAAACCAGCTAATAAAAAAGGAACAAGCAGTTTGCACAATCCAATAAGACTCCCATGCAAACTCAAAAGATTCCACCCACAGTGTTCCGCACACATGCAACTGCGTCATGAGCAACTCAGGATCTTACATAATATACAGAATTCTCTAACACTTGCAGTACCATAACACAGTTAGGAGACAAAGAAGTTCAAGATTGAATAGGCTTGATCTTAAAGTGGAGGTTGATAAGTGAAAACACGAAACACTTCAGATCCTGCACACAAAAACATAAAAGATGGTTAGGAATAGCTTTCATTTACAGGTCTACGGTGCTGTGCACAACCAAAATACTAGTTTTCGTCCGGAGGAGTTTAAACCAAATAGTCAAGAAACTGGATGGGTTAGCGCCTCATTACACTTTAACTCTGTACATGCCATTAATCATCCTTACCTCTAAATTGACTATCAAATCAGCCTCCACATTAAGCCACATCACCTTTAAAACTATAGCCATCGGATCAAAATCGATTAACATAAAAACTCTTGGATCTTAAGTTCAATGATCTGTCTCAGTTTGATGAATTCCCCCGTGGAGAAAGAAGGGTTGGAAGTTGGAACCGCACTTACTGAATACGAGCAACGGTTTGTTAACAGGCACCTATTCATGAAGACAATGTTTCACTTTTTATAAACGAAATTCGGTATTGCAAAAAACATTGTCATCTTTGTGGAGCTTCGTGCATAGCAGCATGGGCAGCTGGGCACAAGAGGAGGAGAGAGAAGAACAAAGTTGTGGCCAGGAGATGCGAACCGTCCAAGATTGCCACGCTCAGGATCATCCAGTTGAAAGGTCATGGTTACCAAGGAACTACCCCGAGAACATACATAGTAACTTCCTGTAACTTGTAAGAGGTAAAGAATATAGATTTAACTAATGCGTGACTGCGTATTGGTTATGTTTGGAGAGATGGTTCTTGCCTGACATTCCTGCCTCTGTGCGATTCTTACATGTATTCTCAATCAGCAATGGCTGCTTTCTTGCAAAAAGATTTATAGTGGCCATTTCTTTAAAGAAGATTTATATGGGTCATTAATTAAGATGTACTAAAACCAGCATTAGGACTTTCCTCTAATCAACAAGTTCCGGTTGTTATATTTATTATTTAACCACGTTTCTTACTCTGACCATGGTTAATCAATCTTAGTTTGCACTCAGCCTTTTTTCTGTCTCTTTCCCTCCTACAAGCTACATATGTGCATATGCACATTCGCTCTGCTGGACAATCCTGTTTGCAATTTCCAAGGCAATTCAACATATACATAATGGCTGCACAGTGCGATAACAAAATACTGTAAAAGGCGCATGCTTGGTGCACCGATAGAGCCCTAAGTCTACCTCAACATTATTGGGTCATGATTTATAAAACACAATTCGATGGTTCTGAAGCAGGGCCTCAAAGCCCCCTTATGTAAAGATTGGTTCCCCTACCCAGCTTGAAGAAGCCCATTATTACACAATAATATGGCCGTCCATGACATTTGTTCACTAAGCAAACCTAACATAAGATTAAGGATGTAATGATAAATTGTTAACTACGGTAGATGAGTTTGGTCATTTTTTAAGTAGAAAATTCAAATTAAGAACGAATGTGCAATGCAGACAATAAGAATGCCATCAAATATCTAATACGAGCATCACTTCATCAGCCATGGCACGCAACACCTATGAATCAATTAGAGCGTACTAGCATCCAAAGCAATTATTCTAAGAATTAGGATCGAATTTGGTCAGACCTGGACGAGGTAGTAGAAGATGCGGAGCCCTTCCGGGTCCTTGCTGGTCTGGACGTCGACGAGGGAGCCGATCTTGGAGGTGGTGAAGGAGATGTGCTCGTTCCCCATGACAATCTCGAGCTCCTGCCTGCCCACGCGGTCGGGCTCCGGCCAGTTGTTGTCGTCCTCCTTCATAATCTACAAAATCGAGAAGAATCCATTAGATTTAGAGATCTCAGCAAAACCCTAACCCTAGGTTTGCTCGTGGAAGGGGAAGGGGGGGAGAGTAGAAGAAGAGAGAAGAGTAAGTACCTCGGACTCCTGGATGATCCTCCTGGCCTCGCGGAGGACGGAGGGGGAGACGAAGACCTCCTTGCGGATCATGGTGTCGTTCTTGTAGTTGGAGTTGTTGGCGTAGCGGAGCTTGCCGTCGGGGCGGAACTCGAACTCGAGGAACTCGTGCCCGAACTTGCCCTTGTGTCCCACGTAGTACCGCAGGTAGAACTCGCCGCCGCTGCCGTCTTCGCCGCCCGTCGCCATCGGTGTGGTCTCCACGGCCGCCTTGTCTCTCCTCTCATTTGGCATATTTGTCCCACCACTTTACGTTCAATTGTCAGAATACCACTCAATGTCTTAATGATATGTGAGTCCGGGACCCAGATATCATTGAGACATCAGATGATATTCTGGCAAATACACATAAATTTAATGGCAAAACATCAATTATCTATTTCCTTATCGGGGGCTGATAGATCATGCAGTTTTCGTCTCGAATTATTTTTTATTATTTAATTCTTTTTAAAAGTTATTTTAAAGATAATCTCTTCTTAACTTTATTTTCAATTCTAACCCTTTTAGCTACGTCATGCCTCGTGGCGTGACCAAACTGTTCTGTCACGCCACCGACCGCGGCGTAACCAAATTATGCTATCACGTCACTCTTCTTCGTGTGACAGAATTTAGCCTAAAACTGGATGCGTCCAAAGGGGTTAGTGGCGTGACAGCATAGTTTGGTCACGCCACGGGTCATAGCGTGACTAAAGGGGTCAGAATTGGAAATAAAGTTAAGAAGAGTTTATCTTTGAAATATTTTTTAAAAATGGATTAAAAAATAAAATAAAAAGGCTCTTTCATCTCAGCCGACGGCAATTTGTCCTAGCCTTTGTGACCCAAGTAGCCCATCAGGTTAGGCGCGCGGGGCAAACTAGGCCGTTTTCATAGGCTTTATCGGACATGTGCTCTTATTTTGCAACTCATGTCCAGAATCCAGTTTGGAGTGACATCATTCATCGTTGGCCCAGGAAAGCAATCTATGACTGCATTATGTAGGGCGGTATGTATGGTGCATATGAAGACATTGGTGGACATATACACATGGTTGATCTGAGCCGTCCAACTCGAGATCAGCGGGCCAGATCGATGCGGACATTCCCACCTCCCCACTTATGGCGCTTTTGCAAAACCCCCATGCGACTTTTATCCCCAATCCGTCCCCTCCCTCCCACATCGATGGACTCCTCCCACTCCCATTCAATCTCCCCCACATAGGAGCTAGGGTTAAGGAGAGTCGCCGCCGCACGCTGCCTGTGGCCGTTGTCGCCTCTACGACTCCTCTTCCATCTGCGTCATTGCCCCCACCGTCCTCCATTGACACGGCGAGCCCCCCTCTGACGATGGCTTCCATCTATCACGCCCTAGGGTGGCCTCCATGTAGGCACGCGCCCTGCTCTGCACCGAGCCCTCTCCCTTGCGTCGGCGCCCTGCCCTTGCTCGATCCGGTCGCTCCTCCCCTTGCACCGAGCCCCTCCCCTGCGTTGCCCCCCTCCCCTTGCTTGATCCGGTCGCTGCTCTGTGAGCTTGCTGTCGGTGCTGTCGATAATACCAAGGATGAAGAGGAGGACATGGAAGAATCCGATGTCAAGCAACCGAAGTAAACATTTTAGATGCAGCAGAGTGCTTTTGTATTTGTAGATGTACTGTGACACTATATTGATTGATGTGTAATCACTGAATGGAATGAGATTATTGTATAATTGCCATGATTGGCATTGTTCATGTTTTTATGAGAAGTGTCATGTTTGCTGAATATTGAGAAGTGTCATTGACCTGATACTACTCATGTTCTAGCTCATGTAATTCAAACATTTCTGAATAAAAAATGTGAAATCATTGTCATGGCTACATTTTCAATATAAAAGCATGATTGATGCATGCATGCCACTCAATCAGGCTATCTAAATGTTGTACAAGCTGAAATGTCTGGTATCAAGTGGAAATGTTTGCAATGTTTGCGTCTTCCTGACATGTGAACTAGTCATGTGAAAAAGTTGATTGGAAGCTTCATTGTTGGTTAGCTTCAGCAAATGGAGGCATACAATGGTATAGTTGTTTCTTGATGTATCAGTGAATGTGATACAGCTGGATGAGCTAGTGAATGTGATACAACTAGATGAGTTAGTGAATATGATACTACTCTTTCTTGATGTATGCAATCAGAACCATGCAGATTTTCTTGAATGTATCAGTTCATTATGCCTGCCAGAATCAGAACCATTAGTTATTGAATGTATTAGTTCATTATGCCTGCCAGAATAAGAACCATTAGTTCTTGAATGTATTAGTGAATCAGAACTCATTCATCATTCCATTATATGAGGTCATGCTGCCAGAATTTAATGTCATTGGAGCACATCCTGATACTGTTGCATTCAACCTGATCTGATATGCCTGAATCCATTATATGAGGTCATGAAACAGTATCAGGAATTTCTTTGCATATCTTCTGCTCAGAACCATGCAAATTATCTTGATGTATACAAGATGTTGTTAGCTACTGCTCACTGATGATGCAAAAAAAAAAATCAGAAGCATGCATTTACAAGATGGTGCTAGCTGCTACTCACTAGTACCAACCAGAAGCATGCATATATGCTAGCTGCTGCTCACTTCTGCTCACTGCTACCAATCACAAACATCAGAAGCATGCATCTGGATCTTTATGCAATCAGAAGCATGCATTTACAAGATGGTGCTAGCTGCTGCTCACTGCTACCGATCACAAACATCAGAAAAATGCATGTAATTTTGGTAGCACTACAACAGCTACTCTTGATGCCAGATTATGTACTTTTGGTTTCAAGAAATTTTGTGTAATACCTCTTGTGCACTAGACTAGGTAAAATGTAGTGCTTTGTAATGTACTAAAATGTTATCTGAAATGCTATATAAAATGTTGTCTGAAGGCTCTCTGAAATGCATGGGGTGTTGTTTGAGTGCTATCCAAAATGCTATTATGATATCATGCTTTTCTGAAATCATGCTATTCTGATATGAGTACACCTCAAATGCGTGGGGTGTTGTCTAAGTGCTGTCCAAAAAGCATTTGTAATCCTGATATTCACCGCACATCGCTACCAAAAAGACTATAACCAATTGATATCAGAATAGCATGATTTTGTGATATCAGAATAGATACTCCAAAACAAGTCATATCCAAGAAATAATTACAGAGTGCCATGAAACATTTTAAGTTCAGGCAACGAAATCATAATGTTGCTTTCATTGACTCCATTAGCTAGACATTTTCAGGAATAAGCTTACACATTCAAGTCCATGCTTCCATTCCAAAAAAAAACATAGCACGCACATTTGGATCATTCATACAACACAAAACATGCAGCACCAACAAGCTAGATACCTAGGAAGAATTCAAGATATCTAGAAACCTTTCATCTCCAGAAGGTATGTGGGCTTCATCAGCGGCTTCACAACAAACTTGAATGGTCCTTCAAATGCTCCAGAGACGAATTCATCTCTAGAAGCTAGTATGGCTACCATTGCTTCCCTCGGTTGTGGGCTTGATAGCAACCAATGATGCACAGGGGGAGGTGTCTGGTGGGCGGCACAGGGGAGAAGCGGCGTAGGGGGCGGCACACAGCAGAGGCTCAGGGGAGAAGTAGCAGGGGAGACTCGGTGTAGCGACGCTGCGCAAGGGAGGGGAGGCGGTGCAGGATGCGACACGGCGCTGGGGAGGGGAAGGGACGCGGCGACGGTGGCAACCCCCTAACCCTAGCTTGAGACAAGGGAACTCGCGGGGGATTTGGAGGTGATGGAGCTCAGACTGAGGATGGGACGAAGGAGCAGGCGAGGGATTTGGATGAGCTGGGGAGGGGGGGGGGCAAAACGCATAAACCTGTATGTTAGCAGGGGCACGCCCAGCGAGATCTCATCCACTCCTTCGTGATTGGATGGCCCCAGTTGGGTTTGTGCATATGTACACAAAAGATGGCTTGTGCACCTGATATGTTGCCATTATGTGGTTGTGGTTTGTGGATGCCGCCACAGCGACAAATAAATAATTTTTTAGAAAAAACATATTACACAATCACGTCGGCCATCTTCACACCCTCAACTCTCCCTCCGCATTTTGGGAACACTGGAAATAGTAAATTAATTGCAACGACACCCCCCAGTCAGCACTGTTACCAACTGCCATCACACATATATTACCGCGTTGCCATGGGAGCTCGTCTCCACATACCCCAACATGTTGAGCATTGCCACCATGCTAGGCCTACAATATGCTTTTGGCTTCACCATCACGCTCGGCGAAGCTCCACCATGGCCCATGTTGCATCACTACATCGACCTGTCTCAACCACACTTGCAAGCACTACATCGTTGGTCTTCTATGCAATACTGAACCAAATAAGATATTAGGATCGGATGCCGAAGTAGCTGTTGGATCTTACTTATGGCCTATTTAGTAGAGCTTCTGCTCTCGTATTCTCAACTAGAGTAGTCGATGCCTAATCAAACACCCTAGCTCCCCAAAATTGGATCCTAGAATCTATGCGAGAGAGGAGCGCAAAATGACCTAGTGCCTTCGGGCTGATTCTGGTGGGGGAGCCGGTCCACTCGAATGAATATGTCCCTTGAAGTTGCTAGTATTTACTAGCAGTATGCCACCGGTATACCCCCTTCACTCCTCCCACTCGGCAAGTCCTCCATTCGCATCTCGTGTTGGGTCGAAGCAGAAGAGAGGCGTCCAGGCAACTCGGAGCGATGACCCCAGCGACCACCACGACTTCCACTAGTGACCTCGGCGACCACCATAGCTTCCACCCGTGACCACCACAACGACCTCCCCTTCCTTCTCGCCTCCCGTCAAGGTAAGTGGTTGTCACCCTAACCCTAGTTTGCCAGCAGGCTCCCTACGCCCGCCTCCTCGGCCTCCCACTCTCTCTCACCGGTCTCGTGCTGCTTCATTGCAGGAGATCCCTACCAGCGGCCCGCCCCCTGGCCGCTTCTTCCCTCGGATCCGTGGAGGTAAGAGCTCACCGTCGCCCTTGCTCCTTGTCCTCCCTCCTCCTCTTTGGTTCGTATGGTGTAGATCTATGTTGGATTTGGTAATTAGAGGAAAATGTGTAGGATATTGTGAGCTATTTTGGTTGTGATTTGTTAGGATTTGGCCCTAGGTCTTGTTCATGTTCAACACTGAACTACCTAGCACTGTCCAACACTGAATTTACACGCGATGCTAGTAAATATTACAATAAACAAAATATTAGTAACTGCCTCAGTTATTTTCAGTTCAGTTGAAACACATGCTTCAATTTTCTGAAAATGTGAGTTGTGGTAACGTGATAAAATCGCAATCCCCTGATAATTAAAATGCATGCAGTAACTAGTCTTGAACCAGTTTCAGAGAATTTTTTGCCTAGCTGGTTACCTCCATGCCATATTCCATTCTCAAGTGGTAAAACCAGGGGTACAATGATCTTTTCCCCTCCAATCCTCTATTTCAAGGTTTTGGGAGCCAATCTCGTACCAAACACTTTCCTCAGCCAGTTACAGATTCTTAGAGTAGTGGGATCTAGGAGAATCAAGAGTATAAGCTGAAAAAATAGAATCGGAAGCTCCACCAAGTAGGCTCACCTCTCAGCCATTCTATTTGAGGGATTGAGGGTGGGGACTGGGGCGCATTGGTTAGGATAATTAATGAATATTAATGAAATGACAGGATGTTGTTTGATCCTGAGCCATTGGATATCACAAATCAATTGCTAGATTTTGATCTGAATGGCAGGCACAGATGCTATTAATCGAATTGCTAGGAATGATTCCTGTATACAAAACTGGGTGCATATAAGAAAGAACCATACTACTCGTTTTTATATAGTATTAGTATAGATGTGTACAAGTGTGACAATCATACAAATTTACATAGCTGGATCTTAGCGAAAAGTGTGACAATTAAAGTGTGCAAATAAATGAAGAGTATGGAGGTCATTTTCTGTTGCTCTTTAAGTTATACTAGAACGTGAAGCACGCTACGCTAGCATCGTCTTTGGTTCGTCGAGGTGGTGAGCATTCTGTTGATGCGGTAGAGAGGCTTGAGGCGGATGTACAGAGAACAACGTTTCCGGTAGGTTTAGAAAAGACAACCGTTTAGTACTGGTATGTAGTGGTCATAGCACATAGGCATGATAGGATTAGTTATGTACAGGGGACTGGGAATTGCTATGACGGATGCTAGATGACAAGATAGATCTAGCAGTAATACAACCGAGAAGCGTGCTCGGTGACAAAAATTGTCTGTCTATTTAATGCAACTACATGTTTGCCAAGCAGTCACGATGCTCTGTTCGCAGAAGCATGGCAGTCCGATCTTAGGGCAATGGTTGCATAGTAGCAGGCTATAGAAATGGAGGAGATAGAACTTGATTAACATAGTAGATGGCGAAGATTAGAGGCAGTCTAAGGTATTGTATAGTGTAGCGATACCACTTGTTGTTTAATTGGCCTCTAGCTTCGCCGACGTTAAGTTTCCTAATGGAACTTTTCCTGTGTAGCTCCGTTGCGCTAAGAATTGGATGGGTGATGATGGCATTAGACGCAAGCAAGTAGCTACCAGTGCCAACTTTGACAACATATTCCATGAAAATGTCAAATGCAGTATAATGCAGCTTGACCCAGACCTAACAAATCTTGCAGCATATTTCGAGAGTAAAGCCCATCTCTCAAAGATTATAGCAGATCTTCGCATAGTACAATACAAATCCATGAAATTAATAACCGAAAAGGAGCGTGGAATCTTGAAACTGAAGAATAAATCAAGGAAAATCGGAATGGAAATCAAAATCATAATATACTCTGAGATAGTATTTCTGTAAGATCGACACAATTAACGATACTTATGGGCTATTGTGTACGATGCATAATTAATAGCCTACTAAGATAGCATTATAAGGTTTTATTTGGTTTAAAAAAGAAGAAGGCAAAGTTAGTCAAAATATCATGCAAAACAGACATGACTGATATGACACAGTCAAACACTAAAATTGATTTTAATCTCTCTAATGAGCTAATTTTATTTTTCACATTAAACTAAAAGGGTAGAAGTTGGTGTACTACAAAATGGAAACATTTATACTTTAAAAGAAACAAATGGTATACATTGGTAAATAGCAATCTAGAACAGATAAACATATTTGAAGACTATATCAGTAGTGCCTGTGTAACGTCCTAGTTTTTATGAGTTTTTGAAAATTTTCAAGTTTAAAATTAACCATTTGGCTTTGTTGAATTGCTCAAGCTTAATTTAAAGATTTAAAAAAAATTGGAAGCGATTTAATATGAATTGATCGAACTCCAATTAATTCGAATTTGGTTTATTTTGAGTGTTGGAGTTCTCTGGTGTTTGAAAATCCTCTTTCTCTGCTCGTTCCATTTTCCCGTTGGTCACCTTCCCTCCTCATGACCTCCTCCTCAGGACCTCCCTCCTCAGGACCTCCTCCTCAGGACCTCTCCTCAGGACCTCCCTCCTGAGGACCTCCTCCTCTAGACCTCCTCCTCAGAACCTCTCCTCAGTAGGGGTGTTCGTTCGGTTTTTTCGGTTCGGTATATACGGTAAATACGGTATTGTTAGTTCGGTAAATATGGTATTTTTAATAATACGGTCCAGTTTCGGTAAATCCCAATTTATTTCGGTAAGGTATCGGTAAATACCATATTTACCAAAGTTGACGCAAATTGCGAACGAGTAACGACGTTGTGGCAAGCCGGCAAGCACATGTGCAGATGTACCCCCGGCAAGACCCACGATCCTGTGAGATTGCAATGTTGGTGACTTGGTGTTGGCTTTGCTGTTGCTGGCTTGTTGTGCATGCAGCAACCAACATGCACAATTGCACTTCACATGCACTGATGCCATCTAATGAGCACATGCACAATTGCACTTCACATGCACTGATGCCATCTATTTATCTAATGAGCATGATACGGCAGTAACGGCACAACCCAACCCCTTTAGTCCTTTACTTAATTCGACAGCCACTAGCCCAGCATCCAGTCAAAGGAGAAAGGAGCAGCAATTCACGTGGGCCCACAATCAATACATGGGACGCTGGGCGCATCACAACATCAGAACCAACACTGAAATTTGGTGATGGGCCGAACGGCAAGCGCGGAGCGCGCGTAGCTCTGCCTCCAGAGTCCAGAGCGTGGCATGGGCCTGTGGACCGTGGATGTCGACAAGTGCAAGCACAGCGCGACGCACCCGAGCCAGAGCAGCTATAATATGGGTTCGGTTTTTCGGTTTTTCGGTTTTGACCGTTTTACGAAAAACCGAAATACCAAAAAATTCGAATACCGTGTCGACATCGAATACCGGTCAAACCGAGTTGACCGGTACGGTTCGGTATTTTCGGTTCGGTTTATTCGGTTCGGTTTGAAAATGTACAGCCCTACTCCTCAGGACCTCCTCCTCAGGACCTCTCCTTAGGACCTCCTCCTCAGGACCTCTCCTTAGGACCTCCTCCTCAGGACCTCTCCTCAGGACCTCCTCCTCAGGACCTCTCCTTAGGACCTCCTCCTCAGGACCTCTCCTCAGGACCTCCCTTTTGGTCACAACCACCCCTTTCGGTTTGGACCACCCTTTCGATTTTGACCATCCCCGCCTTGGTCATCTTTCACCTCTGCCCGTGTCAGCGCCGTGCACGCGTTTCACGCCGACTTACCTGCCCCTGCCGCGCGCATTAAATGTGCCTGTCACTTTTGCTTCGAGTCATGCCTCTGCTCTGTCCCGTCGCCTCGCCTCACCTGCTCCCATCTCGTCGCTCTACGTTGGCCAGAGTTCCGCTGGTGCGCCCCACCCGTTGAGCTGCCTCTCTCCTCCTCCTCCTCGGCTGCTATAAATAGAAGCCCCGGAGCCTCTCGTCCTCCTCTTCCATTTTTCCCATTTTTCCTTCCTTGTCCTTGCGACCACGTTGAGTAGTCGTATCCTTTTTGGACCTCCTTCCGACCAGTCGCGCCTCCTTCCGAGAGCCCGTTCTCCTTCATTCGAGCTCCGATTTGAATGAATCAAATCTCTTAATTCTGTATCTTTCTTTTGGCTCTAGTTTGGTGCTTTCGTTGGAGTTTTTTGTGGATTTGTTTTATTTATCTAGCTCCTTTCGCACGTGTAGAATCCGACTGCTTTTAAGAATTCGTGGGCTCGACGACCTCGACCGAAGCATCCCAACTCTTCAATGAAGGCAAGTCGTAGAGCTTTGATCATGTCGTACCCAGTTTACAAAAATTACATTGTTTTATACCAACATGCATGGCTAGTGGTATAAAAATAGTTTGGGAAATAGCTAAATACCTACTCGACAGTATGACTCCTTGAATACTTGTGATTGACATGTACCCTTGAAAAACCTGGGTAATCTTAGTTGGATATTTTTGAGATACCAACATGGGTGCGTATATTGCTTAGACATGCTTTAGTTATACGATGTCTCTCGATCACATATTTTGTGAATGATGAATTTGACTTAATGATATATGGAATTGTGGCGTGGCCACTGTTGTTAAAAGATGTTGTGCCATGGCTAGGGTGGTCATTTGGCCAAGATGAACCCAAAATGATTTTTACTCGGGCGAGTGATCGTGTAGTAAAGGGGGTGCAGGAAGCACATTGGGATGTGGTTGTCTCACCTGAGTAGTCACTAAGGGCTTAACCTTATAAGCCATTGATATGGACCATACCGTACAACCATATGTCTAGAATGGGGTGGACCTGACCAACTAATTAGCAATGCTTTGAGTCGGTTCTGTTTTGGTTGAGAATGACGTAAGAGGGGGCTAGGAAGGCGAATCCTTAGCGAGCGGAACTGGGTCAAAACAGAGCTTTGTAAAGGCCTTGTCACGTGCTCTAGACTACTCATCTAAGGTAGTGAGCAGGAGCATCGATGGATGCCCAACCAACTAGAGAAGTCGTGTCTTGTGGGTCAAGCTGTACAACCTCTGCAGAGTGTAAAACTATTCGAATAGCCGTGTCCCCGGTTATGGACAATGCTTGGTGATTTCACGCAAGGGGTAGACTTTCTCAAAAATATTGGTCGTGGTGGGTTTCGAGTGGTCTGGGAAGTGAACAGGGCATTCACGAGTGGTCTGGGAAGTGGACAGGGTGTTCACGAGTTGTTTCAAAGAAACTTGATTACTTATGTATTAATCTTTCAACTTGTGTCTTGCAATCTACTTACTGTATTTCCAGTCAATTCTGCTTTCTGCAAAGTAACCATAAAGCTATCATTGTCAAGCCTGGCATGAATACTATTTGCACACATTTCTCTACGACTTGCTGAGTACATTCAAAGTAATCACGGCTTTATGCCCTCTGGTTGATCAATTGCTGAAGAGGACCCAGGAAGCTCCGAGCTCTTTGAAGAGGAGTTCTTCGAAGACCATGCGAGCTAGGAGACATCCCCCACTCTATTGCCTGTGGGCATGTCGAATGGCTTCCACGAGTGTTTTGTTTTCTGCGGTGAGCTCTCTTTTGTTGTAAGCCCTGCGTGGCAACTCTGTAAAAACCTTGACCATAAGGTCTTTTGCTGCTTTTAATATTAATTTGTCTACTTCTTCTATAGTTTGTTGTATAGTTTTGATTACATCGATGTTGAAACTGTGTGAGCTAGTTGCTGATCTTGGAACTAGCTCAGAATGCACAGAGGGTCTCGGGGTTGCTTACCTAAGGACCCAACAGCGGTGGTATCATAACCATTTCGACTATAGGACGTAACCTTAGTTAGCATGGTCATTTTAGTCAAGAGTTTCAAAATTTATCTTATAAATCAAACCAACAGAGTAACATGGGTAGTTATTCATCTCTAATCTTATTCTATTATGTTCTCATCTTAATATAATCTCTTCTCACCTCATTCTTAGATTCTTACACCTTATCTCTTCTAAAACCTTGTGTTCAAAATTTAAATTGATCCCTCTCATCCCGGTAATCTCAATAGGATCCAGCTTCGCTTTAAATCGACTTTCCAGATAAGTTAGATTAGAAGTGTTGTAGCAAAGCTACCCTTCTTAGTTCTCGTATCATTTAGTCCGATAATTAGGATCTTTTATTTGAGTTTTGTTGCTTCTTAATAGCTCTCCGGCTATTTGCTCGTTGGGTTTAACCGCCTCCCCCCTCCCCCAGTTAGTTGCCTCTGTCTTTCTCCCTTGCTCTCTCTCGTCTATCATGCTTTTCCCTCTTATCTATCGTACTTTCTTCTCCTCATCTATTAATTCCGGGAAGATTCGTGCAGATGGTCCAAATTCGCAATTTGGCAAGTCAAGATGAGCTAGTGGATCCTTTCACACCACCGCCTCCTCCAGCCGCAACCACAGATCACAGTTTGGGACAGTTCATGGCAGCCCAGACGTAGTTGATGAATGCAATGATGCAGAACATGAACCAGATGACGACTCAACAAAATTAGACAGCTGCCGCTCTTCTCGCAATGCTAAACCAGAACAACCAAACAACTGTCGTGCCACCACCGCCACCACCAATTATTCCCCAGTCAAGACTGGCAGAATTCATGAGGACCTGTCCACCTACTTTCTCCAGCTCCTCCAAGCCATTGGACGCAGATGACTGGCTGCGCTCAACTGAAAAGAAGCTTACCATCACCCGGTGTGACGATCGTGAAAAAGTGTTGTATGCTGCACACCAACTTGAAGGCACCGCCGTGGAATGGTGGGAGAACTACTGCGCCACCCATGAAAACCACCAGAACATCAGTTGGGCTAAGTTTTCTGAAGCCTTCCGCCACTCCCATATTCCTGATGGAAAGATAGAAATGAAGAAGAACGAGTTCCGTGAGCTACGCCAAGGAAACATATCAGTAAGTGAATACCTCAATAAGTTCATTCAACTCTCGCGTTATGCTCAAGAGGATGTTGCCACAGATGATGCACGTCAGAAGCGTTTTAAGCGAGGACTCCACCCTAGCTTGAAGGTTCAAATTGTTGGCAATGACTATACGGATTTTCAGCATCTAGTGAACAAAGCTATGCTTACAAAAGAGTCTCGTTGCGAGCTTACAGAATTTCATAAAAGAAAGACGATACAACATGGTACCCATCAAGGTCATCCGCAGAGAGCCTGAACGAATGCATAACCCCCTGCCTGCTTTGCTCCTCCTGTTACTTCCAGGACCCCTACAACAACACCTCGCCCAGTTACTCCAAGTTTTCGCAGCTCCGGCAACAACAACCAGCAGTCAAGAAACAACAATCATGCCGCAGGAATCACCTGTTTCAACTGTCAGCAATTGGGACATTACGGCAGCAATTGTCCCTTGAAGCAAGGTCCATCACCTATCAGATTCAACTTGGAAGCTACTCCGACCAGGACCCCCATGCCAGGAGCAGGACGTGGAGCCCCTCGGACTCCAGCTGCACCAACCAAGACCCCCCAGCCTTTTGTGAGAGGTCGTGTGAACCATGTCACAATAGAGTAAGCCTAGACAGCTTCGGACGTCGTGCTAGGTAAGTTCCTAGTAAATTCAGCACCTGCTACTATTTTGATTGATTTTGGAGCCTCGCATTCATTTATTTCTCAGAATTTTGCTGCAAAGCATCAGTTAAAGGTTTCAACTCTTAAAATCACCTTGTTGGTTCAATCCCCTGATTTGGAGTTAAGTACGAACCAGGGTTGCCCACAAGTTAAGATGATTATAGAAGGGGTAGAATTTCTAGCCAACCTGATCATCATCAACACCAAGTCCTTAGATGTGATTTTGGGAATGGATTGGCTTACTGATCACGAAGCAATTTTGGATTGTGGTGGAATAAGCATCACCTTGGTCAGTCCAGTTGGGATTAAAGTAAAATTTGCAGCCTCCTCGGAGAAGCATGAAGGAGCAATAGTCTGCAGTGTCAAGGTTGTATCTTTAGAAGATATGCCAGTGGTCAGTGAGTTTCAAGATGTCTTTCCGGATGAGTTACTTGAAATGCCACCAGACAGAGACTTAGCGTTCGTCATCAACCTAGTTCTTGGAACTGCACCAATTTCCAAGAGACCCTATCGTCTGCCTGTTGATGACTTGGTTGAGATGAAGAAGCAGATTGAGGAGATGCAAGTTAAATGTTTTGTCAGACCAAGTTCCTCACCTTGGGGAGCCCCAGTGATCTTTGTTGCAAAGAAGGACGGTACCCAGCGGATGTGTGTGGATTATCGCTCACTCAACGAAGTCACCATCAAGAACAAGTACCCTCTGACCAGGATTGATGATCTATTCGACTAGCTGAAGGGGGCCGGAATGTTCTCAAGATAGATTAGAGGTCAGGATACCATTAATCGAAGATTCGCCAAGAGGATATCCCCAAGATAGCATTCTCAACCTGTTATGGACTGTACGAGTACACGGTCATGTCTTTTGGATTGACCAATGCCCCTGCTTATTTTATGAACTTAATGAATAAAGTATTCATGTAGTATTTGGATAAGTTCGTCATTGTCTTTATTGACGATATTCTAGTATACTCTAACAATGAAGAAGAGTATGAAAAGCACCTTCGTTTAGTCTTGAACAAGCTTAGAGATCATCAACTCTAAGCTAAATTCGACAAGTGTGAGTTTTGGATAAAGGATGTCACCTTTTCAGGACACGTCTTGTCTATAAAAGGAGTCGCCGTCAATCCTAGCAAAGTCAAGGATGTGCTCAATTGGGAGTCACCTAAGCCAGTGCCTAAGATCAGAAGTTTTCTTGGAATGGCAGGTTACTACCGCAGATTTATAAAAGGATTCTCTAAAATAGCAAGACCCCTCACTGAGTTGCTGAAGAAGGAAAAGAAGTATGCTTGGACGCTAGAATGTGACCAAGTTTTCAAGAGTTAAAGAAGCGACTGACCACCGCTGTAACATCCCAATTTTCTGAGCTTCAAAAATCTTTTAAATAGTTAGTAGGAGAAAATTCACCATTTGCTTTTATTTGAATTTAATTCAAAAGCTTAAATATGGACTTTGTACATCAAAACAATTTAATATGATTAAAGTCAACATCAACAATGGTCAAAACTATTTTATTTGGGTTCTTTGAGCTTGGATATATTTTCTAGATTTTTCTAGAATTTTTCCAAGTTCATTTGCTATTTTCTATTGCTTATTTGGATTTACGTATTTTCTTAAAAAAAAACTAATTAAAATCTCGATGCTTGATCGGGCCGAATCTCCTCGCCCGATTCCTTTCTGCTTGTGACCAACAGGCCCATTCTTTCCCCGCTGTTGGATCAACGTGGAACGGTGGGATCAACGCCCGCGCGCATCCGCCTCCGTGTCCCTCTGACAGGTGGGCCCACCCGGAGTCGTCGTCTTCGACTCGGTTTCTTCTCCGCAGAGCTCCCGTCGCGGCCGCCATTGAAGCTCTTTAAAGCTCGCTATGACAATGGAGTTTGCAACTGTTTTCTTCTAGAAACCGTGTCAAAATCGTGTCTCTATCTCCCCCGCAATCGTTCTGTTGAAATCTTATCTCAATTCGCTTCTTGTCTCCAAGATTTCCCGGATTCGTTTTCGTGTTCATCTCAGATACGATTTGGGCGTTTCCATATCCGTGCGTCCTCGGACCCTATAAAGGGCGCCCTGGGATCGCCATCGCCCCCGCACCTCAAACCCTCAAACCACCGCCCCTCTCGAGCCCTAGCACCGTCGGAATTTGGAGTTTTAGGGTTTTGGAGCCGCTTGCCTCGACGAACGATTCCATCTCACCTGAAGCCGCCGGAGCCTCGACATCCGCACCGTCGGCATCGCACGAGCAGGAGGAACCCTGGGGTCACCTTCGTTTCGTTGGAGAAGCCCTCTAGCGCCGTCGCCGTCAAGCCCGAAGCCCCGCCGCCGCTTCTACCTCGTCGCCGGCCTCCACAATCGTCCTCGAGCACCCATGAGCCCACCCCTGAGTTCCCCGTCTCACCCTCTACCTCCCTGTAGCATCCGCCGCTGGTGAGTCGCCGCCGTTCGTCGGAACCCTCGGTTCCCGTGCGCCACCGTCCCTGCCGCCACCCACATCAGCCACCACCTCAACGACCTTGCTTCCGTGGCACATGCGTGTCAGCCACGTAGGCGCCGCGTCAGCGCCACGTGCGCGGGTGTGCCACGCCAGCCTGAGCCAGATCCAAATCGGCTCGGTGAACTTGGTTCACCATGAGCCATCTCACTGACGTGTGGGTCCCACATGTCAGATTTTCTTTTAATTCTTTAATTCCGAGCGCTGACGTCATCATTACGCAATAATCCGATTTTTCTTTTAAGAAATAATTCGGAAATTCAGAATAATCAGTTTTAGGGTTTTCTTTTAGATTCAAACTTCCCAAGCCCATATCTTTTGCATCCGAACTCCGTTTGAGCCCATTCAAATTTCTAAATTCATCTAAATTCAAGATCTATCTATATAATATTTTTATTTAATTTTTGGAGTTTGTTTTGCCTCTATTTTTATTTATTTTGTTTGTTTGTTTGTTTCGTTTGCGAGTGGACGTCGATACTTCGGGAACATTTGAAGAAGAAGGAGTACCTCAAGAGCAAGATCAGTACTTAGACCTTTTCCAAGGCAAGTTATACCTTTGATCATATTGAACCCAGTTCTCAAAAGTTACATTGATTCAAAGTATTGCATTTACTTTAATTATTTATTTCAATGCTTTTGGGATTAGTTAATATCCAATTTGTTATGACCTCCTTGTCTATTTGTATGCCATAATCTTTTGTCACCCTAGTTTGGTTTATTTAGTTGGTGCTATGGTATTACCAACGTGGGTTGGTTAGATGCGATTAGTTTGCTTAGCCATGCTACGGGTCATCATCTCATGTAAGTTGCAAATATAAACTTGACTAAGTGACTATGGAACTATGTGACAGAAACTATGTGCTCTATGTGCTATTACTCGTTGATGGCATATGTTGCACTTAACCAGCAGGGTGAGAAAGGATTTAGACGGAGGCAAGTGGACTGCGTGATATTTTGGTGGAGCTATGTGCGTGGGCTTAATAACCTGTGTGCATAGGGATTTGTAGTTTAATTGGAAGTCTTGCCTTGGTCAGTTAAGGACTTAACTTTGTGCGCCATTGAACTGAGCCTCTCGTACAACCACATGCCTAGTATGGGACAGGCCTAACTTAGTAAGTTATGGAGTCTTGACATTGATTATTCAGGTAGTAGGTTAGGCTGTGTGCATGGGTTGAGGTGTGCTACAGTAGTCACATCACGGGCGGTTCGCCGTGTCCCAATCCAACGGTGTGTGTGGATGACTTCCTATGTGGGGTTGTCGGCGGTTTGTAAGCACACACCGGGGTGTCAATGTTAAGATGAAGTTTCTGAAACATTTTGTTACAGCTAGTGCTAGCTACACTAGTTGTATCTTGTGGGTAAAGTGTACAACCTCTGCAGAGTGTTAAACAATCTATTCGAATAGCCGCGTCCGCGGTCGTGGACATGCTCGGGGATTTCACACGAGGGGTAGATTTTCGTAAAACCTTGGGAAGGGAGCTATGTGACCTAAGTCATATGGCTATGTGAATAACTTGCTTAGGCTATGTGTCTTTGTGAACTAAAACTGTCAAATTATTATTGTCTATTTGTTTTGAATTATGTTTTCAATCTATTACTTGTATTCAAATTGCAATTGCTGTATTTCTGCAAAAGAACCACAGAAGCTATTCCTTTGGAATAAGCCTGCATCTATAATTGCATCTCGGTGGTATGACTTGCGAGTACGGTGTGTACTGATGCTTGTTGTAAAACATGCAACAGAAGAGGAGGAGTCTTCGCCTGCTTTCGAGGAGGAGTTCATCGAAGGTGCTTGATCGTAGGGTCTTGATCGATCGGTTACTGTGGTGAATTGATAGGATTCATTGAAGTTTCTTCGTTCCGCTGCTATTTTATTTCTTTGCTAGCCCTGCGTGGCTTAATAATTGTAAACTCGACCATAAGGTCCAAACAACTATTTGTTATCAAATTACTCGTTTATGTTATTAATCGCTTGTGTGGATCGATATTCACCTGTGTTGATACTGTGTGCACTTGCGTAATCCTAGACTAGTGGATTATACACAGAGGGTCTAGAATTACATATTTGGGTCCCGACAGAGGTGGTATCAGAGCCATACTGACTGTAGGTCTTTCCCTTAGATCGGCCGTCTTAGAGAGTCCAAATTATTTTCTAAAGAAAAATTAACTTGCAAGATTAAATGAGCTGCTTAACTCCCCTCATGTCTCTCTCGACTCAACTATTGCTAAAATCTTTTCCTCTCCCCGCTGTTTTAACTTGGTTCCCACCCTCTTGTCTGTCTTTACAGATGCTTCATACCTACGGTGAGCACAAAGGCGGACTTGCCTTGAGTGTGGAAGTCATTGCATGTACTTGGAGGTTTTGATTGTCCCATGTATCGTGGCAACGAATGGGTGGTAAACGGCCGAGATCGTGGAGTGATCTGCCGTCTGATAGTCTCGCGGGAAGAGCACTAAACTTGACCACCGTTGAACATCTCCGTCAGAAGGGTCACCTTCGCGCAAGGAATTCAAGAGTAAATCACGCCTGGCCATCCTTAGAATTTGCCACATCTACGTGCAAGAGCTGCAGAATACCGTCTTCCGTTACCATCCCCGAGCTGCGGTAGTGGATCGACACAGACGCTACGATCTCACGGACGGAGAAGACAATGCCTGATGGTGCACCTTGCCCGATTCCTTGTTGCTTTCGGGAGGAGTCGCTGGAGTTAGTCACCACCGAGCTGGAGCACGCCTATGAGACCCTGCAAAGAGCTGAAGAAAGGATCACCACGTTGGAAGAAGCCCTCTACGGTCAGCACGACCATGAGGAGGAACAAGAAGAAGATCCGGAAGAGCCAGAAGAACCGGAAGAGGAACCTGAAGAAGATCCCGAGGAGGTCCCAGAGGAGCCAGCAGAGGCCGCAGAGCCGGAAGAACCAGCTGCACCTGCGCCAGTCCCAGAACATCAAGATCAGTTCGCGAAGATGCCAACTCACTTCCAAGTCTACAGCAGGCGGGAGCATCGTCGTGGTTGTGGAGGCTACCTTAGCGACTGAGATCGCTAGAGTCTTAGTTTGTCAGGCTTAGCCAGTTTCCTTTCGAGTCGCCCTTTAGGCGGTAGTTTGTGTGCTTATGTTCATCTTTTCCTTGTGTGCAGGTATGAGCTGCAAAAGCCCTTAGGCATTATTGCAAGCCACACTAAGACCCTTAATAAATAAAGGTGTTCATTTGGTTTTCCTTGAACTGTGTTTATTGGGTTTAACCTACCCCCTAAATTAGTTCTTAACTCATCTTGTGCTTTCTACCTTATCTAACCTATGGAGCTTCACCAGATGGTTCAGACTCGCCATGCCGCCGCAAGTGGATCCGGAACCCAAGGATCAGAAGGCAACGAGTAGACCCCTGCAGGAGCAGTACCACCACAAGAACCCCCTCTTGACTTGCAGAACTTTGGAGCTTTCATGGCAGCACAGACACAGATGATGTATACTATGATGAACCACTTGCAAAACATGAGTAATCAGAACAACAACAACAACCATTATCCTAGAGCCCCAGTCGCTCATGGACACCAAGGACCATCCAAGCTTGCTGAATTCATGAGGACTCGCCCTCCAACCTTTTCTGGTAATGTTACACCAATTGAAGCTGATGATTGGCTTCGGGTTATTGAGAGGAAGCTGCTGATCACTCAATGCTGCGACCATGAGAAAGTTCTGTATGCTACTCATCAGATGGAAGGCATAGCTGCCGAATGGTGGGAGAATTTTTGCGCAGCACATGAGGTGCCGCAAAATATCACTTGGGAAGAATTTGCCGCAGCATTTCGCCAGTATTATGTGCCTGAGGGAATAATGGATCTGAAGAAGGATGAGTTCCGTGCCCTGAAGCAAGGAGCTATGTCAGCGACTGACTATCTAAATAAGTTCTCTCAGCTAGCTCGCTATGCTCCAGAGGATGTCGCTACTGACAAGTCTCACCAGAGTCGCTTTTTGAAGGGTTTGAACTCAGGACTACAGGTCAATCTACTTGCCCACACTTTTCCAGACTTTTAAGAACTGGTTAACAAGGCATTGGTTATGGAAGACAAACACAAGGAACTGGAGGACAATCGCAAACGCAGGATGGCCCAGCAAGGAAGTCACCAGTCCCAACAAAGAGCAAGAGTGGTACCGCTTAGAGTAATGTCGGTTTCCGCCGCAGAAATTCTTCGGGGCCTTTGCACCAACATCACACCTCGCCCAATTGCTCGAACTCGCAACCCGCGCCAACCAACCCCAATCTAGGGAGCAATCAGCAAAATTCTCAGAGAGTTTGTTATTCTTGTCGTCAGCCAGGTCACTTCGCCAATCAGTGTCCGCAGAAGGGGACAATCACCCCAGAACATTTTAATCTTGGAGCTACGCCCGCCAAGACCCCAGCACCGAGCAACCAAGGAGTTCCTCAAGGTACCAGTCAACCAGGAAGAGCGCCTCAGTCTGTGGTCAGAGGTCGTGTCAACCATGTCACCTTGGAAGGAGCCTAGGAAGCACCTGACGTCGTACTGGGTAAGTTTCTAGTAAACTCAGTACATGCATCAGTTCTGTTTGATTCTGGAGCTTCGCATTCCTTTGTTTCTAGAGTTTTTGCAACTAAAAATAACTTGGAAGTTATGCGCCTTAAGCATACTCTGTTAGTCCAGTCACCTGGAGCAGAGCTAAGTTCTAAAGTGGGATGTTTAGGGGCTAAGTTACTCATAGCTGGAGTTGAGTTTCTAGCCAACCTAATCGTTCTAGACACCCAGACCTTAGATGTCATTCTCGGCATGGATTGGTTAACCAAGCACAAAGCTGTGCTAGATTGTGGCCGAAGAGCCGTTACAATCGAAGATACTAAAGGAAACAAGGTAGAGTTTCAAGCTACCTCGGTGCGTGATGGACACCTGGTAGTCAATAGTTTGGAGGTAGTTACTTTGGAAGATGTGCCTATTGTCAGAGATTATCCAGATGTGTTTCTAGAGGAATTACCCGGAATGCTACCAGACCATGACATCGAGTTTGTCATCAATCTAGTGCCCGGAACAGCACCTATTTCTAAGAGACCCTATCGGATGCCAGCCGATGAGTTGGTGAAAATGAAGAAGCAAATAGAAGAACTTCTGGAGAAAGGTTTTGTGAGACCTAGTTCGTCGCCATGGGGAGCACCAGTTTTGTTCGTCAGGAAGAAAGATGGAAGCATGAGAATATGCATCGATTATCGATCTCTCAATGAAGTCACCATCAAGAACAAGTATCCACTGCCTCGGATAGATGATTTGTTTGATCAGATGAAAGGAGCCGGAGTGTTCTCAAAGATCGATCTGCGATCTGGTTACCATCAGTTAAAGATTTGTCCTAAGGATATACCTAAGACCGCTTTCTCAACACGGTACAGATATTATGAGTTCTTAGTCATGTCCTTTGGTCTGACTAATGCCCTACTTATTTCATGAATATGATGAATAAAGTGTTCATGGAATATTTGGATAAGTTTGTAGTGGTGTTCATCGATGATATTTTGGTCTACTCCAAGTCTGAAGAGGAACATGCTGAGCACTTAAGATTAATCCTAGAGAAACTCAGGGAGCATCAGTTGTATGCAAAGTTTAGTAAGTGTGAGTTCTGGAAAAGGAGGTTGATTTCCTTGGTCATGTGATGACAACCGAGGGAGTAGCCGTTGACCCCAGTAAAGTCAAGGCAGTATTACACTGGGAGCAGCCCAAGACTGTCACTCAGATTCGTAGTTTCTTGGGAATGGCAGGATATTATCGCCATTTCATTAAAGGATTCTCAACAATTGCTAGGCCTCTTACGCAGTTGTCAAAAAAGGAAAAGAAGTTCACTTGGACCCTAGCTTGTGAAGAAAGTTTTCAGGAGTTGAAGAAGCGTTTGACTTCAGCCCTAGTGCTGATTTTGCCAGACATCCGCAAAGATTTTGATATCTATTGTGATGCTTCGCGTCAAGAATTAGGATGTGTCCTGATGCAAGAAGGAAGAGCTGTCGCTTATGCGTCAAGACAATTAAGGCCTCATGAAGAGAATTACCCTACCCATGATCTCGAATTAGTTTGCCATGAGGCACGCTTTTAAAGATTTGGCGTCATTACCTTATCGGTAACATTTGTGATGTATATCTGAGATCATAAGAGTCTAAAGTATATATTCACTCAGTCAGACTTGAACATGAGACAGAGAAGATGGTTAGAGTTGATAAAGGATTATAACCTTGGAATCCATTACCACCCTGGTAAAGCTAATGTAGTTGCAGACGCTTTAAGCCGTAATAGCTATTGCAACACTGTGGAAGTAAAAGAGGTTTGTTCAGAACTTCAAGAGGAATTTCGGAAATTGAAGCTAGAGGTTGTGTCGGAAGGATTTATAGCCAGTCTAGAAGTGCAGTCTACTCTGGAGAAGCAGATTCGTGCAGCTCAACCGAAGGATTCAGAGTTTTTTGATATCAAGAAGAAGATGGTGGAAGGAAAGTTCAAAGACTTCACCATAGATGATCAAGATACGCTGTGGATCAACGGACGTATCTGCGTACTAGATGTTGATGGTTTGAGACAGCTAATTTTGAAAGAAGCCCGTGATTCAAAGTATTCAATTTACCCTGGTAGTACTAAGATGTACCAGGATGTTATGAATAAATTTTGGTGGCCAAATATGAAGCGAGAAATTGCAGAGTTCGTTGCCTTGTGCGACGTATGTCAGAAGGTAAAAGCAGAGCACCAGAGACCAGCAGGTCTGTTGCAACCTTTGAAGATTCCAGAGTGGAAGTGGGAAGAAATCGGAATGGATTTCATTACCGGTTTACCCAAGACTCACTCGGGTTACGATTCGATTTGGGTAATAGTGGATCGCTTGACTAAGGTTGCCCATTTCTTGCCAGTCAAAACCACTTATTCAGGAGACCGCCTTGCAGAATTATATATGTGAAGAATTGTTAGTTTGCACGGTGTGCCTAAGAAGATAGTGTCGGATCGAGGATCTCAGTTCACCTCCCGTTTTTGGCAGAGTCTGCATGAAGCCTTGGGGACTCATCTGAATTTCAGTACTACATACCATCCCTAGACAGATGGACAGACCAAAAGAGCTAACCAAATATTGGAGGATATGTTGAGAGCTTGGGCATTAGCCAATGCTACCCGTTGGGATAAGAGTTTGTCGTATGCAGAATTTTCATACAACAACAGTTATCAGGCCAGCCTGCAGATGTCACCGTTTGAAGCTTTGTATGGCCGTGCCTGTAGAACCCCTTTGAATTGGTCAGAAACAGCTGAACGTTTAGTTTTCGGGCCAGACATTATTCAAGAAGCAGAAGAACAAGTGGCTATGATCCGAGAAAGGCTAAAGATAGCCCAATTGAGACATAAGAGCTATGCTGATAATCGTCGTCGTGATCTCAGCTTTGTGCCAGAGGATTTTGTTTATCTTCGAGTTACTCCCCTCAGAGGTGTAAAAAGATTTCATGCCAAAAGGAAGCTTACCCCTAGATATGTTGGTCCGTTCAAGATATTGGCTCGTTGTGGAGAAGTAGCCTATCAATTGGAGCTGCCGCAGTCGTTAGCAGGGGTACATGATGTCTTTCATGTCTCTCAGTTAAAAAGAAGTGTCTTCGTGTGCCAGAAGAACAAGCCCCGTTGGAATCAATTGAGCTGAAAGAAGGTCTCACTTATAAAGAGCAGTCAATCAAGATTTTGGATGTCGCAGAGCACCATACCAGAAGCAAGACCATTCGTTTTTGCAAGGTTCAGTGGAGCAACCACTCAGAAGAAGAAGCCACGTGGGAGCGTGAAGACGAGCTGAAAGCCGAGTTCCCTAGCCTTTTTCTCTAGCTAGCCTGAATCTCGGGGATGAGATTCCTTTAAGGGGGGGGGGAGGTTTGTAACATCCCAATTTTCTGAGCTTCAAAAATCTTTTAAATAGTTAGTAGGAGAAAATTCACCATTTGCTTTTATTTGAATTTAATTCAAAAGCTTAAATATGGACTTTGTACATCAAAACAATTTAATATGATTAAAGTCAACATCAACGATGGTCAAAACTATCTTATTTGGGTTCTTTGAGCTTGGATATATTTTCTAGATTTTTCTAGAATTTTTCCAAGTTCATTTCCTATTTTCTATTGCTTATTTGGATTTCTGGTATTTTCTTAAAAAGAAAACTAATTAAAATCTCAGTAAACAGTCCGGGCCGAATCTCCCCGGCCTAGTTCCCTTTCTCGTGCGCGGCCCAACTGGCCCATTCTTTCCTCGCCGTTGGATCAACGTGGAACAGTTGGATCAACGCCCGCGCGCATCCACCTCCGTGTCCCTCTAACAAGTGGGCTCGCCCGGAGTCGTCGTCTCTGACTCGGTTTCTTCTCCGCGGAGCTCCCGTCGCGGCCGCCATTGAAGCTCTTTAAAGCTCGCTACGACAATGGAGTTTCCAACTGATTTCTTCTAGAAACCATGTCAAAATCGTGTCTCTATCTCCCCCGCAATCGTTCTGTTGAAATCTTATCTCAATTCGCTTCTTATCTCAAAGATTTCCCGGATTCGTTTTCGTGTTCATCTCGGATACGATTTGGGCGTTTCCATATCCGTGCCTCCCCGGACCCTATAAAGGGCGCCCCAGGATCGCCGTCGCCCTCGCACCTCAAACCCTCAAACCACCGCCCCTCTCGAGCCCTAGCGCCGCCAGAATTTGGAGTTTTAGGGTTTTGGAGCCGCTTGCCCCGATGAACGATTCCATCGCCCCTAAAGCCGCCGGAGCCTCGACATCCGCACCGTCGGCATCGCACGAGTAGGAGGAACCCCGGGGTCACCTTCGTTTCGTCGGAGAAGCCCTCTAGCGCCGTCGCCGTCAAGCCCGAAGCCCCGCTGCCGCTTCTACCTCACCGCCGGCCGCCACAGTCGTCCTCGAGCACCCGTGAGCCCACCCCTGAGTTCCCCGTCTCACCCTCTACCTTCCTGTAGCATCCGCCGCCGGTGAATCGCCACCGTTCGCCGGAACCCTCGGTTCCCGTGCGCCACCGTCCCTGCCGCCGCCCACGTCAGCCGCCACCTCAACGACCTTGCTTCCGTGGCACATGCGTGTCAGCCACGTAGGCGCCACGTCAGCGCCACGTGCGCAGTACGCCACGCGGCAGGCTTGATCGGATCAGCTCGGTGAACTTGGTTCACCGTGAGCCATCTCACCGACGTGTGGGTCCCACATGTCGATTTTTTTTTAATTCTTTAATTCCGAAGCGCCGACGCTATCGTTGCGTTAATAATCCGATTTTTCTTTTAAGAAATAATTCGAAAATTCGGAATAATCAGTTTTAGGGTTTTCTTTTAGATTCAAACTTCCCAAGCCCATATCTTTTGCATCCGAACTCCGTTTGAGCCCATTCAAATTTCTAAATTCAAGATCTATCTATTTGAGATTTTTATTTAATTTTTGGAGTTTGTTTTGCCTCTATTTTTATTTATTTTGTTTGTTTGTTTGTTTCGTTTGCGAGTAGACGTCGATACTTTGGGAAGATTTGAAGAAGAAGGAGTACCTCAAGAGCAAGATCAATACTTAGAATTTTTCCAAGGCAAGTTATACCTTTGATCATATTGAACCCAGTTCTCAAAAGTTACATTGATTCAAAGTATTGCATTTACTTTAATTATTTATTTCAATGCTTTTGGGATTAGTTAATATCCAATTTGTTATGACCTCCTTGTCTATTTGTATGCCATAATCTTTTGTCATCCTAGTTTGGTTTATTTAGTTGGTGCTATGGTATTACCAACGTGGGTTGGTTAGATGGGATTAGTTTGCTTAGCCATGCTACGGGTCATCATCTCATGTAAGTTGCAAATATAAACTTGACTAAGTGACTATGGAACTATGTGATAGAAATTGTGTGCTCTATGTGCTATTACTCGTTGATGGCATATGTTGCACTTAACCAACAGGGTGGGAAAGGATTTAGATGGATGCAAGTGGACTGCGTGATATTTTGGTGGAGCTATGTGCGTGGGCTTAATAACCTGTGTGCATAGGGATTTGTAGTTTAATTGGAAGTCTTGCCTTGGTCAGTTAAGGACTTAACTTTGTGCGTCATTGAACTGAGCCTCTCGTACAACCACATGCCTGGTATGGGACATGCCTAACTTAGTAAGTTATGGAGTCTTGACATTGATTACTCAGGTAGTAGGTTAGGCTGCGTGCATGGGTGGAGGTGTGCTACCAGGTAGTCACATCACGGGGCGGTTCGCCGTGTCCCTGTCCAACGGTGTGTGTCGGACTGACTTCCTATGTGGGGTTGTCTGACGGTTTGTATGCACACTGGGGGTGTCAATGTTAAGATGAAGTTTCTAAAACGTTTTGTTACGGCTAGTGCTAGCTACACTAGTTGTATCTTGTGGGTAAAGTGTACAACCTCTGCAGAGTGTTAAACAATCTATTCGAATAGCCGCGTCCGTGGTCATGGACATGCTCGGGGATTCACACGAGGGGTAGATTTTCATAAAACCTTGGGAAGAGAGCTGTGTGACCTAAGTCATATGGCTATGTGAATAACTTGCTTAGGCTATGTGTCTTTATGAACTAAAACTGTCAAATTATTATTGTCTATTTGTTTTGAATTATGTCTTCAATCTATTACTTGTATTCAAATTGCAATTGCTGCATTTCTGCAAAAGAACCACAGAAGCTATTCCTTTGGAATAAGCCTGCATCTATAATTGCATCTCGGTGGTATGACTTGCGAGTACGGTGTGTACTCATGCTTGTTGTAAAACATGCAACAGAAGAGGAGGAGTCTTCGCCTGGTTTCGAGGAGGAGTTCATCGAAGGTGCTTGATCGTAGGGTCTTGATCGATCGGTTACTGTGGTGAATTGATGGGATTCCGCTCAAGTTTTTCGTTCCGCTGCTATTTTATTTCTTTGCTAGCCCTGCGTGGCTTAATAATTGTAAACTCGACCATAAGGTCCAAACAACTATTTGTTATCAAATTACTCGTTTATGTTATTAATCGCTTGTGTGGATCGATATTCACCTGTGTTGATACTGTGTACACTAGCGTAATCCTAGACTAGTGCATTATACACAGAGGGTCCAGAATTGCATATTTTGGGTCCCGACAACCGCTCCAGTGCTGATCTTGCTTGATGTTCGAAAGGACTTTGAGGTTTTCTGTGATGCCTCACGTCAAGGTCTCGGTTATATCCGAATGCAAGAAAGGAAGGTGATAGCTTACGCTTCCCGTCAACTAAAGCCTCATGATGCCAATTACCCTACTCATGACTTAGAATTGGCTGCCGTAGTGCATGCTTTGAAGATATGGCGCCATTACCTCATCGGTAATAGCTGTGAAGTCTACACTGACAATAAAAGCTTGAAGTATATTTTCACTCAAGCCGATCTTAATATAAGGCAAAGAAGATGGTTGGAATTGATCAAAGATTACAATATGGGAATCCATTACCATCCAGAAAAGGCTAATGTGGTAGCCAATGCTTTAAGTAGGAAGGTCTACTGTAATACTTTGATGATCAAGGAAAGTCAGCCAGCACTGTACGAAGAATTTCAGAAGCTCAAGCTGGAATTGGTTGAAGAAGGTTACCTAGCTGCTCTAAAAATGCAACCAACTCTCCAAGATCAGATCCGAAAAGCCCAATGAGAAGATGCAGATGTCATGAAGATCAAAAGAAACATGAAGAAGAGTAAATCCCTAAGATTTTCCGAAGATGAACAAGGAACCGTCTGATTCGATAAGCGTATTTGTGTACCAGACTAGGGAGAGCTCAAGCCGTTGATAATCAAGGAAGCTCACAAAACCTTGTACTCCATTCACCCCAGAAGCACTAAGATGTATCAAGATCTCAAGGAATTATACTGGTGGCCTAGCATGAAGTGCGAGATTGTTGAGTATGTAGCACAGTGTAATGTTTGCCAACGAGTTAAAGCTGAGCATCAAAGACCCGCTGGACTCTTACAACCTTTGAATATACCTGAATGGAAATGAGAGGTAATTGGCATTGACTTTATCACCGGCCTGCCAAGAACCCAAGTTGGATATGATTCTATCTGGGTAATTATAGATCGCCTGACAAAAGTTGCACACTTCATCCTGGTTAAGACCACCTACTCAGGAGGTAGACTTGTAGAGTTGTATATGGCAAAGATAGTATGTCAGCATGGAGTACCAAACAAGATCGTGTCGGATCAAGGATCTCAGTTCACCTCCAGATTCTGGCAGAAGTTGCACAACACTTTGGGTACTAATCTGAATTTCAATACAGCCTACCATCCTCAGACAGATGGGCAAACAGAAAGAGTAAATCAGATCCTAGAAGATATGTTGAGAGTCTGCGCTCTAGAGAACCAGACCAGCTGGGATCAAATGTTGCCTTATGCATAATTTTCTTACAACAACAGCCATCAATCAAGTTTACAGATGTCCCCGTTTGAAGCCTTTTACGGAAGAAAGTGCAGAACACCGTTGTATTGTACTGAAACAGGAGAAGGGTGAGTACTTGGACCTAATATCCTGAAGGAAGCCGAAGATCAAGTTAAGTCAATCAGAGAAAAGCTAAGAACAACTCAGACCAGGCAGAAAAGTTATGTGAATAACCGTCGCCGAGATTTAGCTTTCGCACCAGGAGATCATGTGTATATAAAGGTTTCACCTCTCAAAGGAATGCATCGCTTCAGAGTAAGTGGGAAGCTTGCACCTTGATACATCGGACCCTTTCCAATTCTAGTCAGAAGGGGGGAAGTTGCTTACAAATTGGAGCTTCCGCCCCAGTTGTTAGATGTGCATGATGTCTTCCACGTGTCACAATTGAAGAAATATCTGCGTATGCCAGAGGAGTAGATGCCCATAGAAGCCGTTGACCTACAGCAAGGTCTCACCTACAAGGAGCAACCCATCAAGATTTTGGAAGTGTCCGAGCGAGTGACAAGAAGCAAGATCATCCATTTTTGCAAAGTTCAGTGGAGCAATCACACTGAAGAGGAAGCCATCTGGGAGTGTGAAGAAGACCTGAAGGCCGAGTTTCTGCACCTATTCTCTAGTTAGCTTGAATCTCGGGGTCGAGATTCCCTTTAAGGGGTGTAGGTTTGTAACGTCCCAGTTTTTTTCGAGTTTTTGAAAATTTTCAATTTTAAAATTAACCATTTGGTTTTGTTGAATTGCTCAAGCTTAATTTGAAGATTTTAGAAAAAATTGGAAGTGATTTAATATGAATTGATCGAACTCCAATTAATTCGAATTTGGTTTATTTTGAGTGCTGGAGTTCTCTAGTGTTTGAAAATCCCCTTTCTCTACTCGTTCCATTTTCCCGTTGGTCACCCTCCCTCCTCCGGACCTCCTCCTTAGGACCTCCCTCCTCAAGACCTCCTCCTCTGGACCTTCTCCTCAGGACCTCTCCTGAGGACCTCCCACCTGAGGACCTCCTCCTCAGGATCTCCTCTTCTGGACTTCCTCCTCCGGACCTCCTCCTCCAGACCTCTCCTCAGGACCTCCCTCCTCCGGACCTCCTTTTTGGTCACAACCACCCTTTTCGGTTTGGACACCCTTTCGATTTTGACCAGCCCCACCCTGGTCATCTTCCACCTCCGCCCGCATTAGCGTCGTGCGCGCGTTTCACGCTGACTTACCTACCCCCGTCGCGCGCATTAAATGCGCCTGTCACTTTTGCTCCACGCCATGCCTCTGCTCTGTCCCGTCGCCTCGCCTCACCTGCTCCCATCCCGTCACTCTGCGTTGGCCAGAGTTCCGCTGGTGCGCCCCACCCGTTGAGCCGCCTCTCTCCTCCTCCTCCTCCTCCTCCTCCTCCTCCTCCTCCTCGGCTGCTATAAATAGAAGCCATAAAGCCTCTCGTCCTCCTCTTCCTTTTTCCCCATTTCTCCTTCCTTGTCCTTGCGACCACGTTGAGTAGTCGTATCCTTCTTGGACCTCCTTCCGACCAGTCGAGCCTTCTTCCAAGAGCCCGTTCTCCTTCATTCGAGCTCCGATTTGAGTGAATCAAATCTCTTAATTCTGTATCTTTCTTTTGGCTTTAGTTTGGTGCTTTCGTTGGAGTTTTTTTGTTGATTTGTTTTATTTATCTGGCTCCTTTCGCACGTGTAGAATCCGGCTGGTCTGAAGAATTCGTGGACCTGACGACCTTGACCGAAGCATCCCAACTCTTCAACGAAGGCAAGTCGTAGACCTTTGATCATGTCGTACTCAGTTTGCAAAAATTACATTATTTTATACCAACATGTATGGCTAATTGTATAAAAATGTTTGAAAAATAGCTAAATACCTACTCGATAGTATGACTCCTTGAATACTTGTGATTGACATGTTGGCATGTACCCTTGGACACCATAGGTTGGGTAATCTTAGTTGGACATTTCTGAGATACCAACATGGGTGCGTATATTGCTTAGATATGCTTTAGTTATACGATGTCTCTCGATCACATGATTCGCGGATGATGAATTTGACTTAATGATATATGGAATTGTGGCGCAGCCACTGTTGTTACAAGATGTTGTGCCATGGCTAGGGTGGTCATTTGACCGGGATGAATCCAAAATGATTTATACTTGGGTGAGTGATCGTGCAGTAAAGGGGGTGCAAGAAGCACATTGGGATGTGGTTGTCTCGCCTAAGTAGTCACTAAGAACTTAACCTTGTAAACCATTGATCTGAGCCATACCGTACAACCACATGTCCAGGATGGGGTGGACCTGGCCAACTAATTAACAATGCTTTTAGTCGGTTCTGTTTTGGTTGAGAATGGCATAAGAGAGGGCAAGTAAGGCGAATCCTTAGCGAGCGGAACTGGGTCAAAACAGAGCTTTGTAAAGGTCTTATCACGTGCTCTAGACTGCTTACCTAAGGTAGTGAGCAGGGGTATTGACGGATGCCCAATCACGGCTATTCGAATAGTTTTACACTCTGCAGAGGTTGTACAACTTTACCCACATGACACGACTTCTCTAGTTTGTTTGGCATCCGTCGATACCACCACTCATTATCGTAGGTAAGTGGTCTAGAGCACGTGACAAGGCCTTTACAATGCGCCACTCCACTGCAGTCCCCCCTCGCTAAGGTTTCGCCCCCGACGGATAGAAACCCGCCGAGTTCGTAGCCCCCTCTTGCGCCAGGTGGAAATAAATAAAAGTAGGTCATCAAGATACCCACACAACCGAATGGAACGACCACGGTGGAATATTGCAAATTAGTTAGCCAGGTCCTCCCCATTTCTGGACATGTGGTCGCACGGTAAGGCATAGCAAGATACGGCTCGAAGATCGGTCCTTAATTGCCTTGGGCGACATTCCAACATAACCCTAGGCCTCGATCATAGAAATGACTCGATCCCGTGCATGAACATGCACCCCATCCAAACAACCAATTCGTCTAAGTCCAAACCAATTTTTTTTTTGCTTTGCTTTTCAAAAATATTTTCAAAGCTTTCACGACAACCCAATGTCATGGATAAAACATTTTGACAATATTGGACTTTTGGCAATAAAACTCCCAAATCAAGATTTTTGGTCTAAGCCTGACTAAGCATAGAGTTTTGAAACATGCCAGTTCATACTATTGTACCAACTAGCGCTTTACCATGGTGACAAGGGGGTGGTCGAATCAATAACCAAGTTCGGGTGTACAAAGGAACTAGAAATAACTATGAAGTTAAAACAGGGATTTAAATTACTTGAATTCAAATAAGCATGCAACAGTTAATTTGAAACATAAATTAAATAATTTGAGATACTAGGTTCAATATGATCAAAGGTGTAACTTGCCTTGCTCGAAAGCTTGAGGGTCTTCTTTGAAGTACTCAAACTCTCCGGAATCGTTGAAATCTACACGAGAAAATGAAGCAAATCAAACAAGGACCAAATAAAATCCAAATAAACTCCAAACAAACCAAACTAAACTAAAACCAACAATGAGGAACTAAAAAGCCCAAAGGAGAAGGTCCAACAAGGAGGTCTTGAGGAGGAGGTCCTGAGGAAACGACAACAGGATACAGGAGGTCCTAAGAAGGAGGTCCTGAGGAGGAAGATACGACTACTCAAAGTGGTCGTATGAAGAATACAAATGATACGACTATGCAGCGTAGTCGTAAGAAGGAATACAACTACTCAACGTAGTCGTAGGAACAAGGGAAAGAACAGGGCATGGAGAGACTCACCAGGACAGAGAGAGAGAGGGAGAGAGAGAGGAGAAGGCTGGAGGAGGAGGACGACGACAAAGATGGTGCGGTGCTCCGGCGAACTTCTTGGCACGAGGTGGTTGAGGATGGAGCAAACTTCAGCAGACTCCTAGGCGACAAAGCTCGAAGCACGGAATAACTGGTGAGAGCAAGGGGATTGGCAAAAGGTGATGATAGAGGGCTGCTCAGGCTTATATAGCCAGGGGGAGTCACTGGAGGACTCAGAGGTGCACACGATCAAGGGCACGTGTGATAGGACAAAGTATGCCGAGCAGGTGAAGGAGATGATGGAGGCAGGTACTGCAAAAGCGACAACATTTAATGTGAGGCAACAACATTAAATGCGCGAGGACAATTGCCAATTGCGTCAGCAACGACGTGACGAGAGGAAGAAGAAGGTGAGCAGGACTGACAAGTGGGGCCAGTCAACACTCAAGAGGGTGGTCAAATCAAAGGGGGAGGTCGTGATCAAAGGGCGTCACGTGACCAAGGGGTGCACGTGACCAAGGGGAGGTCGCGGCTAAAGGACAAAAGAGGAGGTCGTGACTCCAAGGGGAGGTCACGGCTAAAGGACAAAAGAGGAGATCGCGACTCCAAGGGGAGGTCTTTGCAAAAGACCAAGACGGTAGTCTTTGCAAAAGACCAAGAGGGTGAGGACCAAACATAAGGGAGGTCTGGACCCTCAGATCCAAACGAAAGGAGGTCTAGACCCTCAAATCCAAACAAAAGGAGGAGAAAGAGCGGGGCTAAGGGGAGCACGGAGCGAACCGAGGAAGGGGAAAACAACACCAGAGAACGCCAACGAACTCCAAAAGAAACCAACTTTGGATTAGTTAAAGTTTGATTTAGTCATTTTAAACACCTTAATTCCAAAATCTGAAGTTAAGCTTTTGAACTCTTATCAAAACCAAATGGTTCTCTTTATTTTGAAAACTTCAAAGGCTCAGCCTGCAGAAGTGCAGTAAAATTAGCGACGACAGACTGATCGATGGTCGCGGGGGAGGTAGGTTTGCAGGCGAGGAGACCGACGGCCCGGCGGTGGTAGAGCAGGTCAGGGCAGACGAGCGGAGGAGGCGGCAACGCAGACGAGTATTGTAGACGGAAGAGGCCTCAGGCTGTAGCTAGGGGGCGCATGCGAAGGGGAGGATGGGTGTGGCGCGGGCGAGGGGACGAGGCGGGAGGCGCAAGCTAAGGGGACGAGGCGAGCGGCGCGGGTGAAGGGGACTGGGGCGCCAAAGGGGAGGAGGCGGGGCGACGCGGGTGAAGGGGACGGGGGCGACGCGGGTGAGGGAATGGTAGCGGCGCAGGCGATGGGAAGGAGGTGAACGATGGGTCGTGCACACGAAAGGAGGACAGTGGTAGGCGGCGATGCGAGCGAACGGGAGGGGGAATTTGGGCCATCGTGGGCGAAGGGGAGGGTTGTTTGGAGGAAAGAAGCAGGAATGTTCTCGCGACAAAGCTTCGTGGCAGCTGCAAACAGCGCATGCATTAAATGAGCGAAGACGGAAGCGATTGGAGGCGTTGGCTCTCTCAATAGTAGCGATAGCAAGGCCCGCGACACCGGACGAAGGCGTCGTGCGACTAGGAAACTGGCTAGCAGCTCAGCTGGATCACATCCACGACGATCAGGGCTGCAAACTGGACGCGTGCGCGCGCAGAACGCTAGCAGAAATGTACGATAGTGCCCTAGGAGCCCCATTTCCATGGGCCTTAGTAAAAGGACTAGAAAGCTCACCCACGTTAGCTAGCGCGAGCGTTTGGAGACGGCCGAGCGCCTAGAGCGGGACGGCTAGCGAGGACCCGCGCGGACACGCATTCGGTCGAAGGCCCACCTGTCGGATGCAGGCCAGGCCCGCAAGCGCGAGCGAAACGTAGCAAGCACAACATGCGCTTCGTGTGGATCGGGCGGGCACGGGTAAGGCGCAATCGGACGGCTGGCGCGGAAGGGCGACGTGGCCAGGGCGGGAGCTCGCTCTTTTCATCAGCTGTTAAATAAGGTAATAGATAGATAGATGATCAAATGTAAAACAACTTATAGATGCAATCAATGATAGTTTCCCAGTATCGAAGGCTTCAATCGTGAAAAGTTACATAGATGCTGTTCTTTTTCCGAGACAATAGGTGGTACACTGGAACTAGTTCAGTTCAGGCTCCGCCAACCTTGCAATGAAGCTTCTACTCCTACCGATGATCTGATCTGCAAGTTCCTCGGCAGAAGAGCTCAAATCCTACCGTTCAGAACAATGTTTTAGCTTTCCCTGAAAAAAGGAACAATGTTTTAGCATAATCAGACACTCCTGACTAGAATGTGCAAACTTGAAGGGGATCCACATTCCACAGTGTATGTTCCTACTACAGGGACAATGCAGCAACAAAAATACTACACAGTTTTTGTTTTGTTTTTTTAGAGGAAAATACTACACAGTTTAGTCCAAGCATCCTCTCAAAAAGAAAAAGAAAAAGAAAAAGAAAAAGAAAAAGAAAAAAGTTCAGAGTAGACGAGTAGTGCCCATGAGTCTGGGCTTGGGCCGTAATGGGATTTGAATAGTATGGCTATGCCTGAACGGTGGAGCGGGCCCGTCTCAAGCAGTGAAGCCTGTACTAGTGCGCCACGCGCGCCGCCACATACGACCGCCGATCTGTTGCCTTCGGCTTCCCCTCCCCTCCCGTGCCCTCCGCTCCGCTCCATACCAAGCGGCGTGCCCTCTTCGTGCGCTGCCGCCGGCTCGCGATCTTCCCTCGCTCGAGCTCCGACTGTCCGATCCCGGTGGTGGTCCCTAGCAGAGAGTGACAAACAGGTCCGCAACCCGCCCTTACGTTGTTCCCCAGAGTGAGTCGGGTAAGAGACTTCATGGATGACGCCTGGGGGTACTTGTCAAGCGTGTGGTGTGATAGTTTCTTGCGGCCTCCGCTTCTCTCTCGCCGTCCGCTCCCTGTCGGCTCTCGTGGATCTTGCTTCGGGTTGTGCCGATTCCCGCCGCAAAGGAGGGGTTTTCCCGCGGACTCGGGCGTGTTCCGAGGTGGGTCCGCGGTTTCTTTGCGTCTTGTCGCCGTCGTCGTGGCTTCATTCGCCGCGGATTAGGCAGGTGCGTCCGCTGCTGGAACCGCCTGTGGTTTGTGCTAGTAGCTTCTAACGCGATTCGTTGTCTGCTTAGTTGGGATGTGTTTATGGAGTTGGTGTTGGATTGCGGGCACCATTCTTGGACTCTTGGTCTGTGTAATTACTAGTTAGATGTGGTGTTCTATACGTGGTAGAGCGCATCTGGGTACCTGCATTGCGCCGTGGGGTAGTTGTTGATGAATTAGATTTCTTTCAGATCTGCCTCGATTAGCTGCGTTCCTTGGGCGCAGTTTTTAGTTGTCCTCGATATGTAGGTCTCGGCTGCGGTCCTGTATCTGATGAAATGGTGCCACATTGTTCTGGAGTGTTTGCTTTGCAAACTCATAGTCATAGGGCATAAGTGAACGCTAGAATTCTTGCCTCCCGGAATTCCTAGTTCTACTTCTACAGTCTTGTTATGCTTTTATTAAATTTAGCAATCTTGTCATTAGTTATGCGCAACATACGTATCAGGAAGCATTGTTGGTATTTAAGATACCTCAACTCAATTGCTCATGTTGTGAAATAAAAACTCTATGTTACATGATGCTTGGGGGGGTAAAAGACCGTATTTTTACATCTAGGAGATCGAATCACCATATGTCTATGATCTGGTCATTGCAGTTTACATGTCAATGCCATGCTTAAAAAATTAAAAATAAATGCATCGTTCTGTGGTTGGTTTCCTGCTCTTAAATGTGGTGCATCATTCAGTACCGCGATGAATGTTGTGCATGGTGGACAAGCAAAGCTTACATAAGGAATGTTAGTGTCATGGTTTGAAGTGCACATTCAGTTTCTAGACGCAACAAAGATGGGTTGTGGAGTCGAACACTAATGTTTTATGGTAACACGACGGCACACGTCTACGGCTAGAGTTGGTGCTACACTGCATCGTTAACATATGGAACAGAGACGTACATGATCGAAGTTTTGGTTCCTTGCAATCGCCAACTTTAATTTTATCTAAGTGCTAAATTCGGGGACTCAGACACCCCTAACTGAGGCTAAAACGTGAATGTGTTACTCTAGTTTTGTGAAAAAACATATCCTAGTCGTTTTTGTTAAAACTTATAATTATGAGTTATTGGTTTTAGTTATCCCCAAGTTTGTTAGGCGTATCCAAACAAGATTTTATCCTAAACCAGTTTTGCAAAATCTTGTTTTGTTAAAACACAAGATCCAAGCAAGGCCTTAAGGTGGCATGTCTTTAATGCACCATCGCGCACTCTTATTTCATTTTGCAAAAATTGAGCATGGTATTTCATTTGTCAGTCGTAACCATAGTTATCAGAAACGCGGTTCATCCAAGTTGCGGTACGGGATTCAGGTTCATAGTTCGCCACTTTTTTTCCGATTTCCGCTGCGAACACGAACCCTATACTCTAAACCGGTTCGGATTTGACGAATCCTATTCGCGATTCGCGGGGTTTTATAGCGAATCCGGTACGCGTAACAATGTTGTGATGCGTTGGACCTTGCAGGTCTTGAATTACGTCCACCATGTCAACACTCGTCACATGCTCGTTGCAGGGGACTGCAATCACCCTAGTTTCAACTAGGAGATTTGGAGGTAAATAACTGGCTTTAAGCATTTATGTTCATTTGCTTAATATGGTAATCCATCAATTATTTTTCTTGGTTTTCTTATTCTGTGTGGTAACTACTCAGCAACTGGAATTGTTTTGCTTATAGTGTTTATATTCTGGTTTGCTTAGTACCAAGTTTTTTAAAATAAAGTGGATGTGATGCAGATGTGGATTTTTTTTTGAAAAAACAGAGTCATGCAACAAATGGTATTTTAATCGGTAGTAATTATTGATAATGCACTTTAACACTGATTATAGCTGTTTGCCTAATAGGTACGGTATACTGGTTCATTACACCATATGGTTTTATGCACATGCCATGATCGCTTCTGATGTTTGTACGAAAGCTTTGATTTGGGTCATTATCGTCCAGTACTTCTAATGAGCAACAATGGAAACAAAGTTCTTTATTGCACGCATACAGTTTTTTCCCTCCAAAGTTCCCATTGTTGGTACATGGCTTGGGATGAGTTTAGTTATACTATAGTTGGTTGACTTGTGGCTTCTCTGTTAATTTTGCTATTCCTTGGTTGATTAGATGGTCCCCATTTTTTATGATACATACAAGAGTTTGTGTGCTTTTATGATTAAATTGGAATAATGGATCTAGTGAAGCACAGAACCAATAACAGAGTGTTTGTAGGGGAACAAGTACAAATGTCGCTATGCATCAAGGAAAAAGGCGGATGGTTGGACCTTTTGCAATAGTTTCAAGGCTGTCTTGAAACTTTAGTATGCCTCAAAAGTCGCACGATTGTTTATTGATTTCGCAATGTTTTTTTCTCTCCATTACTCATTGTTTTTATAGATGACTTTGGTCTTTTCTCTTTGTGGCAAATTAATTGTGTACCATATTTCAAGAAGCTTCATAGCCTGCTACTTCGCATTACCTTATTACCTCTTGATTTCATATATTTATTGACCCATTCTCAATTTTACTCCTAGTAATGCATTTAAAAAAGACAGCTATGGTAGCCTCCTTGTGGACTATTGGAGTGATTAGCACAGAGATTCAAGTAAAGCATGTGAATATGGCTAGTATCCTGGTTCTTACTAGTCTTGTCTTTTGCTCTGGAGATATACCATTACTCGACCTCAACCACAACAACGGACGAATTCCACAAGGAATCTGTTTAAATAAGCCACGGATAATTGTCCCCTTTACCTTTTTTTAGACGATCATTAAGTTTATGTGAAAATATTACTCCTATAAGTAGAACGGAAGGGTTCTTTAGGGAAGTTGGTACTTGGTACAACTATTTTTGTTTTGAAATGCTAAGATCACATCATTTGTGGTATGAGTAATCACAAATCTAATAACATGAGAACGTAATTGGTCCTTGAATCAATACATACGTTGTGATCTTGTTTATCCTCTTTTGCCTAGCAATGTTTACATTGGGTAGTTCTTTTTCCCTTGTGTCATTGAAGAATACTCGTGAATATATCTTACTGTTTTTGTAGGTTCACAATATCAAAGAACTCAAGTTAACTGCATCTCATTTAAACAGGAAGTGTCCACCAAAGCAACATTAAGAGTAAGTCAGAATATTTCATGGATTTGTGTATATTTTGATATTCCTATAAGTAAAAATCGAGTGTTCAAGGAATTTGAGAACTTGTCCCGACAATAGGCCTGCTATAATCTTTTGTGAACTATATGTGCTGTTACATTTTACAATGTATTGCTTAGTGGAGCTTATATGTTTCCGAATATGTCTTGCCAATGTCTCCGGATTATAATAGTCGCCAAACTTTGTTAAATTTGCAATAGACTGGTGTGATGCAGTAGAAAAGGTTTATTTGTTTATGTCAAATTTGAAAGAAGCATCTATTCCGAAAATTTAGCATGTTAGAAATGGTTTAAAATACAACAGACCATGGATTTGTCATGTCACCAGAGTTTAAACTCTTTCTAGCTGTATCGTAGATTCGTAGCGCTGATAGTTACATTTCTATGGCATTTGCATTTTCTAAAGATGAGATACGTGACATTATTAATAGTAAAAGAATTTGTGATAGGTACATGGTGGATCTCAACAAACACTATGTCTTGTGACTTATTCATAATGCTTACCTTCAGTTAGTGAGTGTGAAGATCAAAATTCAAAGGGAAAAGACTAGCTTGGTTATTTGCTTATGATCTACTTCACTGTCAGATCCTTTCTTCCCACCTTTTTAATGACGACACTATTTACTACAGAGTGTAAGATGCAATTCCACTCAAACCCAAAGCGTTCAGCGGAAATCGTCAACTGCAACCGTCCAACGATCTGACCCCAAAGGTTAAAATTTGGATTTCTCACACGGCATTTAATTGAATTAGTTCAGCTTGTTGTAGCGGGCAACTGACTGCGATTGCTTAATTTCACTTGTGTTCTGTGACTTTCAGGGAAAGTTCAAGGGCCAAAACTGGATGATGGAACTGGGGGGTTCCCTCCGTTCCGTTTCGGCAAAGGTGGTGGCGGCGGTGGAGGTGGTGGAGGTGGCAGCAACTACTTCGGTGGATTTCTTCTCTTCACTTTTGTGTTGCTCCTGGATTACCTGAAGGAGTTCGAGAAAAACCTGCTTGCTCGAAGGCATCGTGCTGGAGACGGTGCAAGCAATGGGCTGCCACAGTAATGGTCTTCAGTCTCATTAGCAGTAGTTACTACTTACTAGCGTTTGATCTGTAAGATCCTTCAAGGCTGCCTTAGAACTTCATCAGATAAGGAGCATTGACTGTCTTGCTTGTTTATGTTTACCATTCGATGGGAAGAAGTCATGGCTTCACCGAGACAAAGCTCAAATTATAGAACTGTGTCAGAGATGCTGAAACTTGATGCAACCTTATCTTGCTATTATGCTGGAAATATAACTGTAGTATATTCAGATGGATCATGTTATCACAGTTGCGAAATGCTTGGCATGGAGAATCGGTTATCTGAAATATACGCTTTTTATTTGTTTGTTAACATAGCGCTGCAAAAGCTGACAATAAGGTTGCAAAAGTTAATGTACAACAAATTCCAACGATACTAAAAAACATAGTGGGTTCCATAGTTTCTATGGTTGCTTTTAAACGGTGAGGCCCTCTATACTACTTTACAAGGAATTTCTCACCTCCGGATCTGAACGCCGTCCATGGGGTGATGTTGTCGTCAATTGTGAACGCTTGACCTGACCGCGCCCACGATTACTAGCAAGTCCTAGACCACTGCAAGATGCGTTAGTTTCGTTGCGGTTCCGTGACAACATTCCGTCTGAATTCCTCAGACTTAAGCAGGACCCGTAGGCCTCACCAACAAGTCCTGGGCCACTGCAAGATGCGTTTTTTCGTTGCGTTTTCGTGAAAACTTCCCGTCTGAATTCCTCAGACTTGACTTAGGCAGGACCCGTTGGCCTCGTCCTTCTTTAAGCATTGCTCTCGTCTCAGTGGCGGAACCAGAATTTTGATGATGGAAGTGCAAACTTAAGACACATCCGTTCCAACAAAAGTTCAAATAACATAGTACATAAGTTCAAATATATCAAATTACATGTTCGCACTATAACCAACATCACAAAAATATTTTTAGAAAATTACAACATGATACGATGTTCCTTCATGCTTTGAAAGCGATTGATGATAACATCATCACTAACTTGTAGAAAAAAATTCAAGCTCAATGTATGTAACTAAGCAACATTCAAGTATTGTTCACCCATGCTATTTCTTAACTTGTTCTTTACATGATTCATTGCCGAAAATACCCTCTCTACACTTTCAGTAGTCACAGGAAGGATCAATACTAATTTGAGCAGCAAATAAACAATTTTATAGCGATCATGCTTCTTTGTCTCAACAAGTTTAATAGAGTGCTCACTGAGATTCTCCACTTCTCGAAACCTTGTATCTTGATGCATGTCCTCGGGGTCGAGACTCGAGGGGCACGACCGGCGCGTCGAGACCAAGATCGTCGGCGCAGAAGCCAGAAGCGGTGCCAGAGCGCCGTGATGCGCCGATGCCGCGATGAGGTGCCGGCTGCGCTACTACCAGAGCGCTTGGATGGGCATATGGCACTTAGGCATAACGCCTCCTTGACTAGTTGAATTGGGCTTGATTCTCAGATTCTGTTGGGTCTAATGCTAAATAGGCTGTTAGGAGTTGAGAAGTATGTATGTTAGTATGTGTAGTATATACTTTATGTATTAAGAGGGGTGTATATCAATTTTTTGTGCAAAAAATTTGGGGGGTGCAACTGCACCCCCATGTCTCTACACTGCCTCCGCCACTGTCTCGTCTGGTTCGTTCGACCTTCTTTAAGCATTAGCACAATCTCTCTTTGAACGTCTTGTTATTGCGTGGATGTGCTAACAGACAAGTCTTGTGTCTAGCTTTTCGAATGTGAACTCGAATATGTTGTGGATGTCCGATCTATATATGTGAATGTTGTATTGTGAACTCGAACATTATGTCAATATTGTTGTCGAATTTATATATGCAATGATTTGTGCCTAATTGGTGGTATTTTTCTTGTTATAGAACGTATACTCTATTTGATTGCCGAGTTTCCTGTCAGTCTGAGTTTGGTTTAAAATGAAATGCATTGTACGTACAAAATTGGTGCATATACTGTTTAGGTATTTCCCGAGTGTCCTTATTTGACAAACACTCGGGAAAATCACAAATCTGCATGTGTGCTGGGTCGCAACATGGCTAGATTTCCCGAGTGTAGTTGATATACACTCGGGACAATTTTCCTACTTTTCCGAGTGTAAATCTGAACAATACACTCGGGACAATTTCCCTACTTTCCTGAGTATAAATCTGAACACTCGGGAAAGTTATTTCTCCTGAGTGTTTTATGTTTCCCGAGTGTAATCTCGAACACTCGGGAAAGTTATGTTTCCCGAGTGTAAATCTCAAAACACTCGGGAAATTAGTTATTACCCCGACTAAACTATCCCGAGTGGTTTTTCCCGACGGCCGACCTTCGGGAATTAATTTCCCGAGTGTTTTGGGGACTTTCCTGAGTGTTTCGAGCACTCGGGAGAGTAACGGATTCTAGTAGTGGATTACATTATATACATTATGTGTGTATGTATCCAACATGCTATGCACTTATGTTGTATTATATTTATATACATGTTTTGCATAACATATTTGTATACATTATGTGCGTATTGTCAGAGTACATCGGTTCCGTAGACGATTACAACTCCCAAGATTCACATAAAATCATAAAACACCCCACGGGAAGGGGGAGTCTAGCCCCTAGGGTCGATATGACGAAATCGTGCCCCAGGGGCACTTCACTCGTTAGCACCGTACCCCTAGGCACCGACGAGTTAGGTCCGGCCCCTAGGGGCCAGATTTAATACGTGGCGCGCGGGCGGGGGGAGTTCGGCCCTTTAGGGACCAGACTTGGTTCAATGTCGGCTGTCGGTAGTTTTATGGTGCTATTTTTGGTATTACGACTAGAAAGAGGATGAACTTGCTATTACGCCTTGTCATATCAGCAAAAAAAAAAACTCTTAAATGGTGAGGCCCTCTCTATACTACTTTACAAGGAATTTCTCCGACGAGTCAACCTCCGGATCTGAAAGCCATCCATGGGGTGATGTTGATGTTGTCGTCACGATTTGTGAACGCTTGACCTGACTCCACCCACGATGATCAACAAGTCCTAGGCCACTGCAAGATGCGTTTTTTCGTTGCGTTTTCGTGACAACTTCCCGTCTGAATTCCTCAGACTTCACTTAGGCAGGACCCGTTGGCCTCGTCCTTCTGTAAGCATTGCTCTCGTCTTGTTCGTTCTACCTTTTTTTTTATCGCTATGTGTTTTTTTGGACCCTGATGTATTTTTTTGCGATTACAAAGAAGACCACGTACGCACACCACACGCACAAACATGCGACATCGTAAAATTTCTACTGAAAGCGTACTACTGTATGTATAAAGATGAACACCAGGATTTAAACCTTGGTGGATGGAGTTGTACACACAACTCCACTGCCCCATCAAGAGATAGTTCCCAGACCCTACTATTTCTTGACCAACATTTTTGTATCTAAGCAGTCGTTCTCGAGTCAAGCAAACCAAGCTCTTGTCACGTTTGGTGTGTTTGCTTGAGCATATTACTACATGTTTATTTATATTCAATTTAATTTAAATTCCTGTTTGAAAAATTATAGTTATTCCTAATTCCATTGTACAACCAATTTTGACATTGAAACAAGCATACTTGTCACCTTAGATGAAAACCTATTTGATGCAATAACATGAACTAGAAACCATTTGGAAAATATTACGCAAAGACATGCTTAGACCAAAAATATTTAATTTGGGAATTTAGCCAAATATTCAACTCAATTTGAAAATAAGTCTATGGCATTGGTTTGCCATGGAAAATTTTGCAAATGTTTTTGAAAAGCAAAACAAAATAAAAAATTGGTTTAGACTTGGGCGAAATGATTGTTAAGGTTGATGCAAGTTGATACACGGGATCGATTCATTTTAATGATCGAGACCAGGGTTTTATTGGAAGTTGTCCAAGTCAGTTAAGAACCGGTCCACGAGATGCGGCTTGTAAAGCCCCTCCGTACTACCACGAGTCCGGTATGGGACATACCTGGCTAAATAATTTGCAACATTCCTCTATTAGTTGTGCCATTTGGATGTGCGAGTGTCGGGTAGACAGAAATTCCCACTTGGCGCAAGAGGAAGACTTCCGGTAGGCTGGTGGCCTAATGGAGGTGACACCTTAGCGGGCATAACTGCTTTGGGATGGAGCATTGTAAAGGTCTTGTGATAATTACTTAGTCGCACACTTACGAAAGTGTGAAACAGACATTAAAAGTTGATTATCTCTTGTGGGTAAAGTTATATAACCTTTGTAGAGTGTAAAACTATTCAAATAACCGTGTCCACGGTCATGGACATGCTGAGCAAAGTTTTTCGTGGATTAGACTTTGGTTTTAATTTCAAATGATTTTATCAAATGATTTTGGATAGTTTATCCAATTGAAAAATTGAGCGGTTAGCCATGTGATAGGCGGGTATCCTTTACCAGATGTATGGAGGTTATCCTGCTATAAAACTTAAGAATTTAGAAAATGAATTTTTGTTATAGAATAACTGCTTTGGAACTTAGTACAAATATTTAAAAAGAAAATATTGCTCTATGCAAATTCAACCCTATAAGGCTTCCTTTGATAAATCCTTGCATGCATTATAATCTATTATTGGGTGTAACTTGCGGAGTACATTTTTGTACTCACCTTTGCTTAATAAAATATTGTTAATAGGAGAAGGACTACGCTACTGATTTGGATCTCGACGACTAGGCCGCTACCGTAGTCGATTGCTTGTGGCAGATTTGCTGGGCTCTACTACTTCTTCGTCTTACGCTGTGTTATTTTATTGTTGGCTTGCAAGCCTCGGTTGTAACAAACTTTGATATTTATTAATAAAGTTGTGCGAATTATGGATGTTACCATATTTGTTTACTATGTACACAGCTACTATTCCAGGGACTAGTGTTGAATACACAGATGATCTTGGGGTGTTACTCCTGAGTCCGACATAGACCCTAACTGATCGACACCCCTCTTTTTGCCATGCATCAAAAGAGAAACAAAAAGTTTATTAGCTACAATCTTAAGAAAAAAACAATACTAGAATTAAACTTATACATACATGTATTTGTTCTTTTACAAACTCTGCAGACACCCCAACTAGGCTGGAGGGTTGGTCATCGAAGGAGATAGGATTTGAGTCATCCCTCACATTCTTCAACATTATTGAAGTCCTCTCTTTGACAACCTTCTCTAGTAGAACTAAAACAAAAATAATTATAGACTTAGTAATGCTTATACTACAAAGTCAAAATAATACTTTAAAAAAGATACCTGGATAGTAACATACCTCCAGAGCTATCCTTGGTTGGGTCATCATCCCTTTTCAGCATCCAAGCGAAGTGGATTCTTTTCTTTGGGGGGCTAATTTGTGCTGAAGGAAGTCATGAATGATTTTCTGACTAGTTAATCTGGCAGCCACCAGGGAGATGACTGCATCGACCACCTTCTCCTCCTCGACTGTTAGTTTCATAGATGTCTTCTCCTTCTTCATGTCCTAGGTAGACCAGGTCTGCGGAGGTCCTCTGATGTACTTCAAGCGGCTGCCTTTGGGAATCTCATAGTAGAACCACTCCTTCTGAAGCTTGAAATAGGTAATTCCACAATACCCCTAGCCTCTATTTTTCCTAGTAAACTGATAAAAGTGGTGGAAAAAACTAACAGAAGGAGGAATGTCAAGGAAAGCTTCACAAAGATGTGAAAAGACACTAAGGACTATGATGGATTTTGATCCTATGTGGAAGAGCTCTATCCTATGTCATCTAGGATATCCGTCAAGAATTCACGCTCTGGCAAGCCAAAACCTAACTTCATGAAAGAAGCGAATAAGATAATCCGACCATCTTTCGAAATTGGAGCATCTTCGCTGCTGTAGGGAATCCACTTGAACAAAGATTTTGCCGAGAGATATCCTTGATTCTCCAGCTCTTGAATCCTGTTCTCAGAAAGGATTGAAGCACCTAGAATCCCCATGATCAAAGATCGAACATATATTTTTGAAGATGAAGAGGTTTGGGAACAAGAGGAAAGCGGGAGATGGAGATTGCAATGAGAGCGAAGTAATAGTAAAGGTAAAAAGGAAGTTTTTTTATACCACAAACTGTTCACCCACTCACTGCAACCTTCAAGTATAGTTTCCAAGGAAACTATAATCTTTTCCCTTTCTCTCACATTTTCATTAAATTATTGGAATGATTGTGCGTGATCAAATCTTACTATGCACGTTTCGAGGCAAGAAAGCATTAAGTAAATATTATTTAAGCCATGTCGGCTAGCTAACGAGGATTCTTGACCAGATCAACCTTTTTAGTCAAAGTCAGAGTCTCTATCAAAGTAGGCCCACATATCAGAGGCTAACTCTATAACAATTATAAACATACAACCGATACTTAAAGGAAGTCTAATATCCTTTACTATGACCAAACTGGTCGACGACCAGTTTAAGTCATGAGACGACCAGCTATGGACATTGTCTGACCAACTATACGGTTTTGGATAATCCCTGACCAACAAATTGGTTGGGAGACATGACAGTTTCCCACGTGACTAATGGGAAAGTGGTTATTGACGTATCTGACAACTTACGGTAGTTGGCTAAAATATGTCACGATTGAAGACTTAACAGAAAAACGTGCGTGAAGATTAGAGGCGCCTTTAGCAGCATTAATTGTCACCCATTCAATAACTATAAAGAGGATAGTCCACGTACTCGATAACATAAGTCAATTAGCATTATTCATAATTCAGATTCGAGTTCATCAATTCTGTAAGATCCCCATTGTATTATTATACATATACTCAGTGTGTCCATAGCATTAAAAAGTTATTTGTTTTTTATAGCGTTCTCATATTATTTTTCCGAATAAGCTTGATAGGGAACCCGTGTTTCATGGACACTTATCCGGATAGTGGGGAATGCTGAGCAGATCACCCAGTCGCGGGCAGTCAATCCATGTATTATGGTGCACAAGGTGATCTCAAAAGTGCTAGCTAATTAATAGATTGAATCAAGCTATATTAGCAAGTTTTCTGCCAATCAATATGCTAGTCTTGCTCGTCACATTAAAGCATTGGTGTTACGCCGTTGCTGCTGCATAGTGCTCGACGAAATGTCTAGGACAACAACAACAGGCAATTGTACATGTGTTGTTTGGATGGCCAGGGCGGACCTACTAGGGTCAGCCGAGTCCAGAGCCCCTGCTAACCGCCGGTCGGATCTAGGGTATTCTTCCTAGCACCTCACCTATTACTGAGGTACGAAGTTTATCGTACATTTATCTTTTATTAGGTTTGGAGCTGTCACTGTAACAAGTTTTGTTGGCTACTTGGCTAGTTATATGCATTGTGTTGTGTGGTGATGGTCAAGCTTGTGTGTGGCTGGCTACGTGCTTGCGTAAGCTAATCGATCTACCATATTATACGTGACTAGAGCTATTGCTCGAAAAGTGGAATTGGGAGATACAGAAATGCATGGAAGATGAGCAGGGTACGGTGCCGGTACGCCCATTGACCTACACACCCACTAACATTGAATCCGATGTAGTTTGGAACGAGACACAACGTAAAAACTGTACAACTCTAGAAGCGCAGTTTCGTGCAACATAGTTGAGAGGGTTTTTGCTACATGTGCTTGTAGCTACAAGCACAATCCAATGGCTGAAAATATTCATAGCTGAACCTGGGAACACCCACAAAAATTTTCAGAATTTTTAGAATTTATTTGCTTTGTTAAACTGCTCGGTCAAAGTTGTTGTCTTTTGGTCAAAACGAAATCAAATCCAAACCCTAATTCAACCCCTCGGCCGATCGGACCGTTCGATTTGATCCAATGCCGTCCGGACCGTCCGATTTGATCCAATGCCGTTCGGACCAGTCCGACTGGACTCAACGTCGTTCGAGCCATCCGATTGGAACTGGCTCGACCGCACCATTTCACCGAACCCGAGTCAGACTCGGGCTCAACTGCACCACGCCGCTTTTTTCTTCCGCTGATGTGCGGGCCCCGCTGGCCAGGCCCGTCTTCTCCACTGCGCTGCTTAAGCCGTGCAGCGTTGGCACCGTGCATGCACGCCATCGAGTTTTGCCCTCACCACCTCATGCCCTCGTGTCCGGCTATGAAGCATCGCCGAGATGTCACAAAGCTCCTAGGCTCACCCATTCTTCCTCTCTCGAACTCTCTTGCCCTCTCCACTCTCTTCTTTGTTCCAGCCACAAAAGAAGATGCGGAGCTAGAGCTCGACTCGGAGTCGCCCTCGAGCCCGCGACCTCACCAGTGAACTCCACGTTCAACGCCGCCTCCATTTTGGCCAGTCCCAGTCTTTGGCATGCACTGAGTTGTCGGGGACAACTTCTTCGTTCTCGCCTCCGGCGGCTACAGCCTCATGTCTCGCAAGCGTTATGGTGAGTCTTTCTCCTCGGCACTTGGTCCATTAAGATCACGTTGTTCCACTGAGCTTAACGGTGAATTCAATTGGTTTTTTGAGCAACACCAAGGAAGATTTGCCCCGTCTTCTCTGACTTTGGTGACTCGCCACCGCTTCTACTCCGGGCGCCACCGTCGTCCTCTGGCATCGAGATCTTGGGCGCCTCAATCCTGGAGTCACGGCGATTCCAATGCATTTTATCCCGAAGTTTCTCGACGCCCGAAGCATCGCCTCCTCATGAGCCACTCCTCCGGCTCTGCCTCCGACCACTAGGAGCTCACCGTCGGCATCCATCGGCCTCCGCGTCGCCACCATCGTGTCTGCAAGGTCTCAGACGCACTGCGTGCGTGTCCTTCCCTGATCGCGAACATCCTCACTCACGGATCGATCACCTCGCCAAGGCCAGATTCTAGAGCTCCGACGAGCCGCCAGCGCATTAGGGTAAAGACCAAATCATTAAGTGTTAATCATTTTATTAGTATTCGTGTGACATGTGGACCCCGCTGAGTTAAATAAGTCTAGAAACTCAAATCACCCCGTCTAAACCTCTGAGTCTCTAGCGTGTGGGCCCATTCGGCTGGTTAAGTGAAGGTGTAAGTTTGTGAAATACATTTTCGCTTAAGAGAAATGTATTTCCTTAATCCATAGATAGAGTTTATGTTTCTATAAACCGAAGACGTATTTCCGGAATACGCTTTCGACGTCACGTTCGGCCGGGGCTGGGTCAAAGCTGACCCAGTCAACGCCTCGCCTCAGGCCCCACCGGTCAGTGACTGTGAGTCAGTTGAGCGTCGGTAGAAAAAGTAGTTAATTCTTTTAGAAATTCCGTAACCAATAAATTTTGCTTTAAGAATTAAAATAACTTTGAAAATTCATAACTAATTCAAATTAGCTTCAAATCGAATGAAACCAATTTTAGTGGGTTTCATTTTTAGTGTACTTTTAAATGGAATAGATTTCAAGTATGCTTCTATTCCATAAAATATTGGATAGTTAAAAAGGAATTGTTTTTTACCTTAGAAAATGGTTTAAACTTCAAAAATTCATAAGTATTTCATCCTAACTCCAAATAGAGTGAAATTAATTTTGTTAATTCTTATTTTCCCTGTAATTTAACTAAGAATAAATTTTGATGCATGTTGTTGTTTCAGAAAATGGTGGTAAATAATTTATTTGTGCACTCATGCCTTTAACTTGTTAAACAATTAGAAAATCCACATAAAATCACATTAAAGCATTGGTGTTGCGCCATTGCTGCTGCATAGTGCTCGACGAAATGTCCAGGACAACAACAACAGGCAATTGTACATGTGTTGTCTGGATGGCCAGGGCGGACCTACTGGGGGTCAGCCGAGTCCAGAGCCCCTCCTTACCGCAGGTCGGATCTAGGGTATTCTTCCTAGCACCTCACCTATTACCAAGGTACGAAGTTCATCGTACATTTATCTTATATTAGGCTTGGATTTGTCACTATAACAAGTTTTGTTGGCTACTTGGCTAGTTGTATGCATTGTGTTGTGTGATGATGGCCAAGCTTGTGTGTGGCTGGCTACGCGCTTGCGTAAGCTAATCGATCTGCCAGAATATACGTGACTAGAGCTATTGCTGGGAAAGTGGAATTGGGAGATACGAAAATGAATGGAAGATGAGCAGGGTACGATGATGGTACACCCATTGACCTACGCACCCACTACCATTGAATCTGATGTAGTTTGGAACGAGACACAACGTAAAAACAACTCCAGAAGCGCAGTTTTGTGCAACATAGTTGAGAGGGTTTTTTCTACATGTGCTTGTAGCTACAAGCACAATCCAATGGCTGAAAAATATTCATTGAGATTCGTGCCTAATCCTTGTATGCGTATTGTATTTGTATCCATACGTATTATGTATCCCACCCCTCTCCTCACTCTCCCTCTTCCTATCCCGATCTCTCTCACCTCAACATCTCCACTCCTATCTCTCATCTTTCACTTCAACATCTCCCCCTCTCCCACCGCCCGAATCTATAGCAGCCGCTGGCGAGCCAACGCTGCCCCCACCCCCGAAGCCTGTCTGCCACGCCGCGCCGGATCCAGGTGGGCTCGGCACTACCCCACACAACCGTGCGTCGAGTCCAGCCTACCCCGACGCTGCCCCACCCCACCAGGCCGGATCCAGACACTCGACGCCGTTTTGTTCTCTCGGATGGAGAAGAAGATGAACGGTAAAACACTCGGTTTTTTTTTTGGCAAAAATGGAACAGTAAATTGTTCGTAATTTAACAAAAATGAACCAAAAATATGAGATTACTTTTGTATGAACAAATTAATCTTATACAAACAAAATAATTTTGTACGTATAGTTTTTTACGAACAAATTAATCTTGTACAAACAAAATAATTTTGTACAAACGATTTTGTACAAACAAAAGATGCTAAAATATTTTTATTTCCTCACTCCAAAATATTTCAAATCCAAACACATATCCCATCCTCCTTCCATAATGTCCACTCCTCTTAAATACATTTAACTTGTATTTCCTACTCTCTGAAATACGAGAATTATTTTTGGGAATTGATAGACACCATATGTTTGGCCTCATCCATCCTATCGTACACTCCTACTAAATCCAGTTGTCCCACACTCCTCTGCCGCATCTTCACCACTAGTTAGGACTTATCATGTTGAGCCTTTTCATCTCTCTCTCTCTCTCTGTGCTTTTCCAACCAGAGTCATTCCTCATTCCCCACCCTGATCTCTCTCTCTCTCTCTCTCTCTCTCTCTCTCTCTCTCTCTATTGCTGCTTCGACCAAGCCACCGCCGTTGAGCTCTCCAGCAAGCTATGGCTAAGTGTCTCTCTCTCCCACGCACTAGCACACGAGCTCCTTCCTCCCTCTCTTTCCTCGCACGGCCTAGCTCCGTTATCGTTGGGGGAGCAGGCGCCACTGTCATGGCCTCCCCAAGAGCGTTGGGGCGAGCTGAGTCCCACCACTGGGCATGGCCTCCTCGAGCCAATGGAGATCCGCCGCGACAAGGGAACAACGCCACCTCCTCATGTGCTATAAAACGGCCGCAAGGGCTGAGAGGGAGGAGCACTCCACCCCCTAGCATCTTCACAAACACTGACACTACTACGCTCGATTGATCTTTCCTCCTCTCTCTTTCTCCCCCGACCGCTTCGAGAGAAATCCCTTGAATCGAAGATGAGGGAGTGCATCTCGGTCCACATTGGGCAGGCCGGCATCCAGGTCGGGAACGTGTGCTGGGAACTTTACTGCCTCAAGCATGGCATCCAGGTCCATCTCATCTCCCGCGTCCTGCTCTTTGGTTGTCTCTGGTTGATTACTTCGAGAAGGTTTCATCATTCATGTGGTGGTTGCGGTTTGTCAATCGGTGTTGAAATTTCGAATTATGGTGTGACATGATTATGGTTTAGTGATCAGATCTGTAGGTTGTGATAGCTGCACGATTCAAACCGTGATAGGCTTAATTGGATTTGCATTTCCCTTTGAGTTTTGTTGTGCTTAATCTTCTCCGGTGCGATAAAATGTTCCAATCGATCGTGGTTGTCGATCCAAAATGTTGTGTCCTTCTCATTTGAGGGTGTTTGTTGCCACCACATGTTCTTTTTGTTGTAGAGGTGATTTGAGATGTTGGGACTCTTGAAATGCTATTTTTAAAAAAGAATTTCTCAATGTTGCATCTGGTGGTGCATCAGAATGTTTCATAAGTTAGGCTCAAATATTGCGGCACCCGATCATCCAATTTGTTTTGTTGTAAGACGTCTGATGTGTTGCATATGTGTTTTCAAAATGTTGCAAGTGCCCCCCCCCCAAAAAAAAAAAACAAAAATGTTGCATATGTGTTTTCAAAAAGTGTTTTAGCATCATCGATTAATGTTTTTCAAACTTTTGTGCTAATTTTTCAAGTATATCTCTGTATGCTAATGATATCTTTTAATTTTAAAGTGAATTTTGACAATATTATGGATCCCTAGTGGCGGAGCCACATTAGAGCATGGGGGTGTAGTTGCACCCCCAAAATTTTTGCATGCAAACTCTTTATACAATATATATATCTAGTATAATACACAGACTATACAATAAATTACATTGTGTTATTCTCAGCAATCAATAGTCAGCAGCCCACCAACACAAGAAATATTTTGTGATGTCGGTTATACTAGAAACATGTAATTTGTTCCACTTCAACCTTTACTATGTCATTTAAACTTTTATGTTGAAATATGTCATTTAAGTTCGCATCTTTATGCACACACGAGTGCGCTTTCAGTAGATATTTTGTAAGATCGCGGATTTATTCCCGGCCCCCGTCTTTCTAGACATGTGATATGAGACGCACTCACGCGTGTGTGGTGGGGTGTGTGTATATGTGTTTTCCTTGTAATCGTAAAAAAAAGTTTGCACCCTCATCAACAAAATCCTAGCTCCGCCACTGTGGATCCCCTCTCCATTTTTTTGAGATCCAAGTATTTTGTTGCATGTGTATGTCGGACATGTTGCGGGGAGGAGTCGAGAGCTTACGATGGAAAACTCTCCATCGTACGTCCAAGCGCTTGTTGCTCTCATTATTTTTTTGAACCGTATATGGACATGTATGCCCTACTCTCTCTCCCAAATCCGCACGAATCTCTCGGAGCACAATGGATGGCCACGATAATACATGTAGGTACGAGTACATATAGACTTGCATTTCCCAACATAGTTATAGATTTCTAATTTAGTGCAATTGTGCAAAATATCACATGTACTTTCAATCTCAGCCAGTCTATGTGAGAGTTGCTACTGCACCCATCAAGCGATTACATGATAGTAGCATGCATGGACACGTTTGCTTCACAAAGCAATTACTACTACTTAAAGCTCCATGTTTCTAGCTGTAACATGAACATTGAGTACATGCATGCCCGTGTGCTAACTGCCATCCTCTTCTTGTTCGGGACATCATCTATCCTTCATACAGCTCTGACAGTTGCTCCTCGATTTCTTCCGGTGTGTACTTGATATACTTCGGAGGCCTCCTCCGGTGCTTCTCCAAGAACAAACGGTATGTTGGAACAACCTTTTCTGATACCGCTCCCCGCATGCGCTTCCGAAGCTGAGGGTCTTCTACTTTGCATGCCTTCTGACTGCTGTAAGTTTGCTCAAATTCCAGGTTAAATCTTCTCAGTGTTGGCAACGCAGGTCGGTTAAAGCAGAAAGGGATTCTGGTGGGCTTAACTTCCAACCAAGGCAAGATGTGCGCCCATGCAATGTCAATGTACCTCGAAATGTAATCCTCCAGCTGCTCCCTGCGCTTCAAGATCCAATCATCCCCCAATAGAGATTTCATATCTGAGCTCTCCACTTGTTTCTGTATGTCATGCGCGTTGTTCACCAAGAACAGCCACTGCGACCCATCAGCAGCTCGGTAAAGCCTCGATTTCTTCTCTATCGCAGTTTCCAGGCAGGAGATCAAGACGGCCACTGCATCATCCAGCGCGGACATGCCAGTACCACCTTGCAAAGGCCTCACTGCCTGCTCTGACTTACCACTGGCAAGGATGACGCTTAGCAAGCTGCTATGCTCCAGCAACAGCTTGATGTACTCGGTGAGATATTCCGTGATTTCGTCGACGCCGCAGCCGCCTCCTGCTCGGACTTGCTTAGAAGGGTAGACCAAGATCTTCGTTTCGAGCACGTCAAGGGAGCACCTTATGGTGCTCCTCAGCACCAGCAGAGTGTCATGGAATCTCGCGGAGAAGCTGTCGCTGCTATCCACGGACAGTTGCTCCAGGATCGGCAAGAACATCGAGAGCGCGAAATCGAACAAGTCTGCGAGTGGATTGTACATGCAGAGCAGCACGAAGAGGTTGTCTGGGTGCGGCACGATGGTGGCCTCGGCGATCTGCGTGATGCACCGCAGTACCAGGTAAGCCGCGACCGCCCTCTTCCGGAACGAGGCGTCAGCAAGATTGCCGGCATGTGGGTGCTGCGTACCGCACAGAGACCTGATCTCCAGGTGAACCTGTTGGACACAGTTGCTCACCTTTATCAGCGCCGAGAACGCCACTCTTACATCCGGTGAACTGAGCAGGGAGAGCAGCGTGCTCGGGATCGGGGGCGTGGTGGCTCCAGGTGCGCCGGCTTGGCTAGCGGCGCCGCGAGCAGCCTCGCACGCTCGACGGATGTGCTCGTCGACAAGAGCACCGTAGTTGGCAGGGGACGCCTCTTCCTCGAGGCTGGCAGCGCAGCTCCTGGCGACACCACCTCCCTGGCCACCGCTGCCGTGGTCAGGGTACATGTACGTCCTCGGGCTCGGGGTAAGAGCCGTAAGACGACGGGAGTCCGTGGTGGAGGTGGTCCTGGCGGAGCTGGGGCAGGTAGAGGGGGTGCTGCTGGTGGGGAAGAAAACCGGAGGCTCCATCCAGGACATGCTCTCCATGCTTGTCTGCTCAGCGGCCACTGCCGGCCGCGTGAAAACAGAGAGGTGTGGGTGGAGTGCGACGACTACAGCCCGTTGACGCGGCAAACTCGAAGACGAAAAGTGGAGTAAAGCCATACGCGGCTGATCCGTTGAGTAACCTGTTGTTTTCTGGTTTTACTCCACCGGCGACTTTTCAGTCTCCTCTTCCTCCGTGCCGGGCGACGAGTGGAGTAAAGGATTGGTTTTGTAGTTTGCACTTAGCCGGATTTGCTATGCATCGTTCAACTTAAAGCCTTTGGGATTTCAGTTTATCTTCTCACCGTTGGATGCAATATGTATATGTATACAAGAGTTTAATTATGATGTGGATGAACTGGAATACACTAGTAAGAGCATCGAAATTTAACGTTGCCCGTGCGTTGCAACGGATAAAAATAATCATGCATGTGATGTTGTTGTGAATTAAAATTATAAACTCAGCCTATATCTAAACCTGTGATTCAATAACCGAGTTAAGAAATAGCTCATTTCCTAATATACATGAGAGTGAATAATAGTATTAGATGTGTGAGAGCCGCCGGACGATTTAACTTGTAATGCTTAACCCTCTAATTGATCCTAGCATCATAGATTAAATATCCCTGCTCTCGGTGTATGATGTACCTCCTAGGAGTGGTACACACACCATCACAAACATCAATATCAATCCATACACAAGCTCTTACAATATCGAAACTTCATAATTTACAACATATTGAACTTACAAGGTTCGGTTTCATACAAAAGGGCCGATTGGCCAAATAACAAGATAAAATAGAGTACGCAACAGAAAACAGTGAGTGTGACACAAGATGTTACTCATGTGGATGCACGCAATAATGCTTGGATAGTGTGACACAAAATGTTCGGTCCTTATTGACTTGAGCACAACCCACACACCCAATAACCACACCAACAACCATTTGACTGAGTCCAAATCCTTTTATTTTTATTTTTAGTTTTCTAAATATAATAGCACAGGGTGCTGGATATAACATAACAAAAATAATTTATGTGATCAAGGTCATCGACAAAGTCGACAACCGTCCAATCTACCGGAAGCTAAGCATTGCTAAGCATGACACCGAATAAACATAATAGACCATATAACATCCACCGGACTCTAATTCACCAGCAAAATTATTAACTTAGGCTAGTTGCAGGGGATGAATAATTTAAAGGAATTCATGCAACATGATTAACTACCTCTAATCGCAAACATAACATAACAAATAAAGTATGCATACATACAGTTGCAAAATAAGATAATAATTTTTGAATGTAATAGGATCAATATACATCAATGGAATGGGTGCTTGCCTTTATTTGCTGGTACTTTGGACATTCACATGATCATCTCTGTTGCACTCTCGAATCATTGTCATCTAGCGATAAGTACCGACAAAGCAAAAACACCGAATAAACACTAAATTCCAGAAGTCTCCAAAAATTCTGAAATTAATACAGAAGGTATATCAAGATTTAATATGAATTTAGAAACAAAAAATATTCGATTTGGAGTTCGAGTGCGAAAGTTATAGCCTAAACTATTTCTGCCGGAAGAGAAAATTCCAACAATAAGAGGTTCGACTACCTGGTCGAAGGAGGTTTCGAATATCTGGTCGGAAGGAGGTTCGACAACTTGGTCGAAGGAGGTTTCGACTACCTGGTCGAAAGGAGGTTGTAGGTGGTCGCAAGTGGTCGAAGGTAGTCGTAGATGGTTGCAAGGTGGTCAAAAGAAGCTTGGCGCTGTTGCAGCTAATCCTGCCAAAGCTGATGTTTTTGAGTTTGTAACCTGGTCGTATTCCGAGTACGAGTCAGAGTCGGAGTCTGTTCAGTAAAGACAGAGAAGATACCTGGTCATAGGAGTTTATGACTACCTAGTTGTAGAAGGTTACGGCTACCTGGTCGTAGGAGGTTATGACTACTTGGTCGTATGGGAGTTTCGACTACCTAGTCGTAGGAGGTTACGACTAGGGCTGACAAAATAGCTCAAGGCTCGTAGCTCGACTCGGGCTCGTCACGGCTTGGTTCGGCTCGGGCTCGGCTCGTGAATTTTCGAGCCAAGCCGAGCCCACCTTTTGGCTCAGTGAAAATTTGAGCCGAGCTCGAGCCGGCTCACGAGCCAAACAAGCTAGGCGAAATACCCAGGTCAGCCCATTTGGGATTCGGCCATGTGACATGTCCCCAGCTCAGGCTACTCAAAATCCCGTCCGGCCCACGCAAAATCCCCAAGTCAGCCCAGCCCATGTGACATGTCCCTAACCCTAACCTCACGCGAATCACGTCCGGCCGCCATCCCAAATTCCCCATTTACCTTTCCTCTCCCACCGGCACGGCGCCGCTCGCCCCCTCCACCGCGCCACTCGCACCATCCAGTTCCACACCGAAGCACACGGACCTGGCCTCCGCGCTCCACCACGCCGCCCCACTCGCTGCGCCGCCGCCCTCCACCGCGCTGCTTGCCGCCTCCACACCAAAGCGTCGACCTGTACTCCCCCCGTCCTCCCTCTAGGCTCCACCGCCGCCCCTCCTCCTCCTTGATCCTCCATGCCTCCGCCCCGTCCTCCCTCCACTGCCACCACTCCTCTAGGCTCCAGCCTGCTATCGAGGCGAGGCGGCCGTCACCGCTGCCCCTTCCTCCTCGCCGCCGTCCTCCAGGCTCCAGCCCGCTACCGCCGCCCCTTCCACTATGCCGCCGCCGTCCAGGCTGCCAACGTCGGTGCCAGGAGGATGGAGGAGATCAAGAAGGAGCTTTTGTGATTTGCTTTTTTGTTCTTGCGATGAATGCTTGCTTGATCTGTGAATGCTTGCTTCTGTCTTCTTGATCTGTGAATGCTTGATGATCTCGAATCGAACTAATGCTGCCGAACTGCTGCCATTTTTGCTCGGGCTCGCGAGCCGCTCGAGCTCTATTCCGAACCCGAGCCAAGCCCAACTTCCAGCTCATTTCTGAAATGATACGAGCCGAGCCCACTGTTCATCCGAGCCAGAATGAGCCTGGCTCAAGTCGGCTCGGCTCGGCTCGTTTCCACCCCTAGTTACGACCACCTGGTCGTAAGGAGGTTACGACTACTTGGTTGTAAGGGAGTTTCGACTACCTAGTCGAAATTGACTACCTGGTCGAGGGTGGTTCGACTACAGGCATTGTTAAAGGGCGACGGCGGCGATGCCAACTTGGAGCGAAGGTAAAGCTACAGTGACGACGACTCCTATGGCTCGATGACGCTTCGCTGGATTTAACGTGCACACGAGTAATAGTAAGGGTCAAGAACCCTACCGGAGGGGAGTGGAGAGGATGAGCTAGCCGGAGAAGGTCCGACGATGAAGACCCGATGCGGCAGCATCGCTTCAATGAGGGGATCTTCACCTAAGCAAAGAGGAAGGGAAAAGAAGGTGTGGGAAGCTCAAGTGGGGTCCAGGAGATGCTCTAAGAGGAAGTAATTGGAGAGGAGCTCACCGGATAGGGAATGGTGCCGGTGGTGGTGGTTCTGCCCGTGCATGAAGAAGAGGGTGGTGGCGCGGCGTTCTTGTGGGCGAAAGGTTAAATTGAGAGAGAGAGAGAGAGAGAGAGAGAGCAAAAGATCCTTGGGGGCTAGAACACGAGATGACACGGTTATTTAATGAAGAGACTCACCAGATTGGCCGGAACGACAAGTCAGGGCGGCGACCGCGAACCGAGTGCCACCGGACATGAAGAAGACGCTCGGTGTTTCCGATGCTCCGGCTGCAATGAGGGATAAAGGAGGTGAGATGTAGCAAGATGACATTTAGATGGTGTAGAAAGACATGAAGGGGGAGGCCCAAGTCCTTCGGTGCGGCCGGGGAGGTACTTGCGGCAGTGCAGCCATGGCCAAAACTTGACACTCGGTCATGGAGCTCGTTTGAGCTAGGAGCAAGGTGAGGATGGAGAGCGAAGGATAGGAGATGAAGAAAAAAGAAGCTAGAGAAGCTCCAGAGGCTTTAAATTGGGAGGAGGCAGAGGAAGCAAGGTGGTCGGACGTGGCAGCGGCATGGGCGACGCCAGGCGAAAGCCAGTAGCAAAGGTGGCACGATGCAGGGAAAGCTACGTGTGTGTAGGCCGAGGGCGAAGGGCTATGACATGGTGCTCCAAAACCGAGGGCGGCCTGATGCATTGGCGCGGAGCTCGTGACCACGTGGCAAAGGCGCTGGCGAGCTGGTGTTGAGCACCGGCGAGACGTGGAAGATGATCCCTGGCGGTGGGGTCCACCAGTTTGTGAGGGAGGGAAGGTGGCTCGGTGAGCTAGTTAGGTGGCTGGATCAGACCTGGTCAGTGGGTCTGGTCAAAACCGAGTGCTTTTGGTCAAAAAGTCTGGTCGAAACCAAGTGCTTCTGATCAAAAAGTATGGTCGAAACAGAGTGGGCTGGTCGGAAACGAGTGGCTGGTCGAAATCGAGTGGCTGGTCAAAACCGAGAGGGTGGTTGAAATTGAGTGTCTGGTCGAAATCAAGAGGGTGGTCGAAATCGAGCGCTGGTTGAAATTGAGTCGAGTCAACTCGATTGGTTTGACCGAGTTGATTTCAAAAGGCTGAGAGGGTTGCGAATTTTTAGACAGACTTTCCAAGCTCCTAAAATCATGAAAATTTTAGGAGTCTTAAGACACAACTAAGATCCTTGTATAATTTTTCCGGGGGTTTCAGAGAAATAAATTTTTCTGTTTAAATGTTTTAAGTCTCTGGTTTAGGTGTTTCACCAAGGACTAACTAGTTTGACTGGCCTTCTTAAAATAGCAAAATAATTCTAGAAATTATAAAAATTTTCAGGTGAGTCAAATCGATGCTCCAAAACCTAGAAAAAATGTTTCTAGGCACTGTTCACATGACTTGTTTGTATTTTAAATTCAAATTCAAATAGAACAAGCAAATAAAATAGTGAACCAAATAACCTCCAAAAATTCCAAAAAAATTCCAAACAAGTAACAGGACATACAAAATCCAAATACAATATTCCCAGCTATGTGTATTACTATATTTTATAAATAAAAGATAGTTTGTATTTCTGAGATAAAGAAAGTATATTTGCAAATTGCATTTTTTTAGAATTCTTTTGAAAGTACCTCAAGCATTCTAGAAGCATATGAGGTTTTAATATTTATAATTTGAATCGCAAAATAAGCATTCCCATATTTGAAACCTTTTTAGTTTTACCACAAGTTCAATTTGAGCTTTTGAATTAGAGAAGAGTATTGGATTACTAGGTTTAAATTCTAATCTTCAAAATCAAAGGATTTTCAACATAGGGTTTTATACTCCACTCTAAACTAAGTTTTTAAAATCTTGACAAACTTTTATTTTGTTTTAGAGACTTCATTTCTAGGTTTTTGGAAAACCAGGTTGTAACCTAATTGCTTCACAATAAAAAAGTTTTAAGAAGTCCAAAATTCCATAAATGCACATTAAATGCATAACTAATCCAACTTATGGATCTAGGGCTGTTAGAAATCTACCCCCCTTAAACAGAATCTCGTCCCAAGATTCCAGTAGTTCAGAAGTCAGAACGAATGGCTATTGCAAACTTAATTGAGTTTGGTCACGGGGTCACAACTCGGATTTCGTCGCTAATCGAACTCAAATCCGAAACAAGTAAGGCTCTTCCTAAGTTTTAGATCCTAAAGAGGGAAGTTTTGTCGAAGGGTTTCTATGATCCTTTAGAAAAGTGTTCCCTAGGTGTTTCTTTCAACTCTAACCGAAATGGACCATCAGCTTTCATGATTTCCTTAAGAGATAGTGCCGGAAACTCCTAACGAAGTAACTCGACGTTGTTGCCACATTTTCCTTTCCATTGCTTTGTTTAACCTTTTTCTTTTTTGATTTGAAGGTACTTCGGACAGGCCAAGCTTCACATCGTCTTCCGGTTGGACGAAAGAATACTAACTACCTACGAGGAAAATGGTTACTAAAGAGCAAACAAGAGAGTGTTACAATAAAACTTGCTTTAACCTCTCTTCTCTAGTTCTATTTGCCTGTCTTGGAGAGGAATGCATTGGATGAATGCATGAAAGTATGCATATATGAATTCAACTTTGACAAATTTAGGTTGGATTAGTGAGAGTGCAAACTTTCACATGCATGCTTACATGCTCCTATCAAAATGCAAGAAGACAATTTCTTTTTTGCTAGGTGTGCATCAGATTCAATGACAACAATAATGTCGACGTCTGGGACTCTCGTCATAGAATGGACAAACAAGAATATAAAAAAGGAAAAATGGAGAATACTATCTGTTTGCCAAAGGACTCGAGATGGTGAATGTGTATTGCAAAGGGTATGCTCTGATTATAGGGAAAGTGGCTATGAATACACGCGGATTAGGGCTTGGATGTGAATCTATATTACAAAGGCACGTAGGCCGAACTATTTATAATATTACAAGCATGGACAATTAGTAGCAGTGGTGCCTCTTTGCGCCAATGGTTGCGTCTCTTCACGCCAATAGTCGTGTCCCTTCGTGATGACTGTTATAGCCGATATCTCCACGTGCAGTTGTTATTAACCACAGATGGGTAACCACCTTCTAGGACCTCCTCTGCTGGGGAGAGGTCCTGGAGAGGTCCTGGAGGAGGTCCTGGGAGAACCCATAGAGGAGGTCCAACTAGGCCTCTGGGAGAGGTTTTGGGAACGGTCAAAGGAAAGATTTTATAGGCCCACCTTCCGACTGCTTGATTGATCTTGGGCCCAGAAGATTAACCCAGGCCCAGTAAAAATTTAGCTTATCTATTAATAAGCAAATAAAGATATACCCGAATAATTGTCTAGTCAACAATCCTCGTCAGCTAGACCCTCAACTTCAAGTGAAAATAACTTACTTGAACAGGTTTTTGACCAGAACTGGACTTGGTCAAGAAGATAGTTTTACTTGAGTTGTAAATAACTATTTCCTTTAAAAAGCAGGAGCATTAGTCGTATATATTTATGAAAGCAATTCCCGAAGGGACGATTATGCTTTACTCTTCATCGATTTATTAAGAACAAACTCTAATAAAATCTTATCTGTTAGACTTCCATCTGGTTTATTTAATTCCACCGTAAGTTACTGGTTTATAAATAACCTCCAGAAGGGCAAGAAGGAGAAACATTCCTTTAGAGACTCTCTATCTTTCCTGTCTCCACTTTATCGTAGAAAACTTATCCTCAAACTTCCTTAGTTTGAGTAGATGATGTATCATGATAGTAGAGATCATGAAAAAGACAGATTTTATAGAATAAATTTGACTTTTTGAACACCTTGATGTTATAATCTTTGGATTTTATGCTTCCAAGGTGTTCAAGAAGTCAATTCATTCTGCGAAATCTTCAAGAAATTGGTGGAAGGAAAATCCTGATGATCAGGTGATCTTCTCTTGAGACGTATATCAAGGTAACTTTTACGTTTAAGTAGTTTTGTATCTTTCCACCCACGATGGATATGGGACGAAGATAGCTTTAAGAAAAAGAAAAAGAAAAAACTTTGCAACTACTTTTTCTTACACATCTCTGACGTGCAGAATAACCACCTTGACCAAACGTGACGTGTTGTGTCACCGCCAATCGAGGCGCAGTTGTTACATTCTTGAGGTAGTGGGTTTTAAATGCACCAAGGGTATATATATAGATCTTTTATATCTCCTCATGCACGTTTTTGCCCTAGTTGCTTTTCACCTTTCCTTTTCACTGAGTACTTTTCGTCCTCCACGAACCTTCGAAAAGAAGGATCTCCTAGTCCGCCATTGAACCAAATCCTCTGGCCGATTTCATGATACTTTTCGTGCCCTACCTCCGGGTAGGCCTCCGCTTGCCCGAGAGTGATTTCCTGATCGAAGTTCTTAATCATTACGGAATTGAATTGGTTCACCTTGTACCGAATTCAGTTCTGGTACTTAGTATTTTTGCCCACATGTTTGAGACGCTTTTAGGGATAGCCCCTAGTCTGCGTCTGTTTAGGTTTTATTACCAAATCATTCGCAACAAGAAAGGTACTGGTGCTTTTGGCTTTTTTTATTTTAAATTTCAAGATGCCAGCAAGAGGATGTTCCCCTTCTTGGCTACAAAAGATGCCAGCCAGATATGGAGTAAGGAATGGTTTTATTCCGAAGTTCCGATAGAAAGTAGGATCACTTACAATTACAATGCACCATCGGAGTGGTGCACCAAAAGCCGAGCTATTGACAAGGAAATTAAGCTCTCAGATGATGAAAAGAGAGTGGTCCTGATGATCAGCAACCTGGTAGAGGGAGGTCTAACTGGACGAAACATCGTCCATGACTTCCTCAAGAACAAGATTTTTTCCTCTTTAGAAGAGGGAAATACTATCATGTAATCATGATGTCCCTGAAAATGTTAACATCTTACTTGTCTTTTTACTCAAACTGAATTTTCATAGTTAAAGTAAAGTAACTTTTTATTATACTGCAGCTCTCTCAAATGATGAGGTCCTAGCTAGGACCTCAGTCCTGTTAAAGGATCGAGTTCGAGAAAAGAAACCTATCAATATAGAGGAACGGCCCCCAAGCTTGATTGGGACAACTTTATCACTTAGAAAAGATCGCATAGTGGTAAGTATTCATAGAAATTAACTAGACATAAGAAGTGAATCTACTCATGCCTAGTTTATATGTTTCTGGACAAACGACATTAAAGAAACATCCCATCTCAATGTCGGTGCGAGCTCTTCTCTTTCTTTGGCAAAGAGTCATGGATTACTTCCAAACCTCCTATTGTGCCAAAGAAGATAAAACCTACACCTGCTTCAAGACCTCTTGCTTCAGTTGTAACTCTTCCAAGATCTTCTACCCAAGAGGTATTGAAATCAAAAGTTAAGACTTCCATTTCCCGATATGTCTCTAACCCCCGGCCAATGCCTTCTATATCAACTTTCTTGGCTGGGGTGGTCCAGGGTGAAGGATCGTTAGAAGAGTCTAAAGAAGAGGCCCCTCTTCAGAGGGCTCTAAGGCCAAGGACCTCCCTGGCCTTGCTTCCCTCTTCGTTAGAGCAAAGGAGAGACCATACTTTCTCTGTGAATGAAGACTTTATGTCGCTTTTTAGCGAAATTAGCTTCGAGATAGAGTAAGTTCTTCGATTATAATTTTATAATTTTGGCTCAAAAATGACTAATCCATTTTTTTAGCCTTTCTTTGCCGTCAGACCCAGAAAAGGGACAACTGACTGCTCAAGAATAATTTTCATCACCAATTATATTGGCGACAGAGGAATCCCCGGCAGAAGAAATTCTGCTAATGGAAGGACCTCCTAGGACCACTGAGGAAGTGGTCCAAGACGTCCTGGCGACAACTGCTGGGACGTCCCAAGGTGCACCGCAGGACTTGGAGGTCCAAATGGAGAGGTCCTCTCTAGAGGATCGAATGGAAGAGGTGGTCCATGAGACCACCCGTTCAGAAGAGGTGGTCCATGAGACCATCGAAACTCAAGATGAAGATGATCATACCTTGGTAAAATTTTTATCTTGAAATTCTTTCTTTGAATTTATCAGTATAAATTTGACTCATAGGATGTCTTACAAGCCGCAAAGTACCAGTATTGATCCAACCAGAGGAGTTTTTCGTCTGGTTCAATAGGATCAACCTGAAGATGACATTCCTCTGGGAAGTCTTCCTTCTGGAACTGAAAAGAAGGATGTCCAGGACCTCATGACATCTGTCAAAAGGTGCTAGAGAGTCAACATTGACATGGTAGAAGAGATAAAAACTTTTGTAGAGGAGAAAGAGAAGTAAATACGGGGAGTTATTATTCAATCGTAAGATTCTAATTAAATAATTAACTTATACCTCTGTTCACTTTAAAGGGAATGTTTACTAGCAAAAGTCGGACAAGAAAGTGCTGAATATGCACTTCATGCTCTTAGATTGAAATTATTTGAGGCGAATAAAATATCTGAGACAAGTGCGGTGGTCATGGCAGAGAAGACCGAACAGATCCGCCTCTTGACTCAGAAAAATAAAAAGTTACAAGAGATCCTGAGAAGACAATCTAAAGAAAGTCATGATCTCTTTGAACAAAATAAGATGCTCCTTAAGGAAAAAGAAGGTAAAAGACCTCTATTTTATTTCTTATAGAGCATTTGACCTATTAATGCAAAACTTCTTAGAACTAGAAAAAGGCAAAAGAGGATCTTTAGAAGACCTCTTCTAACAAAGATCTTTATATTCAAGACTTGAAGGAAGTGGAGAAACGGAGTCGTACTGTCATACAAGAACTTGAAAAGAAGGTGGAAACCTTAATGAAGGCTGGCAAGGAAATTACCACGGTTACTGAAAATAGATTTTCTTAGATCTCAGCTTCTCTATGAGAGATCGTAGAACATCTGAAGGCTCCGGTAACTCCTCTTGTGACCAAGATGACCTTGGATGATCTTAGAAATGATATCTATACTCAAATCAGATATATTCAAAAACACATACCTGCTATGAAAAATACCATATATCAATCTTTGACGAGGGCAATAAGTCAAGCGTTAAACCGAGTTTTATTGAAGATTGATCTCCTTTTTTGGGGTTCCGTCGATCTCCAGAAGCTTGTCCCTGCGCCCAAGTTTAAGACAAATGAAGCAGGTATTGCGGCTCAAGCCAAGATCACACCAGTGGTGGCAGAGATCATCAGGAATATTGAAGCTAATGCTCCTGCCCTTCCCTCAAGTGCTCCTGGCTCAAGTATTAAAAAATGACATTGTAATGATACAAATGTTTTGTTGAAAATATTTTGTGTATGATAGTTGTGATTATTTATCGAAAGTTGACTGACTTTGTCTTGCAAATTTAAATTCTTGCAAATCGAAAGTCGTATATTTTACTATGTGTAGCCTCCCGCCTAGAATACTTTGTCCGGCAATGGGAGTAGTGTTTCGGGTGAACAGTTGTGCTATGATTAGTATATCTATTACAAAACCAATGATCCGAACCAGTGTGTATTCAGGAAGGTGAAGTCAGACTGTTGGGCTCTTATGCAATGAGAATTGGCTTATAGAAGAGGTCTCAGACGGTTGTCATTTCCTAAATGTATACCGATGGTCATTTGATGCCTAGTGACAGAGACTACAGTATATGGACCCTCCCATCTGGAGGACAACTTGTTCAAGTTGGCTTGGTTCTGGATGCGTCTTAGGACCAAGTCTCCCACATGAAGTGTTCTTGGACGAACCCTTCTATTAAAGTAACATCTCAGCCCTTACAAATAGGTAGCCGATTTCAATACTGCACGATCACGTCTTTCTTCTAGCATATTGATGTCATTTTCACGTAAATCTCCCTGATTTATTTGATCTAGGAGGTCTATACGTGTGGAACCTAACTGAATCTCACTAGGTAGCACTGCTTCTGCACCGTAGACTAGTGCGAATGGTATTTCACCAGTTGCTCTACTGGTCGTAGTACGCAATGCCCATAGAACAGAAAAATGTTCTTCCATCCAACTTTTTGAGCATGCCTTAAGGCGATTAAAAACTCTCTTTTTAATACCTTGCATAATCTGATCATTAGCTCTTTCTACTACTCCATTGCTCTATGGATGTGCTATGGAAGCAAAGCAAATTTTAGTGCCAATTTCATCGCAATAATCCTAAAACACATCACTAATAAATTGGCTCCCATTGTCTACGATAAGACGACTGGGTATTCCAAATCTCGTAACAATGTTTCGCACAAGGAATTTCTTTCTTCTTCCGCAAATGTTATCTTAACGATCGGCTCAGCTTCTATCCACTTAGTGAATGTATCAATGGCCACAAATAAGAATTTATACCCATTGGGTGCTTACGGTAGTGGTCCAACTATATCGGTGCTCCAAGTCAAAAAAAAAGGCCTTGACAAAGGAATGGTCTGTAATTGATAAGATGGTTGGTACACTTGCTTGGCATGGAACTGACATTTCTCACAGATCTTAACAAAGTGCATGGCATCTTGTAAAGCGGTGGGCCAGTAATAGCCTTGCCGAAAAGCTTTACCAACTAATATTTTATAGGATGCATGTGTACCACACAAGCCCCCATGGATTTATTTTAGTAATTTTACCCCGAAGTCTTGGGATATGCAACGGATAAGAACACCATGTGCTCCTTTCCTATACAATGATCCTTTGACCAGCTTGTATATGCGTGCTCTTTGAATCAACCTATCCTTCTGTTGAGGATCATCGGGCAATGCCCCTGATGCGAGATAAGTGGTCAATAGTTTTATCCACTCCACATCTTGCTTGATGACTTCGACCTCTGAGGTGGTTGAACCCATTTCTATTGAAGGTTTTGTAAGGTATTTGAGAAAAACACCTGTTGGAACAGGCGTTCGTGAGGAACCCAATTTCGATAACTGGTCCACTAAGGAGTTTTCCTTGTGCAGTATATGTTGGACATCGAAGTTCTTGAAGTGTTTTTCCAACTTCCTCACTTCACCTAGGTACTAAGCCATTATCTCATCGGAACAGCTGTATTCGTTTGATACCTGGTTTACGACTAATTGTGAATCTCCCTTCGCTAAAAGCCGACGGACTACGAGGGATTTGGCTACTCGAAGCCCGACTAGAAGTCCTTCGTACTCTGCCACGTTGTTAGTGGCAGTGAACAGAAACTGTATGACATATTGGAGTTGATCACCCTGTGGTGTTATCAACAAAATCCCAGCCCCTGAACCTTTAAGCTCACGGGAGCCATCAAAATACAATGTCCAATGATCGTTTAGCCTTGGACTTTCCTGAGGTTGGTCCTCGGTATTCGTCCATTCAGCCACAAAGTCAGCCAGGACTTGCCTTTTTATGGCTCTCTGAGCAGTAAAATGAAGATCAAACTCCTCAAGTTCTGCTGTCCATTTGGATATGCGACCTGTTACTTCTTTGGTTATGAAGTATATTTCCAAGAGGAAAAGACGAAGGTACTGTGATTTTGTGAGATTGAAAATAATGTCTCAGTTTTCTGGAAGTCATCAGAAGAGCATAAATTAGTTTTTGTATCTCAGGGTATCTCTCCTGCGGTCTGTGGAAGGCCCCACTTACATAGTAGATGGGTCGTTGAGACCCTTCTCTTTCTGTAATAAGTACTGCGCTGACCAAATTTGGCGTTGCTGCCAAGTAAACTAGTAAATGTTCACCTTCTAAAGGCAAAACCAATACTGGAGGATTTGAGAGATAAGCCTTTAAGCCTTCAAAGGCTTTGTCAGCTTCTTTGGACCATTGAAATCCCTTATTACTCTTGCGAATCACCTTAAAGAAAGGTAAACCACGTTCTCCTGATCGACTAGTTAAGACTTGGACCTCCTTCACTATGGAAGGTGGTCGTAATTGTTCGATGGCTCGAATTTTCTCGAGATTAACTTCAATCCCACGAGAACAAATAAGAAAACCAAGCAATTTGCCAGAACTTACCCCAAAAGTACACTTTTTAGGATTAAGCTTTATTCCATGTTTATTTACATTTTCGAAGGTCTCTGTGATATCCTTCAAATGGTCATTCTTAGTACTACTTTTTGCAACGAGGTCATCTACGTAGGCCTCTAAATTATGCTCCTGCTGATTGCTGAAGGATTTCTGCATCAAACGCTGGTACGTGGCCCCAATGTTTTTTAACCCGAACGGCATCTTGACATAGCAGTAGACACCGAAGGGAGTGATGAAGGTAGTCTTTTCTTCATCTTCTTTCACCATACTGATCTGATGGTATCCAGAATAAGCATCAAGAAAACTCATCAGTTCGCAACCCGTAGTGGAATCAACTAATTGATCAATGTAAGACAAAGGGAAGTCATCATTTGGGCAAATAATATTTAAACTGGTAAAATCTACGCACATGCACCACTTATCGTTAGATTTCTTGACTAGGACCGGATTTGCAAGCCACTCGGGATGATCAACCTCCTGAATGAAACTAGCTTCAAGGAGCTTATCGAGCTCTGCTCTGATAGCTTCTTAACGATCCAGGGCGAAATGTTTCAGTCTTTGCTTGACTAGTTTTTTCTCAGGCCAAATGGCTAGCCTGTGCTCAATCACCTCCCTTGGGACCTCGGACATATCAAATGGCTTCCACGCAAAGACATCTGAGCTGGTTCGGAGGAAGGTGAGGAGCTCGTTTTCCTATTTCTCACTTAGTTCCGCGCCAATCCGGACTGTCTTGGATTGGTCATCGGGGCTAAGTGGTACGACTTTTACCTCCTCATTGGGCTGAGGAATGGCCTTGACCTTCGCGTACTTCCCTGTTTTATCCTCCAAAGTAAGATCTTTCAGAGGCAACCGATCAACAAGTTCTAATGACTTACGATCACATAAAAGTGCGACGGCCTGGTCACCTTGCACCACAATCACGCCCTTTGGCCTAGGAATCTTAATCTTCTAGTAGGCGTGGTGTGTAGCTGCCATGAACTTTGATAGAGACGGTCTTTCCAAAATAGCATTATAGGCAGACTCAAAATATACTACTTCAAAAGTAATTAACTCAGTTCAAAAATTAGTAGCCGTACTGAAGGTTATTGGTAAAACTACCTGCCCTATTGGTGTAACTGACATACCCAGCACTATCTCATAGAAGGGACTTGTCATTGGTTTAATCTTAGAACGAGAAATTTGCATCTCATGTAAGGTGTTAATAAATAACAGGTCTAAAGAACTACTGCTATCTACTAATACTCTCCCTACTCTGCAATTACTTATGGTAGGGGAAACTACCAGTGGTAATTTACGAGAAGTAGACATACCTTTAGGGACGTCCTCCTTAGTGAAGGTTAGGGAGGTCTCTGACCACTTGGGGTATTCCAAACGACCAGGTGGGACCTCAACGTTGTTGACGTCTCTCCATGCCGCCTTATACTACCGCTTAGAGATATAAACGGCGGAACCCCTGTAAATGACGTTGACGTGGTGATCCATCATTTGAAACGGTATTTTCGTGTCCTTGTCATTAACTTGGACCTCTGGTGGTCCGCAATCTTCTGGTGGGATAGGCATTGGACCTTTTCCATTGTAGTAGTCCTCCATCTGCTTCTGCCAAGTACGACAGTTGCAGAGGTCATGACCAGGGACTTTATGCAATGGGCACCAGCGCTCATTACTCCTGGACGTACTCGCAGATCGTGGGATAGTTTGATTGTTTGAATGACCTCCTTGCCTCCGTTTGGTCCAAGGACCTTTGTTTTTGTCGTAGAGTGGTCGCTGGTCAACTACTGCGACCTCCCTGGTGGACTACTTGGACCTCCCCTTCTCCTTCTTTTTAGGTTTTTCTCTGCTGCGACCTCCCTGGTGGACTATTTGGATTCCTTTTCTTTGACATCCTCGAGGCCTAGCTGAGGAGGGGTGGTTCCCTTATCCACCATTCGGTTCCACTCCACTGCCTCATAGGCATCAGAGTACCGATCGGCCATGTCGAAGAGCTTTGACATGGACCTGGGTGGATTGATGTTGAGGTCTGCTGTGAACCTTCAATATCTCACCGCCTGTTTAAAAGCTCGAATCACAAAGTTATCATGAACATTTGGTATAGTATTACGGACTTCTATGAAATATTTTACAAATTATCGTAAATTTTCTTCGGGGGTTTGACGGAGTCGATGCAAATCATTCTCCTTTCCCGGCTTTGCATAACAATTTTTGAAATTGTTTTGTAATGCATTACAAAGCATCTCCCAGTTATATATGGATCTCTTAGGCTAGTTAAATAGCCAGGCCCTGGCGGAACCCTTTAAAACTATGGGCATATAATTAGCCATTACCTTATCATCGCCTCCAGCGGCCTGAATGGCGGTAGTGTAGACTTGGAGAAATTCTGATGGATTTTGCGTTCCGTCAAAAGTCTCCATACTCCCAGGCTTGAACTTCTCCGGCCAGGTAACATTTCTCAGTCTGGAAGAGAAAGCTTTGCACCCTGCATAAGGTCTGACTCATTGTTGTGTATTATGGTGACTATCATGACCAACAAGAGATCTGGGATGTCTACTACGTCCCGAAAAATGGGTGTCATGCTCACCTCGGCCGTGAACGTGACGGCTAGGAGCACCATAGTTTCGGTCTTACCTTCGTCGTCCAATCGAGGACCCTTCTAGGTGTGAATCCATTTGGGAAATTACAGTAGGCGATTGGGTAGAAATATTCTCTGCCGCATCCTATAGCTCTTGTGCAATGGCACACATCATTTGCACTCCTTGCTCCGGTGTTAATCCATCCGGAGGTCGTGCGATAGCGCTTGCTAAGTAGCGAACGCGTTCCACCAGGGAATCCTCCTGCATGGGGGTTGGTAAGGTATTTGGTTCTCTTAGCATCGTTGCCCGCGGCGGTGGCGTATGCATCGCCAGCGGTGGCGCCCTCACTGAGGAGCTAGGGGCGTCACGATAGTAGTGTTCGCGAACCTATGAGATGTGCGCTTGTCGGGTCTCTTCCTCTTGTTGGAGGCGTTCCTGTTCTTCCCGCTCCAGGCGTTGCCCTGATGCTTCGGGATCATCGCCGGGATTGGGTTGATTGTCACCGATGGCGGCACCTGACGACCGCCGGAACAGACGGAAGGGGTGAACATTCCCTCGTCCTCTGAGGAAGAGGACGAATTGTATTGTAGGGTGAATAGAAGATTCTCCCCAGATATTCTCTTCAGGCCTTCGGTGTGGAGGCCACCAGCGAGATCATCACTGTTTGCTAGGCTCTAGGGACCTTCCGAATCTCCTCCTCCAAGGGAGATAGGCTCGGGATGGTACTCGTCCACAGCGGGACTTGTGGACGAAGGCACGACCGACGTGGAGCCAGCGGAAGCAAGAGATTCGATGGGCGACGGTGCCTTAGCAATGGGCCCGGAGGAACCATGGGCATTACTGGATACGAGGACGAAGTTTTCCTTCATGTCGTCATCGTAGTCGGAGATGTCGAGGTTGCTTTCTTCTCTCCAAGCAGGCAAGTTGTGATTCATCAGCAAAGTGCGAGACACAGTACCATAATTGAGTAGGCGAAGATGAGGACATCGATCCCCACGGACGACACCAGTTGTTGACATCTAGGACTCTCGTCACAGAATGGACAAACAAGAATATAAAAAAGGAAAATGGAGATTACTATATGTTCACCAAAGGACTCGAGATGGTGAATGTGTATTGCAAAGGGTATGCTCGGATTACAGGGAAAGTGGCTATGAATACATATGGATTAGGGCTTAGATGTCAATCTATGTTACAAAGGCACATAGGCTGGACTATTTATAATATTACAAGCTTCGGCAGTTAGTAGCAGTGGTGTCTTTTTGCGCCAATGGTTGCGTCTCTTCACGCCAATAGTCGCGTCCCTTCGTGATGGCCGTTATAGCCGATATCTCCACGTGCAGCTGTTATTAACCACACGTAGGTAACCACCTTCTAGGACCTCCTCTGCAGGGGAGAGGTCCTGGAGAGGTCCTAGAGAGATCCCGGAGGAGGTCCTGGGAGAACCCATAGAGGAGGTCCAACTGAGCCTCCGGGAGAGGTTTTGGGAACGATTAAAGGAAAGACTTTATAGGCCCACCTTCCGACTACTTGATTAACTCGATTAACTCAGGCCCAGTAAACATTTAGCTTATCTATTAATAAGCAAATAAAGATATACCCAGATAACTGACTAGTCAACAATCCTCGTCAAATAATTTATACTAGCATGTCCTGGTTCTTGATTGCTATGTTAAGGACCATTCAAACAATCAATTTAACAATTTTAATAACACTCAATAAGATCTACACATACTAGTATTGTCGGTATTTTAGAACCGAACTTACGTAAAGATTGTTTGACTCGAGGGTTCCCCTAGGCTCAAATCACGCAGAGAGAGGCGACACGAGGATTTTTATACAGGTTCAGGCCTTCTCCTGAGAGAATAACAACCCTACTCCTGTGTGTATGTATTGAGTATGCTGGATTACAATATCAAGAGAAAGACTAGAATGATGCGCCTTGTACTCTTGATTCCTTCCGATGATTCTGCCTTTTATAGTACTCGGAGTGTGCTGCTGTTCTTCCAGTCCAAATGGCTTCTTAATGTTCCAAAGTATGGAGCCGTTACTGGAGATTATTGTGGGACTAGTAACGTTTCCACGTTGCGAGGCAGTTATCACCATGATAGGGAGTTAAATCTATTGGAAATATGCCCTAGAGGCAATCATAGAGATGATTATATTTCATTATGTTCATGACATTGGATAATGTGTTATCTTGTTCTTAGAATAATATTGTTAATATTTATTATCAAGTATGTGACTTGATTGTGAAACTCTATATTTCTGCGATGATTATTCTTAAACGTTCCCTGGTCGGAAACATATGAGGACACATATGAATAGACTAGCATATGTATTGGTTGATGACTATGTTTCACGAGTCATAAATATGGAGATATCAAACCAATAATATGGACACATGTTAGAGAACATGGTGTTGGATAAGACCCACCTTGAGACACTATTGAGATTGTTATGATTCTATGTGTCATTAGTTGGTCTCAAGCAATGATGATGTATAATCCTTAGACCTGAGATCAGCATGGTTTTCTACATGTGTAATAGCACTCTTAGGGGTTGCCAAATGCTACTCTGCAACTAGATAGTTATAAAGGTAGCTTTCGGGTATGCTGTGAAACATGGAGAGGAATGTGACTAGTCGGATATGGGATTTTCCCCTCCTAACATAACAGGACAGATGTCTCTGGGCCCCTCATTGTGATCGGATAAAGAAAGTGCATGGTCAGTGCCACTAGTGGTCGAAGTGTTCACCACGTAAAGTTATCTCGACACTCGATCGAGAAAGAATTGAGCAGTCCATAGATGACACAACATCTCACCGGAGTTCAACCGGACATCGTGAGGCAAAGGGAGTATACACAGTAGGTCACTCGATTCGATCGCCATGCATCGTTGTATGGAGATACGAGTGGTCGAGATCGGTCGAACGTAATCACAGAGTGGTCGTAACCTAGTCGCATTTAATCGGTCGTGACCACATACTGAACTGGTCGATAGAGATAGGACCTGGTCGTAAGTGGTGAGGACCTCGATCGAGATCATATTGCATTAAGGTTCGTCCGATATAATTTGTGTGTATTAGGGAATCGCTATGTTACGCTAGGAGCCGCTTCGACTAGTGATCGGAAAGGGTTTCCGAGTCACAACCGACACGCATGAACCTCTGTGGTCACACACTTAATGGGTTGAACAAACCAAGACGAATATGATTCAGAACGTGTTCGGATAGGATCCGTCACGAGCACTATATAAGGAGATGCATGAGGCTGTTGGGAGACACGCAAGAAAGCACCACCAAAACCCTAGCCGCCATCTTCCTGAGAGCTCTGCCGTGCGACTTGGTGCTAGCACACCGACGTATGGTTATTCCTCCCCTGGACGTGTGGATACCGTAGAGGCGCTACTGCGATTGTTGCGCTTGAGGACGATCCGCGATTTTCACAAGGAACTGCAGACGTTGCTGGAGGAGACGATCGACTCGCGAGGACGTTGGACGATCGACTACAACCACTACATCGACCCGCTCTACGTTGGACCAGGCTACTCCAACCATTCTTCCGCTGCTCTGCGCGTTTGGTGGTAACGATCTATGATCATCTACTTGCTTGGCTTCCTGGTTTGCGTTGTAGAAATTTTTTTTTGTAGTTATCGTAGCCTACCCGCGACCCAACAAAATCGTGCCATTATTCCAGAGAATAACAGTGTAGTTACTGCTCATATCTTTAAATATGGTGCGAAAGATTCCCTGGTCGATTAGACCCACATGTTTGTAAGCCACATCGACTAAAGACTGGTCGTAGAAGAGCTTACGACCAGGTGGTGGTCGTAGAATAGCTTACGACCATAAACTGATCGTAGAAGAGTTTACGATCAAGACATAGTCGTAGAAAAGACTTACGACTATGGGGTAGTCGTAGAAGGACTTACGACTATAGGGTGGTCGTAAAAGAACTTACGACCTCCAGTCTCTCCCTTATGAATATTAAGGGGTATACTCAAGAACCATATGACGTCATTATTATCTATAATATGAATTACAGATAAATAATTAAATGTGGATTATTATATCCTCGTCATCTAGCCCCCCAGCTTCAAGTGAAAATAACTTACTTGGGAGAGGAGCAGTAGATGATCTTACGACCAGTGGATGGTCGTAGAGAGGTGGTTGAAGGAAAAACTCTTCGACTGCTATTTCATTTGACCAGAAAATGACTTGGTCAAGAAGATTGTAGAGGGACTTACGACTTACAAGGTGGTCGTAGGAGATCTTACAATCACATAGTAGTCGTAGTACTGTAGTCGAAAGCAAATTCTTTCCGACTGTTGTTACTTTTGACCAGAAGTGGACTTGGTCAAGAAGATAATTTCGCTTGAGGTGTGAAGAAATGCTCGGTTTTCTCGAGCAGACAAATTTAAGAATCTGAATCGACTCTCACAGACCTGTTTGTTGGAGCAGTTCCCGAAGCGGTGGCAACCGTTGGGTTGCCACGTCTTTAACTCAGGCGTGCAGTTATAAATACTTACCGAGAGTAAGACTTAGGTTTTTTACTTTTCTCCAAATCGTTCCCACTGTTCTTCAAGTTTCTGAGTTCTTCGCCGCCGATCAAATCAAGCCTTCTCCTCCAATCTTTCCAAATCCAAATCCCCGACCTTCGAGAGAGATGGCTGAATCCAGTTCTCGATGGGCCGAATCGGAGATGAATGCGACCAAGATCAAGGCTTTGGTCACCGCTGAGAAGATCCCAAAGAAGAAGTTCATGAAGTGGATCGAAGCTGTTGGGCAGCACTAGCCGTCGGGGGAGATTGGGTAAATCCCTGTCTTCTAGGCATTCTATGAGTGTGGCTTTCGATTGCCTGCTCACCCTTTCCTCACACTTGTACTCGAACACTTCTGGGTGGAGTTGGTGAACCTTGTTCCTAATTCCATCACGATGTTGGGCGTGTTCGTGTACCTATGCGAGGCCTACCTGGGGATTTCAGCCGACCTGGAGTTGTTCCAGTACTTCTATGGAATAACCAAGCTAACTGGAGTTGCCGGTAGCTGCAGTCTGAAGCTCCACGACGGGAAGTCGAAGGAGTACATTTAGATGTTTACCCGGTCTTCATGGCCGGGGTGGAAGAAGAGGTGGTTCTATTGGGAGATAACCAATGAGGACAGCCTCTCCTTTGTCGGGAAGTCGGCCGAGAAGATCTCTTCCTGGGATTTGACTCCCAAGGATCTCGGCCAAATTGCCCCCTTCATTCAAGCCATTGTAGACTTGAAGGAAGAGGGGCTTACCTGATGGCACGTGGTGAAGGATTTCATCACGTGCCGCATTAGCCCTTTGAAGAAGAGGGCTCATCCCATGTGGAGGTACTCAGGGCCGCAGGACCCAACCAGAGACTACGAGGAAGGTAAGTAAACTCCCAGCTTTAGCCCTTTTTTGTTTACTTTAGACTTAGCTTATTGAGAGTTTACTTGCTCATGTAGGCCTCTCGCAAGAAGAGATTAACGTTGGGTCAAACTCATTTGTGAGAAGTCTCCGCCACCGAACATGGTGGCTCCTTAGATTTTGGCGGACCTGCTCGTAGAGGACAAAACAGAGCGCCCAAAGGTAATCAAGAATTGATTTCATCTCTAGGAATCTTGCAGTTGTAGAAGTACTTACGACTAGGTACTAGTCGTAGAAAAGCTTACGACCGGGTACTGGTCGTAGAAAAGCTTATAACCAGAGGGTTGTCGTAGAAAAACTTACGACAATATGATGGTCGTAGAAAAATTTATGACCGCTTTGTAATATCTCTCTTTCTGATTCTTGCAGAAAGTAGGCATGGAAAACCATCAGGATGATGAAGAAGTCGTGCTGATGGTTGTTGGTGTGGCCATAGAGTAGTTTGATTCTCCCCCGGCCAAGAGGCGTCGGCTCGTGCAAGTCGCCGACAAGGGAGGCACAAGTTCAAGCTCTTTTGACCCATCTAGGCCTTTTGCAAAGTTTGCTGTGGATTTAGCTGCTGCAGCAGAGGTTGCGGCGGTCGAAGCGTTCGAGCCTCTCAAGCGCAAAGCCCTCAAGACCAAGGTACCCTTCTATTATGACCATAAGACTTTCGCAGTTTTGGCCTCTCGTGGCTTTGTCAAGTGACTAGAAAAAGGAGAACTGGAAGTGTTTTATATCTTTTGTGAAGGAAACTGCTACGCTAGCAATACCTGTGGTCGAGGGCGGTGCTGCCCCTAAGGTGGTCGAGACAGGTCTCGACCATTCGGAGAACCAGAAGGCTCAAGGAGCAGTCATGCTCGTTCAAGACCCACGACCAGACATGGTCGTGGCCATTCCTCAACTCGAGTCTCGACTAGACGTGGTTGAGAAGAAGTCATAGAAATCTTCCTTAGGGAAGGTTTCTTCCAAATTCAATATCAAGTCCGGCACACGAAGGTATGTGGAAAGACAAAAGTGTAAGAATATCATTTACCTTTTGTTTTTTACCATCTAACGTGTTTCCATTTTTTATGATCTTAGCCCGACTCCTTTAGCCATCAAGGATGTTCCTGCTAAGGAACCCACTGCCATCTCTCCAGCAGTTGGAGAAATGATGGTGGCGGTGGTCGAAAGATCGTCCGCCGTCCGAGTGGTGGAGGGTGTCGTTTTTGCTAAAGCGGCTACGACCACTGAGGTGGTCGTGGAGCCTGAAGTGAAAATGGCAGAGTTAGCGGTGGAGGCATCCGGTCATGGGGATGAAGCACTCGATCACTGCGCTGGGAAGGAAATCATCGTGGATGATCCTCCCAGCCCCCAAGGTCAAGCTTCTGATGCTACTACCACCAAAGAAGAAGAAGGGTCCGAATTCTTCGACCATTCCTTCGGATTCTTCGTTCCTACTACCGTCGTAGGATCTCGCGTGTTTAGATCTCACATTCGTGTTCCTCACCCTAAGGTCATTCCCAACAGGGGGATGTTTGCGACGACGAGCGTCTCGAAAAGGTGTGGTGGGACCGAGTTCAGGAGATCGACAAGATGAAGAATCCTACGTTGGTAGTATCTTCATTTGCTTGAACGACTATGAATGTATGTACTTGATGTTCGGTATTCACATATATGTCTTTTCTCGCTTCTTACTATCTTTCTTCATGCAGAAAGCCTTGGAACAAATTGTTACAGTTGTTGAGTACAACAAACAACTTGTCCAGCTCCGACAAGAGAAGGCGATGCTCTGCGAGCAAGCAGAGAGATGGTAAGTAACTGGTATTCGTAGTCATTTTATATTTTGACCACTTATATAGTACTCACGGGGATTGACGTAGAAGGACTTATGACTTGGTATCGGTCATAGGAAAACTTACGACCAGGTAATGTCGTAGAAAAACTTACGACTAGATTCTGATCGTAGGAGGACTTACGACCAGGGTGTTGTCGTAGAAAAACTTACGACAAGGTTTCGGTCATAGAATAACTTACGACCGCTTGTTTTATGCTGATGTCTACTCTTTTCCTCTGTAGGTTTAAGAGCGATGAGAAATCCTTAGCTAATTCGCTCGACTTTGAGAAAGTCGAGTCGAAAAAGCTAAGTGAGAAGAATAAAGACCTCCTAAATAAGCTTCAAGATGCAAACTCTACAATCCAAATGTTGCAGGGACAAATAAACGGTAAGTGCTGAACTTAAAACCGCTTACGACCTTCCTTTCTTTTTCTAACTTTTATTCTTTTTCAGAGAAAGAGGTCAAAGTGGGGAAGCTTGAAACTGAGGTCAAAGAAAAGCTTGGCTCTTAACAAGATTACCCGCATCACCAAAGATAAAGACTAAGAGGTTCAATCGTGGGAGGAGCGCCATATAAAGGGTGTTGCCTCTCACCAGGAGGAAGTCAAGAAGTTGAATTCTCGACTAGTTGGTAAGCAAATCTTTACCTGTGATCAGTTTTATTTCCTTTTGAGGTCATTTTATCTGACTGGTCTTATTCTTTTCAGAGCAAGCAGTCAAAATAAAACGACTCCATGAGGCTTCGACCCATAATCAGGAGGAGATGAAGTCCTTGAAGGTCAACGTCCAAGATAACATTTCTCTTCTGAACAATGTACTCGGTGGGCTTCATGCTGAGGGAATCACTCCTCGTGAAGATACGATGATTGTCCACTCAAATGCTATTGGTGACCAAGTCAAAACTTTACAGGAGTTGGTGACTACTCTGAAGATGAACCAAGTCGATTCGATAAAGGAAGCGGTCAAAGAGGAAATAAGTTTTGTTTTGGCAAAACATAAAGTTCATAACCCCAACCTTAATCTGTAACCCGTCATAGACAACATCGACTGCTCTGAAGCAGAAGCGGAGCGGTTAATGACGAAAATGCAGCCGATCATCGAGGAAGTCACGGAGGATATGCAAATAAGACCCCCCTTGTCAGAATAGTCTGTACTTGGATCCTGTAAAGACAAGTTTTTTGCTGTTGATATATATATTCATTTCTTCTTCCTGCAAATCATCTTGTCGAGTAGTTAGTAACTCATAAGATAATGAATGAAAAAAGTGCAAGACTAAGAATTGAAATCAAATTAATAACTTTATCCTAGCCCCCCCCCAACTATTTGCTTGGTTTATTTAGATAAACCAAGTAAATAGTGTGAAATGGGTTTTCTTAAAAAGAAAGGTTTAGCTAACTTGTAGTTTTTCTATCACGATTATCATGCACTGGTCGAAAGAGTAAGAACGAGTCGATACTAGGAAGTTCCTTCTAGTGGGCAAGACCACGTGCAGAGAGGAAAGGCTTCGACTAGGTGATGTTACTATCTCCGACCATATTAATCAAATCAAGAACAGTCAACTTGAGTTAAATAAACGTCTGGAGTGCCTTTTAAAAATTCGTTCAACTCTTTCTAGTGCACTCGGTGGGTTCGCTCTGGTAGCAAGAGTTAGAAACAAGACGACGCTAGGAAGTTCCTTCTAGTGGGTAGGACCACGTGCAGAGAGGAAAGTCTTCGACTAGGTGTTGCAACTTTCTTCAGCAGTTAAAATGAAGCGAGTTTACTAAAAGTAGTCTAGCAAATTTGAAAAGTGTACTTGGATTAATTTATTTTTCAAAAATTAATGAAGAAATAAACTAAGGTACTAAGGGTCAGCTTGACATTATTTCGACCATGTTTTAAACCCAAGCTCTTTGTGTTGATAGCAAAAATGGAGGAACGAGTCGACACTAGGAAGTTCCTTCTTGTGGGTGGGAACACGTGTAGAGAGGAAAGGCTTCGACTTGGAGACGTTGCCATCCTTTTGATAAAGATGAACTGGGTACTGGTTGTAGAATGTCTTACGACCAGTGTGTTGTCGTAGAAAAGCTTACGATTAGAACCGGTCGAGGCGACCTTCGACTGTGGTATGGTTGAAAAAATGTCAAAGCACTACTCAAAAATGCATAATAAAGATGGTAAGAACCTGATGTTTTATTGTAGTGTTGGTCGATTACACATAAAATTTGCGTAACTGGTCGATGTTTCAAGAATTAGAGAGAATTCACCCGTCTTCCATTGCCAGTCGTACTGAACCTGGTCGTACATAACTTCGACCACTATGTAAGGACCTTCCCACTTGGGGAAAGTTTGTTCCGATTAGACTGGAATTGAATTTTCCTCAATACCAAGTCACCTATAGCAAGGCTGCGAGGTTGGACCTTACGATCGTAGTATTTGCGCAGGGCTTGCTAGCAAACTACTGAACGGATTAAGGCTTGATTCCTCTTCTCTTCGAGCTGGTTAATGTCATCCACTCGAAGTTGATTTTGGGCTGAGTCATTGAAACTCTCGACCCTTGTTGACCTGATCTTTAGTTCTAGAGGAAGCATGGCTTCAGCACTGAAAACTAGGAAAAAAAAGGTGTTTCACTTGTAGCTCGACTAGCAGTCGTACGAACTGCCCATAGTATTGAGGGTAATTCTTGTACCCAAGCCCCCGAGCGCTTAACAAGTTGGTCGATGACTCGAGTTTTAATTCCCTACATTATTTGGCCATTTGCTCGTTCGACTACCCCATTGCTTTGGGGATGGGCAACAGAGGCGTAACACAGCTTGGTACCCAACTCGTCGCAAAATTCTTTGAATTTTGCGCTTGAAAATTGTTTACCATTATCTGTGATTATTCGACTTGGGACCCCAAACTAAGTGATCATGCTTCTCATCATGAACCGTTTTGCTACTTCTGTTATTATCCTAGTCACAGGTTCGTCTTCCATCTATTTTGTGAATGTATCAATTGTCACAAAAAGGAAATCGAAACCTCTTGGAGCCTTTGGGAATGGTCCTAGGATGTCAAGACCCCAGGTCGCAAAAGGCCAAGATAGAGGGATTGTTTGCAATCTCTAAGCTGGTTGGTGTATTTGCCTGCTTTGAAACTGGCATTGTACACATTTCTTAACCAACTCTTTGGCATCATAGAAAGCTGTTGGCCAGTAAAATCCATCTCGAACGGCTTTTTCGACCAACGTTCTGTAGGAAGCATGAGTTCCACAGATGCCCCCGTGTATGTCGTGAAGGAGGTTTAGTCCTTCTCTCTGCGATATGCATCGCATTAGTACCCCTTGAGTGCCTCGTTTGTAGAGGACTCCTTCGACCAAAGTATACATTTTGGCCTTTTGGGATAAACGATCTGCCTCGAGATCATCGTCGGGTACGGAACCCATCTGAAGATACTCATAGATGGGATGCATCCAGGTATCTTCGTATTTTAGAGAGTTTGTCTCAATAGGAGGTGTCTCTGGTGTTTCAACCAGAGACAGCTTCTGGAATAGTTTCAGGAATACTCCTTTTGGTACTTACGATCGGGAAGAAACTATTCGAGCAAGCTGGTCTGCGAGGAAATTATCCTTTTGAGGGATGAATTGTACCTCGAAACCGAAAAAAATGCTTTTTAAGCTTTCGAACCTCCGTAAGTACTGAGACATAGTCGGATTAGAGCACTGGTACTCTTTTCCGACTTGATTCACGACTAGTTGAGAGTCTCCTCTCATGAGTAGTCGTCGAATCGCGAGTGCTTTCACAGCTCATATACCAGCTAGCAAACCTTTTTATTCTGCCATATTGTTCGTGGCCTGAAAGTTTAATAAAATGGCATACTTTAAGGTCACTTTGTTAGGAGATTCCAGGACCACCCCTGCCCCCGAGCCACTTAAAGTAAGTGACCCATCAAAGTACATCGTCCACTGGTTGTGGGAATCGTACTAGAGTTCCTGAACAGGTTCAGGATTTGTCCATTCGACGACAAAGTTTGCCAAGATCTAGGATTTAATGGCCGTTCGGGACACGAAATGGAGGTCAAACTCTCCAAGTTCTACTGACCATTTAGACTTACGTCCTACTGCTTCCCTATTCTGGAGAATCACTCCTAAGGGAAACTCAGACGGCACAATTATCTTGTGCGCCTGAAAATAATGCCGCAGTTTTCTCAAAGACATGAGGAGGGCATAGAGAAGTTTTTGGACCTAAGGGTAACGCTCCTTAGGCCCGTGCAAAACTTCACTTACGTAGTAAACTGGTCGTTGGATGTTTTCACGCTCTACGACTAGTACTGCGCTCACTGCCTGTGGCATGGTAGCTAGATAAATTAATAGCATCTCTTCTGGTTTTGGGGAAACCAAAATAGAAGCACTCGTAAGATATCTATTGACATCCTCAAAGGCAGCGTTTGCCTCTTCTGACCACTTGAAACCCTCGTGCTTCCTTAGAAGTTTGAAGAAAGGTAGTCCCTTTTCTCCCAGTCGTGTGATGAAAAGACTTAAAGTCGCCATACACCCTATGAGTTTTTGGACTTCTTTCTTCGTGGTTGGAGGGCGCATTTGCACGATGGCCTTTATCTTTTCGGGGTTTGCTTCGATCCCTCGTACAGAGACCAGAAATCTAAGCAATTTTCCCGAAGAGACTCCAAACACACACTTCTCAGAATTGAGTTTCAGGCAGTGTTTTCGGAGGTTGTAGAATGTCTCCTGTAAGTCTAAAATATGATCAAGATGTTTGATGCTTTTTACGACTAGATCGTCAACATAGGCTTCAAAATTTCGGCCTAGCTGAGGTGAAAAAGTCGATTGCATCAAGCGTTGAAAAGAAGCGCCAACATTTTTTTAGACCAAATGGCATTTTGACATAACAAAATGTACCAAATGGAGTAATAAACATATTAATATGATGGTAGCCAGAATATGCATCTAGAAAACTTAATGTTTCGCAACAGCAGTAGAGTCAACCAACTGATCGATACGAGGTAAAGAGAAATCTTCTTTTGGACAAGCTTTATTAAGATCAGTGAAGTCTACACACATTCGCCACTTGCCGTTAGACTTCCTAACCATTACAGGGTTGGCAAACCACTCTGGGTGATGGACTTCTCTTATAAAGCCTGCTTTAAGTAGCCTGTCCAATTCTAACCATGTTGCATCTCGTCGATCAGGGGCAAATCTCCGTAATTTTTGTTTTACGGGTACTTTGTCAGGCCGTAGAGTTATCCTATGCTTGATTACTTCCCTGGGGACTCCGGGCATGTCGAATGCTTGCCACCCTAAGACATCTGCGTTTGCTAGGAGGAAAGCAATGAGGGCGTCTTCCTATTTGGGGTCGGAAGTATCTCCGATGCGAACAGTCTTCGAGGGCTCCTCCAGATCCAGGGGAACCTCTCTAACTTGGTCGTTTGGCTTAGGTGCAGCTTTAGGCTTCAACTACTTGGTCGAAGGCTGCCCTTTTTCTTCCCGAGTTGGCATCTGACCAACCATCTCGAGGGATCGACGATCACACATATGCACTAGCTTCTTATCACAGTGAATTGTGATTACTCCTTTGGGACCTGACATCTTAATACATTGATACCCATAATGAGTTGCCATTAAGAATTTTGCCAAAGTTGGTCGTCCGAGTATGGCATTATATGCCGTATCGAAATCGACCACATCAAAAGAGATCTTCTCCGTCCTGAAATTACTTGGTGAACCAAATGTTAAAGGAAGAGAAACTTGACCAATGGGTTTGGCCGAAGACCCTAGTACGATACCATGAAAAGAGTATCGTACCGGTCTTACCTTGGTCTTGGGTACTTGCATCTCGTCCAGGGTACTCGTAAACAGAATGTTTAACGAGCTACCACCATCAATCAATACTCGATTTACTCGACAGTTGTTGATGGTGGGTTCGACCACGATAGGAAAGCGACCTGGTCAAGTGGAAGGGATCGGGCAGTCAACCTTCTCAAAAGAGATGGTGACTTTTGACCACTTTGGTAACCTATTGACAAGAGGAGGGTCAATGGAGTTTACCTCGCGTTCGACTGCCTTAAGCTATCGCTTTGACTCGTATGCCGATGATCCCCCAAAGATGTGGTCGATGGTGTGCTCAGGATCTTGAAACGGTATCTCCTCGTTGTCGTCCGACTATGTACGACCACTAGCTTGCCCTACCTCTTCAAGGGTAGGAAGTGGTCCTTTACCATTATAGTAGTCCTCGAGTTTTCGTTGGAAAACTCGGTAGTTGCGAAGGTCATGCCCTTCCTTTTTATGGAAAGGGCACCACCTAGGCTTATCATTCTTCCGTTCAGAGCGCTTACCTTTGCCTCGATAAGAGTATTGTTTGGAACTTCGTGGTTCCTTATTGCTTACGGCCAGGACCTCTTTAGAACCATTAGCTTGAGGCTTTTGGCCCTTCGCCTTGTTCTAGGATTTCTTTGTCTTTTTGTCCTTCTTCTTGCTACTTTCGCCGGTCTCTTGAGGATGCTTGTCATCTCAATTGATGATTTTGGTCCACTCGACTGCTTCAGCAGCAGTCACGTACCAATCAGCCATCTCGAAGAGTTCAACGACAGTAGTCGGAGGATTCAAAGCGATGTCTTCTGTGATTCTTCTGCTACGGACTCCCTACTTGAAGGCTTTGATAACAGATGAGTAAGAAACCTTAGGAATTGAATTGCGAACCTGACTGAAACGCCTAATGAATTGGCGTAATGTCTCGTGGTCGTTTTGTCTTATCCTGTGCATGTCGTCCTCCTTCTTGGGGCGATGGTAGGTGCCTTGAAAATTGGCTAGTAGAAGGTCGCAGAGGTGTTGCGACGAGTAGATCGACTCGAGCGGTTGGTTTAACAAACACGATCGAGCGGACCCTTCAAGCACAGTCAGAAGGTAATTCGCCATGACGTGCTCTCCACCTCCTGCTGCTCGGATAGCGGTCGTGTAGATCTGAAGAAACTCGATAGGATTTTGAAACCCATCAAACTTCTCTATGTTCCCTGGTCGAAACTGCAGCGGCCAGTGAACTGCTCGGAGGTTAGGCGAGAATGCTCGGCATCCGATAATCACATTGTAACGCCTTCTTTGCAAGAAAGAGGTTGATGTCGCTAGGCGATCGTTCACGATGATACCCAGCAATGGGTGAATCTGACTTATGATAAGTCTCGATCCTACGAGGGTAATACTCATCATATTTTGTCTGCTGTTACAGACCTCTGGGTCAGAGTGGCGAATGATCATCTCTCCTAGGAGCTTTTTGATCATCAGGCGTTCGTGGAACCCTTTTCCGGTTTGGGGAATGATGCAACTTGCGGCGATCTCCATGCGGTGAGTTATTTGAACGACTGGAAGCTGTCGGAGCCATACTGATACGACTTCCAGAATGATGTCGGTGAGGCCGCTTGAGTTTGCTCATCATACTTCGTAGCCTTCGTGCGATTTCTTCAGCGAAGAGGTCGTAACCAGGAGCTTGGGCGAGTTCTCGAGATGGGTTCTCGAGTAGATCATTAATATGTTGGAGTTGTTGAACTTCTTCCGACTGGTATTGAGTGCGCCTAGGCAAATTTCTCTAAGCTGCAATTCGTTTCCGTTGGGTTGTTTCAGAATCGTCCATACCTGATCCTTGAGTTTGCCTTAGTGAAGTGTGATGATCTCGAGGATTTCCCGCACACTCATCAGAGTATTAACTCTACTCATCACCGGAGGTGTCCTTGCCATTGCCACGAGTGGTCGTAGGGTATGATCATCGGACAACGTCCTCAGTCCTGCCTCTAGGAGAGTTATTGCTACCTGGGGAAGGACAAAGACCTCCCGTTGATAACCTCTACTTGCGCTTGAGGCCTCCTCGCTTGAGGAGTAGTCGAATGACATCATCTGGCGACTTGGAGTAAACCCCTCTAGGAAAGGGAATTCTAGGTTATAGCCGTCTTCGTCCGTAGGTGAGCCATGCGTTGGGATGGTCGAACTCGTAAGAGAAGCGTGTTTGATCGCATCCTTGGCTGGGTTAACTGAAGAGAGAGGACCACCAAATGCTGATGAAGGTCCGGAATTATGACTTCCAAGACTTGTCGTGCCAGGTCGGACTGCCTCAGATGGACTTGAACATTTGGAGGGAGAACCCTCGCCATACTCTGAGCCTGTCTTAGGACAGCCCTCGTTGTGGTCGGATGGACCCTTGCCCTCTGAGGAAGCTGGTTCCTCATCTGGACGTATCGTTGTGGGGGATAAGGATCCCTCCTCAACTCCATCGATGGTATGGTCTCCTAGAGAATGATCTCCGGGGGCGACGTCACCATCGGATGATGTAGTACTCAGCTCGTAGTTGAAACCGACATCCATGTCGATATCTGTGTAATCGGCCAAGTCGAACCAGTTCTCTCCGTTCCATTCTCCTGCCATGAGAGCATGAGAGTTGGAAAAACGAAGGAAAGCTGATGACTCAAACATCCCCACGGTCGGTGCTAACTGTCGGTGTTTTAGAACCGAACTTACGTAAAGATTGTTTGATTCGGGGGTTCCCTTAGGCTCAAATCATGCAAAGAGAGGCGACATGGGGATTTTTATACAAGTTCGGGCCTTCTCCTGAGAGAATAATAACTCTACTCATGTGTGTATGTATTGAGTATACTAGATTACAATACCAAGAGAAAGACTAGAATGATGCGCCTTGTGCTCTTGATTCCCCTCCCCTGATCCTTCTGATGATTCTGTCTTTTATAGTACTCGGAGTGTGCTGCTGTTCTTCTAGTCCAAATGGCGCCTTAATGTTCCAAATTATGGAGCCGTTACTGGAGATTATTGTGGGAGTAGTAACGTTCCTACGTTGCGAGGCAGTTATTACTATGATAGGGAGTTAAATCGTGCCATTATTCCAGAGAATAACAGCGTAGTTTACTATTCATATATTTAAATATAGCGCGGAAGATTCCCTGGTCAATTAGGCCTACATGTCTGTAAGCCACATCAACTAGAGACTGGTCGTAGAAGAGCTTACGACTAGGTGGTGGTCGTAGAATAGCTTACGACCTCCAGCTTCTCCCTTATGAATATTAAGGGGTATACTCAAGAACCATATGACATCATTATTATCCATAATATGAATTACAGATAAATAATTAAATGAGGATTATTATATCCTTGTCAAGTATGATCGTCTTAAACTTCACACATACATCAAGAATGCAAGCCCATCATCTAGTTCAACACATATTTTTGTTTAAATACTACTAGTGAGCAACTAGGGCTCGGGAATAATAATAATTTGGCTAGAAAAATTCCAGCAAAATTTTGGGATGTTTCTAGGATACTAAAGATGCTAGGAAAATTTACCCTACATATTATTATCAGGATTAAATTGGTACAACAGTTCAGACAAGGGAAACAAGACATAGGCTCAAATAGCATTGAAATTAAGTTAAAAAATTCCAAAAAAATTCTGGCATGTTACTTAGGTGATGCTCAACACCAAAAAATTGAGTACTAGTAGTTTAAACCAACCTATTTAGTTCTAGACTCCAATTTTGCCAGAACAGCACTACAAAGCATTAGAATTAAATTCTAGGAAACAAATTCAATAAATTATGTAAAAATTGTATTTGTGATCTACATAGTATCAGGTTATCATGTGAAAATTTCAGGATTTTTGAGATCAACTAATGGCACTGAAGCACAATTCTATCCATCCAGTTCAAAAATTACACAAAAACAAGGAATGAGTTTCACTTTGCATAAAAAAACAATGGACTACATAAGCAAACCTAGCATGGTTTAAACACTTCCAGTTGAACAAACAAAAAATGAGCTACTCTCAGATCATATTATAGCAAGTTCACTTTTCATCAATTAAAAGACAAGCATATTCTTTAACTCGACAAAATTCTAGCACATCAAGCTACAATGTCCATAACATTCAAAATTTTAAATTCATGCAAAGAATCTATATAAGCATGGCAAGTTTATTATAATTATGACACTACTATAAGGAACATGGCATGATCAAAGAGTAGGAATCAAGATGCCTAACACATAATTTTGGGGTATCTTCTACCCCCCTTAATGTTTTGGAGTATATGGGATGTGGTGAGAAAAGAATGAGCATAAGGTAAGTAAACAGACAACGGGTATGCAATTTAACTCTAGCATGCACTAATCATTCCAAAATCACCAAAATAAGATACAAATAAACCACAGTTAGTTTTTCGATATAGTTGCTATACATACCGCCCGTAGGCGATGCGCAACTACTTGGAACAAATAGAGCAAATGATTTCAAAATCCAGCGTCTACAAGTTAAGTAATATAATTAGGGCGTATATATTCTAAGAATAAACTCTAATTTAATCCTAATATCGCAGCAAAACATCGTCTTCTCACCGATGCTCTTCACCGGAGACTATTTAGCATTTCTAGTGTTGGAAAAGAGAGACAAGCAATGGAGAAAATGATTTTTCACAAATCAAATGAATAGTGAGGTAAGAATTAGATGCTAGGATGGGTAAAAAAGAAAGGAATTATATTACTTGTATTTTTGCCAAATCTTTGCTAGTTTGAAAATACACTTTGTAAAACAAAAATTCTAACAACGTCCATTGTTACGGCTTAACCTACAGTCAGTATGGCTCTGATACCAACCTTTGTGTGAGCCGCCGGGCGATTTAACTTGTAATGCTTAACCCTCCAATTGGTCCTAGGATGACAAATTAAATATTCCTGCTCTCGGTGTATGATGTACCTCCCAGAAGCGGTACACACACGCCATCACAAACATCAATATCAATCCATACATAAGTTCTTACAATATCAAAACTTCATAATTTACAACATATTGAACTTACAAGGTTCAGTTTCATACAAAATGGTTGACCAGCCAAATAACAAGATAAAATATCAAGTACGCAGCGGAAAATAGTGAGTAAACTGAATTAAAAAATGAATTAACCATAAATGAAGTCCCAGTGGCTTGCCATAACCCGCAGGGCAACCGACTGTGTTCAAACTATAGCAAATCGACGTTCCCGCGCAATCTTTCCTTACCCGATTCGATCTCACACCTGTTGTCCAGATTAGTAATAAAAGCAAACAGTGAGTACACGAATGTACTCTGCAAGACTTCGTCGTGAACCTTCATCGCGCTGTCGTTGCTCGTCGTCGACAAGCCACCTCAACTCTTCATCGGTCTCATTTTCTTCACCCTCATGGTCGTAGTGAGTCACTGATCCTCATGCGCGCATCAATTCGCCAAGGGCAAGTCTCTAATGCACTTCTTCTCTTAGCCACCCATGGCGCTGCCGCAGTTGCATGCCGTCAGCTCATCTCTAGTGACCCTAGATCCTCGCGTCTGGTCCATTAACATCGCTTGGACTCACTGAGCCCAGTGTGCCACTCCTTTAGCCCAGGAGATGCCTCCTACGCGAAGTGCATTGCGGATCCGAGGCATTCCACCTCTCTTCACAACACCACCCATAGCGGTCTTCGTACGTCCTCCAAACTAGTACGTGCTCTCCGGACCGGTTCATGTATCCCACGGGATATGCTCAACGCAAGAACAAGACGCGCACTCAGACGCAGCGAGCAGAGAGTGGCTCAGACGAGTGAGCCATATTGTAACCTACGTGTAGTCACTACCAGAAACTATTTAGTTCCCAAGTGCCTGTATATTTCCCGAGTGTCTGGACGGAAACACTTAGGGAGATCCCGAGTGTTGCGTAGAACACTCGGGATAGGAAGTCAGCACTCAGTAACAATAACTTTCCCGAGTGTTTCCCGTAACACTCAGGAGATCAATTATAATCCCGAGTGCATACAAATGGAAACACTCGGGAGAGAATCGCCCTGCCTTTTTTCCCTGCCCCGCCTTTTTTTCGCCAACCCTACATCCCCACTCGCCCAGCACCTTCCCTACTTCTCCCCAATCCTCCTCCTTCTCCCTCCTACTCCCCCCGGGCGCCTGGCACCTTCCGCGCCCGCGCCCACGCCACCCTCCTCCTTCTTCTCCTTGGCGTGTCCGCCCGACTCCCACCTCCCGTGCACCACCCGCCTCCTCCCTCCTCTGGCACCGCTGTCCTCCTCCTCCCTCCTCCCCGGCTCTCTCCTCCGCCCGCCTCCCTCCTCCCTGATGACCTCCTCCTCCCTCGGCCTTGGCCAGATCTGGATCTACTCCCTTATCCGGTTCCCGCTTCCTCCTCCTCCCAGCCGGCGCCCCACCTCCTCCCACGAATATGGCACCTCCACCCTCGGCCCCTCTCATGGCGCCGCCTCCACCAGCTGCTCCCACCAGCGGCTCGGCTCCCTGTGCTCGCGTGCTTGTGGCTGCTTGCCCGGCCTTCGGCCGCTCGCCTCACGCACACCCCCTCTCTATGGCTTGGCCCATGCCCCAGGCCGCTCCAACGATAGATGTGGCGGCGAGGAAGATCAACGTGGGGAACATCCCCAGGACGGTCACCAACGACGAGCTCCGCGTCATGTTCGCCGAGCATGGTACCATCTTGCGGGCCGAGGTAACGCGATGCAACACAGTGGTTAATCTTTTGCATTTCTTGACTACAACTGAATGTGATTTCAGGATTTGGAAGCACAACCCGTTCGTGTGAATAGAGCATAGACATCTAGCAGATATTTGCAGAATCTTGGTGGATTCATCTTAGCGAGCACCTGTAGACTGAGGGGAACTTTGCGAGACTAGATTTTGATAACAAAAGGAAGAAAGCCTTCAATGTAATTTCACGCTGGCTAAATATTTTTTGTATAATGTCGAGGTATAACTTCCCCCTCTACTCTCCCTATCCCTTACTGATGTGGGTTTTCAGTCCTAGGTTTGTGTAAGATCGAGGAGGCCGACTAGAGGGGGGGTGAATAGGCGTTTTAAAAACTTCTTTGGCTAAAACCGATTTCTAATGCGGAAGCTAATACAAATAAGGTTTTGCACAATTAAATCCTAAAACAACTAGGTTCAACTAAGTGCACCAACAATACAAGTCTATTGACAAATATAACAATTAAGCAAAGATTTGTAAGCTATTCAATTTTATCAATGCAAATAGCACAAGGTAAAGCAAGCATTCATACACAATGAATAAGCAATTTAATACAAGGAATATAAATTGCACAATGTAAATCACAAGAATGCAAACCACAATTGACACGACGATGTTTTACCGTGGTGATCAGAGACTTGCCGGTCTCCCCTAATCCACGTTGAGGTAAGCCCAAAATCAATTGGACTGGCTCCACGAATTAAGCCAAACCCTCCGAGGTAAGTTCAACCACTTGGACCAGTTCCAAACCGAACCAACACCTCGCTCCACTAGGGTTGCTCTTTCCTTCACTCCGGAGATGGCGAGCACCACACCACTCACAAACCGCCTGGGTCTTCTCACAAGCTTCTTTGAGAAGATCACCGACGCACGACGCCTCCACGTCGTCTAGGTGTCGGCAAACACTAAGAGTGACAAGTCTCCAACGCTCACTTGAACTAATCAAGTGTCTAAGCTCAAATGGATATGAAATCCACTACCTAAGGCAACATATGCACTTAGGGTTTGCTCTCTAACCTCACTAGGTGCAACACATGCACAAAAGAGAATGAGAGGCTTGCTCTTTGCTCAATGGAATGTCTAGGGGCACCAGCAACCTCCCACACACAGCCAAGGTGGGTATTTATAGCCCACACATAAAATCTAGCCGTTGGGAGAAGATTCCAGAGAATCTGGACGAAATCGGTCTGACCGCCAACTAATGGCCGGTCTGACCACTCCTAGCTCCAACGGCTATAAAACTAGCCGTTGAGCTCACTGTCGGTCTGATCGTCAACTAATGGCCGGTCAGACCACCCACCGATCAGACCGCCCAATAGACGCCCGGTCGCCCGTAAAAGCTCCACGAAATTGGCTAAGGACCAGAAACATCTCTTTTGAAAAAATCAAACCGCCTCAGAAAAATCGGATCAACCGCACCACGGTTGAACCGAAAATAAGTGTGGTACAACCACACAGCCATGCGGCCGGTCAGACCGCGGATACTAGCGGTCAGACCGCCAGCAGCTAGCAAGCAGAAAGAGGGTTTTGATGTTTGCATCAACTTGATTTGCAAAAACACATTTTGCTAATTTGATGCAAGATGCACACACAAGGTTAAAGACAAGACTCTCAACAAATTGCAAAACACATTTGCCAACTTTTAGAATCAATGCCACAAATTGCATTCCGCTTCAACTCAATTTGCAAAACACATTTGCCAAATTGACGCGCGATGCAAACAAGGATTCAAGTGAGATTCTCAACAAGTTGCAAAACACATTTGCCAACTTATAGAATCACACTACAAGGAATAAGGTACATGGACTTACACCATTTATAAAACGCATTCGCAAACTTAAGTCACATGCTACAAGGGTTATCCATGAGCCACAACTATTTGCAAAACGCATTCGTAAATATTGGCAACATGTTAAGATGAGCTAGAGCAAATACAATGAGCTATCAACACATGACTAACTCAAGCTACTAGTCAAAGACCCCTCTTAATAGTACGGCAACCTATACTAGCAATCCGGTCTCCCAACCAAACACCGAGACCGGTAAAAGACTAGGAACACATCCTTAGCCCTAGCTAGCCATACATTTGCCTTTAGCAACTTCTTGAAGCTTGATGACGCACATCTTTGCTTCAACTCCGGGTTCTTGACTTGATGTTCATCAACACATGATGACATCCTTTGCTTGTCCTTCATCAACACATAATGAAGCTTCTCTTCTCTAGATGATCAACACATGATCATCTCCTCTTCATGAACATCATCGACACATGATGATTTCCTTCATCTTGAACTTGATGCGCATCAACACAAGACGCATCCTTTACACCAAACTTTTTGACTTGATGACCATCAACACATGATGTCATCCCAAATTGTCAACCTTATGGAACATAACCTATTTCATCCAACTCATAAAAAATGTTAGTTCCAACAATATGATTATCATTAATTACCACACCATACCATTAACTCATAATGGTTGGGACAAGATGCCACAATCTTTCCCAAATTGGTAATTGATGATAATCACTTCAATAGCAAATAATTGAATAGAAATTGATGTGAGTATATACGAACTACACAAGTTATATATATGCTCAACATGAGTGTATACGAACTACACAAGTTGTATATACTCAAGGTTATATGAGCATATATGAACTACACAAGTCTCATATGCTCATATGAATATATTAACTACACAAGTTAAATATATTCAGGGATATGTTTCAAAGTAAGGATCCTTAATTATGTGGAAAGAGAATATGGATCATTATTAATGAAACTACAAAATATAGAATGAACTCCCCCTAAATGTGTACATACACAAATGTGTAATGGGATCATATGCACATATTCAAATTAATTTTTTGGTGGAGTTCAACCTATATGTTGGATCTGAGGAATGCAACTAAATATGTAAGATTTATGATGTCGAAAGCATACCTATTTGATTTTCACCTTTATATCCAATTGAGACTAAAACAATAAGTATATCAATAAACATGTTAGTCTCACAAATGGATTTGTCATTAATCACCAAAACACTCCATTAACATATAATGGCAGGTCTAGATTCTTTAGTTTGGCATTTAGATGTTGAATTAAAACAGTTGATAATGTAGAACTATGGATTGTTTTGTTTTTGTTATATGTAATGTAAATAAACTGTGTAGTATGAGAAGTCAAAGCAGGAAACCTAGAAAATTGATGTGGCATGGAGGCATAGTACCAAATTGGTAAGAACATTTGGGCAGATGGGTTTGGGTATTATCTGTGCATTAGGGTAGAATGAGGCATGTTTAGATGAGGGTGATTAGTTTGGATTTAGTTTAAATACAAATTAAATCGTAGGCTGATCCTCATCCAAGGCCTAAATCTATTTCATACTTCACAACTTGGTACCCTGTACCCCAGTCCACAGTTGGTGCTCTTGATTTTAGTTAGTTATTGAAATAGAAAAGCATATAGTTCATGTGATTTATGGAGATTGCAAATGATTTATGAAATTTAAGTGAGTGCAAGGTATGACATACAAGTACAACTATAGTGGCACTGTGGCATGCAATTCTAGCACCAATGTAGTAAGATTAAGTGACTGTGGTTGCCTACTACAGGTTGTTAGGCTGTGTGCAAAATCTAGAGAAGCTATTTCATCCCCTGTTGAGCATCTGGCACTTCATTATCAGGTACATTCTTGATTCCTATCTAGTTGCTTGCATGCGAATAGTCTCTGATGGATATTCTTGATGTGTTTGTGCAATCATGCGCAGTTCAAGATCTTGATACATCCGAAAGAGCGAATTGCATAAGCTACAAAGAATCGAAAGACGAACAAGGTCTATTATCCATTCTTAACCATTGTGATGGCATAGTTGAACATTTTTTTAAGAGATGCGATATATATGCCTGCATTTTGTTGAATGAGAGCTATCATGCTTACTTTCTCTTTTCACAGTGATGGCATAGTTGGTGCTGGAGAACCTCATCCGTAAACTTCCGTTTTCATCAAGTAATAATTTACCTACTTTACGTAGTCCGTAGGTTAATATTGATGTCTTTCGTACTATATCGATTACTATATCACGAGGTGATGGCAAATTTTATTGGTAGGTTCTTATTGATGAGTCTACGAACCTTGAGCACGAATGTCTTATTCCGTTGGTGCTCGTGTCAAGCGGTAACAAGTAATTAACGAGTTGATTTAGGATAATTTGATTATTTTTATTTATAATTTTACAATTTATTTATGTTGTTCTTGTTGGAGATCATTGCCAAGCGGGTCCGATCATCATGTGCAAAAAGGCATTTCGTGCGGGATTAGCATAATCTCTCTTTGAGCGTCTTGTTATTGCGTGGATGTGCTAACAGACAAGTCTTGTGCCTAGCTTTTCGAATGTGAACTCGAATATGTTGTGGATGTCCGATCTATATATGTGAATGTTGTATTGTGAACTCGAACATTATGTCAATATTGTTGTCGAATTTATATATGCAATGATTTGTACCTAATTGGTGGTATTTTTCTTGTTATGGAATGTATACACTATTTGATTGCCGAGTTTCCTGTCAGTCTGAGTCTGGTTTAAAATGAAATGCATTGTACATACAAAATTGGTGCATATACTGTTTAGGTATTTCCCGAGTGTCCTTAGTTGACAAACACTCGGGAAGATCACGAATCCGCATGTGTGCTGGGTCGCAAGATGGATAGATTTCCCGAGTGTAGTTGATATACACTCGGGACAATTTTCCTACTTTCCCAAGTGTAAATCTGAATAATACACTCGGGACAATTTCCCTACTTTCCTGAGTATAAATCTGAACACTCGGGAAAGTTATTTCTCCCTAGTGTTTTATGTTTCCCGAGTGTAATCTCGAACACTCGGGAAAGTTATGTTTCCCGAGTGTAAATCTCAAAACACTCGGGAAATTAGTTATTACCCCGACTAAACTATCCCGAGTGGTTTTTCCCGACGGCCGATCTTTGGGAATTAATTTCCCGAGTGTTTTGGGGACTTTCCTGAGTGTTTCGGGCACTCAGGAAAGTAACGGATTCTAGTAGTGGATTACATTATATACATTATGTGTGTATGTATCCAAGATGCTATGCGCTTATGTTGTATTATATTTATATACATGTTTTGCATAACATATTTGTATACATTGTGTGCGTATTGTCAGAGTACAACGGTTCCGTAGACAATTGCAACCCCCAAGATTCACATGGAATCATAAAACACCCCACGGGAAGGGAGAGTCTGGCCCCTAGGGCCGATATGACGAAATCGTGCCCCAGGGGCACTTCACTCGTCAGCACCGTACCCCTAGGCACCGACGAGTTAGGTCCGACCCCTAGGGGCCAGATTTAATACGTGGCGCGCGGGAGGGGGGAGTCCGGCCCTCTGGGGACCAGACTTGGCTCAATGTCGACTGTCGGTAGCTTTGTGTTGCTATTTTTGGTATTACAACCAGAAAGAGGATAAACTTGCTATTACGCCTTGTCATATCAGCAAAAAAAAAAGGGTAATGTTTCTGGGCGTACGTACGAAGCATCGTATGCTTTTCCCCTGCAGCGCCTGGCAACTCGTAACCTCGGCCCAAGCGTCAGCATTTGCTCCGCCCGAACGTCGCCCGTCTTCGGTCCTCCGTCCGATTCGATCGCCAGCGTCGCCTGCAGTCTTCGGTCCTCGGTCCGTACGCAACATCAGCGAGATCAGAGCGCATGCAAATTGAAGACAGCAACCAAACTTCTAGCAGTGCACAGGTCCCAAGAACCATCTTTTCTCATTAAATCACAGAGCAAGGTCTACTTCTTTTATTTTTAATCACCAACAAGCTATTGGTATCATTGCTTCACGTGAAGTTGCTCTTGTCTCTATTGATCTGACCATTATTTCTATCAAGTGGTATTGACGCCTCATCTGCGAGTCCTTCGTCATCCTCCAATCAATAAAATGAGAGAGAGGAACCGAGCCATAGACCTCGAGGTATCCTCCAATCAATAAAATGGGTAGAGAGGAACCGAGCCATAGACCTCGAGGTAGTCCAATACCTCGAGGTCTATGGCTCGGTTCCTCTCTCTCATTTTATTGATTGGAGGATTTTTGATGAAATGTTATATCTGTAGAAAAAATATTGCATCTATAAAAAAATATTACATCTATAGAAAAAAATGTTGCATATGGTTCATAGAGATATTGCAATTTTTTCCAACGCGTTTTTTTCCAGATGCCTTATTTTTTGATTTGTGATGTTGCAACCGTTGTCCAGAGATGTTGCAACCGTGTCCGGAGATGTTGGAACCGTTATCCTATGATGTTGTAACTGTTGTCCGAGGATATTGCATCCGTTGTCCGAGGATGTTGCAACCGTTGTCCTAGGATGTTGCAACCGTTGTCCTAGTATGTTGCAACCGTTGTCCTAAGATGCTGATTTGTTTTTTTTCCAAATGCTTTATTTTTTGATTTGTGATGTTGTAACCGTTGTCCGAAGTTGTTGCAACTCTTGTCCGGGGATGTTACATCTGTTGTCCAGGGATGTTGCAACCGTTGTCCGGGGATGTTGCAACCGTATCCAGGGGATGTTACAACCGTTGTCTTAGAATGTTGCAACCATTGTCCTAAGATGTTGCAACCGTTGTTCGAGGATGTTGCAACCATTGTCGTAGGATGTTGCAACCGTTGTCCGAAAATGTTACAACCGTTGTCCTAGGATGTTGTAACCGTTGTCCAGGGATGTTGCAACTGTGTCCAAAGGATGTTGCATACAGCGGCGTACTTTTACCCCTTTTACGTGGTGGGCGTTGCTCCGTACGTCTCTCTCCCTTGATGGTGTTGGTAAAACCCATCAAGATCTTGTAAAGAAAGTGTTTTACTACCAAAATAATTTATTACTGAAATGAACTCTTACTATGTACGGCCACAAAATCTGCCTGTAAAGTACAAATCAGGCAAGTATGCACGAAATGCTAACACAATACTTCAAAAAGTAGCATAAACCGGCAACGCAAAAAAACAGCAAGTCAGAAGCTGCACGTCAAAGGTAAAGTTCCTATTTGATCCGTAGTTAAAAGAACGAGGCGACCTGGCTTTGGACGCTCGCGCGCATGGACCGAGGAGCTGGCGGACGCAGCACATGACGTGTCGAAGAAAAACCCGGGCGTCCGATCCAAATGCTCGGATCGGACGTCCGTCTACTAGGAGCGCCCAAAAAAACTCTTAAATGGTGAGGCCCTCTCTATACTACTTTACAAGGAATTTCTCCGACGAGTCAACCCCCGGATCTGAAAGCCGTCCATGGGGTGATGTTGATGTTGTCGTCACGATTTGTGAACGCTTGACCTGACTCCACCCACGATGACCAACAAGTCCTAGGCCACTGCAAGATGCGTTTTTTCGTTGCGTTTTCGTGACAACTTCCCGTCTGAATTCCTCAGACTGGACTTAGGCAGGACCCGTTGGCCTCGTCCTTCTTTAAGCATTGCTCTCGTCTGGTTCGTTCGACCTTTTTATCGCCGTGTGCTTTTTTTTTTTTTGGGACCCTGCTGTTTCTTGACCAACATGATTGTACTCCGTATCACGTTTGGTGTGTCTGCTTGAGCACAATACTGATTGGTACTAGACTGCAAATTGACGCGTTTGTGTATTCTGACACGGTTATGTCGTAGTCCCTTCATTCTTAAATACATGACGTTTGACCAAGTATACAGTTAAACTTATCTAATTTTGATTAATAATATATGAAAAACTATTTAGATTGATCATAAGTGAATAGTATTATTAGATTTGTCTTGATAAATATTTTCATAATATAATAATTTTGTAATTTTTTACTAACAAAATCATATGAAAAGTAATGGTCAATGTTATATAAGTTTGACTGTATGCTTGGTCAAACGTCATGTATTTAAGAACGGAGGGAGTATAAGTTTACAGTACATTACCGTGTTGAAAACTTGAAAACCCCATGCTGACTGAGGTCTTACTCGACCGGCGAGCAGAGCTAAGGGAACATATCTAGTGCATACAGGTGCTTTAGTGAACATATATATATACGCGATCTAGCCTCTCGATTCACAAATCTACAGTCGAGATCGATGATGCAGTCCCACCTCTCACTTAAACGCATTTTTGCGAAAACCCCTTGTCAGATTGAAACACACTCAGTTTAAGTGGAAGGTATGATTGCATTGTCGATCTCGACCGTAGATTTGTAAATCGAGAGATCAGATCGTGTATGTGCATATATTCACCAAAGCCCCTACGTGCACCACCAGATATGTTTCCTAAGTTAAGATGAGAGGTAGCTATGCCTATTAATTGGTTCAATTGGTAGTTTACCTTCTCTCTCTTAAAAAAAGGGACTGGTAATGTACCAGACTACTATGGTTTGCAACAACTCAGCGGTTGCTCTGACCACCCACCAATTACGAAAGATCGAAGAGGATTTGATTAAGCTTGCTCCAAGAAACTGCAAAATCTCAGCGGTTTCGTGCGCCACTCCCGTTCGATTACTTTCATGTCAATATCTCACTCGTTTTCCACGCGAGTCACTAGGATCGACATGCGCCACTCCCGTTCGATTACTTTCATGTCAATATCTCACTCGTTTTCCGCGCGAATTACTAGGATCGACATGCAACGGAAGTTAACCATGAACCAGTGAAATTTCCCGCCTAATTGCGCGACTAATATATTATATTTGTTATATAGCTCGACCGTCTTTTGAAAAAAATAGTTGTATTTCTTATACAATCATGATTGCACGGCTATATATTGCAATATATTGTATTTGTTATACAACTTGATTGTCTTTCAAAAATATAGTTGTATTTCTTATACAATCATGATAGCTTCAAGCCTGTAATATTTATACATAATTAATCTGCACCATTATAATCCGGCCCTACCAAAATAACTAGTGTAGTTCTTCTCTTTTTCTCTCGATTAATGAGAGAATTTCTAAGAATTTTGCTTCTTCTCAATTAAGGATTATTGTAAGATTTTCTAGACATTCAAAGCGAATGAGGTACCTCGAATATTACCGGTTGTTTGTAGATATATAAATAGTTATTGTACGGGCTATGGAGGAGCAAGCAGCGGTAGCATACCCGTCGAACCTAAGATAGAAGTCCTTTTTAGAACGTGTGCATTTAAACTTTTTTGAAATACAAGAGTGGACACAAAACGACACACCCACACAAGCCCATCACCACAACACGCGCGCACGTGAGTGCACCCACTTATACATGCCTGGAATTACGGAGGTCATGGACAAATACGCAATCTCACAGTACCTATGCACACATTTTTCCACCGAGGTGCAACCGTGTACACAAAACACCACAGACCTGAATTCAAATGTAATATCTCGTTTAACCTTGGAGAATTAAATGAATTAGAAAGGTAATTAAATTGAATTAATTAAGGAAATTTCAGAATTTGGGAGGGGAAGTAGGACTTGGGCCTTCGGCCCACGGCCTATTGGCTCAAGGGGGTCGACCGGCCACTTAAAGCAAGAGGCAGGGAGGGGTTGGCAAAACCCTAGCCGCCACCTACCTCCTCTCCTTGCTGCCTTGCCGCCTCCACCCCCTTGTGCCATCCCTATCCCCTACCGCCTCCTTCCCCCAGTGCCCCTCCCTTCCTACTGCTCCCCTAGACGAAGCCCTACCGACCCCTGCTACGGGAGGTGGTGCTACTGGGTGTTGGATCTGAGGCGCAAGAGGAAGGAGAAGCGAGGAAGGGAAGGGAGAGAAGAGAAAGAAGAGGAAGGTCAAGGGGTTCCGTGCTCGTCATTATGTTCTTCAAGGGTAACGATCTGAAAGCCTTTATTTGGCACTAGATTAAGTGTTTTTCAATTTGTAGATTGTTTGGTTCTTGGGAAGTGTAGATTTCTATAAGCCCTAGTTCATCAAGTTGCGCATAGAACTTTACGACGGAAATTAGAGGTATTTAACTTCGGATTAAGAGTTTCTTCCAATTATAAAATATGTATATAATTTCATTAGCTTTTTAGGAAGGTCTAGAACACTAGATTTAGAGTTATGAGCAAAAAGCTACAGCCTCGGGAAGGTCGCTATCCAGAAAACAGACGCCGTTGGCAGCTGTCGTGTAGATGGGTTGTTTTCACCTAGTAAATGAAGTAATTTGATTTTGGTGATAATTTGAATAAGCTAGGGAATTTTGAGTAGATTCCAGAACTGCTATAGTTCATAACTTTTCAATTTATATAAAAAAAAGATACCAAATTGTGAAGTGGTCTGTCTTGGCAGATTCTGGTGTAGTCTTCAGGGTTGGAAATGGGGAAGTAAACGGTGGATTCAGTAGTTCATCATAACTAGGAAATTGTATATAATTGCGTGGGGATTCTAGAAAGTATATGATTCGCCAGATTTGGGGTTCAGAGGAGAGAGTTAAAGCCATTTTACTACTGGGACAGCGACTAGTACATCCGATAGGATCGAGCTAAATGTGTCATTTTTGCATAGATTTGCAAAGGCGATTAGCGAATTGTTTTGGTGCTGTGCTGATATGTTTTTGAGTATGTTTTAATTATTTGTACCGGGAGTATTGCCTCTAGCACCTTGCTACCATCCCACTACCCAACTCCGAGTGGATAAGAGCCAAGTGCAGGGTAGAACAATGACCGATGGTTTGACTGTTGTCCTCTTTATTATTCATTGTCATTATGTTGTTTATTCCATTACATTGTTTAATTACAAGTCTTGTGAATGATTATGGTATCGATTTTGATGACGAAGATATGAATTGTGGTTAATGGCATATTTAATGAGAATATATAGAATTGTTGCATCGTGTACATCATTGCATAAAAGAGAAGGTGATCATGGTGATTACATAGCTACCTCGTTGGTAGAGACTCCACGGGAATGGAGAGGTCCCCGATCCTTTGAGGATGGGTTTGATGAAAGGGTGAACACCGTCGCGGTTGTTCACTCATACTATACCGGTATAAGCGATGAAATGAGTATGTGACATGTAGTGTAGAGTTGCATCGCATTAATTGAAGAATGATTATGAAATTCAAGTATGAGCATAAAGAGAATTAAATACATGATGTTGATGATGATATTGGTTATGGTTAATAAATCATTGTTTATTGTTTTATTATTGTGTTTGCTGAGTTGTGGACTCACTCTTATTTTAATGTAGTTTTAGGTGATCGTTGACGGCTTCTCACATGGGGAGGGATTGCGCACTTGGAACAATTGCATACACCTCAATTACTTGATTTATTTATCATGAGAATCCTCACTATAGTGGGATAATTTATCCTCTAGGATTTTGGTAGACATTGAATAATTTTAGATGCTTGGTTGGAACCTGTTTATTCATTTAATAGACTCTTTATGGTTGGTTTTACCTAATTCTTGGATTATTATTATGCTTTGCTATATAGAGATTAAATATCTATGCTTGTTGTGTCGTTATTCATGTTTTATTGTGGCCCGTGTACAGGTTTTATTATGGAGTTGCTTGTTGTAAATTGTTGTAAAGTATTGCTAAAATTAGTAGATAATCTAGTTTAGTGGCATTCACTCAGTGTTGGGCCGGGGTATTTCATCAAACCCAAGCCTCTAATTACAAAGTTTCACTCCTCTTCCCTTGGGATAAGAGTAGCTTCGTGCGTGTATTTAAACTTTGACAACTAATATGCAAAGTATAGATTGGTTGTATAAAAATAATATAGAAAGATATTCTATGCATACTTAAAATATTTTACGAAAGGTTGAATAATTTTTTTACTAAATATTCAACACCTTCTATCACACGCTCGTAAAAGAATTTCCCTGTATTGCACACATAGCTACAAGTATTCTATCGTTTGTTTATTTATTGATCAATATGCATTAGTTGAAGCAAAGACCGAGGGAAACTCTGTCCGTGTCTTAAAGGCAATTCTCAACCGTTCGACGAAGAAACAACGAACCAGATCGGTGTTTTCAACAGCACGCTACAGTGTTTTTGCCGTTGTTGTCTCACGAAACTTACTGTTTTTGCGTTGTTTCCCTACCCTATGCATTTACTCACAAAGCAGAGGATCCGGATCCGATATCGATACAGCGCTGGAAGCCTACAACCGAAACATCATCTCGAACGCTGTCACATAAAAAAGATCCTCAACTCTTCTGATGCCGTGCTTAACCACTACGAATAGTTCTTTTTACAGTAATCTGGTTGCTCCTATCGGATCTCTTGTCCTCTTGCTTTCTGAGAGTCCATGGGTATTTAAAGTCGTGATCGGCGAGCCCACAAATATGGTAGAATCATCTAAAAATGCAAATATGCAAACTCATGACACGAGCTGTTCGATAAGTGTAGTGAGGAGGCATACTGTTGGACTGAAACTATAGGGAATTTTTTATTTAATATTTTTAAATAATATTTTAAAGTTATGCTCTCACTAACTTTATATTTCAATTCTGATCTCTTTGATCACGTCATTACTCACAACGTGGCCACAACATACTGTCACGTCACTGTCCTCGGTGTGGCCAAACCTGCCACGCAAGCCCTTCGTTTGCGCGTCGTGCTAGCGTGGAAGGCTTGCGTGGCTGTTGTCATGCCCACACTCTTGGCGTGACAAGCCTGCCTTGTCACGCCAGTTGGCGTGACAGTGCCGACTATTTTTTGAAGGTGTTCCCAGATGAAAAAATCTTATGATTATTGTATAAGATACGTGTACCATTTGGCAGAAAAGATGAAATTTTTATGCACAAGTGCACCATTTTTATGTGGCCATGTGAATCGGCTCCAAATGAATGGATTTGAGGAGGTTAGGGGCGGGGAGGAGAGAGGATGCGCGGAAGCAAGAGAGGGGAATGAAGAAAGAATGAAGAACTGGGTGGACGCTGTCATCTAAGTTGCCACTGTCATGCCACGAGCGTCATTCTTCAGGGAGTGACAACGACCATGTATGCTCTCTACGTTGGCACGACGTGCGCGTGAAAACTTGCGTAGCAGGTTTGGCAACGCCGAAATGTGTGGCGTGACCGTATAGTTTTACCACGCCACGAGTCATAGTTGATGAAAGATGTTATAATTGAAAATAAAGTTAGAGAGCGGTTAACTTTAAAATATTAAGAAAAATGATTAAATAAAAAAATCGACAATAGGCGATAAGTCCCCTTTTGCCGATGAATGACATCATATTCATTGCATAGCATTGGTAAAGGCGGAGGTGTGTCTCGTCCGTATGGTTCGAGTCCTACGACTATTTCGAGTGCCCTGGTTCTTCTTTGATGATTGCAAAGATCTTGGCCATTTTTTAAAATATAAAATGGCATCATATTTTAGGCCATATTTGGAATTTGGAATTTTTGCAGCGTATGATCACAAGAAACAGTTTAAGACTTTGGAAAATTCTCGCATTTCAAACATTTACACAAACAGGCCTTAGCTGTGATGTAATAGCACATGTAGCCCATGTGCATTAAAAAATGACAAAAAATAGCACCGCAGTAGGTTAAACATGCGCCACATATCCCCTCTCGCGCTCCTAAACAGTGGCTGCATCCTGCCGTGCATCCGGACCGTAGGATCTAGATTGCCACAGACCCAGACCACGACAACCGCACGTACTGCGCTCCCCAAACACGGTACGAACCTCGGACCACTGCACATCGCCACGTACTGCGCTCTGAATGCGCGGCAGGTCAGTGTAGAGAAGGTTGCAATGCACACACACTAATCACTAGAAGATAAAAACCCTAATCACAAAAGGACAAAATACACACACATTGCGGGTTCCTGCAGCGTTTCGAGAGCACCAAAGGAACCCGCAGCGGTCCTGCAGCGCTGCAGGTGTGCCTAACCTACCGCGGTGCCATTTTTGTAATTTCGTGTCAGCGAAGCTACTTTTACTATTACGAATAAAAAATTGGCTAAATCGGCCAAAAACTCCGAACGTGGAGAACTTCCATTGTTCGCTTGTTGAGATCTCTAAAGGATATCAAGAAATCCGGACCGTCCAGACCTCCGATCAAATGGCCACACCTGCGCCGATAGGAGCCAGAGGTGCCCTAAATACAACACTACCTATTAAAGCGACCTGCGTCAGCTAAGCGTCGTTCGATTGATTTTGGACGAGGACCAAGGCACGAAGAAATCCGCCGGGGGGGGGGGTGCGTCACGAGCAAGATTGTCAGACTCGCGATCCTGAATCGGATCAGAGGTTCTTCAGCATGATCACGAATCGTAGGGTAGATGTAGAATATAAGATCCTAACAGAATCGACCAAAGAAACATTTTTAAAAATATATCTTGTATTTTAATACTTCTGTATTTGTAAAACTATATTGTTATAACTTTTGTTTACCAAAATGTAGTGCAAAGGAAAAATCATTCATATTTATGCAAATTATAATGGATATGAATAAATAAAAAGTAAAAATTTACGATTAAAGAGACATATACAAATAATTATTTATAATAAATCACTAGAATAGATAGAATCAAGTAAGATGGTATGAAAACTGTGATCATAATCCTTCAAATTTTTTGGTTAGAATCATAATAATTTTAAGATTCTACCAAATTAAGACTTTATCTTAGAATTAGATCAATCCAGTTAATCTACGTATAGGATCATACAACTAAAATTGATTTTCTCACGACCTTGGTCACGAGATCACGAGCGCACGTCGTCACCTTGATCACGAGAGCACGTCGTTCGTCGTCCTCATGTTTGCGGACGCCGAGCGCTTTTCCTACCTCGACGTTGCTTGCGTGGCCCTCTAACCGTACCAACCTTGTCTCAATTTTTCCCATTTCCGATGCATTATTGTGGATGGAGCAAACTTGGCTTTTCCGGCACGGTCATACGAAATATGTTAACATTATTTTTATTTTAAAGGATGGTATTGCAAGGTAAAATTTGAGGGGCACACGCTCATAGCTTGCATTTTCATAAGGGAAAGCTAGCACTCTTTAAAAATAGGTAAAAGGAAATGAATGATAAGAGGACAATGTTGTACAAGATACGAGAGGATCACATGTTTTTGCTCTTGGCAGGTTAGATCCATGTGATTAAATATCGCTGTTTCTGTTTTGTAATGAAGCATCCAGTATTTTTGATTTAAAAAATAAAAAAAATGTAAGGATGGATGTTTAATTTAAAACAACCAGCTGCGGCCCAAAGTATGAAGACATCACTGTGATTTGGAATGGCAAAAACAGGCTGGAGCATCGCTGTAGCAAGCTCACTTCTCGCTTGAGATGCATAATAGTAGTAATAAACATTTGCCCACGTTGGGTTCATAGAGTTTTGTTGAACTTTGGACAGCACAACATGGAGTTTTTTTTTTTGGTTCGAACGGGATTCCCCCGCACCAATCCCAAATGCATGAAGGATTGTAACATGGAGCAGAATGATTTCCACGGGGTTGAGAAGTGCCATCTAATTCCACGCCGGGATTTTTTCTCGGGGGGAAATCACCCCCCGTAGCCAAACATGCCCTCAGTCAGATACGGCGACCCTACTTCTCCCCCTCTCCTCTTCCCTTCCGAGCTTGATAAATAAAAGGGCTACCTCCCCGACGCTTCCGAGTTACTTGTGCTGGTGGCTTCCAACTCCGTCTCCTTCCTTCTGATCGATCGAGCCCAACCAACCCTAGACCCTCGCGGCGGAGCCAGCCATGGCGGGGTCGATCCGCGTTACCATGGAGGTCGGCGCCGACGGCGTTGCGCTCATCACCATCTGCAACCCGCCCGTCAATGCGCTCCATCCCATCAGTAACGCTCGCTTCCTTCGCCTCAGATTTTTTTCCCCATTTGTTTGGTGGGTGGATTCGTATGAGGCTCTGCTGGTACTAATTTGGTGCTCCGATTCGGGTTCCTTCGCGTGCAGTCTTCCAGGGGCTCAAGGAGAAGTACGCGGAAGCGATGGATCGCGACGACGTCAAGGCCATCGTGCTCACCGGTGAGGCCTCTGTTAATTTTCCCCCCAAGATGAACGCTTTCTGATTTCTCTATTGGGGATCGAGCATCTGCTGTTTTTTTTTGGTGATTGCTGTACGAATTCTGTAATAAGCAGCGATTTGCCTTTTGTTTTGTTGGTGATGTTTCTTCGCTGTAAAATTCATTGAAGCCAGCTATTTCTGGGTTTGGGGTTGTCCTGCTTTGGATTATAGAATGGTTGTGGAGTTGTCGCCATCGTATCGTTTCGTTTGTGCTGATCCCAGTCAACTTTGGGACTTCCGGACTTGGGAGCTAATGATTGGGTTGCTCGAGTTGTGTACGCTTGCTGGCCTGTGGAGTTGTTCAGCTGAAATAGACAGAGGCTAATCCAGTTATCTGGCTAAAAGAGAAACTGAAGTAGGAGCAAGTAGTAAAGAAGGGGGTTGTTGCTTGTTATAGCTTTTTTTTTAATCAGAAGGAACCCCCCCAACTTCTGTACATGTCTTAGTGTTTCTATTAAAGGGATATATCCTGTGCTCTATAGCAGTTGTACAAGGTATTGGTTACGAACTTAAAGTTACTACTTACTACAACGACAAGCACAGTTGTCCAAGGTTTTGCTTGTTTTGTCTCTGCATAGAACGGGACTACTACAAAGTTGTATATTTGAGGAAAAATGTGGGAAAGGGGTTCATAAATATCAATTCATGAAACTTGCTATTTCTGATAGTTGTCATTGTCCTGGATTCTGAATTTCCTTCGAAGTTTAATAGGTGCCGGAGGCAGATTTTGCGGAGGCTTCGATATCAATGTTTTCACAAAAGTTCACGAGACTGGTAAGGGGATGCCTTCATTTGTACAGTTGGTAAATTGTTTGCCCAGAGCTTAGCTGCTTAGGATGAACTGTTTCTTTTTCTCACACATGCAAATTCGGCTTGCAGGAAATGTGTCACTTATGCCTGATGTATCTGTCGAGCTTGTGTCAAATGTGATGGAAGGTTTGGCATTTTTATTTCTAATTTCGTCATTGTTTCTCTTATGTTATGAATGATGGAACTCTTTAGGTACATGCTCTACCAAGATCTTGATATCTGGACCTGATTGTAAAAACCTGTTTGTGTGCAGGGGGCAAAAAACCTTCTGTTGCTGCCATTCAAGGTCTTGCTCTCGGTGGTGGTCTAGAGTTGACTATGGTCTGTCATTTGTGTTTTCTGTCTTGCTGAATATTTTTACAGCTGATCTTAAACTTGCAGTTGAGCCTAGTCTAAATCCTGTGTATCTTGTGAGTGGCAAATTGTTCAGGGTTGTCATGCTCGGATAGCTACCCCTGAAGCACAACTTGGATTACCAGAGCTGACTCTCGGCATAATTCCTGGATCTGGAGGTATGGATATGTCTTTCTCTGACAGCTTGGACGACTGTTCCAGTTCCCTTGTATTTTATTGGTTCCTGCCTTGGATCTGAATCAGGTTTGAGTTTACTTATTGTGTAGGAACCCAACGTCTGCCAAGGCTTGTAGGTCTGCCCAAAGCAATAGAAATGATGCTGGTGAGTCTAATCTATCTTCTGCATTTTTTTTTTGAGAGAAGGGCGATGCCCCTGTTTCCATTAATAGAAACCACGATACAAAGTTCAACAGACAAACGAAAAACGAGAAATAACAGAACACAGCCATCAGCTACCTTCCTACTTACAGAAAGCTTACATTCTGTTACAAAAAAACTGGGACAACAAAGCGCAAGCTGCTAGCATCGCACCATAGTCCACAGAAAGCCTTCGGATCACCTTATTCACCAGTCATCACGCCAGCTTCTTGATCCAAGGCGTCCACATTCTTCTCGCCCCAAAAACTTCTATCGCCACTTGATTCAACACTTTAGCGTCCGAGACTAATAGATCCTGATCGACCTCCTTCTGCAATTTGGCCCAAAGCTTAATACACCGACAAATATCAAAAATAACATGAACCAGTTCTAAAGGCCACTTATGCTTGAAACAAGCTGCATTTTGAAATTTCCAAATGCTCCATATCACTGCAGCTATGCCAACCAAAATCAATTTCCTTGTGCTCCTAGCAAACCCTCCAATCCAGTTGGTCATCAACTGATGGATGTCCACAGGAGTACAAGTCAAACCATAAGCACAGCCCACAATATTCCAAATAAACCTTGTTAAGGGACAAACCAAAAAAAGATGATTGATACTCTCATTCAATCCACAGAAAACACATTTTCTATCTCCTGACCAACCTCTATGACACAAATTATCCTTAGTTAGAATTCTATCTTTCAGCACAAGCCACATGAAGACCTTAATCCTTAAAGGCAATTTTAACCCCCAAATGAAATGATAAGAAAAAAGAAAATTCTGATTTCTTAAAGCAAGATAAAAAGATTTAACAGAAAACACTCCAGTCTTCGACAAAAGCCACACCAACTTATCATTCTCATCACTCAGATTAACACCGCCACACTCACTTACTAATTTCTGCCACAATACTAAGTTGTCTTCCAATAAGGTTCTACGAAACTTGATAGAATCCAAACCTTTTGCAAAGACAACAGCCACTGTGATTTGTTTATCATATACAAGGTTAAACAGTTTAGTATACTTCACAGCAAAAGGAGCATCTCCTAACCATAAATCTTCCCAGAATCGGGTTCTAGCACCATCACCCAAAATCCTTTTGCAGCAAGAGAGAAAAATATCCTTCACATCCATTAAACCTTTCCAGAAGCAAGAATCTCCAACCTTAGCACTTGATTGTGTCAAGGTATTCTTGTTCAAATATTTTTTTCCTAATGATATCCTGCCACAGACCCTCCCTATTTTCTAGCCTCCACAACCATTTTCCTAGGAGAGCCAAATTCATGCATTTCAAATCAAGAACTCCTAGACCTCCTTGAGCCTTGGGTAAACATACTACTGGCCAACTAACCAGATGATATTTTTTATTACCCACACTAGAACTCCAAAGGAATCTTGACCTAAATCTATCCATCTTTCTCCCAACACCCACAGGTAACTTGTAAAAAGACATCATGTAAAGAGGCAAACTGCTTAAAGAAGAATTGATAAGCACCAAATGACCTCCTAAAGTTAGCATTTTACCTTGCCAACCCCTCTATCTTCTGCATAAGTGAATTGATCTGTTACTCTGTCCTAGCTGCATCTGATAAACTTAGAGTCAAAGGCATAGTCACCACATTCACCACAACCCCCGCGTACCACGTACCGGATTCATCGACCCGGGTATGATTCGTGGGACGTGGTACACCTCCTATGTAATTTAGAAGGAAAAGTGGCGTACCACGTCCCGCGACCCCGTTCCTCGACCCGGTTGATCCACGTTCCTGGTGACTATGGTCAAAGGTTGAATTTGCAAAGAACAACAAATTAAAAAAATCAATCATAATACGAATCCCAGTTTATATATCAAATGCCTGATACATGTCTGTACTGTCCAACATAATGGCATCCAATATTTCATTTTTTGAACCATAATTGTAAATGTAATGACTCATCCGGAAAGCAACTTTTACCTTTCTTTTTGGTTACTCCTACCATGTACTGTGCTCATTGTGGTATTCGTTATAATTTTTTCAGCAATCAAAGTTCATTACGGCAAAGGAAGGGAAAGAGCGTGGTCTTGTTGATGCGCTTTGCTCCCCTGATGAGTTGATAAAGATGGCACGGCTTTGGGCTCTGGAGATTGCTAATTATTGTAAACCTTGGATAAGATCTCTTGGCAGAACAGATAGGCTTGGTTCACTGTCTGAAGCTCGTGCTGTACTAAGTATGGCAAGACAGCAAGCGAAAAAGGTTGCACCAAACATGCCACAGCACCAGGCCTGCCTAGATGTTATTGAAGAAGGGGTATTATTTGGAGGCCATGCTGGTGTTGTGAAGGTATGTATCTCCTACTGTCATCCAGTTGTGTCCTTTACATAGGGAATTGAGGCAAGAAGTATGTACACTTTTTCACTTCTTTTAGCTATATAATTAGCTGGGCACCAGATTTACCAAGAACTTCTAGATTAGACTAATCTTATTGTGTCTATCGGGAATTATACTAGAAAGTAGATCTCATAATTCCTGACAAGCTTAAAGTGATAAAGTCCCTATGAAAATGCGGGAATGTCTATGTGGTGAGTTCTGCAGAAGAATGTGGATTTTTAGCTGAATTTTGTCTAGAGTAACAAATTAACTTGATATTTGTGTTGGGATTAGTGCTCTGGATGACTTGAAAATAATAACACACTTCCATGTAGTAGTGATCAATACTTCTTTGTTTCTTCTGCTGTTTACTATACCTTATACATGTACTACTATTTACTGAACACACCTGAATAAATGCAGGAAGACAAGGTTTTCAAGGAGTTGGTGCTGTCAACAACATCAAGGGCACTTGTCCATGTATTCTTTGCCCAACGTTCCACCACAAAGGTTGCCTTCCAAAGTATAATTACCTTTTTGCATGATTCGATTTTGTATCTAATCATTAACCTGTCTTAGAAATAGTTCCAGTGTTTTTTTATCTTTTAGAAATGGTTACGATGCCTAACTGCAGCACCTGTTCTTTTGAATTGACAGTAACCTGGCTTAATTTATTTCTACTAATGTCTAATGGAGAACAAAATGTTAAGCTTTGAACTTTTTAATACTTATGCAACCATTTTCCCTTTTGTTCCTTGTGACCCAAAATAACATCAGATCCTCAAGCATTCACTTTTATAGCTATTTATTTGTGTAGATGAGAATTTTTCATAACTGTTAAATTATACTACCATGCAAGCTACCATGTTACAGAATATGCTACAAAACCTTAACGAAGTACGCTAAAAAAAATACAATAAGCTATATTGGAAGGCATTAAAGCCAAGTTGCTTTCTTTTAAAAAAAGCTAAATTGCTGCAGCCACTCCATTTAATTTGCCAACTTTTTGTTTCGCCCCTTTTTTGGTTATGGATAACTTGATGCCATTGTCTGACTCTTACAGTTGATTTTGTATAGGTGCCAGGTGTTACTGGTGTTCAACTAAAACCTAGGCAAATACAAAAAGTTGCTGTTATTGGTGGTGGTCTGATGGGCTCTGGAATTGCAACAGCTCTTCTTGTTAGTAATATATCTGTTGTGCTCAAGGAAGTAAACCCTCAATTTCTGCAAAGGGGACAAAAAATGATAGCAGGTCAAATTTGTTAAATGACTGCCGTATTTCTTAGGAATTTCTTTCCAGTAGGTATTTTGATTTTCTGTCCTTGATGTGATATGGAAACCTGAAATTTTCTTATTATCCTTAAGCATTAGGATTTTCTTTGCTACTTATATTTAAATGTTATTGTTACTGATAAATACCAACGATCTTTTGCACAGCTAATCTTGAGGGCCTGGTCAAAAGAGGTTCACTGACAGAGGATAAGATGAACAAGGCCATATCACTTCTCAAGGGTGCATTGGATTATTCGGATTTCAAGGATGTTGATATGGTTATCGAGGTAGTCTACATATGTTTTATGATTCTAATGTGACAAAATAATTTTGTTAATTTATTGAGAGTTCCTGTAGTGATTGAAACAGATCTTCATGACATTATATTGCATTAATGAATCTTAGGAAGGTCCCCATAAAAAATGAATCTTAGGAAGATTAATAGATAACTTGGCTTGGTTATATAATCCATTACATATTTTCATAGTACAGACTTGTTTGTTAGGCTCTTATGACACAGTTCTTTCTTGTAGGCTGTTATAGAGAAGGTTCCTTTGAAGCAATCAATATTTGCTGACATCGAGAAAGTCTGCCCACCACATTGCATACTTGCAACAAACACATCTACTATCGATTTGAATGTTGTCGGCGAGAAGACAAATGCTCAAGATAGAATTATAGGGGCACATTTTTTCAGGTTTGTTATTTCTTATGCGTTATGATTGTAGCAAATCCTGAAAACTAGCAGTATACCAAGTTACGAACTTTTTGAGTGCACTTATGACCTGTGAATCAAGGTTACTGACTTTTGGAGTGCACTTATTACCTATGCATCAAGGTACTGAAACACATCAGTAATTCATTAAAAGGGCATGCTAGCATGTAACTATCAAATTCCTGACCATAGTTTTACAGAATTGCAATTGAACTGTACACGTCTAATCTACAATGGGAATAGGAACTTACTTTTCATGGAAGAAAAGGGAACTTGATGGTTATGTTATTGGGGGAAATATCTAGAGTGAACCCCCTTTCCGGTGTTCACTTGTGTGGAAGTTTCCAAAAACTTTCAAAAAAAAACCTACTAGAATTGTTGTTAATTACCACATGATAGTTTATCCAAGGTCATTTACTGATGAGTCATGCAGCATTGTTGATTGTTGTTTATGGTACATTTATCTGCAAAAGCATGACTATTGCATTATGTGATTCTATTTAAAGCACAAAGTAGCCGATAACAGTTCAATTAAGGAGCCGATAACAGTTCAATTAAGGAGCCAATAATAGTTCATTTAAGGATATATTAAAAAAACTCATAAGTTGTTCCTCCAAATGGATAACCAGTTGGTTCTGCTCTTTAATCCATTGCAAATTGATGTTTGCATGTCCCAAAGGAAAAAGTGGCAGATTGTTGACTTAACTAAATTTGAAGTTCGATGCATATGACTTAATAAGTTAGTAGCTGCTGTAATCAACTTTTTTATAGGGATCTATTTTGGAAAGTTATGGACGACTAATTATATTGAATTTTCGCACAAAATGTTCAGAAAATAGGGTATGGACATGGAAACAATACTAGGTCTCCCTGAATTTTACTATTTTACTGGTTTGGATATTATATTGAACATTCACGTTGTACTTGTACTTGCTTATTGTGAAGACATCATGCTCATGTTATGTTATTTCCAGCCCTGCTCATATTATGCCTTTGCTTGAAATTGTCCGGACGGAGAAGACATCACCACAAGCTATCCTTGATCTCATCACAGTTGGGAAAATAATAAAGAAAGTCCCTGTTGTGGTTGGCAACTGCACAGGCTTTGCAGTCAATCGTACATTTTTTCCTTACTCACAAGGTTCTCATCTTCTAGTTAGTCTTGGTATTGATGTTTTCAGAATTGATCGAGTAATAAGCAGCTTTGGCATGCCAATGGGACCTTTTCAGTAAGTGCTTCGACTCTGTTTCTGTATCATTGTGCAACATTGGTCAATGAACTCAAATGAAGTTCCTACTGTGCGAGAACAAGCAAATGTTCACAATCAGCTGTAGATCAAATTTTTTTAATCAACACGTTCACTGTTCCAGTATCATGTATTGTTTGTTCTGTTTCCTAGGATAGACCAAATGCAACCGTAAGTCTGGTCTGTTATGGACTTCAGAGTGGTTTCTTCCTGTCTAGTAAAGTATGTTTGTTCTTTAGTTTAATTAGAACAATGTTATGGTTTCACTATGAATGTCCTAGAATGCGTGCAGTCAAATGCTTGGAACTTTAGCTAACAATATCTGTTCAAATATTTAGATCAGCCATTACTTGCCTAAATAAACAATTTAATAATAATATAATTTTATAATGTGTTACAAATATATTACAATAGAAATTTATGGTCAAAGTTGTGCTTTAGAGACCATATCAATGTCAAAACGTCACTTTTTTGTGGTTGGATGAAGTAATAATTAAGGATAGTGCTCTGCTAGCATTGGAATTGTTGCAAATATTTTCATCGACAAAGAGTCAGTATGAGAAATCACTGCTTCTCTTGTTGGGATTAACCATCATCTAGAAAAACAGTGGACTTTCATTCTACATCTTTAGGATATGCTTGCTGTGCCTTAGCTAGCTTGTTACAGTGAACAGTACAGTGCTCAGGCATCATTGGTTGATTGTTTGAAATTTTATAATCATGATTCACATGAGTTCTTATATTTGGCCATTTCCATTCCCCTGCAGACTCCAAGATGTGGCTGGATATGGAGTGGCCTTGGCAGTAAAGGATATCTATGCTGCTGCCTTCGGAGCACGGAATTTTGATTCTGATTTAGTGGATTTGATGGTAAAGAATGGACGGCAGGGTATGCTTCTTAAGTCTTAACCTGCTTTTGCTCCTGCAATGTTATGGGTTAAAGGAAGGGCAGTACCAGATCTGTAGAGTGGAGGTGCCCGCCGCGGTCTGCCGCCGCCCGCTGGGTGGCCCGGGTGGGAGACTCTCGCTGCCTCGCGTCTCCTCTGCCACCGCCCGCCGGGTGGCTCGAGTGTCGCCGCCTCGCATCTCTGCTGTCTTGTGTGTGGGGGGAGGCAGAGGAGGCGTCGTGGAGATGTGGAGGCGTGCTGGCGTGGTGTGGAGTTGTTGGGCTGGGCGGTATCAGAGAGGTATCCCACAGTATCAGAGAAGTATCGGAATGATTTTTTTTTTAAAAAAAAATCAAAATTAGCCCGATAATCCTTTGATACGTATTGGTGTAGTATCAGTATTGGATACGGTATCTGATACCGGTACGCTAACTCTAAGAAGTATCGGTGCTTCCTAGGACAAGAACAATAATCAAATGCACATTTTTTAGTATATATCATTGTTAACAAATGAAATTTACCTGTTATTTTACAGGAAAGAGCAACGGCAAAGGTTATTACATTTATGAGAAGGGTGGGAGGCCAAAGCCTGATCCTAGTGTTCAACATGTGATTGACGAGTACAGAAGACGTGCAAAGACAGTGCCTGGTGGAAAGGTTTCCCTCCTTTCTAACTGTCTGAGACATGGATTCTGCATTTACTAAGAATTGACATGCTATCTGGTTTGTTAATGGAGGATTTTTGACATGGATAAATTATCTTGCCTGCAGCCTGTTACTTTATCCGATCAAGACATATTGGAGATGATTTTATTCCCAGTTGTTAATGAGGCATGCAGGGTCATGGATGAAAATGTTGTGATCCGGGCTTCTGATCTTGATATTGCATCTGTTCTTGGGATGGGCTTTCCCAAGTACAGGTAGACAACCATTGCTTATCTCTAATCGTATACTATGTAACTAGACGGTGCCAATTTGCATTCACTAAAAATATGATTTAGATACATGGACTGAGTTTGCACAGCTGGTTCTATGCACTTAATCCTTATGTAGGCTAGCATTGTATGGCATATCAAAATGGATTCTAACATTTTGATTAATTTTGGTTTAGTGCTTAAGGCGTAATGAATTATGGGTCTATGCCGGATTATTGGAATTTTTCATATACTAAACTTCTGCATGCTTTTTCTGAGAGCTTAGCAATTTTTAGCTTGGAATTTATGCAAATACCTACAACCCTATAGTCAATCTAAGATACAGCCTCTGCTATGTGTAGTCCTCTATACAGTATGTATTCTGTCATTTGTGTGTGTGTGTGTGTGTGTGTAAGGAGGTGCAGTGGCTACTCTGAGGATTTGTTTTAATCTTCAATCTTTTTTAATGAAGGGGTGGCCTTATCTTCTGGGCTGACACTATTGGAGCATCTTATATACATTCAAAGCTTAGCAAATGGGCTGAAATTTATGGTGCCTTCTTCAAACCATCGTCATATTTGGAAGAAAGAGCTAAAAGCGGCCTACCACTGGTACTCCTTCCCTCTCTCTCTCTTGAGTATATAATTATCAATTATATTTTACTTATGAATTATGATAAACACAAATATTCTAGATTGTCCCATGTATAATCAGTGCATACTAGTGTAAAGTAGTCTGTTCTGCCATTGCTAGAATTAGCTCATGATTGTCAGAATATTTTTCTTTCCAACTGTCAATGGTTTGAATGGTAGGTAAATAAAGTCTACGTTCTTGTGAACAAGGATCACAAAACCGGTACCGTTTTGGATCTTGGCCCGGGGGCGGGGGGTGTACGGTAACCGGCCGGTTACCGTTCAAACCAGTTTTTTTCGGATGAATTTGCTTAAAAACCAGCCGAATTTTGAAAATTGAAATTTGAATTTGACAAAGAGGAAAGAAACCGTCCGGGATTTTGGATCCTGGATCCCGGCCGGGAATTTTTTCCCTGCTTGTGAGGTGGAAATGCTATTTTCCATAGCTGCACTGGTTTCTCTTTTTCCAATAGTTTTTTTTATTGTCAATCTTGATTTGCCGTGGCTGTCCTTTCACAGACCAAAAGAATCGCATAGTAATTACTAGAAGCTGGCATTCCAAAAGGTAGAGCAAAAGTGGAACATCTCACCTTGGTGAACTTGCCTCGAGATTTGTGTTGGGTTGCTTTGTCATAGTTATGTTGGGTCCAAAGTTGGTTGCATGGGAGATTAAGACATGGCATAAGCTCATACAGTTCGTGTTGTGGTTGTTGGTTGGGTATGGGTACGAGAACCGAGGGTAGGGTACTCGCCCTTACGTTTGGCCATGTTACAGCAAAAGCTCTGAGGCTTAGTTGAAGAGGAAGGAGAGAGACTAAAAACTTTGTTTATTCATTATTTAACCATACCTAATACAATGCTCTCTCTTATAGGGATGGCTTGACTTTGACCCTAAGAAACATATCTCTAATATAAGAAATAGATGATCATAACAATTCAATCTAATAATAACTTGGCTAACTAATAGATAATAACAAACACGTAATAGATAGATTCCTAAATAATAAATCGTTCCTAATAATTGCGGCCAAGACTGTTCACACGCGCCACAGAACCCCACAGCAATGCTCGCGCCTGCTACAGTACCTCGCGCCCTAGTCCATGACGGTTCGACTTTTGATATAATAGCACACGCTGCTTGCATTAATCATTTAGGGGCCTTAGCCCATAACGGTTCAACTTTTGATATAATAGCGCACACTGCTTGCATTAATCATTTAGGGGCACCTTATCAAATGGACATCCGGTAGACTATTGCGTTGCACCTTAGGGTTTTGTGATGTTATCAGCTTTTTCGAACCTAATCATGTTACAATCTCTGCAGAGCGCACCAAGCACGACTCAGCAAGCTTCGACGAGGTCACGCATGTGAGGTGCTATCCAGCAGTTGGCAGAGTAATTCCTTGATGAGCACGGACAGCATGGTTGACCTTCTGTGAACTCAAAAGGAGGTCCAGAAAAGTGTTCACTCTGCAACCCTTGGAGATTTCTTCTTTCCCATTTTCGTAATTGGGTTTCTATGTCGATCAGAAAAATAAGTGTTGGCTATGCATTCTTTTGTAATCGTAGTTTCCATGCCTCAAACTGTAACTAGAGCTGAGACTCCGGTGTGACATTGTATCTGCTTAATCTGTATATGGCAATATGATGTGTAACAAGTTGAATAAATAATCATAGCAGCCGTCCCAGCTTCTCGGTGTGCTCCGTAAGATGCAATCAATTATCGATACACAATTTTTTTTAGGAAGATGTTTCCAGCTCGTACAACTCGTAGCAACCTTCTTGCCAAGCTGGGGGAGAGATCTCTGTGAAGAACTTGGAGACGTTCGTTTTCGACGAAACCTTCCGATAAACGCGCCAAGAAAACACGTAGCCAGAATTATCTCTAGCACGAAATTTGACAGGAGCCCACCAACCTGCAAGGATAGATCATGGAACTTAGCAAGATAGCAGCTAGGTTGTGTTCTATCCAGTTCAGTTGTGTTCCCCCAAACAGATAGCTCTCTAGGTGACGAAATGGCTAGGATCAGACAGGTACATCTGCGAACCTGTCGCACAATTCCGGATTCCCGTTGTCGTGGACGCCGAGTACGCCTACAGAACCATCGCCGGCCGCCACCGGTGTTGCCTTCAGATCAAGAAGGTACCGCCACGAAGGGACAGCACCAGCGACATCTGCTCCTTGAAAGCAAATCCTCTGAGGGAGAGCCTCACGGAGAGGCTCCTCCTCCCTACCGTTGGATCCTTCCCGCAACCAACGGCGTCCACGGAGGGCCCTCGCCGAGGCCCCCCTCTCATATAATTTATTTTCCCGCTCCTTGGCATCTTGCAGCCTTCACACTCATTGTCTCGTAGTGGCTCAACGTGTACTAATCCTGATCGTGATCGCTGTTGCTAATATTTACATGGAGTACCGAGTATTCATCAAGAAATTCAGCATGCAGGGAGTAACTACGGTAATTGCATTTCATGATGTCTTATTATCTTTTAGAGACGATAATATCTGTGCCTTACGTACATTATATTTCCAAAGGACTGACCAATCAGTGACTAGTTCAACCCCTGTTTTGTGGGTAATGGCCACGATTCGTGTCCCACGAACTATATGCTAGGTGGGTTTACTGTGGATTTTCGAGGATTTGATCATGTGATCAACGAGATGAGCGATGACTATGATAACTTCTGCTGGCTATTGACCACTCAATAATAAGTCATTCCATTATACTGATTTATTCATTCTCACAGCTCAAAATTGCTAGTAGCTTATTTGAGATTGATATGTGAGAAACTAGAGACCATATAGCTTGGTCTTACAACTGGTGATGAAGAATTGATATCGTTGTCGAAGAGTTTAGTGAATTAACTCTTTGTTTTGCAAAAGCTGGCCTGCTGTTAGGTGTTATGCGGTCTGACCGACCATGGTCGGGCGTGCAGCTTTGGGTAAATGGGCACCAAGTGCTGGTGTGAGAGTGTTTGGGGATGTGTTTGCACCAGGTGCTATTGAAAATGAAAATTGGATGCGAAACTAGATAGAGATTAACTGAAAAGTCCAAGAGGGGTGCTTTATGGTTTTAGGAAGAGGTCTGACCGGCCCCATCATTGGCAGTCAGACCGGCCTGATGTCAGAGGTCTGACCGGCCATGGCGTTTTAGTGCACAGTGAGTTGTGTTTTTGAGCTGAAATTTGAGTGTTGGTCCTATGAGTTTGGGATTGGTGTATATGTTTGCATTATACTCTTTTGGACTAATGTGGGTCAAGTTGTGAAGAACTTGTTTCAAAAAATAGTTACTTGGTCTATTGTTATGCAGGTGGCTTAGAGTCAACTACAGTCAACAGTGAGGACGACCGGGACTTGGTTAAGAGAATCAAGGTCTAGAATGGTCATGGATGCCGGGTGAGATGGTTCGACTCAAACAAGGTGTAAGATGGATGTCAGGACATGAATATGGAAATCTGGACCCTCTGTGTATACTGCACTAGTCTAGAATTATGCTAGTGCACACAATGGCAACATCGATATCCTGAATGTGTCCTTGGCAAACCAATAATAAAATCTATGTCAATCTCTTCTCATTTTCACTCTGGAATTTTCAAGGGTTGCAACAGTCCTGTAGGTCTCCTATGTTCTACTTTTACTCTTTAACATATGTAACATGACGCAACATACTATGCGACATCTCGCTTTGAATTGGGCCACCAAAATCTCTCCTAAAGATCCTAGTACATCTTAGTACTTCCGGGGGTGAATAGAATACTTCGAATCATGAGCTTCCTTCATTATCAACTACTTCACTTCCTTCTGATCTGGCACATATGCGATCATTAATCCAAAGTGTACCTTAGTCATCCCGGGTAAAATCCTTAAACTTTCTTTTTTCCATATTGAGTTTGATATGCTTGATTTTAGGGTCATCCTTTCGAGCTTCTTGAATCTGGTCTTCCAATGTGGGTTTCATCTCCATGTTGCCTACAAATCCTTCATGAACCAACTCCAAACTCAACCTCCGGAACTCTTCATGTAGTAGAGTGTGCTTGGACAGGACAGTGTTGTCACTGTGGCCAGTCAAGTCACATGGAGCGAGTCTACCGACAGAATCCCGCTAGTGTGATCAAGTGAGAGCCGATTACTACAACTTCTCCAGCTGGTTCTGTTCGGGGGTTTGTCCAGATGATGGCCACCACACCTACACCGCAACTTCCTCCAGCTTGGGCACCTCCTGCAGGGTACTTCAGACGGCCTCCACCAACTACCCCACGCAGTTTGTTGTTCCACCAGCCGTATCTGCACCACCTCAATAGAGTGTTGGGGCTCCTTCCACTCCGGCGCCACCTTCCCTTGCCATGGTGCCACCTAGGGTGTACACCATGCCTACCACGGAGTCCACAGGACGTCCAAATGTGGTGACATATACTTTGCTTGTGGATTCCTTTGATGCTTTGGTCCTTTTTGATTCAGTGGCTACCTATTTGTTTCTCTCAACGGTGTTTGCTAGGAGAGTGAACTTGAGTGTGTAGTGGATTTCCTAGTCTGTGTTAGTTAGTTCTCCTGGGGGTATTATTGCGAGTTATACAGTCTGTCTTGGGTGTTCTATTGTTATTGATGGGAAGAAGTTCACGGCGAACCTGATGGTCATTCAATCGAAACCATTCGATGTCATTTTGGGCATGGATTGGTTGCACTCCTACCATGTAGTGATATCTTGCTTATGGAGGACTGTCACTTTGTAGACTCCGTCTAGTGAGACTTTGACCTTCTAGGGGAGTGTGCCTCCGCGCTCTCTTTGTGTGTTGGCCGGATTGTTTCTAGGTCAGCGAGCGGTGAAGACCGTGCTTCTCTTGGCGCTTGTTGAGAAGTCGAGTGTGGCCCTACGGATTGAGGAGATTCCATTGGTATTTGATTATCCAGATGTGTTTCCAACTGAGCTTCCAGAGATGCCACCCGCACAAAATGTGGAGTTTCACATTGATCTTGTTCTGGGTACTCAGCCTATCTCATTGTCTCCCTATCGTCTGGCACGTCCGTTCCAGGAAGAACTAAAGAAACAACTAGATGATTTGTTGTCTAAGGGTTTGATCAGGTGCATTGTGTTGTCATGGGGAGCTCCTGTTCTATTCACAGAGAAGAAGGATGGGAGTTAGCGCATGTGTGTGGATTACTGTGCGTTTAACTCAGTCACGATCAAGAATAAATATCCTTTGCCCTGCATTAAGGACTTGTTTGATCAATTGAGTGGAGCCCAGGTGTTCTCCAAAATTGATCTTCAGTCGGGGTATAATCAGATCTGTGTGCATGAGCAGGATGTTGATAAGACTGCTTTCTCCATGAGGTATGATCATTATGAGTACAAGGTTATGTCTTTTGGGTTGACTAATGCGCCTGCCGTTTTTATGGAGACCATGAACTATGCTGCATGAGTATCTGGATGACTTCGTAGTGGTGTTTATTGATGACATTCTCATCTACTCCAAGACCAATGAGGATCATGAGCGGTATTTGAGGCTAGTGCTATAAACTTTGAGTGAGCACACGTTCTATGTCAAGCTAAAGAAATGTGAATTCTAGATTTCGAAAGTGGGTTTTTTGGGTCATGTGATCAGTCTTCGTGGTATTGCTGTTGATCCTAGCAAGGTCTCTATAGAGGTGGACTGGAAGAGGCCAACCAATGTTAAGGAGGTGAGGAGTTTCTTGGGTTTGGCTGGCTACTATCGACGTTTTGTGCAAGATTTCTCTATTATCGCCAAGCTGACGTCTCAGCTCACACAGAAAGGCGTGAAATTCCAGTAAATTGATGATTGTGAGCGCAGTTTCTGCACTTTGAAGGAGAAGTTGGTGACTTAGGTAGTGATGGACCGTTTCAGCAAGTTTGCACACTTCATTCCTATCCACACGATGAATACGATGAGCGATTTGACTCCTATTTATGTGCGAAAAATTATGAGATTGCATGGTGTGTCGAGAACCATCGTTTTTGATAGGGATGCCATGTTGGACCCCGGGCGTCGAATACCCAAAGCCCTCGTGTGTGTACCGTACTAGTTCTATGATCAGTGGCTAGTGCACACATCTACAACATTGATATTCACATCCATACAATATACATACAACATGAAACAAATAGGACATTTAACTTAAGCGTTTTACAACAAGTTACATTACAAAAGGCCGACCAGCCAAATTAAACTGCAAGTATCAAAAGAAGAACAACAGAAGCATGGTAATAAAACCAAAAGTGCATTAGTATGCCCATCCATACCCTCAGGCAAATAATACGGACAAGACCCTTCACCGTACCCTCCGGTACCCGGTGCAAAGAATACGTCGTCTGACATTGGCTCATCCTTATACTCTGATTAGCAATTTAAGCAAGATTGAGTAGATTTTGTAGTCAGCAAGACTTGTAGTGTATCACAACATAATAATAATGCAAGGCTATCAAAGAATGATGCTTTGCACTACAATTTATTTTCAGCATTAAGCAAGTTTAATTTGCAATATCGATATATAATAGTTTGCAACAGAATTTTTAAAGAGCGGTTGACATGTAATAAAATAACAAGTATGTAACTTAACAATAGTAAATTCACAACCCTCCTTGGTTGTGATCATCATTTCATTCTCAGCTATAGACATGACACTCATGTTAACAACAACAAAACCATCCCAATATTTTCCAACAAGACCGTTTTCCCAAAAGTAGAGACTATACCCGGCGAAACATCACTTAACACGCTTATGACTGCGAGCACATATATTTAAATAGATTTACATTCTATAGAAGTGTACAACTTTACCCACACAATACGAGCTCTCTAATTTGTTTGGCTTCCGTCGACACCACCGCTCACAACATGTTAGTAAGTAGTCTAGAGTTCGTAACGAAGCCTTTACATCACCTAGTCCTAACCTTGCACTAGCCCAGAATGAAAAACCCTCACTTCACCCGAGTACACCCCCGTCTTAGTGAGGCATTCACTGTTGTATCGGTAAACTTTGTTCCCAACGCCTTGGTGAAGGGAGCCCCTTCGAGCAAACCTACCTGGATATGCTCGTACTACTGAGGCCTACCAACATGCAAGGCTAGACCTAGACAACATAATTAGCTAAGACCGCCGCAGTCCAACCATGTGGTTGTATGCTTACCCTTAGGTTGGATACACCAGCGTTCAATCCTTAATCGACCAGGGTGAGGATTCCCCCTATCTACTTGCGAGATACACCTCTCACACTTCTCAGTTCATAATATAATTCACCCGCGTCAAAAGCTAAGTTTTCATTTTCATTTTATACCAAAATAACAGAGGTAACCCCTATGAACCAACATTTCAAATTCTCCCAAATCCATACTTAATTTTTCAATTGTTCAAATTTATCGAAACTAGAGCCCGGCTAAGCATTTATTCGATATTCTTAATCGAAATACCCAAATTGGCATCATCTATTGTCTAAACCATATCCTAAAGGCTACAACAGTAATGATATCAATATTTCAAGGAGGATCATGCATACAATAGGAATTTAACTACTGTTATCCACAAATATAGCAATTTTAGCCAAGTATACATGCATGCATAATATATTTTGTAAAAAAAGTAAAATAATTGAAATAATGGGATCAACATGGTCAAAGGAGGTGATTGCCTTCCTCTGGTTGCTCAAAGAATGAGGGTGCTTGATTGTCGATAATCTCGATCACGTTTCCGACGTCTATTCGAAAAGAGCCGAAAACAAATAAAAAATAGTAAAATAAATTAAACAATAACCAAGTCCAAATATTTTTTCATATTCAAATAGATCATGATTTTATATGAATTTATAAAAAAACAATCATCCAATTTGGAATTCATATGCAAAAGCCATTAGCGTTTGAATTTGGTTCGGTTTGAAAATCCTGAAAATAAAAAAGAGTGACGTCGAAATCGTATTTTTCCAAAATTTACGCTTTCCAACAGAGAAAGTGTATTCCTTTATACTGAAAGCGTCTTTTTCATTTTTACATTTTTCTAAAAATCATTTTCTTACATGTGGTACATGTTAGTCTCTTGGGTTTTTTTTTTTATTTTATTTAAGAAAACAGTGTGGTCACATATGTTATAGACTCATTAGTTATTAACTAAATGATAAACCTAATTTGATTTTATTCCTGAGTTAATCCTCAGACACGTGGGGTCCACTTGTCAGCCTCTCGAGCTTTAAAACACGTTTTATTAGTGAAAACAGTACGTGGGTCCCGCATGTCAGTGACTCATTTACTAAAACACGTTTAAATTAGATTTTTTATTAGTGTTTTAGCTGGTCCCACATGTCATCAACTTATTCTACTTAACCACTGTCATTAGCGTTAAGCAAATCCTAATCACAAGTGGGACCCATTGTTAGAGAGAGAAAAGAGAGGAGAACAGAGCTATGCGCAGCTGAGCACAATGGCGAGCTCGCTGGTGGTGAACGGCGATGTTGAGCGGTGGAAAGGAAAGAGGGCTTCATGGCGATGCTTTGGGTGGTGGCGGCGACGAAAGAGGTGGCCGGAGGCGGTGCTACACCGGCGAGAAGCGGCGGAGGCACTCGGGCTCATAGTGGCTTTCACGAGGGAGACATCCCCTGGGTTAATGGCTTGGCGCACTAGACTCAGTGGGTCCAGGTGATGCTAATGCACCGGGCACGAGGGCCAAGGGTCATTAGAGGCGAGCTGGTGGTGTTTTCTGCAGCGGCGTCATGGACAGTGCTAATGTCAAGGGCTTAAACTACTTACGCGAGGTGAATTGAAGTGTGCATGAGGTTCAGGGGCGCACGACGATCATGAAGGTGATGATGATGAGGCTGGAGACGACTTGGGGCGGCCTGATGGTGATGAGCAGTGGCGGTGATCGTGCTCTATGTCAATGGAGGTGCTATAAGAAGGCTCACATCAGCTCGCGGGCATGCTAAAGAGGGTAATGAACGAAGGAATCGACCGGGCACTCACCGGGTTGGCAGAAATCGATGGAATGGCGACGACTACCGTAAATGGGGAAGATGACAAGAAGATTTGATTCCTTGTGAGATGATAGCCTGCGTTAAATGAAGGGATTGCATCACTAGGGCATGGAACAGATTATGACGCGATTGGGTTGACCTCAAACTCACTAGAACGGCAGGAGCATGGTGACTTGGATCGGGTGCACGCTGGAGACGAAGACAAAGGCAACGCGGTTGTGCTACGGAGATCCCGGGGCTACATTGAGCAAAGGAGAAGGATGAGTGAAGCTCAAGGAGCAAAATGACACACATCGTGGGAGGAGAAGGTCACCAGAGCAGCAATGGTGCGGAGGCACGCTCACGACGTTGAGAACAACGCATGTGTTCCCGCGAAACCAAAGAGCAATAAAGTCAGATTGGCACAAAAATGGAATAGAGGCGAGATAAGGAAGATGACGACACTGTTGTATGACTTATGTACCATTGAGAATGGTGTGAGAAGGTGGCGAGATAGCGGCGGTTGCGCGAGTAAACAGGCGGCAGTAATGGCATTCTGGCGATGCGACGGGAGTTGGCGCGGGCAGGGTGACGCACGATGTAGCGCGGAGGCAACGAGAGCAAGTGAGCTCAAAACATTGGGCGACGTCGCAATTCGTGGGCGAGCGGCGGAGTGGGCACGAGTGTGCTGACGCACGGAGACAAGGTGAGGTGGAAGAAGGCTTCTGACGGGTGGGGCCGCAACGTTAGAGAGAGAGAGAGAGAGAGAGAGAGAGAGAGAGAGATAGCGTCGGATTCAGCCCAAAAGGGTGGTGAGAAAATGAATTAGGTTTGTAAATTTTTAGGAAAGGCTGAGAGTTTAGCGAATTTTTAATCATATAAAATGGGCTCTAAAAATTATGAAATTTTTTGTGGAGGCTCCCGACAAAGTGTTGTTTCTTTTATAATTTTTTCTAGAATTTTATTTGTTCTGTATTTGTCTCTAAAATTCTTTCAAAGCTACTATTTGTATGAAAATGCAATAATTGATTTAAGGAAAAAAAAATTCAAAAACATGCTCAAAATACTTTCCACATTTATTCTCAATATAATTATCCCAAGTTAAACATTTTTGGGGATGTTACATGCCAAGTTTGTCTCCATGTGCCGGGAGAGATTGCAGAGTGCGTTGGGCACTCAGCTTCACCTTAGTACAACGTTCCACCCTCAGATAGATGGGCAGTCAGAGCGCACCATCCAGACTTATTACCTATACTTGTGGTGTTGTTATTCATGTTTATTGTGACTCGTGGATGTGTTTTATCATTTTGTACTACTTGCTGAAATTTATTGTAAAATATAGTTAGAATTAGTTGTTAGCATTGTATAGTGCATTCCAAGATCCGTGTTGGGCCGTGGTGTTACAAACATGCCATTCCAAGAAAACTATGACTCTGAGTTACTGAATTAGGCTGCTTCCAATGTAACACTGCTTTGACCTTACTTGGATCAATTGCCACTCCTTCTGCTATCATCACATGACTAGGGAAATCAATTGTCGAGCCCCAAAAATGCAATTCTAGACCCTCTGTATATAATGCATTAGTCCAGAATCACGCTAGTGCACACAGTGTCAACATAGGTGAATATTGATCAACATAAGACGAAACGATAGAATAAACGATTAGTTTGGATAACAAATAAGGGTTTTGACCTTAGGGGAAATTAGCTCAGTGACATCATGTTAGAGCGTAATCGGAGGAACGACACTCCATTCGTGACGCACTGGAAAATAACTTCGCGAATACCAAAAAATTAGACGAATGACATCGTTGCCAGTTACTTCCGTTTCCAGAATTTTTTAAATATAGAAAATAAGCTCAAAAAATTATAATTTTTTTGTGGAGTCTTCCGACACAATTTAATTGCTTGTGTATTGTTTTTCAAAACTTTATACGCTCTGTTTTTGTCTCTAAAATTCATTTAAGTATACTGTTTGTAGGAATTTTCTAATATAGAAAATGAGGTCCAAACATTATGTTTTTTTTTTCAGGCTCCTTCATAGTGGACTTGATTGTATATTTTTTCTAGAATTTTTACAAAATTAATTAATGCAATTTCATAATGTCCTGACATTATGAAATATTAGACTCCTCACACAGTGGACATTATGAAATCGCATTACTTAGTTTTGTAAAATTCTAGAAAATTACACAATCAAGTCTACTATGTAAGGAGCCTGAAAACATAATTTCATAATGTTTGGACCTCATTTTCTATATTAGAAAATTCCTACAAATAGTATACTTAAATGAATTTTGGAGACAAAATCAGAATGCATAAAGATTTGAAAAAAATACACAAGCAATTAAATTATGTCGGGAGGCTCCAAAAAAAATTGATAATTTTTTAAGCTCAGTTTCTATATTTAAAAAATTCTAGAAACGGAAGTAACTGGTGGCGATGTCATTCGTCTAATTTTTTGGTGCTCGCGATATTATTTTCCAGTGCGTCACAAACGAAGTGTCGTTACTCTGATTATGCTCTAACGCGATGTTACTGAGCTAATTTTTCCTTGACTTTATGGTCAAGTTTACATTTATTTAGCCACGCAGGGCTGATAGGAATAAATAGTAGCAGCGGAACAAACAAACTTCAGCGGAAACCCATCGATTCACCACTGGCAACCAACTGGGATCAAGACCTAGCGATCAGCACCTTCGTAGAACATCTCCTCAAAAGCAGGCAAAGACTCCTCTACCTCTGTTGATTGATTATAGCAAGCATGAGTACACAACTGTACTTGCAAGTCATACCACATAATGCAATGTATACATGATGGTTTATTATAAAGGAAATGGCTTCTGTGGTTCTCTTATAGAAATGCAACATTTGCAATTGAATACAAATAATAGATTGAAAACATAATTCAAAACAAATAAACAATACTAATTTAACAGTTGTTTTCACAAAGAACACAAAGTCTAATCAACTTATTCACACAGTCATATGACTTAGATCACACAGCTCCCTTCCCAAGTGTTTTATAAAAATCTAAGCCTCGTGTGAAATCCCCGAGCATGTCCATGACCGCGGACGCGGCTATTCGAATAGATTTGTTTAACACTCTACAGAGGTTGTATACTTTACCCACACGATATAACCAGTGTAGCAAGCACTAATCACAACAAAATATTTCAGAAGTTTCATCTCAACAATTGACACTTCCGATGTGCTTTCCCGTTGTCCAACCCAAACATAGTGCTTTGGCACGACACACACTGCTCAACAGGGAAGCGGCGAACCGTCTCGCGATGTGACTTTCAGAACAGTGCACACCTCCACCCATCACTAACCTACTACCTGAGTAGTCAATGTTAAGACTTCACAACTTACTAGGTTAGGCTCGTCCCATACTAAGCATGTGGTCGTACAGTAGGGCTCAGTTCAATGGCGCACAAAGTTAAGTCCTTAATTGACCAAGGCAAGACTTCTAATTTCTAACTATGCCACAAAGATTACCATTCCCATTCACAAAGCTCCACCATATCACACGGTATCCACCACTTGCCTCAGTCTAAAACCTTTCCCACCCTGTTGATTAAGTGCAACACATGCCACCAATGAGTAATGACACACATCACTACTACAGGACTGACATATAGCAACATAGGTATGTGTTGTTGTATGTACGAAAAAGTGTTGTTGCTGATTCTAGAAACACAAATGTTAAGTGTTGTTATAGGTGGCGTTGCTAGGATGAGCCTGTGCGACACAAATTAAGTGTTATTATACATAAGAATAGGTGTTGCTGACATATGAGGCCTGCAACGTATTTCTCTATTTATAACAACACATGTGGCACATATTTCAACAGCACTGCAAACACTTGTCAGCAACACATTTTTATGGCCAGTTGCATATTTGTAGCAAATTCAACAACATAATGAAATAATAATTATTTCTGTAATTTATGAAAGTACACAAACTATCATCTCAATATTTTTCATTCAATGTTTGAGAATATAAAAATTATACAACTCAATATAAGAACACCGAAAAGATAGATTGCATTGCACATGGAAATAAATAAAGGTATTGTCATTCACATCATTCCATACATCAACTGGAGTTTGTTGAAAATGCTAAACATTATAAAAAATCTAAATTGAGTCCTAAAAAGCCAAACATAAGTATCGCTAGCTAATTTTCATGAAGTCTCTTCTTCGTCTTGATGAGCTGGTGAGGAATAGATCCAAATAGAAAATTCAATCATTAACCTTTTCAACCTGCATGAACAATAATAAATTGTAGGGGTATAAGTATGTATGATACAGAGATAACTCATTGAAAGTAAAGCAAGCCAAGACAAACATACAAAAGTTGAAGGCCAAGCTACTGTTTTTCCTTTTGCATCACCGATTGTCTTGTAGTGGTGTCATGGCCTTACCAGCACCTCATTTTCTTCAATTGGAAAAGTTATACGCAGTTTCCAAAATTTATTACCAAGCTTAACACCATCAACTTTTGCATCTGGATCACAGCTTAACAAAGTTGCATATGCCACAGGCTCTTTGTTTGGATATTTGGCAGACTTCAGTACTACTATTGTACCAACCTATATTGACATGCAAGCGCAATTAAGATAAGAAAAGAAAATAGTTGTAACAGCTTAATCAGAACACTTCTATTATGCTTTCATACCGTCATTGCAGTAGGACGTGCCTTTTTTGAACTCGCACGGCGTGGGATCTTGTTTTGAGTAACATGTTCTTGCGCCTTGTTCTTTGTGAACTATAGTGTTGGAGGAAGACACATTAATTAGGCTATTTTGCAATAAGTACAAACTTTGCCATCACGATCACAAAGTGTTACATGTACATAAATAGGCTGAGCATAATTTATCTAAATCCAAAATAGAGTAACTAGTTTCAAAAGATGCATGGAACAACGATAATTAAATCAATGGTGGAAAGAAACTCAACACATCAAATATGTTAATATTTAATTACTTCCTAACAAGCCAAAAGAACAAAAAATATTAATGGTTCACAAATCATAAAGTAGTTAGTGGTAACTACAAACTAGCAAGTAGCAAGTACATGACAAGGGCTAAGTAAGCAAGTGTAACTACTAACTAGCAAGTCACAAGTTCACAAATCATAAATCACAGCTCACACCACACACGGTCTATAAAGCAGGTGAGCTTGCTTACATAAAATTACCTTGAATTGAATATTCTGTTTAGGGAATTATGGATCATGAAGACAAGCGAGTCCTTTATTTATTGGTTTACTATAGACTCATTTTTTCTCAAATCTTCAGGCTGAACAGGTTTCCCTGTTATGGACCAACAGTTGAGTTGACAAGCAAGGAAATACATCATGTGAATGAATATGAAAAGAACCATATCATACCATGGGAGAAATCAAATCTCAGCTTCTCTAGGAGAACAATGGAACCTTTTTGGTCGACATGACCACCAAGTACTTCCTGCACTTACAATGGCGTAATCATAAAGAATTCAAGAGTGCAAAAGAGCATCTATGTAAATTTTAGAGTAGAAACATACACTTGGAGCAAAGTTCAGCATATGGGTACACGTATGGTTTGGAGCGATCAGAGCACGCTGGACATAATCAACCTACCAATGGTAACATGATTATTCAAATATGATTTAGCAAATATCACAGATGAACTGATTCAGTATAAAGATTCTGTTAGTAAAGAATGTAAAGAATGTTACCTTGCATGTCACTTTATCACCAACAGACAAGGAACCTTTTGTAAATGAACCAATATGCAGAACATAGCCAGCAAATACTTGGACATTGTACACAGTGAAAGATCCGAAGACCATTCAATACTCCCAATGTCATATATCTGATGCCGAAAAATTCATACGTCAGGTCAAAAAGAATCAAAGATGTATGGCACAACAATGAAAGGTAAATAAACAGTCTTTGAATGTAAATTGCATTGTTTATTGCTGTTATATAGAGACATCCACCTGTAGAAATTTAATTGAAAATATAGAAGATTTCACTATGTTGTATGAGCAACCCATATTATGCTTCTAATCTCAGGAGATTGGATACAACACCAACTTGGCGTTTGAAATGGTGAAATTATGTACATAACAAAATTAGAACTATCAGGACTACTGCAGATTATTGGGATGAAGCACAACTGCACAACAAACAACACAGGATATCAAATTTCAACAATATCAACATTACATCGACAACAAGGAAGTTGTACCTGACCACCCTGTTCTACAAATGATTATGACTAAACTATTTTAGGTTCTAGCAGAAACAACAATCTTATATTGTCAATCAAAGACAACAAAGCTAGGGCAAGCTCAAAGTTATATTCCCATGACACTCTGTAAGCTTCTTATCAATTATGAACAAAGGTTGAATATCTTACTTGATGCCAAGATCAATGTGCTCCTGGATTCCAAAACCAAAGCACCCTGTATTACTAAAGTTTCTTCTCGTGATTCATATTCCTTCACCTTCAAATGTGTTGTGAGAAGTCCTTTTGCACTGACTCAATCAATCAGCAGAAGCCAGCAGAGCAACTCACCCAAGTGCTTGCACGAGACAAGAGGTTTGCGAGTAAATTGTTATGATTGGTGTAACAAAAACACTTCAAGACACCTCCCATTCAATCAAAGACATTGAAAGTTGAAGATGGTATTTGTCATATCTACATAAGTTGCCGACGATGGGTATTGGGTAGGATTTGTTACCTTGGAACTTTTGCAAGCTAGCTTGATATGAGTTCAACAACACAGGACGAGACCATCCTTGGGAAATAACAGGTGTTCCATGCATTGCATCCTTCAATTACCAAAGGCCAAAGTTTAGTAAGGCAGTAAAAACTATATTTCTGAAAACAAACTAGTGTCAAGATTTCAATATGGGTAATTTACGCCCAAGGTGTATTTTCTACTGGTTAAGCAATATAGAAAACAAACATGATGTCCCCAACCGAATCAAGACAAACAAATTATCAACTTGATCGAAGAAAACCATCACATTTGTGTGCTTTTGCAACTAGCTTATCATAGTGACCACTTAATCGTGAGAACAATAGACCAAACTTCATGCTTTAAATGAGGCAAACAAAAATGGGCCAAACAAAACTGAAATTGGGTTACATTTATATCGATTCGGAAGAAAGAAGAAGAAATTATACCTCGATCCGAGCACGTGATCATTGGCGTTATCATGGACAATCCATTGATGATTCCCGATAAAAAAAGATGGTCAATGATATTGAAAAACACAAATGCAGCAGGCATCCGTCAATAAAAGCAATAAACCAAGAACATTGCACTAGCTGGTAACAAACAAATGCCACCTAGGCAGCGGTGGCGAGGTGGTTCCACCTGGGCAACGGCGGCGAGGGAGGGGAAGGGAGGCGATGGCGACGGAGGTGGTCTGAGGAGGGGGTCTCTGAGCTTTCACAGGCGTGGCAATGAGGGAGGGAAGGGAGGCGACGGCGGTGAGGGAGGGGTCTAGGGGATTTGGGAGCTGGGCGTGGGAGGGAGGAGCTGTGGTCGTGGGGAGGAGGGAGGGAGGCGCGGTGAGGAGGGTCTAGCGGATTTGGGAGCTGGGCACGGGAGGGAGGAGCTGTGGTCGGCCAAGGAGGGGAAGGGAGGCAGCGGTGGTGAGGGAGGTGGTCTAGGGGTTAGGTTAGGGGATTTGGGAGCTGGGTGCGGGAGGGAGGAGGTGAGGAGCTGTGGTCGCTGGTCGGCGAGGGAGGGGAAGGGAGGTGGCAGCGGCGAGGTAGGGGAAGGGAGGCGGCGGCGAGGGAGGGGATTTGGGAGCTGGGCGCGGGACTAGAGGTGGAGGACTGCACTGCGGCCTACGGGAGGCGGGTGAATGGCCAAATAGGTGAATTTTTGGTGCTTGTGGGGATGCAAATAGGTGAATTTTTGGCGCTCGTGGGGACGCGGATAGTCAACAGGTAGATCTGAATTATTTACTGGATAGCTCTGAATTCATCGGATATGTGCTTACCGAATCCGTATCCGAATCCGGCAGAAAAAAATCCGAATCCGTATTCGAATCCGAAAAAAAATCGGATAACCGGGAAAATGCTCCAAATTTTGCCCACATTTATTCGGTCGGTCGGGAATTATCCGTTCCGTTTGCATCCCTAGTTATGAGGGCTAGCGTTGTGCACAATTTGGACTGGTTGCGGGTTCAAGCCCTATTGGGGGCTCCTCTTTTTTTTCATTGACGGCAATAAAAAAGATTCTATTTCCACGCTGTACACATTGCATTTCCAATATATATGTGAGCAACACATATTATATGATGCCATGAGACTCTTCAACACACTTTTCCGTAATGAGTGAACTATATGTTGCAAAGAGCCTCAACAACATATAGTATGTGATGCAAAAACATTGCAGCTACAACACATAGCTCATGTGTTGCAGACAATGTGTTGTACAAAGTCAGTCCTGTTGTAGTGTGGTATGACTTGCGAGTACGGTTGTGTATTCATGCTTGCTAAATCAAATCAACAGAAGAGGAGGAGTCATCGTCCGCTTTCGAGGAGTAGTTCATCGAAGGTGCTTGATCGTGGGGTCTTGATCCCAGTCGGTTGCCTGTGGTGAATTGATGGAATTCCGCTGAAGATTTATGTTCCGCTGCTATTTAATTCTCTGTCAGTCCTATGTGGCTTAATAAGTGTAAACTCGACCATAAGGTCAAAACCCTTATTTGTAAATTAAATTACTCGTTTATCTTATTAATCGCCTTGTGTGGATCGATATTCATCTATGTTGACACTGTGTGCACTAGCGTGATCCTGGACTAGTGCATTATACACAGAGGGTCCAAAATTGTATTTTTGGGTTCCGACAAGCATACACGCATGCATAATAGGATTTGCAAACACAAAGTACAATAATTAAAATACTGAGATCAACATGATCAAAGGGGGTGCATGCCTTGGTCCTGATGTTCTAGAGATATGGTAGATTGATCGTCGTAAAAATAACTCGAATAATCAATGTCTAAAAAGAACCGAAAACAAATTAAATAACAATCACTAAAATAAAAAGTAACCAAAAATAAATATTTTTACATATTCAGGTAGGTTAAGATTTTACACAAATTTAGAGACCAAAGTCATCTCATTTGAAGTTTCCTAGCAGAAGTTATTAGGTTTTAATTCGGTTCGGCTAAGAAAATCAAATAAAATTGACAAATACGCTTTCCAATGGAGAAAACGTAATCCCGCGCATTTCTAAAAAGGTTTACGCCTTCCCAAAAGGAAACATATTCTCCTCACAACTGAAGGCGTACTTTCTATTTTTCATTTGATTTTTGGCTACACTGACACGTAGGGTCCACTGTCAGTGAAAGGGTCTATGAGCACAGTGTATAGACCAACGATCTATACATGCGGCTTACGGGTTCACGGGTGGTTTCATTATGCACTTAAGTTGTGGGGCCCGCATGTCATAGACTCTATTAAGAAAATGTTTTGATTTAAGTTTTCTTTTAAACTAATGACTCGGTCCCACACGTCAGTGATTCATCAGAACTAACTAAACAGTTAAATATTTAATTAGCCCTAATGGCTGGATTAGGCATGGTGATGACGTGCTACAGTTCCGGCATCATTGTGCCGCGCAGTGGCACGAGCGCCCGCGCGAATCGCCGATGATGTGGAGCTCGACGACACCGGAGAGTGGTCAAAATGGGGTCACAATACTAATGCGCACCCGCCGACACCAGCGGCGTGGCCTGAGATGGCTCAACGCAGTGGCATGCCGGCAACGAGCGGAGGAGCGGGTGCGGCAAAAGGTAATAACGCAAATGGGCAACGCTCTCAGCTAATGAGTGCATGCACGAGCATCTATGTGCTACCAGGAGCATACCAGAAGGACACGGAGAGGTTGAGATGGTCGGAGACGGCTGCCGTTGGTGAGCTACGGTTCTAGCCGGAGATGATGAAGACGACTCAATTCGGGAGCTCCTGTGATTCAAAGATCGAATTGAGTGAGCGGAAAAAGGAATTACTAGGAACCCTTCAGTTCACTGGCAATGGAGGCGGTGGCGCACGGCCGACTTAGGTTTTTCGCTCTCCGAGCTCTAGAGCTCTTTTGAGTGGATGAGAGGAGGAGTGAGTTGGCGCAATGGCTTGGAAAAGATGAATGGCAGCTTGGGGATGCCCTTTTATAGATAATGCAGTGGAGATGAATGAGGTGGAGCTCAGGCAACCGTGGGCAATCCGGTGGAGCTTCACAACATTGTACGGGCAGGGATGGGCTCGCGCGGGCAGGAATGGGTACGGTTTGACTAGGCGATGCGACCGGAGTGGTTGGCTATGGAAAACCATGGGCGAGGCGGTCAGAAACGGTGGGCAGCGCGGTGGAGGGCTCTCGGTGCCGCGCTGGAGCGCCCGGGCGCGAGGTGGACGAAGGTCCCTGCACTCGGGGCCCACCGGTCAGTGAAACAAACAAGAGTGGCTTGAGTCAGTTTATTTCAACGGTTCGATCTGAAATGGACAGTCCTGATCGAGAGTGTCATTCGGATGGTTCGAACGGCCCACTTGATTTGGTCGGTCCGATCAAGATCTGACGGTGCGCACGCGTGCTTGCTTGGATGGTCCGATCGAAATTGAGCGGCCCAGATTGCGCGTTCGTTTGGACAGTCCGAATGGCCCACTTGATTTGGTCGATCTGATCAAGATCTGATGGTGCGCGTGCGTGCTTGCTTGGACGGTCTGATCGAAATTGAGCGGCCTAGATTGCGCGTTCATTCGGACGATCCGAACGTCCCATTTGATCTAGACGGTTGATATCAAATCTAACGGTCCAAATTACTTTGTGCTATTTCAAACCTAGTTCGGTTGTGAAGATGGTCGGGTTCGACCGTCAGGTTTGGGTTCGGGTCCAAGGAACAGTACGGAGGTGGGTTTTTTTTTAAAAAAAAGGATAAGTATTTGAGGAATTTTTAGAGGGAGTTTCACAACTCCAAAAATTCTAAATTTTTTATAGGACGTTCCTGACTCTAAGATTAACCTTGTACAAAATTTTTAGAGATTTTTATCTTTGCATTTTTCTCTAAAAATTTCTCAAGGTTCTACCTTAGGGTTTGACTAAGGATCTAATTGATTTGACTAGCCCTTTTAACATAGCAAATAAAATCTAAAAAAAATATGAATTATTTTTTCAGAGGAGTTACTAAGATGATCTAGAACCTAGGAAAAATATATTTCCAGAGGATGATCACAAAATTTGTCTTAAAAGTTTTTAAAGGATTATGCTTCTAGCCAATTGAAGCATTAGGTTTTCAAAGTCAACAAAACTTTTGAAAGAACTTCCAGAAAATTCAAATAACAACATGATGCATAAAAAGTTTTAAATTCTACTCATTTTTATACATTTGAAATACAAACCCAAGTTTGGGCTGTTACATCAAATGAGTTCATGCAACAAATAGGAATTACACCTACCAACATCCCAAACATAGCATTTTAGTATTGAACATACGTGCAAGTAATAATAGAATTTGCAAAAACAAAGTACAATAAGTAAAATACTGGGATCAATATGATCAAAGGGGGTGCTTGCCTTGCTCAAGTTGTTCTGGATATAAAGTTGGTTGGCCGTCGAAGATTTCGTTCGCGCAATCAACGTCTACTGCAAAAAGAGTCGGAAACCAATTAAATAATGCAAATAGATTCAAACAGTAACCAAATACAAATATTTTTTCATAATCAGGTAGATTATGATTTTAGGAAATTTTAGGGACAAAATCAACTCATTTGGAGTTTCCTAGCAAAAGTTATTAAAGATTCATTTTGGTTCGGTTTAGAAATTCCAATTAAATTGAGAAATATGTCTCCTAACTGTGAAAGTGCATTCTCTCTCTGTTCCTAAGTGGTTTATGTTTTCTGATATGGAAAACATATAGTCCTCTGTCTTGTTGTTGTTTACGTTTTCTGAATATGGAAAGCGTATTTTGTTCATAATTAATGGCGTACTTTCCAAAACCTTACAGGTGGGACCTACGTGTTAGCCCCTCGGTTCACCAAATAGTGCATGTGGACCGGAGTCCACACGAACAGTGTACGGTCTACATGGTGGGATCACTGGGTAGTTACTGTGCTTGGGCCCACGAGTCAATGACCCAGTGTGGAAATCAGTGTAATTAACGCGGCCTTTAAACGATACTTAACCGACAGTGATTATTGATTAGCACTTAAGGACAACAATTTGGTTATAATTTCTCGCTACAGTACTTGTCCGTTTTCGGATAAAGCAGCGGGCTTCCGAGCGTTGAGTTCTTCAACAATTCGCCGACGAACCAGCCCACGGCGGCGCGGCCAGGTGGTCAAAATGGGACCGCCTCGCCGGGGCGGACCGATTGGTACTGGTGGAGAGGTCTACAGTGGTCCAACACGACGATGCGCCTGAGAGCGGCGACAAGGAGCTATAGCTATTGTGCCATTGCATAAGGTAGTGATGCTACGGGCTAGATCGCGCGCGCACAGGTCACTACTTGGTTCTAGGAACTCACCCACACAAGAAGTAGCTACCGAGATGGCTTGAAGAGCTCTAGCGGCGATGACCGACGGTGGTGGCGAAGGCCTTCACGTGGGCAGCTCGCTGGAGGGGCAAAAGATCCTTGGCGATGCTTGGGGAAGATTCGGGACGCCCACGTGTTGCTTCAGATGTTGGTAATTGACCTAGGTCCCACTGGAGGGCTGCGGTGATGAGGTTGATGGATTTTGCCGAAGCCAAGGAAGAATAGGGCAATCTTGAGATCCTGAGGTGCTGGAGCACCAGTGGCGACACGGCGGCGTTTTGGCCAAACAATGGGGCGCTTGATTCCTTTACAGTTTTTGTTTAGTGAGAAGAAGAGGGGAGTGGGGAAATGTCTTGGGGTGGCGAAGAGGGAGCAATGGGGAGCTCCTGGTTGGCTCTTATAGCTGGTGGATGGAGAGCTCGTGAGAGGGAGCTGAGCGGCGTTGAGATGATGTACGGGCATGGGCGAGATTAATAGCCGCGCGACGCCGACTTGACCGGTGTTAGGACCCAAAATTACAATTCTGGACGAACTAGGCCTCACAAAGCCTTTCTCCAAAAGCTCTTCTATCTGCTTCTTCATCTCTGCTAGCTCATTAGCTGGCATCCGATAAGGTCTCTTCGAGATTGGTGCTGTCCCTGGCACTAGATCGATGACAAACTCGATGTCACGATCCGGTGGCATCCCTGGTAACTCTTCTGGAAACACATCTGCATACTCTCGGACAACGGGCACATCTTCCAACGCAACGGTCTTCAGGTTATTGACTAGCAGATGTCCATTACGCACTGAGGTAGCTAGGAATTCTACCTTGTTTCCCTCGGTATCCTCGATTGTAACAGCTCTTCGACCACAATCTAGCACAGCTTTGTGCTTGGTTAACCAATCCATGCCAAGAATGACATCTATGGTTTGGGTGTCAAGAACAATTAGGTTAGCTAGAAACTCAACCCCAGCTATGAGTAACTTAGCTCCTAAACAACCCACTTTAGAACTTAGCTCTGCTCCCGGCGACTGGACTAGCAAAGTATGCTTAAGGTGCATAACGTCCAATTTATTCTTAGTTGCAAAAACTCCAGAAACAAATGAATGCGAAGCTCCAAAATCAAACAGAACTGATGCAGGTACTGAATTTACTAGGAACTTACCTAGTACGACGTCTGGTGCTTCCTGAGCTCCTTCCAGAGTGATGTGGTTAACACGGCCTCTGACAACTGACTGAGGCGTTCCTCCTGGTTGACTGGTTCCCTGAGAAACTCCTTGCTTGTTCTGCACTGGGGTCTTGGCAGGCGTTGCTCCAAGGTTGAAGCAGACTGGGGTGATCGTTCCCTTCTAGGGGCACTGATTGGCGAAGTGTCCTCGTTGACGGCAACTGTAGCACACTCTGGGTTCATTCTGCCTGTTGCTCCCTGGGGTGGGGTTGACTGGTGTAGGGTTGCGAGGATTCTGAACGAAAGGACGTGGTGCTGAAGGAGGTGCAGGTGTCCTGAAAGAACTCTGCGGCTGGAGACGATTGATCTGTTGTGGCACTATTCTTGCCCGCTGCTGTTGTGGCTGGTGGCTTCCCTGCTGAGCCATCCTACGCTTGCGGTGGTCCTCCAGTTCCTTGCGTTTGTCCTCCATAACTAACGCCTTGTTGATCAACTCCTGGAAATCTGGGAAAGTGTGGGCAAGCAGATTGACCTGTAGCCCTGAGTTCAAACCCTTCAAGAAACGACTCTGACGAGCCTTGTCAGTAGCGACGTCCTCTGGAGCATAGCGGGCTAGCTGAGTAAACTTGTTCAGGTAATCAGTCACTGACATAGCCCCTTGCTTAAGAGCATGGAACTCATCTTTCTTTAGATCCATGATCCCTTCAGGTACATGATACTGGCGAAAAGCGGCGGAAAATTCTTCCCAAGTGATATTCTGCGGTGCCTCATGCGCTGTGCAAAAATTCTCCCACCACTCAGCAGCTACGCCCTCCATCTGATGAGTGGCATACAAAACTTTCTCGTGATCGCTGCATTGGATGATCAGCAGCTTCCTTTCAATTACGCGAAGCCAATCATCAGCTTCTATTGGCGTGACATGCCCGGAGAAAGTTGGCGGACGGGTCCTCATGAATTCAGCCAACTTAGATGACCCCTGATGACCATGAGCGACTGGGGCTCCTCCCTGATGACTGTTGTTATTGTTGTTGTTCATAGCCTGCATCTGGTTCATCATAGCATACATCATCTGCGTTTGTGCTGCCATGAAGGCCCCAAAGTTCTGCAAGTCAAGAGGTGGTGCTTGAGGTGGCACTGTCCCTGCGGGGATTTGATCATTTTCTTCAGATGCTGGGGTGCCGGATCCACTTGCAGCGGTGTGGCGAGTCTGAACCATCTGGTGAAGCTCCATAGGTTAGATAAGGTAGCAAGCACAAGATGAGTTAAGGACTGAACAGGGGGATAGATTAAACCCAACAAACACAGCTCAAGAAACTCAAATGAAATAACTTTATTATTAGGGTTTTAGCATGGTCGCAACAAATGCCTAAGGGCTTTTGCGTACTCACACTTGCACACAAGGAATTAAGACGAACCTAAGCACACAAGCTACCACCTAAAGGCGACTCTGAAAAGGGAAAGCTGGCTAAGCCTGACTGAACTGGAACTTAAACCCAACTACTCGAGAAAGCCTCCGCAACCACGGGCGGCGCTCACACTCGCCAGAGACTCGGAAGTGAGTTAGCATCCTCATGAACCGGTTACGATGCCCCAGGATTGGTGCTGTGAGGCAGGCGGCGGGTGTAGGTGCAACTGGCCCCTCCGGCTCTGCAGCTTCTGCTGGTTCTTCTGGCTCTGCAGTTTCTACTGGATCCTCCAGAATCTCCTCTGGATCTTCTCCCGGATGCTCCTCCTGATCTTCTTCGGGTTCCTTCCGATCTTCTTCGATCATCTTGAGCACATATCGCCAGAGAGCTTGCTCTAAGACAGCGACTCTGTTCTCGGCTCTTTCCCATGCTTCATAGGCACACTCGGCTCTGTGGCGACCAACGCCACGACTCCTCCGAAAGGTGTGAATCGGGCAAGGTGTACCATCGTGGCGCTGCCTTCCCCATTTGTAGATGGGAAGCTTGCCTAGCTCCTCTGAAGGGGATCTGGGATGGTAGCGGAAAACAATGTTCTGCAGCTCTTGTGCGTAGATACTGCAGACTCGGAGAATGGCCAAGCGTGATGACTCCTGGATTCCAAGCCCGAAAGTAGTCCTCCTGACTGAGATGTCTAAAGGCTGGCTGCCTCTAGTGTTCCTCCTGGCGTAGACTGTCAGACGGCAGATCACACCACTATCTATCCCGTTGACCAGGTACTCGCTGCCACGGTACATTGGGCAGTCGAAGCCTCCAAGTGTCTGTAGCAGCTTCCATAGCTCTGCGGCAAGTCCTCCGTTGCAATCTCTGAAGGTCTGAAGGTAAGGCATCTGTCAAGATGGTCAAGAGGCAGGAACCAAGTTAAAACCAGCGGGGTAAGGGAAAAATTTTAGCAATAGATGAGTCAAGAGAGATCGGAGAGGAGTTAAGCAATTCATTTAGTCTTGTAAGTTAATTTTTTTCTATTTAGAAAATAATTTGGACTCTCTAAGACTACGATCTAAGGGTATGACCTATGATCGATATGGCTCTGATACCACCTCTGTCGGGACCCAAAATTACAATTCTAGACCCTCTGTGTTTAATACACTAGTCCAGGATCACGCTAGTGCACACAGTGTCAACAAAGGTGGATATCGATCCACACAAGCGAATCATAGCATAAACGATAATTTGATTAATAAACAATGGTTTGACCTTATGGTCGAGTTTACAATTATTAAGCCACGCAGGGCTATCGAGAAATAAAGCAATGAAACCAAACGGCAATGTGTCCCATCGATTCACCACAGCAACCGATCGATCTAGACCCCACGATCGGGCACCTTCAATAACTCCTCCTCAAATCTTTGGTGAGGACTCCTCCTCTTCGCTTGATTTATTTTAAAGCAAGCGTGAGTACACACCGTACTACATAAGTCACACCACGTAAATGCAAATATACATGCAAGCTTATTACAAGGGAATGGCATTTTGTGGTTATTTTGCGTAAATGCAACATTTGCAATTGAATACAATAATAGATTGAAAGCGAGTAAAACAAATAGACAATAATAATAATTTTAACAGCTTGATTTCACAAAGACACACACACAAATTTCTAACAGATTATTCACATAGCTATATGATTTAGATCACACACTCCCTTCCCACACGCTTTTAAAGATCTACCCTCGTGTGAAATCCCGAGCATTGTCCATGATCGCGGATCGCTATTGAATAGATTTGTTTACACTCTGCAGAGTTTGTACACTTTACCCACAAGATCGATCGGTGTTGCAAGCACTAATCGTAACAAAGCATTCGAAACTTCATCCTAACATAGATGCTCCCGATGTGCTTATGTCATACCAAACCATACAAGTGTATGGTACAACACACACCGTTGGATGGTGAAGCGGCGAACGAATCCGCGATGCGACTACATGGTAGTACACACCCCACCCTATTCACATAGCCTAACCTACGCTTTGAGCAATCCATGCTAAGAATTCAGTATCTTACTATGCTAGGCCCGCCCCATAACAGCATGTGGTCGCACAAGAGGGCTCATTCAATGGGGCACAAAGTTCAGTCCTTAAATGACCGAGGCAAGACTTCCATTGTTCTAACTAAGGCACACAGATAAATATGACACACGGATTAATATTCCCATATCACATAGCCACCATGTCACACAGTTCCTTCCACTTGCCTCAGTCTAAACCTTTTTCCCACCCAGTTGATTTTAGTGCAACACATGCCACAAGGACACATAGTACGCATGATTATTACAAAATTACATAGTCACTTAGTCAGGTTAATAATTTGCACTTTACATGAATAGGTGATTCGTGGCATGGCTAAGCAATCTACTCGTACTAACCAACCCACGTTGGTGCTATAATATTTACCAACTAAATATCAACTAGGGTGACAAAGGATCAAGGCATAACAAGTTACACAAGGAAGGCATAACAGATTGGACTTAATAGCTAATCCCAAAAGCATTTAAATAATTACTTGAAATAAAATGCAATACTTTGAATCAAAATAATATTTGGAAAACTGGGATTCAACATGGTCAAAGCATGACTTGCCTTGGTATGGATCTAGGAATTGATCTTGGTCTTGATGTGTTCCTTCTTCTGCAAATCCTCCCGAAGCGTCGAAGTCTACTCGCAAACGAAGCAAACAAACAAAATAAATACATAGCAGAGGCAAAACAACTCAAAAAAAATAAATAAATATCTCCATTAAATAGATCTTGATTTTAGACGAATTTAGAAATTTGAATGGGCAGATTTGGAGTTAGGATGCAAAAGTTATGAGGTTTGGAAGTTTTAATCTAAAGAAAAACCCTAGAAATTGAATTATGCGAATTTCCCGAATTATTTCTTAAAAGAAAAACCCGGATTATTGCGCAATGTTTGGCGTCGTGAAGAATTCGGAAAAGATAAATAAAATGAAAACCCGCGTGTGGGGCCCACACGCCGCTGATGACTACCACAGTGGACCAAGTCCACCGAGCCTTTGGATCTAAGTCGGCCGAGGTGGCGCACGCACAAGACGGGCGCCGACGCTGGCGCCACCGAGGGCTACACGACGCACGGCGCTGAGGTGGCAGGTGACCTGGCGTCCACGTCGGCGAGGACGACAACGGCGGGGGCGGCGGCACTGGACCCAATGGTCACCGGCGAACGGCGGCTCGTCGCCGGGAATGGGTGGTACAGGCGTGTAGCTGAGGTTATCGCGAACCTGATGAGGTAGCTCCGGGTGGTCGGGGGTGACGGTGGTGGCCGACGGCGAGGTTCAAGCGGCGGCGAGGCTCGGGTCTTGTCGGACGGGCGCTCCGGCGAGGTATTGGCGTCGGGGAAGGGTCCGGGAGGTAGAGGAGGTGACGGCGATCTCGATGGCGTGCTCCACGATGACACGGCGGCGACGGCGGTGGCGTAATCGAAGATATTCCACGGGCGGTGAGAAAACCTTAAAGCTCGAATCGGCGGCGATGCGGAGGTTCTCGGGTGGAATTGAGCGAGGGGTTTTGGAAAGGGGGCAAAGGCGAAGCAGGGGTCCCTTTTATAGGCGCAGGGCGAGCTCGAGGTGGCGTGCCGGCGGCGGAGGTTAAACCGCCCGAAACGAGCGCACGGGATAAACGGGATAGAGACGAGTTTGAATTCCAAATTCAAACAGAGTCGGTGCGGGAGAGATAAGGATGGAGTTTGGTGCGGAAATCTGGGGATTTTAGTTAGCAGAAACGACCACGAGCGGAGCTTCTAGAAGGCGACAATGGCGGACACGGTCGCGGAGCCGTGCGAGGAAGGAGACCGTGTCGGAGACGACGACACTGTAGCGGGCCCACGCGTCAGAGAGAGAGAGCGAGGCGGACGCGCGCGGGCGAAGATCTGGTTGTCCAATTCAGATCGGACGGCCCACAAACATTGTGACGTTTGGACCGCTCCAATCGGCCATCAAGATCGGGACGTCCATTCGCGATCCAACGGCGGAGGATTAGCGGAGCGCGTGGAGAGAGAGAGAGAGAGAGAGAGAGAGAGAGAGGCATCGCGCAAGTGAGATCAAGCGCCCATCACGATCCAACGATGCGGGAGGATGAAATTGCTTGGTGGCAAGACGGAGTGGAAATTGGGTAGGAGATTCGGCCCAACACTATTTGGAGATTTTAAATAGCTTTTTCTTTTTAGAAAATAGCAGAAATTCCAAATGGCAATAGAAATTAGCAAATGAACTTGGAAAAATTCCAGAAAATTCTAGAAATTATATCCAAGCACATAGAATCCAAATAAAATAGTTTTGACCATTGTTCATGTTGACTTTAGTCATATTAAATTATTTTGTTACTCAAAGTCCAATATTAAGCTTTTAAATTAAATTCAAATAAATCCAAATGGTGAATTTTCTCTCTACCAACTATTCAAAGGATTTTTAAAGCTTAGAAAAAATTGGGATGTTACAACCGGGTATGGGCGCGCGGACGATGCAGCCGAAGAGCGGCGAAACCAGGGGTGTGGTGAAACCTGGAATGGGTTGGTGGCGCGCTCGCGTGGCGAGCGCTGGAGCAGCGCCTCCATGCACGGGTGTGCGCTGGCGCGTGGAAGATGAAGCCTGCGGGTGGGCACTGGCTGACAATGGAAGGGAGAGGGAAAGCTACACCGAGCGGGTGTGGTGGGAACACGGCTTGGCTGGCTCGGTCGGTGGAACAGTAGGTGGGTTAGGGTTTTTAGGTTTTTCTGATTTTTAATTAGCTAGAAAAGGCTGAGAATTTAGGGATTTATTTGACCTAGCAAACTAACTCCAAAAATTCTAAAAATTTTAGGGGAGGCTTAGGTTACAATGTAGAACCTTGTATAAATTTTTATGGTTTTTCAAGCAACATATTTTTCTTTATAAAATTTTGAAGTTTCTTTTTACTTGTATTTTCATATAATAATGTTTTAGGTTTTACAAACAACAAAACCTTGATTTGAAATCCAAATAAATTGAATGACCAAGAGATGTAGCAAAAGTTTTAAAAAAGATCACATTTTTTTATACATTTTGTCGAACCCGGGATTAAAGGATCCCAGATTCTCTGTGTTTACAACACTAGTCCAGGAATAGCTAGTATACACAGTTCACAAATATGGTAACAAGTCCACATCATGCATTTTATTGATAATATCAGAGTATTTATTACAAAAGGGCACTTGGCCTAAAGAAAATTACAGCGGAAAGCAAAAGATAGTGGTAGACCAAACGATACGCCACAGGCAATCGTCTGGGGGCGCAGCCTAGCCGTCCAACTCCTCCTCGTCCACGAAGTACTCCTCTGAGATTATTTGCAATAAGCAAGAATGAGCACTACTACCGTGCTCACAAGTTACACCCGTCAAGTAACAGATTCAATGCATGCATAAAGGACATTTCAAAGGAAGGCTTATAGGGTTCATTTTGCATAAAGCCATGTTTCTTTCAAATATTTATACTAAGTTCCAAAGCAGTTAATCTATATCTAAAATTCATTTTATAAACTCAAGTTTTATAGTTGAATAACCTCCATGTGAAATATGGTGATGGATACCCTCCTATCACAAGGCTGACCACCCAAATTCCCAATTTGATAAACCATGTGTCAAATCCATTTTGAATTAAAATCCAAAGTCTAACTTTGAGTGGCAAATGCTAAACATGTCTATAACCGTGGACACGGCTATTCAAATAGGTTTATACTCTGTAGAGGTTGTACAGCTTTACCCACATGAAACGAATTCTCTAGATTGTCCGACATATTTCTATGCCACCGCTCACTACCTTAGGTAAGCGGTCTAGAGCATGTGACGAGGCTTTTGCAATGCTCTACCCTAAAGTATTCGTGCCCGCTAAGGTTTCACTTCCATTGGACTATCCATCCTCCGGAAGCCCCCTCTTGCGCCAGGTAGGAAAACTGTCTAACTAACACCCACACATCAACATAGCACAAATAACAGTAGAGTATTGCAAATTATTAGGCCTAGTCCTGCCCACACAGGAGATGTGGTAGTACGCTGGAGTTTAGCAAAAGCGGCTCTCAGGCCGATCCTTAAACAACTTGGGCAACATACCAAAACCCTGGACTTGATCATTAAAAAGATTCAATCCTGTGCATAAACCTGCACCAGCTTAACATCCATTTTGCCCAAGTTTAAACCATATTTTGATTTTATTTTGTTTTCAAAATCATTTCCAAGAGTCCATGGTAAAATAATACCATAGCTTAATTTTAAACAAGATTTGAATCATTGGCTAAATTCCCCCAAATTAAACATTTTGGTCTAAGCATGTCTTGGCATAACATTTTTAAATGATCCTAGTTCATACTATTGCATCAACCAGGTTTTATCTATGGTGTCAAGATGTGTAGTTCAATACCAAATTGGCCATACAAAGGATTATAGGAATATCTAAAGATTTAAAAACAGGTAGTTAAATAACTGAATTTAAATAAGCATGCAATACATAATTTAAAAATAGAATTTAAATAATTTTAAATACTGGGATTCAAATATGATCAAGAATGTAACTTGCCTTGCTTAAAAGTCTGGTCCTTGATTAATTCTGGTTCTTCGGACTCGTCGAAATCTAAACGTGAAAATAAGCTCAATTCAAATAAAATTCAAAATGAACTTCAAATGAACTCCAAATTAAATAATTTTAGTTTAGATAGCTAGATTATGATTTTATATAATTTTAGGAATTTGAATCACCTAAATCGAAGTTCGTATGAAGAAATACGAGCTCCTGGAAGTTCCAAAACTAATTTAAACCCTAAATTCAGATTTTCTAGAATTATTGAATTAATTTTCTAAAGGAAATTCCATTTATTGCGTCAGCATTGCACAGCAGCTGGGGATCGGTCACTGACAAGTGGGCCCGTGGTCAATGGACCCGGTCCACGCTTGGTCAAGGGTTCACGGTGAACCCAGCCTACGGAATAGTAAACGTGGGGGTGAGTGTGCGCTACGCACGAGGTGACATGGCACCACGTTGGCGCTGACTCAGCGACAAGTGCGCATGTGGTGCTGATGTGGAGGTGACGTGGCTAAGCCACGAAGGACCGGCGACAGCGGCGCTCGGGTCCCTATGGTCGCCGGCGCTACACGCCACGGCGAGGTGCGGGAATGTGCGCAAAAGAGAGGGGGAACAACGAGGGACTCGGTGCGCTACCTTGGAGTGGAGGGGCGAGGCATTATGGTCGTCGGCGGCGAGGTTTAGCGGCAGTGGTGTGGGGTCAATGACAAAGAAGGTGTTCTGGAGGTCCTCGAGGCGAGCGAGTGCGCGCACTGGGTGTCCCACGTGATGGCGATCGCGATGGTGCAGTCGAGGGCGGCGGAGCGTCAACGACGGCGGCGAATTCGGCGGCGGAGCGTCTAGGGCTCCGGTGGCTTCGAGCTTCAATTCCAGCGGCTAGAGAGGGTTAGAGGGGCTGGGAGTTGAGGGAAAGAGCTGAAGGGGTGAATGCGAAGGTGTTGCCCCCTTTTATAGGGCTCGGGAGGCACTGAAGCGGTGAGGACGTGCGCGGCAGTTCATTGCCTGCACGGTAGCGAGATAAAATGGATTTAAGAGAGTTTAAGGAGAGGGGAACGGGCGCGTGAGTGAGTTAGAGATAGTGGAGTATAATGGCATCAAGTGCGCACGAACAGGGGATGTAAAGGGGCGAGTTAATGAGCTCGGGTGAGGGCGGCAATGGCGGCGTCGCGAGGTAGGAGAAGGGGCGGGGACGAAGGCACTGTAGCGGCTATCCCACCGGTCAGCGAGAGAAAAGAAACAGTAAAGTAACGGGTGATCTTATGGCCATTTGATCGCGATCCAACGGTTGGAATTGATCGGGACTTTCGGACAGTCCGAGGAATTTGAGGAAATTTGACCATTCGTTTTTGATCCGACGGTCAGAACGGATGACGCAGGCGAGCGGGTTGTGTGTGCATGGAAAATGAATTGGGCTGGCTGAGATTTGGCCCAATTACTGTGCTGAGGATTTTAATTGATTTACCAATTTATTTAATCCTGATAATTCAATTAGGTTTTAGAAAATAGCAAATAAAATCCAGAAATTATAAGAAAATTCACATAAATTCTCAAAGACATTCTGGACTTAAATAAAATAATTCCAACTTAAACTTGGTAATAGTTTTTGCAAATAAATTTATTTTGGCTTTAAAATATTTAAGAAAAGCTTTTAAAAAGTCCAGGAAATCCAAGGTAAATATTTTAAGTTTTATTTTGCCAAAAAGGGAAAATTTGGGATGTTACACATTTGAAATACAAAACCTAATTTCGGGATGTTACATTAACGATAGTATTGGGCCTTATTTCCAAACTAAGAAAGGGCTTAGGCAAGGGGACCCTCTGTCTCCAATTCTTTTTAATATTGTTGCGGATATGTTAGCCATTTTTATTGGAAGCGCTAAGAATGAGGGTCATGTCAGTGGGATAATACCGCATTTGGTTCATGATGGTCTTTCTATCCTTCAATATGCTGATGATATTATTATTTTCATGGATCACAATTTTGATCAAGCAAAAAATTTGAAGCTTATTCTTTGTGCATTTGAGAAACTTTCTGGTTTAAAGACTAATTTTTATAAATGTGAGATCTTTTGCTTCGGAGAAGCTAAAAAAATTGAATCTCAATACTTAAAGATATTTGGATGTGAGAGGGGTTCTTTTCCCTTTAAATATTTGGGTATTTCGATTCATTTTAGAAAGCTAAGGAATAATGAATGGACGGGTTTGGAAGATCGCTTTGAAAAAAGGTTGAGCAATTGGAAAGGGAAAATTTTATCTACTGGTGGTAGACTGGTACTTATAAATTCGGTTTTGAGTGGCCTTCCTATGTTTATGCTTTCTTTCTTTGAGGTACCCAAGGGGGTCCTTAAAAGACTAGATTTTTTTAGGTCCAGATTTTATTGGCAGAGCGACAACCATAAAAAAAAAGTATAGGTTGGCTAAATTGAATATTATTGGTAGGCCCAAGGACCAAGGTGGTCTAGGAATTCAGAACCTCGAGATAAAAAATAAGTGCCTTTTGGCTAAATGGTTGTTTAAACTTTTGAATGAGCGACAACTATAAAAAAATAAGTATTTGCATGATAAGTTTGTCTCTCAAGTTAAGAGTAAACCTGGGGATTCTCATTTTTGGAGGGGATTGATGAAGGTAAAGCTTGATTTTATTCAATGTTGTTCTTTTAATTTTGGAGGTGGGAAACAAATCAGATTTTGGAAGGACGTTTGGGTTGGACATCGGCCTCTTTGTGAACTTTATCCAACATTGTTTCAGGTAGTCCGGAAGAAACATGCTTCGGTTGCAGATATTTTAGGAACTACTCCTTTAAATTTGCATTTTAGGAGAGCGAATATTGGCCCAAAGTTGCTTGCTTTCAATAATCTTGTGGTGAGAATAGCCAATGCTCATCTTACCATGGATAAGGATACGGTTCGATGGAACTTGCATAGGAATGGACAATTTTCAGTCAAATCTATGTATGCTGTTTTGGGTGACACCAATTGTCGTTTTTGATGTAAAAAGTTATGGAAAGTTAAAGTACCCCTTAAGATAAAATTTTTCTTGTGGTACCTTTGTAGAGGAGTTACTATGACTAAGGATAACTTATTAAAACGGAACTGGAGGGGTGACACAAATTGTTGTTTTTGTAGTCAAAAGGAGACTATATAACATTTGTTTTTTTTATTGTCACTTTGTCCATTTTGCTTGGCGCGTAGTTCAAATTGCTTTTAATCTTAACATACCTAATAATGTTCAGAATATCTTTGGGAACTAATTATTAGATCTTAATTCGGATTTAAAAGCAACTATTTTGGTGTGGCAGCTGCACTATGCTGGTCTATCTCGTTATGTCGTAATAATGTTGTTTTTGACAAGAAAGTTATTAACCATCCTCTACATGTTATATTCAGATGTATCCATTGGATCCATTCTTGGTCAGCTTTGCAATGCCAAGGAAGGAGGGAGGCTTTGGTAGCTGGAAGCAAAGCATTGGAGGCCATTACAAGGGAGATATTCAAAACGAATGGGTGGAAGCTATGTAATAGGCTTCGAGATGTTTGATGTTCTTTTAGTAAATGTTTATTTTTATAAGGATGTTTACTGTTTTTACGGATTTTGTTCTGCCGTTGGTTTATGTTTTTGCAGAGTTTGCTTTGTCGCTTCATTATGTTTTATGGGGCTACTGTTTAGCCTGGTTAAGAATAGGCATTTGTAATAAACTTTAGGCTATGTGTATCCTCGGATATAGAGGCCGAGGGAGGTTTTCTCTTACATTATCTAAAAAAAACTAATATTAAAAAAGTGGCATGACTTTTGGCCTTAGGATGATCCATAGGACCATATGGTAAAACAAAAAGGATGCAAACTGTGCACCTTTAATTAACAAGAATGTGAGATCACACCACTGTGTGACCACCACTCCACTGGGAGTTTGTTTCAATGATGTAGATCATGTCCAAACGAGTCCAAATCACATCCTACTAAGGGCATCTCTAATGCAAAAGATGCTTAAAGCACACTTCAAAGTGAGAGAGTGTGACACATCCTCAGACAGGGGAGATCTAGGCCTCGGGCTAATCATTTCGAAGTGAGAGAGTGCCACATCCTCATACAGGGGTGGATCCAGGCCTCAGGCCGAGTGGGCTGCCCGAGGCCTAGAAATTATACCAGTATTAAAGCCCATGGAAAATATCTTGAAAAATCACCAAATATTCGAGTTCAGCCCAAAAATCACTACTTATGGCACAGCCATGCGCTTCCTTTATCCGACCACATCGAAGGGCCCAGAGATATCTCTTTTGTTATGTTAGGAGAGCAAGTCCCATATCCGACCAGTCACATTCCTCCGTATGTTTCATAGCGTGTCCAAAATTTACCTTTATAACTACCTAGTTATGGAGTAGCGTTTGGTAACCCCTAAGTGTACTATTACACATATAGAAAATCATATTGACCTCAGGTCACACGATTATACATCATCATTGCTTGATACCAACTGATGACACACAGAAACATAACAATCTCAATAGTGTCTCAAGGTAGGTAAATCCAACACCATGTCCTCTAACATGTACTCATATTATTGATTTGATATCCCTATATCTGACCTATGAGACATGGTCATCAATCAATACATGTGTTGATCTATAAGTCAACAATGTCCCAACTAGTGGCATCCCACCAGAGATCCTTTTAGAATGACATCATACAACTATTAAAGAGCTTCACCTACAAGTCACATATTTGCTAATCTTTATAAATGATAATTCATCTCAGGAACATAATAACATTTATTCTAATAAACATAAACATGATACAATCATCTCCAAATGATTACCTCTTAGGGCATATCACCAACTATCTCCCACTTGCACTAGAGTCAATCATGCAAGTATTTAATACCCATAGCTCTTATGCGGGCCTCATACTTGGGTTGCGGGAGAAGATTTGTCAATGGATCAACAATATTCAAATATGTGTGCACTTTGCATATCTTCACATCACCTCTTTCAACAATTTCAAGAATGATGTGATATCGTCAACGTATGTGTTTGGACTTTTGATGCGATCTAGGCAGCTTAGCTTGTTCAATGGCTCCATTATTATCACAATAGAGATCCATTGGGCTAGGAGTACTATAAAACACACCCTGTTCATAAATGAACTTCCTTATCCAGACAGCTTCCTTTGCAGCTTCAGAAGCTGCAATATACTCGGTCTCTATTGTAGAATCAGCAACTGTCCCTTGCTTGGAACTTTTCCAGCTCACTTCTATTCCATTAAGACAAAACACAAACCTAGACTGTGATAGGAAATCATCTTTGTCGGTTTGGATGCTAGCATCGGTGTAACCATTTACAACTAGCTCTTCCTCACCTCCATAAACAAGGAACACATCCTTAGTCCTTCTCAAGTACTTCAGGATGTTCTTAACTGTTATCCGGTGACCTTCATCTATGTAACACCCCGACTTAACAAAGCCCAAGATGCTACCTACAACTACTATCAATATTATCTTTTTACCATTTCACAGTCATTTCTAACATCTAGCCTTCAAGAATGAATATTCAACAAGGAATAATCATTAAATTCAGCAAGTAGATAAAACAAAATCCGAATGTAGTATGAACTAAATAGTTATCCAAGGCAGCCTAAATCAGTTTCAATTAGGAAACTATAACCAACAATTATACGAACCATAGGAGACTAAGAGATACCACCATTTATCCACTTATTACAATAGCAATTACTAACTAGTTCATGACAAAAGGAATGATTTATTAGGAGATGTGAAGTGCAACATCAATTAAAATTTCAATCACTTCATGTGCTATTCCCACCCCTAAGCATGTCGTCATCAACATTCACCTAAAACATAAAATAAACAAGAGTGAGTCTAAGACTCAGCAAGCATAAGTAAACAACACATGAGGCATCATCTCAATGATAAATCAATCTTATTATCTCAAAATACATATTTATCTTTCATGAATGCGAAGCAATGCAATTCGTGCATATGCCACAACTTCACTTCTGCTTATACCGGTATTGTAGAGTGTAACAACCGTCGGTGTTCACTTATGCCCCCATTCTTTAAATGCGGGGACCCAAAGCCCATCCTTTTTCAGACGGGGACCTCAATACTCATATCTTACATATCGGGACCTCAACCCACTCCTATGGGTTATATCAATCCAACATGAATGCTTGAAATGCAATGAATTGAATAATCAACATTCTTTTCATAATCTTCATCCAATTATCGAAAACATAATAACAATATGAAACAAGCATACTTCACATCAAAGATCATAATAAGCATTCATCTAACCAAATGATATTGCCAACCATTCAATATCACTCTAACATGTACTTGCCTTTCTAGTTGCGACGACCGGAAAGATTTGAAGATAACAACACACTAGACGCTACTCCTCCTATAGTAAATATTCAGTCTCAATACTAGCCATAGCAATACAATACATCACTTAAATGACAACGCTCCTACACAAATCCCAAATCCACCGTTTTCTCCCTTTACCGGATAGTCCCCCTTGCTGTCCTGGTACTAAAAATGTCATAACTTTCAATTCACAAGCCCTATCATAGCAAACCTTAACATTCTGGAACCTACACAAGTTTCCCCATGATTTCTTAGTTGGCCACACGTTCAGATTAAATCATTAAATACCCTGTTTTTAACCCAGAAGATAGATCTGTCATCTTCCGGACAATAGACTTAACCAATTCCTATCGATTAATCCACAAGTGCAAAAATGGTAATCCAAGACTTTCTAGAGACTAAAAGAAATTATCTACTATCACCTATTTATGCCAAAATTCTATTCTCCCATTAGCTTTTCCAAATTAAGATTTTTTCCCACAACTGCCTCCCAGCAGCAACCCAGATCTGGATCACAACTTCCAAAAAACAGAAATTTTTATTTACCCAACCAAAATTCGTGTTCTTAGATCCTCTGGATTCCTTAAAAAATTATCTACATCTTTCATGCAGATCAAGAACCCTAATTAATCCATTTAGTAATTTTAATCTGCATTTTACCGAACTACTGCCAAAAGATTACGCCTCTCTGGACAGCAACTTTACAACAATCATAACTTCCATTCTATTTATCCAAAAATTGCATTATTGGTCTCTATGAAAACCTTAAGGAATTATCTACAATAGTCATGTTGGTAAAATTCCTTAATTAAATCATTAACTACTTTTAATCTACCGATTACTACAACTATCAGAACCTGACAGAAAACTCTGGACAGCAGGATTGCAAAGGCCATAACTCAAAATATATTCATCCAAACAACGTGAATCAAGACTCTACAAAAAGCTATTGAAATTATCCACAAATCTCTAGGATACAAAATCTCCAGATTTCGCACTAAAAGTATCCGAAACTACAGTGCAATACGAACAGCAGAATCACCGATCTACTACACAATTTCTCCCGACTAGCAAACGTACTAAACAAAATAGAGGAGATTTGTTCATCACCCTTGAAGACCACGGCGATGATCACTAAAATACCCACAAGGTTCCTTTTCTTTCTTTCTTTCTTCCTTCTTCCTCTTTCCCTTCCCTCTCTTCCCGTCTTCCTCTTTTCTGATGGCTGGCAGTAGCACCAAATCAGCAGGGGCTTGTCGTGGGAGAAGAAGGCAGTAGTAGCAGCCATGGCAAGGAGGGATGGGATTTGGTGGCTGCAGCCAGGGAGGGGGCGCAGGGAGATGGAGGTAGCGACTGGAGGGTGGGAGATGCAATGGGAAGGGTGGACTAGGGTTTGGGGGCTGCCCTCCTCCCCCTTTTGGTCGGATACTCCCCCCCCCCCGGGCCAAGTCGTTGTGGGCCGAGGGCCCATGGCCTAAGTTTCCCACCTTATGCGAAAACCCCCTCTAAACTCTTGTTAATTCCATTCTCTGAATTAATTTACTCTCTCTAAAGCGAAACGGGATATTACAATCAAGATGTAATTGATATATGCTCGTAACACTTAGAGCATAAGACACATCTAGACATGTACAAAGAATGACATACATGATAGATTCAATAACAAAAGCACATGGAATCTTACTCATTTTGTCTCGCTCATCAAGTGTCGAAGGACACTGACTCTTGCTAAAACCAATGCCATGTGACATGGGCAACAAACCGTTCATGGAATCATGCATGTTAAACTATTTCAACACCTTATCAATGTACGTATCTTGGTTTAATCCAATTAACCTCTTAGATCTATCTATATCGATCCTTATGCCAAAAATATACATTACATCTCCTAAGTTTTCATAGAGAACCTATTTATTAACAAAGCTTTAGCAGATTCAAGCATAGGAATGTCATTACCGATCAATAATATGACATCCACATATAAGATCAGAAAAACAAGTGTGCTCCTACTAATCCTTTTGTAAACACAAGGTTCTTATTCATTCTTAATGAAGTCAAACCCTTTCACTACTTCAATAAAATGAATATTCCAACTCTGAGATGTTTGTTTTAATCCATAGATGGATTTCTAAAGCTTGCATATATTCCTAGCATTTTGTGGATCGACAAAACCTTCAAGTTGTGTCATGTACACATCCTCACTTAGGTTACCATTTAGGAAAACTGTTTTGACATCCATTTTTCATGTCTCATAATCGAAATATGCAACAATAGCTAAAATGATCTGGATAGACTTGAGCATGGAGATGCGCGAGAAGGTCCCATCATAGTCAACACTTTGAATTTGTTTGAATCCTTTTTCCACCAATCGTGCTTTATGAATGTGAATATTTTCATCCATATCTCTTTTTCTTAAAAACCCACTTGCACTCAATGGTTTTAACACCATCAGTAGATCAACCAAGTTCCAAATTTGATTGTCATACGTGGATTCTATTTCGGATCTCATGGTTCTAAGCCATGACTCAGAGTTTGGGTCTATCATTGCTTCCCCATAATTCATAGACTCATCATTATCTAATAAAAAAATATCATACCTATACCTTATAGGCAATTGACGTAGCCTTTCAGATTTGTGTGGGGCTGATGTCTCTTCTACAGGTTCTACAATATTTTGTTCATCCTGTAAAGGTTCGGTAGGAGTAGAAACATTTTCAGATGTTTCCCAAATTTCTTCGAGTTGCACATTTCTCCCACTAAATCCTTTTGAAAGAAACTCTTGATCAAAAAGACACCATTTTAGACAACAAACACTTTGTTTTCATCACGCTTATAAAAGTAACATCCTTTAGTTTCCTTAGGATACCCCACAAAGAAGCATTTATTTGACTTAGGTGAGATCTTATCAGATGTAAAACATTTTACATATACCTCACAACCTCATATCTTGATAAAAGACAATCCAAGATGCTTCTCAGTCCATATCTCATATGATGCCTTCTCTACCGCTTTTGATGGAACCATGTCTAATGTGAAAGTAGTTGTTTCTAGAGTGTATCCCAAGAAATACAATGGAAGGTCATATTGGATCATCATTAACTGGACCATATCGAACAAATCATGATCCATCGTTTAGACACCCCATTCCATTGAGGCGTTCCTGACGGAGTTAGCTATGGAACAATTCCACATCGCTTTAGATGATCACCAAACCCATGGCTTAAATATTCAACTCCACAATCTAATTGTATAAATTTAATTGTCTTGCCAAGTTGATTATATAGCTCATTCTAAAATTCCATGAACTTTTTAAATGATTCAGACTTATACCTCATTAAGTAGATGTAACCATATCTACTAAAGTCATCAGTAAAAGTTGTGAAATACTGAAAACCACCTCTGGCCGTTGAGCTCATTGGTCCACATATATCCATATGTACAAGGGCCAATAAGTCATTTGCCCTCTCACTTATACCCGTGAAAGACGTCTTTCTCATTTTGCCAAGTAAACAAGATTCACATGTTTTAAATGATTGAAAATCAAATAAGTTTAGAAGACTATCTTTATGGAGCTTCATCATGTACTTCTCATTTATATGACCTAGATGATAATGTCAAATAAAAGTGTGATTTATATCATTAGGTCAAAGTAGATACAAATTAGACTATGACTTGCAGTAATTCAAGTAGATAGAAATTAGACTATGACTTGCATTAATTTCTTAACAGAAAAAACAAATTTCATTTATACTCATGACTCAAGTTGGTTAATTTTGACTGATTGACTAAAAAGGAAAAATCCTTCAAAAAAATTTGAGTCGTCTCTAAACTCTTTTCTTTGTCTCATCTCAAACGAATTGACTTTTATTCCTTATTATGATCCAATTCTATTGTTGAGAAAATTGAAAATCACATTTACTCTTAGCATTAATGTTATAGACGCGCACATCTTCAAGACTAAAAACATATAATCCATTCACCAATGGAGCATGATCATAAAGTATATCATCGACATAAATTGGACAACAATTGTTCTTTATTATGAATTCATAACCTTCTACTCCTAAACATGAAGCAGAAATAATGCTTTTCTTTAGGTAGGAACATAATAACAATTATTTAATTCCAAAACTAATCCTGGAGGTAAAGCTAATGGTAAAATGCCAACAACCAACACGGCAACTCTTGCTCCATTGCCTACCCGAAGATCAAGCTTGCCTCTCGCCAAACTTCTACTCCTTTTTAGCCCTTGTATCAAATTGCAAATATGAGCAACCGATCCGGCATCAAATACCTAAGAACATGTAGGAGAAGTAGCAAGATTAATTTATATAATATTTATATCTGAACTAGAAGTCTTACTTCCCTTGTTCTTTTTCATCTCTGCCAAGTACTTCTTACTATTCCTCTTCCAATGCCAGGTCTCATGGCAATGGTAGCATTCTGTGTTAGGCTTAGGGCCAAGCTTGATCTTCTTAAGCTTAGCCTTGATACTCATGATCTCATCCTGAGTATTGCCTGTGCCCTTTCCCTTGCTCCAAGACTTACCATTCTTCTTGAAGCTAGTAGTCTTTTGAACCATCATCATATAATTAGAGCTCTTCTTGATGCTCTCCTTGGCACTCTTAATCATGTCATGCAACTCGGTCATTGACTTCTCCAAGCCATTCATATGAAAAATCAAGATGATTGGCTCAAAACTCACAGGGAGTTATTGGAAAATCACATCAGTAGCCAATTCTTTGATAAGAGGAAAACCAAGCTTTTCTAAGCTCTCAATGTGACCGATCATTTTAATCACATGAGGACTGACCGGGCTACCTTCTGACAACCTATAAGAAAATAATGCATTGGAGGTATTGTACCTCACTACCCTTGCCTGGTCCTGAAACATGCCTTTCAAACTCACAATCATATTGTGTGTATCCCTGGTCTCATATTGCTTCTGAAGCTCAGAGCTCATGGTGGCAAGTATTAGGCAATATACATCAACTGCGTCATTGCAATGCTTCTCATAAGCATTCTTTTTAGCTTGAGTAGCATCTGCATTCAGTTCAATGGGATAAGGATCCTCTAGAACATATTCCTTTTTTTTCTTATTTGAGAACAATTCTCATATTGCAAAACCAGTCAATGAAGTTTGTTCCATTCAGTTTTTCTTTCTCAAGAATAGATCATAAGTTAAAAGTAGGTGCGGAGGAAGTACTAGGTGCGATGAACTACAACAGAAAATATGTATATGCAAAAAATTCAGCACTATGTTTATGTAAAATCTTCTATTAAATATTTTTTTTAAAAAAAGATACTCTCACTATATGTTATAAACCAAGTTTCCCTCTAACTTCATATAGTGGGTTCAAAATCCATATTTCACTAAGTCCTAGTGAGCTTTGGCATCACTGATAAAAAAACCTAGTGACGTAGGTAAACAACCCCTTGCTAATCATATCCCATATGTCTCTTGTTTGTTCGGTGGCATCAATATGCCCTAGCTACCAACATTATGCCCCAAGGCCAAAAACCATTTTGATAACCTTGTCAAGTTAAACCAACACTATACATGTGGGTGTCCGACACCCACCCTATCTTATTAAGATAATTAATGGCACCCTGCTTAGATAGACCTACTAATTAACGATCAAAATCATGATAGGTGCAGTAATTGGGAAGGCATCAAGTTTTACTTCATTTTTTAGGGATACTATTATGTCATGTCAAAACATATAATGATAAATAACATAAATAATAGCATAACAGCAATATGGATAAACATTCACAGATAATCACATTGAACTATGAGATAGCATGGCCCTTAACGTGGCAATCTCCATCACTTCGCTTCGAGTCCACCGAGCCATCATGCTTGAAGTCATCATATTCATCTACTAAGTTGTTACTCCTAAAAGCTAGTAATGAATTACATATGAGAATATCAAGCATCACATATCGACACATGGGTCGTTATACAATAATATGTAGCTCGATGGCTATCATTCAACATGACTCGTAGGCCATGAAAAATCCATGCATGCATCACATACACAATAGGTCATACTATTCACATCAATCCCAACAAAAGATGTTGTGCATAGAATCCAATTCTATCGGACGATATGAACACATAATACTATATAACACGTCAATGATTACCTAGCATGGCTATCCCGCTAGCCGGTTAGCGGGCAGGGTTCGAAGGAGCAGCATCCTTGGTAAATTTTTCGGGACATGAATCTAATTCACAAAATCGAGCCCTGGAAAATTCATCGGATTAATCACATTAACACAATTCCAAACTAATCACATTGATATGCTCTTGAGGTTTCCAAAGAGAACAGCAACCCACAAAACCCGATATGTTGGCTCCATACAACTGCGCATCGTAGTTTACCCCGATGGTAGAATTCCGACTGGTAGAGGTATTATGCAATACGACCGTGAACAAGCACAACTAATCATGTGGTGCCTTCAACTCATACCTCCCGTGAACCCATCTACTATCGCCGAAGCTGATTGATCTCATCAACCAGTGCCTAAACCAATCCATCCATATAAACCGATCTAGGTTACAATACCAGAACAGTAATAGATCCAATTTACTACTATCACAAATCAACTATATGCAACCAATCTAGATCAAATACCATACAAAATGGCTCTGATACCACTATAGGGATACGAGTAGGCTACACTAACACACAAATAAAAATTCTACCACGTAAATCAAGAAGTCATGCGAATAAGAGATCATAGATCGTTACCACTAGAAACACAGCGCAACGGAATAAGAGTTGGAGCAACTTGGCCCAACGTTGAGCACTTCGATGTAGTGGTCGTAGTCGATCGCCCAATGTCCTTGGTCACCGATCGTCTTCTCCAACAGCCTCACATGTTCCCTACGTAGGTTGTTGATTGTCCTCCATTAGCGCATCGGAAATCGCAGCAGCGCCTCTACGGTATCCACATGTCCAGGGGTGGAACGCCGTACGCCGATGTGCTAGTATCAGCGCACACGGCAGGGCCTTCAGGAAAGGTGGAGGCTATGGTTTCTGTGGGTGATCTGATGATCCCAAAAGGCCCCACGCCTCCCCTTATAAAGGGCCTATAATAGATCCAATTTGAGCTAGTTTGTTCGAACCCGTTAAGTGTGTGACCCTGTAGGTTTATGCATAATCGGCCGTGACCCGAAAACTCCTTTTCGATCACTAGTCGTTAGCGGTTCCTAACAGAACATAGCGACTCCCGAACACACATAAAGATTATATCGGATGAACCTTATGCAATATGATTTGCGACCAACTTTTTATCACTCATGACTAGTTCATAACTCCTTACGACCAGTTCGCATCTGGTCATGACTAGTTCGTAACACCTTACGACCAGTTTGTGATTATGTACGACCAGATCATGACCAGTCTGTATCCTGATACAACTAGTTCCTATCTAGTCGGACTAAATGATCTACTTGCGTATTCTCCTTTTGCCTCACGGTATCCGGTCGAACTCCAAGTGAGATATATGTCATCTGTGGGTTGTTCAATCTTTTATTGATCTAGTGACGGATAACTTCATGTGGTCGACTCTTCAACCACTTGTGGCACAGCCATGCACTTCATTTATCCAACCACATCGATGGGCCCAGAGATATCTGTCATGTTATGCTAGGAGGGGCAAGTCTCATATCCAACCAGTCAAATATTCTTTTGTATGTTTCATAGCATACAGGAAAGCTACATTTATAACTATCTAGTTACGGAGTAGCGTTTGGTAACCCCTAAGTGTACTGTTATACATATAGGAAATCATGCTTATCTCAGGTCTAAAGACTATACATCACTATTGCTTGAGACCAACTGATGACACATAGAAACATAACAATCTAAATAATGTCTTAAGGTAAGTCAATCCAACACCATGTCCTCTAACATGTGCTCACATTATTGATTCAATATCTTCATATCTATGACCAGTGGGATATGGTCATCAATCAATGCATGTGCTGATCTATAATTCACCGGTGTCATGACCAGTGACATTTGACCAAGAATCCTTTTAGAATGGCATCATACAACTATTAAAGAGCTTCACCAACAAGTTACATAATTGCTAATCTTCATAAATGATAATGCATCCAAGGAACATAATAATATTTATTCTAATAAATATAGATATGATACAATTATCTCTATGATTACCTCTCAGGACATATCACCAACAACTGTACCGGAGTGGATTGGAAGTGGTAACATCCCTAGTCAGCTGACAGCTCGGTGACCTGCAGTTCCTCGGCCTAGCTGACAACAGAATATCAGGTTCCATACCCCGTTCTCTAGCTAACATGACAGGGATGACACAGCAGCACACACCACTTGCTCTGAAATCTGAATCCTCTTACAGGCTACGGTGCATCGGGCAATGATCGAATTGTGGACAGTCTTCCCATCGTGACAAAATGGCAAGATCGCGAGTACACTAGTGGGGTGATGATATACATGGTGAGCCTTAATTTGTCTGAACGATTTGGATGGAGAGATCCCAGAAGAGTTATCCTCTCTTACTGGATTGGGGAACCTGAACTTGTCTAGGAATCATTTCGACGGGACAATCCCTCATAACATTGGCGCTATACAAAAGCTGGAGTCCCTCGACTTGTCAATGAATGCGCTTTCTGGTGAAATTCCACCGAGTCTAGCAGACTTTACCTCCCTAAGTGACTTGAACCAATCTTGTTACAATCTTTCTGGAAGAATACCTTCAGGGAATCAACTGCAAGTTCTTCCTAATCCAGAATTTATCTACATTGGTAATACAGGTCTCTGTGGGCCTCCCTTTCTAAGAATTGTTCAAGAGAAGGGGGACCTGGAGAGGTGTATCTCGAAGCATACAAAAGTATATTATACAGAAAATTCCTTTTTCTTGGTGTGCTTGCAGGATTTATTGGGGTATTTTGGATGGTGTACTGTTCCTTGCTATTCAATGAGCCATGGAGAATTGCTTCTTTCCAGTCACTCGACAAGCTATATGAGATGGCATATGTGTTTGTTTCTGTGAAATGGGTGACATGGGCCAAGAAATGGTCAAGTTCATCTTGAAGGAGGCAAAGGTGTATCAGACACGATTAACTTTCATCTTGATGTGTCTGTAGGATTTGTGCCAACAAAGTGTCTGTAGTATTTTGTTTCTTGCTGTTTGTGAAAACATAGAGAATTGCATATTTTCGAGCCATTGGTCATATACATGTTATATGTGATTGTTGCTCTAAGACGGGCAAAATGCAGGGACAAGACAACTACTACCAAAGAAAATGTCTCTTGCTCCAGAAAGAAGAAAACAGCACTTAGTTTGCGCATTGTATTTTGAAACGCTTCTATACATTTTAACTCTCTACATGCTTACATTTGCTTCTATGTTGTCGTACTTTTTTTTATTTGTTCATCCTACACTAGTTTGAAGAACCAAATAAGAAAGGCCAATCAGATCTCATTCATAACAAATGTTTTAGGTCGGCATCACTATAACGCAACACTGCTTGATCAAAATCATTTTCTAATAAATAGATTAGGATCCATATGAACACCATGGCCAAACCCAATGAGTTGATACCCAATTGTAACAATACAGCTACTGTTATGGAGAATCAAACCTATGCATACAGAACAACTCTGTTTCACCGAGGATTCCATGGAAATGGATCCCAGTACACATTCTGAAGATTATTATGGGCAACAAAACCAATCAGTGTCAGCTTTTTACAATTTCCCAGACAGACAATTCAAGACAACAACATACAATTGATTAAATTAATAAATGCATGAGTAGCAGGAAAATCGCTGCTTGCTACACCTCATGAATGATTCTACAAGGCCGGTTGCCACAAATGGCAACAGGGACTATACTATCTATCTTATCCATCTATGTACAGAGGTGATCATTTATAATGCGGCAGCATGAAGCAGCTAAATTTGTACCTAGTCTTACTTAACTTCCAATCTTGCCTTTTGATTCATCGTTTGATATAGATAGTTGACTATTTCTCAGGGTTTCAGGGCCATTGGAAGCCGTAGATTTTTCTTCAGTTTTTACTGGGGAAAAAGCAGGTGTGGCTCCATGATACCTCCGGGCATTCAATTCCGTCGCTGCCTCTGATGAGGATTTGGCTTCTGTGACAAATATAGAAATGTTAGATTGTCAAGTTTATTAGAAAGTAATCCGATAAAAAAGTGTATCTGTGATTTAACAAATAATACATTCCACCAGTGAAGATAAGCAGAAAATACTTGCTTATCAGAAGTGCCAGATTCTACTCACGTAAGGGGGGATATAGGTTATATACCAAAATACCAAAAGATGCAAACATGGAAAAGCATGGACCTCATATAATTTTTGGTTGATGTTAGTAGTAACATAACAACCTTTAATATAAACATCTCTACATTTCATCAATAAACATCACAAGTGATAAATGGAACTACGATGTCAGATTTCGTATATTGAAGCTTCTCAGGAAAGTTTTTTCATTAAAAAAAATGGCCAGGAGCTCTGGCATTCATTAAAGAATGAGAGAGGCAAAACAGCCTCCCTACCACCAGGCCACTAGCATGTTCCCTTCAGTAAAGTTTGTTTTAAGTTTCCTAAGTTAGTAGTTCCTTCAATTTTCTGACATGAGTTTCCTTTAAGGTCTGATAGCCTTCAAATGATCAAATTGGATCTCAAGTGCGCCATGACAAAGCACGTGCAATGCATCCACATGTAACAAACTGAATGACACATTTAAGAGCAAGTTCTACTCACCATTTATTTTTCCACGTGTGATAAGCACACGAAGATAGTCTCGCAACCCTGTCAACACTAGGTTTTCTTGCACAGCATTTCTCTCGGAAATGTCCTGATCACACGAAGTCGCCATAAATGAACTTCTATAATCATTTCCAAATGTTGTATCCGGTTCATCACACATTAGTGATTGTGTTCCTGGAGATGCAGGCCTAGTATCTTTAGAAGCGTCAGAGAAACGAGACTCCAATTCATTAATGTTCTGCTGATCTGTACAGGCTTTGCTGTGGATATCCATTGGAGAGGCTTCCTTCAAGTCTTGCTCTTTGTTCTTATCATTGTCTAAGCCATCATTTGTGTGAAATTCCTTCTCTGCTTCCATCTCCTCCACTTTATTGTCTGTAAATATGAGAAGAAAAGAATTGGAGCTGAACCTGAACATGCATCTAGAGTGACAGCAATTACCATATTCATTAAGCTCTTCCTTTTACAAAAGAGGGGGTACAAAATTTGAGCAAGAGGTATGTGCGCTTATGTAGAACATTGTTAATTTTGATAGTCATGTCCACCCACACATTTTGTGTCCCGCTCGGAGGCCGGTAACGGTTACCGGCCGGTAACCGGAAATCCCAGGAAAAACCCGGTCAAATTTCATCTGAATAAATTTGAATTTGGGATGTAACTGCCGGAATTTTGAATTTGAATTTGAATTTAGAGTTTTCCGGCCGGTATTTGGAATCCCGGTTCCCACCGGTAAATCCAGTTACCGCCGGTAACCGGCCGGGTTTTTTTTTCCCTGGTCAGAAGTATGTTATACATATCACGTTGATCTCAAATAATGATATAATGCTATTTATCAGTATAAAAAACTAATTGAATTTTCGATAAAAATGAAAACTAGACGTCAAAGTCTATTTTTGTTTTAGCTCTGGAGCTCACATAATTTTGCTTTGTTTTCTGTTGTATGGAACATTTAATACTATGCAAGTATCTTTGCATCCCCCTTTTCTTTATGGCCTGTTAGAACCTTTGATCCACATTGGTGCCACGCAGGGGAAAAAAACCGGCCAGTTAATCGGTCTTACCGGTGGGGACCGGGAACAGCCGGTTTTTCCCGGTTTAGCAAATTCCAATTTTCGAATTTCGGCTGGTTTTTAAGCAAATTCAAGCAAACTTTGTCCGGATTTTTTCTGGGAAATCCGGTAACCGGCCGGTTACCGTTTTTGGCCGCCGACCGGGATTTCCACCGGAAACGGGTTTTGCATAGCAAACTATCTGCAAACGCAGTTGATTCAGGTCCTTGAATAATTTAGCTAAAGAAACAAAGATAAAACACTTTACCAGATGTTGTGGGTAATGCTTCTGCCGCCTTTCTGCATGCAATCACGACATGCTTGACTAGATCATTGACATCACTAAGATGGATAGTGTTTGCTAATGAAGATCTGAAAAAATATTACATTTCATCAAAAGAAGATACTCGTAGAGTAAACAGGGAGAAGAGCATCATGGTAAAATTGTTTGCTAATATATTTTGTGTTTCAATTAAATAATACTCCTTTGTAAAACTTTTCAGCTAAACCCAAGAAAGGACTGTTTCAAATATGAATTATGTGGATTCGGCAATCTAAAATGCACTAGTTACAAGAAGCTAACGCCGTAATGAAATTGCATTACATGTTTTGGCAGTAGCACCATCTCAAAGGCCAGAAGGGTCAACACACCCAGCCACTATTAACCTAAGAGGTGCCCTTCAAAATGGTGCTAGTCCAAAGCAGATAGAGCATTTTGTTTGTAGCCTTGGTTTGGGTTGGGCAATTGAGCTATCTCCGCATCATTTAATGGAATACTGGAACAATTTTATCAACTTTGGGTTATTTAATATAAAACTAAATGTATTTCCACTTACCTATAAACCATTTTAGATGTTTTACTTTGGGAACTGCCAACATTATGCCCTCCGATTCCTGTGCAAGAGGGTGTGAGCTGTGAAACATCTGCATGGTTAGCCTAGCAAACAAGAACAGCCGGAAAAAAATGAGTTAGACAACAGTGCAACAATAAGCTTTAGCCAAAGAAAATTGCAGCAATAAAAATGGGAAAAAAATGAATGAAATTGCTGGTGTGTTTTGGCACATCCATCCAAAGAATAATGGTGCCAATAACAAGAGAAGGAATTACGTTGTGAACTCCGTATTCAATCAAATTCCTTAAAAAATCTCACAATTCAAACAGACAGGTTATTTGGTGCTGGTCAAACACTTGGGAGCATACCTGTTGAAACTGTGCCTCTGACATACATTGTTCACCTCGGGAATCTTCTTGAGATTTTTTTCTACGCACTGGAGAACATTTGTATCCTGAGGATCCAATGGCACCATTCAGAGCGATATTAGCTGCTTGTTTAATGTGATTTCTATCAGATGCATTGTCCACTTGAACTAAAGCTTGTCGTTCTTCACTTCCTTGAAAGTTCTTGCAGTCCATACATCTACAGCTCTTGGAGCAAAGGATATTTGCTTGGAAGCATTCACAGTACTTCTTTAGGCATCCTGACTTCTTGCAATGACAGCCTTTATTGTGCTTTGGTTGAAGAGGTACTGCTCCAGAATTATCCTGATAGTCAAGTAAGACTGTTTAAACACATGCAACTAAAGCACGAGAAAAAAAACAATTATTTAAGGGAAAAATAACAAGATTATCCTGCTAAAAGATTTTTAAAAAATCGGACCTAGGAAAAATGGAGAAATAAAATGAATAGTTAATTGGTCCCAACCGAAACCTTAAGACTTATAATAAAACAATACCCATAATTCCAATATCACTTTGGCACTTTTCATGTTATTTAAGTCATGTAAACTAAAATATAATAAAGTAGAGATCAGTATGAGAGGCAATGAAGTATAGTGTACATGAAATAGAGAGCATGTACTGTCATTTAAGCTCAGTAACATTTTGACTGCATAAAAAGAGTAAATTCAATTGGAGGGGCAGAAGTTCTGCCGCAGAACATAAGTGTCTGAATTCAGAATAAATGTTGAAGTGATAACAATTAGGCAAAAGGTAAATATGACATGAAAACTACATGCTGACTGTGTCCAACTATCAGAGATAGGCACCTGAGCTTTAAGTATAGCATAATACCACATAGCAAATATACAGAACAGATTCATTAGTCAAAGTAAAACTTGACTTGAGGGATGTTATCATATTTCTGAGACATCATAGCAACAGAAGTGAGTCATCGAAAGGTGCTTACAAAAGAAATAGAGTTACCAATGAATGTGTCATCTAAATAACCTACATTTAACTCTTACGTGTTTTGGAGTTATATTTCTGTATTTGATTAATAGTTGGCAGAAAAAAATCTCTGTCAGCAAAACTTAAAACAAATTGCTTGCTTAATAAGAGATGTGGAACACTCATGAACACTGCTTACAGGTTATTACATGCTGTACATACATAATATATCATATAGTTCAGCCAACATCTTAGTAAAGAATTCTACTAGAGGAAAGTGTTATGAATATTGTGTATGTATTCATGAGGCCCAATGGGTAATATATATAGGGTACAAAGGGATATACCATATATAGATAAATAAATACAAAAAGACAGATAAGGAAATACAAAATAGTTCATATTCTAAGCCCCCCCCCCCACCCCTCGAATGCAAGGCGTATGCAATAGTATTGCATTTGGAAAGGGTTGACACTAAAATATAGGGAATCCAAAATCCGAGTCTTGATAATGTTGTCATAGCGTGCAGCTCTTGGAAAATATGTCTAGTATCAAAAGATCTCCCATTTGGGGTCGTGCAAGAGCCCATAAAGCACAAGGTGCAGGGAATAAGAAAGTAGAGGCAAGCGGGAGTAAAGTCGACCGCGACAACACGACGAAAAAGATGATGAAATTGACAAAAATAGAGAGTTGTCAAATCAAACCGAAAAGGAATAGATAGAAGCATGACGGCGTAGATTGAAGCCCAAGACGGCGATGGCGCAGTGCACAAGAAGCGCAACGGAGGCGCAGTGTGGAAGAAGCGCGGCGGCCTTAGAAGCTCGAGGCAGCGGCTAAGAGAGAAGCGACGGCATCATAACGACTTCTACGATCCGCAACGGCTTAGAGAGAAGAGCGGCAGCTGCTGCTATGCAAAAAGAATTCCTATGCTTCTATGACTGACAATAAATTTTTGTGAACTCACGTGGCTTAGACGAACTCAAAGATAGAGTGGTACGGACTTAGATGGACACAACGGAAGAAAAATGACTCAAAGGAGCAGTAGATACTAGCAACACCAGGTTTTTTTTCTTGGTCTCCATCGACCAAACATCGACGCAAAACACACCTTCCGTTGCACGTGCCAAGTCGCCACCGACTCCTTCCGCGACCGCTGCAGGATCCCCGGGGGCGGCGGCAGAGGACGAGATAGAGCGGGGGGTTGGATCCGAGGCAGTTCGCCGCCGGATCCCTGGATCTGGTGAGGATGAAGCCAAGCAGAGGTGGCGCGAATCCGGGCGACGCGGGCTCCGGAGCAAGCGACGGCAGCCTGATCCGGGTGAGGCTTGAAGACGTCGACACGAACGGAGACGGGCGAATCTCGCGAGCGGAGTTGGCAGCGCTGTTCACGAGCGTGGGACACGTGGCCACGGATGACAAGGTGGCGCGCATGATGGAGGAGGCCGACACGGACAGCGACGACTACATTAGCCTGGCCAAGTTCACAGCCATCAACGCCGCCGCGGCGAGCGACGCGGCGGTGATCGAGGACCTACACCACGCGCTTCGGGTCTTCGATGCGGACGGATTTCGCGGCGACTCCCTGATGCCGAAGAAGATGACGATGCTACTGCGCCGAGCAGAGAAGAAAAACCCGACCGGTTACCGGTAACCGGACTTACCAGTGGGAACCAGGATTCCAAATACCGGCCAGAAAACTCCAAATTCAAATTCAAATTCAAAATTCCGACGGTTACATCCCAAATTCAAAATTCCGGCGGTTACATCCCAAATTCAAATTTATTCAGATGAAATTCGACCAAGTTTTTCGAATTTCGGTTCTGCTATGCATGCAGAATCTGCAAACCTCGAGCGAGATTTTGCCCGATAACAGGTTTTCTATCCTTGGCGCCAATTAACTACAACTAGAAGGAGGTCACCCCTAGGAGTGGAGATTGCTCCTCCTGGGGACGGCAGCAACAGAGGACGAGCAGAGGCGACCGCGGTGGTAGCAAAACCTAACCTTTGCTCTGATACCATGTTATGAATATTGTGTATGTATTCATGAGGCCCAATAGACAATATATATAGGGTACAAAGTGATATACCATATACAGATAAGGAAATACAAAAGGTAGATAAGGAAATACAAAAGAGTTCCTATTATAACACCCTATTCTAACAGAAAGTACCTTTCGAACATTGAGTGTACTTGGGCCATTTTCAATTTTAGGCTGAAAAGCAAGTGGATTCCGAAGGAGAGTCGTTTCAATAGCTTCCTTCCGGATGTTCTCATTCTCAATGTTGTTTCCACAATGTGAACAATTGCAGCCATCACAATATACACGTGCTGCAAAACACTCACAATACCTAAGAAATAAATATCAAGTTAGTGAGTTTATCTTCTATAAGCACGATTGGATGTTTCAACATTAAAATGTATCATAAACAAAACGGTCAACTAATTACAAACACCACAAACTTGAAAGCACTACTTGTTTAACAACGATTGGAAAGCTTACTTGAATTAAACAAAGCAGTGAAGTGGGACAATAATAATCAGAATAATAGATAGGTTCATCAAAACTGAAAGTGCAAAAGGAAATAAAACTATGATAAGACAAAGAGCAATAGTTATCTCCTATGAACCCAATACAAATGTATATATTCTTATCTACCCACTGGCAATACAGACTAGTGCATACAATTTATCTAGTTAAGTGTCGTTAATGAAGAGGTAACAGAGGGCAATCAATGTTACAAGTATTGACCATCCTATTTGAGCTGTTTTCAATACTATTAAGATGATACTAAACATTTAACTGAGAACAGATCTGGTTAATCATTGATAAAGAGCCTATCTTTATATCCATTTTTCAAATAGTATATTTGCTTTGTGCTTGTTAACATGAAATTGCATGTGCAGCAAAACATAATACTCACAGCTTCAAACATCGTGAGTTTTTACAGTTACAGTGCTTCCTTTTCTTTGGAGTAACATTTTTTACGTCAGCAGCAGGCTTCCTGGGAAAAATAGAATAATAGACTTGGTTAGTGAAAGGAACATTTTGCAAGCATTCACTCATAATTTTTACAATGCAGAAGAATCATATCACGAGCAACACAGTTTTTTTAGGAAGCCGGGCAACACAATTTGGTCCTGGAAGTTACATAGATAATGAACACTATGATTTTCTCTTCTTTTTTTTTTATGGCAAGATTGAAGAATATATATAATTTGGTCTTGAAAGTGTCTAAACAAGTTCCAGGCAATTTTTTTCTCAATCAACCAAGCCGACCTACAATTCATATTATCTCACAATAGTTTCAAAACAAAAACAAATAGAGGATGGAACCAATTATTGAGGATAATGCAAGAACCAAAAAGGGAATCTGATCACCAAGACAAGTGCACTAGGAGCATCTCAGTATTGTAACAGAGAATCATTTTAACCTTTAACCGTAGATGTCTTTCGAATTATGATCTAAGGTGTAAGGTCCCATTAAGACTTCAGATAGTTTTATGTCCTACAGCAATTCTGTTGTTTTCCAAATAACAACCAACGGAGTTAACATGCGAAACTATGCAGTTACATGAAATTATGCACCATGTATTTGACCTCAGAACAATCAACATACATTTCCAACAACGTGTCCAAAACTTCACTTATGAAATGCTTAAGCATCAATACTTGCCGAGTGCAAGCCCAAATAACCTATGACTAATTTAGTCACATTTACTCTAAGCTCAACTATTCTCGTCTCACCTTAGACATCCTTATAAAATTTAACGACACGGAGTGCTACTACATATGAGACAAAGAAACGGATGCTTATAATATACTTACAATTTTATTAAAAACATTATAGTAAAAAATCACCAACTCATTTAAACAGAATGATACACAAGCAACAAAATTTCAAACAGCTAAGCTGAACTCTATCCTTCAAACGAACAAAAGAACAAAACCACATGCAAATACACCAATAAGCGGAGTTAAAGTCTCAAGCTGAGGAGCTTGCTCACGACGGGGTGAAGGCCACCGGCCACTGCCTCGGCACCGGCGTCGCCGGGGCCGCTGGCTTCTGCTGCTGCGGCGCCACCGCCGGCGCCTTCGTCTCGCCCGCGGCGGCCGTAACAACCGGCTTCGGCTGCTGCTGATTCTTCTCCTGCTCCATCTCCAGACCAGAATGTCCACCGAATTAGGTCACCGATACCAAAATCCCAAGGTGGGTTTTGCAATACGGGGCCAAGACCACCGCGCCAAGGCTCAGAACCGAATCTTGAAACGCGAGCTCCCGGAATTGGGAGGGATTGGATCAAGAACTCGAGAACAGGGTGAGTTCTTGGACTCCTCCAAACTCCAAGAAGCAGCGCAAAACAGGAGGGAAAAAAGAATGGAGCAAGCCGAGGGATCAAGCCCAAGATGCCAAATTTGCGATAGAAACGCAAAGTTTAAGAAAAGTTGGATTCGGGGAGGAGATGAGAGGAGAAAAGGCAAAATCTTTTCGGGATTTGGGATTGAGGAGGGTGAGGAGGAGGAGGAGCCGAGGAGGTTGGGGAGAAGAAGCTAATGGGCAATGGAGGTTTGGTCTCTTCTCTCTTGACTCTCTTCGCAGTTTTTTGAATCTGAAATATTTTATGCATTTATTAGTTGTTCTTGCTTCCATTTATTTCCTTCTGTTTTCGCTTCTTTTTGTAGAAGAGTGGATGATTCTTCATTTGATTTGGACGGCTGGATTTGGATTGGTTTGATGGATTGGACGGCTCCATTTTCGATTTTTGGTACCATTGAAATTCGAACATTTTCAAAGTGCTAGGGAGCAGATAACGATTTGAATTTTTGGATATAATTAAGAGATTGGTTTTGTTTCTGAAAAGGCAGGTTTCAGTTGCAAAATAGTTGGATCTTGAAGGGTGGCTATTTCCTTTTTATTCAAATTTTAATGGTAGTTTACTTAATTTTATTACTCTAAAAATAGATATTTCTAAATGTTACTCTAAAAATACTAAACCTTTTTGAAAAAATAACTCTAGCGAGTAATTGCAGGATCTTTTCAAATTGGAGGTCATTTTTTATAAACAAATTGTAATCTTGAATGTTGCCCGTGTGATGCCTCCAAATTACGATGAAAAGAAGCCTCTATGGAGGTATCTTAAGTTGCTAGAGAAAACCGAAAGAGGTCAAGGTGGGAATACAAGGTCTAGATGTGGGCTCTGTGATCACATTATCCATGGGAGCTACGTTAGAATTAAAACACATCTCTTGAAGGTGGGAAATTGTGGTGTGAAATTTTGTCTGAAGGTGACAATTGATGTTGATCTAGTCGTAATTAATTAGTCCTACTTAGTTAGTCGTAGTTAATTAGTAGTAATTATTTAGTCGTAATTAATTTGTTGTAATTAATTTGTTTCCATGTATTTTGGCATTATGTTTCCGAACTGACTCGGCATTTCATCTCTTACAAGTCATACCTCTACCAGAGCTACCCGAACCATTCTACGATGAACATCACCGTAGCAAGTTGTGGATCACCGGAGACGGTAATGGTCCTCCATCCCTCATGCTTAGATCAGAGAAGCGTTACTGGGAGCTTGACCCTTGCTACGTCTCACTCCTTCGGGACACAGGCTTGTTGCCCTTTGCGAGGATGCTCCATGCCGGCCGCTATTTTAGCCTGGACGGGAGTCTCATGTCGGCACTTGTTGATAGATGGAGACCCGAGACACACACCTTCCCCCTTCAATGGGGAGAGATGACGGTCACTCTCTAAGATGCTTCCTTCTTGACCGATCTATCAATCACGGGAGACGCACCTGTTCCACCTTGTTCATCGACAAATTGGAAGGCCCGCTTGGTGCATCGGTTCGGTCTAGTTGTCCCAGATAGGACTAGTGGTGTCCCTCGGATGTGGCTTAGGCATTTCGGTCGATGCCCTATGAATGCACCAGACGAGGTTGTTAGGACACACCTTGTTGCGTACCTTTTGCATCTTTTCGGTTGGGCCTTGTTTCTCACCACACAGGGTGATTGGGTATACCCTAGCTTCGTCCACATCGCCGAGTCTTTGGTTGACGTTGAGCCTAGGGAGATACCCCATTACAGCTTCGAATCAGCCATCCTTTGCACCACGTACAGTGGGTTGTGTGACGCTTCGCAGCGCAGCACTAGTGTGAAGCCAGCCCTTCCGTCTGCTACGTGTTGCTGCAATTATGGAGTTAGGAGCACTTCCCTGTTGGGCAACCCACCTTCAGGAATACGGTGCTCCCGTACACCGAGTTCCACGACCCGATAGATGGGCCCACTATGGGCACTCGATGAACTGCTACCAAGTTACACTTGGCCAAAGGTAGATCAGCGAGGTGCTACCCCGTGTTCCACATTGAGTTCGAGACGTTGCACAATAACAACATCATATGGTTTCCATGGAACCCACGTTTTGTGAATAAGGTAACCTCGCACGAACTATCCGTGCAATGCACACAGGACATCGGGTTATGTGCGACAACCTGCCACCTTATTTTTTTTCCCCATATGATGGAGCCTTACGCGTCGCAGCGTGTAATATGGTAGTTTGATCTTTACCAAGTTGTGCCCCTCCCAACGTGAGGATGCTTGAGCAAGCTGTCCACTTGTGAGTGCAACTATATCCGAGTAATGTTTACAGTTCATACCTACATCTGTTCTTCTCACATAAATCCTTCTTGAATGCAAGCAGTTCAGCATCAATAGACTACGGCTTGGACGGAGATGGTGCACATTGAGGTTCTATGGGAGCAGTGGTCGTATGACATTCGGACTTATCATGACTACATCGAATGGTATGTACTACGGTCGCGCACTAGACTCACCCGTTCTCCGCGAGAGCATCCGGAGAAGGTTACGCACCAGGAGAGGCGTCAACACTCGTTTGATCGACACAGCACTTCGTGGCGTGATGACACTGTAAAATACTCACAACCTATGCTCGCTTCAAGGATGACATTTTTACTATTTGGTACTGAACAACTGTTATCTGTCACTTCAGTTCGACCCAGTCCAGCGGATCTCATACGCATCCGGGTCAATCATCCCCAGCCACGATCACACCGTTATGGGGCTTCTTGGGACTCTTAAGTCCATCTACAATGAGTCCAAACAAATCACCAAGAATATGAACTACGGTCGGTCGAGAGACGACGTGCTTCAGGCTGCACACCTAGTAAACTGACCGTGCTCACCTCTTAGGTCGGCATGGCCTAGTAAGACCAGCAGCTATCCTAGCGCTCCCTGTCAGTCATCCATACTACAGATCAGGTAGGTAAGTTATGTTCAATTTACATCCTAGTTATTTATTATGCCTTAGGTTGAGCTAACATTGTGTCATATTCTATTCGCATGTCCGTCGGGATGCATCACTGGTGTGATCAACGTCTGCACGGCAATCAGACTGGCGACCTTCCTAGCGCTCCTCGTAGGTCATCCACAGTGTAGATCGAGGAGGTAAGTTATGTTCAGCTTAGGTCCTGATTATTGATTTTGCCTTACTTTGTGCTAACATCATTCCATCTTGCAGCCTTCAGTTGAGCAAGGGGGTAACAATGAATCAAACGATGAAGATTCGGTCATCCCAGCTAGTGCCATGGAGGACTACACGGTGCCAAGATTAAGAGCATACCACCCAGGGTGCCCGCTAGTGTACGCTCAGCAATACCGTGACCAGTATGGAGTACCATACCAAGGCCAGAGCTCTGCCACACCTGGGGTCGCTGGTACATCGTACGGTCAAGACCAGAGCTCCTCTGCACCAAGGGCCATTTGTAAATTATACCTATGGGCCGTGGCTCCTTGGGTGGATTCATGCTGTCGTTTTATTACAGATATGATGGCAAGTGGTAACCAATTTGGCATGGCTCAACTGGATGACTATGGGACTACACAGACTTAGTTTGGCCAGAGTCAGCTTGTTGAAGCACCTCAGCCCACTCAACGGCCTCCTTGCATTCTCCGAACAGAGATGCGCTCTCCAGACCGGTTCACGTACCCCACGGGACATGCTTAACACAAGACCAGGATGCGAACGCAGACTCAGACGCAGCGAGCAGAAAGTGGCTCAGACAAGTGAGCCATATTGTAGGCCATGTGTAATTACATTGTATCGAGGATGTCATTTCGCTATATTATCTGTGCTCTACTATCACATGAAATCACAGAATTTTCATTCCAAAAAAGTTTTCACATGAAATAACAATGCAACACAGTAGGGGGTTGTTCGTGCCCTTGGCGCACGGAGCAGAGGAGGTCCGCCCCCCAAGGGCACAGACGTGGTGACTCCACCCCCCAGGGGCACGGACAAGGCGGTGTGTCGCGGCTTCATGGTGCCATTTTTGTATTTGACGTGGAGGGTGGATTAGAATTGATAATTCGCACGTTAACAGTGCCAAATGTGCCAAAAACTCGAGAGTGAGAAAAATCGAGGGAGTGACTCCCAACAATGAACACTTCGTGCGTTGTTTCTATGGACAATTGTGTCCCACATCCAAACAATCAGATCATGCCATTATGCTATTCTAGCTGAATCAAGCCTAGCCACGACGGAGTATCTAGACAAAATCAACAAACCTTTTCATTATGAAAACACGTGGTGCCAGCATGAAGAATATGGTGTGATCAAGAATGCATGGGAGGCAAGTAGAAGGGAAAGTACACTCCTAGATCTAAACAACACTTCTAAGAACTCACAACCTGGAGTACTGTTTCATTCAGCTCGATCTGAAGAAATTGAGTAGAGAGATGGAGAAAGAAAGTGCGGAGATCAAGGGTAGATGATTATATTCTTAGTGTGTCAAACAATTAACAATGGTGTCGAGGTGTTTGGAGAAATCCTTGTTTTAGCAAAGTGTTGCGGGTTGTCAGGTGTCTAGCGGTTTGACCAGCCAGTGGCCGTCGGTTTAACCGACCTTGGAGTGGCGGTCAGATCGGCCAAGACCCGGTGGTAAGACCTGCGAAAAGTGGCAGTTTGATCGACCGATTTGAAAAGGTTGGAATTTTGGAAATCGCCAAAAATCACTTGTGGTAGGGATGTGAGGTCAAGTGTTTGCACTAGGTCTCGTGAAAAATAGAGTTTTGAGGTGAAACTAGATAGTGTTTGAAATTTTCAGAGGAGGTGCAGTCTCAGACTTGGGAAAATATTCCTTGCACATCTCGACGCATTGACGTACATCAACCGATCACATCTCAAGGTGTCGTCCAATTCAGTATCACCCAATGAACTCGTTCAAATTGACACGTACGTGCCTATCGGCCTCCTGCACTTTGAAGCTCCACCGCACCTCTAACAAGCGGTCCATCCATGAACATCTTAGCGCGTTCGCACGCAACGACCCATTTACTTGAGGCCTCAACGCATCTCGAACTAACAAGTCGACCACACTCATTGCTATGTGTTCACACAAGACAACCTTGCGCACCTCAACGTTCTATTGCTCCTTGAGGACTAAGCATCGGCTACGCCCAAGTGAGTCGAGTTCGGCACTTCAACTTATACCTTCACATCTCGTAGGTCATGAGTCAAGAACTCCCCACTTCACGGGTCATTCCTTTGGCATAGAGTCCTAGCTCCACGTCTCCACGTAACTTCGACATTTAGACAATCGATGCATGACTCCATAGCTATATGTGACCCCTTGCCCTTTCGTGTGACGATAAACTCCCTGACATGACCCAAAATCGGCCTGGCGGAGTAGTGTCCCTTCGATGAACACCAATGGAATCCATTTCGGAGTCACGTGCACAACTTGTCTCCTAGAATTCACAACAGGACAAAGGTAAATTAACCTATTGTTGGAGTGCACCGCAGGTTACTAGTGGAATCGTCGACCCGAGGCCATGTGCTGACTCCTTCTACAAGTTGGTGCACCGACCCAAGTGAGCGGTTGACGACCAGCCGGATGGATGAGGGGCTACTGTTGAGGAAGGGTCCTCACGCTACGTTGAGGCGATGATAACCTTGTGAAGGCATGACACATCGGGGGATCCATCTCGAACAAGGTCCGAGGATCAACCTCGACGAGGTGTGACACATCAAGGGATCCATCCCAAACGAGGTCCGGGAACCAACCTCAGCGAGTTGTGACACATTAGGGGGTCCACCCCAAACGAGGTCTGAGGACCAACCTTGGTGAGGTGTGACACATCTGGGGATCTACCTTGGACGAGGTCTGGGGACCAACCCTGGACGAGGACTGGAGACCAACCCTAGCGAGGCGTCACACAATGGGGGATCCACCCCAGACGAGGTTTGAGCACCCACCTCGGTTAGGCGTGACACATCAGGGGGTCCACCCCAGACGAGGTCTAAGGACCAACCTTGGTGAGGTGTGACACATCTGGGGATCCACCCTGGATGAGGTCTGGGGACCAACCCTGGACGAGGTTTGGAGACCAACCCTGGCGAGGCGTCACACAATGGGGGATCCGCCCTAAACGAGGTTTGAGGACCCACCTCGGCGAGGCGTGACCTATCGATGAATCCATTCTGGACCCTGGTCCAGGGTAGCCACACGTCGAGGTCCCGTCGACACCCGCATAGATGGAAGGCCGACGATGTCATGTATCTCGGGCATGATGAGACCCACTTGATGCGATGGACGAAACTACCCCGACGAAAGCTAAGCTCCAAAGGCAATAATGTAACTTCAGGGATCTCCCCCTCCCACTCTATAAATAGAACCCCTTGTAAATGGGGAGAGGGAGGCCACATGTAACTTCTACCACACATATACAATACATCCGTACGACCCCCTTGTGTGTGATTCTCGATAAGCTCCTCTCTCGCACTCTCGGCAGTCGATGCATCCGACAGGGGTGCCTACAAGTTTACTATCCAATCTCGTATCAATGACAAAACCGTATAACAACTTAGGCATCATTTGGAACATTAGATTTTTTTTTTCTAATTGTTATAGGAATTAAATTATTTCCTATGAAATTCCAGCGTTTCAAGTAGGCCCTCAGTGCCATCAGCCACATCCATGACATGGATACCATGTCCACACAGACGGATGACCAACAATGAAATTTCCTCTTCAACCTCGTTTGGTTCGAGATTAAAGAGCTGAGTTAGAGCTTTGGCATAATTTCCAAATGAGGTCCAAATCAGGATTCAGGATTAATGTGGTCCAAATCAGGGGCAATTTTGGCATTAGACAGCAAAGATGACGGTGATGTCTTCTGGCGTAATTTACGATGTTGAGGATTTCATAAGTCATAAACTGTACTTGAGGATAGTTGCAATGTCATCGATTTTTTTAAAAAATAATATTAATTTAAAAGATAATTACCAAAAAAATAGTCAATTTTTTTTTTTTACAAAAACATGCCACTATCGCCATTTCAAATGGTGACGGGATGCCATTTCCTGCCAGTAGTGTTCCAACTGCCTATCGCTATTTGGACTAGCGATTTGCTTCGAAGAGTGTGCAAATCGCCAATTCAAATGGCAACAAGAACCCGCGGGTTCCTGTCACTAGTTGAACTGACACTAGAGGCTGGCTATATAAACCCCCAAAATCATATGAAAAGTCATTTTAATTCCAGAAAAAAAAAAAGAAGAGAGAGAGAAGAGAGAGGAGGATAGGGGAGAAGTCACGTAGCGAAGCTCTGCCTGTTCATAGCAGAGGACAAAGAGAGGGAGAAGCAGATCTAGTCGTCCATTTTACAGGTAAATGTTCTTGCAACTTTATACATAAATTCGAAACCTGGTAAGTTAGCAAATAAAAACAGCAATATAGAATTCAATGGATTAGATAATTTTAGTTGTATTGCAGTTTGTTGTAATACATCATTTTAGTTGTGTATAGTTTAGTTCATCATATAGATATTATTTATGGTGCAATACTCAAATGATTTAGAATAAATTCGTAAAAATACTAAGAAAAACTTTGTAAGTTTTCATTTTTACACAGTAAATATTTTGTTAATGCCAAAAATATTTTTTAAACTAGGAAAATAGCAAGACGCCTATAAAAATTATGTAAAAAATCCAGAGTTGGTACATAGGGTATGTAGAGCTGAACTAAAATATTGTCAACTTAAATTTTGATTCCATTTATACACGGTAAATATTTTGTAAATGCTGGAGACACTTTTTAAACAAGAAAAATAGCAAGATACCTATAAAAATTGCAGAGTATCTAAATAGGGTATATAGAGCTTAATAAAAATAATCCCAACTTAATTTTGGTTTTCAGTCGTACACGATAAATATATTATAAACAAGAAAAATACCAAGGTACATATAAAAATTCTATGAAAATTTCAGAGTAACTAAATAGGGTATGTAGACCTTAATTAAAATATTGTCAACTTAATTTTGGAGGAGTACCACGTGCACCGGGTGATGCACTAGTTCGGTCTATGACAGGAGGTCCCAGTCCCCGGGGGCAGCGGTTGCCCCCAAACGTCCATGGGTAAGTTCACGTTTTATTTCTGTCATAGCATTTGCCTTACGTACCTATGAAATAATCGTTTTGCCTTCCACGGATACACTAGGAAGGCATTACCTACTATGCCTTCCTGGGCTAACATGATGCTCCCTTGGGTTGAGGGTTGGCTCCACGCCTTGGAGGACGTCGTCAAGGAGGATGCTCCCTACGACCCCGGGACGTATGATGTGTATATCGACTAGTACTCCAGTCGGACGAGGGTTCATTGCGTCAGGGTCATGGACGACCCACCACGACACGTGGCTGTGAAGACCGACACGTACCCAACCCAACCGGACTCCACATTCCATCACGTGGTACATATTGAAAGGTCCATACTTCTTATTTGCTTTGCAAGTTTTCAGTTTCTGACTTGTTAATTATGTGTACAAGTCGATCTGCAATGGGAGATACACGAGTTGGCAACCTTCGTGCGTCATATGACACTGGGGGGGGCGCTTCAACATGATGGAGCTGGAGATCAGAGCGGTCATGGACCGGTTCGTAAAGAAGACGATGCGAGGCATCCAACTTGCGTCTTGCCGTAGGCCGAGGGAGCTGGTGGACACACCTGTGCGTGGACAAAGGGTGAGCCACAATGCGTCATGCCCTACAGCTCCATACCTGGACATGGCGGGTGGGTCCTCATGGCACCATGTTGGGAGTACCATGGCATAGTTCGCATGTCAACATGAAACATTCGCGTCTAGTTATTTATTTCGAACTCCACTAGTTACTAACGATAATTTTCTCTGACATGTCTTGAGTTCCACCCGTACACGGGGCAGGAGTATGTGGAGCTGTCCGTTGCCTTCGTGCGACGAAGTATGTCAATCTTATTTGCACGCATAACATACTATTTGATCATTTTCGCCATGTTTACATGCATAACGTATTGTTTCACAGTTTGTACACCCATTCGGGACAAGGAGGTGGTGTCGCAGGAGGAGTCACGCTCTAGGGACTTTGAGTTCGAGCAAGCGTGGACACTACGGCACCAGGGTGGTGGGCCTTCGCACGACGAGAGCAGCCAGGTCTCCATTGGGGTTTCACAGCTGCACGGTGCGCCCAGACCGATCTAGCCAACACAGGACCTTCTCGCAACACCCCCTCGGGCTACTCGCATCGATAGGGTACCTCGGCCACCTGAGCATTTGACGTACTCATACCAGCGCCTACAGCCACCTCGGACGAGGCCAGGGTCCACATGTGGGGTACGCCCCAAGAGGGCCCGCGAGTAGATATTTGTTCTTGTAAATATATGTCGTGTCATGTAAATATTAATTTATGTTCAACTTACATTATGCTAGTCTGTGTTTCGATACTATTTATTCTTGTGTGTACAGGTAACCATGTGAGGGAGCTAGCATCGTAACACCCCACACCACCCTGCTTCTAGCCTTTACACCCTACTTTTGCAGAGTGAGATGACCACGCAGTGCGACGCTACCATTTCAAACCGAAAAGACTGCACTTGACATGCCACCTTTTTCAGACCTTAAAGTGTGAGAGCCGCCGGACGATTTAATTTGTAATGCTTAACCTTTCCGTTGGTCCTAGCATCACAAATCAAATTTCCCCACTCTCGGTATATATGTACTTCCTAGAACTGCAGTACACATACACCTCACAAAAATTAAGCATCAACTCCATACACAAATTATTACATTACCGAAGTTTCATATTTTACAACATAGTTAACATACATAAAGGTTCCATACAAAAGAGTTAAGTCTGCAGCGGAAACACCTGCCATAAGATGGCTGAAAACAAAAGCCAACCGGTTTGCCCTTACCCACAAGGCAACCGACCGGAAACGCCGAGTTAGTCGTCGAAGTCGAAAGCGAAGTCGGTCTCACACTCGTTAACCCCTTGGGGTCAACCTCCTCTGCAGCAAATAGACAATGCAGTTGAGTACAAAATTATACTCGCAAGGCTTACGATTAGCAAACCTATACATAGCTACATGTAGGCTTGATTCAATGGAGATGGCTATAGAGTTCATTTTCAGCGTAAAGTAGCATTTTATTTGCAATAGTAATAGATTGAAAGCAATTTGTCAAAACAGTTTTTAATTGATCAAATATCAGTGAGAGAATAATTATAAACATAATTAACATCATAGAGGTGACTAACCCTAGCCACCACATTAATAGCATGAATTACCCATTCGTACCACCTGATCTCAAGTTTTATCAAAATATTATAGTCTAACTCTCAAAAGACCTCCCCAAGCGTGTCCATAACCAAGGTCTTGGCTATTCGAATAGATTTAACCCTGCAGGGGTGTACAACTTTACCCACATGTTAGACCGCTCCTTTTGCCACGTGATGAAGCACACTTCCGAAGGTACCGGCAGAGCTAAGCCCTACGAGACGTTTTCCAATGGAATGGGTTAATTAAGAGTCGCACATATAGGGGTTAATCCTTCGTGAACCCAGGGACCCATACGTTGTGTCGGAGACATCGATCAGCTATAGCCACTGCCGATGCTCCCCGGGCGTGGGAACCAAAATCCAGAATCCACCCCGCACATGACCAAAAACAACTAAACAACAGAACATTCTTCTCCTACATCTACCACCGGTGACTCATTAATTAACACCTCCCAGAGTACTGGGTCAAGAGGGGTTCCCAATACTCTCATGTGGATGCACGCAATAATGTTTGGTTTAGTGTAACAAGACGTTTAGTTTAGTGTAACAAGATGTCCAGTCCTTGTTGACTCAGGCATACAACCACACACCCGATAATCACACCATCATCCATATGCCCGAGTCCAAATCTTTTTGTTTTCAGTTTTAGTTTTTCCAAATACAATACATACATGAGTACCCTGACTCAAATATTTAAAGTGATGTTGTAATGACCATCACCGATAACGATGATCCCCAGACTACCATTCTAAGCATGGCTAAGCGACAACAAGCCGCATACTACATATAGAGTGACTAGAGCCCATCCAGCGAGATATAAATCACAACGGATATAAACCTAGGCTCAGTGGTAAGGGGTGGATATTTACCTACAGTTCAATTAACTATTCAGGTAAACTATCGCGAACTGAGAAATAACTTGGCAACATAGCATGCATACATATAGTTGAAACTAAAATATTAGCACGCACAAATAATGGAATCAACGTGCATCAAAGGATGAACTGCTTGCCTTGCTAGAGATAATTCATCTGCTACTGAGAATCACTCTCGTATTCAATAGAATCGTCGAAACTTATCGAAAGAATCGAGAAGAACCAATAAGAACAAATAACACCGGAAATACTCAAAAATTCAAAATCATTCAAAAATCATGAAATTCACACAAAAGGTAGAGCATGATTTTAGAAGAATTTAGAAACAAAAATTATTTTATTTGGAGTTATGAAGAATTTTCCAAGTTAAAAGAATTTTAGTGTAACAAATAACCCTAATTGGAACTTAATTCTAAAACCAGCATTTTATGTGGTAGTGACATGTTTAAAACCTATTACATGTTAAATTACAAAAATAAAGGAAACCAACAAAATTGGTTTCATTCAGTTTGGAGTTAAAATGAAATAGATATGAATTTTTGAAGTTAATTGAATTAAAAGTGCAAAAGTTAATTCAATTTGGAATTTCTAAAAGCATTTATTCCTTTTTATACCCGGGATGACATAGCCAGAGACCATGAAAGACGGGGTCCACAACCAGTGCTGCGTACATGGGTGGAACCTGAGCAATAAATGGCCTCGAGCCCACGCGTCATAGGTCCTAAAAAACCGGTTTTTAATGGCTCTAGTTTTCTGTTCACGGGGCCCGCGTGTCGGTGGAACAAAAGAGTAATTAAACCAGTTAAAACGTGGCTAATCAATGTTTTTCCTAATCACGACCGAGATTCTGTGTTTAAGACCCGCTACAGTGCGGTCGGGCGTTTGGACAGCCCAAGGCACTCCCGCCCGATTTCTTCTCCAGCTAATCGCCGTCGATTCCGCCCATGGCAGCGTGGGCTTAAGACCAAAATGGGACCCTAAGGGCCATGCACAGCTAGTGGTAGCTGAGACTTCGTCGGAGGTTGACCGGAGCGGCAGTGCGGCAGTCCTTAGTGGTGGTGTGCTTTGGCCAAAATGGCACCCGATGACCAAGTGATGCATTCAGCGATCGAGCGCGCGCACGAGTGACCAAGGGTTTCTAGGAACTCATCGAGATGACCTGGAGCCAAGGAGGTCGCCGGAGTTGGGCTGGTAGCGATGGACCGCAGCGGTGTGATGGCTTCACCGTGGAGACGACACCCGGAGAAAAATGAGGGGAAAAGAGAGGTCGGGATAGCACATGTGAGGTCCCTAGATGGTGTTGGAGAGAGCAATTGGGAACCAAAGCTTCTTACTGGAGATGGGGAAGATGAACACAGTTTTTGACCGAGTTTGAGGAAAAACCAAATCCGACAACTCCTATGAATGAAGCTCAAAATTAGTTGAGGGGAAACACTCCTAGAGGCCTAGAACACAATATGACATAGGGAGAAATGGAAGATCTTCATTGGATTGGCTGGAGCACTGTGGCGTGTCACGGCCGAAAAATGAGAGCTTGAGCTCTTGGCCGATTCTTTTGGTGGAAGAAGAAAGAAAGCTAGTGAAGTAAGAAGAGAGCCAAGAGGGAGGGCTAGGCGAGCTCGGCTGCGACTAAATAGAGGGAGGCGATGGGAGCGAGGTTGCCGGCATGGGCGACGAGGGCAGCGTGGCATGCTCGGCCGGCGTGGCACACATGCAAGGCACCAGGCAGGGCTGCGTGGAGGGGAAGATTTGGCCAGCGGGCCCGAATGGTAAGCGGCTGAGGAAAAGGCGGGTTGGGTCTGGTCCTGGTCTGGCGTGGGTGGCGTGGTCGGTCCAACTTAGCTGGTTGGGTTCAATCAAGTCCACTAGGTCGAACCACCCAAACAATACTAAGTTAGACTTTTGAAAAACAAGATGAGAAGGTTTAGGAATTTTAAGACCTTGCAAACCAACTCCAAAAATTCTGCAATTTTTACAGAAGGCTACTGACAATAAGAACAACCTTGTGTAAATTTTATAGAGATTTTCATGCACTGCATTTTCCTATAGAAATGTTTCAATGTCCTATCCTAGGATTTTGACCAAGGGTCTAACTGGTTTGACTGACCTCTTAAAAATAGTAAATAATTTCTAAAAATTATGAAATTTTTTGGGGAAGTCACTAAGATGATCCAGAAGCTAGGAAAAATAATTATAGAGAATGAACATAAGATTTTCTTTAAAAGTTTTCAAGGATTATGCTTCAAGTAAACTAAAGCATTAGGTCTTTGAAATTAATAAATCATTTGAAAGAATTTCCAGAAAATTCAAATGACAACATGAGGCATGAAAAGTTTTAAATTCTACTCATTTTTATACATTTGTAACACAAACTATTGGTTGGGATGTTACATAAAGACTGCACTTGGTTACGCCACACACTGTCACTTTTGCAGACCGAGATGACAACACACTGCGACCCTACCTTTTCAGACTGAAAAGACCACACTCCGCCACGCCACCTTTTCAGACCGAAAAGACCACACCCTGTCACGCTACACGCTGCCACTTTTGCAGACCGCAATGACAACACACTGCGATGCTGCCTTTTCGGATCGAAAAGACCACACTCTGCCAGGCCACCTTTTTAGATCGAAAAGAACACACAACGACACAACACACACTACCACTTTTACAGACCGATATGACAACACACTGCAATGCTACATTTTTAGACCGAAAAGATCACACTCCGCCACGCCACCTTTTTAGACCGAAAAGACCCCTTATAACAGGAGGGAGAAGAAAACTGGAGGAGAACACTACACCACCACACCCAACACTTTACCAAATCTTGATTCACACAACAGAGAGGAAGGAGATGTCGGACTCATTGGCAAACTTTTATGTGAAGATGCTACGAAAGCATAAGTGGCTTGTCGAGAGGGCTAAACCTCACCCGGATTGTTCTATGAAGGATGCGTCGGTACCACCGAAGTTTCCATGCCCACAATGTGTGTGCGAAGAGCTAGCTAAGATCATCTAGTCCACACACCTGGCGACCGCCACCCGGGAGTACTACACGTGCGAGAACATCCTCGTAAGCGAATCTTGCACATACATAGATTTTTCACATCTTACGTTCTAATCCACATATCCCTAACTACATCTGCGCATGATGGCAACCGAAGATGCGATGCAACTTCTTCCAATTGATCGACAACCCAGACATGTACGATAGGGCGTTCATCGAGCAGAAGTACATGTTGAACTATGCAATGCGAGCTAAGACCTTCGAACGCTGGAAACCTTACATACCCAACAATATTGAAAAGGCACAGGAGGAGCCCAGGAAAGTAGGGTGGTGGTGGAGGACCCCTGAACAGGAAGCTGAGTATGACCGGGTCGAGCGTGCGACGGACAAGGGCAAGGCAACTGTTAGTGAGACCGATAGCCGCCCTAGCGCTCCCCATCGCGAGGCACAGTCCAGATCGAAGAGGTAAGTTTTGTTCAATTTGCATCCTGATTACTAATTTGGCCCTACGTTGTGCTATCCTAACATCATTCAATTGTCTAGTCCGTCTCGCTGAACATGGCTGACTTCTAGACTGGCCGCCGCCGCGGGCAGTCCATAGACAAGGGGAAGGGACTGATTGGCCATCAGGACTAATCAATTTCGTTCCAATCAACTATTTTTTCTGATTCCAAAAAGGCACACATGTATCGTAGGTGTATTTTGGTTTGTTGATTCGTGCATGTTGACGTTTTTAATGTACGTAATGAAACCAAGTGTGCTATGTAATTCACAATTAAATTATGAAGTCTTTCAAACTTAAATCCTTTTTCCCAGATATTTCGATTATTAAATATTACGTAATGTTTTCGTGAAGGAATCGGTCCCACGAACAATGCAATCGGGACAACAGCGCGCATGGCAACCCTAAACCCAATTTTTTTTCATTTCGCTCCAAACAGGGTTGTTTGTGTTATTGCGTCGCCGATCTCACATTCTCTACTTTACATTTCGTTATCTTCTACAATTTCGGATTCCCAACTACGCGGACACTTCAAGGTATTACAAAAAAAACTACATGAAATATACTAAATCTTTATACTGAATTCTCAATGCATAAATTTTAAAAAAACTTAAATATAGAACAATTTTGCTGTTTCAAATGGTGATAGGTTTTTGTTGCTAATTGAGCTAGTGACATGTCCTATCGCTATTTGAAACGGTAAAATTGTCCTATCGCTATTTGGAACGGTGAAATTGTCCTGTCGCCAGTTCAACTGACCACAAAACCCTCTCGACACTGCTCCAATTGGCGACAGGGGATCCTATTGCCAATTGGAATCAACTGGTGACAGGACAAATTCGCCGTTTCAAACGACGACATAGCCTATTTTTGTAAAAAAAAAATCGACTATTTTTTGTAATTATCTTTTAAATTAATATTATTTAAAAAATTCCAATGTCATCCGGCTAATTTTCAATCCTTAGGACGTCACTGAACCAATCAACCTTTCTTTATGTTTGGTCAATACTGATGTGGCGTACCACGTCGATGAATACCATGCCATTTCACCATCTGTTGCCCATGTCACGTGTCCTGCCATGCCATCGAAATCTTCCTTGCTATTGACTACACTTGTACCTTCTCTAGTCTCCAGCCTTTTAACGAAGAAAAATCACACGGTTTGACGCAGCGTAGACTCAGTTGATCAAGTCGTCTCGTCACCGGCACCCGTACATAGCAATGCGGCCGCGCCGCAGAGACGAGGACGAGGACGAGGAAGAGTACTCTTACTCCTCCCCGAAGCCGCGCTCGTACTCCGTGGCGGCGGAGGCGACGCCGGAGCGGCGGTCCCCACCGCCCCCCCCGCGCGCCCCTCAGCAGCCTCGTGGTCAAGCCACGGTCGCCGGAGAACGGCGCCACCGAGCGCTGGCGCGAGTCCCCAGTCATGCGCCGCCGGCGTGACCCCTCGCCTCCCGGCCTACGGCGCCGGGAGCCGCGCCGAACGCCACCGCCTTCGGCGCCCAGGCGCCGCAGCAGCGCGTCCCCTCCTCCCCGCCGCCGCGGGAGCCCCCTGGGCTTTCGGCCTAGGTATCCTCAGTCGCAAGGTATGTAAAATAACCATGTTCTTACCTATTCTTGTGCCATTCTTATGGGTAGTTTGGAGGCAATGGTTTCCTCGTTGTTGTGGTGCTAGATTCACACGCGATGCTAATTTTGTCATGATAAATTATGGTTGTAATTCTGGATTAGCTAATAGCTAGTTAGATGTCACAACGTTGAGTTGCTATTGTACCGTACTAGCCTGTCTTTGCATAAGCTATTGTGTTAGATTTAGCATGCAAGGTTCTCGATCTCATGTGGGACTTTGATTTATTAAATCAGTTTTGGCAAACTAAAAAAGAGCATATTGCGTGCTGCTGGTATGTTGGGCATTATGCGTGGAATCCTCACAGAAGTTACTGAACATAAAACGGTATCTTGACTGGTGCAAATATTTTGTAACAACGACACAGACTTAATTCTTTGTCCTGTCTTTGTCATTTGCATGCATTAATTATCTCACCGTATCAATTATCGAATTGCACTGATTGTATACTGATGATAGACCGAGCCTCAATGAAACTTGTAAAACTAAAATACGGTATTCAGTTTAGTGTACCCAAAGGAGACTTGCCGCCCCAGCAGTGGCGGATCCAAAACGAAAATGATCAGGGGTCCCTGAGGCAAGATGGGTCACGTTCGGCTGAGGTGTGACTTGGGGTGCCCCCTCATGTTGGGTTAGGGGTGTCCACATTACATATACATGATTATATCCAAAGAAAAATGATTTTTGGACCTGGTGTCCTATGAACCCTGGTGTGCTACAGTAGATCCGCCCCTGTGGACAGGATGAAAATTACTCTTATAGCTAATTGGCATGGGGACAAAGAAGACTTCCATTTAAAGTCCAGTTGTTTTTTTTTCTATTTATGCAAAGGTAAACTATTCCTCGCTTGGGGGGGTTGAGTGAGCTAGGAGAAAAGAAATGATAGAGGGAATAAAATAAAGCTAATGTAGGGCCGGTGTGTCTGATATGTGGCCATGTGGGGCATTACATCTTCATGCAAGCAGTTTAGGCAAAACATTAAAAAAAACAAAGGAAAAGAAAAGCAGCCCAATGCCGGTCCAAAGGCTACAACAAAGCTTATACAATGTATGCAAAGTGATAAGTGCCTGCCTGGTTTATGAACTTTAGATCTGGGTGTTTTGAACTCTTGAACTTGTACCTATCTTCTGGGAAAAGAGCTGCATTTTATCTACGGGAAAACAATTTGTTGCGTAGAACTTTGAGAAAATATTAATAGAAACAATTCAAAATCTGTTACATTCATGTTTCCCCAGAGCATAGTAGGCACTGTTCTGTAGAATTGCTGTGATTGTATTCCTACTTCAAATGCTAATTGATTCCTTTATTTAGAGCGACAACGTGAAATTAAGTTATAGAATATAGCTACATTTAAGTAAAGCATATTTACTTGCTCACAAGGTAACTAATGTAATCTACAGTAATGTTACATATTTTGACAAGTTTGTTTTGTTGTCACGTGATCATGTAGTGTGAGGTGTGACTGGTGCAAAGTTTTAAAACCTATAAGCTCTACATGGGTATTCCTGTTTCCAAAGTTAACACTGCCGTCTGTCAGAAACCAGAATGTGGATGTCTAAGACCATAAAATATTCTTTGAAATCGTGGATATTATCTATTTTTTTTTCCATGGCTTGAATGTTCTGTGGAATGGTCAAGCACCACAAGGTTCATTGTATAATGTCTCTTGAAAAAGAAGGTTCAGTGTATAATGGTATACTGTATTCCCTGTTCTACTGTTCCAATTTCTATGTTGTCTAGCTTAGTTGCAGTAACATTTCAAGACAGGATTTTCTTGTTGACATTGGTATTGCAATTTACTTATTGAAATGTGTGTTGTTCTCATTGAAATATGTGTTGTTTGATGGGTTTGTATCCTATTTGCTGCCATTTTCTGCCGAGGCACCCTGTCTATGTTCAGATGTCACTGCTCTCTTGGAAATGTCTTGTTGCGCCATGCATTTTTGCAAGTTATGAGAAGTTTGGAGGTGTAAACATGAAAGAAAATGATGGATGGGATGGACACCTGAGAAAATTGCTATTGGTTTGATTTGCATGACCATCAACTTTCGATCAGTTACTTACAAACTTAAACATTGGATTTCATGTTAATCTAGGCCTAAAGATTTCATCTTACATATTTCTTTTTTAGAAAAAAGTGAGTATTGTAGAGATCATGTGGTTTGGTCCTAGTTTAGGTGATGAACAATTGGCATCGTTGTCGAGGAGTTTAGAGAGTGAATTATCTGTTTTGCAAAAGTTGGCCTGCATTCAGTGGCTAGGTGGTCTGACTGGCTGTGGCTGGGTGATCTGACCTCCGATGCAAGCTTGGGGTAAATAGGCACCAAACACTTGTGTGAGAGTGTTTGAAAATGTGTTTGCACTAAGTGTCATTGAAAATAGAAACTGGACGCGAAATTAGATAGAGTTTAACTGAAAAGTCTAGAGATGGGTGTTTTTGGTTTTAGGAAGAGGTCTGACCGGCCACTCTACGACGGTCAGACCGGCTTGGTGGCAGTGGTCTGACCGGCCATGGTGGTTCAATGCATAGTGCGGTTTGCTGAATTTTGGGAATTGGTCAAAAGTTATGGAATTGTTGTATTTGTGTTGCATGATGCATGTTTTGGTTGGCGTGGGTTAAGTAATCGATTTCTTGGTCTATTGTTGTGCAGGGTGTTAGATGTGTATTATTATCTATATATTTTTCCTGTTGTATAAGGAGTTATATATATATATATATAATACATGTACTTGTATATGTATTGATCTATTAGCCTCATGATAAATACAAGTGCTATTCATATCATAGTATTGGAGTAAACCTATGTTTTTTTTTCATCAAGCCGGCGCTAGTTTTCTTCCGACCTCTCTTGCTCCTTCTCTCGCTTCGTCACCGCCAAGAACTCTTCCGCCGGGAGGTCGCCTCCCGATCCGGAGACTCTCGGGGACTTCGCGTCGCCTCGACTTTGTAATGCAGCGGAGCTTCGGCGAGGTGCAGGGGATCCTGGAGCAGAACTGGGTGCTGATCCAGGAGATCAGCCAGAACCACGAGGCCCGCGATGCCAACGGCCTCACTCGCAACGCCGCCCTCATCCGCCGCCGCCTCCTGCCGACAGAGGCTACTGGAGAGGGAGACCACGAGGTGAGCGAAGGAGGGAGGTAGGCAACCGCTGCTTCTGTCGACGCCACCTTCGGCGACGTCAGCCGCCTCGCTCCATCGGTGCTGCCTGGTCGCCCGCCGAGTGAATCAAAACCGTATCGGTTTCTTATAACAGAGTTTTGGTTTTCCAAAAAAAAAAGTCATTCTCTTCGGAGACTGTTTCTGTTCCTCGTTTCTGTTCCTCGTTGTCCGGTGATCTTCGATAGCCTCAATTATTGGGACTGGTTTTAGCACAAGCACCTCCACATACGTGGTCAACGTCTTTGGGATTTTCTCACCGACGAGCTTTCTTGTCCGCCTCAACCTGTTCCACCTGTTGAGCTCGTGCTCCCGAAGAAAGCTTCTGAAGACACTCGTAAAGAGGCATCGGATGTTTTTGAGGATGCCATGGTCAGACTCAATATGCTGCCTACAAGCAGTGGCGGACCCATAATTTTTAGAATAGGTGTTCGAAGTTATAAAAATATTGTTCAATGTAAAACATAAATGTGCACAATAATCAAAGCACGATTTATTCGTGCTAATGACAACATCTCAAATAATTTAGTAAAATTACAAAATAATCAAGAAAAATTACAATTTAACTTGATTTTCATTCATGTCTTTCAAATCGACAAACTTCTTCATTGTTTTGAAGATCTGAGATCTACATTTCACAAAAAAAGACAAGATTTACCAATCACAATTCAAACTAAAACAAAATTGCTGATTTGGGCATTTGGGTTTGTTCTTTGCTGGTTTGGGAATTGAGGATCTGTAATTCGGATTGAACCCACATCTGCAGTGTTGAGAATTTGGGTAAGCCTTCTTGTGGGGAGCCACTGGGTTGTCACCGCTAGCTGCTGGCCCGTAGGGCTCCTCAGTGGCCCTCCTCACTTGACGGTCACCCCGTCCCGCTTCGCCGCTCGGCGGCCCAATGGTAACAGCCTGTCTGGTGACCGGCGGCCGACCTTGCTCCTCTGACCTCTGACTTGCTGCTGCATTTACATCGTCGTGGTCATGGGGTCAAGAAAGAGGGAGAAATGTGAGAGTTGGCTGATGTATGTTGATTGTTAGGGTTACACAGAGAGAGAGAGATGAGGGTAAGGTAGTTATGATCGCGATCCTACTCTTAGAGTCTTACGATTCTACGAACGCACGACAGCCTGTCGATCCAAATCTCACTGTCGATCCGATCCTACTCAAGGTAATTAGGATCGTGATCCTACTCTTAGAGTCTTACGGTTCTACGAACCCACGACAGCCTTTCGATCCTACTCGTAGAGACTTAGGGTAATTTTTTTAGAGGCCAGGCTTTACTGATATTTTGTTTTAGAACAAAATTTGTTGATATTAATTTCTGAGAATGAAACTATAAATAAACAAGGAGCATACAAAATATTGTATCAGTGTGGTAATGCTAGTACAAATATCTATATTATGGCATGGGCAATCTTGAGCTTGATAATGATAAGCTATTTTTATTCCTGGAGTATGTCTAGCTGCTTTTAAGGAACATGCAAGTGGTAAACCTTATAAGAATCATACAAACTTATAGTACAGATGTTAAATATGTGTATTTTTACAATTCCGTGGAATCGCCAATTCTACGATTCGATACTACGATTTCGATCCTACTGGAGGCAAATCGATCCAACTTAGGATCTCGACTCTGACTACCTTGGATGAGGGGGAATGACCTTGTTGTGGCTCGGCTGAATGATCCAATGCCCAAAGGGCAAAGACCGAAGGGCTTGTGACCATGGGCCGGCCATCAAATGGGCCAGTTTGAGGTTGTGGGGCACTAGAGGGAGATGTGATTTGATGAGCTGAGAGGAAGTTGTGGTCTGATTGGGCCAATTAAGAGTATATTTCATTATATATGTAATACGCATACTATACTGCGGATTTGTTTTTGCAAAAATTAATGGGTGTTCAGGTGAACACCCATGAACTTAAGAGGGACCGCCCCTGCCTACAAGACATGGATTGGTGAGGATGCCCGTGTCTTTGCTATTCTGGTTGCTAGCATGGACGTGCATCTCACTAGGGATGTGCTTGGCTTGGCTTTAGCAAAGTTGATGTGGGCGCATCTGCGCAACCGCTACGAGCCGTCTGGTGATTCCTTGTATCTTGTTGTTGTGCGTCAGGAGCAGTCGTTGCAACAGGGAGATGCCACTGTAGACGAGTTCTATGCCCAGTTGTCCGCGGTATGGCGTCAGATTGACTCTTTAGGACTGGATGTTTGCCACACTTGTCAGTGCTGTCAGCGTCAGCGTCTCACCTGGAGCTTCGCCGCATCTATGACTTCTTGACACGTGTCCGGGCTGAGTATGGGCAGACTCGTGCTCAGTTGCTGGTGCGCCGCCCTCGTGTGACTCTGTTGGAGGCCCTTGCAGCTGTTCGTGCTGAGGAGATTCGTCTTTGTGTTGCAGGTCTGCTGCCGTCACTGTCGTTTTCTTCGATTCTAGCAGCTCCTCCAGCTTCTACACCCGCTGCGTCTCCAACTACTCCTTCACTAGTGGTGCTTTCACCGGTGACAGCTGATGTTAGTAGGGAACTCCACTGCACCTATTGCAACAAGGATGGACACGTGGAGTAGTTCTGCTACAGGAAGAAGGATTTACGTCGTAGCTGGTGGTTCCTCCTCTCAGAGGAGCTCTGGTTTTAGTTGCCTACTGATTTATCATTTGCTGAAGGAAAATGTTATTAATGAAGAAGGTATTTGGTTCTGCTGACTTTGGTTCGAACTTCGAAGTGAATTGAGAAGCCAAGTTACTCCTTGATCTCTTGAATTGGTACAGAACATTTGGCACATAAGAAAAAATCCATGGAAACCTGGAGAATGGAGTTGCCTCAGTTTCTTATGAGATGTTCAATATTCGCTTATCCAAAGATATCTCGTTTGTTTAAATTTCTATGCATTTGCAAGGCACAAAATCATGTTTCAATCTGGGAGAAAATATGAACGGAAGAAATTCTTGGTAACTTGGAAATAACTCGGAATGCCATTAGTTCTTCTGATCTATATCTGGAAACTGGCCATTTGTTTCTTCTGCATGTAGAAACTGACGGTTGAAACTCTTTGTGGAAGATTAGATCATTAATGCTTCAGGAGACCTAACCTATATGATACGAAGTGGATAGAGAAGCACCAGGTTTTGGTGTTAATAGTCTACTTTTGCTCCTTTTTACAAGGCACATATGAATTCTGCATGACTGCAATGGCAATGCGGTTGGCTGCATTGTTGATTGTATTTAATGGAGATTGTCTGATGTAACGTTAAGTCTGGGGCTCTGGTGACATACACATAGTTTACTTTTGAGCTTAGTCTTGAATTCTGATAAGTGATAACCAATGCACACTAGTGAGGACTGATTTACAAATAACGTATTAACTCTGTGAAACCCTGGAACATTCTATTGTCCCCTGAGAAATGAGAATTTTAGATGTGTACCACAAATGAACCTTTGGATGCTTATGTATTAACTTCATCATAAGACAGAGAACAGATCATGTAGTTCTGAGTTCACCTAAAATTACAGTGTTGTTTCCTTGTCAGAGCTTATGTACGGATTTTTTTTCGTAATACAACTTTCCAACGCATTTGCTGAAAGCAATTCACCTTCAGGGGTTGCATATCTCATGAATGGTGCAAGTGCTACATTGCTGACTATTACTCTTTGTGCCTTTGTGGCTTGTAATGTTAACCTGGAATCTTTATTGCTCTCCTTTCAGGGTATGACATGCATGCAGGTTCCATGTCACCTCCACGCCATCGCAGAGTAGAAAGCAGCAATTTTGATGATGCAGTTGGTCCACGTTATATGCATGGATATAAACAGGGCAATAAGGGTGGTGGAAGGTTCCGAGATGTTTCTACTCCCTATGGAAAAGGAGGAAGACCGTATGGGAGAGATGATGGTCCTCCTGGAAAGGATTTTATCTATATTGATGGCGAATACGTGCACAGGAACGATCCAAACTTGTTACCAAGAGAAGGTGATTGGATATGTCAGAATCCCACGTAAGTATGCTGAGCATATATTTGTTTCATCTTTCCTGTTTTGATCTGGATTTTTTCCCGATATGTTCTGTAAATTTCCTTCTCATTTCCTTTTGATTTCAGTTGCGGAAATCTTAACTTTGCTCGGCGAACTCATTGTAACAACTGCAACAAGGACCGGTATGTGTCTGAAATAAACAAGCCCAGCTACAGTCCTCGCAGACGCCACTTCAACTCTCCTCCACGAGGGCCTCCGAGAAGGACTATTGGTCCACCAAGTGACCGGGCTCTGCCAAGGGAGATGACCAGGTACGGATCACCATCTTGTGGGTGGGGTGTGATCTCCGTGGATGATCCTAGGGACTATCCTACTAGGTCACCACCAGATCGCCTAGGACAAATCGCAGATCCTATGTACAGGGACAGGACGACCTTCCGGGAAGAACTTCAATCCCGGGACCGTGGGAAGTTTGGCTGGGAGGACCACAATCACAGGGAGCGTACGCGTGATGGATTGTATCTTGGCAGAAGAGGTCCACAATTAGGGCCTCCCAGGGGCAACTGGGGTGGCTTTCGCGAGAGAAGTCGTTCACCGGTACGTGACAAGCCCATGAAGAAAGCTTACATTGGCAGAGGCGGACTTGACCAAGGCTATGTTCATCCAAATGATGGCCGAGGGAGACCTCACAATTTGGATGTTGGCCATGGCCGTGGCCGTGATTACAGGCAGGGGAATGATCTTTTTCCTAGCCACAGTCGAGGCGACCGGCGTGTTTTTTCCCATCATCGCAACGGAAGCCACTGAGTTTTAATATAAAAAAGTGTACCTTTCGGTCGGATTTGGATTATTGGGTTGGATAAACTATTCTGAAAAAAGGAAAACCTAATGAAGAAATCGGTGCCTGAGGACGCCTGCAGCTTTTGTAATGTTGAACGTTTCCTACTGTGTAGTACCCGGTTGGGCGTTATAGTGGAACTTCTGCAATTAGATGTCTTTGTGAACTGGGCCGAATTTAAAGGGCAACGCTAGGAATGAATATGTTTGCAGTGGGTAACATGAACGCAATAATACCTTGGTTGCAGATTGTTTTCTTGTGTGGGAGTTCATTTCAGTTTTGCTGTATATAAATTGTTGTAGGCTTGATTAGATCCGCGTAGCAACTGTTCAGAAAAGCCTTCTGGACTGCTATACTGTTAGTACTACTCTGGCGGTGCCAGATGAATCTCTTTGGCTTTTAGGTGGTTTCGGTTTTGGTTCCGGGCAGTGTTACCGCCGCGGGCGGAAGCTGGGCCTCAGGCCTTTGGGGTAATAGTCCGAGGTCCAGTATCAAAATGTCACGTGAAAGTGTGGTTATAGCAAGTGTAAAGTGGCTTTGGACCAAAAATTGCTGGCCGGTCCGAGGGCTGGCCTAACGGCAGCCCCGCCCCTGGTTACCGCTGTTATATAGGATGGGGTGGAGACAGAAACTCTTGGGTGTGGGGATGTCTGGTTGTTCTTGGCAATGCATTTTGTGCTCCTGGTTATTAAAATGGATCGATCTGTGCTTGCATTGGTGACTCCTGCTGGCCATGCTGAGTAAACTTCACCGCGTGGACAGTGAAGGGTGGATGCATGCGCTGTTGGGCAACCACGCGGTGGGCGTACGCACGTTGCAACCAAAAGATCGTGTGTGACAGTGTGAGCACTTGCCCTGTTGAATACGTCGACGTTGTGATCATGTACTACGTCTCGTATTTGGCACTTACAGAATCTCTTTAGTGATTGTGTTAAGTGGAGTGATTACCGTGGAGTGGTATTTGGTTTCATGGAGAATTTTAGCTGTATCCTTTCTGCTTATCCTTAACTAGCTTAAGCTTACATTACATGCATGTACTAGAGGCTGGACTATGTAATTTTTATGCGACCATAGTAACTAAATTTCATTCAATTCATACACTTCGTTGTAAAAATTGCCAACAAAGAGGACTGTCAAAACTTTACATTTCCAAAAGAAACGGCATTGTAAAACAAAGTATGTGTTGGAATTAATATGGGCTAGGCTCAAATATTATATTCTAATTAATTCCTGGTAAATCTCAAAGGCTCATGTGCATGTGCTAAGCTGTTTAGTCCCACATGGACAGATGAAGGGGAGTTACACTAGTTTAAAAGGTGGAACGTGGTAGCCCCTCTTGTGGAATTGGAAAGAGACAACACGCGCGCGCTCGCTCGCCTCGCCGAGCCGAGCGGTGCGTGTGCGTGTGCGTGTGCGTGTGTAAGCCTTCGAGGATGAGGGTTAGGAGGCTGCTCTCCCGGTCTTGATCGTGACAGCGCCTCACGGATGGAGATCGCCAAAGACGACAACAAGCTTTGTGGAATTTACGAAGCGTGGAAGTGGAAAAACTTCGGGCCAAAGCCGTTCTCTCGATCTCCTTATATAGCCAAAAGACAGAGAGCCCAAAGGTCGCGAAGACCAAAGACCATCGATCACCATCAGGGCGATTGCCGATAGTCCAAAGGCCAGCAATACCATCAAGGACGATCGCCGAAGACCAAAGGCCAACGATCACTAGAAGACTAAAGGTCATGATCACCATCAAGGACCAAAGACTCTGTTCTTTTTAATGGCAAAAACGAAGAGACCGAGACCAACAGTCACCCTCAATGTCGGTCGCGTTTGATTTTGAATAGATAAAGAAAATCGCGCGCGCTGACTGACACGCCCACACGTACGCTTTACGCACACGCCTTTACGCCTTTGTTCTTTTTAATGGCAAAAATGAAGAGACCAGAGACCAGCAGTCACCCTCAATGTCGGTCGCGTTTGATTTTGAATAGATAAAAAAAATCGTGCCGCACTCGAAACGCGCTAACGTCTGGCGCACACGCACGCAAGACGCAAGACGGCCTCGGCGAGAGCGGCGGCTTGGCGTGTGTTGTCTCTTTCCAATTCCACAAGAGGGGCTACCACATTCCACCTTTTAAACTGGTGTAACTCCCCTTCATCTGTCCATGTGGGACTAAACGATTTTAGCACATGCACATGGGCCTTTGAGATTTACCAGAATTAATTAGAATATAATATTTGGGCCTAGCCCATATTAATTCAACAATCCCCACCAGATCTCAAGGACACATGTCAAATGCCTTGATCCACAGTATTGTTTTAATATACCAGTGTTTTGATGGAGACCGGTTAAGGTTGAACATCCACCTGGAACAGAAGCTACACTTATCCACAACTGCACAATGGACTAAGCCTTGAATTGACAGTTTTGTGTGAATAAGTTTCACTTAAGTCCTTAACTGATACTAGGCTGCCAGGCATCCCCTCGGATTGGAGCATATAAGTCATACTCCTGGCCTATTCACGAGCTTCCTAGAAATTACCATATTTCATAGACTGTGACTAGCAGTCGAGCTCATATAGGTGTGTTCTTTCAAGATTGCTCTGTAGGACAGCATCTTTGCTTTAACAAGCCACAGAACACATTAAGATAAAAATCAACCTGCCATACAGATTTAGGAGAGAATTGCATCTCCAATGGAGTGGGTCTATAAAGGTACTCTCCTCCCAGTTAACCAATAGCTTGTTTCGCCAATCCTACTTTACGGGATCTCCGATCACATAGGATGGGTTACCACTATGGTATAACTCACGTGGGTCTCAAACCCATCTCCCTTGATGCATTGTCTATCACATTTCGTGATAAACCATTTGTGAAGGGATCGCAGATTCTTAGTTGTTTGGATATAATCCAAAGCTATTACTCGGAGTTTCTCATTTTCTGACAGACTTGATCTTCTCTTCACATGTCTTGATGATTTCATATTATCTTTAGAATCGTTCACCTTGACAATCACGGTCGATTGTCACAATTCATCGAATAGCAGTCTTGGTTTTTCAACCATAAGCAAATCCATCAAGAGCTCACGAAGCCATCGGCCCGGCGATGGCGATATCTAATGTTGTGAGTTCTGCTTCCATTGTTGACCTCGTTAAGATGGTCTGCTTGCAAGACTTCCATGAAACAGCGCCACCTCCAAGTAAGAAGACATATCCACTTGTGGCCTTAGTCTCATCAGCATCAGATATCCAGTTTGAATCGCTATAACCCTCCAGTACCTTGGGGTACCCGGTATAATGAATGCCATAGCTCATAGTACCCTTTAGATAACGCATTACCCTCTCAAGAGCATGCCAATGATCATCTCCCGGATTGGAAACAAACCGGCTTAGTTTGCTCACAGCAAACGAGATATCAGGCCTGGTACCGCTAGCTAAATATATGAGTGAACCAATTATCTGAGAATATCTCAATTGGTCTCTGACTATTCTCCGATTCTTCCTAAGCAACATGCTAGGATCATAAGGTGTTGGAGAGGGTTTGTAGTCGCTATAACCAAAACGACTCACAACTTTTTCCACATAATGGGATTGCAACAATGTAATCCCACCATCATCACCTCTCAACAGCTTGATGTTCAAGATAACACCAGCTACTCCCAGATCTTTCATCTCAAAATTTTGAGATAAGAAATCCTTGACCTCCTTAATCACATTAAGGTTGGTCCCAAAAATCAGTATGTCATCAACATACAGACATAGAATGACTCCCTCGCCCCCACCATGGCGATAATACACACATTTGTCAGCTTCATTCACAACAAAGCCTGCAGATGTTAAAGTTCTGTCGAACTTTTCATGCCACTGCTTAGGTGCTTGTTTAAGACCATACAAAAATTTCAACAACTTGCACACCTTTCCTTCTTGACCATCTACTACAAATCCATCTAGCTGATCCATGTAAATTTCCTCGTCCAACTCTCCATTTAGGAAAGCCGTCTTAACGTCCATCTGATGAACGAGAAGACCGTGTGAGGCAGTCAGAGATAGTAGTACTCGAATAGTGGTCAATCTAGCCACAGGTGAATAAGTATCAAAGAAATCTTCGCCTTCCTTTTGGGTATAACCCTTGGCCACAAGCCGTGCCTTGTACTTCTCGATAGTACCATCAGGCCTAAGCTTCTTTTTGAACACCCACTTACATCCTACAGGTTTACAACCATAAGGACGCTCAATGATCTCCCAGGTTCCATTAGAGATAATGGAATCCATTTCATTCTGATTGCTTCCTTCCGATGATTCGCATCCGAGAAGCATACGCTTCAGAAATGGTACTTGGAGTATCATCCACAAGGTACACAATGAAATCAGGACCAAAAGACTTTGCAATCCTTTGTCTTTTATTCTTCCTTAGAGTTTCATTGTCTTCCTCCTCAGGAATTTGCTCAAGGGTTTGTTCAAAATATTCCATTGGAATGGCAGGTTCAGGAATTGTATCAGGTTCCTGACTCGATGAACTAGGCATATCTTTCATTGGAAAAATATCCTCAAAGAATGTAGCATCTCTGGACTCCATAATTGTACCAACATGCACGTCAGGTACTCCAGATTTCACCACTATAAATCTATATCCAACGCTATGGTGAGCATAGCCTAGAAAGACGCAATCAACGGTTTTTGGTCCAAGCTTACGCCTTTTAGAAATTGGCACATTGACTTTCGCCAAACAACCCCAAGTGCGCAAGTATGAAAGTGATAGTCTTTTCTTCTCCCATTGTTCATATGGGGTTATCTCTTTATTCTTTGTGGGAATCCTATTTAGGACATGCATGAAGTCAATATAGCCTCCCCCCACCATGCTTTGGAAAGACCCGCTGTGTCTAACATGACGTTAACCAAATCAATTAGAGTGCGGTTCTTTCTTTCAGCAACCCCGTTTGACTGGGGTGAATAGGGAGGCGTCCTCTCATGGATTATACCATGTTCCTCACATAATAAATTGAACTCATTTGAAAAGTACTCTCCTCCACGATCAGACCTAATCTTTTTGATTTTCCTTTCAAGTTGGTTCTCGACACGCCTTATAGATTTTAAAGTAGTGAAGAGATTCATCTTTAGTTTTCAAAAGATACACATAATGAGAACCTAGTGGAGTCATCAATCAAAGTCATAAAATATCTGTTACCACCTTTTGTCAACACACCATTCATCTCACACAGATCTGAATGTATGAGTTCTAATGGTGCCAAGTTTCTTACCTCTACGGCCTTATGAGGCTTACGAGGCTGCTTTGATTGCACACAAACTTGACATTTAGAACCTTTGGCAAGGGTGAATTTAGGATTAAATCTAAACTAGCTAACGCGTCATGCAACCAAAATTAATATGACAAAGTCGTGAATGCCAAATAGTAGTCTCATTACTCACGCAAACATGGTTCACAATATTATTACATAAATCTGAAAGAGATAGGCGGAACAAGCCTCCGCACACATAGCCTTTACCAACAAATTGTCCACACTTGGACATTACAAATTTATTGGACTCAAATACCGGTCTAAAACCATCTCTACACGAAGAGATCCACGGCGAGATTCTTATTGATCGATGGCACATGATGCACGTTCTTGGTTGCACAATCTTCCCAAGTAAACTTGGATCGGCCGTGCCAACACCATGAGCGATGGCATGTGACCCGTTCCCCATTAGAACAATTTGAATCCCGAGTGACTGGTAAGAAGAGAACAATAAAATATCAAGACACACATGTATATTAGCACCGGTGTCTATCCACCAATCGGTAGATTGACATACGGAAAAAACGATGAGGTAAATTACCATACACTGAAGTTCCCGTCTCAGTAGTACCAACAACAACATTGGCAGATTTGGAATTCTGCCCTTGCTGATTCTTTCCACCCTTGCGTTGGCTGCAATCCTTGGCCCAATGACCAGGTTCACCACAGACAAAGCAAAGGCTCTCCTTTGTGTTCTTCTTCTTCTTCTTGAAGCTTGTTGTTTGTGCACTCTTGTTCTTGCCTTTGAACTTTTGAGTTTGGCCATTCTTCTTCTGTACCATATTGGCACTAGAATGTCCCTCATTACCTCTAGTGTGTGTATCTTTTGCCCTCGCCTTCTCTTCAACATCAAGAGACCCAATGAGATTTTCAACAGAAAACTCTTGTCTCTTGTGTTTCAGAGAAGTAGCAAAATTCCTCCAAGAAGGAGGAAGTTTGGCAATAATACCTCCCGCGACAAACTTGTCCGGTAATACACACTTGAAGTACTCAAGTTCTGTGGCCATAGATTGTATCTCATGAGCCTGTTCAACTATAGAACGGCTATCAACCATTCTGTAGTCATGGTATTGCTCCATGAGATACAATTCACTGCCTGCATCCGAAACCCCAAATTTGGCCACAGTATGTTCAACAAAACATAAAATACAAGAACCAGTTTTCCATTCAACCGTTTAAAACTTCCATGAACTCAGGACCAACATAAACTTGCACCAAGATTTCGAAATATATATGATTGTGGGGATGTTTCCAGTTTTATATTATATTATGATAATTAATAATTCAAGTCACAATAGTAGCCTTCGACAACCGCCTCGTACTCCTAGAAAAGTTTGCCCTGATAGCGTTAGCTTAAATAGATATATTAATTGTAACGTCAGCTTGTTTTATTCAGTAATTAAAATTTGCTAAATTGAAATTTTGAACCATGCAAGAGGGCAACCGTATACAACCATGAATGAGAAACATGCCTATGTGACAGAAATTCGTAAATCATCTCACTTGTTGCTAGAGCCTACAACGAACACAACAATGGCAAAGAAGCACATTAATTGTTACATCAGTTTGTTTATCTCATAATTAAATTGATGTGGATTAAACCTCTAGATGATATTAAATCCGTAGGTTGTCCGATCTGATATATGGAGCACGAATTACAAGATGCAACTCGTATTTGGATAAATAAACCTCATACCCGCTCACACCATTGTACACAAACGAGAGACGAGATCAAACCAGATCAACACTCAAATTCAATTAATGAGATTAAACCTTAGTAGCAACCAGAGACCCTAAATGAGAAACTCTCAAGTACTCGTACACACACGATAATAGAGGTAAACCCTCCTGACGACACACCAAATAACTCAATTCATCATCTAAACTCTACCTTACAATGAACGCAACCCATTTGATTTTTATAGACGAGTCTAGCTCTCGGCCTAAGGCCACATGCACGCACACGACTCGGCACGAAGGCCCGCACGAACAAGAACTCTAAACCAAATTAGCAAAATCAAACAAATTTGTTCGGCCCTTCTACATCTCGTACCGAGCCAGAACTATAATACGTGATTAAGGGATCTCGTACTGCTGGTGAGCCCCACCCTAGTGCTCGCAAGGATAGGCAGGAACGAACCGAGAGAAGAAATCCACACCCAACAGAAATAACGCTGCCTTTATCTCCAAGATAAATCTGATTTCTTTCCTGCAAAACAAAGGTAACAAACTCGTTTCCTTGTACACGCATGGTAAAGAAACTTTCACGTTCCATCTCTGAGTTAATGTCCTTGATCTCTTCATGATTCCGTACCTTAATTTCCAGTAATTTGAGCTAGCTTCCTCATCACCTGCATGACTGGCTATTTCATTTTTTTTCTTGGAATCGGAATTGGATGCGAACAGTGCCGGATATGAATACGAATGTAGATAGTCTCGGTCACGAATACGGAGCGAATACATGCTGAAGGGAATACGGATTGTCTCAGTCATGAATATTTAGTCAGATATTACGTGAAAAAAACCATATATATCGCACATGTAAAGATCAATCAGCCATACTATATGTCCTAAATGCAACTACATTAGCAATTTAGCAAGCAAATTTAACCGCATCACACAATCACAACGGTTAGTTAAAGAAGTAGTAGCAAGTAGCAAGTCATAGTGATAGTAATACAAAAGATGTCCAAAATGTAACTAGTCAACTACATCACTGGATAGATACAACATATATAAAGCCTACGAACCAGTAGCAATAACTAGTTAGGGATACAAAGAACGTTGACTGGTCAGTTCCCGACCATCCGCCCGTCCGAATAAATTTGGATCTTATTTGGAGCGTGAAACTGGATATCCGGTATTTTTCTTGGATTTCAGATTCAGAGTCAGATATGGAAACAGGTTCGGAAAGGAGGTATCCATCGGATTCAGAGCTACCGGATAATTTATCGGATAGTATCCATAAACACTGTTCCGGATATCCGGTAAATTGTGAGAGCTGTCGGACGATTTGACTTATAATACTTAACCATCCATTGGTCCTAGCATCACAAATCAAATTTCCCCGCTCTCGGTGTAATATGTACCTTCCAGGATAGCGGTACACATAAACCTTCACAAACAAATATCAAATGCCATACACCATAAGATTACAATACCGAGTCTTAATAGATTACAAAATAATCAACATACAAGTTCATATTACATAATAGGCCCGACCGACCAAATAGAACATCCAAAAGATAGAGTACGCAGTGGAAATACAAAAGCCATAAGATGGCACAAAAGAAAGCCAACCGGCTACCCTTACCCACAAGGCAACCGACCAGAAACCTGCAGAGCTAGTCGTCGTCGTCGTAGATAGTCTCACATTGATTGACCCCTTGGGGTCAACCTCCTCTGAACAAGTGGACAATCCGGTTAACTACAAAGTTGTACTCGCAAGTCTTACAAGCAACAAAATATAATAGATGCATTCAAGTATCAAAAAAAGGCTACCACACAAGACAATTTTCAGCATAAAACAACATTTCATTTGAGATACAAGTAGTAGATTGAAAGGGCAAGTGAGCAAATATTTTTAATACTTTAAATAACAACGGGTAAATAACATTAGACAACATCTGATCAACAACAGGTGGCTGCCCCTGCAACTCACAAACATAGCATGAGAACCACTCTCAATACCGCCCAATCAAGTTTTAAGTTTTGAATTCCAAATTGTTAAGTCTAACTCTTGCAAGTCCAATTCCAAGCATGTCCATAACCTAGGACGAGGCTATTCGAATATATTATACCCTGCAGGGGTGTACAAATGTACCCACACGCCAAACCGCCCTTTTGCCAAGCTATAGAGCACACTTCCTTAGGTATGCCGGCAAGGCTAAGTCCTACGAGACATTTCCAATATAATGTATTAACTACGAACCGCCCGTATGGGTGAAACCCTCACTACATAGTGATTTCTTTTTCTTTTAATTCCCAGTTAAAATCCTACTGACATGTGAGGCTCACTGTCATAGACTAGGTTCATGACAATAGTGCATGGACTAAAGTCCATGCACTCGATCCACCGGTCCATGGACTACGGTGCGGTTTCCTGTACACTTAAAGCCCTTAGGGTCGCATGTCATACACACAGAGCATCATTAACTCAACCATTACAACAGCTAATCAATGCTTAAAGTCTTAACGACAGAGATTTGATCCTAATGATCACACTACAGTGCTGGTCGGCATTCCGACAATAGGGTAGCTCTCGCCGCGAGCTCGCTTGGCATGCCACCAGCGAGGGAGGCCATGGCGATGCCGGCCAAGGGCCAAAACAGCACCGCCTCACTATTGCACATGTGAAGGTGCCGACGGCGATGGGCGGGACAGCGTGTAGCGGCGGCGCGATGCAGCGAGGTGGAGGTGAAGCTACGGTGAAAACGAAAACCACAATATGGCTGCGCCCTTAGCGAACTAGCATGCACATAAGTGACTAGAGAGTTCAGGGAACCTACCAGAGTGTCACGGAGAGGATGAGCTAGCCAGAGTTGCACTAGCGACGTTCACCCATGACAGTGACGATGAGGTTGACGAGGTGAGCTTGGCTTGAGCGAAAGGAGACACAATGAAATGTCGGGAATGCTTAAGTAAGCTAAGGAGATGGTGCCATAGTACGAAATTGGGGAATGCCTCGCCGTGCCGGAGGTGGAGACGAAAGGGGAGCATCGGCCGTATTTGGAGAAAATTCAAGATCCACGGGCTCTTGTGAATAAAACTGAAATCAATTAAGGGAAACACTTCCTTTTGCCCAAGAACACATTCTGACACGAAAAGGGAAGGAAGAGCCTCATCAGGGAAAAGGACAGTGTGGAGGCACGATTGCGAGCGTGCTCCGGAGAAGACGATGGTGAGCTTCGCGTTCCGGGAGCTACACAAGAAGGCAAGAGCTCGGATTAGCCAGGATGAGTGCGGCGAGGAACGTAGACGGTGAGGGACAAGACGGCGATGATCTTACCCGAGAGGAGTGCAAGAACTTGCCTCCTTTCCCTCGATCACCGAGAGGGAAAGTGAGAGCCAAGGGTGAGCGAGGGCGATATATAGCACTCCAACGGCCGGGAAGGAGATGGCGTGAGTAGGCAACGTCGAGGATTGGTTCACTAGGGCGGTGGCTTCACGGAGTTACCACGCATGGACAGAGAAGCTCTGGCGTGCGCTTCGCGTGGTGTGTGGCTGGCGCCGTCGCGAAGGTGGGCGAAGGAGCCGAGTGGGGATCAGGGGTGGCGATGGCAATGATGCGGCCTTGATCGGTGAATGGCTCGGGTCAGAGAGTTAAGTCGGTTGAGTCCAGTCAAGTGGTTCAATCGGAGCCTGGTTTGAGTCGGGTGCGGTCAAAGTGGTTGGGTTCGGTCAAACCGAGCCACACTGTTTGATCGATTCAAAATCAAACTCTTCGACTTTGACCGATGCTTAAAAATAGCAAATAAAATTCTAAATTTATGATTATTTTTTTTTTGCAAAGGTGCTCCTCAGGTTACCTAGAACACAAAAAAAAAATATAAACCCATTGTTCAAGTTTTATTTTTCTTCATTTAAATCATTGACAGAAGGACCTTTTGAAAAGGGTTTGAATTTTCTCAGGGTTAAGTTGGTGTCTAAAAATTTGGGAAATTTCCTATTTATTCAAGATAAATATTGTAATGTTTAAATAAATTATTTCCCAGAGGTCTTCCCAAGCATTTATTTCTGGTTTTGTTTGTAGCTTCAATTTGAGTTATATATTTTTACTTTGATTTGAACTTTTTCAAATGAAACAATTTGCGCAAAAGCTCCAAAAATCCTATGCATGCTCAAAAGTTTTTAAAAGTTCGCATTTTTATACATTTAAAATACAAACCCAAAATTTGGGATGTTACATACATAAACTCTAGGCCCAGTGGGCCGGAGAGAGAAATCGGCCCACGAGGCTTTCTAGTATTTAATTATTTTTGTTTTTTTAGAAAATACAAGAAATCCAAATAAGCCAAGAAAAATAGCAAATGAACTCGGAAAAATTTCAAAAAATTTATAAAAATACTTTTGAACATAAGGAACTTAAATAAAATACTTTTGAATTTAATGAATGTTTGATTTATTCATATTAAATTATTTTAATTTCTGAAAATTTTATTTAAGCTTTGTTAAATTATAGAAAATCATGAAATTTTTATAAAACCTTATTTTAAATAAAATATTTTGAAAAACTCAAAATTGGGATGCTACAGACTTGCTACTATCCACTCGGTTTGCACCCCTATGTAGAACTATTCCTGGTTCCATCTCGCCTCCTCTTGGGTCCCAAACACATGCCCCGCATGCACCTGCACATGCACACACATGTTTTGCTCCTTGGGTACCATGCCCATGTGTTAGGTTTTCTTCACGCATGGCACAACCGTCTTCTCCATGCGCGATTGTATACACATGCGCATGTACTCCTCTGGCACATATGAAATAATAGAAACACACGTTAAATAAGTAGAGCGTAATTGGACCGCATCATAAATTCTGTTAAATTGAAATTTGAACCATGCAAACGGAACGTATACAACCACAAGAAACATGGCCGTGACACAGAAATTCGTGAATCATCTCACATGGGATATTAATGGGCTACTGACAATAAAAAATTATAAGTAGACCAAACAAATATGCTGAGTAAAAGAAGTACATGCAGAGAAATATGGCATTCCTGGGTTGAATCACCAAGTCATATTATAAGCTTCCCACTAGTGTTGTTGAATGATACCTTAACAGTCTTTGAAACATTGTCATAGCATGCAATTTTGGTTAAGTGTTAGCTACAGACTTCTTCACCATGAACCATACATCGTTATTATCTGAAGTAAAGTGAACAACAAAGATAAGTCTACAGAGAAGAAAATGTGAACAACAACTCAGCATAACCTTTTCACCAAAGAAAATCTGGGTGAGGGTTGACATTGGGTGAGCATGAGAGAGAAAGGGGGTCGAGACCGATGCACATGAAAGGGGGTCGGCTCGAAGCTACCATCAACCCTCGATATTTGGTCCAATGCTGTAGGCCAATCTGAAGGTGGCCATGTAACGCGCTCTACATGCACCAGGTACAGCTGCACACGTTTGGCAGAGTGAAAGGAAAGAATTTTTTTAAATAATATTATTTTAAAAGATATTTACAAAAATAAATAGCCAGCGTAAAAAATTACAAAAATAACTCCCTATCGACAGGTAACTATCGTCAGTTGAATTGGTGACAGAGACCCTCTTGCCCTCCTTTTGTCGAGCTAGGTACCTGGCGACAGGAACCTGTTGCCATTTGAATTGGCAACAGGTACCACAAACCCTAAACTAATTGGTCTGTTTGTGATTTTTATAGATTTTCAATGGTACGAAATCTGTTAGACTCACAGTAACATTTTGTGATCGTTGTATGTTGTTTTAGTGCGGTGAATTTCTGAAGAATTTTTCGAGAACGATTGAGGTATCAATGATTCGTAAGTAAGAAGGTAAGTGATATTACGATGCGCCCGAGAATTCATACATGGTGTAGATCTTTGGAGAAATGACCTCTTGCATAACATTGGTCATGTACATGCACTGCATATTATGTAAGAAAACAAATGTGAATTTGCCATTACTATCAAAACTACGACAAATCACACTGATATTACATAACATTCAGCAAAACGTCGTAACACTTAATTTGTTTCAAATCAAAATGATAATTCAGAACATTGGCAATAACATATTATTATTGTTCGTGCTTTCTCGTGACCACGACCTCAACGTCCCCTATGTGGACTGTCTCGAGTCGGGTGACCGGATGAGGTCCCTGCAACGACGTCCGGAGTGCCGATGTCTCCTTCGTCCTGAGGATTTCTCGTGGGGCATTTCTTGAAGGTGTGCCCAGACTCCCTGCAAATGGAGCACTACTTCGTACGACGTCCGGCTTCTGCTTCATCCATATCGTTCCTGATGCGTCGTACCTACCGCCGACCAACCTTTCCCTTGAGCCTATGAATGTCCGCGGCCCAAATTAGTTGCTCCCAGGTCGGATGGTCAGTGAAATGGCTAACCACGGCATAACCACACATCTCTTCACTCCAGGTTTGCATCACCGCCTCCTTGGTAAAATAGTCAGAGAGGTACTGGCTGGGATACTGTGCCACCGTTGAACATGCGGCCATGACATGGGAGCAGGGCCTATGCAGAAGAAGGGGCTTGTTGCAAGTGCATATGCAACTACTGCAGCGTAGCCTGCACTTGTGGGTGACCCTCTCGCGGTTCGTCTTGTAGCGTCCTTTATCCCTGCACATTATCTCGAAGCGAAGCTCCCTTGTGCCCATCTTGAATGCCCGGTACATCTCACCCTTCTTGCCCTTCTCCTCTATGTACTTGGTGACCATGGCGGAGTAGAATACTCTATCATTTGCCATGGCGAGCGACGCGTTGTTGCCTCTGTCAACAAAGTAGTTCGTCGTACTACGGAGAATTGCCTCCACAATACCAACCAAAGGGAGGCACCTTACACCGCACATGACCTAGTTGTACACTTCGTCTAGATTGGTTGTCATGACACCATATCGAGCACCATCCCTGTCATGTAGCAGCGATCACTTCTCCTTAAGCTTGTGCTCAATCTAGTCCGAGAAGCATTTCACCTGCTCCCCTGTACTCCTCGTCAATCTAGGAGCATCTGTGGGTAGCTATGGCAATGCTTCGAGGGTCTGGTCAGCGCATGGGGTGGCCCTTCTCGCTACCTCCCATCTGTTCATCTGGGTCCGCTCATCCAGAATCTTCTAGAGTACTTCGAACTTTCGCTGCTGGTTCTGGTTGCACAGCTGCTTGAACAAGTTCATCAAGTCCTTGTTGCGAAACTGCTTGTAAAAGTTTGCACCCAAGTGCCTCATTCACCACCTGCTCTGCAGATCTGGCCATGGAAGTGGTACGTTCTCTCCTTGTTGCAATTTGGGTTATTGCCTTGTGCAGTTCAAGATACCGATCATGTATGAGGCATACGTTGGGACGGCCCTTACACAACAGAAATCCTCATACTCTTCGGGAACCACAACCAGCTGTTTGTATTCTTGCTTTCAACAAAAGTGAATGCCACGGGAAGAACTTGATTGTTCCTGTCCGTCGCTATTGCAGTCAGTATCTGGCCCTTATACTTTCCAGTCAGGAATGTGCTATCTACGCACAAGATTGGACGGTAGTATCGAAATACATTAATGCATGGACCAAAGGCAAAGAATACTCGCTGTAGTACCATCTTATTGGCCCACTTTAGATGTGTGACGTCTTGAATATTGATATGAGTGTCGAGATTCCTGTCTTGTATGACTCGAAGTTGCCCGGGGAGGTTGCGATAGGAATTCTCGAATGTGCCGAACCTTGATTCTAATGCCTTCGCCCTCCAAGCCTTGGCATAGCTGATTGTGTACAGGAACCGTGACTCAATCGTCCAAATGATGGATCGTGGCTCAAAATCTAGATTATCCATGATCTCACTATACATGAGGTTGGCGATGAAGCCTGATGACAGGTTCCGGTGGGACTGCACTGACTCAGAAATAACGCATATATGAGGGACCACTATAGAGTACTTCCAGTAGGTGTCCCACCTAGGCTGAAATGCGTGCACTCACCAAGGGCATCCTCTATGCTGCACTTCACGTCGTAGCATCTTGGACTTGACGACTATGAATGTACGCCGCACCGATAAGGCTCAGAATTTGACCATCTCCTGTATGGTCTCCTTGCATTTGTACATAGCTCTTAGCTTGACCTCGCTCTGGTCGTACTCCCACGGCACATGGGAGCCTTCATTGACGACGAGGTTATCGAACTGGTATGTGTTCCACTCGGATAGAACTACCTGCTGGTCCACATCATCTTCGTCGTCGGAACCTTCATCTTTAGACAGTGCCATATAGTCCTGGTCTTTGAGATCCATCCTTTGCACTACGGCTTCCACCTCCTCACCCTCATCAGCAAGACCACTAGCTTGCCTAATCAAATGAGCTATTTCCACAGGGTCTTCATCGGCAGTATTAGCAACTCCGGAAGCTTCAGCCATTGTGTACACCGCGCTGTGGCTGGAGTCCCCGACTTCTTCTTCAGCGTCAGCACCCCCTTCTTGTTCAGCCGCAAATGGAGGAGAGGCCTTGGCATATGCCTGGGCCAGAAGGACCAATTTCCACCCTCCCTCCCTCGCCATGTGCACATATGACTGCTATGAATTTATTCCCTTCAGCTGCACTAACTCCCAATATGTGGGCTGTGCTACCCGCGGGGCAAGGCAACTCAATCTCAGATCGTACACATCACGGTCCACTTGGAATGTGTGGAACAACCACCATATCACAATGCCCCATGTACGCTACTCTGGTCTTGGCAGGGGCACGGTCGCCGATTGGAAATAATGCAAATCAATCCCCTCGAGACCCTCCATAATAGTCCCCTGACCATAGTAAATTTTGAAATTGGCGACGTTTGACATATCTAAAACTAGACTACCCACCGAAAAGTATTATATAAAACATACTGCACTACGTAACCGTACATCTAAAGCTATATAATTCATTCGGTTAAAAAAATTACCCGAGTGGGCGGGGGCGAGGCGGTAACCGCTAGCTTCTATCCTCCCCTCTACTCCTCTCTCTTCTCTCCTTCTCTTTTTTCTGAATAAAAATGAGTCATGTGCCGAATTTTAGGGTTTCAAGAGGTTTTTATAGGGTCACGCTTCCCTGTCGCCATTTGAACTAGTGACTGCTACATGTCGCCATTTCAACTAGCGACGGCTACCTGTCGCCATTTCAACTGGCGATAGGGAGATGTCACCAGTTCAAATGGCGACAGGACCCTATGCTGGTTGGTGTGTTTGTGATTTTTGCAGATTCTAAATGGTACAAAATATGTTAGCGATGCGCTAGCTGGAAGGTAAGTTATATTGCGATGCGCTAGAGAATTTTGTGAGGACGATTGAGGTATTAATGATTCGTTAGTAGGAAGGTAAGTTATATTGCGATGCGCTAGAGAATTCACACACGGTGCATAATATTGGAGAAATGGCACAACGAGAACAACACGACAGTTGATCCAACAAGAGGGGTTGCATGGTACGCAGGCTAACGAATCAAGGACGGTACACGTATGTCTTTAGGGAATTAGAAATACATTGGACACATGGACGAAGAGGGTCGGACTACTGTGTGGACCGAGGTTATTTGCCATTCCTTACGAGCTTGGCGTTGTACTCCTCGCCGGCCGCATTGGCCTTGAACGTCATTTCCCTCTTTTTCTCATGCTCCCTCTCACGAGCCTCGCGCTCCCAGCGCCTGCACGCCTCGAGATGGGCCTACTCCTTGCGCCGGATATGCTCATTGTGCTCTTCGGTGCAGTGCTCCTCCCTCATCTCGTGGTCCCTGTTGGCATCCCACTCCTCGCAATCGAGAGTCCACTAGTCGTGTGGGTGGATCTCTTGGTCGATCCACTTGCGGTAGCCACATAGCTCCGCAAAGTAAGGGGGGTGAAGGCGTAGAAAGAGGGTGGTGTGGGGTGTCCCAATGCAGAATCATACACGTGGTCGCGGTTTTTAAGCAAAAAAGAGATATCGAAACACGAGACTAGCATAATAATAGTTGTACAGAAATTAATATTTACATAGCATGACTGATATTTGGAGGAACAAATATCTACTGGCAGCCCCTCTTGGCGCGCACCCCACGTGTCGCCCCTGGCATTGCCCGGTGATGGTCCGAATACGTCAGAGGATCAGGCTGCCTCACTACCCAACTGACACGAGTAGCCTGAGGTGGTGTCGCGAGGGAGGATCCTGTGTCGGTTGGGTCAGTCCCGACGCACCGTGCAACGGAGAAGCCCCAATGGAGAACTGGGTGTCACGTCGGTCCAAGAAGAAGTCCTTGAGGCGTGCCTCATCTTGCGACAATGAATCGTCATCCCAAGCCAGTGGTTGATCTGTGACTCTGACAAAGGCGTGCCCCAACAACTCCGCGCACTCCTGCCCCACGTACGGGTGGAGCTTAGGACCTGCAAAAGAAGATTGTCGTTAGTAACTAGTGGGGTTCGAAATGAAGAAGCATTACATTACACACGTAATCATGGCGAAAACCACGAAAAAGGACGTTACGCAAGCAAGCAAGATGGTTATACCTAGTGGCACAAAGTCGTGCCCCGATGACTCCGCGTACTCCTGCCCCGCGTGTCGATGGAGCACAGGACCTGCAAGAGAAAATTGTTGTTAGTAACTTGTGCGGTTCGAAATAAAGAAGCGGAAGTGAATGTCTCATGCTCACCTCCAAAATGTCCCATGGTGCTCCCACCACGGTGCCACAAAGACATGCCCGCCACGTCTGGGGCAGGAGCCCGTGGCCATGAACCACCTCGGCTGACCCCTCGTCCTTGTACTAGTGGGTCCACCAGGTCCCTCGACATGCGACAAGTCACGATCTGTATGCCTTGTTTCGCGGCCTTCATGATCTGCTGCAGGACCCCTCTGGTGTTCCCCATCGTCATCTGCTACACGAAGGCTGCCAACTCGAGAACCTCCCGGTGTAGATCCGTTTGCACAAGTAATGAACTTGTTGGAAACCTAAATCTAGCAAATTAAATATGAATTAAAGACCGTTCAATACATACGGAGTGGTGGAAAGCGGAGTCCGGCTGGGTGGAGTACGTGTCGGACGTCACAGCCTCGTGTCGTGATGGGTCGACCACGACCCAGACGCAGCGAAGCCTCATCCAACTAGCGTACAACTCCATGTACTGCTCGTACGTCTCGGGCTCGTAGGGAGCATCCGTACACCGGATGTAGTCGTCGTACGCACCACTCCAAGCCTCAACCCAGGAGGACATCTTGTCCAACCAGGACATCATGCCACGTACTCCCTTCCTAGTGTACCTGTGGATGGCAAGACGATTATTTGGTCGGCACGTAATGCACATTGTACAAAAGAAGTAAAGCGTGAACTTACGCGTGGACATGTGCTAGCACCCACATCCCCCCAAGGGGCTGGGACCTCCTGTCGCAGACCGAACTAGTGCATGACCCGCTGCACCTGGTACTCCTCCACAAAGACAACATGCACCAAGGCCCTCCGCGTGTACCAGCACACGTAGTCTCGTGTGCACAGACTCGACAGTCCTTCAGGCGCACGCGCGTTCACCCTCTCCTGAGTGTACGGTGTCCAGATGACGCAGTCATCGGTCAGCTGATCGAACATCGCAACGTACTCTGGGTAGGGCCCCTGCTAAGGGTGTGTTTGCTTCGTTGAATCATTTGGTCCTGAACCATCCGGTACGGGAAATGAGCTCGTTCAGGTTTTTGGTTGGTTGAATGGAACCATACCATTAGGGATGAGATGGTTCAAGAAATGAGAATATCCCATGTTTGTGCTGTATCATCCCGTTCGGGAAAAAAATCCCGAACCACGCCGTTCACTCGAATTCCAAGGCGCGCATGGAAAAAATAGTTTGATTTACGAGCTTCAAATGACCATATTTCCTAAACCGAGTATCTGATTTGTGATCCGATTGAACCATTGTGTTCCTTGTCATTTAATCAACAAAACAAGACCACTCTTGGTATATTTTAGTGCAAAAAATATCATGTGGGCCCCACATGTCATAACATCCCAAAGTTTAGTGCAATCCAAATACAACCTCATTCATCAAACCAAATACCATCTTGAACCAACCAGAACCATCCTATCCCACCAACCAAACAAAATCATGTATCATCCTATCCCACCAACCAAACACCATACTTGTATCATCTCATCCAGGATGATCCCATCCTACCTGTACCATCCCATCCCATTCAACCTCATCCCACCAATCAAACGCACCCTAAGTGATCGGTGTGTAGGTGACATGTGCAATAGAACGCCGCAAACTTAGCACATGAAATTGTGATTACAATACGAAAAATAATAAATGATTATGAAACTAACATGCTGGCGGCACCACACCGTGCCCATGGTCGGCCGGTCCATGTTGTCGTCTTGGGCGTACAAGTCGACCGCGTACACTCCCAAGTCCAGTTGTGGTCGTCCGACCTGGAAGCGCTCGAAGGACCACAGCTACAGAAGTAGTGGGCATCCGGAGAGGTTGGAGCTGTCTTGTGCCGCGGTGCACGTGTTGCCTGCAGTCTTGTGAGACGTCAGCGCCGCGAAACGTAGGACCCTGGCGAGGGTGGATCTCGTCCACCGGCAAGTCCGCTAGCTCATGTGTGTACCAGACGTAGTGCTTGTCAACGCTGTTGCCGTGGGACCCCAGGAACATGACCCACCCAAACAGCCACAGCAGGTAGGCCTCGAAGTGCCTCCTAACAATGACGTCCCTTGCATTCTCCGCCATACACTCGGGCTGCAAGAAGACATGTACATGTCAACAAGGTTCACATATAAACTGATGCGAGAGAACAATAGTTACGAAGACTTGTGTAGAACTGACAGATCCACCTCAACGTCGGCCCATGCGGGCTGCTGAACTCCATGTACCCGCTGCCCGACGGTGGCACATCGTGGAACCTCGCTAGGAAGTCTGTGCGCCACGTGGTCGGGATGTCGGACGCCGCCATAGGGAAGCTAGGAAGGAGATGTCCTGAAGGGTCGGCGCCATCTCCCTGCACGGAAGGTGGAACATGTGCGTCTCTGGCCTCCAGCGATCAACTAGCGCCGTCAGCAGGGCCTAGTCGTAGGGAAAAAAACCTCGACGGACGACCAGGACTAAGGCCTGTCGCTCCCAACCTGCGTCGAAACGATTAAGAACAAACATGACTGCACGCAAAGTAGTCAGACCGCGATTGAGTGCATGAAGGTCAGAACTACACGTACCTCGGAACCCAGTCTGGGTGCAGCCTCCATGCCTTGATGGGTGTGCGCAGCCGCAACACGCCAAGCTCAATCGGCGCCTCGCCCTTTTGGGGGAGCATGGTACTAAAGCGGCTACGGTGATGCGCGTCAATCTCCGAGTCAAGAAACTCGTAGTAGCCTGCGTTCGCCATACCTACAAATTAAGTGCATGCATTGTAAAGACTACGAAACATGTACAAAAACCAAAATTTCTACTTTAAAAATAATTTTTGGCGTTAACAGAATAATTACCACACAAAAATGTAAACTAAATTTAGGCTACTCAGCAATTTAAACAGATTTGTAATAGGGTCTTCCAATTTAGAGGATATTTTTAAATATTTTCCAAGTGCACATATAAACAATAAACAAAGTTCTTCCTATTTTTCTAGTTCCATAGTTTAAAATTAATTTTTGACATTAACAATATAATTATCACGCACAAATCGGAAGCTAAATAAAGCTGGGATTATTTTTTACATATTTCTAATAGGTGTCTTCCTATCTCTGCTGATTTATCCTAAAATGTTCGACTCTTGTAACATTCATAACATGTGTACGACGAGCTACACTATACACAGCTCAAATAATGTAGTACATAATTTGACTACAATTATCTAATCTACTGAGTTCTATATCGCTATTCTACTGAATTCTATGTACTTAATTCTACTCGCTATTGTACTTAATTCTATGTCGCTATTCTACTGAATTATATGTACTTAATTCTAGTTAATTCTACTTGCTACAGCTCAAATGATGTACTTAATTCTACATAATTTGACATAATGTACAAAGTTGCAAAAAAATGTACCTACAAGTTGGTCGGCCGACCGGATCTGATGCTTTGTCAATCTCTCTCCTCCGCGACGAACTAGCAGAGCTTCGCTAACTTTCTTCTCTCCCTCTCCTCCTCTCTTTTGTTTTTTTTTTGGAATTAAAATGAGTTTTAGAGGATTTTTTTAGGGGGTTTTATAGATGGCATCCTGTCGCCGGTTGAACTGGCGATAGGAAGTTGTCCCCAGTTCAACTGGCGACAGGTAGCTGGACCGGCAATAGGGGTCCTTGTCGCCAGTTCAACTGGCGACAGCTGTCGCCAGTTGGGAGTCATTTTTGTAATTTTTTTGAGTCGGCTATTTACTTTTATAAATATCTTTTAAAATAATATTATTTTAAAAAAACTAAAAGAAAATCAAAAGACACAAAGACGCTTCTCGATTGTCTCTTCTCATTCAGTCGCCCTTTGGGCCCCACCAAATCTAGAACCTTTCTACAGAAAATCTGAAAGATCACTATTTCCGGTGGAAATGTCATTCTCCCCGCGTTTCCCGACCGCACTCTACCAACCGTACACACCTGCGTGGCTCTCAAATTTTCTTCTTGCTGCTTTCTTTCGCTGCTGGTCAGTCAGATGGGCCGAATCGATGACGCGCATGCATCCTCAGATTTTTGCGCTTCTCGCGATAGCGCAGTCTGCACTACATTGTGCACATTACATTAGGCCGGGCCACTCTTGAGTCTTGCTCACTCATTTTCTTTCTTCCCCGTTGCCTTGCTTCTCTCGTCTTCATTCCTCTCCTGGAGCTGCTTCGTCTTGGCCAAGCTTGTGGTGCCACCAGGGCTTCCTGGCGTCGACTCCCCTTTACCCTACTCGGCCTGGCGCCGTTCGGCTCCCTGCGCCGCCGCCTTTAGCCACACCCTAGCTCGTCTCGCCCGGCCCACTTGCGCGTGCCCCTGGTCCCCCCCTGCGGCTTGGCCCCCGTCTACTGCACCAACCTGTGCCCGCGCCCGTGGTTCCGCTCCCTAGCTCGATCGCTACTTTGGCTCGGTTAGCCTACTTCTTGGCGCCGTTAAACTCCTCGTCGTCGCCGCCTTGGCCTACAACCAGCCCATCTGCCCGCTTGCGCATGCCTGGTTCCCCCATGAGGCTCGACCCACACTGTTGTGTCTTGATGCTGTGCCCACTAGCCGTGGTTCCTCTCCCTAGCTCGATCGCTACTTTGGCGGTTGTCTCGCCGTGCCCAGCCCTCGGCTCCTTGAGCCCCTGCGCCTCCCAACTCTCTTGTACTCTGCGATGTTCTCCTTTATTCCCTGATTTGCTGCCTCATCGATTCAATCATTTATCTATATCGATTTGTCGGCCAGCCTGTTTCTTGGCTCCTTAAATCATCGGATTCGTTTTCTGATTTGTCGATTTGGCGAATTCATTTTCTGATTTGTCGATTTGGATCATACTTTATAACCAGCCTCACTTATTTGCCGCCTCATCGATTCAATCATTTATCTATGTCAATTTGTCGGCCAACCTGTTTCTTGGCTCTTTAAATCGTCGGATTCATTTTTTTGATTTGTCGATTTGGCGGATTCGTTTTCTGATTTGTCAATTTGGATCATACTGTATAACCAGCCTCACTTATTCCTGAGACTAATTCCACCCTTCCTTTTTCTATTATTGCTTGGTTCAAATTATTTAGTTGGGTTACTATGATAATTTCAATGGCAGGTCAGCAAGGGAGCCGTCACACAATGGGTTGGAAGTGCCTTTCTTTGCCCTTCTGTTGCTAATCGTCAGCTAGGGAGCCGCTCAAACCAGGTGATGAGGACATCAACCCTAAGGATGCAATCACTGCTTCGATCCGTTGCACGACATCCTCTACTTTAACCACATCTTCTCCGATAGGACTTTCAGCTACCGCACTACCATATTCCCCAGTTGGACCGAGCTACATCTACTCATACGAGCCGAGCTTGGTCTACATGCCATTGTTCTATGTCTACATGCCATGGTGCTACATCTACATGCCTTGGTGCTACTCCATGTACCAAGCAAGAGTTCAACCTAGATATGTTTGGGAATCCAATTCAACCTCTAGAGATAGCATCGACTTCAAATACGCACAACTTTCACATACGGAGTCCGTTTGAGGTCCACAAGTACTTGATGAAAAGCTTATCTCGTCCTCTTTCCAACGGATCCATCCCCACCTCTAAATTCCTTCTGTGCACACCGTAATCATCGAAAGAAAGTACCGTGTCACCTGTTTGGGCCAAATTGTGCTATGTAATGAGTGGGCTGACTTGGCCCATATGGGCCCCCCTCCTTGGGCCGCACTGTTCACGGTGGTACTGTTCATGTGAATAGTATCATGTGAATAGTACCACCCCCTTAGTTCTATTCTATGTGTGGCTCCTCCTCCCCTATTTAAGGAGGCCTCACCCCTTTAGTTTTCCTTGGGTTTTTCTTAAAAGATTATTCCGCTTAGCAGTCTCGCCGCACGTTCGGTTGAGGAACCCCAATTTGTGAACTTATTTCTTATTCGTAATACAATTTCTGATTGCATCTTCTACTCTCTTGCTTGTGTTCTCGATTCGCTTATAGGAGATAGTCTTCTTGGCGAGGTTAGCCGCGTTCGGCACGGTTGATAACCATCGGAGCAGTGATGTAGTGATTGCGAGGGGTTTGATCTGTTTTGGTCGGAGTCTTTGGATCATCAACATCGTGTTATCCACAATCGACTTATCAGTACCTTTCGGAAGATCGGGCCACCGTCACATCACCAGGAGCACTTGTGTACATAATTACTACTTCATTTCCTACAATGTCTGTCTCAGATTATTTAACCACCACAAAACAATCTCGCCCTGATGATTCACCAAGCACAGCTCAACCTCATGACGATACCAGGTAAATCCTTCCCCTACTATTATCAATACCAATTTATTAGAACCTATTTCTTACATATCATGACATCCTATTGTCACGCAAACCACAGTGCATTGTATCATAGGGAAAAAAACCAGCACAATGAAAAAGCTAGACATGGATGAAGCTTCCAGCAAATAGAACAGCAGGTTATCCCTTCACAATTTCAAACAAATTAGAATATTGGTTGTCTCACGTTTGTCATTGACATTGTAAAATTCACTTCACTTATGCAGGACACTTATGTACAGAGAATGGCTATGAAACGCTCAGCCATAACTTTTGTTAAACTACGCCAGACCTACCTTCTGTGTAGAAATAAAGCTTTAGACTTATCTACTGATATGCACCAAACAACTTTTCTGTTTAATAGACCAACCGGTGGTAATCGTCTCTCCTTCTACGACGTTCCATCTTAACCTGTATATATTACTATGACTTTTGCTACTGTTCCGTTACACTCAACCTCATTATTTTGTGTAATTTTTCCGATGACTCACACTTCCATACCTATATATTCTGTGGACCGATGCCTTACAATTTCTTGTCTTTCCAAAACAAAACTTCTGTTACGAACAACACCGTAGTTTTCCAAACATGCGTTTACATAGCCAGATCTTCACTATTACAATCTACCTATGTTATCATTCCCTACAAAATACTGAACGCGTTCACCCACGTACTCTGCAAATACTTCTATACATCCTTCGCATTGACTACGAAAAAAAAACTACAGCTGTCAACCAAAAAACAGCGTAGCGCGCGTAGCATTCTAGCCCGCGGCGGAGGGCGGGAATTCCCTTCCCTTCCCGCACGCCCAGAAACGTGTACCGCTCAAGCGACCGACCAGACCAAAACAACGTAGCAGCAGTGAGGCCGACAAAACGACAAGGTACCAGAAATCAAATCTAAGTCCACCCCGCACACAGATCTACTACTTGTATATAGTCACTGAGACGGGGGTTCGGGTTTTAATGGACCCACCTGTCAGGGGAAGAGCTAGACGTCCTCTCGTGCACTCCGGACTAACGTCACGCGTACGGTTTCTTCATCCTCAGGGCCCTTTGAGAAATATGATATGATTACAGATGTAAAACAGAGAATGGTAAAACACAAAAAAAAACGAAATTCTATTTGGTTGTGTCACAGCAAAAACACAGGAAATCTAAAATAAAATAATGATAATTACAGATGTAAAACAGAGAATGGTAAAACACAAAAAAAACGATATTCTATTTGGTTGTGTCACAGCAAAAACACAGGAAATCTAAAATAAAATAATGATAAGATAGCATTTGGTTAGTGTAAACTAAGATTATGTTTAGGCGAAATACGCTTTCAATCGGCTAATAGCTTGTCAATGTGAATGGAAATCGGTCCACCAGGCTTCCATGTGCATCGGCCCCATCGTAGTTTCTCGACCCCCTTTCTCTCTCATGCTCTGACCGGCGCGATGGATGGGGCGAAGCAGCGAGGGCAACGACGCTCGGTTTGGCCGTGCGATTTGCATGTGCCGGCCGCCGGATTCAGCGACGATGTCCAGATTTGGCAATGAGCGTTGGTGTGGACGCGATTCTATGCTCCACTCCGTTAGGGTTTGTGCTTCGACAAGGTCCTTGACAGCTCAACAATGGCGGCGGTGGCGGTGTGCTCAAGTCTAATGGTGCTCGGAGCAGCATCAACAAGGCAGGATTTGCCTCAATCCTACGCGACAGATGGAAAAAAGAGGTCAGAGTGGATCCTTTTTTCCCTGTGAAACTGACGTCAAAGGACAAATTCCTTCACTTTTCCCATGCCCAAATCCTACGTTTCCAAGGATAGACAGTGCCATTTCCTTTAGGAATTGAAACTTACTTTTTTTTCCTTTGAAAATCCTGTGAAACACCAACGGTGGACCCGGCTCACAGGCGCCCAACGGACGAGCAAGTCGATTCGCGCGGCCCCGCGCCACCGCCACAGCCACCGCAAGGCGCGCAGCCTGACCTCCACACGTTGCGGCATCGGATTTGGTTTTCGAATTTTTTTACTGTTCTGTCCTGAGCAACTTTTAATTTTAAAAGTACCCCTCTTTCCCTATAATTCGTAAAATTAGCCTCGAGCGATTGCACGCATTACGCAGTATCGGGCAAGAGCGCGACTGCCTCACCTGCCGGGCGCGATAGGCGCTTGCCCTAACCGGCGTTGCGGGCATCTGCCGACCTACCTAGCGGCGGTGGTGCTCCACTCATGCACATTCAGTTTTTTTAAGCGATTTTTTTTGAAAAATTAGAAAAAATTAAACATTAAATATTATTGAATTTTATTTTATTCATAAAAATATCATTCTTGAGATTTGTAAAAAAAACTTTCATTAAGAAATAAGGGACCGAGGGTTTGTAAATTAGGGTTTCCTTTTCTCCAAATCGAGGATTATAGCGGTTTTTATTATTGTTTGTAGTAATTTCAAAATATAGCAAATGAGTTTAGAAAATTACTGAAACTTTTTGTGGAGCCTCCGTCATAGTGTTGTTTATACGTAATTTTGTATAATTTTATTAGATTCGAGAAAGGATAATTGATAAGCATATCGACGATGTATAACCTTGAGGATGTCGTCGAAGCAAACTTTGTCTCTTTGAAACACTTGTTGTGTGTTAGAAGTGGGATAAAAGGCACCAATACTATTGGAGTCTCTCCTCGATGAAGTCGTTCGAGCATTATATATAGGTAGGCAATCGATGAAGTACTCTATGAAGCTTATCTGAGAATATGATAGAAATTTGAGAATGCTCGTTGTTATTATGAAGATACCTAAAACATGGCGGTCACGAATGGTTCTTTACGAGATTCCACTAGAAGAGGCATACTTGCAATCTGAGCTTGCTTTGATGGCTTAGCCGAGACACGTAATCAGTACATTAGAATCATGACGAAGCACGTTACACGCAAATCACATGGCATGATGGTTCGGCTAATTGCTTTAGTCATCCTCACTACTACTATGGCACACTGCGACACAAGCATCCGGACCATGTAAGTATACATGCCTTTAGGGGATAGTAAAAAATATGGCGGGCAGGACGGGTGACTACTACGGAATGACCTGGCCTATTGCGTGGACCGGGGCTATTTTTCATTCCTTGCTAGCTCGGCGTTGAACTCCTCGCTGGCCTCTTTGGCCTTGGCCGTAATTTTCCTCTTTCTCTCACGCTCCCTGCGCCTGCACGCCTCCAGATGAGCTTGCGTCTCCCGACGTATGCGCTTGTTGTGCTCGTCGTTGCAGCGTCGCTCCTCTAGCATCTCGCGGTCTCTTTGTTCATACCACTCGTCCATGTCGAGAGACCACTGGTCATATGGGTGGATCTTGTAACATCCCAAAAATTTGGTCTGTTTTAAAGTTTTAAAAGAAAAATAAACATTTGAATTTTCCTAGTAAAGTTAAAAGCTTAATTGGAATTTTTAAAGTTCAAAAACAATTTAATGTGATTAATGCCAACATCAACTATTATCAAAATTATTTTATTTGGATTTTATGAGCTTGGATATATTTTCTAAAATTTTCTAGAATTTTTCTGAGTTCATTTGCTATTTTCTAAGTTTTATTTGGAGTTCTTGCTGTTTTCTAAAAAGAAAAACTAATAAAAATATCAGAATCCTCCTTGGGCTAAAACCCATTTCTATTTCAAATCCGGCCTACCCCTGTGCGGCCCATCTCTTCCATTTCCAGCCTAACTCCCGTGCAGCCCAAGCCGGCCTACCTTCTCTTTTCCTTTCGCTAGGCGAGGCTAAGCAGGTTGGCTCCTTCCTTTTTTGCTGCGTCATTGCATGTGGTCCCTTGCAGACCGTCTCTCTGCTGTGGACCCTTGCCGTGCGCCACGTCTTGTCGTCTTCGTCATGGACTCTGGAGTCCATGGCCTTCCCGAACGCGAGCGCCGCCGTCTTCGTTTTGGAATCCTTCCTCTCCGCACATATTTAAGGAGCCGCGCCCGCGTCATATTCTCCGCAACACCTCCCTCCTCCGAAACCCTAACTTGCTTCGCGGGATTGCGCCGCCTCTTCGTCGAATCGCACCCGGGAAGCTCTTCGCCGCTGAAGCTTTCCTCGTTGTCTTGTGCCGCCGTTGGTGAGCCATCGCCCTCATAGTCATCAGCATCGAGATCGCTGGCCCTGTTCTTCATCGTGCGCGCATGGTCTTCACCGGCGAAGCCTTGCATCGTCTTGTTGTCGTCCAATCGAGCCGCTCCGCCGCTCAGTTCGCCGCCACCGTCGCCGTGGTCATTGTTGGTGCCAACGGACCGCGTCATCGAGTTCCTTGTCACATCCCCTTCCTAGCGCGCTGCTCCGTCGTCGCCGGAGAGCCTCCAATCGCAGAGACCTGTGCTCGCTGGAGCGTGGCCACCGTGGAACCTCCGTGTGCATCCACCTCAGAGTCCATGTCAACCCAGGTGTCCACGTGTCGTCTGCGTGGCATCCAGATCAGAGCCACGTGCGCACACGCACGCCAACTCAGATCCAAAACCCCAGCCGAACCCTAGGTAGATCTTATCCTTCGTGAGCCGTGCCTCTGGCAGGTGGACCCCACTGGTCAGGGTCACTATGCCATAAACCTATGAACCCGTAGACCTGGGCCGAGTCGCGTGAACTTGGTCCATGGACCTCGGGCCCGCATGTCAGCAACTGTGGAGTTTTTCTGAATTTATTTTTAATTCCGAATTGATGCGCCGACGTCACGCTGGCGTATTAATTAGGATTTTCAATAGAAATTTAATTCGGGAAAATCATAAACAGTTCTTTTCTCTTTTTCTTTAGGGTTTCAATCTTCTAGAGCTCATATCTTTTGCATCCGAACTCCGTTTGAGTCCATTCAAATTTCTAAATTCATCTAAATTCAAGATCTATCTATCTGAGATTTTTATTTAATTTTTGGAGTTTATTTTCTCTCTATTATTTATTTATTTTGTTTATTTGCTTGTTTGCGATTAGACGTTGATACTTCGGGAAGCTTTGAGCAAGGAGGAGCATACCAAGATCAAGATCAATCCCAGGATTTATTCCAAGGCAAGCCGTAGTCCTTTGATCATATTGAACCTATGATTTCAAAAGTATATTGTTTTATACAATTGCATGCTATTTTTTTTATACAAATTGTTTTGGGCTTAGTTATTACCTATTGTCATTATGCCTCATTTGATTATTTGAATGCCATGAATCCTTTGTCACCCTAGCGTGGATAATTTTAGCTGGACATATTTATATTGCCAACATGGGTAGCGTATTAATGCTTAGTTCAGCTTAGATACGATGGGTTTATCATCATATGTGTCATAATGATTAATCTTGACTTAATGATATATGGAATCGTGGTGGTGAGCCACTCTTGTTAAAATTTGTGGGTACCATGATGGGGGTGAGTCATGGGTCTTGGTTAAACAAAATGGTTTTCACTTGGGCGAGTGGTTGGTGGATAGTGGGGGTGCGGGTTTAGCACGGATTGGGTTGTGGTAGTCTCTTTGAGTAACTTGTCAAGGACTTAATCACAGGCGCCATTGAACTAGGCCTTAACCGTACAACCACTTGTCTGGTATGGGACGGACTGGCTAACTAATTAGCAATGTCTTAATTTCGGTTCTATCGTGGAAAGCGTGAGTTATGGGAAACGTTTCTTCACGGAGGCGCAAGAGGGGGGCCCTGTCTGGTCGGAAAGACATTTAGTGTTGAAACCTTAGCGGGTAGAAGTGGGTTAAGAAGGAGCTTTGTAAAGGCCTTGTCACGTCGCTAGGCCTTACCTAAGGTAGTGGCGGTGGCATAGATATATCTTGAACAAACTAGAGAAGTCGTGTCATGTGGGGAAAGTTGTACAACCTCTGCAGAGTGTAAAACTATTCGAATAGCCGTGTCTGCGGTTATGGACGTGCTCGGGGATTTCACACGGGAGATAGAGTTTCTTTAAAATGAGTCGGAGTGTGGATGAGAAGTTCACTTAATGAATATATTGTTTGTTTAGTGAACATGTCATTCACTTGGTGGGTTGTGTCGATTGGTGAATAGGGGATTCACTTATCTTTGGTTTGGGAAGGGAAGTGAATGGGAAGTTCACTAGTCGTTTCAAAGAAATTGTTTAATTATTTATTATTGTTTTCAACTACGCATTTCAATCTATCTATTGTATTTATCGTAAATCTTTGCTTTACGCAAAAAGAACCATCTGACTAACCTTGTCAAGCCATGCATGAATACTATTTGCATACATTTCCTTACGGTTTCTTCGAGTACATTCAAAAGTACTCATGGCTTCGCCCTCACGTTAATCGGCGATTAACGAATACCAAAGTCGCTCAAGAGTTCTTCGCCTAGGTGGACCATGAAGGTTTTGCGGATTAGGATGCGTTCTCCACTCGATTGCCTGTGGGCATGTTGATTGGCCATTTGAAGAGTTTCGTTTCGCTGCAAAATTTTATTTGTTTCTTTAGCCCTGCGTGGCAAGTTAAGTAAACGTTGACCATAAGGTCCAGTTATTATTATTATTTGTTACTTTGAGATCTTTTTAGTTAAATCGAATAAATTGATGGTATTTCATCATTGTTTCCTGTGTGAGCTAATTCTTGATCGGGACTAGTTCAAAGCATACCTGAGCAGTTCTGAGATGTATTTTTGAATGCAAGCAGAGGTGGTATCGAGCCATATCGATTGAGAACGCAACCTTAGTTAGCATGGTCGTTTTAGCTAAAAGCTTCAAAACTTATTTTCTAAATCAAATCAACTTAACTTGATTTAAGTAGTTGTTCTTTTCTCATCTATTCTAATTCTTTTCTCATCTCAGTCTATTCTATTCTTATCCTATTCTATTTCTTCTCTCATCTTGTTCTAGAAATCTTGTTCCTTGTCTGTGCTGAACGTTGTTTTATAATCTTAAATTGACTTTCTCACCTCATTAATTTCTCTAGTCCGGAAGAAAGAAGTCAAGTTATCGACATTCGTTAGAAGTATCTTCGTCGCTTCATTCCAGTTGAGTTTGAAGAGCCTTCGTCCTCTAGTTCAGATTGGAAGCCATCCTGTTAGAGTTTTAGTAGCGTTTGGTAGATCGTTGTTGCATTAGGTCTTTATTTGGGTTGTGTGTAAGTGGGAGCTACAGTTTTACTGTCAAGCATTATGTTGCAATCACACTAGGCTTTAATTTGAAGAGTTTATTTGTGCTTTCATAGCGTTTCGGCTATGTCTTGTTTGCCTTTGGGTATAATCTATTTCCCCTAATTAGGTTGTTTCTATCTTTTCCACTCTGTTCTATCTCATCTATTGTGCTATTCCCTCTCATCTACATTGCTTTTCTATCTTACCTACTAAAACCTGTGAAGAATCACCGCAGATGGTGGAAACTCGCAATACTTCGAGCCGTACTCAGTCAGAGGATGCCAATGCCAATGTCAATGCTAGTGGCCAGACACCAGTACCTGAAGCCGCAGAACCAAATATGGCACAACTTCTAGTAGCTCAAACTCAATTCATGAGCACAATGATGCAAAACATGAATGCCATGATGACCCAAAGAAAGACCGATCATTGCAATAGTCAACTGTTGAACTAAAATAGCGAATGAGTAATAATCAAGCAAAGAAATTGTTCACGCCGACTCATCATCACTCCAAGCTATCAGAGTTCATGAGGATTCGTCCACCTACGTTTTTTCATTCATCAGAACCTTTGGACACAGAAGATTGGATTCGTTCAGTTGAGAAAAAGCTCATCATTGCTCAATGCAACGATCGTGAGAAAGTTCTTTATGCTTCACATCAGTAGGAAGGTACAGCCGCAGAGTGGTGGGAGAACTACACCGCAGCCCATGAGAATTCGCATGTCATTACTTTGGAGGAATTTTCAACAGCTTTTCGTCAAGCTCATGTTCCAGATGGTATTGTGGAAATGAAGAAGAATGAATTTCGTGAATTACAGCAAGGAAACATGTCAGTAGGTGAATGTCTCAACAAGTTCACTCAACTTTCTCGCTATGCTTCAGAAGATGTTGCTACAGATGGCGCACGTCAGAAGCGATTTAAGAGTGGACTCAACCCTATTTTGAAAGTGCAAGTTGTTAGAAATGATTATGTGGATTTTCAGCATATGGTGGATAAAGTCGTACTTACGAAGACTCTCGTCGCGAGTTAGACGAATCTCGCAAAAGGAAGATGATACAACATGGAGTTCAACAGCATCAGCTTCAAAGAGCTAGGACCAATGCTCAGCAGCCTTCTCGCCCCAATAATTCGTCTGCCGGATTCAGAACCCCAGCACCAGTATCGCATGCAGGGAACACGGGAATTCCCAATGTCAACAACAGCAACAATAATCCACCTCAGAGGAACCCCAATCATGGCGCAGGAGTTACTTGTTTCAATTGCCATCAGACAGGTCACTATGCTAACAAGTGTCCGCAGAAGCAAGGCCTGACACCAATTCCTTTCAATTTGGGAGCTACACCAGCCATGACTTCGTTGCCAGGAGTAGGAAGAGGAGCGCCTCAGACTCCAAATCAAGCAACCAGGACTCCATCAACTGCAACAAGAGGAAGACTGAATCATGTCACTGCAGAAGAAGTCCAACAAGTTCAGAACGTCGTTTCTGGTAAGTCTTTAAGTTAGACCTACGTCATAACCCATTCTCTAGTCAGCCCGAATCTCGGGGACGAGATTCTTTTTAAGGGGGGACGGTTTGTAACATCCCAAAAATTTGGTTTGTTTTAAAGTTTTAAAAGAAAAATAACCATTTAACTTTTCCTAGTAAAGTTAAAAGCTTAATTGGAATTTTTTAAGTTCAAAAACAATTTAATGTGATTAATGCCAACATCAACTATTATCAAAATTATTTTATTTGGATTTTATCAGCTTGGATATATTTTCTAGAATTTTTCTGAGTTCATTTGCTATTTTCTAAGTTTTATTTGGAGTTCTTGTTGTTTTCTAAAAAGAAAAACTAATAAAAATCTCAGAATCCTCCTTGGGCTAAAACCCATTCCTATTTCAAATCCGGCCTACCCCTGTGCGGCCCATCTCTTCCATTTAGGCCTAACTCCTTGTGACTCAAGCCGCCCACCTTCTCTTTTCCTTGGCACCGAGGCCATTAAGCAGCCGCCGCTCCTTCCTTTTTCTGCTGCGTCACTGTATGTGGTCCCACGCACCCATCTCTCTGCCTGTGGACCCACCGTCGCCACATGTGCATCGTCTTCGTCATGGACTCTGGAGTCCATGGCCTTCCCGAACGCGAAGCGTCTTCGCTTTTGGAATCCTTCCTCTCGCGCCTATTTAAGGAGCGCGCAGGTCATATTCTCCGCAACACCTCCCTCCTCCGAAACCCTAACTTGCTTCGCGGGATTGCACCGCCTCTTCGTCGAATCGCACCCGGGAAGCTCTTCGCCGCCGAAGCTTTCCTCGTTGTCTTGTGCCGCCGTCGGTGAGCCATCGCCCTCGTAGTCACCAGCATCGAGATCACTGGGCCCTGTTCTTCATCGTGCGCGCATGGTCTTCACCGGAGAAGCCTTGCATCGTCTTGCCGTCATCTAACCGAGCCGCTCCGCCACTCAGTTCGCCGCCACCGTCGCCGTGGTCATCGTTGGTGCCAACGGACCGCATCATCGAGTTCCTTGTCACATCCCCTTCCTAGCGCGCTGCTCCGTCGTCGCCGGAGAGCCTCCAGTCACCGAGACCTGTGCTCGCTGGAGCATGGCCACCGTGGAACCTCCGTGTGCATCCACCTCAGAGTCCACGTCAACCCGGGTGTCCACCTGTCGTCTGCGTGGCATCCTGATCAGAGCCACATGCGCACACGCACGCCAACTCAGATCCAAAACCCCAGCCGAACCCTAGGTAGATCTGATCCTCCGTGAGTCGTGCCTCTGGCAGGTGGACCCCACTGGTCAGGGTCACTATGCCATAAACTTATGAACCCGTAGACCTGGGCCGAGTCGCGTGAACCTGGTCCATGGACCTCGGGCCCGCATGTCAGCAACTGTGGAGTTTTTCCGAATTTATTTTTAATTCCGAATTGATGCGCGGACGTCACGCTGGCGTATTAATTAGGATTTTCAATAGAAATTTAATTCGGGAAAATCATAAACAGTTCTTTTCTCTTTTTCTTTAGAGTTTCAATCTTCTAGAGCTCATATCTTTTGCATCCGAACTCCGTTTGAGTCCATTCAAATTTCTAAATTCATCTAAATTCAAGATCTATCTATCTGAGATTTTTATTTAATTTTTGGAGTTTATTTTCTCTCTATTATTTATTTATTTTGTTTATTTGCTTGTTTGCGATTAGACGTTGATACTTCAGGAAGCTTTGAGCAAGGAGGAGCATACCAAGATCAAGATCAATCCCAGGATTTATTCCAAGGCAAGCCGTAGTCCTTTGATCATATTGAACCTATGATTTCAAAAGTATATTATTTTATACAATTGCATGCTATTTTGTTTTATACAAATTGTTTTGGGCTTAGTTATTACCTATTGTCATTATGCCTCCTTTGATTATTTGAATGCCATGAATCCTTTGTCACCCTAGCATGGATAATTTTAGTTGGACATATTTATATTGCCAACATGGGTAGCGTATTAATGCTTAGTTCAGCTTAGATACGATGGGTTTATCATCACATGTGTCATAATGATTAATCTTGACTTAATGATATATGGAATCGTGGTGGTGAGCCACTCTTGTTAAAATTTGTGGGTACCATGACGGGGTGAGTCATGTGTCTTGGTTAAACAAAATGGTTTTCACTTGGGCGAGTGGTTGGTGGATAGTGGGGGTGCGGGTTTAGCACGGATTGGGTTTGTGGTAGTCTCGCCTGAGTAACTTGTCAAGGACTTAATCCTGTGCGCCATTGAACTGGGTATTAACCGTACAACCACATGTCTGGTATGGGACGGACCTGACTAACTAATTAGCAATGTCTTAATTTCGATTCTATCGTGGAAAACGTGAGTTATGGGAAACGTTTCTTCACGGAGGCGCAAGAGGGGGGCCCTGTCTGGTCGGAAAGACATTCAGTGTTGAAACCTTAGCGGGCAGAACTGGGTTAAAAAGGAGCTTTGTAAAGGCCTTGTCACGTGCTCTAGATTGCTTACCTAAGGTAGTGAGCGGTGTCATTGATATATGCCGGACAAACTAGAGAAGCCGTGTCATGTGGGAAAAGCTGTACAACCTCTGCAGAGTGTAAAACTATTCGAATAGCCGTGTCTGGTCCTTACCGGTTGCCGATAGCTGCTCGTGTCCCGATGTCGTTCGAGATAGTCACTGGAGCAGTTCGCGCAACCCCAGTAACGCATGCCCAGGCTGAGCGGGTGCTTGGACTTGAAAAACTTGCATCTGTCCCTGCACCAACAGAGGGACGACGTCTCCCTCTCAGGCGGGTATTGCGGCGAACGCTCGGTTGGAACGTTCGGCATGGGGTTGCTGCTACGGGGGGTTTCATTACGAAAAGATGCCATGTAGGCATGTGTCTCTTGTTTGACCCGGGCCCTAGCAGCCCTTGCTCGGTCGTCCCGCTCCCCAGTAGCCCTTGCTAGTTTGCGGATCCGATCCCGTTGCCTCTGCCTGTCGTCCATCTCGGCGTGGTGAAGTAAGCTCTGGTGTAGTATTTGGTTTGGTTGTGTAGTGCTGGGTTTGGTTGTGTAGTGTTGGGTTTGGTTTAACCCCCTTTTATAAGCCCCGGAGTTGGCATGGTGTGGTTAATTTAATGTAGAGTCCTATCTTTTAGTTCTGAAAAGCTGAGGAGGTAGAGTGTTGTCATGTCGATCTGAAAAGCTGGCGAGGCATAGTGTTGTCACGTCTTACTTTTCAAAGAGAGTCTCGTCTTTTCGGTTTGAAAAGCTGTCGAGGCGCTCAGGGTTGTCAAGTCGATCTAAAAAGCCTAACCCTAACCCTAAACCCTAAACTACGCAAAGCTGTCTCCTTTGGTCTTATACTGCGCAAAGTTGGCCCGTGTGGTCTTGTCAACTGCTAAAGTCGGGTCTGTGGTCATCTCAATCGTGCAAGGTCAGGTCCTTTGGTCTTATCACCGTAAAGTCGTCTCCTTTGGTCTTATCATCGCGCAAAGTCGCTCTGCTTGGTCTTGTCACTACGCAAAGTCGCCTCGCCTAGTCTTGTCGGTCGCAAGGTCAGGTCCTTGGTCTTATCATGCGCAAAGTCGCCTGCTTGGTCTTATCACTCACGCAAAGTCGCCTCATTTGTTCTTATCGGTCGCAAAGTCGCCCGCTTAGTCTTGTCATTGCGCAAAGTCAGCCTCCTTTGGTCTTGTCACTTTGTGCAAAGTGCCTCCTTTGGTCTTGTCATTGCTAAAGTCGCCCCATTTGGTCTTGTCTCTGCAAGAAAGCAATTTAGCCCCGTCTGGTCTTGTCATTTGCAAGCTAATACATTACCCACTTTGTTAGCCTCCCCATGGCTATAAAATGCACGCCCACACTTCAAAGTAGGACCACTCGACCCTTGAAACCAGAGGAAGAAGAACCTTCTCCGTCAGACAATAATATACGATGGCAGACGCCCAAGGACCGCCCAAATAGGGGTTGCAAGCAAGACCTTCCCCTAGAAAGGAGGGAGGACTTCGGCCCTAACTACTGGTTGATGCCGAACAGGCGTGCTCAACCGGTATGGCCGAAATGCAGACACAAGGAGGATGCTGTCATGCAGGTCTTGGACGATCTCTTCGATGTCGGACGATGTTTTTTCCGATGCCCACACTCTGGGGTAAATAGTTTTGTTCATGTTACTGCTAATACATCCTCCATACTAACCGTCCCTTGCAGCAGATGGTGAAATGCAACTTTGTCCGCTGGATCGATCCTCGCCATGAACGACTTGTTGTGATGTACGTTGATAGATTGTGGAACCGAATCTTTGAGTTGGAGGCGCGGATTGACAATCTCAACTAGGAAAATGATGACATCCGGCAACAGATGCAGCGTGAGAGGGGCAACGAGAAGGTCGTGAACATAGGAAGTTCCTATGATCCCACATGTTGCTACGCGAACCCTAACTGCATATGTGTGTGCCACTACAACGACGGCCAGCCACGTCCGAGGTGCCCCCCTGTAGAACACTCTATGTGGGTAGTGAGAGGCACTTTCTACCATTAGGCACGGGTGGAGAAGCTTGTACATCGGTAGTCTCCCCTTCTGTACGCACTTATGTTCAATCTCCTAAAGCATGTAACTAAATGGTGGACGCGTCATTGCGGTTGCCTTTTGTGGAGTTGACATGTTGCATCGATGTGTCACGTGCTTTAAGTTATAGGCGTTGATATGCGTTGAACAAACTCATTGATGGGTACATAATGTTGCTGGTTTATTCTCATTCATAACGGACCGCGATGCATACATAAAGAGTGGACATTAAATCTCATTACAACTGAACTTCTACTTGGCAACAACAAGAACTAATAGAAGAAAGACCGCAAAACTAACTAGCTTAACTAATTTCTGAAACATGTTCTCAACTCTTTCCATCCTTTCATCCAGTCTTTCAAGTCTATTCTCTTCATTCTGCGTTGGTGGGTCAGAGGGTCGAGCCATCGGGCCTAAATGTAGCAAAGACCACGAGAGTCATCTTGCAAGGCAAAGAATTTGCATTGCAATGTCTCGAACCATCGACGAGCCACAAATTTAACCGCCAAAACAAACAAGTTGTGCTCTCAAAAAGAATTGCAGCTTGAAGTGAAAAAAACAACATGTTGTTTCGAATGAAATTCATTCGGGATGATTAGGCGCAACTTACCGTAAGATTTGAACACTTCATGAACACTCGGGATAGATTCGTTGGCGTATGCGAGGTGAACACATTCACCGGATCACTGCAACAAGGCCAAACCAGTTGCTGCCGCAGTGATTGTAATTGTCTGCTCACTCGAAAGTTAGATAAGGCCAAAGACATCCCGTCTAAGACTGGAGGAAAGGAGAAGAGCAAATGAGGAGTGAGGTGAATGGCAGCCAAAGCATCCATATATAGCATGCGGCTGAATTGCAATTGGGTGAGGTGAATGACAGCCAAAGCGTCCATATGCATTGAACAAATATGCACCCTACTATAGTAGGCCCCGTACTAGGCGCGGTAGATGACCTGCACCCTCTGGGGGGCGGCGTCATGTTGTGTCTCGACTTGTCAGTCGCTGTCTGTGTATGACAAATCTTGGGGCCGCATAGCATCATTTCCGCACAAACACCTCGTTGGAGTCACGTCATGGTGAGCGACCCTCGGTGAAGGCGCGGTGAGGACTGCCGCCTGTGCAGCGGTGAGGTCACTGCCCCCTCCGCCAGGCACGGTAGGTGACATGCCCCCTCTGCCAGCGCAGGTAGGTCACTGCGCCTCCGCCAGTCTTGATGGGTGACTGCCCCCCTCTGCTAGGCGCGGTAGGTGACCTGCACCCTGTGGGTGCACCATCATGTTGCTTCTCCCATGCTCGGGTATTTAAACGCGCTGCTGCACACTCATTGTTCAAAAGCCTCAGGTCTCAGTTAGGAAATTTTCGCACTTGGTCGATCGTTCCTCTCAGGAATCTGTAACATCCCAATTTTTTAGAGCTTTAAAAATCATTTAAATAGTTGGTAGAGAGAAAATTCACCATTTGGATTTATTTGAATTTAGTTCAAAAGCTTTAACTTGGACTTTAGTAACAAAACAATTTAATATGAATAATTCCAACATGAACAATAGTCAAAACTATTTTATTTGGATTCTATGAGCTTGGATGTATTTTCGGAATTTTCTCGAATTTTTCCAAGTTCATTTGCTATTTTCCATTGCTTATTTGAATTTCGCTATTTTCTAAAAAGGAAAAACTATTTTAAATCTCCAATAGTGTTTGGGCGAATTCCTCGGCCCGATCCTGTTCATCTCATTCAACCCTTCCTCCACAGTTGGATCGGGCCACGACGGTCGAGATCTCACACCATGCTGCTTCTCGCTCTCTCTCTCGGCGTGTGGGCGCTTCACAGGTCGTCGCCTTTGTCTCCAGCGCGTTTGTCATGAAAGCAACCGCCATGGCGGTCGTGCCGAAGCTTCACCGGCGACGCCTAACCGCTCGCGTCCTCCGCGTAGCGCACGACCTCCACGACCACGCCGCCACACCCCACGACCCCGTCGTCTGATGGTTACACCACGACGGCTCCAATCGCCGCCACGACCTCCACGTCGCCACACCGCCGAGCTCCCCGACCCTATAAAGCCACCCCGCCGCCTTTGCCCCCCTTGAAGAACCCCAACCCACACCTCCTCCCGAGCCCCGGCGCCGCCGCAATTTGAGCTTTTAGAGCTTCTCGCCACGGTGGAAATTCTTCGATTACGCCGCCGCCGTCGCCGCCGCGCCGACGTCGAGTGCACCGTCGTGTTCGCCATCACCTCCTCCACCTCCCGGACCCCTCCCCGACACCAATACCTCATTGGAGCCGCCGTCACCGCCGAAACCGAAGCCCGCCGCGCCAACCTCGCCACGCCGCCACCGTCGTTTTCTCGTCTGGGTGAGCACACCCTAGGATCGCATTGGCGCTCTTCACGCCGGTACCACCCATTTTCGGCGTGAGCCGATTCATGGGACCTTTGGAATCCGTGGCGCCACCACTCGCCGCCGCCCACGTCACCTCCGCCTCATCGCCCTCGCCGGCGTGGCACGCGTGCGACCACATGGGCGCGGCGTGCCACGCGCCAGTGCGCCACGCCAACCTGACCCATTTCGGTGGACTTGGTCCGCGTGAGTGGTGGTCACCGACATGTGGGTCCCACATGTCGATTTTATTTTAATTCTTTTAATTCCGGAAATCCCTCGCGACGTCACCTTATGCAATAATTAGAATTTCCTTTAGAAAAATAATTCGGGAAATTGTTAAATAATGATTTAGGTTTAAATTTGTAAAATTCATAACTTTTGCATCCAAACTCCAAATTGGGTGTTTCAAATTTCTAAATTCATATAAAATTTAGATCTAGCTAATCAAATCAAAATTATTTAAATTTGACTTTTTTTAAATTTAGAAATTCATTTAAAATTCAAGAGATAGGTTAAAACTTGTAAAATTTATATCTTTTGAATCCCAAATCCAAATTGGATGATTTAAATTGCTAAAATCTTAGAAAATTATTGTCTAATTAAATAACATATAATTATGTAATTTGGAGTTCAGTTTAGTTTTAGAATTTAGAATTTATTTAATTTCCAAATTTAGGTTAAAATTTGTAAAATTCATAATAATTGAATCCTAACTCCAAATCCATCCATTCAAATTTCTAAATTCGTCTAAAATCCAGATCTAACTATTGGAGATTTTTAATTATTTTATTGGAGTTATTTGCTTCTGTTTTTTATTTAGTTTTGTTTGTTTGTGTCGTTTCATGAGTAGACTTGATTTCTTTGGAAGAGTTGAAGAAGAAGGACCTTTTCAAGACCAAGATCAATTCCTAGATCCTGTTCAAGGCAAGCTATGCCCTTGACCATTTTGCTTCCCAGTTTTATAAAAGTATTTTAATTCAAATTCTGCATCTTAATTCAAGTATTTATTTAAAAGCTTTTGGGTGCGAGAGTTAATTCCAAATTGATATGCCTCTTGCGTAATTGTTAAGCCTTGATTCCTTGTCACCCTAGTTGATAATTAGTTGGTAAATATTGTAGCACCAACGTGGGTTGGTTAGTTCGTGATTAGATTGCTTAGCCATGCCACGACTCACTTGTCATGTATCTTCTTTGTTATAAATTGACTAAGTGAATATGAAACTGTGAACAAACTGTGTACTATGTGTCTTTGTGGCATATGTTGCACTTAAATCAACAGGGGTGGTAAAAGGTTTTGGGTGAGGCAAGGGGTGGATCTTGTGTGAAAGGGTGGGTGTGTGAGCTGTGTGGGTGTGTGAACTATAATAATCTGTGTGTCTATGTGATTTAGTTATTTGGAAGTCTTGCCTTGGTCGATTAAGGACCTCACCATGTGCTCCATTGAACTGAAGCTTCTGTCGACCACATGCCTGTTTTGAGGCGGGCCTAGCATAGTAGGATAAGGTATCTGAAATGCTTTGTTATGATTAGTGTTAGCTACACTAATTGTATCTTGTGGGTAAAGTGTACAAACTCTGCAGAGTGTAACTTAATCTATTGAATAGGCGTCATGATCATGGACAATGCTCGGGATTTGACACTAGGGGTAGATTTTCATAAAACTGTGTGGGAAGGGAGCTATGTGATTAAATCATCTAGCTATGTGAATAACCTGTTAGGCTGTGTGTGTGTCTTTGTGAAAAAAACTTGTTAAATTTATTATTGTCTATTTGTTTTACCTGTCTTTAATCTATTAATTGTATTCAATTGCAAAAGTTGCATTTACGCAAAAGAGCCACAGAATGCCTTCCTTTGTAAAAAGCCAGCATATATATATATATTGCATCTCTGTGGTGTGGCTTATGAGTACGGTGTGTACTCACGCTTGTTTTGACGAATCAAGCGGAGGAGGAGTCTTCACCAAAGATTCGAGGACGAGTACATCGAAGGTGCTCGATCGTGAGGTCTTGATCGATCGGTTGCTGTGGCGAACCGATGGGGTGCCACTACTGCTTCGCTTTTCGCCGCTTTATTTCTCTGTTAGCCCTGCGTGGCTCAATAGTTGTAAACCCGACCTTAAGGTCAAAACCATTATTTGTTAATCAAAGTTATTCGTTTATGTTATTATTCGCTTGTACGGATTGATTTCCACATTTGTTACCACTGTGTGCACTAGCGTGATCCTGGGCTAGTGCGTTGAACACAGAGGGTCCTGAATTGTAATTTCGGGTCCCGACAGAATCTCTCCCTCTTTCTGAGGTGCCTCCCTCTCCTGTACTTAAAATTTTTGTTTGTATGTTGGCACCATTTGCCGAAGTCGTTAGTAATACGATGTATGTTTGAATTTGCAGTCTTCCGTGTGTGAGGTTAAGAGTCGGTAACGTCGTAACGGTAAGTTCATTTTAGCAACGTACGTATAGTTTTTATGCTGTGTTTTGGTTGAAATATTGTCTTATTTTTGTCAGAAATGGAGACACTGTACGTGTTCCACGGTAACGTGCATACCGGTCCAGACGGAGTTGATTTGTCCAGCTGCCAGCGCGCCTTGCTAAATGTTCCCAACCTGGCACATGTCGATTTTCTCGAGCTATGACGGTGCATTCGGCAATTGTTCGATAGGCACATCGCCAGGAACAAGATAGTAATAGAGGCGGTCACCGCCACCACGGTCCCACCACACGGGTAGATGTTGTGGGGCCTGGCGAAGGTGACCAGCAGTGCCATGTGGGCACAGTACATGGATATCGTTAGCAATTCTCACGCTTCGATCTATTGACGACTCATGGTGTATGTTCATTTTGTTTATCCTGCTCAATCCTCTATGGGGTGCCATTGAAGGGGGCAACGACGCTCTTGTCCCCCTCTTCGGTTTGTTGACGACGGGAGAGGTCTCGAGAGCGCCAGATGTCGTTAGGCAGGATGCTCCTGTTCAAGAAGCTCTGCCTGTAGAACCAGAAGCGCAAGTTCGATGCCGTGTGGCGGGAGCTTGAGGTCAAAACCGAGCGTGCAAGTGGAGGTTACGCCCAGCGCCGACCGCAGCGAGTTATTTGAGTGGATGAGCGTGCATGCCCCTGACTATGAGAAATGATCCCTTCTTCACGACACCTATGGTGCTCGGTATGGCATCATGACAACCAACATGTCCGAGGTCTACAACGGTGTGTTGAAAGGGGTCCGTGCCCTGCCCATCACCGCCGTTGTCGACGAGACATGGAACCGCACGGTCGGTTACTTTGTCAATCGGGCAATGGTGGCCAAGCAGCATTTGGACGAAGGGAAGCAGTGCTTGGAGGTTACCCTTGCCTACATGGACAAGAAGATTACCAAGGCCCGATCCCATGTAGCTATCACAATGGATGGCATGAGGAGGAAGTTCGAGATCCGCCTGCGGGACAACTACGTTCGCGGCCACATGAGAGGTGACCGGAAGCATGTTTGCACCTTAGGCGATGTGGCAGTTTGCACCTGCAACAAGCCTCAACTCCTGCACAAGCCTTGCTCCCATGTATATCTTTGCATCTCAGATATTTCACCAATCTTGTAGCATGTACATATCGGAGTACTACGACATACGACACTTGTATGATACTTGGAACGGGGAGTTCAACTCCTATGGCGTGGAAGGCCACTACAGGGACCTATGGCGGGGAGCAGTGAAGTGGTCACCGAATGAAGCACTGTGGCATCCAAGCCGTGGGAGGTGTTAGTCAAGGTGCATCCGCAACGACATGGATACGAGCCAATGTGGAGATTGGCCAAGACCAATAAGGTGTAGGCTATACAAAACTCATGGACACTCATTCAGGAACTGCCCGAATAGACCTTCTTCCTCCAGCGCCACTTAGTATCTATAAGCTATCTGGTGTATTGAGTCATGTTGGTCGTAGTGATGTGAGTGTTGTTGTGATTTGCGTTGTAACTTGCACTGCTTTCTACGCTGTAACAAGTTGTTATTACCGCTTATAGGTACGGATATCTGCCCCGTTTGGGTCACGTCCTTGATGAATGAGAATAAAATTGTTCTATTGAAATAGATAACGAAGTACAAGGGTCCAATTACATTCCAATTACCACACTCTGCTTGGATTACAAATCAGTAACTGAAGTACATGTTACAACATATAATAGACTTCTAATGTTACTACTGCTTACACTGCTGCTCACTGCTCTCGGGCATAGGACCCTGTACTGGCCTTCCGCGCCGTGTTCCTACCATAGGTCTCTGACGAATCTGTTCCTGTAGGAACGTTAGCCTATCAGGTCATCGTGGGTTTTGCCGCAGGTCATAGCGGGGCTCCTCAACCGTCGTGTCGTCGTACAGGGGGGCATCACCTGCGGGAGTGGCGTTGAGAACAAGTCGGTGATCCAAGTAGTAGGATCCGCAGTAAGATCCGTGGAGGGGTACCAACTCGGCTAAGCTTGCGGGATGAACTGGGTGAACTGCTCGGGGTACAGTTCACCTTGCGGGGTGAATTGCGCAGGGTATGATGTGTAGCCGGACTGATACCATGGCGCTGTATCGCCCATTTGAAATTGTCCGAGAGTGTGGGGCTGGGAGGGAGAATCTGGGATAACCTCCACGGTTCCGGGTTGCACGTCCGTGCTCTCTGGAATGGCCTCTTCCTGCCTCTGTGACGACGCCGGCACCAGCGTAGGGTCCTTCCGTGACGACGACGGCATCAGCGTAGGGTCCCTCCGTGGCGAGCATTTAAATCGGTGTGAAGTCCCTCCGTGGCAGCAGCGGCATCGGCGCCAGAGAGTCCTTGCGTGGCAACTGCGTGGATGATCCGCCGCCCATGCTGCTGTGCCAATGGGTCGACTCGCTCGGACGGGAAGATGGAGGGGGTGAGGGTACGCGACGATGCTCCGTCCGATGCCTCAAGTCGACATCGGTGGGCCTTCCATAGCTCATGCTACGAATGACCTGCTTAACATCTTCAACAATTGTTTTCATGACCGTAAAAAGGCGTTCAACTGTGCTGTTCGTACCCCGCTCGAGTTTCCGATGGCTGCGGTCCACAACGCTCTGTAAACGGTCCACCTGCATGGTTACCGAACAAACAAAATTTTGTTTGTTAACCCTATTTCGGAGGGTGGTTAATCTACTACGTGCTCAACGTCTCGAGTAAATCACGACGTCTTTGCAGTCTTGGTCTAGCCCCAAGTCCAAGCATTCGGCGTGGCTAGGATCTGCATGTTGGGGCGGGGGGGGGGCGCCTATCAATCTCGTCCGCGTGTGCCGTACGTACCACTCCAAGCACGTGTCGTAAGTCCCTTCATCGTAAGGCCGTGCCTCCTGCAAAATGGAATCAGTGGCCGTTTGCCATGCATCTATCCACGACTACTGTGTCTAAAGCCAGTCATCGCTCTTGCGGCCCTTCTTCATCTGCCTGAAGGTGGAACAAAATAAATAAATTATGGTACTGACATAACATAATACTAAAGGACCTACAATATTATTAAGCAATGCAATCTACTTACAAGTGACTACGCCTCACAAGCGGTCACCCTAGAGCAAGGGGGATCTCCTGGTGCAGTTGGAACTGCCTCATCACCCGTTGTGGGTTGTAGGGCTCAACCATGTGAGAGAACACTAGATGACAAGTTGTCCTCTAGTACGCCGCATCCTAGTGGCATAGCAAGCTCAAGCCGTTGGGCGCCGTGTGCTGCACCAAGGCATCTGTCCAAGGAGCCCATATTATGTTGTCCTCGTGCAGGGCCTCGAATTCGTTGCGGAACTCGGGGTATATGCGACGCGCTCTCTCCCTAGCCCACCCCAGTACTGCCACAGTCCATCGAGATCCCATGGTCGGGCCTTCCACGGGATCCTCGTCGTCCGCCCAACCGTAGAAATGTTGTGTGCGCGGGTAAGGGTGGACTGGGGAGCGGAAGTACGGCCGTTCGACCTCGAAGTGCTCCCACGACCACAGCTGTAATAGCGTGTGGCAACCCAAGAGCACGGGCTCTGTTCGTCGCGACGACATGCAAGCGTCGCCGCGAGTGCGATCGTGAAACGAGAGCAGTACAAGCCCGAACCCCAAGCGTGCTATACGACGTCCTCATCGTCGGCGTCCACGATGGACTCCGCAAGGTGAATATAACTCGGGTACACCATGTCCCCCTGCGTGTTAGGAAACATGATCCACCCGAAAATAAACAACAAATATGCAATTAGGTGGCATCGAACCACCTCCTCCGTTGCGTCATTTGGGCAATGCATGAATCGTCGCAGCCAGACATGTGGAACGCCCTTAGACCTCTCGGGGATAGGCTGCCCAAAGCGATGATTGAGACGCGCCTTCCAGTCCGGCAACCTTGGAGGGGGAACAACTGCACGGCCTTGCAACGACAGGCCGGTAATGGAGCTGACGTCTTGTAGTGTCACGGTCATCTCCCCCAACAGAAGTGGAACGTGTGGTTCTCCGGCCGCCAACGATCAACCAGGGCGAAAAGAAGGGAGGCATCAATCAGGAGGTTCTGCCCCATGTTCAGCATGCGGGCGAACGCAATCAGCCCAGATTGACGAAGCCTCGAAACATACTGCTCGTCCAACGGCCAAGTCTCCAACGATCCCCGTGTCACCAGAGTTGGCGGCCCATCGCCACCGATCCAAGCGTGACAGCGATGCTGGGCGTCCCATGCCTCCTCAAGTAGGGGTGGTAGAGTACGCACCATTGCTGCAAATAGAGAACAACTAACAGTTAGCGAAATCTAAGTACGAACTTAACGCTAAAAATTGCAATAAGACAAAATTAAATACGTACTTAGCTACTCTAATCGGAACATGTGCTGCGGCTTATGAGCGATCGTCGGCCGCGTGCGTTCGTTTATATACGCAGAAAATAGACAACGAATGACAACGATGTGACTTCAACGCGATTTAAAGGGGGAAAAAACAAAAAACGCATGTAGGCAATTGCTTTCGGCGCAAAGCGTTGCACGCGTGGCTCGCTGTGCCACGCCCGGCCGCCTCTTCCCTCTCGCGCGCCCGCCATGAAGCGGCGACTCTCGCCGGGGGGCGAGTGCTGCAAGACTTTCGATGGCGGGGCGGTCGCTTGTTGCACCGTGCCGTGATGCGATGCTTGTTTAGGGCCAATTTTGCAAATTACGGGGAAAGAGGGCTACTTTTGAAATTAAAAGTTTCTACAGGGCCAGAACAGTAAAAAATCCTTGGTTTTCGCTACTACTTTTGCAGATTTTTTTAAATAATATTATTTTTAAAGATAATTATAAAAATAAATAGCCACCCCAAAAAAAATTACAAAAATGACTCTCTATCGCCAGACAGGTAGCTGAACTGGCGACAAGGATGCATTGACCTTCTGTCACTGGTCCAGCTCCCTGTCGCCAGTTTAACTAGCGATAGCTACTTGTCGCCATCTGTCACTAGTCGATAGCTACTGGCGACAGGTAGCTAAAACCTTAAATTCATTGGTATGTTTGTGATTTTTGTAGATTTTCAACGGTATAAAATTTGTTAGACTCGCAATAACATTTTGTGATCGTCGTATGTTGTTTTAGTGCAGTAAATTTCTGAAGAATTTTGTGAGAATGATTGAGGTATCAATGATTCGTAAGTAGGAAGGTAAGTGATATTGTGTTGTGCCAGAGAATTCATACACGGTTGAGAACTTTGGAGAAATGACCTCTTGCCATTACTTGCTCATGTACATGCAATGCATATTATGTAAAGCAACAAATGTGAATTTGCCATTACTATCAAAACTACGACAAATCACGCTGATATTACATAACATTCAACAAAACGTTGTAACACTTAGTTTATATCAAAACTACGACAAATCACACTGATATTATATAACATTAAGCAAAACGTCATAACATAGTTTTTTCAAATCAAAACGATAATTCAGAACATTGGCAATAACATATTACAAATGTTCGTGTTTTCCCATGGTCGTGACCTCAACGTCCCCCATGTGGACTGCCTTGAGTCGGGCAGCCGGATGAGGTCCCCGCGGCGACGTCTGGAGTGCTGATGTTTCCTTCGTCCTGAGGATTTCTCGTGGGGCATTTCTTGAAGGTGTACACAGACTCCCTGCAAATAGAACACTTCTTCATACGACGTCTGGCTTTTGCTTCGTCCATGTCGTTCCTGATGCGCCGTACCCATCGCCGGCCAACCTTTCCCTGGATTCTATCCATGTCCGCGGCTCAGATTAGTTGCTCCCAGGTCGGATGGCCAGTGAAATGGCTAACCACGGCGTAACCATACATCTCTCTACTCCAGATTTGCGTCACCGCCTCCTTGGTGAAATAGTTAGAGAGGTACTGGCCGAAATGCTACGCTACCGTCGAACATGCGGTTATGGCATGGGAGCAGGGCCTATGCAGAAGAAGGGGCTTTTTGCAAGTGCATATGCAACTACCACAGCGTAGCGTGCACTCGTGAGTGACCCTCTTATGGTTCGTCCCGCGGCGACCTTTATCCCTGCACATTATCTCGAAGCAAAACTCCCTTGTACCCATCTTGAATGCCCGGTGCATCTCACCCTTCTTGCTCTTCTCCTCCATGTACTTGGTGACTATGGTAGAGTAGAGTACTCTGTCATTTGCCATGGCGAGCAACGTGTTGTTGTTTCTATCAACAAAGTAGTTCGTCGTACCGCAGAGAATTGTCTCCACAATACCAACCAAAGAGAGGAACCTTGCGCCGCGCATGACCTAGTTGTGCACCTCGACTAGATTGGTTGTCATAACACCATATTGAGCACCACCCCTATCATGTAGCAGCGACCACTTCTCTTTTAGGCTTGTGCTCAATCCAGTCCGAGAAGCATTTCACCTGCACCCCCATCCTCCTCGTCAATCTGGGAGCATCTGTGGATAGCTCTGGCAATGCTTCGGGGCCTGGTCAGCGCTTAGGGTGGCCCTTTTCGCTGCATCCCTTCAGTGCGTCTTGGTCAGCTCATCTAGAATCTTCCAGAGTGCTTCGAACTTCTGTTGTTGGTTCTGGTTGCACAGCCGCTTGAACAGATTCATCAAGTTCTTGTTGCGAAACTGTTTGTAGAAGTTTGCACACAAGTGCCTCATGCACCACCTGCTCTGCAGATCCGCCCACGGAAGTGGTACGTTCTCTCCTTGTTGTAGCTGAGTTATTGCACTCAGTAGGTCCACATGCCGATCATGTATGAGACATACGTTTGGACGGCCCTGTACAACAGAAATCCTCAAATTCTTCAGGAACCACAACCAACTGTTCATGTTTTCGCTTTCAACGGAAATGAATGTCACGTGAAGAACTTGATTGTTCCCGTTCGTCGCTATTGCAATCAGTATTTGGCTCTTATACCTTCCAGTCAGGAATGTGCCATCGACGCACAAAATTGGGCGGCAGTGCTGGAATACATTGATGCATGGACCAAAGGCGAAGAATGCTCACTACAGTACCTTTTTATTGGGCCACTTTCGATGTGTGGCATCTTGAATGTCGATATGAGTGCCAAGATTTCTATCTTATATGACTCGGAGTAGCCTAGAGCGGTTGTGGTAGGAGTCATCGAACGTACCGAACCTTGATTCCAATGTCTTCTGTTTTACCCTCCACGCCTTAGTATAGCTGATTATGTACTGGAACCTTGCCTCAATCGCCCGAATGATGGACCATGGCTCAAAATCTAGATTATCTATGATCTCACCGTACATGAGGTTGGCGATGAAGCCTGATGACAAGTTCCTGTGGGACTGCACTAACTCAGCGACGACTATAAAGCACTTCCAGTTGGTGCCCCACTTAGGCTGAAATGTCTGCACTCGCCAAGAGCATCCCTCTATATCGCACTTCACGTCATAGGATCCTAGGGTAAATTGGACGACTCTGAATATGCGCCGCACCGATAAGGCCCAGAATTTGACCGCGTTGTGCACGGCCTCCTTACATTTGAACATAGCTCCTTGCCCAACCTCACTCTGGTCGTACTCCCACAGCACACAAGAACCTTCATTGACGACGAGGTTGTGGAACTAGTATGTGTTCCACTCGGATGGAACCGCCCGCTAGTGCACGTCATCCTCGTTGTCGGAACCTTTATCTTCTGACAATACCATGTAGTCCCGGTCTTCGAGATTCATCCTTTGCACTACGACTTCCACCTTCTCACCCTTGTCAGTAAGACCACTAGTTTGCCTGACCGAAGGAGCTACTTCCGCAGGGTCTTCATCGACATCATCAGCAACTCCGGGAGCTTCAGCCATTGTGTGCGCCGCGCTGTGGCTGGAGTCCTCGACTTCTTCTTCAGCGTTAGCACCCCCTTCTTGTTCAGCTGCAGATGGAGGAGTGGGCTTGGCATATGCCTGGCTCAGAAGGACCAAATTCCACCATCCCTCCCTCGCCATGCGTACATATGACTGCCATGAATTTGTTCCCTTCAGCTGCACTAACTCCCAATATGTGGGCTGTGCTGCCCAGGGACAAGGCAACTTAAAGTCAGATCGTACACATCACGATCCACTTGAAATATGTGGAACAACCACCGCATCACAACGCCCTATGTACGCTGGTCTAGTCTTGCTAGGGGCATAGTCGCCGATTGGAAATAACGTAAATCAATCCCCTCGGGACCCTCCATAATAGTCCCCTGACCGGAGTAAATTTTAAAATTGGCGACGTCGGACATATTTGACGCACTGCATCATAAAGGACATTTCCACGATTAACCACATATCTAAAGCTAGACTACCCACTGAAAAGTTTATGTAAAACATATTGCATTGTCGGACCCAGGAGCGAAAGATCCCGAACCCTCTGTGTTCATACACCAGTCCAGGATTTCCGGTGTACACAGTTACAAAAAATGATAACATAAACATATCTCGCATTGCATTAATAGTAAATCAGAGTTTATTACAAAAGAGGCTTACAAGCCAACAATAAAGAACACAGCGGAAGACGAAGAAAGTGTAGTAGAGTTCAGTTAATCTGCCACAGGCAATCGACTGGGGTAGCGGCCTAGTCGTCGAGATCCACACCGATGGTGAAGTTCTTCTCATCTGAAATTTATTTGCACAAGGCAAGTATGAGCACAACCACCGTGCTCGCAAGTTACACCCGTCAAATAACAGAATGACATGTATACATATGGTAAACAAGGGATATTGGCAGGGTTTATTTGCATAAAGCAGCATTTTTAAGTTTAAATAACCATATTAATTTCCAAGGCTATTTTTATACTATATCTAAAATCAGATTTTAAACAACAATTTTATAGTATGGATAACCTCCATATTTGAATGGTGAAGGATACCCTCCTATCACAATGGCTAACCGCCCAAATTTTTCCACAGGACTAACCATCCTGAAAACATCTGTTGAAATCACTTTTTAAAACCAAAAACAAGTCTAACTCAGAGTGGCTTTGCTAGCATGTCCATGACCGTGGACGCGGCTATTCGAATAGTTTTCTACTCTGCAGAGGTTGTACACTTTACTCACATGACATGATTCCTCTAGTTTGTTTGGCATCCGTCAATACCACCTCTCACTGCCGAAGGTAAGAAGTCTAGAGTTCATGACAAGGCCTTTACAATGCATCATCCCACCGTAGTCCAGCCTCGCTAAGGTTTTGCCCCCTTTGGACTAACCATCCGCAGGTTCAGGGCCCCCTCTTGCGCCAGGTGGGAATAAAATAGTCATGAAAGACAGGCCATGAAAGACCACCCACGTCTGAGCAGGATAAAGCTGCGATGGAACTCTACAAATTAATCACCAGATCCCACGCCCCATTCTCGAGACATGTGGTTGTACGGTAAGGCATAGCAAGGTGCGGCACAAAGATCGGTCCTTAATCGACTTGGGCGTCTTTCAAATCAAACCACGGCTTTAATCCTAACAGATTAAACCGTGCATAAACTGCACCCACCATTCAACCATTTAGCCCAAGTCCAAACCATTTTGATTTTATTTAAGTAAAACCATCTTTACAAATTCTCTATGGTAAAACAATACCATAGATTTAATTTTAAACAATTTTGTAATGGTTTGGCTAAATCCTCCCAAAATCAAAATCATGGTCTAAGCATTTGCTAAGCATTTCCAAACAATTTATCTATGGTGACATTTCAATATTCAAAATTGGCCATACAATAACAATTGGAATAACTAAGCATTTAAACAGGGCATTAAAATAATTGACTAAAAAATATGCATGCAATAATAATTTTAAAAACTGAATTAAATAACTTTAAAATACTGGGAACAATATGGTCAAGGGTGTAACTTGCCTTCGTTGAAGTCTTGACTCTCTAAATCTTTCGAAGGACCTAACTCTCCGGAATCGTTGAAGTCTATACGCGAAAGTACGACAAATTCAAATGAAATTCCATAAATTCAAAAATACAAATTAAACTAAATCTAAATGAAATAATTTTATTTTATTTAGCTAGATAATAAGTTTCTAAGATTTTAGCAAATTGAATCACCCAATTTGGAGTTTGGATGAAAAAGATATGAATTTTACAAGTTTTAACCTAAATCTGGAATTTAATTGAATTTCTAAATTCAAACAAGATTCAAAAGAACTCCAAATTAAATAATTTTGGTTTAGTTAGCTAGATATTGATTTATTAAAAATTTAGAAATTTGAATTGACGAAATCGGAGTTCGTATGAAGGAGATCGAACCCCGGGAAGTTTACAATTCACATGAAATGATGAAATTGGAATTTTCAGATTTAATGGAATTATTTTTCTAAAGACAAATCAATTTATGATGTCATCAACTGGTTTCCTCCACGGGTGTACATATATGCCACGTGGACCACACTGAAGCGGTGACGGGCGACCACATGGGCAAAAGAGGTGAGGTGGCGATGATGTGGCCATGATGTGGCGATGCCACATCGGCATGGCGATGGCGGCTCGGCGTCGAGCTCGCCGGGCTTCTGCCATGGCGAGCTCCGCCGAGAGGCTCAACGCCAAGAGGAGGAGATGGGGATGTAGTGCTCACCAGCGGATTGATCGCGAGGCGATGGCCGTGGCGAGAGATCGGCGGCGGCGCTTATGGTCCGGAGGCATTAGAGCTCGATGGTCTTGGTAGGGAAAGCGCGAGGTCGGCGAGGTGTGGCGATGCCGTTGAGTGAGGTGGAGCGGCCGGGAGGGCTTGACGGCCGGAGAAGACGAAGAACAAGCTTTGGTGGCGAACGAAAAACTCGAAATGCGAAGCGATTGAGAGGAGAGGAGCGAGTAGAGGGTTTGGACGAGGATGAAGAAAGCGCCGGTGCTCCCTTTATAGGGGCGGGAGGACAAGGAGAGATCATGTCGCGAGGATCGTGGCGGCGGCGGTTTGGCGCTGCAGCGAACCGTCGAGTTCGTCTTGCGACAACGAGGAGAAAAGGAGAATAGAGGCGGACGTGGGGCGCGGTTCGTGCGCAACCGAGTGAAGGCGAGGATGGTTGAAGGCGGTTGAGAAGTTTTCGGCGTGGCTTAAAATGGCGGTTAGCGAAGCGTCATGTGAGGAAGAAGGGGTGGGGAGAAGAAGTGGGCGGGCCCACATGTCGGTGAGAGAGGGGAGAGAGGGTGAAGCCGGGGTGGAGTGTTGGCCGTCGGTTTTCCATCCGACGGTGGGGAATAGATGGGGTTTTGGGAGAGAGAGAAAGGGGGCAGCCGAAAAAAAAGAGAAGTGGGCTGGACCTTGATGTAAAGGAGAGGTAGGAAATTTGGTTTTGGCCTCAAGATTTAACAAGGATTTAAATTGATTTAATATTTTATTTAATTCTCATAATTCAATTTGGCTTTAGAAAATAGCAAAATAAATCCAAAAATTCTAGAAAAATTCACGAAATTCCTAGAGTTATTTTGGACTTAAATAAACTAATTCCAAGTTAAAGTTGGCCTTTATTTTTGCAAATAAATTATTTTGGCTTTTAAAATAACTAGGAAAAGCTTTTAAAACTCCGAAAATTCTATAAATTAATTTAATTTTTATTTTTCAACTTAAACTCAAATAAAACTTCAAAAAATTTAATAAATTTTCTTTTTTTTTGTTTTTTTAAACTTCAGAAACTCAAATAAGGCAATCAAACTCTTTCAAATTTTAGAAAATCCGACCAAATAATAACTTTAATTAATTTTAAATTGGTAACAGAACTTTGGGCTGTTACATGCATTATGTAACCGTACATCTAAAACTATGTAATCCATTTGGTTAAAAATTACCGACAGTAGGTAGCAGGACGACGGCAGCGCTTCGTTAGCTTACCATCCTCCCTCTACTCCTCCCTCTTCCCTCCTCTTTTTTTCTGAATAAAAGTGAGTTATGTGCTGAATTTTAGAGTTTGAAGGGTTTTTATGGGGTCACGCTTTTCTGTCACCATTTGAACCGACGAATGCTACTTATCGCCATTTGGACTGGCGATAGCTACCTGTCGTCATTTCAACTAACGATAGGGAGATATCACTAGTTGAACTGGTGACAGGACCCTAAACCCTAGACTGGTTGGTGTGTTTGTGACTTTCGTAGATTATGAATGGTACAAATATGTTAGGCTCACAATAACATTTTGTTATCGTCGTATGTTGTTGTACTACGGTGAATTTATGAAGAATTTTGTGAGGACGGTTGAGATATTAATGATTCGTAAGTAGGAAGGTAAGTTATATTACGTTGCACCTTCTCCTCTCCCTGTTCACCTTCTCCTCTCTCTGTTTCTCCGTGCTACGCCACCAAACCCACCCAAAATTTAATCATGTCAGAATCACATCGAAGCGAGTTCTTTTAATTTTTAATCTTTTTTTAAAAAATATTCTAAAGATTATCTTTCCCTAACTTTATTGCTAATTCTGACCCCTTTGATCACGTTATGTGCTGTCATATCACCGACTGCGGTGTGACCAAACCTGTCACGATAGCCCTCCGAGCCGACACGCGTCCATTTTTTGGCTAAGTCCTATTACGTCAAGAGGAGTGGCGTGACATCACTCGTTTGGCGCCCTCCGAGCCGACACGCGTCCATTTTTTGGCTAAGTCCTGTTACGTCAAGAGGAGTGGCGTGACATCACTCGTTTGGCATGTCGAGATCTATGGCGTGACAAAATGTTTTTGCCACGTTACGCGTTGTGATGTGATCGAAGGAGTCGGAACTGAAATAAAGTTAAGGAGTTATTATCTTTAAAATATATTTTAAAAAAGTATTAAATAATAAAATGAACTCCATCGCAGCAGCAGCATCACACCACCATGCTCCACCCTCTCCCAGATCCAAGCCGCCGCCGCCTCCGCCTCCGCCTCCGCCGCCTCCGCCGCCACCGCGCACACGTCTCCCGCCCAGCCGATCTGATGCACGCGCACGCGCTAATCAGGTAAGCCTGTGTTGCGCTACTAACCACCGCTATTAATAGTCTAGTTTAATGCTCCTCGCCCTCCTCCTTCCTCGTCCCAGATCTCTCTTAACCCCCAACCCTTCGAAACTGCTCTGGTTTTCGGCGAAATTGAGGATTAACCGAGTGCGTGGTTTAAATCCTGTGGATCAGCGGCGATGCGGTGGAAGCTTAACTCCTCGGCGTACAAGCGCGTGCCGTCCAGGGACGCAACCATGGATCGCGACGTCGAGACGCCTGGAGGTCCGTGCATCCGTCCGCAATCGGGCCCCACGATTATTTTATTTTCGATCTTTGTTTGGTGAATTCGGGTGAGATTTTGAGTTTTTTTTTTCGGTTCTTCTAATGGTGGCGGTGCTGATTCCCGCAGTGAAAATGACGGACGGTGGCGCCGGCGGGGGGCCGTCGTGGCGAATGTCGCTGCCGCACGTGTGCGTCGCCACGCTCACGTCCTTCCTCTTCGGCTACCACTCCGCGTGCGTGCGCTTTGTACCTGGTCCCTTCACGTTTCTGCTCTCCTAATTGTAATTGTTCCCCTCGTTGTGAAACGCGTGCTTCTTTGGTGGCGCAGGGTGGTGAATGAGCCGCTCGAGAGCATCTCCACCAACCTCGGCTTCGCCGGGAACACGCTCGCCGAAGGTACTAGCCCCCTCGGGCCCAGCGTTTGGCGAGATTTGGTCAGATTTGGCACGCGAGTAACCGGATTCGGTTCTGTGGGTGCAGGGCTCGTGGTGAGCATCTGTTTGGGAGGAGCTTTCGTTGGGTGCCTGTTCAGCGGCTCAATCGCGGACGGGATCGGTCGCCGCCGGGCGTTCCAGCTCAGTGCGCTGCCCATGATCATCGGCGCCGTCATAAGGTGCTCATGATAGAGATGCACTATTTCCTTTGCTTGCTTGCCCTTTCCCACAATCCTTTGTCGCTGTGTGGTTTGGTCAGTTAAGGCAGTATTTTAATTGCCACTTGCTAGTATTAGCATTTTAATTGCCACTTGCTAGTATTCCTTATTCTTGATGGAGTCAGTATAATCAGTCGATGGCTGGTTGTTAAACAAATGCTATGTTGGAACAAGTGGTGACTGCATGACCGGTGGCCCGGTCTTTTGATGGTACTGTCCTGTTGCTGAAAAGTTGAATGATGGGAACAACATTTTTTTTAAAGATGGAGCACACTGCTGGTGTAACAAGTAGCAGCTCTGTGAACTCATCCTTTTGTGGAATTTTGGATTCTGACTTTGGTAAGGGATGAATACTGAATGTGATCGTCCTGTAATAATTGTCTTGGACAACCCTATATCATGTACATTAGGTCTATCATTTTGTCATCAGGGATTTAGTAAATATCTCTGACTGGGTGAGGAGCTTAGTAGTGCCACATGGCATGTAGACATTAAGGCATTGAACAATACTGTAAAAGTCAGTTAAATTTAAACTGATTTTGACTAGCCACCTAGAAAGAGACTGAAGAGTAACTTGCAAATATCCTGTACTTTCTGCAGGGTATTAATAAGATTTGTTTTCTTATTGCACTCCTTGTGTATTGAGATTGATGTTACAAAACTGGAAGTATCAGACTTTCATTAATGTAGCACTCTTAAATTTTTTTTTGAGGAAGTAGCACTCTTATTAATTGATTGCTAGTATACCTTATGGCTGTTGGAGTCAGCATAACAGGTTAATTGATGGGTGTTAAACTTAAGTTAGAACGATTGCCGACTGTCTTGACTGGTGACCCAGTCTATGGTTGATTTTGCTGGTGCTGTAGAACAACAAGTAATTTGATTAGCAGTTCCGAATTCTAACTTCCATAGGATATAAATGTGATGGGGTCCTGCCTTATAACATTTCTTGAGTAAATTACAAGCACTCTGTAGCTTTCGCAAGTTATTTATTAAGATATGCTTTGTTAGTTGCACGCCTGGTGAATTGAGATTGTTGTGATGCACAAAAATGGAAGTATATCAACTTACATTAATGAACACTCCTTATATATCTGATCTGAATTTCTCTATAATTTAGACACAGATCATTATTTCCTTATATATCTGATCTGAATTTATCTATAATTTAGACACAGATCAGTATTGTGTTTCTGTTATATTCAGCCATATTGAGATTGAAGCATTGTGCAGTGCTCTCACCAATAGTCTGGAGGGTATGCTTGTCGGAAGATTCTTGGTTGGAACAGGGATGGGATTGGGTCCACCAGTAGCTTCACTCTATATAACAGAGGTATGTAATTGGTGTTTTTGCTCAATGGCTTCTTGCTAACAGAAAATATCAATCTGGTTCGTCTGTGTTCACTTTTATTCTGATGGAATCCAGGTTTCTCCTCCTTCCGTGAGGGGTACATACGGCAGCTTTGTTCAGATTGCGACCTGTCTTGGAATCATAGTATCTCTCCTAATTGGTACACCTGTCAAGGATATTGATAGATGGTCAGAAGCGTTCTCCTGTAGTCCTATACGTGCTGTTGCAGTTAATATGTGTGAAATCCATAACTACAAACATCATTCTTACCATTGGCAGGTGGAGAGTGTGTTTCTGGGTTGCAGTTGCCCCAGCAACTTTACAAGCTCTTGGTATGGAGTTCTGTGCTGAGAGCCCCCAGTGGCTGTATAAGGTGCCTTTACTTCGGGATACTGCTTGACTTTTCTGATTTATCAATTCAAAGCTTTAACCCTTGGGTGTGTCTCCTACTTTCTAAATATGTCTATAGTTTGATCTTCTGTGCCTTTGCTAGTCATTATGTGGGGGGTTGATGATTTGAGCACCATCTCTTGGAGATCACTTTACTACACTTAAGTTTTGTATTACTTGTTAGAAACAGCATTAGTTTCTTAAACTGTCTGCAAGTACCACCGGGAGGTCTTTCCACAAGTCTTTGAAGGTTACTCTTGTAACTGGGTATGGGTTAAATCTATTATACAATCAGTCCGTTGGCTACAATCTTTGTCCACCATCCTGAGGCTTTTTGTGCCAACAATTGGTCAATGTTGCACAACATAAAATTATTGCCTATTGTTACCTCAATAGTAACATGAATGATTTCTGTAGGCTGGAAAATGAAAAAAGAAAGTGGTCCATTGACACATGTCACATGCACACAGTACACATTATATAATTTTGATACACATCAATGATCATCTAGGTTACCCCAATATAGTGTCTGTAGCGCGATATAGATCGTATACAAATACAGCTCTAATATGCCCTGCTGCATATCGGATTATGTAAAAACAAAATCCTCGATACACTTCGAATACGGCTCCAATACTTCCCTGATACTCCCCCAACCTGTATGCATGCATTGATATTTAAGAATAACATGTTTAGCAGAGACATCCAAAATGATTTGACGAGTCTTGTTCTTCTATGCAGTGTGGAAGAACAAGTGAAGCAGAGATGCAATTCGAAAAGCTTCTAGGCCCTCTTCATGTAAAATCTGCCATGGCAGAACTTTCTCGATCTGAAAGAGGTGATGATGGAGAAAGTGTGAAGTACTCGGAGTTGATTTATGGTCGCCACTTTAATGGTACAAGCTGCTCTGTTATCCATTCTGTTGCATTTATGTACTTCATTATAACCTGGTTTCTGTTTGGCTTTGAAGTTTGTTCATTACAAGTCCCCCTTTTTGGTACAGTTGTTTTTATTGGCACAACGCTCTTTGCTTTACAACAGTTATCTGGCATAAATTCTGTGTTCTATTTCTCATCAACTGTGTTCAGAAGTGTGGGGGTGCCCTCTAACCTTGCCAACATATGCATGGGGATTGCAAATTTATCTGGTGAGCCCCTTGAACCTGTTGTACTGTTCTGTTATATTCAGTTGACAGATCTTATTTCGGTGTTTTTGCTTCCAGGTTCAATTGTAGCGATGCTTCTAATGGACAAGCTAGGCAGGAAAGTGCTTCTTTCAGGGAGCTTCCTTGGCATGGTAAGCAATCACTTTGATTGGAAGATATACTGAACATTACTGACTAGTGACTACACTTACTGGTATAGGCCTTTGCAATGGGAGTTCAGGCTGTTGGAGCAAATCGTCACTACCTTGGTTCTGCAAGTGTTTATCTTTCGGTTGGTGGCGTACTGCTGTAAGTTTCGGAGTTTTATGCCTTTCACTACCTTTTTTTTCTACTAACTTGCAAGTTTCTTAAACTTAGTTCTTCACATCATCTATGCTAAACTGCACTCAATTGGGGTATCTAAATTGATTACCTTAAGCAACACTTTTTTTTATAGAATTAAGTCAATTTATCCTTGATTTATGTGTCATCATGCCTTTGTTTAATTTGATAATAAGAAAAACATATATTATTGTTGGGGGCTTTGGTTGGGTACGGGTTCGAGGATCGAGGCTAAGGCACTCGCCCTCATCTAACCGCCGACGGTGCTTTTCCCTGACGTGGTAGAGATGCTCTAAGGCTTAGTTGAAGAAGATGGGGAGAGATTAAGAACTTTGTTTATTCATTGCTTGCCTCAAGAAGATACAACGCCATACTATTTTATTAGTAGCTTTCGGTCTCGCCTCGCTCCTTCCTATGAATCTCTTTGTTTACGATGCGGTCACGGACATAGTAGACTCTGATACAATTACTACTCAAACTATCCTAATTTACTACCAGACTCTGATACAATTATGACTCAAACTATCCTAATTTACTCAAACTAATCCTTGCTATTGTTGCCTTGCTGGTGTTGGCCGGCTTGACCCACGACCATAGCAATTATATTGTCAATAGCGTTTTCTGCCCGACATTTAGTATGCATACAGTTGAGTAACTTTGTGTCATATCTGTTTTTCTGACCAAAGTAATTAGCAGCAGAAAGGATATTGTGTTACTGCACTTGCTTCATCTTGATTCCAGCGTAGCATTTTTCCTTAATGGTATTGTGCTACTCTTAACATGTTCTGTATATTCCTCTCCTGTTATCATACTTCCCATAAGGGATTTTCCATTTGGTTAACTTGTATGTTAGCAGCTAAATTATGAAACATTTTGCCTATGTGCTTGTAACATAACTCTTAACTTTTTTTTTGATGTCTGTAGTTTACATTTGTATAATTGCAAGAATTATGGTACTTCTATCCGTTACTTAAGCATTTCTTTTGCAGGTTTGTCTTGTCATTTTCGCTAGGAGCAGGCCCAGTTCCAGGACTTCTTTTGCCTGAGATTTTCCCAAACAAAATCCGAGCCAAGGCGATGGCTCTGTGCATGTCTGTTCATTGGGTAAGATTTTTTTTCCAACTGACAGTGCATGTATAGTGCCTGTCGTTAGATCGAAGAAACGAAGAGTTATGCACTGTAAATTTCTACACTAGCTTCCCTTTTGTTTTGGGCCGATTGAAAGTAAATGCATAAACTAAAAGAGAAACGGAAATGAATTACCAATGTCCAACAGTGTTCAAATGTGGATAAATAAATAAAGTCTAGGCACGCGTACCATTATAAATTCTAATGGAACAGGGAAAACAAGCTGGTTATGGCTTGTCTCCAATCATGACCGTGCGCATGATGGAGGACCTAAGTGCTAAACACAAGCTAAATAATTGACTATTTTATGTGAGTTACGGGCTAACCAGGCTGAGCTAGAAAATGTATTACATGAATTCAGATGGTTTCAAGTGGTAAGTAGCCAACCAGTTTACTCACCAGACTGCAAGAGGGAGGATGTGGTCATGAAGATTCTTCACTTGTGCAGATTGAGTATAATAATAAACTATCAACTGACTACTTATGTTTTTCCTTTTTTTTGTGCGTGTGTAGGGTTGGAAAGTTGACTAGTGGCCCTAGATATGCTTGATTATAGTTGTACCCTGTATCCGAGTTCCCTGAATTATCATATCCACTTGTTGACATGCTATGCTTGGTTGTAAAATCCGCAGGCTGTGAACTTTTTTGTTAGCTTGTTGTTCTTGCGGCTTCTGGAGCAACTTGGTCCACCAGTTCTGTACACAATATTTTCGTCATTTTGTGTGGTAGCAGCAATATTTGTGCGGCGCCATGTGGTTGAAACAAAGGGGAAAACTTTGCAAGAGATAGAAGTTTCGCTCTTACAAACACAGTAAAGGTACTACATGCTTTTGCATTTGACATAATCCTTTTTCAGATCATCTGTATATTGACCTATATTTATAATTGGTGGTGGTGATGTTTAAAGGTGGCTGTGATATTTACTCTGAAAAACAAGAGGTGAACATATTTAACAGAGGATTCTTACTTAGAAACCTCATGATAAGGCCATATGGATTACGAGCATGGCCTTGAGAACCTTACGCATGACAATATGGATTCACAGGCAGCATGCTCTTGTCATTGCAGGTTTTATTTGAGCGGTATCGCATTGACATGGTTGAAATCTGACAATATTTTGTTGGTGAATACCAGCTGAGCCAAGTCTACTGCGTAAGTTGATTCTTAAATCATCTCTTGAGAACAGCGACGCCCTACCCTGGGGTCTCAGGGAAGTTCCCAGACATGCAACTGTGATCATAAGGGCAGCCTGTCTGTAGCGTGCATCATGTAGCGAGGTTGTGTTTGTATAGCCCGTCCTATATATCTGTGGTCTTATCGTTTATTTTTACCACTCAAAAGTCTGTAAGGGGAGACTGAAACCTGGCTACCGAAGAGCACAGTTGAAACGGCGAACATCATTTACCTGTACTGTTGTACCCATGTTTGGAATAACAACGCTGGCATGCCTCGTTGGATGCCATGTATTCAAGCTTTTACCTGGCTTTGCCCAGCTTTTATGAAAATAAAGAACCTTCTTGAGCTCATCCATGCCAAGTGTATGTTAGTAGTACAGTCCTATTCGGGTAATGAGACCAAAGCAAATAATTTTGCATGGCAAAATTGAACTGTAAGCATCTGAACTTTTTGGCTTGACTGCAATCGGCGTTTCGGATTTAGTTTTGTTGATTTGAGCCGATCTTCTGGTTATTTATGCGCGATCAAGCTCTTAGCCCTATCCTAGTATCCTATTGATTTGAGCCCCTCTGCTTTTCGATTTTATTGAATTACTAAACTTGTTGCAGAGAATTGTCTACTCAAACCATTTCGTCCAACGCATTGGTGATGCGAACGTTAACAGTAGACAATTGAGACTAGCTAGCACCACAAATTCAACAAAGTAATTGTCGGACCTGGATTTATCGTTTGAGACCCTCTATGTATATCACACTATTCTCTATATCAGTAGATAGTATACATACGTACATGGTTAGATCATACACATACATCGTACATGATTATACGATGATTAATATTACATCACATAAATAGACCGTACGATCATCTTTTTTACAATACGGATAGACATGCCAAATACTTAACAAAGAGTTCAGTATAGAAAGCAGAGATAAATGAGGAAGCAAAGATCAAAAGGTGGATCCATCGGTGCTACGCACAAGCAAGCGACTAGGGTCTTGACCTACATCCCACCATCGTCTTTCCCATCTGTTCTAGATGCGGCGAAGAAGGCGCATGGGTCTTGGTTAGATAGCTCTGAGTTTATTTATAATTAGCGAGTGTGAGTACACAGTCGTACTCCACGAGCTGACACACATAATACAATTATAATAAATGCAGGGGGTTGATCAAAGGAAAGTCTTATGGTTCAATTATTTGAGCAAAGCCACAATTAGGAGTATACAAGTCCTAAGAACTAGCATTTTAACTAACACATATTTTAATGAATTTGAGTAGTTATTGTATAATACTTACGAGTCTCCAACCTCTTGTTACAGAGAGTGGCTCCAACCGCAAAATGCTGTTTTTCTAGCAGGCTACAACCCACACTTTTCACTTGCCACAACTAGGACGAATCAATACCTCGGGCTACAACCCGACCTTTCCAATGTCTACAACCAAGACATATCAAGCTATGGGCTACAACCCGCGCCTTCCACTGGCACCAACCAAGACAAATCAAATCCTTGGGCTACAACCTGGCAATTTATCCCTCCCACAAATTGTTTTATAAAGTTGAGACTAACCAAGCAAGTTCTCACACATTACCCATGACCATGGGCACGTCTATCCGGATAGTTTTCACTCTGTAGAGGTCATACAACTTTACCTACAAGAGACGATCATCTTGTAATGTCAACATGTTACCGTAGGTGTGAGACTAGGAAAATCATTACAAGGCCTTCACAATGCCCCACCCCAACGCAGCTCCACCCGCTAAGGTTTCCACTGCTGTGGGCTACAACCCTCAAGAGGCCCCTCTTGCGCCATGTGGTTTTCTTGTGGCTTTAATCACGCCACATTCCGCTGGATGGTGAACCAACGCTGAGGCGAAGCAAATTAATTAGCCATGTTGACACCATTATAGACTTGTGGTTGCATTGTTAGTGCCCAAGAGGTCATTATAAGATTCGGTCCTTAATTGACATGGGCGATGCTTTCACATTACCCACTCTCGTGCTTTTATTCGCACCTGCCTGACTTACCATCCGCCCAAGTCTAAAACAATTTTTTGATTTTTTGTTTTGAAAATCATTTCTAAGTTCAACATACCAGCTAGACTCCAACCAATGGCTGCACACATGTCAATGTATCTAAGCAGGGCTAAACATGACACTTAGATACAGACTTAGTGACTATTTAATTATACCATTAGTCCTAGGGAAATAAGGGTAGTGTCCCAGTTCAAGGAATGAAATTTAATAACTCAATTAACATTAATGTATTAACTACTAGCTAAGACAACATAAAAGCATATCATGCAGTTTTGTAATTTAAGACAATATAATTTTCATTAAAAAATATGAGCAATATGATCAAAGTGTTGACTCGTCTTGCTCAAAGTCTTGCTGGTCTTGGTCGTGCTCGATTTGCAGCTCTTCCAGAGCTTTAGGATCTATTTACGCTAAAAATAACCAAATTTGAATAAATTCGAATGAATTCAAATTGCATTAAAAAAATTCAAACAAGCTCCAAAATTCAAGTTTTTGGTAGGTTTTCAATTTATATGTATGAATTTAGAAATAAGAATCGTTGAATTTTGATTTAAAACGAGAGAGAACGAGCTCTTCAACGTTTTAAATTCAAGAAAATCCCCAAAAATAAAAGACGAGAGAGGTTATCTCTTACTGATAGGTGGGGCCCACCGAATTTTCATTTTATTTTTTGTTTTATTTTTAAGTTAGAAATCCTTACTATGACTTACAAGTGAGGCTAGGGTATTTTAATTTCTTTTCCGTTTATTTCCTAATTAGAAATAGCTAAAATCACTCATAGGTGGGGCTACTAGGGTTTTTATTTTCTATTTTAATTACTTTCCTGGAGAAAATTCATGAGTCACCGACAGGTGGGGCCACGGTCCGTGTGGACTTGGTCCATGGGAAGAGTCCATGGGCTGAGGGCCCACATGTTAGCGGTACAGGTTTACAGACCGGGTCAACACAATACCTTTCAAAGGGTAGGGCGGTATGTCATAGACTCAGAACTTAAACTAGGTTATAATTAGATTTCGTAATCATGTTGGGCCCACATGTCATACTGACATTATCTAATAATTAACTATTTGCTAACAACACCATTAACTCCTAATGATGTAGCTAAAGTACGCTAAAGTGCTCCTCTCCCAAAATCGCACCGGAACCGGGGAGGACGCCATGGACATGCTCGGGCCGAGCTCGACGCTGGTGGGATGGACATCGGTGGTGACCCAAGAGCCCCAAAATGGGTTCCCGCGTCCTCGGCCACCTGAAGGACGTCTGTGGCAAGGGCAACGGCGGCCCATAGTGGCGGTGCAGCGGAGCGTAGCGGAGTTGGTCTTACCTAGTTGAAGCAAGCAAAAGAAGAACACATGCGCGTGCTCGCTTGCTTGCCACGCCACACCATCACCTACCCGTGCGCATGAATGGTCTGGCGATTTCGTATCCGGTTAGGTGTGGGGCTGCTTCTTCTTTTTGCATCTCAAAACCATGCATGATTACATAGCATCTACATGTATGCGAATTGGAAACCGAACATTTGAATTACATTAATTCCGTGGGGTGATTTGCTGTGCAGTGATTTTCCTTCCTTCCGAGCTCATATGTGTCTATATGAGGAGACGTCCTCTCTATCCAAAGACAGCTGAGAGAGAATCATTATTGCATCCTTGTTCCTCTGCGATGTGCTGTTTGACTACTCTATCCCTTCATTGGCATGCACCGACGCGGAGAGAGTTGTGTCTCCGAAGCCGTTACTCCTTCTGGTCTTACACGGGTTAGGACGAATAAGATTTTTTGGGAAGCGTCTTCACGCGACTGCTCGCTGCTGTCATCCTCCTCGTGCCTCATCTACTCCTAACTCGACCACAACCTTCGCATTGGTGGAGAGTGTTGCGCTGCCCGTGCGTGGTCCTGCGCCTACCGCCTCTCTTCACCATTTTCGACCAGCACTCTTCCCCATGAGTCCCTATATAAGGAGGAAGCCCTGCCAAGCTAAGACCATCGAAGAAAATCTGTCGGAATTGCGAGATTAGGGCTAGGAATCCAAGAAGTCATCGAGTCACCAAGAGCGTAGAGCTGCACTGCCCAAGCGCGGCCCTACGCTTCCACCTCAGTTTTGCCCTACGTCTTCTCCCTCGACTTTCCTCCATCGATAACTATGTGTAACCTTGATCCTCGTATGGAGTAGTTGTCTTTTCTTCCCCGGGTGTAGGGATCTTGCTGTAACTTAAAACATATGGAGTGATCTATTATTTTAGTACCTTTGATATATTATTTTAGTACTTTTTATGCTACGGTCGTGTCTTCTTGATACTGTGCATCTTACTTAGTCGGTAATTAGGACGTCATAATAATCTTCTGCTTAGCCCTAGATGTAGACATGGTGTTTGGGTCTAGCGTGCAGATCTATATCAATTTGCGCAGGTCGTGCCGGTGTTTATTAGCTCGATGGTCCAGTGAGTGACAGGGGAGAACAACGAAGGGGTCGGTATTGAACTGTAGGGTGAGAGCCAACATAGTATTATTTGGTGCTAATTGCTATTAGATTGATCTAGTCTTTAGGTGCAGTACGTGAACAGAGCTTAGGGGAGGAATTTCCACATCTGGTTAAACCGGTTTCTCTCGTTCCAGCTTTGGTAGATTGCTTTAGTTGCTTTTATAATCTCATAATCATTGCTTTAGTTAGTAGTAATTTATTCTAAGTAGTAAATATATCCGTCGCTTACCTATGGATTTTGAAAACTTGGAATACTCCTTAGTGAAAAGCTACAGACGACCCGTGTGCTTGTGGATACCAATTTGTACGCCGTCAACAATACACAGCATAAACTCAGGAACAAGTTGTTTCGCACGAAGATGAACTGCCATGTTCAACCTCCTACGCATGAAACGACTTTGTCCCTGGTGTGAATTAATCTCTTGGTCGTTTCCACCATCGTTGAAGATTATTGGTTCCTGCTCCTCGATTCTTATACACCTTGTTAATCGTTGACACTATAGGAGAAACTTGTAAGTCCAACTCAACTAGATCTGTTCTCAGACTAAGTTTGATATCACTTATCAATGAAAGTCATCTATAGGAGTACTTGTTAACAAGTAGAAGCAAGTGACTTTTCTAACCTAGATAGAAAGGTTGCTAATCAAGTACTTTAGATGTGTTCTTTCTACTGGGTAGCTTGCTCGAGAGATATTTTTGCCCCTTCTTCTCTTTTATTTTTGTCTTGTAGTAAATAGTGAAATTATGACATGTTAATTCGAGAATATGTTTCACATGAATGAAAATTCCGTAACCACTGTATTTTTTCAATTTTACGGGTAGAATTCCCTTGAAGAGCTGCAATCCAAGGATAAAAATATCTGAGACACTACATTAGGTTGAGTGAATTCGTATATATGCAGTATTCTAATTCTAGAAATTTTGATCATGATTGACATACACTGCTAGTTTTTATGAATATTTCAAGTGAAGCAACTATCCGTGGTATGACAAAACTACTTGAGGAAAACTTAACTACATCATTGGTTTGTTGGAATGGATCATCCTACTTTACATGGCATTGTTCAGGACATGTCCATCTCTATTGAAGAGGATGTCGTTGAGCAAGACAAAGAAAGCAGGGAGCTCTTGCAGGAGCGAAGTGAAATACAACTGGGTAGTTCAGCAATTAAAGATCCTGAATATGGAATGATATTTCATAGTGAGTATGATGTGCAACTATACTACACAAACTACGGTAAAGAAAAAGGTTTTGGTGTCACGAGAAGAAGCTCAAAACTTGGAGATGACGGGGAAGCAAAATACTTGACACTTTCTTGTTCTCATCAAGGTAAATCTCAATCGAAGTCAAGAAATATGTGGAAGACAAAACCGTCAACTGGGATAGATTGTAAAGCGAAAATCAGCTACTCGTCAAGTAGATGGCAGATTTCTGATAATAACAGTGATATTCGATCACAATCATAAGTTGAGCCCACGCAAATCCCGATTATTTAGATTCGACAAGAAATTAAACCTGCATGTAAAACACAATCTTGAATTGAATGATCGAGCTGGAATACGAGTGAACAAGAACTTCAACTCTTTTGTTGTGGCAGCTGGTGGGCACGAGAACCTTTCCTTTGGCGAGAAAGATTGCCGCGACTTTTTAGAGAAAACAAGAAGGTTGAAACTTGGAACAGGCGATGCTGAAGCAGTTGGTGACTATTTTGTTAAAATGCAGTCCAACAATTCAAGATTTTTAGTGTCAAGGATATCGATGACGAATCCTGGGCTTAAAAATGTTTCTTGGGCTGATGCAAGAAGTAGAGCAATGTATGAATCATTTGGTGATCTCTCTCAGACATAATCAAGTGAGAAACTTTTATTGACTAATTTATAATTTTTTCTTCTCTATTCTTAACATATACATGCGCAGGTCTTTGTTTCTGTGTCATTGTGTTCTTCATTTTATGCAGAAAGTGTTGTTAGAATAGAAATCCTTTTGTATTTCCTTATTTATATATGTCACATCTCTCTTGTACTCCCTATATATATTGTCTATTGGGCCTTATAAATATACACATAATATTCATAACATGGTATCACAGCTAGGGCTCTAACCTAACTCTTTCCACTGTCACATCCGTTGTCGCTGCCGCTGGACCGCCAACATTCTTTGTCGTGCCTCGGCCGCCGCTACTGGCGAGGGGAATGCTGTCGACGACGCCCGACATCTGCGTTCCTCTCCGTCATCGCCGCGCTCGATGTCGCCGACTCGGCATCTGTGCTGCTCGCTCGCTTGTTCCTCTCCGCCGCCGAGCCGCCGCAAGGGAAAACCGCCCTCAGCGACGTCGCCCATCGCCACTCAGGCTGCCGCCGCCGCCGCTCGAGTCGCCGCCGCCAGCAGGGGGAAACCTAGCTTCCCCCTGCGCACTCCATCTTTGTAGGCCTTTTTGGCTACCAACTCAGGTTGGTTTAGCGTGAGCAAGCCCAGCCAAAAAAAAAAAAAGAAAAGAAAAAAAACGTCGATCTAACCACCACGCCGTCCAGCGCTGTCTGTTAGATTTCGTTGCCTTGGTCGCTGCACCATCCAGCGCCGCCTACCGATGGCTTCCATTCCATCAACTATGATCTTATTCTCGGGAACAAAACTTCATAGGAGGAACTACAGGTTGTGGTCTTCACTGATAGAGATCACGCTCGATGGTCTCTGCCTCTGGGGACATGTCACTAGTGCCCGACCTTGTCCGCCGTCGCCGGTTCAGCCTCCTCCTAGACAGCCTGCTTCTGCACCTCCTGTAGAAGATGAGGTCGCCAAGAAGGAGGCAGAGGCCATTGTTGCTGCTGTTGACGCTACTGATGAGGCCTTTCAGTATGCCATAGACGTTTTTGAGCGCTAGTGTGCTGACGAGGCTCATGTTCGAGCCATCCTGGTGGTCAGTGTCGATGACTCTATCCAGCCAGATATTGTTGGTTTGTGTGCCACTCGTTAGATCTGGGAGTACTTGCGCGAGCGATACCAGCAGAGTAGTAATGCTTAGTTCTTTTTGCTTTAGCGTGAGTTGGAGACGCTTCGCCAGGAGGACTTCTCCGTTGACGACTTCTTTCAAGCCCTGGCCAGTCTCTGGTGCCAGCTGGACAAGCTAGCTTCTTCGTTCTGCCAATAGTGTCATAAGGTGCAGAAGTTGGATCATGACCGCCTTTGCCTTTATGACTTCATCTGCCGTCTTCATCCAGAGCTTGAGCCTGTTAGGGCTCAAGCTCGCAGTAAGATCGAGGAGACCGACTAGAGGGGGGGGGGTGAATAGGCAGCTTTAAAAACCTTTGGACTAAAACTGAGTTTTATGCGAAATTGTTAATCAATTCAGTTTTGCCTAATTAAAACCTAAATCAACTAGTCTTGACTAAGTGTACCAACGAAATAAGACTATGGATAAAGATAGCGATCATACAAAGCCATGTAAGCAATTTAATACAAGGAATGTAAATTACACAAAATAAAACACAAGAGAACAAACCACAATGACACAATGATGTTTTACCGTGGTGTTCGGAGACTTACCGGTCTCCCCTAATCCATGTTGAGATAAGCCCAACCAAATTGGACCAGCTCCACAATTGAGTCAACACATCCGAGGTAAGTCCAACCGCTTAGACCGGCTCCAACACGAACCAACACCTCGATCCACTCGGGGTTGCTCTTCCTCCACTCTGGAGATGGTGAGCACCAAACCACTCACAACCTTCTGTGAGAAGATCACCGACACAACTCCTCCAAGCCATCTAGGTATTGGCAAACACCAAGAGTAACCAGTCAGAGAGCTCACTTGAACGAATCAAGTGTCTAAGCTCAATGGATACACAATCCGCTACCTAATGCAATACATGCACTTAGGGTTTGCTCTCTAAGCTCACTAAGTGCAACACATGCACATAAGAGATGATAGGGCTTGCTCTTTGCTCAAGGGAATTGGAATAGCACCAGCAACCATACTCCCACAACCAGCCATAAGGGGTATTTATACCCACATAAGGAAAACTAGCCGTTGGAGAGAATCTACTGAAAAAACAGGGAACCCCGGTAACCAATGGACGATTAGACCGCTCTTGCTCCAACGGCTATAAAACTAGCCGTGCGACACATATCCGGTCTGACCGCCAACCACTGGCTAGTTAGATCGGACCAGACCAGTCAGACCACTCCACAAAGGAGCAAGCCAAAACCAGAAAAAATACATTCTCTGGAAAAACCTAACTGGGTCACATGACCTAGAGGTCTGGTCAGACCGGCTAACACATGACGGTTAGACCAGCACCCAAAACCAGAAAAACACATTCTCTGAAAAAAGCTGACCGGGACACATGTGTCGGGACCCAAAAATACGATGTGTATTCTGAACTAGTCCCAGATCAGTAGCTAGCTCACACAGGAAACAGTGATGAAATACCATCTACTTATTCGATTTAACTAAAAAGATCTCAAAATAACAAATAGTAATAATAATTGGATCTTTTGGTCAAAGTTTACTTAACTTGCCATGTAGGGCTACAGAAACAACTAAACTCTTACAGCGGAACAAAAATCTTCAAATGGGCAATCAACATGCCCACAGGCAATCAAGTGGAGAACACATCCTAATCCGCAAAACCTTCCTGGTACTCCTGTGCGAAGAACTCTTAAGCAGCTTGATATTCTTCAACTGATCAACAATGGTGCAAAGCCGCGAGTACATAAAGCACTCAGCAAGTCGTGGGGAAATGTATGCAAATAGTATTCATGCAAGGCTTGAACAAAAGTTAGTTGTATGGTTCTTTTGCATAAAGCAACATTGATGGTAAATACAATAAATAGATTGAAATGCGTAATTGAAAAGAATAATAACTAAGTAAACAATTTCTTTGAAACAACCAGTGAATTCTCCCATTCACTTCCCAAGACAGACCACCAAGTGAATTACCCGTTCACCAAACAAACATTATATTCATCAAGTGAAATTCCCATTCACACTTCGACTCATTTTATGAAAAACTCTATCTCTCATGTGAAATCCCCGGACATGTCCATAACTGAGGATGCGGCTATTCAAATAGATCAATTAACACTCTGCAGAGGTTGTATACTTTACCCACAAGATATAACCAGTGTAGCGATCACCAATCATAACAAAACTGTTCAGAAATTTCATCTCGACAATTGACTCTCCTGTTGTGCATACTGTCACCCCAATCTCACCGTTGGTTTGACGCACACTGTTGGACTTGGAGACGATTAACCTCGCCCATAGATGTGACCTTAGAAAGGGTACACACCTCCACCCATATACTACCTGAGTAGTCAATGCCAAAACTCCATAACTTATTAAGTTAGGCCCGTCCCATACTAGGCATGTGGTTGTACGAAAAGGCCCAGTTCAATGCCACATAAGATTAAGTCCTTGACAAGTTACTCAGGCGAGTTTACCACAAACCCACAGTGTGCTACTTGCACCCTCAATCCCCCAACCACTCGCCCAAGCAAAAATCATTTTGTTTAACCAAGACCAATGACATACCCTGTCATGGTAAACAAATTTTAACAGCAGTGGCTAACCACCACGATTCCATATTTCATTAGGTCAAGATTAATCATTAGGACACATATGATATGTCCAACTAAAATTATCCATGCTAGGGTGACAAAGGATTCATGGCAATTCAAATAATCAATGGAGGTATAATGACAACAGATAATAACTAATCCCAAAATAATTTGTATAAAGATAGCATGCAATTGTATAAAACAATATACTTTTGAAATCATAAGTTCAATATGATCAAAGGACCACAACTTGCATTGGAATAAATCTTGGGATTGATCTTGATCTTGGTGAACTCATCCTTGCTCAAAACTTCCCGAAGTATCAACGTCTACTCGCAAACAAAGCAAATAAACTAAATAAATAAATAACAGAGACAAAATAAACTCCAAAAATTAAATAAAAACCTCAAATAAATAAATCTCGAATATAGATGAATTTAGAAATTTGAATAGGTTCAAATGAAGTTCGGATGAAGAAGATATTGCTTTTGGAAGATCAAAACCCTAAGAAATACCCTAAAAAGGAATTTATGGAATTGTCCGAATTATTTTTCTATTGAAAAATCCAGATTATGATGCACGCAGACGTCAGTGGAGGATTTTTGGCTGAAAAGAAATAAAATAAAACCTGACATGTGGGACCCACATGACGGTGATACGGCTCACGGTGGACTAGATATCCACCGAGCCTTTGGATCTCGAGTTTGGTGAACCGTCCACGCATGCGCTGATGAGGCAGACACGCACGTGACACGCAAGCGCACGCGCTAAGATGGCTAGCTGATGTGGATGCCACGTCGACGAGACGACGGCACGGCTCGGGTTCACCCGACAACGGCGAACGACGGCGCAGTGCCGGCGATGAGTGGTACCAGCAGATAGCTAAGGCTATTGTGAACACAATGGTGCACTCACGGGCACAAGAGGACGATTGAACTGGTCGGCGACGAGCTATTGGCGATGGAGGGCTTTGGTTATTGTCGGACGGAGGCTTCGGTGAGGTTTTGGTGATGAGGATAGGCGTTGGAGGTAACCCGTGCGACGACAGACCCGACGGCGCAGACTAGACCACAGGGCGACGATGACGGCACCGAAATTCAAAGAAGACAAACTCTAGCCGAAAAAACCCTAAAAGCTAGATTGCGGCGGCGCTAGGGTTTGAGGGGCACGACGGCTTGGGGTTTTGGGATGAGGAGGACAGGGCGAATCCTAGGGGGCTATTTATAGGCTGAGGGCGTGCCGGGATAATGAATCCCCAAATCGAGTTCATTTTGGACTCTTTTGGTTTTAGATATAGAGATCAAATCGAGATACGATTTCAACCGAAACGGACGCAGAAATGAGATTAAGTTTGGTAAGATTCCCCGGGATCTTTTAGTTGGAGATTAGATTTTGTTGGACGAAGCTCAAGCTTCAACAATGGCGGTTGAACGCGACGCTCACGCGAAGAAGACGGGCGTGAGGAGGATGATGCAGTGGTGAGCCCATCGGTCAGAGGAACAAAGGCGGCGTGCACGTTCGGACTGAGCGAACGCCACGCGAGCCCACCAGTCAGCGAGAGGCGTGCACGATCGGGCTGGGCGAAGGGAAAGAGACACTGACCACATGTCAGCAGAGGCGGGCACGAGCGCGGGCGCGTTGGGCCACACAGTGATGGGCTAAGGGAGAAAAGGGTTGGGTTTCAGCCCTTTAGCTTTTCAAAGATTTTAAATGGATTTTTCTTTTTAGAAAAATAGAGTAAATCCAAACGGCAATTAGAAAATAGCAAATAAACTCAGAAAAAAATTCTAGAAAATATATCCAAGCACCTAGAATACAAATAAAATAATTTTGATAATAGTTGATGTTGACATTAATCATATTAAATTGTTTTTGACTTATGAAAATTCAGATTAAGCTTTAAATTTAATAGGAAAATTCAAATGGATATTTTATTTTTAAAACTTCAAAAACAGACCAAATTTTTGGGATGTTACAACATGACCCGAAGGTCCGGTCAGAGTTAGCCATTTCAAGTCATGGTAAAATCAGAGCGTTAGTGATTTCAAGTTACGGTAAAAATCGGAGAGTTAGGCATTTCAAGTCATGGTGAAATGACAGAGTTAGCTATTTCAAGTCACAGAGTAAGGTAAAATCAGGAGATACTTATCACAGATGGTTTTTAATATGAACCGTCTGTGATATTAGCTCATCAGAGACTGTTTTTCTTTGAAACCATCTTGATTCGTGAATTTTTTTTAACGCTTGCACGGGAGGCAAAATGTTTTGGCGCTGTCGTTATATATTATACCCACCCCTGCCTTGTCTTCCATCAGTCTCTCCCTCTCTCCTCCCCACGTCGAGCTCCGGCAAGCGCCCTCAATTCACCAGCGTGGTTCAGTGAGGAGACGCAATCAACTATTTCACGGCGCCTCCGGTGAGCGGGGCGCCGTGGCTCGACCAGTACCGCCCCCCATCTTGGCCTTAGGTAAGCACGGAGTTTTGCCCCCAAATTCTCGTCCAAGTTTCCTTCTTACTCCGATTTTGTCCCCTCTATCATGTCAGATTTCGTTCTCAGTGAGGACCCCGATCTGTGGTCAATAAGGGAGGCCGATTCGGTTCGAGATGGACGCCTCTACTCGACCTCGTCCTCGTCAGAGAGTGAGCCATTGATTGAGAGAGAGAGATAGAGAGAGAGAGTATCTTTTAATTACCTTCTTGCAAACTATTGAAATAGCATATGGAAACTACTGTCCAGCAATTGATTGGTTTGGCTCAAAATTCGATTTTTTTTGCAATAGGAAAAACTATCACAGACGGGTTTTACTAAAAAACTATCTGTGATAGTCTATTTTCATAGACGGTTCTGAACAAGAACCATCTGTGATAACTGATTATCATAGACGGTTACTGTTTAGAACCGTCTGTTTGAACCGTCCGTGATGACCTCGTAGTATCACTGACCCATAAAGTCAAACGGTTCAAAAAACTGTATGTGATGACGATTTTGAACCGTCTATGATTACTTTTTCTATAATAGTGCCATAATGTACTCTTTCACTTGACCTCCATCAACACATGATGAGTCTTCTTTACTTCGGGATATTGTCTTGAACATCATCAACACGAGAAGATTTTCTTCATCCTGAGTCTTGACTTGATGACGATCAACACGTGATGCTATCTAAAGTCTCCATCATCATGGAACATAACCTATTCATCCAACTCATGAAAAATGTTAGTTCCATATGACGATTGTCATTAATTACCAAAATACTCCATCAATTCATAATGGTGGGTCTAGATTATTCATTCTCTCCCTTTTTGGTGATTGATGACAATCCTCTTGCAAATAATTAAAATTGAATTAACATGAGTATATATCAACTACACAAGCTTTATATACTCAAGGATACATGTCAAAGTATAGATCCTTAATATAAGAGGATGGAAGAATGAAATCAATACTAGTGAAATGACAAAACATAGAGTGAACTCCCTATAAATGTGTGCATTCAAACATATGGAATGAAACAAAATGCACATATTCATGTTTGACTCTTGGTGGTGTTCATTCTATATTTTGGATCCAAATAATGCAACAATTGAAGGATATGACAAGTTAGCTCATGCTCATGAGAAAACATGCATTCATAAAGATCCATAAACCAATTTAGGCAAATTGCAAGTTAGGCTTCCCATATAATAGTTTACCCATTTTAAACAAAGCCCAAAACATTTTTTTTTTGCCAAGAAAACCCCTTTTAGGAAAAACCCCCCTTACACAAAGATTGTACTTCTTTGACACACAAAGGCTTTCTTCATCCAATCAATATCTCCCTCTTTGTCATCTCATTGAAATATATCCATCTAAAACTCATGATGATTTCAAACTCTCTCATTTGACCATTATTTGCAACCAAATCCCCCCTTTAACATTAAGTACCAAAAATTTCTATATGTAGATCACTCTTGAAAGATAGTCAATAAACATCACTTGGATACCACGTGTCGACAAGACTTGAAATTGCAAAGTGCATGAACTTCTTTCGCAAAGATGTTCAAAGAAAGCATCCAAAGAGAAGAGGGAAAGAGAGAATCCACTCGTACACAGAGAGTACTTGAGCTTGGCCAAGAGAAATATGATCGGTAAGGAATGAAATTAGATACCATTTTGAAGGAATAAGATGATGTCACGTGTAAAGATGAATCTCATGCCAAGGTTAAGATGACTAAGAGAAGCTACCATTTTAAAGAATATCACTTAAATGACAAAATTGCATTTGTAATCAAGGAAAAACAGTAGAGGGTAGCTTACAAGGATAGCAATAAATATCTTGACCAAAGGAAGTAATCAAGGTGGTCGGAAGAATTAGAAATCAACAAATAGGCCATTTCCTATTGCTGACAACAACTACCGGTCAGACCGGCGTTCAAGGGGCGGTTAGATCGGAGGGCTAATGGTCAGACCGCTGGGAGGTAGCCGGTCAGACCAATTGAGACTGAATCTATTAGTAGATTTCAGTTCTGATTTTGGAGAAAAGATAGAAATGTTGTATTTTGCTCCAAACTTTCACATAATCAAACAATAAACATATTTGGAGCATTTCCAAACTTATATAGCCCTTAAAAATCCAATTCTTAAATAGTTTTTATGAATTAAGCTTTGGTTTTCGCAAATGAAACTTTATTTTTCATGAAACTTCTTTAGATGTGCCAAATCGAGCATACGATGAAATTTAAAGCATCCAATTTCAAATATGAGTCATTAATACCATTATGGACCTATTCATGTGAATAAATTTGGTTCAAATGGAAAAACTCAAGTGCTAGAAAGTGACCACTTAGGTCAAGATTGTATTTTGGACAAGTTTCGAAATCAAATAATTTTTGCTAGGTTGGTTTTTTCGAAAATCTTGTGAATACCAAAAAGGTTTAGAATAGCCAACTTTAGGTTATTTCTTTCGGGAAGGTTTTCAAATTCCATTCAGAATAGATGTTACACCAAAATCTAGTTTATGTCAAAAACAAGATATTATGATCTACAATTTTGGCTAGAAACTTATTTACGCTTAACATAGGTTTTTCTTGAGTCAAAACCTTTGGAAAACCTTCGAATAGCATTTGGATTCATTTTGCAACTAGTTTTTTTTCTCAAAAGATTACTAATATTTTTAATTTTTTGACTTTCGGCTAAACGACTCAATTTTGAAAAACATTACTAGCACTTAATCAATTTGGGCACACTTGGGGATGTGATATACATAATTATGATTTAGCACCCCCCCTAATGTGTCACTTACCATCTTGCTCAAGGTTGCAATAATGAAGATTTTAAACAAGAGCAAGAACACCCTTTTGAAAAGATGTTCATGGAATGCAATATAACTACACAAGGCTAGGGGCTAGATACTTCAATGTAAGTACTTATTCCCAAAAGAACATTGGTTCTTGATATGACATGATCATCCTCAAGCTTGGCTCCAATTTTGCATATGGTGGATTCCATCTCTTCATGTGTAAGCCAAACCTCTAATGCCTCTCAAAGTACCTGTTTATCATTTAAGCACCTTTTGGTACCCAAACTCGGTTGGGTCCTTGAATGTTAGTCACAAGATATTTGGGCACCCAAATGGCCCTAGCAATAATCATAGGTGAACCAACACATCTAGCAAACACATTGCCATCTTCAGCATTCCTAAGCAAATAATGATCATTATAGATAATAGGTTTAGGAGTGATACCTTTGGGATAATCCTTACTAAAATATCCCTTTTCCTAGCAATTGTAGTAAGTTGGGCTTTTACTTCCCCCTTTTATTTTCTTTACTTGCTCCTTACTGGCTTGCCTCTTCTTTGATGATATTTGCTTGTCATTTACCTTGTTTGGGCACACTCAGGCAAAATGTCCATTCTCATTACAACCACGGCACTTGATATTCGTCGTGGGTCTTACATTGTGCCTTGTCTTTCTATTCTTCTTCTTCTTTGAAGTGAAGCCAATTCCATTCTTATCTTGCAAGCATCTTTGCTTGCTCAATATCTCATCGAGAGTGGCCTTCCCTTTGAAGCTTCTTTCCAAGTCAATTTCCAATTTCATGACGTGGGCCTTGAGCACTTTGTTTTCCTCTATAAGATTAGTATCACAAGAATAGAGGAAATAGAAGTGTCTATTTTGGAGCAACAAGGCATATCAAGCAAATCATCATAAGAGGTGGATATGCTAACATTAGATGAAATGCAAGATTTAGAAGCAACATATTCTCTAGAAAAAGCTGACCGGGATACATGACCCGGAGGTCCAGTCAGACCAGCCAACACATGGCGGGTCAGACCAGTCGCCCACTGATCAGACCGGTCAACCACGACGGTCAGACCGCTTCAGTAGCAGCTGGTTGTCTTGAAGTCTTCGCGAAATTCTTGAATGAACCACGGTACTACCGCCATAAAATGCCCGGTACTACCTTTGTGCGGTAATACCGCTCCACACCGCGGAACTACCGCTCCACAGAAAAGTTCCAAAGCTTTAGAGATGCACGCCTTGCCACGTGGACGGCCTAAATTGAAATGGCCAATTGAACGCTTCACAAGCCCCTTTACGTTAGAACGGTCCGAACGTTCACCTACTTTTGAGCCGTCGGATTTCAATCACACACTTTATAAGTTCTTTTACGTTCGGATGGTCTGAACGTTCACAATGATTTGGACCATTCGATTTCAATCGGACGTCACCAAGAATCCATCTCAGATCAAGTGACCTGCGGTAGTACCTTTGCATATGTGCGGTAGTACCGCTCAGCAGTAAATCCAAGAACACGATATTACCGCCATTAAACATGCGGTATTACCTTTGAGCGGTAGTACCGCTTCATATTGCGGAACTACCGCGTTACTGAAACACTCCAAAAGACCTCAAAAACCTATGTTTTGCCACGTGGACGGCCTAGAATGAAACAGCCAATCGGACCACGTGTTTTTAACCATTAGATTCGGCCACTGTTTGGCGGTCCGAACATTCCTCTGCTTCTGGGCCGTCCGATTTTAATCGAATGTCTCACAAGTCCCCTCACATTCAGACGGTGCAAACGTTTACAATGATCTGGGCCGTCCGATTTTAATCGGACGTCATCAAGAATCTACTCAGATCAAGTGTCTTGCGGTAGTACCATTGTACTCTCGCGGTAGTTCCGCACTTAACTTGCCGGTACTACCGCTTTATTTGTTACTTGCTGAAAATCATAATTTCGACAAAACTCAAATGCGCTCCAAAGGCATGCGGTACTACCGCCAAATAACGCACGGTCGTACCGCTGTGAAACCAGAACTTCCCAAAAGGTCTTTACAACCCTTTTTAAAGATGCCAAATCTTGTCATCAACACATGCCCCCCCTGTTTTTTGGTGAACAAATACGTTTACCACAAAAATATCTTCAATTGTTCCTTAGGACGATGATCAAACACCGGCCATATGTATATTTCTTAGGACGATGATCAACAACTCATCGGCCATGTGTTTCTCAAGCATTTTGCCAAACACTTGGATAGTATTTCTTCAAATACTTGCCATTAAGAGCTTTAGGCAGCCTATCTCCCTGCAAATTTTGCACTATATATGAATTTCCAGGGACAATCTCTGTAACTTTATATGGACCTTCCCAATTTGGAGACCACTTACCAAATTTATTATCTTTGTGTCCAATAGGAAAAATCGTTTTTCAAACTAAGTCTCCTATTTGAAACGATTTTTCCTTCACTTTCTTATTGTAGGCCTTGGCTACCCTTATTTTATCTTTATCAATTTCCCTCAAAGCTCTTAATCTCTCATCTGCAACTTCATCTATCCTGTCCATCATCAAATTATGATAAACTTCAGCCGACAACTCAATTTGCCTGGCCACTATAGAAGCATTCAAATATACCTCAACAGGCAAAACAGCTTCTTGCCCATATACTAATTCAAACGGCGTTACCTTCGTGGCACTATGCTGAGATATACGGTGAGCCCATAATGCCTCAAATAGCACTGTAACACCTTGGCTATTCGGAAGCCAAGATGTCACCTAAATCATCTAACATACAACCATAATGCGAAAGAATTAGAACACCATCTCATCTAATGACATAAAGAGATCAAAATTCAAAAGAACCATATCATGAATATAATCCGAATCTAAGCAATAACTATCGAAGGAATAATCAAAGATCACAAGTACTACTGAATCAACCATAACATAGCAATAGGTATCATTCTTCATCTAAATTTATTTATTACAGTTCATCAATAACGATTGAAAGATAGAACTAAATCATAATCTTGGACTTGAATAGGGTGAAGTGAATGAGTAGTGCGTGTCTACTCCCTCCCAATAGAGCCAACATCAATGATCACCTAAAATAAACAAACAACGTAAGAATGAGTCCGAAACTCAGCAAGTATAATGAGTAAATGGGACATACAACAAACATGATCAAGCAAACCTCATTGAAGAATATGAATAAATCACAGAACGAATATTTGAATGAATGGAATGAATAGATTGAATGAAATGAATGGACTACACACATGCATCTATCGGTATAGCTAGTGACACACCCGTCGGTGTTCACCTAAGCCCGCATTTAACAAAATGCGGGGATCCAAATCCCGTATGAAGAATGTTTCATACGGGTGTCCCAAACTGCCCACATTGGAATGGTGGGTCTTACGTGCCCATACCGAATTGATGGGTCTTTTAATCCACTCCGTGGATGAAACATGAATAATGGATGCATGGAATGAAATATGAATATTGAAAGACATGCTCTCTAATCATGGAGATAACACATTTGGAAGGAACATAAACATTAAATATTATCATAGATAACAGGAAACACAATACTAACAGCAAGCATTCATCATTTTCTAAACATAAGAACATCAAAATACTTGCCTTCCGTGATGCGACGCGTTAGTAGGCAATGACGGTGCTCCTAAACCTGAAGCCTCTCCGTCTACACAATATATACTCGAAATAAGAACAACATAGAACATGACACTTCCATTAACGTTCTACAACACCTTCCCAACAACCCACAATTAACTAATTAGATCTAATCTGAATACAGACAACATGATCATGGAACTGATTCTGGACAGCAGCACGGAATCACTCATATCTAACGATCTGGGACTCGGAACGAGGTGAGCCCAGATCCTATGGAAACTTAACGAACATATCTACGAAATCCTAGTTGGTGAGATAACCCGATTCGGCCAAAATAAATATACTACAGGCAGATGAACTTGAAAGACAGAATCTGTCCCGACGAAACGGACAGTAGGAATGAAACTATCATAACTTTTGATCCGTATGTCGGAATTACGTGTTCTTGGCAGCCATGGAAAGATAAGACAATAAAATACAATTTTAATAATAGGGAGGAATCCTGATTCGGACCTTAACAACATTCAACTTGCTACACAAAGTGACTGCTGAGAATTAATCGAGGTTCTGGACAGTAGTAAACAAATGGCCGTAACTCTCAAACCACAACTCGGATTCAGGTGAACTCAAAGGCTATGGAAAGATAAGAACATTATCTAAATATCTCTAGGAGATGGACCTCTAAGAACCCGAAATTCGCTACGCAATCTACTGGACAGATCTGGATTCTAACAGCAGGGTTTTCGATCCAATCCAATCAATCGAATTTGCATCTAATCAACATCAAACAGCGGGGAAAGCACTTCGTTACCCTTGAAGGACCACAGGAGATCGCTGAATTCCCCCGTGAAGTTCTCCTCTCCTCTTCTTCTCCTCTCTTCCTCCTCTTTTCTCCTTGGCTGGCGGCACCCGAAGGGTTATTCTCCCCCCTTCTTCTTGGACAGCAGCAACGGAGGGGGGCGTGCACTGTAGCAGCGGAGTTACTGTAGCAGTGGCGGCCGCACTGTAGCACAGGGGTGCTACAGTACCTCTAGGGTTTTTGGTTGCCCCTAATGGGCCAAGGCTATGGGCCTTTGGCCCAAGATTTAATCCCCCTTTTATAGAATTCTGAAATTCCATTTTAAATCCCAATAAAATGGTTTGAAATTCAATTATAATTCTTAAGATTGAACGGGGTATTACAAGCACCTCATACCACCTCTTAGGATGTTCCTCTATCTTTTTCTTAATGAGCCTAATTAAAGTTTTATTACTTGACTCGGCCTGACCATTGGCCTGAGGATAATAAGGCGAGGAATTAAGGATCTTAATTCCATGTGATTCGGCAAACTCTTGTACTTGGTAAGACATAAAAGATGAACCTTGATCAGTAGTCAAAGTTTGTGGTATGCCAAATCTATAAATAATATGCTCCAAAATAAAACTAATCACCTCCTTATGAGTCATATTTTTAAGAGGAACAGCCTCTGTCCACTTTGTAAAATAATCAGTAGCTACTAAAACAAAACGATGACCTTTAGAAGATGCCGGGTGTATTTGGCCGATAAAATCTAAACCCCATCCACGAAACGACCATGGTTTAATTATAGGATGCAACATAGCAGCAGGTGCCAATTGCACATTACCAAACTTTTGACATGACTCACACCCTTTGTAATATCTAAAACAATCTTCTAACATAGTCGGCCAATAGAAACCAACTCTTCTCAACAACCATTTCATTTTATGAGCCGACTGATGTGTACCACATATACCTTCATGCACTTCACCTATAGCAACCTTAGCTTGATCTAAACCCAAGTATTTTAAAAGTAACCCATCTATGGTTTGACGATACAACTCTCCATCAAGCAATGTATATTTTAATGCTTGTCGCCGAAGCTTTCTATCAACAGATTGACCAGGGTTTGTCAAATAACTAATTAGGGGCCTTCTCTAGTCATTAGGTTCAGCAACACTTGATGTTTCCAAAATATCCAAACCACCAAAATGTTGTTCGGCCATGCAAATTGTAGCAACTTCTAACATCGGTTTTTCTATCATGAACAATTTACCTCTTTTGACTTGATAACCAGATGCTTGCTGTGCTAGGTCATTTGCTCTAACATTCTCTTCTCTAGATATATGACTAATAGTGAAATCGTTCAGAGTTGCTATGATATCTAATCATCTTTCTAAATAGCTATTTAGTGATCCATCAAAGCACTGATACACCTTAGAAATTTGCTGCACCACCAATAGTGAATCACCAAATGCCTCTACATTCTTTACACCCATGGACTCTAAAATTTGCAACCCTAACAGGAGAGCTTCATACTCGGCCTGATTGTTGGTACAAAAGTATTCTAAACAAACTGATGTTTCAAAAGCGACATTTCTAGGTGAAATCAGCATAATACCAACACCCTGTCCCTCTTTACAAACCGAGCCATCAAAATATAATTTCCATGGATGTAAAGACAAATAATCAACTAACTCTATATTATTATCAACCCTATGATCAACAATGAAATTAGCTACAATCTGGCCTTTCATAGATTTCAAAGATTCATAAGCCAAATCATACTCTATTAATGCATAAGCCCACTTTCCGATTCTACCACTTAAAATTGGCCGTTGCAACATATACTTAATGACATCAGTTTGACAGGCAATCACACAAGTGCTAGATAGCAAATAATGCCTCAACTTGGAACAAGCATAATACAAGGATAAACATAATTTTTCAACAAATGCATACCTTGTCTCCGCTCCCAGCAGGCGTCTACTCAAATAAGTAATAACATATTCCTTGCCGTCTATTACTTGTGTCAAAACAACACCGATGACAACTTCTTGTGCAGCAATATAAAGCTAGAATGGCATCCCGGCTTGGGGCGCCCTTAACATGGGAGGTGTAGACAAATACCTTTTAATATCTTCAAATGCTTGTTGCTGTTCTGCCCCCCAAGTGAATTCGGTTTCTTTCTTTAACCGAAGTATAGGTATAGGAGTGAATGCACTAATTTTACCGGACAGGTTGGATATGAATCTCCTTAAATAATTTACCTTCCCAAGGAACTTTTGCATATCTCTTTTGCATTGTGGCACCTTCACTTTCTTAATAGCCTCTATTTTGGTAGGATCTACTTCTATTCCTCTTTCATGTATTATAAACCCTAAGAATTTACCAGCCGACACACCAAAAGCACACTTGAGTGGGTTCATTTTCAAACCATACCGATGCATCCGTTCAAAGGCTAAACATAAATTGGCTAATTGATGATCCATACTATCCGATTTAATAACTATATCATCAACGTATACCTCTAGGACAACACCAAGTAAATCATGAAAAATTAAATTCATGGCCCTTTGATAAGTAGCACCGGCATTCTTTAAACCAAAAGTCATGACAACCCACTCAAACAATCCAACAAAACCGGGACATCGAAAAGCCGTTTTAGACATATCTTCTTTGGCCATAAAAATCTGATTGTTACCAGCATTACCATCTAGGAAACTAATTATTCTATGTCCAGAAGCATCATTAATTAACATGTCAGCTATAGGCATAGGATATTCATCTTTAAGTGTGGCTTTATTTAAATCCCTAAAATCAATGCACACCCTTAACTTACCAGTATTCTTCTTCTCAACCGGGACAATGTTAGAAACCCATTCAGCATATCTACATGGCCTAATAAAACTAGCCTTCAATAATTGGCCTATTTCTTCCTTGACCCGATCATATATATCAGGATTAAACCTTCTAGGTGGCTGCTTATAAGGCCTAAAACCAGACTTAATAGGTAACTGATGCTCAACTAGCTCTCGGCTAAGTCCTGGCATTTCATGATATTCCCAAGCAAAGCAATCAACATATTCTTTAAGCAACTCTATCACTTTGCCTTTATGCTCAGTAAGCATGTTTTTGTTTATAAATGTCGGCCTAGGGATAATTCCATTGCCTATGTCAACCTCCTCTAATGGGTCAGCCGACGAGAAACCTTGTCCTAACTTTTCTATTTCGCCAAAATCATCAATAGCCTCACAAATATCGTTCTTATTTGACCGATACTATTATGTACGCTGCTGCAACCATTGTAAGCTATTTTCTTTATTCATTTATAATACCACATTGCTAAGTCGAGCTGAAGAAGCCGGCTGTACAGACACGGGTACAAAGCCATCTTTGGTAACACTGAGATAATCATAACTAGAAAGGTCTAAACCCGTTAAACATTGAACATTACCATGCTGCCAATCAGTTGAAGCATCGACCAAAGCACCATAAGCCGATGTATCTGCTTGAACTACCTCTACGTCATCATCGATCCATTGTATTAAAATCTGATGCAGCGTAGAAGGTACGCAGTGATTTGCATGTATCCAGTCACGACCCAATAAGATGCTATAATTACCTTGCACGTCGACGACAAAGAAAGCTGTAGGTAAAGTCTTGCTCCCAACAGTAAGCTCCATGGATATAACACCTTTGGCCTCCGTAGACTCACCCGTGAAACCATTAAGCATCAAATTGGTCTTCATGAGCTCGCTGTCCTCTCGTCCCAGTTTCTTGAAAACTGAGTATGGCATCAAGTTCACAGCAGCCCCACCATCAACCAACATCCTAGAAATCGGCCTACCATTGATATGTCCTCTAACATACAATGGTTTCAAGTGTCGGCTTGATTCTTCAGGCTTCTCAAAGATAGCTTCTTTGGGTCCAAGACATAACTAAGCAACATTCTCACTAGCAATCTAAAACTCCGTAGGTAATGTAAATACCATATTGATATCCATACCTTGATGAGGTGGAGTGCCATCTTTAATCATTGGAGACCCTTCATAATCTAACAAATCATCTTCATCATCATCATGCACTTGAGCTAGTATGTCAATTGACTTCACCCTCCATTCTTTTCGGACAGGCACCATAGGCTTTATCTCATTAAATATTTTATCTTTCAATTTTTCTGCTTTAGCCTCCTTAATTTCTTGCATTCGCAGCCGCTGTAACCTCCTCTTTTGAGAATGAGAAAGCCCAGGAGGACACCAGCGAGGCTGTGGCTTTGTCCCAGGCAGCAAGGACATCTTTCCTTTAAGTTTCTCCACTGTTTTTGGTGCTTCAAAACCATCATGCAATGCACTTTTTTAAATTTGTCATCAGAGTCAGTATCGTAGTCGAATGAGTGTCCGTGGGTGCTGTAGCTATGGTATTATTCATGACTACTGTATACGTGCTACTGCTCACGTCCGAACTGCAGGTTGCTACTGCTGCTATATGTTTCCCATTGCTGATTTTTGAAACAACAATAGCCAGTTGTTCTTGCTTCTCTCCTTGTTTGATACTTGGCCCTGTTGCCTTTGAATTCATATCTGGTTCTTCACCCCGATGATCACCACCTTTGACGCGATACACTTTCTTTACCACTTTATTATTTCTCCCATTGTAAGACCGATTTCTTTGATCAAAACGGTCGTTATTAGGATGTGACAATCTATCAAACACGGGTCTTCTAAGTGCTGTCCACCCTAGATGGAATGGTCCTAAAGGCATTGGAGGTGACATCCATGGACCATACCAACCCCATGGCGGGCAAGGAGGAAAACCAACAGGAGGAGGACCCCATGGGACGGGTATTGGTGGCCCGAAAGGAGAATAAGGTGCTGCTGCATGGAAGTCTTCTCGATGACGATTCCGACCATTAAACTCATGCTTTATAGGTGATCTAGGCTGCTTGAAATTATTTAGCCGATTAGTTGCTTTGTAGCTAGCCTTACCATCTTCATATTTGGCCAGAAGCTCCTTGAATGTAGGTTTCGGCCTTTCAACTCTTTTGATGGTTTTGCTTCTTTTCTTCGTTAATCTTCCAATGATCAACTTCTGGGCCTTTTGGTTTGATCATCTTTGACTTAACAACCTGTACAGCTCTAGAATTTGATATCTTTATGCCCCCCATGTCTACCACCATATTTTTTCCTTTTGTAGATTCGGCTTGAGACGGCCGAATAAGCACCTTCTTGTTCTCAAACTCAATCATATTGACAGGGAAGGGATTATGATCTAGCTGCATTTTTGGATTTTCAGCAAACTTCAATCGTCCCTCATTAATGGCCGATTGAACCTGTCGACGAAAAACGTTACAGTCATTAATGGCATGAGAATAGGAATTGTGCCATTTACAATATGGACGTCTTTTCAATTCTTCGGGCGCCGGTATAACATGATTGTTAGGCAACTTGATCTGTTTTTCTTGCAACAAGTAATAAAAAATTCTATCACACTTAGCCACGTCAAAGGTGTACTTAATTTCCTCTTGCCGATTTTTTTGCGAAACCGGCTTTAAGGCTGAACAAGCGAATGTTTTAAATTTTGAAGACCAAGCCCATTCAGCCACACAAACATCGATATCATCATCGACCGAATTTTCAGACTCATACTCAAGCATGTGAACATTAGGACGATCTACTTTTATTTTGTCACTTGACCTCTGAAAATTCCTGGATTCTTTAACCCGGCTTTCTTGTGCCAGAGTTTTTTTTGTAACACTTGGCTAACATCTAGGAAATCATGATTTTCTAGCTTCTCCCTCAAGTGAGAAAGTAAACCTGAATAGGCTAAATCAGCTAGGTCCTTATCAAAAATTATTAGCTTAAAACATCGGTTTCTTATCTCTCTAAGCCTCCTAATGTAATCAGCAACAGGTTCATTGTGCTTTTGTTTAACCGATGTTAAATGTGACAATCATAACTTAGTGTCACCAGTATAAAAATATTCATGAAACTTTTGCTCCAACTGGGACCATGTGTGAACTGAATTGGGTGCAAGTGAAGTATACCAATTGAATGCAGCGCCAGATAGAGACAAAGGAAATAACCTTAACTTTAGAGCATCAATAGCACTAGCTTCACCACATTGCACAATAAATTGGCCTATATGTTCCAATGTGGATCTATTGTCATCCCCAGTAAATTTAACAAACTCAGGAACTCTAAACCCCGTAGGATATTGCACGGTATCATAAATATCAGGGTATGACTTTTGATATGAATGTGACCTTCCTTTAGGCTCTACCCCGAATGTCTCTCTGAACATATTGGCTACTTGTTCTCTAATGTTTTCAGGCCCAACATATGTCTCGGCCGCAGGCCGATTAAGTGTCTCATCGACTGGTTGTGTTGGCCTAAAAACATTAAGTTGTAGAGTGTCATAAGCATATTGTGGGGCTTGGTTCGGTTGTGTGTGTGATACATGTGGTAGAGGACCGTTAAAATGATCGTCCGACAACGGCCCATATGCCACACCCGAACCTTGAGGAGGTATAGGAGGTGTACTATATGCTACAGTGTGGTACAAAGGTGTTAGCAAGTTTGTTGAATTATCTCTCATACCACTGTAATCGCCAACATTATGTGCACCCGAATTGATTATGACAGCATCTGTATATGAGAAAGGCACAAGGGCCATAGATCCGGGTATAGCAGCAGTATGTGATGAAGTACTATGATCAACCGGAACTAATCCATTAGTTCGGCTATGTATATGCTGCATCGGCACACTCTACGGGATAACTCTAGATGGTGTATTTGCTGCCGATGTGCTTACAAGCAAGGAATTATGATGAGCACTGCCATCATTGTTAACACTGTAAGCATGGGGCAAAACAGGTCGCTTCAGATTTTTCTCACTTTGTGCTTCAAGACCTATAGCCTTAAGACGACTAGACAGCAACCTATCCACAGTAGCACCTATTTGCTGATCAATCATCAAAGCAATCTGCTCTTCAGAAAGAGATGCATTACTTACAGTGGGGGCTACTTCAGGTTTAATGTAAACAGATGGTAATTCACCCTCCTTTTTGACAATACCTTGCCTTGTCTTTTGGAAACATGATAACATCAATTTGTCAAATTCCAGTTTGTGTTGTTCATACTCTTGGCGATACTCTTCGGGCAGATCCTCAAGCGTGGGAGTGATGATGTTCTTGGCATCAACAGTGGATCCATCCTTAGCCATGGCTGCAGAGATTACTCCTCTGACTTGGTGCAACAATGCAGCCTTTTCTTCAGTTTTTTTGCCCAGGGAACAGGTTCAGCTGTAGCTTATAGCCGAATTGATCTTCCCCAGTGGAGTCGCCAATTTGTGTTGCGCACAGAATTGGGCTACGCACAACACGAACGATCGCGGCAGCAATAAGGTGCTCCGGATCACGTCACCAACGCGTAGCGCCTAGGCGGAGCTAGTCGTGGTGTAATACCCCAAGTTTAATTAAGTAAGAAGAAAAGAATTCGGGGAGGAGAATCAATTAGAAAAGTGATTTAACAGAAGATTCAAGGGAATTCTTGCGTAATTTAGAAAATGCTGGTGTGGGCCAAAAGCCCACAACACCTTGGCCCATTAGGGCAACCATCCAAGTGGAGGGGAGGCCATGCTACTGTAGCACACACTGTAGCGCCGCCACTGTAGCAGCCCCTCCCCTCCCCATTGCGCCCCACCTCCTTTCCCTCCCTTGCGCCTCCACCTCCCTCCCTTCGTGGCCAGCCAAGAAAGGAGAAGGAGGAAGGAGGAGGGAAGAAGAGAGGGAAGATGAAGGTTCGCAGCCTACGCCGTGGTCTACAGCAATTAAATCGAGGGTAACGTTCGTTCCCGTTGTTTAGATGGTTAATTAATTGTTTTAGCAATACGGTTGTGTAGATCCTTTTCTGTCCAGTATATTGAACGTCAGTTTTGATGGCTTTAGAGGCAGATTCCGTGGATCCCATCTCTTAGAGACAGTTGGGTATTGTCCTTAGCTTTCCAGGGCCGCCAAGAACGCCCAAATCCGATTAACGGTCAGCGAGTTATGAATTCTTTAGTGGCGCTGTCCTGTTAATCTGTCAGTTTTCGACAGTTTGTAGAAAACTGGAATAAGATATTAGTTAAAGAAGAAATCAGAGGATCTTTATATAACAAAAATGTAGGTAATTTCCATACCTTTCCAGAAAGCTAAAGAACGCATTATTTGGATGCTCGTAGTAAAAGTTATGGTGGTTTTAGTGTACTGTCCAGAGAACCCGACGTGAAAATTGATGTCTTTTAAATTGGCTTGGTAGGGGTATTGTATGACCGATTCAGAAGGGCCACTCAGCTAGGTTTAGTTGGGAAATTTAATTATATTTCCAAAAAAGTCCTAGAACACCTTATTTGGACCCCTGTAGTGAAAGTTATGAATTTTTGAAGTGGACTGTCCAATAGGAGGGACATATCGATCATTAGATGTGGGACGTTTGGAAGGCGCTTGAGAGTCTGACTTTCTCGTTTGAGCTATTAAATATGTCTTGGGTCCAGCATGGTTATCTTAGCTTGATTCATAATTATGTTCAGGTGAGGATTGGTCCTGGGGCAGCGCCCTCTTGGCGTCTACCGTTTCCGCACGGTTGAGGCAAGTATCCTGTTTGTAGCATAATGATGATTGATTGTTATGATTGTTTGCGTTTGAATCGTACTAGTCATACAAGGATGATAGTGTGATGAACATGAATAGAACATGGTGAATGCATGTTTATGGTTAAAGCTTTCCTATCTATGTTGATTATGCCTTACATGTTATTTGGGATCTGTAGTTGTGGTATGTACTTGTTGATTCTTATGTATGAAAGATAGAATCATAGTACATACGCATATTGAAAGCATATCTGAGACTTGGTCACGTGGTGACCAAGTATATACCGTTGAGGTCCCCGTCATGTAAATGACGGGCTTGTGGTCCCCACATTCGTGGAATGTGGGCATTGAGTAGAGGTCCCCATCATGAAGATGATGGGCAATGGTCCCTATACTCATGGAGTATAGGCTCTTGGTCCCTGTGCCAGAGGGCACAGGCAAGGGTATACATCGACGGTTGTATACCTCGCATTACCGGTAAAATGCGAAAAGAGATAAAGGTTAAAAGGTGCATTGCATGTTCGCATTACATAAGCATGAGAGTTATCTTTATTGTAATGCTTCTTTTGGAATGTTGATGCTATACTGTGAATTTAGCATTTTCTTTATTGATACTTGCTGAGTCTTTGGGCTCACTCTTGCTTTGTTGTGTTTTTAGGTACCACAGGCAAGAACGGCATGCATGGGAGGGAGTAGTTTTGTTGAGATGCACTCACTACCATTCATCATAAAGAAAGAACATCATTTAGTTTATATTCTTTAAATAAGCAAACCGATTGAGATTCACTTATAGTTTAGTTGAATGCTTTGGCTTAATTGTAATAATGAGATTAGCGAATTGGGATTATGCTTATTATCACTTTATCGGAATAGACTATCTTGCATGTTGAATGAATTTGGATATTAGATTTTTGTTAATGTTATCTATAAGCTACTGAAAACTTCGGTATATTTATGTATACAAAGGAGGTTCTGCTGAAAAATTTGGTAAATGGTCTTAGTAGTATTGTTTAATTTTATTTTAGTAGCATTCGGGCTCAATGTTGAGTTGGGTGTTACTGATTGGTATCGAGCGAAATTTGTCAGAGGTCCGTAATCAAATATTAAACTTGACACACTAAGCACGATGAGGTGGGATTGGGTTATTGCATTGCATTTACGCTTCTGTTGTGTTGTATTGATAATTCCTATTATGAGATGATTTGATATATATTTATATTATAAAACTATGGTAATTAAGTGTGGGGATAACCCATGTTGAGAGGTTGAGGTCGTGGTTGTGGCCCTGGTCAGATTGCAGTCACACCACCTTTCGTGGTATGAGAATAGGGAAGTGGTTACCTCGGATATCTTAGTATATGTATTTATAGTGAGTATCTTTAGAAGAGTTGTTCTCTTCTTTGAATTTGAATTTGGTCAACTCTTATCCAGTCATGGCTGATAAACTTCTCTTGGAATTGGTAGTCCATACCGGTTGATGGGATTCTTTGAGAAATATTGTTGTGTTTCCATTGGTTTAAGTTGACCAGTAAATCAATCATTGTTTTCCAAACCGATGAGATATTCTTGGTTGGTGAACTTGGTTGATTGTTAAGATTGACCTTTATATTGGAGTTTTATCTTTCTCTTTGGAAAACACGACCCATTTATTGCGCTTGATGTTTTTGGATAATGGAAGTGGTCTTTTGCAAGTTCTTTAGTATGTGGAAGCCTTAACTTAATGTATCTCTTTTGGGTACTTTTAGTCTGAAGTTGAATGGTTCTCTTTTATGAAAGAAGACGTTAAACCCTTTAGCGATGTTTGTTGTGTTAAGTGGGAGGTTTTAAGCATAGAAGATAAGTTGAAAATGTATGAGTTATCTGTTGGAGTGCAGTAGTGTGGTTGTAAATGATCTTAACCAAGAACCTTGGAAGGAAAGTTGATTAATTTGAAATTGTCCTGTAGTAGTTCTTGATGAGCCGTGATTATGAGTGTGACTATACTTAATTGGAATCAATAGAGTTAATAATAAGTCTAGAACATTGATGAAATGGTTGATTAGTAGAATTGATTAGTTTGTTAAACTTGTTGAATTATTTGGCTATTTGATGATCTTATTTATGCTCGTGGTAGTGCAAATGGTGAAAGGACCATCAATTCGTTCTTGATTGGATATTCATCAATAGTTTATGATAACCTCTAGATTAGAATTAGAGTGTACTAAATTAGTGTGAGCGTTCCTTATAGGTGAGAGGTTGAAATTCAAAAGTGATTTACTCATGTGTGTTTCATGAGGATGGCCAATGAGAATGACCTGTGTTTGCATGACAGTGAAATTGTCAGATAATAGTATACCTTTGATGAGAGGGTTTCGAAATAACCTCTTAAATTGTGTAGTAGGTTCCCTCTAAAATAAAGTAGTGGTTGTAATGAGATTGTAGGAATTTGGTATACTCCCAATTGAGGATGAGATGATAAAGTGGTGGATAATACTTTGCTAAGCCGTTGGGGGCTTTATAAAGGAAGAGTTGACGATAAATAATCGGTTAGAGAGAATTATTCTCGATATTAGTAAGATTGACGATAAGAGAATGTGACGCGTTGGAGTGGTAATGATTCTTCTAGAGAGGAAGTAAGTTGATTGATTTTCGTAATATCTGGGTTAAATGAAATATTTGGAGTTTTACATCGTGCTCTTCTCGTGAGTTCATGATTTATGTAGTAGATGAGATTAGTTGAGTATTGTGACGTATGGGAAGGTTCCATTTGGTTCCTAAGTGATTAATTTGATTTGGTTTTAAAGGCATTTCCTTGTTTGGGATGGCAAGTAATATTGTAATCTAAGAAAATTGCTTTCTTTGTCAACGGAAAATGAGTGCCCTAAGTATTTGAGGTTGGAGTTAAGAACTGAATCTGCAACTTTTCTCGTTGTTACGCTTTAAAATTTCTTGGGTTTCGTAGCAATGTTTTATTTTGATTTTTTTGGGGTTTGGAAGTTCCTTCTGTGGGACATGTGCCCTCATCTGCGGACTCGTATTTTGTTTTTTCGAGATCATTAATATTTGTTGTTTCTCTTGGTCTCGTACTCACTACGAGGAGCAACGTTTTCTTGTGCGTTGAAACTTGTATTTGTTTGTTTCTTCCTTTTGAGGAAGGAATTAACCAACTTGTGTTGCCAAAGTCTTATAAAGTGTAGAACGGCGACTAGTTGGTGGTGGACAAGTATATGATAGTGGTGAAACCTTAGGAACCAAGCTATTTGAAGAGCAGTAGATAGTGATTTGGTTTTGACCTATAACACATGGAGAGAGTTCTATTTAAATGGAATGTTTGTCGATGAAAATACAATTAATTAGTGTTACCACTAGTGGGACATATGGTGAACTATGATCCGATACCCTTTGTCCAAGTTGGGATGTTGGGATTATCGAAAGTATGGACCCCTGATAAATTTATTAGAGAATCGCAATTGGATACTTAGTAATATCGTGTAGAAGAGTTATGTTGGTGAAGTTTAATGAGAGTAGCGGTGTGGAGAAACTTAAGTGTTGTGCTAATTAATGGGATAACAGAATTGTGGAGTTATGGTCAAGTATGATTCGCCTCGCGAGTAACCCTATGGAAGTTAGATTATCTCTAAGGATAACTCGATCGAGAATTTATTTATTTATTGGCGTTAGTGATTGAGTATGTTTGAATCTTGGTCAATCGGTTAGAGTATTGCGAATGGGTATATTGTAGTTGTGTATGGCGACTTGGATTGGTGTGGATTAGAGGATGCCTAAGATTGGTGAAATAAATCGCCTTAGGGTGGTTACTTGATTAGTGAGGAATGTTGTCATTAACAAGCGAGGTTATTCTTGGTGTGTGAAATTTTAGTCATCAGATCTGAGGGTTACTGATCAAGCATACCGAAAATTCAGTGTAGAAGTCTTAAAGGTTAAACTTGGGCTTGGCATTTTTATACTAGCATCTTGGTTTCTCATGATTAGTTTCCAAGAGCTATGGTGATCTTTGATAGGATCTTTTGGATGCAATAAATGAGAGTGTATCGGAGAATTTTAAGTTGATTATCCTTAATGAATGAGGTGATGTGGTTGTGGGTGAAAGATTTTTATTGAGGTATTGGGAATCATCGATAAAAGAATTCTGTGGTAGCGGAGTAGATTAGAGTATTCTTTTGTGGATTAGTAAAGTCCCTCAAAAGAAAAAAAAGTATGGATGTACTTTCGGTTGGAGGACCATTTTGGGGTTGTCGGTTAAGAGAAATGAGTAAGTATGATGATTTAGAAACCCATGATTTGGGAAAGGGTTTATTTCTTAAAAGAACCTATGAGGAAAGAATGTTTTCTCGAGTAGAGAGGTGCTCTCTTGATTCTTGTTTAAGCTAAGTTTTATAGCAGAGATCTTGTGCAATTTATGTTGACTTTATGTTGGAAAGGCGGTCCTTTCCGGTTCAGGGAAATGAATGAAGTGTTGGATTTTGCCATTCGAGTGATTCCTCTTTTGGTTTATGGGGAATTTATTTACTTTGCCTAGTTGGAATGTGAAAAGGTTTTCATGAGGAATCTACGATTTTGGATTTGAGTGTCTTGGAGGAAAGTTGGAATTGCCTTTGTGAATCCTTTGTTTGATTGAATCGATTATTAAAGTTTGATTAAAATAAGTCATATTGCGCGTCCTCGCTAATCTGGAGGTTCTCCTTATTATGATGAAGAGATCGACTAAGAGATGGAACAAGAGTTCCATATATTTTTGTGCAAGTTTTGTGGCTTGGTCCCAAAAAGAATGATAGCCAAAAGTATATTTTGTTTGTTCTGGAAGTTGTGAGGATTTTGGAAGATAGCAATTCGCTAGAACCGTCTCGAGTCCTCGAGCGAGGTATATAACGTTTTGTATGACCCGGTGTTGAGAGAATGCTCCGGTATTTGTAGTGTGAGGTTTCATAAGAGCCGTTGACGGCGTGTAATACCGCATCTTGAGTCTGTCCGTTAAGTGGTTACGGTTAGGTCGTCTGAGTGATGAGGTGTAATTCATCGGTTGCATCAAGGTGCGGTGGTCCCATAAGTCCGAGAGGAAAACGACTTAGGAATTGTAGTCTCGCATGCGAAAGCAATATCTGGAATTGTTCACAGCAGTGTGTGGTATTATTGGTAAATCCTAGTTGTGATTGTTCCTTGGCGTGAGCGTGAGTAGAATTAGGGTTGAATTCTATTTAAGGGGTAGAATGTAATACCCCAAGTTTAATTAAGTAAGAAGAAAAGAATTCGGGGAGGAGAATCAATTAGAAAAGTGATTTAACAGAAGATTCAGGGGAATTCTTGCGTAATTTAGAAAATCTGGGCTGTGGGCCAAAAGCCCACAACACCTTGGCCCATTAGGGCAACCATCCAAGTGGAGGGGGAGGCCATGCTACTGTAGCACACACTGTAGCGCCGCCACTGTAGCAGCCCCTCCTCCCCATTGCGCCTCCACCTCCTTTCCCCTCCCTTGCGCCTCCACCTCCCCTCCCCTTCGTGGCCAGCCAAGAAAGGAGAAGGAGGAAGGGAGGGAGGGAAGAAGAGAGGGAAGATGAAGGTTCGCAGCCTACGTCGTGGTCTACAGCAATTCGTCGAGGGTAACGTTAGTTCCCGTTGTTTAGATGGTTAATTAATTGTTTTAGCAATACCGGTTGTGTAGATCCTTTTCTGTCCAGTATATTGAACGTCAGTTTTGATGGCTTTAGAGGCAGATTCCGTGGATCCCATCTCTTAGAGACAGTTGGGTATTGTCCTTAGATTTCCAGGGCCGCTAAGAACGCCCAAATCCGATTAACGGTCAGCGAGTTATGAATTCTTTAGTGGCGCTGTCCTGTTAATCTGTCAGTTTTCTGACAGTTTGTAGAAAACTGGAATAAGCTATTAGTTAAAGAAGAAATCAGAGGATCTTTATATAACAAAAATGTAGGAAATTTCCATACCTTTCCAGAAAGCTAAAGAACGCATTATTTGGATGCTCGTAGTAAAAGTTATGGTGGTTTTAGTGTACTGTCCAGAGAACCCGACGTGAAAATTGATGTCTTTTAAATTGGCTTGGTAGGGTATTGTATGACCGATTCAGAAGGGCCACTCAGCTAGGTTTAGTTGGGAAATTTAATTATATTTCCAAAAAGTCCTAGAACACCTTATTTGGACCCCTGTAGTGAAAGTTATGAATTTTTGAAGTGGACTGTCCAATAGGAGGGACATATCGATCATTAGATGTGGGACGTTTGGAAGGCGCTTGAGAGTCGACTTTCTCGTTTGAGCTATTAAATATGTCTTGGGTCCAGCATGGTTATCTTAGCTTGATTCATAATTATGTTGGTGAGGATTGGTCGAGGGCAGCGCCCTCTTCGCGTCTACCGCTTCCGCACGGTTGAGGCAAGTATCTGTTTGTAGCATAATGATGATTGATTGTTATGATTGTTTGCGTTTGAATCGTACTAGTCATACAAGGATGATAGTGTGATGAACATGAATAGAACATGGTGAATGCATGTTTATGGTTAAAGCTTTCCTATCTATGTTGATTATGCCTTACATGTTATTTGGGATCAGTGGTTGTGGTATGTACTTGTTGATTCTTATGTATGAAAGATAGAATCATAGTACATACGCATATTGAAATATATCGAGACTTGGTCACGTGGTGACCAAGTATATACTGTTGAGGTCCCGTCATGTAAATGGCGGGCTTGTAATCCCCACATTCGTGGAATGTGGGCATTGAGTAGAGGTCCCCATCATGAAGATGATGGGCAATGGTCCCTATACTCATGGAGTATAGGCTCTTGGTCCCTGTGCGGAGGGCACGAGCAAGGGTATCATCGACGGTTGTATACCTCGCATTACGTAAAATGCGAAAAGAGATAAAGGTTAAAAGGTGCATTGCATGTTAGCATTACATAAGCATGAGAGTTATCTTTATTGTAATGCTTCTTTTGGAATGTTGATGCTATCTTGTGAATTTAGCATTTTCTTTATTGATACTTCTTTGAGTCTTTGGGCTCACTCTTGCTTTGTTGTGTTTTTAGGTACCACAGCAAGAACGGCATGCATGGGAGGGAGTAGTTTTGTTGAGATGCACTCACTACCATTCATCATAAAGAAAGAACATCATTTAGTTTATATTCTTTAAATAAGCAAACTGATTGAGATTCACTTATAGTTTCGTTGAATGCTTTGGCTTAATTGTAATAATGAGATTAGCGAATTGGGATTATGCTTATTATCGCTTTATCGGAATAGACTATCTTGCATGTTGAATGAATTTGGATATTAGATTTTTGTTAATGTTATCTATAACTGCTGAAAACTCGGTATATTTATGTATACAAAGGAGGTTCTGCTGAAAAATTTGGTAAATGGTCTTAGTAGTATTGTTTAATTTTATTTTAGTAGCATTCCAGGCTCAATGTTGAGCTGGGGTGTTACACGTGGCGCAGCGCGGCGGTGTTTGCACGGACTTGATCTTGCGATCTTGCCGGACGGGAAGCAAAAGAGGTTGGAAAGGCACGGGACTACGAGGAACTATGAATAAAAGTAGATGCGATTGGTATTTGATCGATTGGTTGATTATTTTTATAATCGGCCATGACCCTTTTAAAGGGCGGCAGGTCTCAGCCGTAAAGGTTTAAAACTCCTAATCCGATCAAGATATGTTTTGGTTACAACCTCCAAACCTTCTATACTTGACATACTTTCCCTAATTTAAATACGCAAGTTTTCCATATAACAATTCTTTACAGAAGGTCTTGAAAAAATCATCGCTGAAGATCCGCGCGTGAGGTCCCGAGAACACCTTGAACGAAACACGGTAGTTCCGCCAAGTAACAGCCGGAACGACTGTAATGCGGTAGTACCGCACTAAACAAGTCGGTCGTACCGCTTCAGTAGTAGCTGGTTGTCTTGAAGTCTTCGTGAAATTCTTGAATGAACCACGGTACTACCGCCATAAAATGCCTGGTACTACCTTTGTGCGGTAATACCGCTCCACACCGCGGAACTACCGCTCCACAGAAAAGTTCCAAAGCTTCAGAGATGCACGCCTTGCCACGTGGACGGCCTAAATTGAAATGGCCAATCGAACGCTTCACAAGCCCCTTTACGTCAGAACGGTCCGAACGTTCACCTGCTTTTGAGCCGTCAGATTTAAATCAGACGCTTTATAAGTCCTTTTACGTTCGGATGGTCCGAACGTTCACAATGATTTGGACCATTCGATTTCAATCAGACGTCACCAAGAATCCATCTCAGATCAAGTGACCTACGGTAGTACCTTTGCATATGTGCAGTAGTACCGCTCAGCAGTAGATCCAAGAACACGATATTACCACCATTAAACATGCGGTATTACCTCTGAGCGGTAGTACCGCTTCATATTGTGGAACTACCGCGTTACTGAAACACTCCAAAAGACCTCAAAAACCTATGTTTTGCCACGTGGACGGCCTAGATCGAAACGGCCAATCGGACCACGTGTTTTTAACCATTAGATTCGGCCACTGTTTGGTGGTCCGAACATTCCTCTGCTTCTGGGCCGTCCGATTTTAATCGAACGTCTCACAAGTCCCCTCACATTCAGACGGTCCGAACGTTTACAATGATCTGGGCCGTCCAATTTTAATTGGACGTCATCAAGAATCTACTCAGATCAAGTGTCTTGCGGTAGTACCATTGTACTCTCGCGGTAGTACCACTTCACGGTAGTTCCACACTTAACTTGCCGGTACTACCGCTTTAGCTGTTACTTGCTGAAAATCATAATTTCGACAAAACTCAAATGCGCTCCAAAGGCATGCAGTACTACCGCCAAATAACGCACGGTTGTACCGCTGTGAAACCAGAACTTCCCAAAAGGTCTTTACAGCCCTTTTTAAAGATGCCAAATCTTGTCATCAACACAATGCGTGTAGGAGTGGACAATCCAAGGGGGGCAGGGAGACCCTTCCTTGATAGGAGGACAGACCAGCACGTCAGGACCTTCTCAGCGAGGTGACTCTATTTAGCAATTTTGCCAGGCTCTACTTCAGCAGCTCACTCACAGCTCAGTAGGTTCTGCTAGTCTAGCTCAAACGTCTCCTCCAGGTGCTTCTTGGGTTCTGGATTCTAGTGCCTTTTTACACATGACACCGAACTCCACATCTCTCACTTACTAGGACCTGATGTTTTTCCTATCTCTGTTCAGATAGCTGACGGCACCCCTTTGTCTGTTAGCTGTCGAGACACTCTTTTGTCCATTGACTTTTCTGTTCCAACTGTTTTCCATGTTCCCCAGCTTACCATGCAGCTTCTCTCGGTGGGTTAGCTCACTGATCTCGACTGTAGAGTTGGTTTTGACTCTCACACCTGTTTTGTCTAGGATCCACATACAGGGTCGGTACTTCGGACTGGCCGGGGCCGTAGGGATCGTCAGGGTCTCTACAACCTTGATCGCCTCCACTGTCCATCCACTTCAGTTGCTTCTACCACATCTATGTCTACCTCCACTGCCACTACTGCCAACACCTCTGGAGTTTTTACACAGTGGCATCACTGTTTAGGTCACTTGTGTGGGTCCCGTCTTTCTTCATTAGTTCGTTAGGGTGTTCTTGGACGTGTTACTATTGACACGATCATGTTTTGTTAGGGTTGTAAACTGGGCAAGCAGCTACAACTTCCTTATCATTCTAGTCAGCCCTTGTCTTCTCGTCCTTTTGACTTAGTTCATTTAGATGTATCGGGACCTGCGCCTATTATCTCTAAAGGCAGGCATAAGTTTTATGTGATCTTCATTGATAATTATTCCCGTTTTACATGGATTTTCCCTATGTCTAATTGTGGTCAGTTTCTTGCGATCTATCATAGCTTTGCAATGATGGTTCGTACTTAGTTTGATTCTTCCATCCGTACTTTTTGTTGTGATTCTGCTGGCGAGTACTATTCTAGCGCTTTTAGATAGTTTCTTTCTGAGCTAGGCACTCTTTACCAGTCTTCTTGTCCAGGTGCCCATGCTCAGAATGGGGTTGCTGAGTGAAAACATCGCCATCTGATTGAGACTGCTCGCACTCTTCTCCTTGCCTCTCACGTTCCACTACAGTTTTGAGCTGAGGCTGTTTCTACGGCTGCATATCTCATCAATATGAAGCCTTCCATGCCCGAGGGCTACCATCTCTCCTAGCAGAAGTATGTCTAGGATCTTCTTGATCGGTCTGGTCTGACGGACACTCGCACTGCTGAGATTCCCATGGAGTTATCTCTATAGCTTTGTGCCACTGATGGTGATCTTCTTGAGGATCCTACTCGATATCGTCATCTTGTTGGGAGTTTAGTTTATTTTGTGAGCACTCGTCCTGATATTACTTATGTTGTTCATATCTTGAGCCAGTTTATGGCTCCTCCTACCCATCTTCACTATACTCACCTTCTTCGTGTTCTTCGCTACTTGCGTGGGACTATCTCTCGTCGTTTGTTTTTCCCTAGCTTCATCTCACTACAGCTTCAAGAGTACTCCGATACGACCTGAGCTACTGATACTTCTGATCATCATCCTCTTTATGCTTATTGTGTTTTTCTTGGCTCCTCCCTGATTGCCTAGAAGACAAAGAAGCATACTGTAGTTTCCCGTTCGAGTGCAGACGCTGAGTCGAGAGCTATGGCAGTAGTGATAGTAGACGTTACTTGGTTGAGGTGGCTACTTGCAGATTTTGGAATGCCTGTGATTGGACCTACGACTCTTTTGTCTGATAGTACAAGTGCTATCAGTATTGCCCGTGACCCTATGAAGCATGTGCTCACCAAGCACATTGGTGTGGATGCTTCATACACTCGCTCATAGTTGCAGGAGGGGGTACTTGCTTTACAGTTTGTGCTATCAGAGTTACAGATTGCTGACTTCTTCACGAAGCCACAGACTAGGGTACAACATTTGTATTTCCTTATATGCCTTTTGTATTTCTTTATCTGTATATGACATATCCTTATACTCCATATACATACATACATACATACATACATACACACACACATACATACATACATACATACATACATACATACATACATACATACATACATACATACATACATACATACATATATATACATACATATACACACACACACACATATATATACACACACATACATACATACATACATACATACATACATATATATATATATATATACATATATACACACACACACACACACACACACACACACACACATATATATATATATATATATATATATATATATATATATATATTACTCATTGGACCTCATAAATATACACACAATATTCATAACAAGTGTAACATCCTTTGTTTTGGGCACATGGCTCAATTGGCATCTTACCTTCTATTAAGCATCGTGGAAATGCCGAGCTCAGAGTAGCCTCGTACGTTTAATCCTCCGATGCCTATTCGCCGCGTGGCTTCCTCGGTTCGGTTTTGGCTCCCGAACGTGGGTGCGTGAGCCTTTCGCCGGTTACTCAGTGCCTCGACCGTTTACGTCGGTCATCTCTGCATTGCTCCTCTCGCCTTGGGTGGCATGCTATTTGCTATTGCATTTTTCGATTGGGTTCTTCTCTCGCTGCCCACATGTGTTGTCCGTGCGTCCGAGTCGTCGGCTCATTCGTTGTGTTTGGCGTTGTGTGTTTTCTCGTGTGTTCCCGTTTGCTTGCTGCGTACCTGTGCACTGCACGTTCGGCGTCCTGTTGTTAGTCGTCTCCTCGGTCACTTCGCAATGCTTGTTGCGGCTTTGCTTACGAGTCACCTGCTATCTGTGCGCTCATTTACATTACATGCCTGCATTAATTGGCTGTGCTACTGACAGACTTCCAGCACCCAGCTCTAGCTGCATTAGTTGTCGCTGGTTGGTACTACTGTGTTGTTGCCACACCTCCAGCAAAATGAGGCTACTGCGCGGGCCTCCGCCAGTTTATCGCCTCACGTCTTATCCTTTACACGGCGCGTCGAGCTTAAGCGCGAAGCGTGGTTTTGCTGGCGCGGTCTTTCCTGTGGTGCGCTGCCTGCCTGCCTTTCGTGTTTAATGCGTGTGGCCTACCTGGTCGTCCGCGTCATTCGACAATTGGTGGCGTTTCCTGCATGTGTTTGCCTACAGCGCAACCTCAGTTTACACATAGAGCGATTGTCTTCTCCTTCATTCCCCGGACTCTACAAGAAAGACCCTCCCCATTTCGTTCCCTGGCTTCTACCCTCCGCCTGACGTTTGTGACCTTGCCAATGCAGAGATTATTTTACCAATGATTTGTGACCTTCATCGCTTTCTATTCTTATTGTTCTTCCTCTTTTCAGCAGTCTTTGCTTTGCTTCGGCGTGATTTTCGACCGTGCGACCGTCGCTCTGGTTATTTATTTGGTGAATGCGGTCGTGTTCCCCTCTTTTCTTTGTACTTTCGTCGTCCAGGTATTCAGTCCTGTCCAGGCCTCTCTTTACCCTTTTCGGTTTCTTAACGATGCTATTTTTAGTCAAATCATTGTTGTAGTTCCTCCTCGTTCTGCAAGGGTTCAGATGCTTTTCCTCTTTGTGCAGATCTGTTTTGGTATGCTTCTATGTGCTCGTGTTTCTTTACTTTCCTGATTAGTTTCACAATTTTCTGAACCCTGGGATAACATCGTCATGTTTATTCAACCTTCGGTAGATTTTCTGGTTAGCCTTAGATTTCCTTTGCATGTTTCCTTCACAACCTTCGCAATGGTCCCTGGGCAGTAGGTAGCTTGATGAGAGTTTGTTTGCATGTTTCTTCAATTTCCTGGTTAAATCCATTCTTTACTCAGTTATTACAATGTGATGAACAAAATGAGGATGCTGCAACTTTTGCTCCATTGTTATGGATAAAGAGCATATAAAGCAGGAATGTTTTGTTCTCATTATATTTTGGGCGCCATGTGTTGTGACTTCTCTTCTATGTTGCTTTTCAAAGTCGTGCTGACATTTTTGTTTTTCATGTTCTGGAAGAATACCTACATAGAAAAATCCTTTCAGATAAATTTGGAAGATTGTATTAGTGAATGTGAGTAGTGTCTCTTACAACTGGAGGTGCATTAATTTTGTCTAGAGAGAAGTGCTTGCTATTTGTTCATAACATGTTTGCCTTTTCCATGATGAAAGCTGATTTTTCTCTGGAATGGGTTCTTTTGACCATTTTCTGGTTGTTTTAGGTAAAGGATGCGATGAAAGCTTTCCAAGCTAGAGAGGTGATTTGATCGAAGTGTCTAGCCTCTTCTGAGGTCTGGATTTCAGATTGACAAGCTGATGAAATCAACCATTGCCATGGTTCTCTTGGCTGTCGAATTATAGCCACTCAGATCCTGGATTCTGGCATGGACCTTAGGCCTATCAGCAACTGTTTAGGCAATATGGTCATGGGTCATCAGATGTTTTGCTACACCAGTAATGTAGTCACTAAAATTCCTTCGTGACTGTTGCTGGTATGTTGATTCTTCCTGCACTCTTAGCCCAACTAGATTGCACTCTTAGCCCAACTGGATTGGCAAATACTTAGTTCTTTTGTTGTTGCGTGTTGCACCCTTCGACATATTTTTCTGACGTAGGTTGCCATGGTTCCTAAGCTTTCTGAATGCGCTGACTGCTTAACATAGGTTTTCCGAGTCACCAGGACAATCAGGTTACATATCCGTTTGAAAGATAAACTTAGAATCTAACTTTGTTAGTCAAGATATTTAGACTACACTATTGTCTGTTGTATTCTTTTGACTTATCTTGTTATTTAAATTTATGGGTTCATATCCTGATAGATACCCCCAGTTATAGGATAGGCATCAGTTTGGGCATTGGCACCTCTATTGTACATGCTGGATTGCTACTTTTCATTTGTCAGGAAATACTTACTGTAACAAATCCAGTAATGATATTTTTATGTGGCCAATATAAATCTTTTTTTGTGTATATTAGTGGCCAAAGTTTAAATAATTTAATTGCACCCATTTAAAAATACATGTGTTTAGTAACAGAATTAATTCCCTGAAATCTGGTAGTAGTGAATTAGTTTACCTCCGCAAACGATTTATACATCATACTGTTATGTGTTCATATTTGTATTGGTTTGTTGAAGTTTGGATTTGGCTGTTCTCATTAAACCAATTCACATGACAATGTCACAGATGTTATAGGTGTGCGTTGTGTCAATTGACTGTTATGGTTATACATGAAGAAGTAATCTCTTTCCCAGAAATTTCCCTTCAAATATCCTCCCTGCTCCAACAAATTCTCGATAAATCTGTCTTACTTGTCCTGTTACGTCTTACAATACGTTTTTTATGAACTCACTGACTTAGGTTAAAAAGAGAGGTGATCAACATGCTCCATGAGAGCCATTCCAAATGCGAAAGCATCAGCTTGCACCAATCAGGCGATTTAATCCGAAATTTGAAGAGGAGTACGTATTTGTTGGTACTCTGTGTTGTCTATATGCCTTTCTTGTGATGTTTTCTTCTTAAAAGGTCTAATTGTGAATTCAGGATGAAAACATTTTTACGTGTTGTTGTCCTTTTTGTTTGCCTCATGGTTGGCCTATATGATGGTGAATTATGGTTTTTTACTTATAAAGTAGAACCCTCCCTTTACGTATAAAGTAGAACCCTCCCTTTCCTGCCATCTAGGTGGAGTTTTTGGCGGATACATCGCTTTTTGGTTGCGTATTTGCGGATTGACCACAGCGACGCCTTATTTGCAAATCTAGCGCCACCGGCGCACGACCATCGTGCACCAACGTGGGAGAAGATGCCACGCGGCGTTGGCGCAAGGCCACCGTGCGCCAACATCGGCCCCGCCGCCGCGTGCCTGTCAGCCCTACTAGCTCAGCCGCCGACCCCGCTACCTCAGTCGCGCCAACCGCCAGCGCACGGTGGCCATGCGCCAGTCATTTAGGGTTAATTAGTTACGGTGGCCATGCACCAGTCGTTTAGGGTTAATTAGTTAGGGTTAATTATTTAGGTTAATTAATTAGTAGGTTAGTTAAGTTAATTAATTAGTAGGTTAGTAAGGTTAATTAGTTAGGTCAGTTATTAGTTAGGTGCTAATTAGTAGGTTAGTTAGGGCTGGCGCATGGTCACCATGCGCCAGCCAATTAGTGCCATTGGTTAGGGGTTAATTAGTTAGTTAGGTTAGTTAATTAATTAGGTTAGGGTTAGTGTTAGGTTGAAATTTGGAGGAATTTTAAAATATAGCAGATGAGTAAAAAAATAATGAAATTTTTTGCAGAGCCTCCCGACATCGTGTACTTGCTTGTGTAAATTTTTTATAATTTTATTCGTTCAAAATTGTTATCGCTATTTCGTATAAGTGTCATGTTCGTATGAATCAATAAATGTAGAAAATGAGCTACAAAAATTATGAATTTTATTTTGAAGGGTCCTCACATAGTGGACTTGATTGTGTAATGTTTCGGCAATTTTATATGTGTTTTGGTATTGTCTAAAAAATTTAGGATTTAGGTCGCGAAAATTTCGATTTTAGATTTCGGAAATTAGGGTTTCATGATTTTATGTGACTTGGAATGTATAAAAAAAGTTACATTGCAACTCCATTGGAGATTTCGATATACAATATGGCGCTGAAGTATACACGTAACAACCAAAATACGCGTACAAATATAGCAAAACAAAATATGAATACAAATTTACCCAAACATAATCGCATAACACGGGATATATACCAAAGTCTAGATAAGCTTGTGCATGAACCGGGATGAAGGAGGAGGGGTATTATCACATGTAACTCGATCAAATAGGATACTCTTTATTTATTTATCAGTTTAATGTGGATGATGTTCTTTAATACTGTATTGTACGACAAGCTAGATAAGGTTGTGCATGAACCAACTAAGAGAAATACGTGGCATGCAGATCATACAACGATGTACCATAATGTAACACCCTGGCTATGCGGAAGCCAAGATGCTACCTAAAAATCTAACATACAACAATAATACGAAATAATTTCAGCAATCTATCAACTAATAACATATAAGAGTCAACAAATGATAGAATGATCATAAGAATCGAATCAGAATTCAATCACATATCAAACTCTAATTACCTAATCATATTGAAACATCTATGATAAACCTATCATTAGACTGTACGAAGATCTTTAGGCAATTACCAAATCGATCATATCATAAGGAAGGTTGACATCAACCGTCAAACTCATTTATTACAATCCAATAATTATCGAATAGAAGGTAATGGCAAGTTCATCTAATTAAAGGTGAATAAAGTAATATGAATGAAGTGTTCCGTGACTATTCCCTCCCAAGCATGCCGTCTCCAAAGTTTACCTAAAACAAGTAAACACGGCAAGAATAAGTCCACGACTCAGTAAGTACAACAGAACAATATGAACAATATTGAATAGGAACATAACAATCACAGAACAAAATACGAATGTATAATGGATGAATAAGAACATAATATCACTGAATAGAATTTTGAATATATAAAGGATGTATAAGAACATAATATCACATAATATAATTTTGAATATAGAACGAATGAATAAGATCATGGCATCGCAGAATAGAATTTGAAGGTAGAATGAATGAATAAGAACATCACATCATAGAATAGAATTCGAATGTAGAATGAATGAATAAGAACATCACATCATAGAATAGAATTCGAATGTAGAATGACAAAAATCATATGAATGAATGAATGAAATGCATGAACTCCACTTCTGCTTATACCGGTATAGCCAGTGACACACCCATCGGTGTTCACCCAGGCCCGCATTTATCAAAATACGGGGATCCAAAGCCCGTATGAAGAACGTTTCATACGGGGATCAAATCTACCCACATTGGAATGGTGGGTCTTACGTGCCCATACTGGAATTGATGGGTCTTTACATCCCACTCTCGTGGGTGAATCATGAACAATGAATGAATGAATGTATGAACTTGTGAAACAAAATCTCAAGAAGTATGAGTTCTCATTCATGAATCAAAACAGAAATCATTGAAAACTACTCATAGACTATAATAGCCAGTCATGGAATGAACATCAAGTAATATGTGTAAACCACAACAACACATCACACAATGTACTTGCCCATACTGGAATGATGGGACTTTGCTACCCACTTCCGTGGTGAACATGAAAGAAGGAACGAATGAATATATGGAACGTAAACATATTATCGAAGAAGCATGGTATAATATCAGTTATGAAGGGAAATAAGAAATACCAAAATTATCCATTGCATATTCATCAATCAAGTGTAACAAACAACAAACAAGACAATTCAATTGTACTTGCCTCAACCGTGAGACGGAAGACAACGATGGAAAGCTCTAGCCTACCAGCCGTAAAACAATATACTAAGTACACCAACCAAAAGTGTACAGCATTGCAATGGAACAAAACGAGAACAAGCGTCCCTCATCGCAATCTGAACATTTAATCACAACACTCTCAAATTCCCAGATCTGTCCAAACAGATAGCTGTTAAGGAAAAATTCATAACTTTTGAGTAAAAACACTAAAAGCCATGAATCCAACTTTCCTAGAACCTATACAAGCCTAGCTACAACTTCTTAGGTGATCAAAAGATCAAACTAGTTCATCTAAGTCTTTGTTTTTAATCCCGAAGACCGATCTGTCATCTTCAGTACTACTAACTTGTGAGTTTCATAACTTTTGTTCGGCACAACCAAACACATTGTTCTAATATTCTCTAGAAAGTACAGGAAACAAGCTATCTCAAAAAAATTATCACAAATATTTCCACTGTGCAACCAAGGTTGCAAACAGTCAAGTAAATCTCTTTAGTCCACAACAGAGAGACAGATTGCAGCATTAGTTTCTAAAATTCATATATTTGATCTAGAAATCCAAAAATTGTAAAATTTAACTTTCTGGAATCACCACAGAATTATCTAAATATCTTGTTGAGATCATTTGACCGAAATCGTTTATATCTGAACTCAAATTCGCAGAACTACGTTCGCTGCCCAAAACTAGAAACTAAATAAGCATCTGGACTTGCGAAAATCATAACTAATTAACCGTTCGACCAAAAATTATGAATTAGAACTTTCTGAAAAGCTAACGAAAGTCCCCATCTATCTCCAGGAGACACTAACCCATGGATCTGCTCGGAGCTAACTCAAAACCGCGCGTCAACCGATCAACAGATTAAACCGATCTACAACAGCATGCACTGAACAGCTAATGACGACGAAATTCATAAGAGATATCTACTAAAACTAATGGGGAATGCAAGATTACCCACAAAATCCCCTCAGGACCACGCTAAAGTCCTTGCGAAGATTCTCCCCGCCTTCTTCTTCCTCCTCTTCCTTCTCCTCTCTTCTTCAGCCAGCAACAGCGGAGGGCAATACTAGAAGGGAGAGGGATGGCACAAGGGCTGCAAGGGGAGGTGGTGCTATAGTAGATGACGCTACAGTAGGAGTGCTACAATACTTGGGATGGCTAGGGTTTGGCTTCCCCCTCTTAAGCTGGTTCCCACTTGGGCCAAAGGGCTATGGGCCAAAGGCCCGGGTTCTAATACTCCTCCTAAATTTTGAAATTTTTTTATGCAATTCCCTCTCCAAATCATATTCTCCCTAATTGATATTCAAGGTATTGCACATAACCTCCGACTTGTGTGCGTTTCAAAGGATACGGTACATCGTTATATGATCTGCACGCCACGCATTTCCCTCAGTTGATTCGTGCACAATCTTATGTAACATGTGGTACAATACAGATCATCCAAGGCAAACTGATAATTTGACAAAGAGTGTAGGCTACGGTACATCGTTAGATGATTTGCACGCCACACATTTTCCTCAGTTGGTTCATGCATAACCTTATCTAGTCTGTCGTACAATACAGTATTAAAGAACATCATCCACATTAAACCAATAAATAAACAAAGAGTATCCTATTTGATCGAGTTACATGTGATAATACCCCTCCTCCTTCATCCCGGTTCATGCACAAGCTTATCTAAACTTTGGTATATGTCGTGTTATGTGATTATGTTTGGGTATATTTGTATTCATATTTTGTTTTGTTATATTTGTACACGTATTTTGGTTGTCACGTGTGTACTCCAGCGCCATATTGTATATCGACATCTCCAGTGGAGTTGCAATCTAGCTTTTTTTATACATTCCAAGTCACATGAAATCATGGAACCCTAATTTCCGAAACCTAAAATCGAATTTTCGCGACCTAAATCCTAAATTTTCGAGACAATACCAGAACACATAAAATTGTCGAAATATTACACAATCAAGTTCACTGCGTGAGGACCCTTCAAAATAAAATTCATAATTTTTGGAGATCATTTTCTATATTTATTGATTCATACGAACATGACACTTATACGAAATAGCGATAACAATTTTGAACGAATAAAATTATGAAAAATTTACACAAGCAAGTACACGGTATTGGGAGGCTCCATAAAAAATTTTATAATTTTTTTGACTCATTTACTATATTTTAAAATTCCTCCAAATTTCAGCCTAACACTAACCCTAACCTAACTAGTTAACTAACCCCTAACCAATGGCACTAATTGGCTGGCGCATGGCCAATTTGCTCCTGTCCTTGTCAATGACTGAAACAAAGATCAACTTCTACACACACAAAAAAGGAACATAGAACTAGGAGCCATGGATAGCTTAAAAAGTATATATATGATCAACCTTCTCAAACAAGTCACACTACTCATTTATGTTGTTTATCCAAGATTTGATATAACTGTAAGCTAAATTGTGTGTATAATCCAATGCTAAGATGTGATAATGCAGTGCAGTTCTACTAGAGACCTATATGAGTTTGACAAAGAATTGAAGCTATGGAAAAAGCATATATGGAGTGAAGAAACAACACTAGTGTTGCAACTACAAACTATTTACTGACCATGGAAAAAGCATATATGGAGTGAACAATCGAAGCCATGGATGAATGGCATTACTGACCAGCACTAATGCTTTACTGAATGTCACTATAAACTTTTATGTCCCTAAACTTCTAATGCAAATTTAGCACTGTCTTTTTTTGGGTAAACATCTAGCACCGTCTAGAAAACACATCAGATATGATTGGAGCATTCGAGAATTTGAGCTATAGAGTTAGCATAATTACCACCATCCTGCAACAGATGCTATCAAACAGTTTTCATTTCAACCCAATTGTTTTATTTCACCTCATTCGATCAAGCGGCTATTACCTTGTACACCTATATATATATATATATATATATATATATATATATATATATATATATATATATATATATATATATATATATATATATATATATATATATATATATATATATATATATATATATATATATATATGTATATATATATATATATGTATATGTATGTATATGTATATGTATATATATATATATATATATATATATATATATATATATATATATATATATATATATATATATATATATATATATATATATATATATATATATATATATATATATATATATATATATATATATATATATATATATATATATATATATATATATATATATATATATATATATATATATATATATATATATATATATATATATATGTATGCTGCTTGATCCTCTGGTGAAGCATTCCATTTCCAAAGCATGAACATGATACAGAACATACACACACCTGCAGAGCAAGGTCAGTTCAATAAAGATTAGTTTTCCTTTAGCAACCCAAAAGCACAAAGAAAAAGTAGTAAATTTCAAAGAGGAAAACTTGCATCAACATACACTACTACAAAGTTCTTATACATAAATAGTACCAGAAAATCACATGGTACATGAAAAATGGTCATTGTACTGCACTTTGAGCATAGTTAGTACATGCTTGTTTCTTGGAGTTCAACATAACATTAATCAATCAAATAGATAAAAGCTTGAGTTGCAAAAAAAAAAAAAACAATTAGTACTTGCTATCAATTTCTATGCCCTTGGGAACAAAAGGAACTGATCGAGTAGCAATGATAATGTTCTTTGCAGTGATTTCATTGTCAGGAAAACCAACTTTTCCGTATCATACTTTTTGCTTTTCCTAATCACATCATGAATGGAAACAAGTAAATTAATTAAATGGTGCCAAAGCTTATTGTACAAGACGATGAGCACACAAACAATGGTGCCAAAGCCTATAGCTGTGTATCATAAAAGGAAACATGAGCTAGACTTGACAAATCCTATTTATTCCATGCCATTACGCAACTGCAAAACATGCACAAGCCTAAAACCAAGGCACCAATAGTGAGTTCAACACTTTTGGCTTCACCTGTAGGGGCTTCACCTGCAGTTTTTTCTATCTGCACTCAAGCATGTTTTGAAATATCCCCAAAACTAAAGTAACCGGCTAGTTTTTATGTATTGATCTCTCGGTTCTCCAAGTGAAAACAATTCCAGTCAACATATTCAGCAATCCGCCACGATTCGTTTTGTCGACCACAAAATCCTATGCAGCAGCAGTGTGATGGTTCGTTGTGCACTTTAATACAGAAACAACATTACTTACTCATCCCCAATTCATGAGGAAACCAAGGAAGTAACATATCACATCACTAAGATCAGTACATACTAGCTAGCCTATCCACAACACTTATTTTCTTACGATCCCATATTCTAATTTCTTGGTAATTTTCTGTAAGTTCCTTTCAGCCCCAACCACCACAAAAGAAAAGAAAAGGTGAAATATATCTAAGATGCATATGGCATACACATACTTGACTTGAGAAGCTCATGCCAGGAGACATGCTTTTATCTTAAAAGAGAATACATATAGCATACCTCATGGCTTTCAGACCACATGTGCTCTTCTCCGTCTGAGAAAAAGTGCCAACATATGCTAAGTATTCCATTTGTGTTCCAAACTTGGAATTTATGAACTCATTGTAGAGCTCATGCAAGTCTAGGTACCATCCAAAAGCTTCCTATCAAAATGAAGAACTGGACCATTAGCAAGCTTAAATATAACTATGATAACAAGATATATAAAATAACAACACTGCCAAAGCAAATGATTAAAAGTTATGGTTCATGCTCCATCGTAGTAGTAGGATTAAAAGTTTAAAACTACACGGAAGTAGCTCAGCAAATGATTCTCAAGTTATGGTTCATGCTCCATCGTAGTATAAATCATTAACCTAAATCTTACCATGTGTACCACCAAGATCCTACAAGAGGAATAAAAAAATCTTGTAGAAATTAAAATACACGTATCACAATGGAGATACCCTCGAGGTCAAGACTAATGTAGTAAAAAGGAAAAAAAAAGAAGGGTGCTAATGGATTCTACAAAGTTTTCAGCACATGGGCTCTGTTGATGATTTAACTAACTTGGACATGTACCATATTCAACCAAGGATCAATTCTGGAGAGCACAAAAACTTGCTCAGCACATATTATTTTGCTTGGGGGACTCACATGTTTGGCTAAGAAAATCTAGCTTGTTATCAAACCATTTTGGTATTCAATCATCTAAATTTTGGGTATGTAAAATAGTCGTGAAGTCAACTAGTTAAAAGGCACATCACTACCACTAAAAGAAAGTAGCATATAATGTTTTTTAGTACATGAACTGCAACATCCAGTGCTTGGTTAGCATTTTGCCATTTTCAACTATTGTGATTCCATGACATGCCTAAGCTTCATGCATTTACTTGACACAACTAGGCTAACTACAATGGATTATTTACCTCTTTGAGTCTGTCATAGAACTTGTTAAAGATATCATTTTGCACAGGCGCATTAAGATGGGTGGTGATCTCATCCTTCCTAGCATTGTCCTTGTCCTCATAGATTTCCACCTAAATAAGGCATAAGTCACATTAGCACAAATCAATGTACATAGAAAACTACCAACCCCCAATCTACATAAGATGACTTGATTCAAGTTCTCCACTGATGAACCACGAAGGTCCTATTTTGGCCTGATCTTTTGATGAGAAGATAAGTTCGGTAGTAGTCGCTCAACTCTTACGATCCTGGCTACGAACTTGCAAGGCTCGAAACCACACAATCGCTGAACTGCTCGACAAGTCGTTATCAACTGTGCATGAATACCCAGTTGACCTGATCACGAAGATCGATTCCTGTATACACCGAAGAAGCACACAAGAACAAGATAAATAAGCAATCTGAAATTGCGAATATGAATTGAATGTATTGATAAGTGGGGTTCCGAAGAACAATGTCGCTGTTGAACTCGCCGAACAAGAGGACAAAGAATAAAGTAGCAAAGCTAAACTTCAATCAACAAAACCCGGATTTTGTTAAAGGGCGGCGGCTCCTATATGAGGAGGACGGACAAGAGGTGGGAACCCTAGGGTGGTGGTACTGTTCATAGGCACTGTTCACATGAATAGTATGGGCCCCCTAGGGTGGCCGGCCAGCATATGGGCCTTATGGCCCAAGTCGACCAAGTCGGCCCATACATTACATAGCCAGTGGGCCAATAATTGGTGACGCAGCACCATGGCATGTAGACGCAACACCATGACATGTAGATGCAGCGCCATGGCATGTAGACGCAGCACCATGACATGTAGACGCAGCGCCATGGCATGTAGACGTAGCTCAGCTCATATGAGTAGAAGTAGCATGGTCCAATTGGGGAATATGGTATTGCCGTGGCCGAAAGTCCAATTGGGGAAGATGTAGTTGAAGTAGAGGATGCAGTGCAGCGGGTCGAAGTAGTGGTCGCATCCTTAGGGTCGATGTCCTCATCATCCTCATATTCATCAAAAGACACAAAAGTGGAAGGATGAGATCTGTCTATATGCATACCATGCGCCATCTCTAGCTGACTTAGCTTCAAACTCGAATTGGCCACCCTCCAAAGCATTCTTCCCTAATTTTCACCAACACTGACAATAATCAGAGGGGGAAACAGACATGATACATGATGAACATGAATTCATAGCTAGACGGTCACAACATTAAAAGGAACCTATAGTGACTCCCTGAAACATTTGAAACACAAGAGAACCCATCGAATATATCCGAAGGTATGCGCTGTTGGAGGGAAAGCAATATACGGTAAGACATGACTATGCAAAATAACCATAATACGCAAAAAGAAAGAGAAAATATATTACAAGCTAGTAAGCATAGCTACCAAGAAGAGATCATTACTATCATGTCCTTAAACAAAGCAACCTTTTCAACCAAAAGGATAGCTACCCAATTTACAATTGCATACAAATATACACTAGAAGATATCCTTGCGTATCAATCAATTGTTCTTGTACTCATACCTGTTGTTGACATGATGAGTAGGTATAGTAAGAAGAATGAGTAAGAAATTTACGATGTTTTAGCATACATATTAATCTACAATATGGTAGCAAAAACAACAGGAAAAGATTCAACACCGGGCTTTTAGCATACATGTTAATCTGCAATATGGTGTTCAGTCATGCAAAGTTATGTTGATTTCCTGGACATGGTTCCCATATGGGCCTGGCTATTAAGTACTGTACTTGATGTAAGTAATCGACCCCATTACAAATTTTCTATTGCGAACACTGAGAAGTCAAGAAAAACACCAGAGTTAAAATAATACAATGCAACACCACTTGAAGTAACACAATGTCATTGCCTCATTGGCTCAGTTAGGTATCACATAACATCAGTCTCAAGTAGAACTACCATGCACAAGCAGAACAAGCAAGGGAAGACCTTCATCTGCACAAGATTTCAGTTTTTTGAGTTCATATTTCAGCTTTGTGGCTTTGGCCGTGCTCCATTTTCACCTGCACAAGGTAATACAAGTTGATCATATAAATTTGCAATATATAGAAGCTCTAGAAGCAAGAGGCAACCAAATCATGGGACCCCAAGTTCCCCTGTCGGCAGATACAGATGAACAACTTACCAATTTTTTTGCTCATTGCCCTAACCTTCTTGCTTTGAAGAAACCGATATTATATTATATTGTACTACCCAAAATAAAATTTTATCAGAACATTACCACATTACTTCCATATTGTTTTAACTTGAATATCAGTTACCTGATGGTGATTTTTATGTTAGACGTGCTGTTGTGCATTCAATAAGATTGTCCCCATGGCAAGTTATATACAAAGATATTGCTATTTTCTCAATAAGAACAAAATGTAATCTAGAACACCACCAGGAACCAGTATTAACAAATAGAGGCAAGAAGGGTTACAAACAAAGATATTAACTAGGAAGCTAGGTATAGTTTCACGTTTACTTTTTTTATGTATATCCTATGATGCAACCAAATAGCACCTTTTATCTTTCCTTTTATAAATCAAGGAATCATAGGTTAGAAAGTAGCATACAGCTTTGTGGATGATCAAAACAAGCACAAATGCTTGAAGATAGCAAGGAACCTGAACCTTCTCCATGCAGATGTTGCACTTGAAGCGGTTGCGCTTCTGCCGCTTCTTCTTCGATTCTCTTGGGCCATCTTCTACATTGCGTCAGTTAGAACAATTAGGCAAGTAGCAAGTGAAGCTGGCGCATCTATGCATCAAAACTCAAAGATGGATAAGTAGATGCATACCATTATTCGGTATCTTGCATGCACCACAAAGAAGGATAAGAAATTAGGTATCTTGGGATGCAAGCTGGATCATTAGGACCACGAAAGAGTACTTATGATCATTTCAACTCTAATTGCACGAGTAGGGTAATACATTTTCAAGATAAGTTTCAAATGAGTCATACTTAACAACACCTAGGTGAGATGCCTCATAGCTAATAAAAGAAAGCACCATGGCAGATCAAATCACAATTCTCGCCATTGTAAATCATAGATCTAGAATGTCAAATCAGATAGCTATGATGCCGTTAACCAATTGAAATTTTAAGTAAAGGAATACTCACTTGCGGTGGCTCACAATAGATGCTAGCCCATCAGTGCTAAACCCCTCACAGCTGATAAGGATGAGGGCCCTGAATCGTGGGAACGATCGAGCCAGCAACTCAAGGCTCTCATCTGACACCACCATCCGCTTCATCCGCAGCTCCTCAACACCCACGTAGCACCTAGCCGCCGCCTCGATCCATGGCCTCCCATACCCACCCCAATCAGACGGCAACCCAAAATGGGCACTAGACAAAATGAGGCGGGAGGATTGCGACCTCCCGGCCAGATTCCTCCACCCAAAACCTGCAAAGATCAGCCACCCTTGAGCTCGTGCCATCCCCAATCACCCAAAACTGGCGGCGACGGAGAGCGGAGCAGGAGGAAGGAGTCAAGAGAGAGGAGGATGGCCTACTGGATCTGGATCTCCTCGGCGTTGTAGGAGGTGGCGGAGAGTGGGGGAGGAGGAGGGAGTCTACGGTGCAGCGGCGGAGAGCTGGGAGGAGGACGGAGTCAACAACACGACGGTGGCGGCCGGGGAGGAGGGGTGGTGCTAGGAGGGGGCGGCTGGGGAGGAGGCGAGGCGTGGGGAGGATGGGGTGGTCAGGGAGGAGGGCAACGGGGGAGTGGCGCTGGGAGGAGAGGCGGCCGTTGGGAGGAGGGGATTGGGTTGGGATAAGTGGTGGCGTGGCTCTGTTTTTTCACCGCTTAAAATCTTTCGCCAGCAGATATAAGGTCACATGTTCGGTCTTCACGCAATTAATTTTTCATCTCCAGCCTAATGTTTTAGCCAGCAGTTATGTTGACTTGGTTGACTTTTTTTAGGGCAGATGTATTGTAGCTAACATAAAAATATTGCTAGCAGATAAGTTGTTCTAGACAGTAATTATTTTCGGCAGATAATAGGACCCGTAATCTCTTGGACATTGTCGACACATGTTTTGCCACTCATCCTATTTTTTTCGGCAGTTAATTGCCCTTAATTCTATGTCATAGTGTAGTGGCGTCAGCCCTAACTAACCTACTAACTTACTAATTAACACCTAACTAATAACTAATCTAACTAATTAACCTAACTAACCTACTAACTAATTAACCTAACTAACCTACTAATTAGCACCTAACTAATTAACCCTAAACAGCTGGCGCATGGCCACCGTGCGCCATTGCATGCGGCGAGTGGCGGGGACGGCGCATGAGCGATGTTGGCGCCACAATGGTCAGGCGCTAACACCACGTGGCGTCTTCTCCCGCGTTGGCGCACAGCCACCGAGCACTAGCGGCGCTAGATTTGCCAGATAACAGACATTACCGCACTTCAGAACAGGTATCCTAATGTACTGCTATTTACTAATGCATAAAAAAAACTTCATGCTTATCACATTTCCTTTGGTGTTACTATTATTTTTGACGGCATGCATCATAGGATTACATGGGTTGATCAAAGGCAAAGGAACAAACAGCTACAAAAGCCACCATTGCTCAGTTATCCCATCTCAATGCGCGCCATGCCGTAATAAGTATTTGTTGGTACTATGTGTAATAACTAATAAGTATTTGTTGGTACTCTGTGTTGTCTGTATACCTTTACTATAATGTACCCATCGCCAGCCGATGCTAAAAAAAGTGTCACACTATAAGTACATATCATATCAATAAAAGCTTGCTTTAGTCGGATTCATTTCTTTCAACACATAGCTATTTTTTTTGTAGCCCAACACAAAAAAGGTTCATATTCCACATATCATAATACACTGTGCCACAAGACAACATGCGAACAGTTGCTACGCATCATATATTGAACTGTCTCAGTGTAGCACGTCGAACGAGCACAGCATAGCGTGCCTGACAATCTAGTGTGTTAACAGAGCAAGTATGCAAGCTGCCTGTGTGAGTCGTCGGCACTATTGCGTTCATGACTGCTTATCGGCTCGTTGTAGGGACAAAGCCCGCCACAGCTCAAGGCTTGGGCTGGCTAGTTGTTCCTAGACTGAACTCGAATGTTTGGTGCTTTTAAGAGATTTTCATTGGTTTTAACACTAATAAGATTTCTAAGTCTCAAGCTATAGTCCACCCAGCCTGAGGCATGTGTAACGACCTCATTTTTCAAATAGGGTGTACCTGGTTTGTACAACCACCCAGGATTTCGGTTGCGAGCCGAAATGGAATCAAACCTGCTTACGAACAGTTAAAAAGCATTATTTTGATTAAATTATGGCCTAACGGCTATTTTGCAGCAACAAAATGGGCGTCTTATGCCCAAAGCTTACTTACATTCAGAAGAACCAAAGGCTTCCACAGGAAAGCTTGGGTGTGATCGCAACCCTAACATGTTTCCAAGGTGTTCTTCAATCTTCTCATATGCCTTTTGATGAAAATTTAGCAAGATTGAGTACACAACGTACTCAACAAGCCATATGGGAAAGCTATTTAACTACATGCCAGGAGTTCAATGGATTGTTTAGGGTTTACCATATATCAGATATATGTGGATGCATCGTTTGAGTTAAAGCAGTTTATTTTTAAAATAGTAAAATCATATTAATATAACATCAGGGGTTTACTCAATAATTGCAATTACCATTTTAACATCTCAAGATCTCTACTTATGCCTCATATATTGGAATCACCCATGAACACAGTTTCATTAACTAGAAGCAGGGCGTATCCGAATACCATTAATTATACTATGTAGAGTTGCCCAACTTTACCCATAAGATACCTCAAACTCATACTGTCAAGCTATATACACGCAACCTGATAGCGTGCAGCTAAGTTGAGATAACAAAGCATTCCCACTGCTCAACCTTTCTAGCCTCTACCCGGTAGGTTCTTGGACCATATAGCAATCAAGAAACCATCGACCAACAGTGGAATGCGCTGTTCGATGCTAACAGTACCTACCATTGTGTAAACCAGCAATTGTCCCTCTAGACCCATTCCTGTCCCACCCCCAAAACTACGACTGCTCTGTACACAAGAGCAGGTGTTCATCCTACAGATATTCAATCGGAAGAGCAGTATACTAAGCCAAGTTGGATATATCAAACCCGTGGTTGAGCGAGTTCTGTGTCTGTTACTTAGCACAAGGTTCTTGTCCTTACCTATCTCTAGTGGGGAGATGGACCAAGAGCAGGTATCCACCTTCTCGCCCTCACCTTTGACTCACTTTTATCAAGTATCTTGGGTTGTCCATCCTCTTAGTCTCAACCCTCAACTCTCCACTAAAATCATTGGCGAATAACCAATACTCTTTTTCAGAATTTATAAACACATTTTGTGACAATGCCGAGCATTTATTAATATTTAATGTAACTTAACCTTGTCAAGGTGAATATGGCCTACAAGGAATAGGTGGGCTTATATGTGGGGTGATAGGATATATCTAATCATCGTGGCATTCAAAAGTATTATTTTAATATTAAAATAATTAGCATAAATATGATAATGAAAATAATAATAAAGGTACATAAAATATAGACTCAAAATGATCAAATGAATGCGACTTGCCTCCATATCGCAGTCCTTGACTGAATTTACCTCTCCTGTGTCTTGATCAACTACTTTGTAGCTTGATCAACAAAATCGGGTTTTAACGTAGAAGAAAATCAAATAAATAAGTTCCGGCTCAACAGGAGGCAAGCTAGGAACAACATGAAATAAATAAATGCGAAAAGAATTGAAAAGAAAGGTGGTGGGGTGGTTGGGATTTTTTGGGTGCTTAATTTGGCAAAATAGAGTTGAAAATGGGATTAAGGGCTTGAAACGGTCAAAATGAATATCTAGTGTTAATGGGTAATTGAGTGCTAATATGCTAATGTCAATCTTGACTGTTGGATTATGCAGAGTGTTTAATGCAGGATATAGGAGGTGGGAACATGTAGGGTGTTTAATGAAGACGCATTGGAGGTGGGAGAATGCACGGTAATTAAATGGTTTGAAGGTGTGAGTCCGCATTAATCTTGGCTACTCAATCCAGATCCAACAGTCAATATTGGCATTAGCACCCAAATCAAGCATTAGCACTAGATATGTTCCATATATATATATATATATATATATATATATATATATATATATGTGTGTGTGTGTGTGTGTGTGTGTGTGTGTGTGTGTTTAAATGGGGTTTGCACATGTAACGTCTTGCATGTCGAGTTCTTGCAAGTTTTCAAAACCAAAAAGGAACCATTCGGTTTGTTGCATCTCTCCAGCTTAACTTGAAAATTTGAGTAAAAGCGTTTAAAATGACTAAATAAAATTTCAACTAAATCCAGTCGGTTTTTGTTCTGAGATCGTTGGAGTTCTCTGGTGCTTAAGACCTCCTCTCCTTGTTCGATTTGTCCTCCCTAGCTCAGCAGACCTCCCTTGTAGTTCAGACCCCCCTTGAGTTTGGACCTCCCTCTTAGTATAAACCTCCCTTCGGTTTCGACCTTCCCTTGGGTCACGACCACCCCTGAGATGTTCTAAGCTCGGGTTTATGTTTCAAACGTCCTTGATTTCCGAAATTCAAAGTTCGGGTTGAATTTCTCCTTTCTAGACCTCCCCCTTGTTTGACATTCTTTCCTTCTCGGACCCTAGACCTCCTTTTGAGTTCATCTTGATCATCTAGGACCTCCCTCCAGGGCCACCCTTGGCGTCCTTTGGACCTCCTTCTCCTTTAGACCTCCTCCCCATAGGACCTTCCTGTGGTCTTTTTGCAAAGACCACCCTTTTGGCCAAGGCCAACCCTTGTGGTCACGACCTCTGGTCTTTTTGCAAAGACCACCTTCCGGGTCAAGACCACCCTTATGGTCACGATCCCCTTGACCTCCCTTGGACCTCCTCCTTGGGTGTTTTGACTAGTCCCACCTGCCAGTCCCCTGCTCACCTCTTTCCCGTCGCCTCACTTCCGATGCAGTCTGTTCAAGCATTAAATGTTGCTGGGTCGCATTAAATGCTGCCATGTCACTTTAGAGGCGGATGGGTCACATTAAATGCTGCTTCCACTTTAATCATTTCTCCCTCTTGACTCTTTCCCCTACCTTCCCCCTTTTAACCTTTCCTCGCCGCGTGGCAGTGTACCTTACCATTTCCTTGAAATCCGGTGCTACATCTTGTAGCCCAGTTTCTCTTTCCTTCCTCTATAAATAAAGCTCGAGGGAGCCCCTTTTACCCTCTTGTTACTCCCTCAGCTCTCCAGTTCCGCTCTCTTTTCCTCTAGCTCATTTTTTCTATGCTTCAATTTCGCTTGAGCGATTGGGGCCGTGTCATCTTCAACAGCTTCACCGTCGAGGAAGCCAGTTGGAGTCTGTGTCCTCTTCAACCTCCTCGCCGTCAAAGGGCCCCACTGGAGTTCGCATCATCCTCGACCTCCGTTGGAGTTCTTTCGCGACCTCCTCTAGCATCTTCCCTTAGTCCGATGAGTTCCTTGTTTTGTTTTCCGTTCGTTTGGACCCCTTTTGTCAAGACCTTCCTTTTGGGGTCAAGGTCTCTCTTTCTTGGGTCAAGACCTCCCTCCCCGTCTGGACCACTTCTGGGTCTTTTTGCAAAGACCACCCTCTCGGTCATGATCACCTCTCGATCATGACCATCGCTTGGTCTTTTTGCAAAGACCACCCTCTCGGCCATGATCACCTCTCGATCATGATCACTGCTTGGTCTTTTGCAAAGACCACCCTCCTGGTCTTTTTTGCAAAGACCTCCCTTCTCAGTTGGGATCTCTTGCCTTCTGGTTTTTGCTGAGTTCTTTTAGTTCTTTGCTTAGAGTTGTTTTGTTTATTTGGTTCTTTTCGAACGTGTAGATTCCAACTTCGCGGAGGAATATCTGGACCCAGCAACTTCTACCGAAGCCTCACCACTCTTCAATGAAGTCAAGTCACGGACCTTTGATCATAATGTACCTAGCTTTCCAAAAGTATTTTGTTTCATATCAACATGCATGGCTATTTGTATAAAAATGGTTTGGACAGTAGCTACAGCCCTGTTTGACAGTATGCCTCCTTGAATATTTGTGCTCGACATGTTGACATGTTCCCCTTGGACACTATAGCATGGGTATTCTTAGTTGGTCGTGTTCTGGTATTACCAACCTGGGAGCGTATTTATGCTTAGCCCTGCTTTAGTTGCGTTGGTCTCGAGAATCATGAATCAATGTTGATAAACTTGACTAATTGAACTATGGAATTATGGTGAGATGCCACTGTTGAGCAAATGTGGTGGGATGCCACAGTTGTGTTGATCGTGGTGCGATGTCACTGTTGTTAAAACTTGTTGTGCCAGGACCAGGGTGGTCTTTTGGCCAGGTTGAATCCAAATGTTTTCTCACTCGGGTGAGTGATCGTGCAGTAAAGGGGGTGCTATATGCACATTGGGATGATGTTGTCTTGTCTGAGTGGTCTAAGGACTTAACGTTGTGTTCCATTGATCCGGGTCTACCATGCAACCACAAGACCATTTTATGGGGGTGGTCTGGGCCAACTAATTAGCAAAGTGATGGTTTGGTTCTGTTGTGGTGGAAGTGTGTGCTGATTCACACTCGGCGCAAGAGGGGGCCACTGGGATGGCGAAACCTTAGCGGGCAGAATCAAGCCAGATCAAAACTTTGTAAAGGCCTTGTCACGCTCTCTAGACTGCTCACCTTCGGAAGTGAGCAAGGGTTTCGATGGGAACCCAGCCTGCTAGAGAGGTCATGAATTGTGGGTAAAGTTGTACAACCTCTGCAGAGTGTAAATCTATTCAAATAGTTGTGTCCCCAGTTATGGACAATGCCTGGAGAAATCACACGAAGGGTAGCTTTTCTCAAAAAGGGTGGTCGTGGGAGCTCTAGAGTGGACCTGGGAGCTCCAAGGTTGGTGCTCTGGAGTGGTCATGGGAGCTCTAGAGTGGCCCTGGGTGGTCGGGGTTGGTGCCTCGGACGTCCTGTGTAACATCCCAAATACGGGTATGTGTTTCAAATGTAAGAAAATGAGTAGCAATTAAAACTTTCCTTGCATCTGGAAGTTTTTGAACAATTCTGTAATTCTTATAAAGGAATTATGGGAAATCAAAAACCAAAATCCCCAATTGACTAAAGTCATAACCTCCTTGTTGCAAATCTTGTGCTCAACCCCTAGAACTATTTTTCCTTGGTTCTAGGGGTGATGTGTGACACCTCTGAAAAATTTCATAATTTTTAGAAATTATTTGATAATTTTTGGAGACAAGTCAAACCAGTTTGACCTTTGGTCAAACCCTAGAACAAACATTGAGAAATTTCTTGAGAAAAATACCGTGCATAAAAATCTCTAGAAATTTTATGTAAGGTTAATCCTGGAGTGAGGAACCTCCAGTCAAAATTTCAGAATTTTTGGAGTGAGTTGCTATCTCTAATTATTCTCCAAGTTTTCAGCTTCTATTTTAAACCCCAGTCAAACCCTAGTCAAAGCCGGTTGGGTCCGAGCCACCTTCAAGTTGGTTGAACCCAACCACATCCCAGCTCAGCCTGAGCCTTCCTTTCACGCGCGCTAGTTCTCTACCGTTGGATTCTAATCCAACGCCGCCGCGCGATCTTGTGCCCTTTTCGCGTCTGATCGCGTTTTCAAATCAGCGCCACTTAGTCCAACCAGTCAACAACGTACAGTTCGAACCACTTTGGCGTGTGCTTTTCCAGCCGTTAGATCTGCATCTAACGCTCTAGATGGATTGTGCCATTCGGACCACCCCATCCCCCTCTCTATCTTGGCCATCCATCCTTGATCGGGCCGCCCAGATTGTTTCAATCCTGGCTGTCCGCTTTTAATCTAGCCGTGCGTGGTGTGGGTCAGTACCTAGTGGGTGCGGCTCAACCCGTTCCATTCCTTTAGCCCGAGCCGTTTGCTCCGCTCTCTCTGTCAGGTGGCACCCTTTGTCACCTTGAGCCCTTCGCTATTTGTTTTTTTATATATTGAAGTCCTTCCTTGTCTTGGCCACTTCTTCTCAGCTTCCCTTGCCCCCAGGCCAGTTCGCCCCTTTCCTCCTTTTCTCCACCGAGGGCCAAGCCGGTTCTCCCTTCCTTCTTTTCTCCACGAAATGGGCCAGTGCTCTGGCCCTTCACCTCCGGCCCCCGCCTCGCTTGTCGCCCGCCTGCGCGCCCTTGAGCCGTCGCCATCGGCCCTCCTCTGCTGCCACACCGCCACACCGCCCTTGCCCCTTCTTCAACTGCAGATCTACGCCGTGCTCCTGGCCCCTTCACCTCTAGTCCGTCACCTCCACCACTGAGCCCACCTCCCACCACGGTCCGGTGAATGCTGCTGCCGCCCCTTGGTGCCTCTACGCTGTGCGGCTCTCCTCCTCTAGTGCCGCAGCTCACCCCGGCTCCTCCCTCCACCCGACACGACCCGGTTGCTCCACCGTCGCTGCCGCCTTCGCGCCCAGCACCTGCAAACTCATTGCTCGCGCCTCCCTGTTCATGGCGCCACTAGATCTGCGCCGACCCCGTCTTCCCCAGCCCCTATGGCCCATGCGCCACAGATTCTGTGGCTCCATCTCCGTGGCCCCAGCCCGGCCGCATCTAAGCACGTCGGCCCTCTGCCGTCAGATCTGCCTGACCTGGTGGCTCCTCATGCCTCCTCCGCCGTGGGTTCGGGCCCTTGCGTCGCCACCGTGCCGCCGCCATTGCCGGCGCCCCATACCAAAACCACCTTGGTTTCCTCTTGCTTGCCCTCTATGTGTTTGTGTAAATGCCTCAAAGCATGTCTTGCTTCTCTACAGGTGAGCTCGTCTCGGCCGCCTCCCCCACGATGCCATTGTCGTGTCGCCATGAGCTTCCGCTGCCAGCACGCCTCCGGCCGTCTCGGCTCCCTCCGTTCACCTCGGTAAGATCCCCTTGCTCTCTCGGTGCTTGTGCTCTCCCTAGTTGCCCTCCTCCCTCACCCTTGTTGCTTGCCCTCTCCTTCTTCAGTCCGGCCGCTTGTCGGCTCGACCACCGCCGACCAAAGGCCGGTTGTGCCTCCACCACCCTCGGGGCCTCCTCAGCTTCGCGGTTCCATTTTTATGTTCATGACCATCGCCGGTGTCCCCTCGCTGCCAGCAGAGCCACGCCCCCAACTCGGCCGCAGCTTTCCCCCTGATGTGTCCCTTTTGTTCTTTGATGTTGCTGTGTGTTCCTTTTCTATAACTGAAGATGAAAACCTTGTGCTGTTGTCAAAAATTAGGATTGTCATTTAAGTTAAGCATTTGAGAAATTGGTATTGTTTAAGTTTGGAAGGAAGATTAGTTGAATTCCTGCTGTTGTAGGTTATGTGAATAGTAGTCTGAGGATTTGCAAGTTTATTAGTGAGCTAATAGAATGTCTCAACTCTAGTAGTTAGAGTTTTTTGGTTCTTTTAATCCTTGAGCTTTTAGTCGTCGTAAACTAGCGAAGAAACAACCTTATCCTTTTTGTGCTTTGTGAGCAGGGGTAGGTGTTAGGCGACAAGTTGATTTGTCGGAAGGTTAGTATCGAGACTAATTTGAGTAGTTTTGAGTCCTTAGTGTTTGTTAGCCGTTTGGGCTTTTAGCTTTCTATAGCGACCAAATTTTTGTTGTTGAAGTGTTAGAGCAGAGAGAAGAGGGCAATCTAGAAAATCTGATTTAGTAGTGTAACTCTCTTGCAAAAATCTTTGGTCTTATGCTACCAAAATTTTGATGTTGGTCATTTGTATTATTTAGTTGAGATAGCTATTCTGGAAGTGCAACTTGGTGGGAGTCTGATTTCAACATTTCTATCCAGAGATTGGTTCCTTTGTAGGTGCTCGAGCAGTAATCTGACCATATAAGAATTGTCAGTAGGTTGAAGACCATTCTAGCGTTCATGTCCTTAGAAAGCTATTGTTCCATAGTAGACCTTATGCCATCGTCTCAATTTCAGAAGTTCTTAATCAAATCTTTTCAACTCCAAATCCATTAGTATATGTCTCTAAATTAATCTAAAAATCAAAATCTTTCTTCGGTTTTAAGTTCTTAATTGTTGGAGACTTTTGGGAATTTTGGTGTTTATTCGCTGTTATTTTCGCTTTGTCAGTTTCTATCGTTAGATGACGTTGATTGTGAGAGTGATCCTCTGCAGCATATTGAGCAACTTCAGCAAGTAAAGGCAAGCAGTTTGATCATAAATATCCCATTACTTTCAAAGTCTAATACTTTGTTTACAAATTGTATGTATGCATGCTTTTGTGTCAAAGTTTATTTTCCCAATTAGAGGTAGTTATTCCTATTGCATGGTTGCCCTTAAATTGTTATCCCCTACCACAAAACATAAGTTATTAATGTTGTTGGTGAATTAGAGCCCGGTGATTTAATTATGCTCTTTTATTGTCTTTACGGTGTCATGCTTAGAAATGCTTAGCTACCGGTAGAAATTGGGCGGTTGTCGAATTATATCGATGACCTTGATCACACAAATATTATTATTAGTCCATTATGTCCAGCACTTGTGCTTTGTTAATTTTGGTAAAGTCAAAAACTGAAAATGAAAATGATTTAGACTTGGGCACAATGGATGTTGGTGTGATTGTTGGGTGTGAATGGAAAGATGCCTAAATCAACAAGGATCGAATTACTTGCGCCATTGATCCAAGCACTTTTGCATGCTAACCACATGAGAGGGATATGAGACCTCTCTTGACTTAGTACTTTGCCATGTGTTAGCTCCGAATTGCATGGTGGGCTATTGGGCGAGCAGTAGTGGGGTTTAACCACTACAAGGAGCACCATCCGTTATAAGGAGGTGAGCATCTTTGATGACTTCGCATCAACGTATGGGGAGGTTGTATTCCCATATGGGCGACTCGTTGTTGACACACAATATTGGAAATATCTCGTAGGATTTAGCCGTGCCGGCATACCAAAGGAAGTGTGCTTAATCTAGTGGCAAAAAGACGGTCTGGCGTGTGGGTACATTGGTACACCCCTGCAGGGTTAAATCTATTCGAATAGCCTCATCCTAGGTTATGGACAAGCTTGGTTATTTCACGCAAGAATTAGACCATAACCTTTTAATTAAAACTTGATGTGGGTGGTATGAATGGGTATTTCATGCTATTGTCGTGGTGACTATTGGGTTAGTCACTTCCAGGTTGTTGTTGTCTTCTATTTATTGTTATTATGTTGTTACTCGCTGTTATTTAAACATTAAAAACAGATTGTAAAACTGCTTTAAATCTATTACATTATTGCAAATAAAAACTTGCTTTATGCTGAAAATGAGTCTAGAGCCTCCTTCACTTAAATAAGCTTGCATGTAGCATATGTATAGGTCTGTTACACTACACGTAAGTCTTGCGAGTACATTTTTGTACTCATTTGCTTTGCTTAATTAATTTGTTGCAGAGGAGGTTGATCCCCAAGGGATTAACTTTTGTGAGTCGATTCGCTTTGTGACTAGTGGCGGCTGGTCGGTTGCCTTGTGGGGTAATGGCAAGCAGGTTGGCTTTTGTTTATTGCCATTTTATGGTATATTTGCTTCCGCTGTTATTTAAGTTTTAGCTTGTGTGGCCGGTTGGCCTTGTTGTAATAAAATCTCTATTATGTATGTCTTTTTGTTAAAGTTTGTGCTTTGTTTCTATGTTTGTATGGAATTGATGCATGATTTTGTAAAAGGGTGTGTATCTGACATACGGGATGTATACATTTTCCCGAGGCACGGATATTTGGTTTGTGATACTAGGGTCAAGTGGATGGCTAAGTATTACAAGTTAAATACGCCGGAGTCTCACATCCTGGTCGTTGGTGCGACCTGGGCGTGGGTGTGGTCCTGGTCGTTGGTGTGGCCCGGCCTTTGGGAGTGGTCTTGGGAGTAAGCTGGTGCTCATGGCCTCTTTCAAAAAGAAATGTACTTGTGTATCACTCTTTTAACTTGAGCCTCGCAATCTACTTATGATATTCACTGTCAAATATTGCTTTTCCGCAAACTAACCTTACAGCTCTCCTTTGTCAAGCCTTGCATGAATATTATTTGCATACTTGTTCCCTGCGACTTGCTGAGTACATTCAATGTACTCATGGCTTTAAGTCCTCTATTTGAGCAGTGGCCGATGAAGACCAGGGGTGCTCCGACCTCTTTGAAGAGGAGTTCTTTGAAGACCAAGCCTTCTAGGGGTCGTCCTCCACTCGACAGCCTGTGGGCTTGCCGGATGGCTCTACGCGCATTTTGTTGTCTCGCTGCAAGTGTTTCTGTTGTCGTTTTTGTAAGCTCTTGGTGGCGACCTCTGTAAACAATCTTGACCGTAAGGTCCCCTGTTAATATAAGTTAATTTGTCTGCTTTATCTTTGAGTTTGTTGTGTGGTTGTGATTACACCGATGTTGAGTCTGTGCGAGCTAGCTATCTGATCTTGGGACTACCTTTGTGCACAGAGGGTAGGACCTCCGGGTGGTCCTGTAGACCTCTGGGTGGACCTTCTAGACCTCCTGGGTGGTCTTGGAGGACCTCCCAGACCTTTCGGTGGTCCTGTTGAACCCTCCTGAGAGATCCCTCCCAGTGCTCCCGGGTGAGGTCCCTACAGCACAGGCCAACATTAGCACCCAAATCAGCATTAGCACTAGATATGTTTCATATATATATGCGTGCGCGTGTGTGTATGTGTGTGTGTGTTTAAATGGGGTTTGCACAGGTCAACATTATTCTCTACGGAGCGGGCTGGATAAACGGGTGTTGGACATTGGGCTTGAGCTAATGGTTTTGGTGAACAGTAATGGGCTTATGAGTAGTGTTGGGTGGGTTTTTATTCTAGACTTAGAACACTACAAGAGCAAAGTCCCAACATTCATTAGACCATTTGGGCAGCTTGAGCTATGCTCGCGGCTTCGACCTCAACCAAACAAGACATTAATAAGACACGTTTTAGGTTTCTGTGATCCAAGGTGTGGTTCTCACGGCGGCTCGGCGTTGGCGGCCGCCTTCAATTCAAGCGCTTTCTTCTTCCAGTCCGACCACCACCCCCATTCTCCCACTCCCACTGCAGGACATTTGGAAGAGGCACGCACAAAGTTGCAGACGCGTCACGCCGTCGCCGTGTGCCGTCTTCTCTTTCCCTCCACCTCTCTGTTGCTTCCTACTCTCCTTGAGGTTGGCTATGTCCCGCCGCGTGACGCATTACCGCTTGGAGTTGGAGCGCATTATCCAAGACCGATTCCGCGCCGGAGACATTGGCGCCGGGGACGCACTCCGCATGTTCGACGAATTGCTCCAGCAAGCAGGGCCCGTCTCGGTTCGCGCCATCAACCGCCTCCTCACCGTCGTCGCTCGCGATGGCCCCGCGCTCGCCGTCTCCCTTTTCAACCGCATCGTGCGAGCCGGCTCCAAGAAGGTGGCTCCCGATATATGCCCCTACGACATCCTCCTCGGCTGCTGCTGGCGCGCGGGCCGCTTGGACCTCGGTTTCGCCTCCTACGGCCACGTCATTAAGATGGGATGGAGGGTGGACGCCATCTTATTCACTCCTATGCTCAAGTGCCTCTGCGCCAAGAAGAGGACGAGCGACGCAATTGACATAGCACTCCGGCGAATGCCCGAGCTCGGCTGCACGCCCGGTGTCATCACCTACAGCATTCTTCTCAAGGGGCTCTGCAATGAGGGGAAGAGCCAAGAGGCACTAGAGCTGCTCCACTTGATGGCTGCCGACGGAGGCAGCTGCCCACCCAATGTGGTGTCGTATAGCACTGTCATTGATGGCTTCTTTAAAGAGGGTCATATGGACAAAGCTTACAGCCTATTTCGTGAAATGCTGGATCGTGGGATTTCGCCGAATGTCGTGACTTACAACTCGATCATTTCTGGACTATGCAATGCTCAGGCAATGGATAGGGCCCAGGGGGTCCTTCAACAGATGTTTGATAACGGTGTTATGCCAGATAACACCACATATAATAGTCTGATTCATGGATATTGTTCATCAGGACAGTGGAAAGACGCTGTTAAAATTTTGAAAAAAATGCGCAGAGATGGTCTTGAACCAAATGTTGTTACTTATACCTCGCTGATGGACAATCTTTGCAAGAACGGAAGATGCACAGAAGCTAGAATGGTTTTTGATTCTATGCTCGAGAAGGGCCCAAAACCCAGTGTTAATACTTACAGCACTCTGCTTCATGGGTACGCTACTGAAGGAGCTCTTGTTGATATGCATGATCTCATTGATTTGATGGTACAAAATGGTATTCAACCTGATCATCATGTGTTCAACATATTGATATGCGCATATGGTAAACGTGAAATGGTCGATGAGGCAATGCTTATATTTAACGAAATGCGGCAGCAAGGATTGAGCCCTAATATAGTCAACTATGGAACGGTAATAGATTCGCTTTTCAGGATAGGCAAAGTGGATGATGCTATGTCCCAATTTAAGCAGATGATTGAAGAAGGATTGACTCCCAACAACATCATTTACTCTACCCTTATTCATGGTTTGTGTATCTGTGGCAAATGGGAGAAGGCTGAGGAATTAGCTTTTGAAATGATGAATGGAGGCATCTGTCTTGACGTCGTGTTCTTCAGTACAATAATGGGCAACCTATGCAAAGAAGGAAGGGTTATAGAATCCCAAAATCTCTTTGACTTGATGGTACATATAGGTGTGAAGCCTGATGTCATCACATACAGTACGCTAATAGATGGATATTGCTTAACTGGTAAGATGGATGAAGCGATGAAGTTACTTTCTGTTATGGTCTCAATTGGCTTGAAGCCTAGTGATGTTACCTATTCCACATTGATTGATGGTTACTGTAAGAATGGAAGGGTAGATGATGCATTAGCTCTTTTCAGAGAAATAGTGAGTAAGAGAGTTAAGCCTGGAGTTATTACATATAGCATTTTGCTGCATGGGTTATTTCAGGCTGGAAGGACTGCTGCTGCGAAGGAACTCTATCACTGGATGATCAACACTGGAATGAGACCTAATATTATCACGTACAGAACAATCCTTGTAGGACTTTGCAAAAATAACTGTGTTGATGAAGCACTGAGAATATTTCAGAGCCTGTGTTCAATGGATTTTCAGCTTGAGATAAGGACTTTTAATATTATGATTGGTGCGTTGCTTAAAGTTGGCAGAAAGGATGAAGCCAAGGATTTGTTTGCTGGTATCTCGGCCAAAGGATTAGTGCCGGATGTTGTAACCTACAACTTAATGATACAAAATCTTATAGAAGAAGGGTTGCTAGAGGAGGCCGATGGTCTTTTTCTAACTATGGAGAAGAATGGCTGTGCTGCCAGCTCCCATTTGCTGAATGCTTTAGTTAGAAGGTTACTTCACAAGGGGGAGGTACCCAGGGCTGGGGCTTACCTGTCCAAAATTGATGAGAGGAACTTGTCCCTTGAAGCTTCCACAACTGCCATGCTTATTTCACTTGTTTCTGCGGGGGAATATTTGCAACATCAGAAGTTTCTCCCCAAAAAGTATCGCTCTTTCGTAGAATCAAGGGATATTTGAAATCTTTTGCAGTTATACAATTCTAACTAGACGTTTTGAACTGCTAATTGATGAGAGGAACTTGTCCCTTGAAGCTTCCACAGCTGCCATGCTTATTTCACTTGTTTCTGCAGGGGAATATTTGCAACATCAGAAGTTTCTCCCCAAAAAGTATTGCTCTTTCGTAGAATCAAGGGATATTTGAAATCTTTTGCAGTTATACAATTCTAACTAGACGTTTTGAACTGCTAATTGAGGTGAAATCTTCTCTTTGTATGTGAAAGTGTAGATTGCAAGGTGTGTAGAATCTTTTTTGAGTTACATTATATCTGAATTCAATAGAAGAGGTAAATATCTAAACACCCGATTTTTGGAATTTTCCCTTAGGTAAGTTTGATAATGGGTATTCCGATGGGTTAAAGAGATCCAAGACCCAAGTCGTACTATATTTCACTAAGGTTTTTAAATTCTTTAACTTCGTTATTGAAGGTTCGTATTGCATTGTCATCCCCGAAGAGGAGCATAAAATTATTTGTCATCTATCTTGATAGAGGCATGGATGGAGGAATCCCTAACTAGAGCTTTGAAAGCTTAGTTCTTGTTTCTGTCTAGTTCATGTTTTCCTATGTTTGTTTTAGGGCGTTAAGTTTGTCACAAAATCTAGCAATGTTTTGTGAATATTTAAATATTTCGATCACTTAACTCCTGAGAAAGATAAGTTTGTGTGTTTGGCACGAAATCAAGCAATGACATGAATATCGAGTGTTCTAAAAGGCGTCCGCCTAGGCACTAGGCAACACCCTCCTGCCTAGCCGATTTATCCTGCCTAGGCGGCCTAGCCCCGCCTAGTCAGCGATTTTTTTAGCCTTGGAGTGTACATCGGCCTCTTTTGTGTTCGGCTATTTTACATTCACCAACATAGTTAATATTACTCTTATATATATATATATATATATATATATATATATATATATATATATATATATATATATATATATATATATATATATATATATATATATATATATATATATATAATATTGGTCTTCGCTTTGATGATAATTTCAAATATGAACTCCTCTAGACATGCACATTGAGATAGCACTTTGTGAAATATATTACGATGAAACAAATTGTTATATTCCTTTGTAAACTTCATACGATGAGTGTAATAAAAAATATGAAAAACAATTGGCACAAAGTGCGTATTTAGTTGCAACTAGAAAGTGATGGTTGAAGCATTTCATTAACCCGACAACGATGATGGCTTTAATTTGCTTTTGGGATTTTAGAACATGTAGTATTTTTTTAATGATTTGATTTATGTACTAGCTTGCATATATATATATATATATATATATATATATATATATATATATATATATATATATATATATATATATATATATATATGAAAATGGCTTAGTACTACTAGAATACGTGCTCCAGTTCTATCCATCGTAGATAAATCGGTTTTGATGTTGAGATATGTTCTATTTGGTGGACAATGTGAGGCATGTGCTACCGGGGGTTTTTTTTTGTTATGGCAACCCAACCCGACCCACTGTCCATAACAACTTCTCGGTATATCCTCCCTTCCCCACATCACCAACTGCAACCATCCAAATTCCCCATTATTTATCAGTGGCGATCGATGTGTCATTGCCGCCATCGACCAATTCACACCCTCACCCCCACAGCCCATCTTAGAAGTCTTTGAGCAATGCCACCCAAAATCCAGATCCAATGGAGTTTGAGCAGGTAGGCGAGGGCGTGGCGCGGGCGTGTATTGGGGCCAACAAGAAGCGGGCGAGGCGGCCTTGGCGCAGCAGGCGAACGGGCGAGGCGAAGAAAGCAAGGCATGCGAAACAAACAGCGAAGCGGCGGTCACCGGCGGCGTGGCGAGAACGAGGCAAGCGGGCGGCCACCGGCGAGGTCGGCGGTGGGCGGCACGGGCAGCGGGCGAGGGCCACGCAGCACGGGCGAGGCCGATCGTGGAGGGGCGATCTTGCCCAAGACTCGAGCTCGCCTCGCCGCTTGCTCGAGGCTCCAGCCGTCCAGCCTCAGCCTTGCCGCCGCCGCCAGCCGAGTGAGGTGGTGGTGCTCCAACTCAGTGCCGTCTTGGCTTGATCGGGCGTCATTGCTCGCGCCTCCGCCTCCCCTCTGGTTCAATTTGAATTGTTTTGATCCATGGTGCGAATTTAGAGCAACATCTTAGTTGGTGTCTTGTGGTGAATATATGATCTTTTCAAGACTTACTATTACTTATCCGAAACCTGTGGTAATGATCACATACATTGTTTTCATCTGAATGCGAGACCTACTTATCTTGGTTGAGTTCAAATAAAAGTTTGGAATGATAAAGGAATAAAAGTTTGGAATGAAAAAGGAAGCATTTAGCAAGCTTCCGAAGTGGAAGCAGAAAAGACTGAAGATCACTCTTCAACTTTTTTAGCTTCGATCTTATGTTTCAAATTCCTTGTTTAACCATTGAGCCAAAGAGCTATTTGATGATCTGAGTCTTGTTACTCAGATGCTGAATAGCCCTTGGCGATCGTGGATTTGATGCGCTTGGTTCTAATCCATGGTATATATACTCCAATTCATTGTATATACAAACACAAGGGTATACATACTCGTAAACACAGGTCTTGATCCTGTAAATGAAAATTTTATAATCTACATACTCCATGGTATATATACTCCCATTCATCATTCATGGTATATACGAACACGTTGGTATACATACTCCCATTCATGGCAATTTGACCAGGGGGTATGTACAAACTCCGTGGTATATATACTCCCAGTCAAGGTATATATATACTACTTTTTATGTAATCTACATACTCCATGAATATTACGTGCTTCAAAAAAAAAATCCAACAGTGCTAATGGAAGCGGTGACCATTGATGCTAGGCTTCCTAGCTGCCATGCAATTCTTCATATAATTTAGAGGATATACTCCCTCTCACTTGTCAAGTGCATGTGCAGATACTCCTTAATAGAAGTTGTGACCATTGATGCTAGGCTTCCTAGCTGCCATGCAATTCTTCATAAAATTTAAAGGATATACTCTCTCTCACCTGGTCAAGCGTATGTACAGATACTCCCATTCATGGTATATACAAACACATTGGTATACATACTCCCATTCATGGCAATTTGACCAGGGGGTATGTACAAACTCCATGGCATATATACTCCCAGTCATGGTATATATACTACTTTTTATACATAGATACTCCTTTCCAAACGAAATTATTCATACTCCTTATACCGTAGTAGATCTACTACTTTCAACGAATGATACATGAACCATGCACCAGCAAATTGCCTGAAACCTAGGAGATTGATTCATGTACGAATTTTAAAACAAGTTGTACTACTTTTTTAGTACCATATACTGCTAATATTTGTGGAAGATGCCTCTTGGTTGCACATGCAGCCAACTATACTAATGAGATGATATTAGTATTATACTACTTTTGTGAGTGCATCCAATAAACGGGAACGACGTCAACTATACTCCTAATAGCACGTGCTGGTTCAAAATTTGAACAACGGGTCCACTTTTTTAGTTGTGCATGCATGCGCTAATAGAAACCGATTATCACACGGGTTGGATATTGGATCGGAATACCATTAGTCAATAAAAACCCGATCAGGTTCACTTGAGTGTACGGTAGGATCATATAGAAGTATGTACTCTCGGAAATACCAAACGGGCGTCATATATATATATATATATATATATCTGTGTGTGTGTTGCTTGATATGTGTATAGAAGAAAATTGATATTTATTGTATATTTTACGACCACATCTTATCCTCTTTTCGGATTCCGTTGCAACGCACGGATACCCTACTAGTCTCCAAAAATATCTCTATTTGTTGTATTCCAAATGGATTCCTTTCTGGATACGTTTAGTTCCGGTTGCATGGCTTGCATGCACGCATTCTCTTCTTTTCACATGCTGCTAGCCTTTTCTTTTTCTCCAGATTAAAAATATGACCATGTTTCATTCTTGTAAAATAGCAGATTCTACGAATGGGCATGGTCTGGTCCGTATCAGGTTTAATACATGTTTTATTATGTTGTTACTAAAGAGTAATTGACTCGATTTTAAAAAGGTCTGGATACGTCCAAACTTGATACGATTTTTGAAAACACTTCCATTTTCATCTTCTTCCTCTCTATTCTACTGTGCTAAAAAGTTGTACTGTTGAACCAAACCGTCCTTTCTCCTCGTCGTGCACTGGGAAAAAGGGTGTGCAGGCATCTTCGAATCATTGTCGCAAAGTTCACCTGCACGGAGCGGCAATAAGATTTCTGGACAGCGTATCTGCACGACGGCTCGTTGTGCTGCTACATCTACGATCTGCACTGCTTCGAGTCTGCGCTGCTTCCTGTTCTTCATCAAGCTCGACTGTAAGTTGGTTGTGCGACCAAACTATTTTGCTATAATTCTATTATTGTGTATGTTTAGAAGTGCAATGAACTATTTGTTGTTAGCATTGTTTTATGTATATCTAGTTTTATGTGATCTTTGCCTTGTATTAAAATTAAAAATTAAAATATTGTCCATATTTCTAACAACTTTCTCATAGTCTAGTGCTACAGCATCACATGCTGTCTCTCGAATGCAATTTGGTGTTTGAACCCCCTAAAATCAACACATATATGCACATAAGTAACATGATGCTGTACAATGTGGTACTGAACTCTCAATCACAAAAGGAATCAATCTTTGTTCCAAAAAGATTTTTTTGGTTGTTGTAAAGGTTGCATTAATTCCCTTTAGGGGCCTTTCGCCCTACGTATAAGAAAGTTTATTGGAATGCTATCATTAAAGAACAAAGAGACAAACATTACAACGAAAACATTATCAAGCTAACAAAAAAAAAATGTCACTTCCATCAATTAATATATATCAGTGCTTACCAACGATGACCAAATTCTTTATTCCTGAAGTTTTCAGGACAGAATCGAGGTGCGTTGCAAAGAAAGCACTAAATCTTGTCTTCATCAATTTATATTCCCCTTTCTTTGATAACAAGCCAATCCACCAGCTCTGCACCTTTCATTGAACCTTTCACCGTCAGACCCTTTCCACCAGAATACAAGTGCGTGCGAAAAAGTTCAACATCTCTTCGAGAAGGGTCGTGCTCTCTGACCACCTACATTGCAGTTCATCATCAATCAATCATCAATCAATGCCCTCAGCACTCAGAGCTATGACAGTACCTGAACATTAAAACTACTACCCTACTTTCTGAAGCATGTTGCTTTGGGTAGAAAGGGGGGAACTGTAGATTACTTAACAGAGGTTTGCTTGCAGGTTGCAACATGCATCCAATAAGTAATTCATAAAAGTATGTTTAGCATAGTTAAGAATTACATGTAACATATACAACCAAGAAAAGGAAAATGCACAAGTTTCACATACACCAATCCAAAAAGAAAATAAATTATTTTAGATTGGACAGTGTGTGCTAAAAGAGATTCGTCATAAATTGGACCAAGAAACCAGTAGGCCTCGTTGCATCGAACCACTAAATTAGAGACTCAACTTTTATTGATTAGAATTACACTAAATTAGAGGCTCATATCGTAATGATTAGCAAGAGCTAAATTAGTACCACCAAAGATGAAAGAACTGACCCAAACGACGAAGATGCCGCGCTCCCTAGCGACGGCGACCGCGGGGACCACAGCCTCGCCGCTGGCCATCAGCATCGGGCTGCCCATTGCCGGGTCCACGAAATCCTTCTGTAACCCCACCACCAATTCGACCAACAAAACCATCAGAACTCACAATTAACCACCAAAAACAACCCAAAGGCAAGAACCCACCTGCATGTCGATGATGAGCATGTCCGTCTCGCTTCACTTGCTGGCAGGGAAATCTTTTCCGGTTGAATTTTTTTGCCGGAGGGACCGGTAAGGTCGGTAACCACTGAAAATCAGAAATTTTCACCAAATTTCGGCCGAAATTTTCCAAAAAAAAATCAAAATTTTGGGATTAAAAAAAATCAAATTCGAATAAAATTCTAGCAAATTCGATTTTTTTGGACAAATTTCATCAAAACCGATTTTTTTTCACCGGTTTTAATTTCTACCGGCTACCATCGGTAACACCAGTTACCGGTAACCGGCGAAATTTCGCCAAGAATTTTTTCACTACTTGGCGGCCGCCATGGATCGCTGCGATTTGGAGGGATTGCTCGGGATCCATGGGATTATGCCGCCGCCAGTGCCGGAGAGCCAACGCTTCTTGAGGTAGTGGAGGAGGAATTTATCAAGGGAGAGGAGCAGCACCAGTAGGCACGACAGCAACGCCAGACGTGATGTCATAAATATCAAACAAGCCCCACAAAAAAAACAAAAAGCAAAACCCAAATGGATATGATGCTGTAGTAAGAATATATTTTTTATTTTATCTCAAGAGTACTATTTGAACAGAAGAAAATTGGATTTAGGCTGTTCGTGGCAGTGCAGCTTGTGAATTTTGGATGTTGAAACTTGAAACAGAGGATTAGGGGTGAGGTTTGACGACTGTCGTAAAAAAGGATATTAAGGTCTGATATGGAGCATGATTGTTTCTTTGATATGTTTGGAATGTACAGGCATGTTTGTTTGGCAAACAAAAAAGCCCCTACCAAATATTTTGCCCATGAATTGGCAAGAAAATAAACTAGAGAGGCATAGCGTAGGTGCCTTACCAATTTTTTGCAACGAACCAGATGAACACAAAATATGATCTAAAGTTACCCAGTTTTGCCAAGGCAAACTTTAGCACATATGTGGTTCACCCCTGAATTTCACAAGAATTTTATAGTAACTAGCATAAATTCTTCGAAATCAATAGAATTCCCGAGTTTCAAACCAGCCCTTTATTTCTTTACACGGATCATGTTGCTTTTTTATTAAAAAAAATATTCTAATCATGCTCTCAATATTTTACCAATACGCCTTTACAAATAAATTGATATCGCGCCTAGTATCTAATATTACTAGAGTTAATAGTACAAATTCTTAGATATACATTAATACATTTTTCGGAGCATATTGCAGCGTACACTTTTGTTGTTTATATAGGTACTAGTAGGGTGCCCGTGTGTTGCAATGAAAAAACAAACTTTAAAATAAATATTTTTGTTGTAGGCTTCCAACCAATGTTGTGAAAACAGCTAACTCGGCGGATTAATCGATGATGGTAGCTAAACAGTCACGAGTAGTATAATCGGAGTGCAATTAACACCATCGAATGATTAATTCACCGAATAATGCGATTAATCGGTTGTTTTTCAATTAATCATCGGTTTTCCCGTTTAATCACGAAATAGCTTAGTTTTATTTACTATTTATGATAAAGTTACTTCATAATATTGTATGATGGTGTCAGTATGTACCTTTTGGATGAAGTATAAACAAATAAATGTAAAACACAGCAAAATAATGTTTGTAGAGTTATAATTTACAATAACTTTGGATAAATAAAATGTTTATAATTAATTCTAGATATAAATAAATATAATAATAAGAACACATAATCATACTTTAAATTCCGATTAATCGGTCGTACGACGATTAATCGATCAACGGTACCCATTCGTTTGTCGAGCCGCATAGCGTTTTCCACAGCACCGCTTGCAACTATTTCTTACTCAAAAGGAATAGAAGTCTGTTGGGGCCAGGGCGCATCTCCTTGGCGGGAAGACAATTCTCTGGGAGAGGCCCTTCCCCCCACCGCCTGATGCTCCCGCACCCCTCGCACTGTAGCAATGGACGGCATCCGAGGAGGATTTATTTTCTCCTTGGCATCATCTACCCTACGCTGAGTCTCCTGCATCGGCCAAAATCCCTCCTCACCCCAGCATCGTCACTACGCGTCGTGGCCCTCATGTACGCTTTTAGGAAACCCGGGGCAACTTTTCACACAAATATATGAGCACGACATCAATTGCACATAACCAATCATCAAGAACATGTTCAAGTTGGTATGACATAGTAGTATGATGCATTCATGCATCTAACATACGTATGAGAGTAGTATGAACTAAGAATATACTCATGCCATGTCCAGTCGCCCTTGTTCACGGCCTTGGGGATCTCCACCACGAGCCCAGGCTGCCCTCGCCGCGCCGCCCGTTCGCGTGCAACAGGCGCCATTGCATCACTGCGCCGATCCGCAGTCCTTAGTCATTAGTACCAGAGCCGAATCAACCAAGACAGGCTCGTCCCGCTGCACAGCAACATTGCTTGCCCGTTGTCTTCCTCCTGGACGCCTCCTCGCCCCAACTTCCTCCATGGCTGCAACTCCATCTACATGGCAACCCGCCATGGGAGCATGCCCCGCGTCCCCTGGTGCAGGCTCCGCCAATAGGAACACTGGCGCCAGCGCCAGCGCCGCTGCTCAACAGTACCTCGGACGGTGGACTCCAATAGTCCAATGTCGAGATGGCTCCGGTGGCACGAGATTGGATCGAGCACGTGCCTGGCAGTGACATCGTCAGAAAAGGAGGGTATGTAGGCAATGTCGGTAGCAGAAAGAAGGGGATGGGCAGGCACAGCGGGGGGCGATTTTCCTCGAAGACGAGGCCGCGACGGCGATGGAAGAGGAATCTAGGAAGGGGATCGGAAGGGCAGAGAGACGAAGAGAAGGGGAGATCGTGGATGGGGTTAAGCAGAGTGGTTGCGACTTGCGAGTCTTGTGACCGAGAAGGATCGACAGGGGCTCGGCTGGAGTGGTGGGGGCTACGACAGTTCCGTCGTGAGGGCAGCCGGCCCCACCTGTAGGTGCTGAATTTGAGAATTTTTTTTTAAATAATATTATTTTAAAACATAATTACAAAAATATATCGTCTCTCCAAAAAATTACGAAATATGTTCGTAAATGGGTTGAAATGGCGGCGAAACATATCGCCATTTCAATGGCGGCAGAACCTCTCCCTCCTCGTCGCCGGTCCACCACCTATCATGGGTTGAAATGGTGATAGGTCCCTGTCGCCATTTCAAATGGCGACAGGAAGCAAGCCAAATTTTTCATTCTCTAGCTAGGTTTGCCACCCTTTGATTTTTATACGTTTTTAACGGTGCAAAATCTGTTAGACTCGCAATAACATTTTTTGATCGTTGTATGTTGTTCTAGTCGATGAATTTCGAAGAATTTTACGAGAAAGATTGAGATATGAACGATTCGTAAGTAGAAAGGTAAGTGATATTGCGATGCGCCAGTGAATTAATACGCTTGCTCATGTACATGAACTGCATATTATGTAAGGAAACAAATGTGAACTTGCCATTACTATGAAAACTACGATAATTAAGCAAAACATCATTCATAGCAAAACATCATAACACTTAATAGCGATATTACATAACATTCAACAAAACATGATAACACTTAATTAAAATGATAATTCGTAACATTGGCAATAACATGTTACTACCGTCGGTGCAATAACATAATTGAACATTGGTAATAACATTGGTCGACCTCAACGTCCCCCCGTGGATCTATCTCGAGTTGGGTGACGGATGAGGTCCCCATCGCGACGTCCGGAGTGGCGATGTCTCCTTCATCTTGAGGATTTCTCGTGGGACATTTCTTGAAGGTGTGCCTGGACTCCTACAAATAGAGCACTTTTTCGACGACGTCCGGTTTCGCTTCGTCCATGTCGTTCACGCGCGCCGTACTGCATCGCCGCCCAACTTTTCCCTTGAGCCTATCAATGTCCGACCAGCATTAGTTGCTCCCGTGTCGGATGGCGATGAAATGACCAACCACAGCGTAACCATATATCTCCGCGGTCCAGGTTTGCATCACCGCTCCTTGGTGAAATAGACAGAGAGGTACTGACCAGGATGCTGCGCCACCGTCGAACATGCGGCTATGACATGGGAGCAGGGCCTATGCAGAAGAAGGGGCTTGTTGCAAGTGCATGTGCAACTAGCGGCGTAACGTGCACTCATGGGTAACCCTCTCACGGTTTGTCCCATGGCGTCCTTTATCCTCAAGACATCACCTCGGCGAAGCTCCCTTGTGCCCATCTTGAATGCGGTCGTCTCACCCTTCTTGCTCTTCCCTCCATGTACTTGGTGATCATGGCGGAGTCTGATTCTGTCTTGTATGACTCGGTTGCGCAGGAGATTGTGGTAGGAATCCTCGAACGTGCCCCACCTTAATTCCAATGCCTTCGCTTTTGCCCTCTAAGCCTTCGTGATAGTCGATTGTGTATTGGAACCTTGCCTCAATCGCCGAATGATGCATCGTGGCTCAAAATCTAGATTATCCACGATCTCACTTGTACATAAGGTTGGCGATGAAGCTCGATGACAGTTCCGTGGGATCATCTTGACTCGAAGCAGCGCATGTGTGAGGACCACTATAGAGCACTTCAAGAGGTGTCCCACTTTGGCTGAAATCGTGCACTCGCCAAGGGCATCCTCTATGTTGCACTTCACGTCAGAGAATCTTGGGGTCGACTTGATGACTCGAATGTGCGCTTACCGACAAGGCCCGAATTTGACCGCGTCTGCACGGCCTCCTTGCATTTGTACATAGCTCCTAGTCGACCTCACTCTGGTCGTACTCCCGGCACACGGAGCCTTCGTTGATTTACGAGATTGTCGAATCGGTATGTGTTCGGTCGGATGGAACCGCCGTCATCAACTTCATCCTCGTCGTCGGAACCTTCATCTTGAGACAATGCCATGTAGTCTCGGTCTTCGAGATCCATCCTTTGCACTACGGCTTCAACCTCCTCACCTCGTCGGCAAGACCAAGAGCTTGCATGGTCAGAGGAGCTACTTCGCAGGTCTTCATCGACAAAGATCAATAACTCAGGAGCTTCAAGCAATTGTGTGCGCCCAGGTGTGGGTGCGATCCCCGACTTCCTCTTCGGCCTCGACACCTCCTTCTTGTTCAGCCGCGGGTGGAGGAGTGGGTTTGGCATATGCTTGGACGAGAAGGACCAATTTCCACCTCGCCTCCTCGCGATGCGTACATATGACTGCCATGATTTTGGTCCCCGAAGCTGCACTAACTCCCAATATGTCGGTTGTGCTCTCCGTGGGGAAAGGCAACTCAAAGTTAGATCGTACACATCACGGTCCACTTGGAATGTATGGAACAACCACCGCATCACAGCGCCCCATGTACGCTGCTCTGGTCTTGATAGGGGTACGGTTGCCGATTGGAAATAACGCAAATCAATCCCCTCGGAACCCTCTAGAATAGTCCCTTGACCATAGTAAATTTTGAAATTGACGATGTCGGAGTCGGACATATTTGACGCACTGCACCATAAAGAACATTTCCACGATTAACCGCATATCTAAAACTATACTACCCACAGAAAAGTATTATGTAAAACTATATTGTATTACGAACCGTACATCTAAAACTATGTAATCCATTCGGTTAAAAAATTACCCGAGAGGTTGGCAATCCGACAGACAATGCCGCTAGCTTCTCTCCTCACCTCTACTCTTCTCTCCTTCTCTTTTTACGAATAAGAATGAGTCTACTTATTTGAATTTTGGGTTTTTATAGGATGGGCTTTCATGCCAGATTGAAATGGCGGCGAGGACCTATCGCTATTTCAGCGGGCGATAGGTGGGTGGACCGGCGGCGAGAGGGGAGAGGGTTCTGCCGCCGATTGAAATGGCGATATGTTCTGTCGCCATTTCAACTGGGCATGTGAACATATTTCGTAATTTTTGGAGAGACGATATATTTTTGTAATTATGTTTTAAAATAATATTATTTTAAAAAAATACCTGAATTTGAAGGGGTGGGTGAGACGATCGTCCGGTTAAACCCATTCTTTTATTAGCTAAGAAATTGTCGCACGATTCAGAAGAAAGACAAAAAAAAGAGACAAGTCAATTATTTTCGGAACTTTTTTATTAATTATTTTTTTTGAATTTTATTTTAAAGTTAATCCCTGACGCACTTTATTTTCAATTCTGACCCTTTTGGTCACGCTACGGGTGGTGGCGTGACAAAACAATACTGTCACGCGCCAAGATAAGTCCCCAAAATAGCATTTTTGTCACGCCCTTTGGTTATGGCGTGACTAATATCGCTACGCCACTTCGATTGGCGTGACAAGAGTTTGATTAGAAATGGGCTGGTGTGACAGTGTTATTTTGTCACGTCATGGGTGGTGGCGTGACCAAAGAGGTCAGAATTGGAAATAAAGTGCGCCGGGTTAACTTTAAAATAAAATTAAAAAAAGATTAATTAATAAAAAAATTTCATTATTTTTTTTTGTCTCATTTACAATAATAGAAAAGGACTATATTACCCTATGTAAGATTGGGTATTATAATCCATTAGGGTAGGCCATTTGCTTTCTAATTCTCGGAGATAAAGTAGACGCACTATCATAAGTTTTGAAGATAATATAGACTTTTTTACTATCATAACTTACAGGACGACTCTATCGCTCCTCAGCCTGTCTTTCTCACGAAGAGTTTTTTTTTTTGAAGATTAAAAGCCCTAAAAGGGCTGACTTCATTGGAAACACACGATGTTACATACGTTCATGACAAAGTGATGGTTACAAAGTGCTGTCAAAGTGTCAATATTGGGCAGTTGGTGGAATGAGGAGAGGTACGACAAAATTCTTTTGATCTGAAGCAAAAGCGGCCTAATCATCCAGTGTCCCGGTTTTTGTAGAAACTGTCTTTCCGAGATGGCTCGCCCTAGGACCTGGCAATCAAGGAAGAAGGTACATGTGCGTAGATTCAACAAGTTAGCTATCTGAACAGCCATCAGAAGAGCATGAGCTTCGGCCTCCAATGGTGAAGAGGATTGATTACCTTGCGCATGAATCTGTAACCTGAAACAGCTAGCTGGGATAGGAATATATGCAGTGATGCCAGTACCATATCCACCATTTTTCCCTTGGAAGCATCTGAGCAGATGAAATTTGTAGCATTGCTATTTGCATTTCGATTTTGAATGCGAAGATTTGGAGGAGTACTAATTTGGTTGCTTTGAGCAACAGCCATGTAATTATTGTCTATGTTAATTGAAATGAGTGATAGAGGAAGTTATGGTTACAAGGTTTGAAGAGGGAGTCGAGCATCTTTAGTGTATTGAACCAAACGTCGATTCAAAGTTATGCCACGTAAGTATTTTAGGTACCGAGCTTGTTTTTCTCCAATATATTGAACTGATTCCTACTAATAGATGTAGTTTAATGCTCATACGAGTTGTTTAATGCTTTGAATCGATTCTTAAGTAGAGTTTGGTTCCATGTATTTTTCTGTTGGAATCGACCCCTCCAATATATTGAATGGATTCAATACCTTCTCTCTCCTCATTTGAACCGGCTAAAACACAATATTAGAGATGGTCTAAGGATGTGCCAAGAATGATGCAGATGTGCAAGTGAGACGATACCTGGTGGCTACTATATGACACTGATAAAAAGACTAGCTAATCACAATTATCATGCGAAAGATTGGAAAGATGAACTAGGCACGTCAATTGTAACCAAACAAACTTGCACAGCTTAAAAGTTCAAAAAAAAAAAACTGGCCAAAACATTGGCACATTTCCTTTCCTTATGTTGGGAAATCATGGGTGGACGATCTATCCAAAACCCTAGCAGGGTCTCTAGTCTATAAATAGGGGTGCTAGTCATTGTAAGAGGCTGATCATAAGAAGAGAAATAAAGAGAAGAAAGAAGTCCCCTCATATCTCTGTGTTCAATCTACGATTTATTCTTACATTGTTCTGTGCGATTCTACGCTTATCTATGAGGTGATCGATCGGATTGGACTCGCTAGCAACGGTTCCTTGACACGCTATCAGCACAATCGACTCCGGCCTACTCCACTTGGATCGAAAGGCAACCGTTGTAGCGCGACGCTCGTAGATTGAATCGTATTTTCTAGACCGCTTTTAATTATGCAAATTTGGCTTTCTAGATTATTTCTTATGGTGCAAATCCGCCCTAATCTACCGCAAGCCGACTTGAAGTCGTCGGCACAATGCTGATCGGTAGGTTGCATGAAAGAGTAGATGTCAATTGCACCGTGGATTGTAGATTGCAAATTTCCTCTAATCTCCGCGAGCACAATGCCAATCGGATGATAAGTTAAAAAGAGGGACTGTTGATTGCATTGTTCATGGATACACAAAGAAAAAATCACACGTGGCCGCGCCATTTGCACCATCGGCCCAACGCCGCATCGCCGGCCGCCGCACGGTCGTGTCGCACCCCTTGCTAGCCTCGCGACGCCGCCGTAGGCTGCCTGTCGCTAATCGCGCGTCGCCGCTTCGACGCGCGCAAGGCTCGCCATAGCGCCCATGTGCGCCGCCTGGCGCTTACGTTGATCGCTTCGCCGCGGCGCCACCGCCTAGCACGCTGCGTGCCACCATGTTGTGAGCCGCCGCCGCCGACCTCGCCGCCGCCCGCGCCTGCAGTTGCCTCGCCGCTCGATCCTCCCGACGAGGCGCCACTGTAGCCCTCAAGACGCCGCCAACGGCCGCGCGATGCATCGTCGCGCCGCTGCCTCTCGCCAGCGCTGCGTTGTCGCGCCGCGCCCTCTCGCACTGCTTCCTCCGACTGTAGCCACCTTGCGTCATGAACACGCCGCCGCCAAGACGGCTCCATGACGCCGTTGCCGCCTTTGCGCCGCCGACGCTGAGCCCGCACCACGCCAAGATGCACCATCGGCTACCCCATGTTGCGCTTGCCGCCTGGAGCCGCCACCACCATGGGAGCAGGGCAGGGGAAACCCTATCCCCTCGCCTACCCATTTGACCGGCCGGTTTTGGGCTGAATCAGGCCGAAGAAAGAAATAAAATAGGGGCCTGGCCTAAGAAAATTCCGGGAAAGAAAGAAAAAAATAGGGAGAAAGGAAAAAAAATCCCGAATTTCACAAAAAGGCCCTGGGGTTTTCTGAAATAGCGCAGAAAATTTTCTCATAACTGAAAATTAACGCTTTAGCCCTTGAAAAATGCAGAATTCTCCAAAAATTCATATTCCAGTAGAAAAGAGCCTCAGGAATTCAATTTTTGAATCATTTTGAGCATTTAAAGCATGTTTAACTCTGTTATTAATATTTCTATGCAATATATATATATATATATATATTGTATTTCTTTATTTTGATTTTTTTATTGTTTATATTATTTTTAATCACTGAAAATAGCGGTAAATCATGAAAAATGCATAGAAAAATACGAAAACATGATGAGTATTTGGAACCATTTTATGCAAATTACCAGCAGTAATCTTATGAACTCTTTGCATGAATATGGAGATGATTGGCATCACGAACTGAGAGTTCGAAGAGCTGGCCTAGCATGGCCAGAATTTTTATAGAATTTGTACCAGTCTTCAACTCTATGGTAAGGTAATCACAGATGAGCAGAAGATTGAGAAGACTCTCTCTACCTTTCACCCGAATGCGATGCAATCCACACGCAACTATCGTCAAGACGGCTACAAGGAGTATGCTGAATTGATTGACATCATGCAAGTTGCGAAAGCTCAAGATGATGTTCTAAGGAAGAACTAAATCTTACAGCTACCTAGTAGCAATGTTGGCCATGAAGCCAATGCTAGCAGCTACAAGGTAAGAAAGCCTCTCACAAAGGAGAGGGGCAAGAAGGGTAAGGTCGTGGGTTGCAAGGTCAAACCAAATGCTCAAGCCAAAAAGGGCAAAGGACAGCATGAGGCACACCTCGTCATTATAGGCATGGAGGATCCACAGCCATTAGTTGCACTCGTGTTTGTAGACAGCCTAGCAGCAGCCCCCATCACTCGTCTTTTGGACATCGCAGCGGCCGCAACCGTAGTTTCCCAAGAGGAGAAGATCGGCATGGAGCATATTAAGGCAGAAGTTTCTAAGTACTTCGTTGATTTGATCTAGTGCATGCATTGCACTTAGATCTTTTTATAGCCACTTGTAGTTTGTGGTTGTGATGGAACATTGAATTATTTTATTCTTTGAATAATGGTTGTCAGTTCTAGGAAAGCAGAACATTAAATTCTTATGATGAGTCCTGCAAGGCTGAATTTTTTCTGTATTTATAATAGCAAATTATGTTATGATTTTGAAGTATTTTATTTATGTGTGGATTGTTTCCTGCCTCATTTGAAATAAATATTTTATATCAGAACACATGTGGCACCCTATGGAGAAAGTGTGCATAGCGGATAGCGGCACAACAAATACTATTTTGAGAGAGACGAAATTTTTTCACTCAATTAGTAAGAATGCTGGTAGTCTTACGACAATCACAGGCAGCGATACTTGTATAATAGGCTCAGGAAGGGCCGCAATTATACTCCCGATGGGCACAACTTTGGGTATTAAAGAAGCATTGTTGTACCCATAATCGACTAGAACTCTCAAAGATATTCGCACTAATGGTTTCCACGTAGAGACTGAAGAAGAGTATGGTAAGGAATACATGCTCATTACAAATCATGAAGAAAGTGGAAAAAGGGTATTAGAACTACTTTCTTCATATGAAATTGGGCTATACTACACTAATATTAAGGCACTCGCAGCCTATATTGCCCTGAAAACTATATTTAGAAGCTCTGAACTTTTATGTCTCTGGCATGATAGATTAGGCCACACAGGTCTTAGGATGATGAGAAATATAATTAACAATTCACAGGGACATAATATTGATGTAAAGAATTTCCCGAATCAGGAAGATTTTGTGTGCTCCGCATGTGCCACCGGGAAATTAATTACTAGACCTTCTACTCTGAAAGTAAAGGATGAAATCCCTACATTCGTGGATAGAATCCAAGGAGACTTTTGTGGTCCTATACAACCCCTGTCATGGCCATTTAGGTATTTTATGGTGCTCATCGATGCTTCCTCGAAATGGTCGCACGTATGCTTATTGTCTACGAGAAACCACACTTTTGCAAAGCTAATCTCGCAGATAATTAAAATTAAGAATAATTTTCCGGGTCATCATGTGAAGTCCATCAGAATGGATAATGCCGGAGAATTTACTTTGAAGGCATTTGATGATTATTGCATGGCAATGGGAATTAACGTTGAGCATTCTGTACTGCATGTCTACACCCAGAATGGACTAGCAGATTTTTACAGAATTGTAATTTATCAACTACATGTTAGGGACACGCAGTCCTGCACACAGCAACTGTGGGAGCCCCTGAGTTATTTCCATAAGACCGAGACCTTCCCGACCTTATGGAGATAACTTTGGGCTTCCAGGTAAATGGATTCTAAGTTAACTCCATCTAAGTGAGAGGTCTTTACTGAAACTAGAGCCCCGGTGATCATACATACCGCTCCTCTGTAAGTACTACATGATTATCAGTTCTCTAAACAATCAAAGACCACACTTAGCGAGTTAAGATGGAATCCATGAACAGCGAGCATGAGGTCATGTTGGCACCCAAGATCAGCGACCAACATACCCAAACTCGCATACAACATTGATCACATCCATACAATATTCATACATTAATAGTTCAAAAGACATACATCAAAGTAGTTGAAGTCTACAACTATTACAAGTGGCCGACCGGCCAAATTCAAATAAGAACTTAAAGTAGCAGCAGAAGCAAGGTAAATAAACCAAAAGTCCAGCATGGTATACCCCATAACCCATCGGTAACCGACTAGGAGTTAAATAATAGCACTACTCGTCAATGTCGCCTAAATCGACACTCACAAGTTCATCGGGCTCACAATCTTCCTCACTTGTAACCCGTAGACAAACTGGTTGAGTACTAAGTTACTCGCAAGTCTTACACAAATAAAAATTAGTTATGCATAGTGGATATTCAAAGGATATCATTAGTGGCTTTAGTTTTGCGAAAAACACAACAATTTTCCAACCTATGCATACTAGTTTATCAATTGCCATTTTAAAAACAGATTTGAAGTAGAAGTAAAGCATTTGATAAAGTAGTACAAAGATAAACAATTGAATCAAACAAACCCCAAAGTGGCAGCCCACTTTGATACACTAAAATGCATGAACACCTGTTCATACTGAATACCAAGTTATACCCACAAATTTTAATTCGAAGTCTAACAACAGCAACCACATACTCATGCGATCGTCCATAACTGCGGACATGGCTATTTGAATAGATTTATCTCTGTAGAGGTGTACTACTTTACCCACACGACTGTTACTTGAATCGTAGGTACCAAAATTCGGTCCTTAACGGTCCGGACAAGTCAACCACATACCCGATCTCGTGCACGAAGGCACCCTCACTAGCATCCATTTGTCCAGACCTCAAAATTTATTTAAGATGACAAATTTTAACTCATAAAACAAATACAAAGGTTTGAGATGAAAAGAATATAAGAAAGTGTGTTTCTCTCATAATTATCGGGTTAATCCCGACAATCAAACTATCGTTCTAGACTTGCATGGCTAAGAAAAACCATACAATAATTCACACAACCTATCTTAAGTATGTGGTACTGGAATAAATTCAAGGATAACCTCAATGAATAGGATATAACTAACTACACATCACAAAAATAGCGACATAACAAAATAAGCATGCCGACAATTATCATTGGACCAACTTATCAAAAACTGGGATCACATATGATGCAAAAGAAAGTTCAAATGATTCTTGCCTTACTGGTAGATTAGTTGTTCACTCTCAGTAGCGTACGAGTCAATATCAATCGCTTCGGAATCTCGAGAAATAAGGATGTCGATAAACACCAAGAAATACCTCAAAAATCAAAATGTTCAAAAATACATGATTTTTCTACAGTGGCTAGTGTATGATTTTAGATGAATTTAGGTAAAATAATTATTCTAATAGGAGTTATTATGTGAAAGTTATAACAATTTGAATTTCAGATTTCAAAAGGTCAAAGTTCATGCAATTTAATTATTTGGTCAAAATTTGCAGAGCGATGGGAGATACAAGGATTATATAGATAATAGATAATATTATTACAAGTTCAAAATATCTGGGTTCATCTCATTTTGAGTTTTTATGAATTAGTTATTCATTTTAAAGTTATCAACCTTTTTCTATTGTAAAAATAATAGTTTTATGGATCACTTTCCAAAATAACACTCTGCTACGGAGACAAGTTTGAAACCAATTGTACTATAAATTTTATTAAAAATGAAAATTATTAGCACTGGTTTCATCCATTTTGGAATTGAAATGAATTAGTTATGTATTTTTGAAGTTATTCATATTTTTCAGTGTGGAAATAAATAGATTTTGAATTTCATAAAGCTTTTACTACTTTTCTTACCGGGAGCTATGCTAGCCACAGTCGCTGACCAGCGGGCCTGGTGAATAGTGCATTTTCCTTTTTAACTCAGATTTAAAAATACCAAACTAACAGGTGGGGCCCGATGTCAGCGGCACGGCCCAATGGATTTGGTCCACGCGTGCATGCGCACTGCGCACGACGTTTAAGCGGATGGGCCCACTTGTTAGCCACTGTGGCATTTAAACTAATGCACCCGTTTTCTGTGCGCGGGGCCCGCTTGTAAGTGATACATTACGACGGCTAAGACAGCACTTAGTGCTAATCATCAGCGTTTAACTCTTAAGGATCTTGCTACAGTGTATGCCCACATATGACAATGGAACTTTGTCCCGCGTGTTTGCCCAGCGGCTCGCCGGTGCTACGTGTCGTGGCGGAGCTGGCCAAGGGCTGGGACAGCTGCGCAATAACCATGTGCATCTAATGGAGGTGGTTTCAGTGCTTGAGGTGGACTACACCAGCGGCTAGCCAGAGTTGAACGGCGGCGCTCATACGGCAAATGTGCATGCATCAAAGTAAAGCTCTACAGCTCATACAAGTGGGTGCCAAGACTTCCAGGAGCTATAAGAAGGCTACCTGAGCGAAGAAGGGTGCTCGGAGAGCTTGGAGACGGTTGGAGCAATGTCGGAGCCGAAGAAGATGACGGCGGCGGCACGGTTTCACGTGGAGAGTTGGCCCTAAGCAAAACCAACAGGAGTGAGTGGTCGGAGTAGCTCAAGGGCCATATTAGGATGCTTCATGAGCAAAGAATCAAACAATGTCTTACCGAATCAAGGTGGGAGATGAAGAGTTTGTTTTTCGGCTGAAAAGGTCCAAACTTCAAATCCACCAGATCCTGCCATGCATTGTTGAAATTAGTTGAGGGGAAAGCTTTATGATGTCCTAAGACACAATGTGACGTGCAAAATTGAGGATAATACCTCCTGGACACGAAGAAGACATGAAGGTGTCCTTCGGAGCGCGCTCTGGAAAGGCCGAGAGCTTGAAGATGAACCAAGATCTACAAGCAATTCCAGAGGCTGAGATTAGTAAAAATGGAAATGGTATCAAGTGTAGGATCGAGGGGAACCATCTGGACGAAACTTACCCGAGTAATGCACGCGGTAGAGCTTCTTCTCCCTCAGCCACCGAGAGGAAGAATGGCGAAAAAGGAAGGGGTGCAAGGGGTATTATCCCCGGGAGAGTGACGGAGTGGAGGTGGCGTTAGGTGCTGAAGCTCAGGGATAGGTCAGTTAGGGCGGTGCAGTCATGGTGTCGATGGGGATGCGCAGGCGCGCGCGGCCACGTGGCACAGGATGCCTGAGACAGCAACGAGAGGTGGGAGACGAAACTGACAGCTCAGGCCCACCGTGTCAGCGACTCACACGCGCCCGCATGAGGCTGAGTTAAGTGGGTCGGTGTGGGCCGTTTGATTTTGATCAACGGTTGACAATGCGCGCGTTCATTCGGACTGGGCCAGACAGTCAAGCCCGAGGAATAGTATCGGCTGGTTAGGTTTGAGTTTGACTGATTTGAATTCAAACAATTCAACTTTGACTAGGCCACTAAAAATAGAAATAAAAATCCTAAAATTTTGAAATAAATCAGAGGTGCTCCAGGGTTGACCTAGTTCCTATCAAAATTATTAAACCACACAGTTCAAGGTATAACTTGCTCAGTTTAAATCGAAACCCGAGATAGGTTGTTGGATTGAGCTTGAATTTTCTGAGAGTTGAAACTATTCCCAAAAATTTGGGAAAAATTATATTAATTCTTGATAATTATTATAGTATTTGAATAAAGTATTTCCAGAGGATCAACATAAGGTTTTGTTCCAATTTTCTTTTGGAGTTCGATTTTTGAAGTGTAGGTTTAACACTTATTTGAGATTTTCCTAGTGCAATAAATTATGCAAAAGTTTATAAATCATGATGCATGCTGATGAGATGCATACTAATTATCATTAATAACTTGGGGATGTGACAGCAACTCTCATCAACTTGAGACCATCGGCATAACATCCATTCACCTATGCAACTAGTGCAAGGGTCAGCACCGAAAATTTCTCATCTTCGCAGATTTGGTTGCAAGGTTTATGTACCTATATCACCATCGCAGTGAACTACAATGGGCCCTCTTCAAAAGTCTGGGATATACATTGGTTATGAGACAACATCCATAATTAGGTATTTGGACCCACTATGACTAGAGATTTGCATACCGCCCGCTTCGCTGATAGCATATTTGATGAGGATAGGTTCCCATCATTAGGTAGAGGAAATCAACCCCTTGATGAAAAATATCGAGAAATAACGCGGCAAGCCACGGGAATCCAAGCACATGACCACCGCACTAGTGAAGCAAATATTGAAGTCCAGAAGATAATTGAGTTGTAAGCATTAGCAAATCAACTGCATGGTCACTTTAGTGATTTGAAGAGCGAGACCAAGTCGCATGTGCCTGCACGCAATGCACCGGAGAGGGTTAAGATACCAAAGAAAAAAAAGGTATTTCTAATCCTGTCTAGAGGCTGCAGAAAAGGACAAGAACTCTGGCCCCTCGAATCCGAAGTAACCGGGGATGCCTGGTGAAAAAAAGATAAGAAGGACTTGACACAGCCGATCACTGAAATTCCCTAGAACCAGAAAGGGAGCCAGTTGAGACCTAGCACCAGTATGGAACCTTCAGGAAGAGGCATATCAGATCTGATGAGGACATCGACCCTAACGATGCAACCACTAGTTCGACCACATCTTCTCCGATAGAACTTTCGGTTACCGCAATGCCATATTACCCAATTGGACCGAGCTACGTCTACATAACATGGTGCTACGTCTACATGCTATGGTACTATGCCTACATGCCATGGTACTACTCTGCGTGCCAAGCAAGAGTTCAAGCTAGACACGTTCTGGAATCCAATTTGACCTCCAGAGATAGCACGGTCTCCTCGTCACGGGTGGTCTTCCAGGACCACCCAAGAAGTCTTCCACGACCACCCCAGAGGTCTTCCAGGATAACCCGGGGGTCTTCCAGGACCACCTGGAGGGTCCTCCGGGACCTCCCCAAGTCCTCCCTCTAGGACCTCCCTAGGACCTCCCCAGAACCTCCCCCCTCTAGGACCTCCTCGGGACCTCCCTCTAGGACCTCCTCAGGACCTCCTCGCTAGGACCTCCTCTAGGACCTTCTCGCGGCTTCCTCAAGACCACTCCAGGACCAGTCCTACGACCAAGTCTTCGACCAGTCGTATTGGTCGTAGATAAGTTATAGTATATATCTTTTGGATGGAGTTGGTTGTAATCTTTTCATAACTGTATTAGGAAAGAATCTTTGTGTGATACGGGAGTTAGAGATAGAATCGACATTAGGTCATGTGTGTGTTGGCCACACCCTTGGGGTGCCAATATAAGGCCAAGCATCACCCATCTAGTTCGGTGGGTTTTGTTGACTGAAGTTTAGCTTTGCTAATTTATACTTTGTCTTCTTGATCGGCTAGATCAACAACGACAATGTTCTTTGGAACCCCACCTATCAATACATTCAATTCCTATTCGCAATTTCAGATTGCTTATTTATCTTGTTCTTGCGTGCTTCTTCGGTGTATGCAAGAATTGATATTCGTGATCAGGTCATCTGGGTATTCGTGCACGGTTGATAATGACTTGTCGAGCAGTTCAGCGATTGCGTGGTTTCGAGCCTTGCGAGTTCGAAGCCAGGATCGTGAGAGTTGAGTGACTACTACCGAACTTACCTTCTCATCAAAAGATCGGGCTAAAACAGGACCTTCGTGGTTCATCAAGTGGTATCAGAGCTACAGTTCATCAGTGAGAAATTCCAGTATTCTAGTAATAGATTCATTTTTCATACCTAGAGTCCAGAAAATTGCCCAAAATTTTTTGCATCTATCATCCATACCGAGCCCTTTGAGCCCTTGCAATTTTTTCTTTTCGGTTTTGCTTGTTGAATCTTCGGTTGCATCGTCGTGTCGTTTGCTGGTCTTAGTGTCTAGTTTCTTTAGAGTTTCGAGTTCTGCTCACCTTTGGTCTCACTGTTGTGGTTGGGTCCGATCTACCACGGCAAGGGGAGAAAAGGAGGAGGACACCGACTTTAGCAAGGAATCGGACTCAGCATCTAGGAAGGCTTTGCCCTAGTTGGTCTTAGACACGGTTTTTGCCACAAGGATCTAATTCGAAGACAGTCAAAATAGCGTGTGTTCAGAAAAGAAAAGGAGAGCTCCCTGAACAATTCGGGGTAAAAAAAAGTCGCTTAGGGCCTCAAAACGGGCCCGCAAATCGAAAAAAACAAGTTTCTCAGAATTCGTTCAAAATTGATAGAGCCCCTTTACAAGTGATTCTAAGGTACCCCGTGAAGACGGCAGGAGGTCTCTAGGACCACCCAGAAGGTCTTTCAAGACCACCCGGAGGTCTTCCAAGACTATCTAGGAGGTTTTCCAAGACCACTCGGAGGTCTTTCAGGACCACCCAAGAGGTCTTCCAGAACCACCCAGGAGGTCTTCCAAGACCACCCCGAAGGTCTTCCGAACTCCGTGTACGACGTTCTCTAGCTCTGCCGCGCTATGTTTTCGTTTGTGTTCTAGGCTCGCGTCTTTAGTACAGTCTAGCCTAGAACTAGCACTAATCGGCATTGAACAATTTTTCAGCTTTGCATTAACTGATTTGATTATTGCTAATCCTTGCTACCATATTGAAGCCTTCCGAGCTCCCCTTCCAACTAATTCAACAAGTATCGTTCCTCGCAATTGTTGGGCTCTTCACAAGTGAGAGTATCACGAACTAGCCACCGGTTGTACCACTTCCTTGCTACATTGGAAGAGTTTGTAAGAACTTGGTATAAGCTTGAGTGTGAGTGACTGTTGAGACGCCAGAACTTAGTAGTTGATAGGGACATATACACTATGATTTATTCTTTGTTTTCTACTAACGATGGCAGGGTCATGGTCACAAGGGGAGAATAGCAGACCCAACATTGAGGAAGATGCACCTCTCATGCCTCGCACGAAAGACATCATGCAACGCTTTTCACGCTTGCTGAATCAACATTCGGAGCGTATTGAGGGGGTTCTAGATCGCACTAATAACGATCTTGCTGCGATTGCTACGTGTGGAGCAGCTAGAAAACTCCACCTCTGTTGCGCCCGCTACTATCGGCGTTGCTGTGGCGCCAAAACCCACTCGTTGCTAGCTCATGGGTAGATGAGGTGGAAGAAAAAGATGTGAACAACTAAACTGCTGATACGGAAACAGATGGAGTCAATGTGCCGAATGATCATAACCATCGTCGACTTCGTCATAATTGTCAAGGTATGGGAAGAAATCAACGTGAGGTACGTGACCATAATGATGCATTTGGTAATATTAAATCCACTATGCCTTCTTTTGCTAGAAAATATGATCCTGATGCTTATCTCACATGAGAGCTTACCGTAGAACAAAAAAATACTTGTCATGAATTCCCTGAAGATAAGAAAGTTAGGGCTGCTACTAGCGAGTTTTCTGATTTTGCATCTATTTGGTGGAGTGAATATGGTCGTACTCATCAAGACATACATAGAACATGGAATGCTTTGAAGAGAGCAATAAGACATAGGTTTGTACCTTCATATTACTCACGTGATTTGCTTACTAAATTGCAGCGCTTAAGACAAGGTAGTAGTTCTGTAGATGACTATTATCAAGAATTGCAAATCGGTTTGTTGCGTTGTGGTTTAGAAGAAAATGAAAATGCTAAGATGGCTAGATTTTTAGGAGGATTAAACCATGAAATTTAGGACATACTTGATTATAAAGAATACAATTCTATCACTCGCTTGTTTCATCTTGCTTGCAAAGCTAAAAGAGAAGTGAAGGGTCGACAATCTCGCTCTAGGGGCAATTTTGGAGGATCTGTTGCAGATCGTCCAAGTTAGCAACATCACATGGCACCATCCTCCACTTCTAGCCATGATGCACCCTCCTCAAGCCGTGTGCCCCCTACTGCTCCTTTCACTCCTGCACATGTCCCTGATGCAAGCAAATCAGTCAAGGTACAAGTCCCCACAAAAAGGGCTTCTTCCATTGCTTCTACAGGGCGATCTAGAGATGTACAATGTCACTGTTGCAAAGGATTTGGGCACTTGATGTGTGATTGCCCAAGTCAGCGAGCTCTCTTGATAAAGGATAATGGTGAGTATAGTTCAGCTAGTGACATTGAGGAAGAACATGTTTTGGTTGCAACTAACAATGCAGGTGATGAAACTAAGGAAGAACATATAAGCCATGAGGCATTTGGCATGTACCAAAGCCTAGTTGTCCAGCGTGTGCTAAGTGCTCAAATGGAGCTTGCTGAACAAAATCAACGTCACACCTTATTTCAATCGAAGTTCGTCATCAATGAACGTTCATGTAGAGTCATCATCGATGGCGGCAGTTGCAACAACCTTGCTAGCACAGACATGGTCGAGAAGCTTGGCTTGACCACAACTCAACACCCTCATCCTTATTACATTCAATGGCTAAATTCTTGTGGTACGTTGAAGGTGACTGAACTTGTGTGCATATATTTTTCTATTGGATCATATCATGATTATGTTGATTGCGATGTCATACCTATGCAAGCATGCTCATTATTATTAGGTAGACCTTGGCAATATGATAGATATACTGAACATCATGGTAGATCTAATCATTATACTTTCATTTATAAGGAAATGAAAATCACTTTGCTTCCAATGCCTCCTACTGCTATATTAAAGGATGAATTAGAAAGAACTGAGAGAACAAGTAAGGAAAAGACAAAAGTTTATCATAAGATTATAGCTCCAAGTGAAATTAAATTGAAAACTCCTGTTATGTTAGCTACAAAATCTAATTGAATTGACATGGAAAAACATGAATCTGAATGTCATACTATGATTTGCAAAGAATCTCAGTGTCCATTAGAAGAAATGCATGTTTCTTTGCTTCCTGTTGCTACTAACCTTTTGCAGGAGAGGGATGACTTGGAGAAAACGAATGAGTCGAGGACGACTCAAATTCAAGAAAGGGAGGATGATGAGGACATCGACCCTAAGGATGCAACCACTACTTCGACCACATCTTCTCTGATAGAACTTTCGGCTACTGCAATGCCATATTACCCAATTGGACCGAGCTACGTCTACATACCATGGCGCTACGTCTACATGCTAAGGTATTTATGTCTACATGCCATTGTACTACTCCACGTGCCAAGCAAGAGTTCAACCTGGACACGTTCTGGAATCCAATTTGGCCTCTAGAGATAGCACAGTCTCCTCATCATGGGAGGTCTTCCAGGACCACCCGGAGGTCCCCCAGGACCACCCGGGAGGTCCTTCGGGACCTCCCCAGGACCTCCCTCTAGGACCTCCCTAGGACCTCATCGGGACCTCCCTAGGACCTCCCTCCAGGATCTCCCCAGGACCTCTTTGGGACCTCCTCAGGACCTCCTCCAGGACCTTCTCACCAGGACCTCCTCCAGGACCTTCTCGCGGCTTCCTCAAGACCACTCCAGGACCAGTCCTACGATCAGGTCTTCGACCAGTCGTATTGGTCGTAGATAAGTTAAAGTATATATCTTTTCGATGGAGTTAGTTGTAATCTTTCCATAACTGTATTAGGAATGAATCTTTGTGTGATATGGGAGTTAGAGATAGAATCGATATTAGGTCGTGTGTGTGTTGGCCGCACCCTTGGGTGCCAATATAAGGCCAAGCATCACCCATCTAGTTCGGTGGGTTTTGTTGATTGAAGTTTAGCTTTGCTACTTTATACTTTGTCCTCTTGATCGGCTAGATCAACAGCAACATTGTTCTTCGGAACCCCCACCTATCAATACATTCAATTCCTATTCGCAATTTCAGATTTCTTATTTATCTTGTTCTTGCGTGCTTCTTCGGTTTATGCAAGAATTGATCTTCGTGATCAGGTCAGCCGGGTATTCGTGCACGGTTGATAACGACTTGTTGAGTAGTTCAGCAATTGTGTGGTTTCGAGCCTTACGAGTTCGTAGCCAGGATTGTGAGAGTTGAGCGACTACTACCGAACTTACCTTCTCATCGAAAGATCGGGCTAAAATAGGACCTTCGTGGTTCATGAAGATCTAAACATTCCCACAGAGGGAGATATCAGCATAGATGTGTGCGCACATATCGGAACTGAAAAACTAAAGGGATTTGTCCCCGTAATTGGAAGAAGTGGTGAGCAAGTAGAAGTATTAGAAGAATTGCCCCATGAAGAAATAGCTATAAACTATGTGACCACGGGAGAATCTTTGAATATGACAACAGCCGATGTTGATATTTATTTTGCAATGAAAATTGCCACAATTATCGATCTTGATCCAGAGCCTACATCGCTTGCTGAATGTAAGAAAAGATAAGATTGAGAAGATTGGAAGAAGGCAATAGAAACTGAATTATTATCTCTGAATAAAAAATATGTGTTTAGGCCTGTAAGCCGTACGCCTCTCCATGTGCACCCCGTAGGGCATAAGTGGGTTTTTATTTAAAAGAAAAATGAAAATAATGAAGTTGTAAGCAAGACTCATTGCACAAGATTTTACTCAACGTCCACGAGTTGATTATGAAGAAACCTATTTCCCGGTTATGAGCGGAACTACCTTTAGATATTGAATCTCAATGACAGTAAACTTGAAATTAGAAATGAAATTGATGGATGTGGAAACTGCATACCTTTATAGAAATTTGGATTCAGACATTTATATGAAGGTACCTGAATGTATTCCTGTCCAGAACCAAGACAGAGAAAATAGAAATCTGTACAGTGTGAAACGCAGAAATAAACTGTACGGACCTTTTGCAATCAAACAGGATATGGTATAATCGCTTGAGCGACTTTCTATGCAAGAAAGGCTACACGAATAATGAGGATTGTCCCTGTGTATTTATACGATGATCCTAGAATGGATTTTGTATAATCTCAGAGTATGAAGATGATATGAATATCATCAGAATCTTGAAAGAAATTAAGGAAGCAAGCACTTACCTAGAGTCGGAGTTCGAAATGAAAAATTTGGGTAAAACCAAATATTGTCTAGGCTTGCAGCTTGAGCATGCCCTCGAAGGGATATTAGTGCATCAGTCAGCCTACACTCAAAATATGTTAGAATTGTTCGGCTTTGAAAAGTCATACCCTTCGAAAGTGTCAATGGTCGGGAGATCTTTGCAGTAAGACAATGATTGGTACAGGCCTAGAGAAGAGGGGGAGGAAGTCCTGGGAACGGAATTCTCATACTTAAGTGCAATAGGAGCACTCATGTATTTAGCAAACTGTACTAGACTGGATATTGTATTTGATGTGAATCTATTGACAAGGTATAGTGCAGAACCTACCAAAAGACATTGGCAAGGAATAAATGACATCTTTCGATACCCCCAAGGAAGCAAAGACCTTGGTCTGTTTTACAGAAAGAACCACGACTTGTCTGTGAATGGCTATGCAGATGTCGGGTACTTGTTGGACCCGCATACAACCAAGTCGCAAACATGCTATGTATTCGTGTGTGGTGGAATTGCATTTTCGTGAAAATCATCTAAGCAAAGTCTTGTATCAACTTCGACGAACCATTCGAAAATCGTAGCACTGTATGAGGCCTCACGAGATTGTGCTTGGCTTTGGCGAATGATTCACCACATCTAGCAGTCGTGTGGATTGAATACCACGCAAACCCCCAATATTATCTATGAAGATAATGTAGCTTGTGTTGCACAAGTGCAGATGGGTTATGTGAAGAGGCATCTCACAAAGCATATCAACCCTACGTTCTTCTATGCTCTTGAATTGCAATAGATGTACGAAATTAAAGTATTGCATACTAAGTCATGTGAAAATCTTGCAGATTTATTTACTAAGTTACTCCCAACATCTAGCTTTGAAAGATGCATACGTGGAATTGGAATAATGAGACTTAGAGAAGTGCAGAATTCAGGGGGAGAATCTTCTCGAACTCATTATTGAAACTTGATCATAAAGATCAAGTACCCAAAGAGTAAATCCTGGAGATTAAATGAAATTGGGTGGATTATACTCTTTTTTTCTTGACGAGTTTTCCTGAAGTTTCTCGGCTAAGGTTTTTAATAAGACAATTCGTGCAATATAGCAAAACGTGTATCATGTACTCTTTCTCCAAATTTTTTCCGCTACGTTTTTATGGAGTTTTGACGAGACATGAACATGTGAGGATGGGTGCCCAAGGGAAGTGTTGGGAAACCATGGGCTTGGCCCAGCAGCCAGCCCATGGGTGGGCACCCCATCCAAAACTCTAGCAGAGTCTCTAGTCTATAAATAGGGGTTGCTAGTCATTGTAAATGGCTGATCATGAGAAGAGAAATAAAAAGAAGAAAGAAGTCCCTCCATATCTCTGTGTTCAATCTACTATTTGTTCTCGCATTGTTCTGTGCGATTCTACGCTTGTCTACGAGGTGATCAATCGGACTGGACTCGCCAGCGATGGTTCCTCAACAACTTAATGCCGTATTTTCTTCATTTTGGCCATCTTGCGAATGTTGGAAACAAGAAAGCAAAGCGAAAAAAAGCTATACTTTTGTACAAGATAAACTCTTTTTTGAATGTTTCTTATTAAATGTAAGGATATATTTCTGTCTCAACGTGACATTCTTTGGATTACGATATTCATAGGGGTCCCAATGGATGGGAACATATTGCAAGCATGGAATGTTTGGAAACACAACTATAGACAGGATAAACGCACTGTCATTTGTTCATTAAGGAAACACGCTGTCAATTGCCATCATTTACAAAGGGGAAAAATATATTAACACCCTTGTAAGTCACCACCTTATAAATTAAGTTGGCGTGCTAATACCCCCGGGCCACATGTTTGGCACTATTTTTCTTGGTTTTTATTATCTTTGATACTTGTTTAAACGATGCTAATACCTATTTCAATTATTTAGGTAATTTCGTTAGTTGTAATATACCATTTCATTGCTAATGTTTTAATACTTTAATGTTGAAATCATGTATTACAAATAGTGAAATAACTCAAATTATTGAAACAAGTAATTAAACCACTTAAATAAGTACTAAAATCATTGAAGCAGGTGCCGAAGATAAATAAAACCATGAGAAAATAGTGTGAATATGTGACCTAGAGGGTATTTATGAATTTTTCCCTTTAACAAATCAAATGCAAACGCATGAAACAAACAGGGTAATCACGTGGTATGATTTACCTCTATAGAAGACAGATATATTAGAGGTTGCATAAACCAATATATAGCATTATCTGGCATGCATTATTCTACCTGACAGAGATTAATAATAAAGTTACACACAATGGGTGGGAGCGAAGATAATAGGTTAATAATACAGTTACACACAAAGAGATGGAGTGATATAATATATTGAAGAGGTAGCGCATTCGTTGCATCTGATACACCAAGGAATGTCTGTTGGGTGCTGAGAATGGAGTAGCAGACAGCAAGCTTAGCGGCGCCATTCATCCAAAGTTGGCGTCTCCACTCCGATGTTCTTCATATCTCTGATATTTGCTGGTTACATCAAGATAAAATATGTATTCAGTCACCAGTAATCAAGAGAGCAGCTTAAATGATTTCAAGAAAAGTTGTAGTTTCTGTCAACTATCGATGATGGCAACATTCCAGTATCTAAAAAGCAACGAAAGCTGTGACCAACAGTTTGCAGCTTGTTAACTTTTTGGGCATTACGATCTGGGTAGAGGAATTGTCCAGCTTGCTCACATAATTTTTTATTTTTTTTGACAATGTTGCATAACTCTGTGCTATGCATATGGAAACTACTGAGTTCATCGTTTGCTCAGATTCAGAACATTATTCAATGACAGTTTGACGACACTGTCATTGCGAATGTCCCCAAACCCAAATGGGTTTATTAGTTCTGTATGTATTGACTTCAGTTCCCAATTTACCATACGCTGTAAATTTACCTCATCACACAAGATAAAATAATGAGCATGTATAATATAGTTGTTTTAAAAAAGTACATATTTCAATGTAGGAAGTTTCCCGTTTGAGTTCCCTCTACAACGTAAAAGAACATGTCTAACATTAATTAGTCCCTCAACATATGCATATAATTATGTGGATGTCATGGTGATATACTCGAGGTGTTTGGTAAAACCGTCGTTTTTGGCAAAATTTGGGCTACTATCAGTCGTCAGGAGGTCAGACCGGCCTAGTGGAGGTTTGGTGAGTGACCAACTCTGATTGGCCAAGATGACTGGTCGATCACCATAGCCGATGAAGCGGTGGTCAGATCGGCCACGGTGTCGATCATACCGGCCAACTGATGAACTAGTGGCCAGATCGGCCACGGTGGCGATCTGACCAGCCAAAAGCAAAAATGAGAATTTTGAGCTAGACTAAAAATAGAGGGTGTAAGCAAGTGAGATGATTCGTTTGCGCTTGGTCCCATAATTTTTGGAACTTCGAGTCAGAAGTTCTATTTGAATTATGTTTCCATAGAGTCTGCAAATTTTCAAGGCAAAAATTTGGCTAAGGACCTAAGCGGTCAGATCGGCTAGCGTGGCGGTCGATCGGCGAGCCAAAGAATCGAGATCGGCCAAGGCGACAATTAGATCGGCTGAATTTCAATGGCCGGACCGGCCAGGCCACGATCATGCGTCGGGGAGGCGATGATCTTCATGGGTGTAACGTCCTGTTTGTCCAGAGTTTTGAAAAGGTTTCAAAATAAAAATAACCATTTGGTTTTGTTGATTGCTCAAATCTTAACTTGAAGATTTCAGAATTTGAAGGTTTAACTAGAACTAATCCAACTTCAATTAATTCCTTTTGGTTGATTTGGAGTTATCGCTATTCCTTGGCTTTTAGCCTCTTTTCTCTGTTTGCCTTGTTTGTCCTCCAGGCTAGCTTCTCCTTCCCCGGGTCTTTCTCTGTCCAGACCTCTCTTGCGTCTCTCTGGACCTCCCCCGGAGCCTTGTGTTTGGATTTCCCTAATCCAGACCTCCCCTTTGTTGGTTTGAATCTCTTTGTGTTTAGACCTCCTATTCGGTCTAAACCTTTATCTCTGTCTAGATCCCCCTTGATCTAGACTTCTTTCTCTGTGTCGACCTCCCCGTGGGCCTCTCAACGTTCATTTGAACTCCCTGAGTTCATTTGAGCGTCCCAGAGTCCTTTTGGACCTCCCCGTGCCCATATGGACCTTCCTGTGACCATATGGAGCCCCCTTTGATCTCCCTGTGTCCAATCGGACCTCTCTGTGTCCCTTGGACCTCCCCCTTTGTTTATTTGGTTTGCCCCCGTGTCCTCTGAACCTCCTCTGTGTTCATAGGACCTCCTTTGAGTTCTTTAGACCTCCTTTGTTCAGTTGAATCTCTTTTGAGGTTTAAACCTTTTCTCAGTTTGGATCTAAGGGTCCAGACCTCTCCCTTGTTTGGGTCTGAAGGTCCAGATCTCCTTAGGACTAGACCTCCCTAGCGTTTGGACCTGCCACTGGCTCTTGCGGTTGTACCGCTCGAGTTTTGCCTTCATCGCCTAAGGACCGTTCGAAGCTTATTGGACGGCCCGATCTTGTTGGCACGTTCGGCCGGTCCGAACATCCCATCCTGTCTGCACCCTCCGATCTGCATCGGACGGCTTGGTCTAGTTAGAGCGTTCGCTCGGTCCAAACAGCCCCTTTGCTTTGTTCCGTTTGATCTTGATCTGACGGCCCTAGCTTTCCCCGCGTATCCTTGGCCCACAGACCTCCCATTTGGAGATCTTAACCGTTCAGACCTTCCCTTGCTTAGATATGACCGTTAGGACCTCCCCTTTGGATATCTTAACTGTTCAGACCTCCCCTTGCTTAGATTTGACCGTTAGGACCCCCCTTTGGATATCTTAACCGATCAAACCCCCTCTTGTTTAGATCTGACCGTTAGGATCTCCTCTTTTGGAGATCTTAACCGTTTAGACCTCCCCTTGTTTAGATTTGACTGATAGGACCTCCTCCTTTGGAGATCTTAACCGTTCAGACCTCCCCTTGTTTAGATCTGACCGTTAGAATCTCCCCTTTGGAGATCTTAACTGTTTAGACCTCCCCTCGCTTAGATCTGACCGTTAGGACCTCCCCTTTGGAGATCTTAACCATTCAGACCTCCCCTCACTTAGATCTGACCATTAGGACCTCCCTTTTGGAGATCTTAACCGTTCAGACCTCCCCTTGTTCAGATCTTGACCGTTAGGACCTCCCCTTTGGAGATCTTAACCATTCAGACCTCCCCTTGCTTAGATCTGACCGTTAGGACCTCCCCTTTGGAGATCTTAACCGTTCAGATCCTCTCTTGTTCAAATCTTGACCGTTAGGACCTCACCTCGTGAGATCTTAACCGTCCAAGATCTCCCCTTGGTAGCCCTTGACCGTCCAGGACCTGCCCTTTGTAGATCTTGGCCGTCAGAGCCTCACTTGCAGATCTCGCGGTCGGGACTGCCTTGGTCTGATCTCCTCGTCCTCCTTTGAACCACGCCTCCCGTCAACTCCTTCTCTCTCTTGGCGTGGCCAAGATCTTTGTCTGAGTCGTCCGATCTTGATCGAGCAGCCTGCTTTCTTCGCAGTATTTTCCTTTGTTCGGGACCTCCTCTAGGTTGTTTGCAAGGACCACCTCCTTGATCCTTCTTGGCCTTTTGCAAAGACCACCTCTCACAGGCGAAACCTTAGCGGGCGGCCCGAGCTAAATCAAAGCTTTGTAAAGGCCTGCGCGCTCTCTAGGACCGCTCGCCGGAGTGAGCAAGGGTCTTTCGAGAACACTGTCCGCTAGAGAGATCGTGGATTGTGGGTAAAGTTGTACACCTCTGCGAGAGCGTAAAATCTATTCGAATAGCCAAGTCCTTGGTTATGGACATCTCCTAGAGAAGTGGAGCAAAAGGGTAGACTTTTATAAATGTGTCCCTGGGTGTCTCTGCGAGAGGCCGTGGCTTTGCCTCGAAGAGACCTTGGCCGACTTTAGAAGGGTCATGGTTGGCTCGAGATGAGGTCCAGGGGCTGGGCGTGGAGCTTTGGAGTGGGTGCTCCAGAGAGGTCTTGGGAGAGGTCCTGGTCGTGGGTGCGACCAGACCTCCACTAAGTGGATTTGGAGGTGAGATGGTGCTCACTCCCTCCTTTCAAACAAATGTATTTATGTATTATTGTTTTCATCTTGAGCTTTGCAATCTATACATGTTATTTACTATCAAAAATTGCTTTCTGCAACTAACCATACAGCTATCTTTTGGCAAGCCCTTCATGAACATTACTTGCATTTATCTCCCTACAGCTTGCTGAGTACATTCAAAAGTACTCATGGCTTGTGCCCTTTGTTTCAACCAGCAGATCAGGGAGTTTCAGGGAGCTCAAAGCTCCAAGAAGAAGAGGTCTTTGGGGGCTATGCGTGCTAGGAGATGTCATCCACTCGATAGCCTGTGGGCTGATCGGTTGGATCTGCTCATTTGATTCTTGTGTCTGCTGCAAAGTGCTCTTTTTGTAAGCCCTGGTGGCAAAACTCTTGTAAGAAGCTTGGTCGATTGGCCTTTAACAATATATGCTTTTTATCTATTTGTTTCTTGTAGCTTGTGGTATGGATGTGATCACACCATTGTTTGTCTGTGCGAGCTAACTTGGATTCCTGGGACTGGCTCAGTGCACAGAGGCCAAGACCTCCAGGAGGTCTTGAAGATCTCCTGGGAGGTCCTGGCAGACCTCGACCACCAGGAGGTCTTGATGATCTCCTGGGAGGTCCTGGCGGACCTCCCCTTGGGATGAACCAAGTGGTACTACCGCCCCTCCATGCGGTAGTACCACAGCTCAAAAAAAATCAGTCGGTTCCATGCTTAATCCGAGGAGGTCGTTACAGTGGGCTAGGTCAATGTCATGGGTTTCAGTCATATGTGTTGCATGATGCATGTTTTAACTAACACGGGTCAGTTGCGAAGAACTTGTGTCCAGAATCGATTTGTCGGTCTATTGTTGTGCAGGAACCTTAGAGGTCAACGACGGTTAACGACAAGGATGATCGGGACTACACTAGGAGATCTAAGGTTTAGAACGGGTGAAGTCATTAGACTCAAGCATGACGCAAGATGGACAAGGATGATTGAATAGGAAGTTTGGTGCAATGAGTTGCATCAAGCGGTGTGGGGGTCAGTGCAAGTGACATGGTGGTTTCGGTGGGAGTCGGATGGGATAGACTTGCTGACATGAAGATAGTCGTTGATAAAACTACACGTGGCGAAGCATGGGATTGCATCATGACGATTGGACTTAGTCTTTGGAGAATGATTGAGATGAGGTATTTTGTTATCTTCACCAAAATACCGCCTTTGTGACCTTTGGAGAAACCGCGGTGCAAGGAGAGGCGGTTTTGGTCAAGTGAAGATAGAGTTCACAAATAGACGGATTCAGGAAGCCCGATTTGTCTTCCGCTTTGAGAAGTGTGCGTGAGTGTAGACCCGTTTGTGTATGGGCTTAACAGACAGCCTGTTAAGGTTTTCTCTCTAAACCTAATCTGCACTATAAGAGGGAGTGGTCCAAATTTGAGCCCCTCATGCATTCCAAGTGAAAACCCTAATTTTTTTATTTTTGGAAGTGGAGTAGAGGAGGCTACGGTTTGTGAGAAGTGAATTAATTGAGTGCTCAAGTGCTTAGCTTTTGTTCTCTATGGTAGAGTGACTGTAAATCAATAATCTTCTCAAACGAATCCGAGCAAGATTTTTCTCAAGATGTGTTCCTTCTTGTTCTTCCTCTCTCTTTGATGCCTTTTGGGACTTTACTTGTTCCTTTGGTTTTCTTGGTGTTCATGCTATGATTTAGCTTGCTAGGACATGTGAGAATACATCTAGAATCGTTTTGATCATTTCCTACACACGAGCAAGTTTTTGGGTCAAAGTTTGAATTTACTCAGTTCTGGTACCCTCTTGACCCCATCTAAGAAATTTATGGATCCTCGGCTTCGATCGTCCTGATCGTCGATTAGAATAGGTTGTTGACCTTCTTGATGAGCTATGATTGAAGTTTCTAAGGATTTGGACCACGAGTAGGAAGTTAGGTCTTTTGATTGATCGTCTCAGGCTGGGCTCATGGCATCAGCGGTCAAACTGCCACTTCAGGCGGTCAGATCGGCTGGCCACAGGTCAGACCGTCTGTATACCATCTTGTGAGTTTTCACTGTTTTTGGTCTTTGTGTCTCTGGGGTCTCGTCGGTTTCAACACAAGACTTACGCTGTGCTTGTGTTCTCTGATCGTCATAACTTCTATATTTATTGAGGAGCATGAGAAGTTGAATAGGGTCGAAAAAGTGTATAACTCATGTTCAACCCGTCGACATTCCGCCACCAACAAATTACCAAGAACTAGCTCTGTTCACAGATATAGATGCTATGAACATATAACGCGAAGAGTAGAGAGATAGTATTAATGGAAACAAGCACTCACACAAATGGACTTCTGGCTTAGCAGTAGTTGTTGCATCACTAATGACAGTAACTTTCTCGTAGTCCAGCGCTACAGCGTCATAGACAGTCTGTCGAACGCAATTCGGTGTTTGAAGCCCTGTGAATCCAACATCGATACACGTAAGTAACATGATGTTGGAGTACCATCGGATCTTGTATTCTCAAATCTCAATCACAACAGATAGGAATGAATCTTTGTTTACCAACAATTTTTTTTCAGAGGTGTGGAAAACAACAAGCACTGTGGAAAACAACAGCAGTGTGGAAAACAACAAGAACTACACATTTCGTTCACTTAGAAACTTTCCGCCCTTAATATAAGAGCGGTTATATATTGCCATCATTTGTCGATTTGAAAACACGAGGAAATCAATCATTGCAAATGGAGTCAGAGGAACAGAGAATGTTATTATTAAAGACCCAAGAGATGAATAATAGAGCAATTAATTATCAGCCTAACAACGAAAACTCCGTATCAGTGTAACGTATATCACTGCTGGTGCTTACCAAGAACAACGAGGTTCTTGATCCCTGAAGTTTTGAGGACAGAGTCGAGAGCCGTCGCAAAGAAAGCACTGAACCGTGTCTTGACCAGCTTGTAGTCCCCTTCTTTGATGACAAGCCCATCGGCCAGCTCTGCGCCTTCGGAGCCCTTCGCCGTCGGCCCCTTCCCACCGGAGTACAGGTGCCTGCGGAAAAGCTCGACGTCTCTCCCACAAGGGTCGTGCTCTCTGACCACCTGCATTGCGGCTCATATTCATTCAGCCTTCTTTGCGCTGCAAAAGCCCGAACACGAAAATTGTTGTGTCGCTAATCGGAAGGAGCTTACGAGTTACGACCCTCCGAATCCATGTACTAGGAGCTAACAAGTAACAAGAAGGAAATTAGTACCAGCAAATTAAGATGAAAGAACTGACCCAAACGATGAAGATGCCGCGCTCCCGCGCGACGGCAACGGCCTCGGCGACGACGGGGAGTATGGCATCGCCGCCGGGCAGCAGCATCGGGCAGCCCATCGCCGGGTCCACGAAATCCTTCTGCAACCAATGCCACCCACACAACCGTCAGAGCGGCGCAAGTAACCAACACACCTCGCCCCTAAGAAACCAAGAAACCCACCTGCATGTCCATGACGAGCATCGCCGTCTCGCTCCACTTGCCGCCGGAACCGGCCGCGGCCATTATTGTGCGCTGGCGGAGGAGAGCCGACGCTTCTTGAGGTAGTGTAGTGTAGGATGGAGGATTTATGGACGGGGAGGAAGGAGCAGCGACAGTAGCGCCAGATCGACGTGGTGTGGTGTCAACGTCTTTTATAAATCGCGAACCCCACACGAAAAAGAAAACAACTAGAACAGGGGCGCAATTAGCACGGATGTTTCCATCGTACGTTCTGACCTTAACATCCAATCACAACTTTTACAACAAAAAAATAATATATGTGTGCAATATTTAAAACCTGTAACATTTAAAACTTCATGTGTGCAACAAAATTTCACAGTACAAAAACTCATTGCAACTTCGAGTGAATGCAACACAAAGGAAGAACAGTGTAACATTAAAAACTAGGTTTTAAACTAGGTAAGGGAAAAGAAGATGCAACATCTCAGAATCAAAATCCCAGCGTTTCAAAAATTGTTGCAACATCTGGCACTACTACAGAAAAAGTCTTCACAGATAGTTCAAAAACGTCATCACACATGGTTTCGTGAGCCGTTTAAGTTTATGGGTCAGTAATGACATGAGGTCATCATGAGACGGTTTTGAATAAATCGTGATGCGATCTATCCTGACGGTTATTAACTTCGTAACCGTTTGTGATAGATGATTATCATAGACGGTTTGTAAATGAAACCGTCTGTGATAGTTGACTATCATAGACGGGTTTTGTCTGTGATATATTTTCTCTATAAAATCTCCAAGCAGTAACTGCTTGTGTCTTTAAAATCGGCTTTATATATATATAATATGAAGCCAGTTTTAAAGGCACCAGCAGCCACTACTTGGAGACTTTATAGAGAAGAGATCAGGAATAGAATGGTAGGACATACCTGGGACGCAAGGGAGGAGAACTTGACCAGCATGAACATGGTTATACAGACAAAAGGTGAAATGAATGGCGAGAGATAGGTGAAGATGTGTTGTAGTAGTTTTTGACTCATTTGGTCTTGTTTTGGAATAGAATACACACCAATTAATAAATAATTTGTATATTAATTGTAGCTTTACAAATTAGCCTAACATTTACAAATCTGAAAAGTTAATTGCAGCCAAGCCCCATCCGAGCCACATCTCATGTAAACCAACCAAGCACAAAGAACTGGTATCAATAACCCTCAGTATCCATCAGAGAACATTAACCAAACCCACCATTTTGCCCCATTTATTTTTGACAATCTGAACCCACATCATGAACTAAGCAAGATGCATAGAATGCACATACACCAATAGCCCTCAGTTTACATCACAAAGTAAGGGGACTATTAATATAAACTAATTATCAATTCAATTTCAGCATAAGACTATTAACATCATTGAGCAGTTCAACAGCAAGACAACAAGACCAAGGGTGTCCAAAGCCACCACACCAGTAGTAGCCCTTAGCATCCATCGTAGAGCACTAGCTATTTTCATCACAGAGCAGGGGTAGAGACAGAGAGGGAGTAAGGGAGGGTGATACCTTAGTACAGTGCAACCACGACGGCGACCCCACCACCAGCACAACCCTCATCCATCTCCTTCACTTTGCATAAATCACACAAACATCAAGACACAACTTAAGGCTCAAGCATAAAAATCAAACTCAACAAAAGACATTAAGCTAACAGAGAGGAGAATAGAGGGAGGATGGGAAAAGCAAAGCAAGGGGGGCGAGTGCAGGAGGTCGAGCAGGCGTGGGCCGCGCTAGAGAACCAAGCCAGGGACACGGGCAGGAAGTAGGTGCAGGTGGCGGCGCAGGCGACACGCGGGGCCAAGCCCAGTGGCTTGGGTGGCGGCATTACCGTAGTTGTGGCACGACCCTAACACTGCACAAGACACTCCTATCGTATGAGTGTCTTGTGCAGTGCAGCATGGTGTCACAACTGTCGGTGACGGGAAGAAGGGTAGCGTCGAGGTCGGGGGCACTCGGGTGGTCAGGGGAACGGACGAGAGTAAGTGCGTTGGGGAGTGATGAGTTAGGGCGCAAAACCTAGTGGGCTCCTACTAATAAAGAGATATCATAGACGGTTCTATTATGGAACCGTCAATGATAATTATCACAAACAATTCGATAATAGAACCGTCCGTGATATGAACCGTCTGTGATATGGTTGTTCTCAAGTTCTATGTTTTGAGCATATTATCATGTATACACTTACATGACATGAAGAAATTACATGTTTATATGTCAATTTTGTCATTTAAATACTGCTGAAAATTTACTTTAACTATGGTACATATCACGGATCGGATATAACTAATTAATTTGTTCCACTAATACGTATGTATATATATATACGTATATATATAAATATATATACGTATATATATATATATATATCAACATATAATGTAGTAACTTCACCTCCAAACTAGATTTTTTTTTTCATTTTGGAATTTTCATATGGCCAAACAGCGTGGCCATGCAGTCGCTTTCTTACAAAGATAAAAAAGTAAAAACCTAAATAAACAATTTTTTTTCTAGTGGCGGAGGTAGGCTACTGTCTCCGTCTTCAAAACTTCGTAGGCAGTGGCGTCAGTATCGGACGGTTCTTGATCATCAGTGAACGAAGCCCGAAATACGTCGACCTGCTGACGCGCTCATTCAACTGTCCCCCGAAGACTCTCGGACTGTTGAATCAAGAAGAATTGAGCCCATAGGCTCTCTTCCCTTGCTTGAGGGGTCTCGGCAAGGTCGACTCAGTCGACCGCCGCCTCGATTAAGTAGTCCAAGTGACGGCACACCTCCTAAAGACATGCAACGTTGTTGTGGAGGACCATGTCTATGACGCGGTAAACTCGCTGGAAGTGGGAGATCACTTGGAAGACGCGGCGGAGGAGGATATCAAGATGGCGGAAGGTGACTGTCACCTGCTCCGGCAAATCCTCGGACAGAGGAGTGAAGACACTATTGAAATTACAGTGTTCTGCCGCAGCATCCGCCAACGTACGACCGGAGAGGCGCTCGTATAGTATAGCTAGGTAGGCAATCAATGCCGGCGATAAGGAAACAGGCTGAGTGGGAGCCATATTTCTGCTTAATTAGAAGTATAGAGTTATATGTGGAGATGATCATCTTCGAGCGGATGATCCTTTTTATAAAACAAGGAATAAATTCGGCACGTGAGACGAAGAGACGCATTGGGGAGCCGAAGTGGCATTGATGCAACGAAGAGACGCATCGGCGATGAAGAAACTCATCGGGTGACGAAGAAACGCACCGAGTTGAAGCGATATTACCACAGACGGTTATAATTAAAAACCGTCTGTGAAGTACAATTATCATAGACAGTTTGTGTTCAGAACCATCTGTGAAGTATCACACAGTTTTTAATATGAACCGTCTGTGATATTACCTTTTCTGAGCGAGTTTTAAGCGCAGCGATAACGCAGCGGTTATCAATATAAACCGTGCAGCGATTGCATATATCTGAGCGGTTTTGGTCAACCGTCTGCAATGAGACGTCTAGTATTAGCCTTTTTGTAGTATTGTGAAAACACCTATTGCAACATCCTGTGAATGACCATGCAATATTTAAAGGCTTCTTGTACAACAAATCAAACTCAGTGGAAAACTCCATCAGAAGGACTTCTTGTGAAACAAATCAAACACACCGTTGGAACAAAAAAAACTCTTGCCACAATATTTGATACAACGTGCCGCCTCCCGCCGGCCGCTCCAGTGCGCCATCTCGCCACCGGACGCGCTTGGGTGCTGCTGTCACCTTCTCAGCTATCGCCATGCGCCACGCCGCTCGGGCTGCCTTGGCTCATCCCCTGGGCCTCCGCCGCTCGCCACGCCGCTCGAGTTGCCTCGGCTCGCCTCCTGAGCCTCCACCGCTTTGATGCCAGCCCAGCCACTGGCCATCGCCCGAATCCACGGCAGCGGAGCGGCAGCCGCGCCACTCGAGCTCCCGTGTCCCCCTCTTCTCCTCCACTGCTCTCTAGTTGATCTTGTGGTTGATGAACCACAACTTGGTAGATTAGGATTTGATGGATGGAGATTGAACTAAGAATGGTTTTTTGGATTTTGTTTTGGCTTGACTGTGGTGAGATGGTTAGGGGGTGAAAACGGATCGGATAATTTTCGACCGATCCGGACGAAAACTGATTCGGATTGTCTCGGATAATTTTCGGATCAAAAACGAATTCGGATTTTTTTTGTTGAAAATAGAAACGAATACGATAGACATATTATCCAGCGGATACGAATACGGATTATCCGGATAAGACCCGGTCTGGATATTCAGAATTTCAAAACACCAGAGGGCGGTAAGAAGTAAGAGAATAAGCGGGCGGTAGTAGGCCGTCGCCCATAATATATGCAGGAGAGGCGCCATCTTGCCGGCCGAGAGAGTAAGGCCGGTGGCGAAGCTAAGCAGAGGCGTCTTGAACACTGGTGGGCACAAGACGGATGAATGAGGAGGTGGCGATCGGGGCGAGGCGCCTTGATCGGAGTAGAAGCGGCGCACCATGGTGGCGGCGAGGAGGAGCAATGGTCGGGATAAGCGGCAAGAACGGAGAGGAGGCGAGCCCAGTGGCGGTGGAGGCACCATGGATCCGGGCCGAGCTGAGCGCAAGTTGGACTACTGGTGGCGGCACCATGGAGCCAAGCTAGAAGCTTTGGCCGAAGCTTTCCCAGGTGGAGAAGGCGGAGTGAGAGGAATGGGAAAAGAGTGAAATTAAGAAGAAGCAAGAATCAAAGAATAGTTTGGCTAGTTGGATTAGGTAAGAGAAGAAATGGATTGGGAAAAAGTAACACGAAGAAGAAAGGAAGTATGGTGCTTTCGGCCGTGAGGAAATGTGAGGAGAGAGAGAGGGATTAAATTAAGTGGCCATTGCTGCTCTTGGCCACACAAAAAGAATTAGGTGAGTGGATGGATTAGGAAAGGGGTTAAGTGAGAGGGATTAATGCTAGGGATTAAGTAAAAAGTTAAAGAATTAAGAAAAGGGGAGGAAAATTAGGAAAAGTGAAATAGTAAATTTGTGGGAGGATTAGTAGTAATAAATTTAGACGAACACTAGTATTAATAAATATCAGTGTTGTATAATTGTTGGATCGGATAAATTTTGCGAACCGCGTACGAATAACTAGTCATAGGTCAAATCGATAAGTAATAAAATAAGATAAGATAATATAAAATAAAAAAATTATTAATAAAAAGAGGGAACGCGTACGTAGCAAACCTGTAAATATTAGACGAATCGCAAGATTAGTTATGACTTATGAGCTAAATATGGTACACTAAGTGTTATGTTTGTGATAAACTAATTAATGCATCTTGCTAGTCCCAATGTTATGTGTGGTTGCTGAAAATATGAACAATTCATGAATGTTTGCATCAAACAAACTAGTTACATGTTTTTGTTAATTTATGGTATGCAATTTAAGGGGTTTTATGTTAGAAAAATATCTCGCGATCAGATTCGTTTTGATTAAGTATTATTTCAGTATTCAGATTCGATATTATTCGTATCCGAGGTATCGGTATCCGTGAAAAAAATAAAATGAAAATAAATATGGTAGAGTCATTATCTGTCTATATTCGATTCGTTTTTATCCCTAGAGATGGTGAGACGATAGGAAAAATGGGAATATAAAAAGGTGCTGATGATAGGAAAATAAGAATAAGAAGTGTTTGTGGCAGTGAGCGGAGATAGAGGGGATGGATCGTGGGAGAGAGACTGCAAAAAGAGGGAGAGCGAGAGAGGATGTAGAATGACTAAGGACTCGGTCATGGGAGAGAAACGTGTGGCTGTGGTGTTAGCGATTTGGATAAGGCGTACGATATTTTGTCTGTTGTATCGGCCGTCTGGGTACGAGCATTTCCCGAATAGTCCTGCTCACATGTGTGCAAAACGTACGTGTATCCTCGTCCTGAACTAACTTCACAGGCCGTCTAGAATTGCTCGCATAACACCCCCACCCACCCACCCAACGTACTGCAAATCTGATGCTGCAAGACCAAATTTGCAGTGCAGGCCAAGCGACTTTTCTTGAAAGGCTGATGAATCCATGTGAACCAGAGTACGGACAATGTTCAGACAATATTGGCGAGCTTCATCCTGCATGCAGAACAGCACAACTGTGAGAATTTTGCAAAGAATATGAAAAACAGTAAACCTAAACTACTCGAGAGAAGAGTGCAACAACATAACATGGAATAGAGCAACACGGTAGCCTGTTTTCGGTATGTTAGCTAAATCATGATTTTTTTTAATTATCTATTTTTATTTAGAATTACAGAAATAATACTACTCTATTTTTTTTGACAGAAATAATTATTAGTTGCCGTACCGTTAGGCGACTAGGAAAAGCCGCCCAACGACAGAGCGATACAGATTCAGTCACCCTCTGGTTGAGCAACATCAGTTAGTCGCCCAATGGTTGAGCAACTCAGATAAAGTCGCCGAACCATCGGGCGATTTTAAGTAATAACTTCACTATTTTATTAATCCGATTGGAATAATTGTGTGGGAATAAATGTTACATTTTGTAGGTAATACATTTAGCAAATCCTGTTTCTATGATGTTATTTTTTTGAAAAATAATAGGGTGGTGACAAGGTTGGTTAGTCCGTTTATGATTTTCGTAGAATCTCAAGAGTACGAAATTTGTCAGACTCGCAATAACATTTTGTGATCGTCGTATGTTGTTGTAGTGCGCTAAATTTTTGAAGAATTTTGTGAGGACGATAGAGGTAGCAATGATTCGTAAGTACAAAGGTAAGTGATATTGCGATGCGCTTGGAAATTCATACACGGTGGAGAACTTTGGAGAAATGGTGCAACGATAACAACACGACAGTTGATCTGACAAGGGGTTATATGGCAAGCAGGCTAACGAACCAAGAACGGTACACACATGCCTTTAGGGGATTAGAAATACATGGGACATATGGATGAAGAGGTCCAACTACTGCGTAGACCGAGGCCATTTGCCCTTCCTTGCGAGCTCACCGTTGTAATCCTCGCCGGCCGCTTAGGCCTTGGCCACCATTTCCCTCTTTTTCTTGCGCTCCCTCTCGCGAGCCTCGCTCTCCTCGCACCTACATGCCTCGAGATGGGCCTGCGTTTCCCGCCGGATAAACTCATTGTGCTCTTCGGTGTGGTGCTCCTCCTCCCTCCTCTCGCGGTCCCTGTTGGCATCCCACTCCTCGTAGTTGAGAGTCCACTGGTCGTGTGGGTGGATCTCTAGGTTGATCCACTTGCGGTAGCCACATAGCGGATCCAGGGACTATGGGTAGACGAGAGAGGTTGTTAGTGCGTACTTTGAAAGAGAAATGGTAGGGGAACATACTGTAACCTGTCCTTACTGGCTACCGATAAAGGCTCATGTCCCAATGGCTATCGGGATAGTCGCAGGAGTAGTTCACGCAACCCCAATAACGCATACCCAAGCTGAGCCGGTGCTTGGACTTGAAGAACTTGTATCTGTCCCTACATCAACATTGGGACGGCGTCTTTCCCTCAGGTGGGTGTTGTGGCGAATGCTCGGTTGGGATGTTGTGGTAGGAGTTGCTGCTATGGGAGACGGTGTCATTGCAGGGAGGTGGCCTCCTGGCACGCTCCCTTTGTTCTTTCTGGGCCGCATACCCCCTTTGCATTTTGCGGATCTCCTCCAAGTGCTTATCCATCTGAGCGAGATTGTGTTGAAGTCTGGATGTAGGAGAACCCGACGTGGAAGGGGTAGAACTTATATGCTGAACCGGCGCTGCGTACGCGACTAAATTGTAATTTGTTTGAAGGAAATTCACGTCCACGAGGCAGCGGCTCTAAGGAGACTCGTTGGGTCATGTCGCTGCGCAAAGCTGACTCGTCGGGTCACGTCGTTGCGCAAAGCTGACTCGTTGGGTAATGAGGCATGGGAAGCAGACCCGAGGAGGAATCATGTGGTAGCGCTGCGTCATGTCTCTCTGGGAAGCAGACTCGTCGGGTCAAGTCGCTGCGGGAAGCGGCATCGTCGGGTCACGTCATCCTAAAAAGCTGACTCGTCGGGTCATGTCCTGGTTTGCAAAGAGTGGTCATGTTGTGCTTTGCAGAGAGTGGTCACTTCCTGCTTTGCAGAGCGAGGTCATGTGGTGCGCTGCCAAGCGAGGTCACATCATGTATTGCAATTACGACGAAAGATTGACACTTCACATAAAGTTAAAATTTGCAATTACGATACAATTAGTTTCACAGAACTTACAACAAGAAATGTACTTACTGAAGTACAAGTTACAACATGCTAGCAGTTATAATCTTAGTACCACTACGCACTCAAAAAGGAGCGGTGCTACACTTCACGCCGGTGTTCCTACGTGTCGGCAGGCGCCTTGCAAGTTCTCACAGTGTGGCCTTCCTGGCGGTAGCGGCCGCAACGTCTACCTGCTGCTCCAACTTTCCTTTCGTCCATATCAGGATCCAAAAATGTCATTCTGAACCCTCTGTGTATAATGCACTAGTACAGGATCATGCTAGTGCACACAATGTCAACATAAATGAATATCGATCCACACAAGACGATTAATAGTGTAAACGAGTAATTTGATTAACAAATAACCATTTTGACCTTATGGTCGAGTTTACACTTATTAAGCCACGCAGGGCTAGTAATAGAGAAATAAGTAGCGGAACAAATAACTTCAGAGGAATCCCATCAATTCGCCATAGGCAACCGACTGGGATCAAGACCCTAACGATCAGGCACCTTTGTAGAACTCCTCCTTGAAAGCAGACGATGACTCCTCCACTTCTGTTGATTGATTATAGCAAGCATGAGTACACAACCGTACTCGCAAGTCATACCACATAATGCAATTATACATGATGGCTTATTCCAAAGGAATGGCTTCTGTGGTTCTTTTGCAGAAATGCAACATTTGCAATTGAATATGAATAATAGATTAAAACGTAAAGTAAAACAAATAAACAATATTAATTTAACAATTTGATTTCAGAAAGGCACATAGCCTAAACAAGTTATTCACACAGCCATATGACTTAGATCACACAGCTCCCTTCCCAAAGATTTTATGAAAACTACCCCTCGTGTGAAATCCCCGAGCATGTCCATGACCGTGGACGTGACTATTCGAATAGATTAATTTAATACTCTGCAGAGGTTGTACACTTTACCCATACGATACAACTAGTGTAGCTAGCAATAATCATAACAAAATATTTCAGAAACTTCATCTCAAGCATTGACACTCCTAGTGTGATTTACCGCTATGCTAACCCTAATACAGTGTTGTGGCATAACACACATCGTTGGACAGGGAAGCGGTGAACTGTCCCGTGATGTGACTACTTGGTAGAACACACCTCCACCCATGCAACACAGCCTAACCTACTACCTGAGTAATCAATATGAAGAATCCATAACTTACTAAGTTAGACCCGTCCCATCAGGCATATGGTCGTACGAGAGGCTCAGTTCAATGGCGCACAAAGTTAAGTCCTTAATTGACCAAGGCAAGACTTCCAAATTTCCAACTATGATACACAGATTAATATTCCCATGCACACGGTTCCACCAAAGCACACAATACCACCTGCCTCCATCTAAATCCTTTCCCACCCTGTTGATTAAGTGCAACATATGCCATCAACGAGTAATAGCACATAATACACACAGTTTTATAGTTTTATAATCACCTAGTCAAGTTTATAATTGCAACTTGCATGAAATGATGACTCGTGGCATGGCTAAGCAGTCTAATCGTATCAACCAACCCACGTTGGTGCTATGGTAATACCAACTAAATAGTGAACCAATCTAGGGTGATAAAATATTATGACATAACAACAGACAAGGTGGATATAACAAATTGGATAGTAACTACACCCAAAAGCATTTCAATAAATACTTAAAGTAAATGCAGTAATTTGAATCAATATAGCTTTTGAAAAATGGGTTCAATATGATCAAAGGTATAACTTACCTTAAAATAGGTCTAGGTACTGATCTTATTCTTGAGGTACTCCTTCTTCTTCAAAGCTTCCTAAAGTATTGACATCTACTCGTAAATGAAGCAAATAAACAAAACAAATAAATAACATAGGCAAAAAAAACTCCAAAAATTAAATAAAAAACTTAGATAAATAGATCTTGAATTTAGATAAATTTAGAAGTTTGAATGGGCTCAATCGGAGTTCGGATGCAAAAGATATGTGCTTTGGAAGTTTGACTCTAAAGAAAACCCTAATTCTAAATTATTGGAATTTCCGAATTGTTTCTCAACAGAAAAATCGGATTAATGACGCATTGTTGACGTCATCAAAGGATTTCGGCTGAGAAAGAAAACAAGGAAAAATAAAATGAAGTGGATCCCACTAGTCATAGACATGGTCCACATGGATGGGGTTCACAGGTTTCCCGATCTGGGGTTTGGACCATGCCGCCATGCAAGCGCATGCGTGGGCGCTGACTGGACACCACACGAGCACCTGCACCGATGTGGATGCTGAGATGGCTCGCCACATGGTTGGTGACGTCAGTGTTGCCAGCGAGGGTTCTTGGACCGGCCGACAACGACGAGCTAAGGCACGACGGCGACAATGCGTGCATGCAACAGGTAGGGTTCGCTATTGCGCTCACCCTGATATGCGTTTTTGCTCTGGAGGTCAACGGAGGCGGTCGGAATCGTGACCAGAGCAGAGAACGACGAACCGGGTTTTGTCGGGATTGATCAACAGGGCATCTCGGGGTTCCGAAGAGAGGCACGAGGTAGCGGCTGCGACTGTGAAGACGATGGTGCATTCCATGGGAACAATGCGTCACTGGAGGTGGAGGAATTGAGGTTTTAGGTCTTCGGCTATTGAACCCTAATTCTCGAATTGAGGCGGCGCTGGAGCTTTAGAGGTGGAGAGGGTTGGGGTTTCTACACGAGGGTGAGGAGGCGATCCTATGGGGCCCTTTTATAGGGTGCGGGTGAGTCCAGATTGGAAAACCCCAAAACGAGTCCGAGACGCATACGAAACAAACTTGGGATAGAAGGCGATACGGAATCGAATTTGATGTGATACAGTTGCAGAAAGATAAGGAAAATGATTTGATACGGTTGCGTAAGATTTTATAGTTGGAAACACCGTTGTCAAATGGAGCTCCACCAGAACTTCAATGGCGGACGCTGGCTCGGGCGTGTGAAGACGAAGCCACGAGGAAGACGACGAAGGCACGAGCCCTACTCGTCAGCGGGTGCGGTGAACGCGTGCGTGGGGGCGGTTGGCTAGGCTGGTGAATGCGCGTTTCGGCCACTTCACGGGCCACATGCGAGAACAGGAGAACTGGGCGGAAAGGATTCGGCCCAAACTGAATTTCAAGATTTTAAATTGTTTTCTATTTTAGAAATTAACAAAAAAAAATCCAAATGGCAGAAGAAAATAGCAAATGAACTTGGAAAAATCTAGAAAATATATCCAAGCACATAGAATCCAAATAAAATAGTTTTGACAATTGTTGATATTAACTTTAATCATATTAAATTGTTTTGATCTCCAAAGTCCATGTTTAAGCTTTTGAATTAAATTCAAATAAATCAAAATGGTGAATTTTCTCCCTACTAACTATTCAAAATATTTTTAAAGCTCGAAAAACTGGGATGTTACAAACCTCCCTGCCTTAAAGGAATCTCGACCCCGAGATTCAGGCTAGCTAGGGAAAAGGCTGGGAAACTCGGCTTTCAGCTCTTCTTCACGCTCCCACGTTGCTTCTCCTTCCGAGTGGTTGCTCCACTTAACTTTGCAAAAATGAACAGTCTTGCTTCTGGTATGACGCTCTGCGACATCCAAAATCTTGACTGGCTTTTCTTTGTATGTGAGATCTTCTTTTAGCTCAATTGATTCCAACGGGGCTTGTTGTTCTAGCACACGAAGACACTTCTTCAGCTGAGAGACATGAAAGACATCATGCACTCTTGCTAATAACTGCGGCAGCTCCAACTGATAAGCTACACCTCCACGGCGATCGAAAATTTTGAACGGACCAATATATCTAGGGGCAAGCTTCCCTTTGTCATGAAACCTTTTTACACCTCTGAGTGGGATAACTCAAAGATAAACATAATCTTCTGGTTCAAAGCTGAGATCACGACAACGGTTATCAGCATAACTCCTCTGCCTGGACTGAGCTATCTTTAATCTTTCTCGGATCATAGACACTTGTTCTTCTGGTTCTTAAATAATATCTGGCCCAAAAACCAAACGTTCAGCTATTTCTGACCAATTCAAAGGGGTTCTGCAGGCACGGCCATACAAAGCTTCAAACGGTGACATTTGCAAACTGGCTTGATAATTGTTGTTGTATGAGAATTATGCATATGGCAGACTTTTGTCCCAACGTGTGGCATTAGCTAGAGAACAGGCTCTTAACATATCTTCCAAAATTTGATTAACTCTTTTAGTCTGTCCATCTGTTTGAGGATGATAAGCAGTACTGAAATTTAGGTGAGTCCCTAAGGCTTCATGCAAACTCTACAAAAAATGAGTGGTGAACTAAGATCCTTGATCTGACACTATCTTCTTAGGCACACCATGCAAACTGACAATCCTTGATATATATAGCTCTGCAAGGCGATCTCCTGAGTAAGTGGTTTTGACTGGCAAGAAATGGGCATCTTTAGTCAAACGATCAACTACTGCCCAAATAGAATCATAACCTGATTGAGTCCTGGGTAAACCGGTAATGAAATCCATTCCGATCTCTTCTCATTTCCACTCTGGAATCTTCCGAGGTTGCAACAAACCTGCTGGTCTTTGATGTTCTGCTTTTACATTCTGACATTTGTCGCACAAGGCAACGAACTCTGCGACTTTCTCGCTTCAAATTTGGCCACCAAAATTTATTCTTAACATCCTGGTACGTCTTAGTACTACCCGGGTGAATCGAATACTTTGAGTCATAGGCTTCCTTCAAAATTAGCTGTCTCAAACTATCAACATCTGGTACGCAAATACGTCCATTGATCCACAATATACCTTGATCATCTTTGGTGAAGTCTTTGAATTTTCCTTCTGCCATTTTGAGCTTGATGTCTGAAAATACAGGATCCTTTGGTTGGGCTTCATGAATCTGCTTCTCTAAAGTGGACTGCACTTCTAGATTGGTCACAGATCCTCCAGTTACAACTTCTAGCTTCAGCTTCTGAAATTCCTCTTGAAGTTCTGAACAAACCTCTTTCACTTCCACAGCATTGCAGTAGCTCTTACGGCTTAAAGCATCTGCAACTACGTTGGCCTTATCGAGATGGTAATGAATTCAAAGATTATAATCATTTATTAACTCCAACCATCTCCTCTGTCTCATATTCAAGCCAGACTAGGTGAAAATATACTTCAGACTCTTATGATCTGTATATACTTCACAGCGATTACCGATGAGGTAATGATGCCAAATCTTTAAAGCATGCACTATGGCAGCTAGTTCCAAATCATGGGTAGGATAATTCTCTTCATGAGGCCTTAATTGCCTTGGTGCATTAGCGACGGTTCTTTCTTCTTGCATCAGAACACATCCTAATCCTTGGCGCGAAGCATCACAATAGATATCAAAATTTTTGCGAATATCTGGTAGGATTAGCACTGGTGCTGAAGTCAAATGCTTCTTCAATTCTTGAAAATTTTCTTGACAAGCTGGGGTCCAAGTGAACTTTTTCTCTTTCTTCAACAATTGCGTAAGAGGCTTAGAAATCGTTGAGAATCCTTCGATGAAACGGCGATAGTATCCTGCCATTCCCAAGAAACTGTGAATTTGAGTAACAGTCTTGGGCTATTCCCAATGCAATACTGCTTTAACTTTACCGGGGTCAACTGCTACTTCCTCAGCTGTCATCACATGACCAAGGAAATCAACTTCCTTTTTTCAGAAATCACACTTGCTAAATTTAGCATACAACTGATGCTCTCTAAGTTTATCTAGGATTAACCTCAAATGCTCAGCATGTTCTTCTTCTGACTTGGAGTAAACAAAAATATCATCAATGAACACAGCTACAAACTTATCCAAATATCCCATGAATACTTTATTCATCATATTCATGAAATAGGCAGGGGCATTAGTCAAACCAAAGGACATGACTAAGAACTCATAATGTCCGTACTGCGTTGAGAAAGCGGTCTTCGGTATATCCTTAGGACAAATCTTCAACTGATGGTAACTTTATCGCAGATCGATCTTTGAGAACATTTCGGCTCCTTTCATCTGATCAAACAAATCATTGATCTGAGGCAATGGGTACTTGTTCTTGATGGTGACTTCGTTGAGAGATCGATAATCGATGCACATTCTCATACTTCCATCTTTGTTTCTAACAAACAAAATCGGTGCTCCCTATGGCGACGAACTAGGTCTCACAAAACCTTTCTCCAGAAGTTCTTCTATTTGCTTCTTTATTTCTACTAACTCATCGGCTAGCATCCGATAGGGTCTCTTCGAGATCGGTGTTGTTCCTGGCAGTAGATCGATGACAAACTCGATGTCACGGTCTGGTGGCATTCTTAGTAACTCTTTCGGAAATACATTTGGATATTCTCTGACAATAGGCACATCTTCTAAAGCAACTGTCTTCAGGCTATTGACTAATAGATGTCCATCACGCACTGAGGTAGCTAGAAACTCTACCTTGTTTCCCTTGGTATCCTCGATTATTCTGACTCTTGACCACAATCTAGTCTGACTTTACGCTTTATTAACCATTCCATGCCAAGAATGACATCTAAGGTCTGGGTGTCTAGAATGATAAGGTTGGCTAGAAACTCAACCCCAGCTATGAGTAACTTAGATCCTAAACATCCCACTTTAGAACTTAACTCTACTCTAGGCGACTGGACTAACAAAGTGTGCTTAAGGTGCATAACTTCCAAGTTATTCTTAATTGCAAAAACTCTAGGAACAAACGAATGCGAAGCTCCAGAATCAAACAAAAGCTGATCAGTAATCGAGTTTACGAAACTTACCCGTCTGACGTCCGGTGCTTCCTGAGCTCCTTCCAGAGTGACATGGTTGACACGAATTCTGACCATAGATTGCGGTGCTCCTCCAGGTTGACCAGTGGTTTGAGAAACTCCTTGATTGGTGTTCTATGCTGGTGTCTTGGTGGGTGTAGCTCTAAGGTTGAAGCATACATGAGTGATTATTCCTTTCTGAGGACACTAGTTGGCGAAGTGCCCTGGCTGATGGCAAGAATAACAAACTCTTTGCACATTCTACTGATTATTTTCTGGATTGGGGTTGGCTGGTGCAGGATTGTGAAAGTTCTGTGCAACTGGACGAGGTGCTGACGTTGGTGCAGGTGTCCTAGAAGAGTTCTGTGGCGGAAAATGATTAAACTATTGCGGAACCATTCTTGCTCTCTGTTGTGACTGGTGACTTCCATGCTGAGCCATCTTGCGTTTGCGATTGTCTTCAGTTCTTTGCGTTTGTCTTCAAGAACCAACGTCTTGTTAACCAATTCTTGGAAATCTGGAAAGGTATGGGCAAGTAGATTGACTTGCAGTCCAGTGTTCAATCCGTTCAAGAAGCGACTCTGGCGAGCTTTATCGGTGGCGACATCCTCTGTAGCATAGCGAGCTAGCTGAGAAAACCCATCATTCTTTAGATCGATTATCCCTTCCGGCACATGGTACTAACGGAAGGTTGTGGAAAACTCTTCCCAAGTAATATTCTGCGGCATCTCATGCGCTGCAGAAAAGTTCTCCCACCATTCAGCTGTTGGGGCACGGGTAGGCTACGATAGCAACAAATCAAAATTTTCTACCATGTAAACCAGGAAGCCAAGTAAGTAGATGATCACAGATCGTTACCACGAGCCAGCAGCGGCGGAAGAAGAGTTAAAGTGCTTTGGTCCAGCGTGGGCGTGTCGATGTAGTGGTCGTAGTCGATCGTCCAGCGTCGAGCACTTCGGTGCGATGGTCGTGGTCGATCGTCTCCTCCAGCGACCTCTGCAGTTCCTTAAGAAGATCGCGAATCGTCCTCAAGCGCAACAACAACTGCAGTAACCCCTCTACGGTATCCACACGTCCAGGGAAGGAATAACTATGCGCCGGTGTGCTAGCACCAAGTCGTACGGCATAGCTCTCAAGAAGATGGTGGCTAGGGTTTTGGTGGAACAACTCAACTCATGACTTTCGTGTGTCTCGTCTGTTATGTTCACCCCTCTTTTCCCAACAGCCTCATGCATCTCCTTATATAGTGCTCATGACGGATCCTATCTGAACACGTTTGACAAATCGTATCCGTACTGGTTTGTTCCAACCCGTTAAGTGTGTGACCCTGTAGGTTCATGCGTAATCGGTTGTGATTCGAAAACACTTTCCGACCACGAGGCATTAGTGGTTCCTAGCAGGACATAACGATCCCGAATACAGACAAATTATATCAGACGAACCTTAATGCAATATGATCTACGACCAGGTCCTCATCACTTACGACCAGGTTGTCGGACCCAAGATTAACACTCCTAAATCCTCTGTGCATTTCTGAACTAGTCCCATGATCAGTAGCTAGTTCACACAGTAAACAGATATGGTAACATCCATAAATCGCACAATATTATTAATAATCAACAGAGTTTATTACAAAAGAGACTTATAAGCCAACAATAAAGAACATAGCGGAAGACGAAGAAGTAGTGGAGTCCAGCTGATCTGCCACAGGCAATCGATTGGGGTAGCAGCCTAGTCGTCCAGATCCACACCAGTAGCGAAGTCCTTTTCCTCTGAAATTTGTTTGCATAAAGCAAGTATGAGTACAACTACCGTGCTCGCAAGTTACACCCGTCAAGTAACAGATTGAATGCATGCATATAAGGGTATCTCAAAGGAAGGCTTATTGGTTGAATTTGTGTAAAGCAATATTTTCTTTAAATACTTGTATTAAGTTCCAAAGCAGTTAGTTTATAACTAAAATTCATTTTATAAATTCTCAACTTTTATAGTCAGATAACATTCACACAAGAATGGTGAAGGATACCCTCCTATCACATGGCTTCCCGCCCAATTCCCATTTGGATAGAAATCATTTGACAAATCATTTTGAAATCAAAACCAAAGTCTAACTTTGAGTGGCTTTGCTAAGTATGTCCATGACCATGGACACGGCTATTCGAATAGTTCTTAACACTCTGCAGAGGTTGTACAGCTTTACCCACATGACACGAATTCTCTAGTTTGTCCGGCATATATCTATGCCACCGTGCACTACCTTAGGTAAGCAGTCTAGAGCACGTGCCAAGGCCTTTACAATGCGCTATTCCACCGTAGTCCCCCCTCACTAAGGTTTCGCCCCCTTTGGATTGACCATCCGCCGGGTTCATAGCCCCCTCTTGCGCTAGGTGGGACTAACGTAGGTCATAACATGACTTCCACCGCATCTGAAGGGAATGACCATGGTGGAACATTGCAAATTAGTTGGCCAGGTCCCCTCCCCATACTCAAGACATGTGGTAGTACGATGTGGCTTAGCAAAAGCAGCTCTCAGGCCGGTCCTTAACTGACTTGGGCGTCTTCCAATAAAAACCCTAGGCCTCAACCCCGACCAGGTCAAGTACAAACCAATTTTTCCTTTTTATTTTCAAAATCATTTGCAAAAATCTTCCATGACAAACCAATGCAGTAGATTTTTAAACAACATTTGATTTTTGGCTGAAAGTTCCCAAATCGAATAATTTTGGATCTAAGCATGGTTAAGCATAATTTTTCTCAAAATGATCCCAGTTCATACTATCGTATCAACTAGGTTTTTATCTAGGGTGACAAGGTATTTCTGTTCAATGTCAAAATTTGGATGTACAAAGGAGTTAGGAATAACTATACATTTAAATCAAGGATTTAAATTACTGAATATAAATAAGCATACAGTAATAATTTAAAATAGAATTTAAATAGTTTGAAATAATAGGTTCAAATATGATCAAAGGTATAACTTGCCTTGCTTGATTAATCGATGTTCTCAAACGGTGTTGAAATCGACTCTCAAGTAAATTAAAATCTATCTGTGAAAATAAGCCAAATTCAAACAAAATTCAAATAAACATTCAAATGAACTCCAAATTAAATAATTTTAATTTAGATAGCTAGATCTTGAATTTATATGAATTTAGAAATTTGAATCGATGAAATCGGAGTTCGTATGAAAGAGAACGAACCCCGGGAAGTTTACAAATCACATGAAATGATGAATAATTGGAATTTCAGAATTTGGAATTTTTTTTGTGAAGGAAAACCGGAATTATGATGTCAGCGTTGATTTTTATTGACAAGTGGGCCCGGTCTTGACACGTAGGCACTGATCTGGACAGAGGGCGCTGAGGTGGCGCTGAGTTGGTGCCACATGGTGCCACCTGGCTACCACGCCAGCGACCGGAGGAGCGGCGCTTGGGGCCCTAGGCTCACCGGCGAACGGCAGCGAGTTGGCCTTCGGCGAGGGTACTGGGAGAAAGAGGAGGCAACGAGGAGTCTGGGGCTCACCACAGCGACAAGAGGATGCGAGAGGAATGCCGGCGGCGAGGGTGGCGGCGGTGGTGCGGTTCGGTGGTGTGGCGGCGCGGCGCTTCGGTGGCTCTCCGGTGATGGCGAGATGCACACCGGGTGGACTGCGGCACGGCAAAGCTGGCGGTGGTGACGAGGGTGGTGGAGCTCCTTTGACGGTGGCGCTAGAGGCGGCGGAGGCGCACGGTGGCCGGCGGCGAAGATTGCAAAATCTGACCAAAACGAGAGGGGAGAGGAGAGGTGAGTGAGGGGAATCGAATGAGGAGGGAGAGGCGCACTGTAATAACCCAAATTTCAATTAGAGATAATATTATCGGTAAGAGAGAAACTTGTTCGGGAGAGGGAATTTTATTCAATTTCGATTGTAACAAAGTTTAGAGATGGAATTAGTTCAAAATTCAGAATTTTAGGAGAGAAATGGGCCATCAACCCATATTCGAGAGGAGAGGAGCTGGCCATAGCGGCCCAAGGCCCATGAGTGGGCTGGCAGCCCATTAGAAGGCAAGGGAGGGGAGGGGACCAAACCCTACCCACTATTTGCTACAGTAGCCGCCATGCTACAGTAGCATCATTCTACAGTACTCCGCCTCCTGCTGCTCCTCCGCTCCCCGGCGCCATCCTTCCTACTGCCGGCCATCGGGAAGAAGAGAGGAGAAGGGAAAGGAAGGAGAAGGAAAGGAGAGTTTCTTCAGGGAGATTGTTCAGCATCTTCCTAGGGTTCTTCAAGGGTAATGAGGTGCTTTCCCCGCTGTTTGATGATGATTAGATGTGAAATTAGATTAGTTGATTGGATCGATTTGCTGTTGTTAGAAATTCAATTCTGTCCAGTACATTGCGTGGCCGATTTCGGGTTCTTAGAAACCGAATTTGAGATGTCCACCTCCTAGAGATATTTATATTATGTTCTTAGCTTTCCGTGGCCGCCAAGAACATGAAATTCCGACGTACGGATCAAAAGTTATGACAGTTTCATTCCGACTGTCCATAATTCTGACGTGATTAATCTGTCAAGTTGTCTCCTAAATTATGAGTTTGTTAACAGCAGATTCAGGGTTTTCACCCAACTAGGTTATTGTAGACATTTTTATAACCTTTCCAGAATGATAAAGAACTCCCTAATCGGAGTTGTAGATCAAAAGTTGTGACCAGTTCATACTGCTGTCCGCTTCATCTGGACAGAAGCTGTCATTCAAGTTCATTTGCCTGCTATCATTTGATTTTGGCCGATTTGGGTCGTCTCGCCAACTAGAATGTTGTAGATATGTTTGTTAAGTTTCGTTAGGAACTAGGCTCACCTCGTTCTGAGTCCCAGGTCAATAGTTATGGTTATTTCCGTTCTGCTGTCCAGATTCGATTAGATGGTTATGTTGCCTGTTTTTCAGAATAGGGCTTATGGCAATTTCTTGGGTGTTTGGGAAGGTGTTGTAGAACGATACTGGTATTGTAATGTACCTTGTTGTATTTATTTTGAGTACTTACTTGTGTAGGCAGAGAGGCTTCGGGTTTAGGGGCATCTTCTTTGCCTACTACCGCAACGCATCGCGAAAGGCAAGTACTTTGATATTCTTATGATTTGTGAACGCTGAATGCTTGATGTTCATATTGTGTTTTTTTTGTGATCCATGAGAATATTCAAAGTTTATGTTCCTTTCTTATGTGTTATTTCTATGTTCGGATATGATGTCTTTCATAATTCATAATTCAATACAAGCATACATTTTCATGTTCCTTCCACTGGAGTGGATTATGAAGACCCATCAATTCCAGTATGGGCACGTAAGACCCACCATTCCAATGTGGGCAGATTTTTCATCCACGGGAGTGGATTTCAAAGACCCATCAATTCCAGTATGGGCACGTAAGACCCACCATTCCAATGTGGGCAGATTTGGACACCCGTATGAAACGTTCTTCATACGGGATTTGGGTCCCCGTATTTTGTTAAATGCGGGCTTAAGTGAACACCGACGGGTGTGTCACTAGCTATACTGGTATAAGCGTGTGTGCAGTCTATTCTTTTCATTAAATCCATTCATTCCATTCATCCATATATTCATTCGGTGTATGTTCGCATTCTTTAATGATGAGGTCTTGTTCGTATTTGTGGTATGTTCATTTATTCACTGTACTTGCTGAGTCACGGACTCATTCTTGCTTTGTTTGTTTATTTTAGGTGATCATTGATGCTGGCTCTATCGGGAGGGAGTAGACACGCACTAATCATGCAATTCACCATATTCAAGTTCAACAATATGATTTAGTTTCTATCTTTCATTCGTTAATTAATGAACTGTAATAAATAAATTTAAATGGTGAAGGAAGGATACCTTCTCCATGTTTTAGATGTTTTATTTATGCCTTTATATGATATCTTATTCGAGTTCTTCCGCAATGTGGTTGTATGTTAGTGTATTTAGGTGACATCTTGGCTTCCAAATAGCGAGGTGTTCTGAGTTGGTATCGAGCGGGCTTTAGGTCCGTGGTAATTAAGTTATAAAAATGACACTGCGTAGGCATGATGGGTGGGGTTGGGAAATCCATTGTTTCCGCATTTCTATTGGTATGTTTCATTTGTTGAGCAATTGTTGAATTGCTTCTGAACTATCTTTCTTGTTGTTAATCTATGATATTATGTGATATCTTATATCTATGAATTTATTCTATGAATGTCATGAGATGATCCTATATATTCATAACCGACTACATTGGTTATGCGTGTTGATAATGGATGTTAAGAAGTTGAGGGCGTGGTTGTTTCTCTGGGATTCACCAAAGTTACACCATTGTTCGTGGTTTGTGGTTAGGGGAGTGGTAACCCTGAGTACCATAGTTTCAGGCATTGAGCGTGAGTTGCTTTAGAAAGTTGTTCTCTTCCTTGATTTCTAAATTTGGCAAATTCATGTCTAGTGATGGTTGATGAATTTCTCTTTGGTTCGTGGTTCATTGTAGTTGATGGTTTCATTAAGTCTCTAATTGTTCTCTGAAATATTTATTGTTTTCATCTGTTGAGTTGCTTTCACTACTTGTAATCATTGTTAATTGTCGAGATTGATATTTCTATGATTGTTCCTTCTTTCTTATTGGAAAAGAATGATTCATTTGTTCGTTTGATATTTTGGTTAAAGAAAGTTTTCTGTTGCAAGTTCGTTAACATGAGAAAGCATTGGTTCTATGTATTTCTTTTGGATTATTCCGGCGTTGAAGTTAGTGCATCTCTTTTACGAAGGAAAGTGTTAAAATCCTTTTGTGAAGTCTTGTTGTGGGTAAGTCGATATTGTAATCAAATAAAATAGTTGTGTATGGGTTTCAATTGGCCCTTTTTTTTTTTTCGAACAATTATTGTCTTTTCGATTTGTGGAACTCTCTTTACTACTTATAAATGTTGTTATTAAAGATTGTTCTTTTTCATAAGAGTCCTACCCTTCTTGATGATAGAGGCGACCTTGTTATCTGTTTGGTATTTTTGATAAAGGAGTTAACTTTTACAAAGTTCATTGAATAAAGTTTTGATTCTATTTATTTGTTTTGGGGTAGTTGGAGTGTTGAAGTTCAGAACCTTTTCTTTACGAAGGAAAGTATTAAAAATCTTTTCTAATGGTTGTAATGCTAAATGATAAGTTGTAAGAATACAAGGTAATTGATCATGTATAGGATTCCAAGTTGGGTCAATGGCATGTTGCATAGTTAATCTTAACTAATGTCCTTGGTAGCATAGTTGGGTAATTTCTTGATGATCTTTCATAAATGCTAGAATTACCTATTCCTGACGTGGTAAAACTGTTGAAACCTGATTAAAGGTCTAGATAGTTCGTTGGTGAATCGAGTAGCACCATATCTTCTTACATGATTAATGCAATTGTCAATTGATAATGAGAGTTGTTGTTGGTGTGGCGTAATACCGACAGCTGGGTGGACGAATTTCATAAGTGGCCTTGATATCGTACCTTACAAGATTGCTATTGCATAGTATGATCTTGTTAAAATAAAATTATTTCAACCTTGTGGCTTGTGCTTCTTTTGAAAAGCTTTAGGATGGTATAATAAAGTTTGATGATTCTTGGTACTACTGTATGTTACTGATGTTATTAAAATTGACATTAATGTGAGATTGATATTAATTCTTCCAGAGATAAAGTGATTTGATCGCCATTGGTGATATCGCTCAAAAGAGAACATTTCAAGTTTTGCTTTAGTGGCCTTTTAGAGCTGATGAATTATGTGTTATCTGAGATTAGTTCAAACAAAACGATGTATTTGCATGTTCTGTTGGTTCTTAAGTGGTTCTTGAGATTTGAGCTTTAAGGCTCCTTAGTTGAGTTGGCAAAGTGATGTTTCAATCAAAGAAGAATATTTCTTGTGTTAAAGGCAAAAGTGTAGTAGAAGTATTTGAGATTTCTGTTGAGTTATGTAACTTCTGATCTATTTGAAGTGTGCCTAAACTTTACGCTTTTGCCATTAGAGCTTCTCGATTTTTTTTAGTGCAACACTTTCTTCTCAAGAGAGGTTTGATGTTTTCTTCATGCGGGACTTGTGCCCTCAATTGTGGACTTCCTTTATGATTTCCGAGTTCATTGCTTAATTGACTATTTTCCCTTGGTCTTATGCTTAATGCGAGTGGCAAATGTTTTCTTTGCGCTGGGAATCGTTTTCAATTGTCTTTTCTTTTGAGAAATGAATTATGGATTTGTTCTATAAAACCCTTTAGAGTGTTTAGTGGCACTGGTTGGTGGTGATCAAGCGAGAGACTTTGTGAGACTTTGAAAGTCAAGTTGTTTGAAACGCAATAAGTGATAAGTTTATTTCTTGGAGTAACCCTTGGCGAGGTTTGACTTAAACAAAAGTTTTGTCCTTAGGGCCAACTAATGGCATTATTGCAATTGATAGAACCTATAGTGGTTGTGGTTCAAGATCTTTCGTTCATGTTAAGTGGAACCTTAGAAATTGTTTACAAGTATGGGAAATATTGGTCAGTTCATGAGAGTACCATGATGGGGTACCTTATACGGTTGTGTATAAGAATTGTGTTGGTGTAGTTTAATGAGGATAGAATTGTGAGAACTCTAGTCGTTACGACAATTTTGGAGATGGTAGGAAGTGTTGAGTTAATGTCAGGTATGACTTGATTTCAATGAGTAACTTTCTTGAAGTTAGAATCTTTCAAAGGGAATGTGTGGCTTCAAAGTAAAACCGAATAGTGGTACGACCAAGTAGAACCTATGGTATGGTGTAATTCCAGAACCTTAGTTCATGTTAAAATATTGGGGATTATCAAAGGTATGGAAACCTTGATCAATTTTAATGAGTAACGCAATTGGAAAGTATTGCGAGTTTAGGTGGGTGATTTCTGATGATGTCAATGAGTGAGTATGTTAGAATTGTGGGCATGTTCAATATGATGATTTCTCTATCTGTTATAAGATAAGTTCGTTGCAAAGGTTTTGGTGGTTAAAATTGGGCTTTACATTTTTATGCTAGACCTTTGGTCGCCCAATGATAGTGTGTAGAGAAAATAGATTAATGGCATTTCTAGAGCAAAGGAATGAGCATTGATAGAACTCTTCGATGTAGTACATGAGTGTGTCTTGAGGATTCTAAAGTGTTATTCTTGAAAGTTGGAGGTGATGGGATTGCGTGGGTTTTTTTTTTGAGGTGCTTTGGTGCTTTCTAACAAATTAATTTAAATCGATTGAAGGAGTTGTCTAGACTATTCAATGGAATCAATAGAGTCTCTCATAAAGGTATAGATGATGTATTTCGGTTTAAGCATAATTTGAGGATGTTAAATTAAGAGGTTTGAGCTTTGTGTGGTATGTGATGAATTCAATTCTAAGGTTTGAGAGAGACTTTATTCCTAAAAGAGAGACCGAGAAAAGGATGTTTCTCGGGTGGTGAAGCATTTTCTTGTTTCTTGTTTGAGTTTTGTGTTGTTGATTGGTGTCTTCCGCACTTTGAGTTGGCGCTTTGTTAGCATGTTTGATTCTCTCCAATTCGCACAAACCAAAAAATGTTTGGTTTGGGTATTCGAGTGATTTCTCCTTTGGCTTTCGTGGTATTCAATCGTGAACCGCCTATTTAGAAAGTGGAATTGCTTTTGTGATGAGTTGTCGACTTTGGATTTGACCTTTTTGTGGAGAGTTAGCATTGCGTGGATGCGATGAGAACTCTTTAATTTCAATTGGATTCTCTTTGTAAAATAATTTGTTTAAGAACGAGTTACATTGTGCATTCTTGTTTAAAGGAGGTGCTCCTTGTTAGATGAAGGATTCAATTTTGAGCATTTTGTGTGCTTTCGCGTGGAAGGAAGTTGGCCCAAGTACATTCATTCGTTTCGACGCTTGCGAAATTAGGAAGTTGGCATATCACTTTGACCGTCTCGGGTCCATTCGCGAAGTACGCAACGTTTGGTGTGTTCTGGTGTTAATTGAGTAACTGAGCAATTGAAAGCGTGGGATTTCGTTAAAGATGTTGACCATCGAGTATGGTCTTACCTTCGATTCTCTTCTGATGATTGTACCTGAAATTGCCTGGTTGAGTGTTAGGACAGACATTGTTTTACATCCTTGCGTTGTGGTCTCATCAGTTTGAGAGAGAGACCACTTGGAAGATGGTGTTTCGTATGCGCGAACAATATCCGGATTTATTCGCAACGGGTGCGTGTTTGTCATCGTTTAATTCTAGTCGTAGTTTTCTTTCGAGAAGGCTGGCGAGTAGATTCGGGGTCGAATCCTGTTAAGGGGGGTAGAATGTAATACCCCAAATTTCAATTAGAGATAATATTATCGGTAAGTGAGAAACTTGTTCGGGAGAGGGAATTTTATTCAATTTCGATTGTAACAAAGTTTAGAGATGGAATTAGTTCAAAATTCAGAATTTTAGGAGAGAAATGGGCCATCAACCCATATTCGAGAGGAGAGGAGCTGGCCATAGCGGCCCAAGGCCCATGAGTGGGCTGGCAGCCCATTAGAAGGCAAGGGAGGGGAGGGGACCAAACCCTACCCACTATTTGCTACAGTAGCCACCGTGCTACAGTAGCGTCGTTCTACAGTACTCCGCCTCCTGCTGCTCCTCCGCTCCCCGGCGCCATCCTTCCTGCTGCCAGCCATCGGGAAGAAGAGAGGAGAAGGGAAAGGAAGGAGAAGGAAAGGAGAGTTTCTTCGGGGAGATTGTTCAGCATCGTCCTAGGGTTCTTCAAGGGTAATGAGGTGCTTTCCCCGCTGTTTGATGATGATTAGATGTGAAATTAGATTAGTTGATTGGATCGATTTGCTGTTGTTTGAAATTCAATTCTGTCCAGTACATTGCATGGCCGATTTTGGATTCTTAGAGGCCGAATTTGAGATGTCCACCTCCTAGAGATATTTAGATTCTGTTATTAGCTTTCCGTGGCCGCCAAGAACATGAAATTCCGACGTACGGATCAAAAGTTATGATAGTTTCATTCCGACTGTCCATAATTCTGACGTGATTAATCTGTCAAGTTGTCTCCTAAATTATGAGTTTGTTAAAAGCAGATTCAGGGTTTTCACCCAACTAGGTTATTGTAGAAATTTTTATAACCTTTCCAGAATGATAAAGAACTCCCTAATCGGAGTTGTAGATCAAAAGTTGTGACCAGTTCTTTACTGCTGTCCGCTTCATCTGGACAGAAGCTGTCATTCAAGTTCATCTGCCTGCTATCATTTGATTTTGGCCGATTTGGGTCGTCTCGCCAACTAGAATGTTGTAGATATGTTTGTTAAGTTTCGTTAGGAATTAGACTCACCTAGTTCTATGTCCCAGGTCAATAGTTATGGTTATTTCCGTTCTGCTGTCCAGATTCGATTAGATGGTTATGTTGCCTGTTTTTTAGAATAGGGCTTATGGCAATTTCTTGGGTGTTTGGGAAGGTGTTGTAGAACGATACTGGTATTGTAATGTACCATGTTGTATTTATTTTGAGTACTTACTTGTGTAGGCGGAGAGGCTTCGGGTTTAGGGGCATCTTCTTTGCCTACTACCGCAACGCATCGCGAAAGGCAAGTACTTTGATATTCTTATGATTTGTGAACGCTGAATGCTTGATGTTCATATTGTGTTTTTTTTGTGATCCATGAGAATATTCAAAGTTTATGTTCCTTTCTTATGTGTTATTTCTATGTTCGGATATGATGTCTTTCATAATTCATAATTCAATACAAGCATACATTTTTATGTTCCTTCCACGGGAGTGGATTATGAAGACCCATCAATTCCAAAGATGGGCACGTAAGACCCACCATTCCAATGTGGGCAGATTTTTCATCCACGGAGTGGATTTCAAAGACCCATCGGCCCAAAGATGGGCACGTAAGACCCACCATTCCACTTGTGGGCAGATTTGGACACCAGATGAAACGTTCTTCATACGGGATTTGGGTCCCCAGATTTTATTAAATGCGGGCTTAAGTGAACACCGACGGGTGTGTCACTAGCTATACCGTATAAGCGTGTGTGCGTCCATTCTTTTCATTAAATCCATTCATTCCATTCATCCATATATTCATTAGATTGTATGTTCGCATTCTTTAATGATGAGGTCTTGTTCAGATTTGTGGTATGTTCATTTATTCATCAGTACTTGCCGAGTCACGGACTCATTCTTGCTTTGTTTGTTTATTTTAGGTGATCATTGATGCTAGCTCTATCGGGAGGGAGTAGACACGCACTAATCATTCAATTCACCATATTCAAGTTCAACAATATGATTTAGTTTCTATCTTTCATTCGTTAATTAATGAACTGTAATAAATAAATTTAAATGGTGAAGGAAGGATACCTTCTCCATGTTTTAGATGTTTTATTTATGCCTTTATATGATATCTTATTCGAGTTCTTCCGCAATGTGGTTGTATGTTAGTGTATTTAGGTGACATCTTGGCTTCCAAATAGCCAGGGTGTTACACGCACCTCGTGCTCCCTTTTATAGGGGCCAGGGAGGGGTGAGGGAGGAGATCGTCATGAGTGAAGAAAGAAGCTGCTACCAAGTCGCGTGAAATGACCACGCGATTGATGGGGAAACGGAAGGGAATGAAGGCGGTGGAGTAAAGGCACTTGAATGCCCTTGATGGCACTTGAAAACGGGGTTGGAAACACAGCTTTGAGGGAGCTCGAATGGGCGGCCATGGCGGCAGCTTGGTGCGTTTGCGCGGAGAAGAAAGGGGCGAGGAAGAAGAACGCCATGCCCCTTGGCAATGAGTGAGAGGAGAGGGAGGCTGACGGTGGGATTTAGATCGAAGCGGTTAGCGCTGCAGGTTTGGTGAGCTGGCCCTGGTGGAGATGGGCCACATGGGTGTGGAAGAAATGGGCCGAACGGAAGTTTCGGCCCAAAGAGGTCCTTGGATTTTTGATGACTTTCCAATTTAAATAAGCCGATAAAATTAAAAGGGTTTTAGAAAATAGAAAATAAAATCCAAAAATTCTAGAAAAATTCACAGATTCCTAGAGTTATTTGGGACTTAATAAAATTATTTCCAACTTAAAGTTGGCTTTTAATTTTGCAAATAAATTATTTTGGCTTTAAAATAATTAGGGAAAAGCTTTTAAAATTCCAGAAATTAATTTATTTTTTGTTTTTCAACTTTAACTCAAATAAAACTTCAAAAACTTTAAGAAATTTTACTTTTGACTTTTAAAACTTCAGAAATTCAAATAAATCCATAAAACTCTTTCAAATTCAAGAATTCCAACAAAATAATAACTTTATTTATTTTTATTTTGGTAACAACACTTTGGTATGTTACAGAGGTCCAATCTCTATACGACTAGTTCGTAACTCATTACGACCAGGTTACGACCACTTTGTGATTACATTCGACTAGTCTACGACTAGCTCATATCTCCATACGACCAGTCCATAATTGATCGAACTAAGCGAACTGCTCATGTATTCTCCCTTTGCCTCACGATGTCTGGTTGAACTCCAGGTGAGATGTTGTGTCATCCATGGACTGGTCAATACTTTCTCGATCGAGTGTCGGATAACTTCACGTGCTTGAACACTTCGACCACTAGTGGCATGGCCATGCACTTTCTTTATCCGACCACAACGAGGGGCCCAGAGACATCTCTCCTGTTATGTTAGGAGGGGCAAATCCCATATCCGACCAGTCACATTCCTCCGCATGTTTCATAGCATACCCAAAAGATACGTTTATAACTACCTAGTTACGAGTAGCGATTGGCAACCCCTAAGAGTGCTATTACACATGTAGGAAACTATGCTAATCTTAGGTCTAAGGATTATACATCATCAATGCTTGAGACCAACTAACGACACATAGAATCATAACAATCTCAATAGTGTCTCAAGGTGGGTCAATCCAACCCCATGTTCTTTAACATGTGTTCACATTATTTATTCGATATCTCTATACCCATGACCGGTGAAATATGGTCATCAATTAATACAATGTGCTGGTCGATAGAGTCAATAGTGTTCTGACCATTGACATCCGGCCAGGAATTCATTTAGAACAACATCATATAAGTTAAGAGTTTCACCAACAAATCACATACTTGTTAATCTTCATAACCAATGATTCATTCAAGGAACATGATAACATATTATCCAATATTATGAACATAATGAAATATAATCATCTCTATGATTGCCTCTAGGGCATATTTCCAACATCGGTAGCGATGCCTTCCATCTGGTGAGTGGTGTACAGGACCATCTCATGGTCGTTGCATTGAGTGATCAGCAGCTTCCTCTCAACGACACGAAGCCAATCATTAGTCTCAACTGGTGAGACATGTCCAAAAAAGGTTGGCGGATGAGTTCTCATGAATTCAGCAAGTTTGGATGGTCCATGGTGACCATGAGCGACTGAGGCTCTGTTCTGATGGTTGTTGTTGCTGTTCTGATTGCTCATATTCTAGATTTGATTCATCATGGTGTACACCATCTGTGTCTGGGCTGCCATGAAAGCTCCAAAATTTTGTAGATCGATTGGGGGTGCTTGTGGCGGTACTGCTCCTGTGGGGGTCTGTTCATTTTCTTCTGATCCCTGAGTTCCGGATCCACTTGTAGCAGCATGATGAGTCTGAACCATTTGGTGAAGCTCCATGGATTAGATAAGGTAGCAAGCACAAGATGAGTTAAGAACTAATCGAGGGGGCAGGTTAAACCCAACAAACACAGCTTCAAGAAAACCAACTGAAATACTTTTATTCATAGGGTCTTAGCATGGCTGCAACAAATGCCTTAGGGCTTTTGCAGCTCGTACTCGCACACAAGAAAATAAGACGAACCTAATAACACAATCTACCGCCTAAAGGGTGACTCTCCTAATCTTAAACTAGCTAAGCCTGACTGAACTTAAACTTTAGCAAACTTAGTCGCTAAGGTAGCCTCCACAACCACGGTGGCGCTCCCGCCTGCTGTAGACCTGAAAGTGAACTTGCATCCTCGCAAACTGATCTTGATGCCCCGGGACTGGTGCAGCAGGAATAGGCGTCCCTAGTGTAGGCACAGCTAACTCCTCTAGCTCTGCGGGCTCTGCTGGCTCGTTAGCTTCTTCTGGCTCTGCGGGCTCTGCTGGCTCCTCAGCTTCTTTTGGGTCTTCCTTTGGTTCTTCTGGTTCTTCCAGTTCTTCCGGATCTTCCTCTTCAGGGTCTTCCTTATGCTCGTGCTGGCCGTAGAGAGCTTCTTCTAGCACAGTGATCTTTTCTTCGGCCCTCTACAAGGTCTCGTGGACGCACTCCAGCTCGGTGGTGACCAACTCCAGAGACTCCTCCTAAGCAGCGGCGAACTGAGCAAGGTGCACCACTGTAGCATTGCCTTCTCCATCCGTAGATGGGTAACGTGCTGGTAGATCCACGGCTGCAGCTCTGCGATGGTAGCGGAGGACGGTATCCTGTAGCTCATGCGCGTAGATGTTGCAGATCCTGAGGGTGGCATGGTGTGATGACTCTTGGACTCCTTCCGTGAAGTTGATCCTTCTGACAGAGATGTTCAAAGGTTGGCTTGCTTTGATGTCCCTCCTGGCGTAGATAGTTGAACGGCATATCACTCCACAGTCTCGACCGTTTACCACCCAATGGCTGCCACGCTACATTGGACGATCGAAGCCTCCAAGCACTTGCAATAGCTTCCAAAGCTCAGTGGCAAGTCCTCCCTTGCCCTCTCCATAGTTCTGAAGATGAGGCATCTGTCAAGACAGACAAGAGGGTAAGAACCAAATTAAAACAGCTGGGAGAGGAAAAGATTCTAGCAATAGTTGAGTCAAGAAAGACATGAGAGGAGTTAAGCAGGTCAATTAATCTTGCAAGTTAATTTTGCTTTAGAAAATAATTTGGACACTCTAAGACGACCAATCTAACTAAGGTCAAGACCTACAGTCAGTATGGCTCTGATACCACCTCTGTCGGGACCCAAAAATGCAATTCTAAACGAGTAATTTGATTAACAAATAACCATTTTGACCTTATGGTCGAGTTTACACTTATTAAGCCACGTCGGGCTAGCAATAGAGAAATAAGCAGTGGAACAAATAACTTCAGCGGAATCCCATCAATTCGCCACAGGCAACCGACTGAGATCAGGACCCTAACAATCAGGCACTTTCGTAGAACTCCTCCTCGAAAGCAGGCGATGACTCCTCCACTTCTGTTGGTTGATTACAGCAAGCATGAGTACACAACCATACTCGCAAGTCATACCACAGAATGCAATTATACATGATGGCTTATTTCAAAGTAATGGCTTCTGTGGTTCTTTTGTAGAAATGCAACATTTGCAATTGAATATGAATAATAGATTAAAACATAAAGTAAAACAAATAAACAATATTATTTTAATAGTTTGATTTCACAAAGACACATAGCCTAAACAAGTTATTCACACAGCCATATGACTTAGACCACACAGCTCCCTTCCTAAAGATTTTATGAAAACTACCCCTTGTGCGAAATCCCCGAGCATGTCTATGACCGTGGACACGACTATTCGAATAGATTAATTTAATACTCTGTAGAGGTTGTACACTTTACCCACACGATACAACTAGTGTAGCTAGCACTAATCATAACAAAATATTTCAGAAACTTCATCTCAAGCATTGACACTCCCAGTGTGATTTACCGCTATGCTAACCCTAACACAATACTGTGGCACAACACACATCGTTGGACAGGGAAGCGGCGAACCATCCCACGATGTGACTACCTGGTATAACACACCTCTACGTATGCAACACAGCCTAACCTACTACCTAAGTAATCAATGTCAAGAATCCATAACTTACTAAGTTAGACCCGTCCCATTAGGCATGTGGTCGTACGAGAGGCCCAGTTCAATGGCGCACAAAGTTAAGTCCTTAATTGACCAAGGCAAAACTTCCAAATTTCTAACTATGACACATAGATTAATATTCCCGTGCACATAGTTCCACCAAAGCACACAGTACCACTTGCTTCCGTCTAAATCCTTTCCCACCCTATTGGTTAAGTGCAACATATGCCATTAACGAGTAATAGCACACAGTACACACAATTTTATAGTTTCATAATCACTTAGTCAAGTTTATAATTGCAACTTGCATGAAATGATGACTCGTGGCATGGCTAAGCAGTCTAATCGTATCTAACCAACCCACGTTGGTGCTACGATAATACCAACTAAATAATGAACCAATCTAGGGTGACAAAAGATTATGACATAACAATAAACAATGTGGATATAACAAATTGGATAGTAACTACACCCAAAAGCATTTAAATAAATACTTAAAGTAAATGCAGTAATTTGAATCAATATAACTTTTGAAAACTGGGTTCAATATGATCAAAGGTATAACTTGCCTTGAAATATGTCTAGGTACTGAGAATGGAGGCCCCTAATAACGCCTTCCACAATGGTGACGAGGGGCTGAGAATTGAAGCCCCTAATAACATAGTTGTACAGCTCGGCAAGGTTTGTGGCTGTTATGTCGTACCTTGCACCGTCCGTGTCGTGCAACAAGGTCCACTTCTCCAATGGCTCGGCCTCAATCCAATGGGAGAAGCACCTGATGTCCCTCGGGGTCCTCCGCGTCAAATGGGGAGGGTCAAGCTCCCGTAGTGGTGTGAGGCGTTCGGGTTGCGCTGCCCCAGGAATGAGCGAATGCTTGTTCCTCTCGATGACATGCTTCCTAGTGTGCTCCTCCTGAGCCTCCTGACTGGGCTACAGGACGTGCTGGCCTCGGTGTATGTGCTGACGTGGCCACCTCCTGGACCGTCCTGAAGCCACCCCTCCTACTATGCTTGTGAAATGTACCACTGTAATTAAAAGCCATCATAGCACAACTGGAAAAAAATATGCGAACATGTGATGTGTCTAACTCATGTGTGGGTCTAGTCAGGCCCCCGCATCCCAACTGGAACAGGAACAACCTGGCGGATGCCGAATTGGTGCATCAGCCTGTGCACCGCGTAGTCCTCGACGAACACGCCGAAGACGAGCTTCTTCCGAGTCAATCAGTATGCACGTTTGTGCCAGCACAGTGAGGACAGCCCTATGGGAGCACAGTCCTCCATCTCCTAATCAGAGTACGGCTTCCAACGGACGTCGTCAGCGGTGAGGCGGTCGAGTTGCTCAGCGAAGTGCTCATACACATGTGTGACCTGCACGTGTGCAAACTATGCTTGCGAGCCGGGACATTGGTTATAAGGGATGACCCATAATACGACTGAAGTAAAGATAGACAAGAGTACGTACCCGTCTACGGCACCAAAGGGACCCTGCGGTCGGCCGGTCCACCGCGTCGCCGTGGTACATGTCCGCTGCAGACGGATGGAGTCTCAGAGCATAGGCCGCCCGAGGAGAAGCGCCGAACGACCACAACAGAAAGGTGAGAGGGTTGCCTATGAGGATAGAGGCCGGCCTCGTTCGACAACACGCCTCGCACATGCCGCGGTATGTCGTGGTAAGTACAGCAAATCCCCAGCTGATCTGCACCTCCTCCCCATCAGCGATGGCCCTCGTGTACCCCAGGATGCGGGCGTCGATGGAGTCACCGTGGCTGCTGGTAAACAGTACCCAGCCGAAGAGCCACAACAAGAACACCTTGAGGTGCCACGACACCTGGTTGTGGGGGCCATCTCCCCGAATGGGAGGTGGAAGGTGTGCGTCTCGGGCCGTCAACGGTCCACCAGAGCTGTCAGCAATGACTGGTTGAATGGGAACCGCCGTGACCGCTCTGGGCCAACATGGACCTCCCCATCATCCTCAACCGGAGCGCCGTCCTCGTTGGTGGCCTCCACCATCCACGCAAGAGGTAGAAGGCCTGCAGCGCTCAGCCTGCAAAGCATGAAGAAGTAAGTACATAGCAGACATATGACACAGTTTGCAAACAAACCTGTCTATCCAGTGTGGGTGTAGTTTCCAAGCCTGTCAGGGTGTCCGTGTACGGACCACCCCCAAGTCAGTTGCTTGGCTTGGGTTTTGGGCACACCTTGCTGGACCTTTTGGTTTATTTATCTTGCTTCCGCTGCTACTTATTGTAATATTTTGAATTTGGCCAGTTGGCCGCTTATGTAATAGTTATATACTTAAGTCTTATGTTATATGTCTTTTGATATATTGTTGTATGACTTTTGTATGCCTGTGATTGACGTTGATAAGGGTATGTGCGTGTTGGTCGCTGATCTTAGGAGCCAACATGAGACACATACTTGCTGTTTTGAAATGCTCTTTAATTCCATTAAGTGTGTACTTGGACTGTTGAAGAACCAGTCACCATGTAGCACCCGTAGAGGAGCAGTATGCATGGTCACCGTTGCTCTAACTCAGCCGTGTAGTCTCACTTGGAGTTAAATTGGATTTCATTTCTCTGACGCCCAGAGTTATTTTCATAAGACCTGGAAAGCCTTGGTCTTACAAAAATCACCTGGAGGTCCCTACAGCTTTGATATCAGAGCCATACTGACTGTAAGTTAGAAATAGCAAGGACGTTAGTGTTAGCAAATCTTCTATCAAATTATTTTCAAATTAGCAAAATAATTTCAGAAAGTTTAAGAATGAACATCTTTTATTCCTTATCCATCCTAGTATCATTTTCTTACCCTCCTTTCACTTGAGTTTGTAAACTAACTATTCTACTCACCTTGTCCTTCTTATCTTTAGATGAGATGCCAATATTTGGTTAAGGAAACTCAAGCCAAAGATGTTGAAGGATACCTGGTGCTACTTCGGGACATGATGTGGAGGACCAACTTCACCTACCAACCAACGTATGCCATCTACCGCAGTGATAGAGGACCAGGGATGGAAGAGTACTGGGCCATTATCAACATCATCACCCAGCGAGTAACGGGGAGTGTTCCATACTGCTTCCAAGCACGTGACACTTTCAAGTCCATGGCATTGCAGGAAGTGGCTCGTGTGGCAATGAGCCATCTTCGTCATGATTTGACAGAGTTAGCTCAGGCACTGTACGACCATTTTCCACTACAAGTTCATGGCGTGGAAGTGAACACTTTCACTGAGATCCAGTATGGGGATTATCCCCAAGTGCGGCAACTAGCGAGGTTGGTTCATATCATGGACCAAGTTCATCGTTGCACCATGCATGAGTTGTGGTCAACTCGGCGTCACCTCGTGGTGGCCGATGAGAATCTACAACTCATGTGTAGCATGGGGCTCATTCATCGTAACGTGCTTTATGTTGAAAATGAGGTCTCCCCATACACTTCTGCACCACCAGAGTATCGTCTTCCCGAAAGTGGGAGGACGAGTACCCAATTATGGGTCGAGGCGCCAAGCCTGTATGTCATCTAGTTTTGCTCACACCATATAATCGACATAGTATCCCCATTTGCACCTTACCAACCCAGAAGACCATGAGGACTCAATATCACCCGGATATTATCTTCTAGATGAATTTTCGGTGAACTTCAATCGGAATGCCTAGGTTGTAGTATCTTGAGCTCACTTTTCAGAAGTGTGTTAAGCGAGCATTTTCCTTCAAATTAATGTAATAGGGTAGTACTTGTTGAACTCTTTATGTGTTAGTACTTGTTGAACTCTTTATGTGTTGTTCCAATAACTTTTTGTTTCGGGCGGTTGCCATTCGCCTACGGGCCTATATGAATGTAATCGTACCGGAAAACTATTATTTGCTTTAATGAATCTTGTACTGGCCCAAGTGCCTTTGTACCCTCATTTGGAGTTAATTTTTTGCACATTTTATGTCTTGATGCATCCTAGATTAAGTATATTGCACCCGCTGTCCGGGTTTTCTTTTCGCACTTATTTGAGTGTACCTTTCGTCGGATTGCTAACTATTTGCGTGGCAACATGATGATGGGAGCTACAACTCGCTCAAGAGCCCAACAAGGGGAGGGATCACCACCCTCGGGTGCTCGCTCCGCTGCTGTCAGTGAGCTTTATGCACGAGGAGAGCGTGCGGAGCCTTTTGACCGACAAAAACAGCAAGGCGGTCGACGGGAAGAGGAGCTTCCCCTGCTGCCTACGATGGCGAAAGTGCTTGCTCAGATCGAGAGGAACAAGATGGATCAAACCTGGATTCTCGAGAAAATAGCCCACAATAGCTCCTCTGCACCAGGGCCATCCGAAGGAGCGAGAGCTCACTGTGCACATGGGGGACTCGCTGACTTTCAACGTACAAATCCCCTGACATTCTCGAGTTTCGAGGACCCAATGGAGGCGGAGGACTGGCTCCGTGCTATCAAGAAGAAGCTAATGATTGCTCAATGTACCGGAGTCGAGGTCTTATTTGCGAGCTATCGACTCGACGGGGTAGCGAGCACATGGTGGGACAACTTCTACGCCATGCAGCCCAAGGGACATGTTCCAACTTGGAACGAGTTCAGAGCGGCTTTCCGCGAGGCCCACATTCCAGAGGGTGTGATGATAATCAAACAACAGCAATTTCTTGCTCTCACGCATGGAAGAAAGAGCATGACTGAGTATCTCCATGAGTTCAACTTCTTGGCTCGGTATGCTCCCGATGACGTCTCCACCGACTCCCGCCAACAAAGCCGTTTCATGAAAAATTTAACCAAGGAGATGCAACTAGCATTGGTTGTCCACAACTTCCAGCAGACGGTCAACAAGGCCATTGTGGTGGAAAGCAAGAGCCAAGCCTTGGAAGAGTCTTGCAAACGCTAGAGGGCTGTGCTAATTTCAGCAAGCGGGAGTTTTCCGAGACCGTGCACCGGGCAGCCCCAACCGCCCTGATTCCAAGCACCGGCGCCACCGAGGCCACCCACATTCATACCAAGACCTCCACCACCAAATATGCAGCCAAGGAGTGGGGGAAATCAGCCTCCAAACAGCGGCAACTTCTGGCTGAGTGTCACTTGCTTTCATTGCGATTGTCTAGGGCACTATGTGCATCAGTTCTTGGCGAAAGCACGTGGGATGCCCCGAGTCTACACCGCCCCAACTCCAGATCCCACACACCCCTCACCACCTCCGAGGGCAGCGGCCAAGCCTACTCTAGCTCTGACACGTGGCTGGGTGAACCACGTCACCACCGAGGAGGCAAGCGATGCACCAAACGTCGTTTTGGGTATGTTACTTGTTAATTTGTATCCAGCTGCTATGTTGTTCGATTCGGGAGCATCACATTCATTTATCAAGAAGGGTTTTGCTGCACACCAGCAAATTGAATTGCATACACTTCAGCTACCATATCACATTCAGTCACTAGGAGCGGTTTTGTAAACCAATCTAGTCTGCCAGGACGTAGAAGTGGAGATTCAGGGGATAGAGTTTTGGGCAAACTTAATAGTGATAAATTCAGTGGGGATAGATGCTATATTGGGGATGGATTGACTATCTGAGAATCAGGGTCAAATTAATTGTGCACGGCGGCCAATTTCTGTCACAAGTGCAGATGACGATCAAGTTGTTTTCGCACCTAGAGTTATCGGATCTCATCTTTATGCTCTGGAAGTTGGTACCACTCTCGAATTGGAGAGGGTACCAGTGGTATACGAGTACCCAGATGTATTTTTCAAAGAACTCCCTAGCATGCCCCCTGATCGCGAAGTCGAATATGTGATCGAGCTTCCACCCGGTACTGCACCTATTTCAAAACAGACGTATCAGATGCCTTCAAATGAGTTGATTAAATTGAAGGAGCAAATCAAGGAGCTACAAGACAAGGGTTTCATTTGGCCAAGCTCCTCACCTTGGGGATGCCCAGCAATATTTGTCAAGAAGAAAGACAAGAGTTTGCGGATGTGTGTTGATTACCGTCCGCTAAATGAAGTCACTGTTAAGAACAAGTATCCACTTCCTCGGATTGATGACTTGTTTGACTAGCTGACTAGGGCTCAAGTATTTTTCAAGATTGACTTGCAACTGGGCTACCATCAGATCAAGGTCTAGACTGAAGATATTCCCAAGACGGCATTCTCTACTCGCTATGGCTTGTACGAGTACACAATTATGTCCTTCGGTTTGACAAATGCACCAGTCTACTTCATGAGCCTTATGAATTCAGTGTTCACAGAGTGTCTGGACAAGTTTGTTGTCATTTTTTATCGATGACATCCTCATCTACTCCAAGTCTGATGAAGAACATGAGCAGCATTTGGGGCTTGTGTTGGAGAAACTTTGCCAGCATCAACTTTATGCAAAATTCAGCAAATGTGAGTTTTGGCTTCAGGAGGTTAGCTTTTTGGGTCATGTGCTATCCAATGGTGGTGTCGTGGTTTGTGAGACCCTCAAATATTAGAATGTACCGAATTAAAATTATACTAGTAGCATAATTCTAATTAAGGAACAGTGCAATTCCTTCATTAAAAATCATACTAGAAGCTTAATGATAATAAGTGACAATTCCAATATTCAGGTTCCCGGATATATACCATGCAATAGTTCCCAGGATTAGTGACTATTGCGCATATATCCTTTAAACAACATTGCATCATACACATACAAGACATACATTCACTTAATTATACATAACAGATTACAAGTTCGGTTCGGTTGCTACAGTAACCGAATTTGCTACAGGAACAGATGACCTTGGGTCATTACAAAAGAGCAACAGCGGAAGTAAAATAAACATAAAACCACCAATGGCCCCATCACCCCGCAGGCTATTGCGTGGAGACTAGAACTAGCATCACTCGTTAGCGTCACCCTGATCGGCGCTAACGGGCATCTCATAAAGAAAGCCATCCTCACCTGCAACAAGAGGTCATAAACCCTGAGTACGAAAGGTACTCAGCAAGACTTACACAAACTAATAAAAGAAGGTGTTTGATAGAACCTATACAAAGGAATAGAAATTTGACATGCATAAGGTTGACAACAGAAAGTTTTAATGGTTCAATTTTGCATAAAGCAATACATCTTAACCTACAGTGGCTAAATTTTGACAAAACAATTTTAATAAATCAATTTGGACTAAAAATAGTAGCACTTGAAGGTATGAACATAAACAGTAACAATAATAAATCACAGATCACTATAAAACTATACAAGATAACATCATTCCGAAATTATTCCCAATTCCACACTTAGAGCAAAGTCTATACAGGTGACATCAATTCAAGTATCGTCCGTAACCGTGGACACGGCTATTCGAATAGTTTTATAATCCTTGCAAGGGTGTACATCTTTACCCACACGACTTAGTTAGCCCGTAAGCCTCCGGAATAATAGCACACTGCCTTTGGTATGCCGGCCGGGGAGACTAAGATTTGGTATTTTTCAACAAGTTGATACTATTGAGTTGGACAACCCATGTGAGACTAATCCCGCTTAAACAACGACTGATAGCATATATTCAACCGGGGCCCATATGTTGTGCCGGGAATGCCGACCCAATCAATTAAATGCGAACTCGTGCATAACTGCACATATTAGACCGCAGTCGGGGCCCTGAAGGTACGTACATGCGATGGTACACATCTACGCCCTCACCCTTATAAGAACATCTGATATCGATATAAACTCCACATGCCATACGACACAGCCCGAAGACTTAAGCATCTATGCCATATGAAATCAATACACATGTCCCTACTCTCCTGCTTCCAACTCAATAGTATTAACCCTTTACTTAACCAAACAATGGCCCATACACCGCGTGTGGAAGTACGTTGGGGCTTGAATTGGGTAGTCGAGTTCAGTCCTTAATCAACCCAGACAAGACATCCACATTTCCCAATTCTCGTGCACAAAGGCACCATCACTAGCATCCACTTGTCCAGATTTGAATCAATTTATAAACAAGATTAAGGATCATTTTAGATTCAAATAAACTGAACAAGAAATCAAAATAAATAAAATTTATTTGTTGTTCCTGTGTTTGACAAGTTGCTTGCCAAACACTACCGCTCTATGGATCGCAGGCTAAGCCAAGTTTAAAACTAAATATTATCATACCACATACTACCTTAGGTTGAGTGTATGATCGATTCAGGTAAACCATCAAGTTCAAAGTTGTAACTAACTAGGAACAGATCATAAATAATTTTTAGAACATTGCATGCAATCAAGATCACCAGATTTGACAAATCTACAGCTCAAAAGAGTAGGATCAATATGGTGCGAGAGGATGCTTGCCTTGGTAGTAATAAACAACCTCTTGCTCAGTTCTTGTGGCTCAACAAAAGACTCAACAATCTCAGAAGAACCAATATCTAAAAGAAAATAAAATCCAATGAATCCAGGAAAAAGAAACAGAGAACAATATGCATAGAAAGAATGCATGGTCAAGGATTATTGCATCATTAGCAACATGCTTAAGGTACAATAATTTAATTAAGAATAGTAACCGACCACTACTCTTGCTAATCCTATCTACTACGGTTTGCATTTTAGATTGAGCTACGAAGATCGGGTTTTAGAAACTAGAACAGACAACATATAATTAAATTATTTATCTAGCTAAACCCCATATAAATGAAATAATCGGTCAGAACTAAGTATACTAAAGCTAGTGTTGACCTAACTCGATCATTTAATATCTATTAATAGCAATTAAGGATGTGGACTCCTTATCGTCTGTGTGTTGTCGGCTTAGACAACAATAAACAAAGAAGGAAACTTTACCATTTTTGGTCATCACCGAAAGATACACAAGACGGAGAACTTAAATAGGAGTTAAAGTTACCGAAAGTAATTAATAGCATGACACATCAATGCTAACCTTAACCGATCGTTTAAGGAAAGAAGAGATGAAGGGACTTTTGTCTGGGGATCAAAAACAAAGAAGGAACTTCTTCCAGATTCGCCATTTTGAGGAAATACACAAAATAAAGACTCTAAATGGAAGTTAGGACTATCTCGAAGGTGATTAATATTATAAGTCCTCAATACTACCCTAACCGTCCAGTTTGAAGAAAGAAATAGAAGCTTAACTATTGGTCGGTTTTTAACCGACAAAAACTAACAGAGAGGGGATTAGCAATAATAAATGAACGGGTGACTTCAAGACTTTTGAAGAAAGACCATGGGTGCTGCTAGGGTTTTCTAGGACCTAAATAAGCTAATACACCGTAAGAGAATCTTTAAGTTTTGAAAACGATATGAAAGACCGAAAAGTTATAAAAACAACTTTTCAGTTTAAAGAAGTTTGGAACATCACATGAGCAAGTAAGTGATGCATGAGAGTTAGTGATGCCCTTAGAGAGCTTAAAATGACAGGAGGCAAGACCAAAACTTACCAGCTAGGGTTAGAGAAGATGAAGTCAAGGTTTTGGTCCAGACAGTAAAGGTCCAAACTCCATTCTTTGGTCTGTCCAAAACAAGAATGATGGATCTAAGATATAAGGACCATTAGGCACATTCTTGATGAGAAAAGATGGACTCCAACTCACCAGGATGAGGTTTCCTCAAGATGGTGCTTCACTGGTTCAAGGTGACAGAGAGGAAAACCCTAATTCCAACCCTACAAGAGATGCCCAAAACCACATTAGTATGAGACTTAGGCATGCTCTAAAGCTGAACAAGGTGAAGAACAAGGAGGCTTCACTGGGAAGGGAGACAAAGCGAGAGAGCTTCTTCTTGGTCAACAATGGCAGGAGCTAAGTCAGTAGGGTTTATATAGTGTTGGAGCCACTAGAGCAAACGAGAAATTTCTAGAGCTGATGAAGTGGCACTAAGGATAAATATCAAGGAAATAGTTGTATTTGCACTGTGCACTACACCACACCGGCGAGGAGGGTCATGACGGTGCACAAAGACGCAAGGGAGGAACCATCGTCACGACAAACGGGTCCTGTGGATAGACACAACAACAAGACAACACCGACCAATCTCAAAGAACAACAAATTGCTCGATTTTAATCTGGCGGCTGCGATGGGGTGGTCAAAACACACTCGAATGGTATCTTGGAACCTGGGCTGTACGATTTCCAATGGACGGCTAAGATCGAGGGGAGGTCCGGGCGGTCCGAACATCTCAACCCACGAGCCGCTCGATTTCGCTCAACGCCCAAGATGCAATGCGGCCGGTGAGCTTCTACCGCAAAGACAATCACCGTTAAATCTCAAACCAACGGCCAGATTGATGGGGTCCGGACGGTCCGAACAGCCCAATGGTCGTGGTACGTCAGATCTAATTTCAACGGTGGATCTTCGCTGGCACCTCCGGCCGGTCCGAACAGCCCAACAGATCAGGGCCACACGTTGAGATTTCAATGGCCCAGATGCTTTCCATTCTCGGTCATTTAGGAATGGTTTGGCCTGGAGATCGCGCACCGCACGCTGTTGATCCAACGGTCACAATTGGAGGATGGTTTGGAGCGGTCCGAACGGCCCATCTAATCTGGCCCGTTCGTGCGGACATGGACGGCTCGATTTCGCTGGGCGTTGTGGCTGCGCGAGCGAATGTGACAGGGCCGAGCCACTTTGCACCGGTTGGACCAGAGGGTTTAGGGCTGAGTCGCTACAGTGCCTGGTTTGAATTTAGACCGAGAGGGTTGACCAGCCCAGTTTAAACTTTCAAAAGGTTTGACCGGGCCTTTAAAAATAGCAAATAAATTTGTAAAATTAGGAAATTTTGCAGAATTGCTACTGGGATGATATATTCCCCAAATAAATTTTGAAACCACTGTTTCTCCTTTATAAATACATAAATAATTCATTTAGACCGAATAGGTTTTATTTAAAGACAGTTATTTTTCTAGAACCGTAATAATTTCTAAAAATTCAATAAAAATTATTTTTGGCCATAATAATTCATCGGTTTTAAATAGAATACTTCCCATCTTCATACCAACATTGGGTGGTATTTTTTTGAAATTTTGATCAAGTTGGAGTCTCAGTAATAAGAAATTTGGGGAAAATAGATTGTAACAGGTTGCCTAATTTGCCAAAATGAACAGTGATGCTATGAACAGCACTTTATTACTGTTTATTAGGGCTGAGGCTGTTACATGGTTGATCCAAGCAAAGTGCAAGATGTACTAAACTGGGGGCAGCCCAAGACTTTCACCGACATCAAAAGCTTTCTCGAACTTGCAGGCTATTATCGCAGATTCATCAAGAACTTCTTCAAAATCGCGAGGCCGATGACCCAACTATTAAAGAAGGAGAAGAAGTTAGAGTGGTCAGCGGAGTGCGAAGAAAGTTTTTAGATCTTGAAAGAACGCCTGACCAAAGCCCTAGTGCTCATTCTGCCGGATATTCACAAGAGCTTCGACGTATACTGCGATGCTTCTTGCCACGGGATTGGTTGCGTGCTTATGCAAGAGGGCCGAGTGGTGGCGTATGCATCAAGGCAACTAAGGCCTCATGAAGTGAATTATCCTATGCATGACTTGGAGTTGGTAGTCGTAGTCCATGCTTTGAAGATTTTGTGATATTACCTCATCGGTAATCATTGCGAGATCTATACCGATCATAAGAGCCTCAAATATATCTTCACCCAAGACGATCTGAACTTGAGGCAAAGGAGGTGTCTTGAGTGGATCAAGGACTATGATACAAGAATCCATTATCACCCGGGGAAAGCCAACGTAGTGGCCAACGCGTTGAGCAGAAAATCTCAATGCAACTGCTTGTCGGTAGCACCCATTTTGGCAGGCTTGTGTGCGGAGTTAGATTGGCTGAACCTCGAGATGATTGAAGAAGGTTCCCTTGCTGCCCTAAATGTGAAATCCACATTAGAGGACCAGATCAAGGAAGCCTAGAAGATGGATTTGGAAGTGGCCCGAATCCGGGAGAAAATGAAGCAAGACAAGGCCAAATGTTTCACCGAAGACGCGCAAGGCATCCTATGGTTCGGGAAACGTTTTTTTGGTGCCATTTGACCACAAGTTAAGGGAGTTAATCCTCAAGGAAGCTCACAACTCTCAGTTCTTCATACATCCCGGGAGCACCAAGATGTGTCAAGATCTAAAAAAGAGGCTATGGTGGAGCCGAATGTAACAACAAATCACACAGTATGTTGCCGAGTGCGATGTTTGCCAAAGGGTTAAAGCTGAGCACTTGAAACTAGTGGGGACACTCCAACCATTGCCCATTCCCAAGTGGAAGTGGGAGGAAGTCAGGATGGACTTCATCACTGGTCTTCTGAGGACTCAAACCGGGTCTGATGCTAGATGGGTGATTATTGATCATTTGACGAAGTTTGCCCATTTTATTCCTGTCAAAACCACCTACACCGGGAGCAAGTTAGCAGAGCTATACATCTAAAGAATTATTTGCCTCCATGGTGTACCAAAGGTGATTGTTTCAAATAGAGGCGCTCAGTTCACGTTATACTTTTGGAGGTGCCTACATCAAGCAATGAGGACCAACCTATCTTTTAGCACCGCATAACACCCACAAATGGGAGGACAAACTGAGAGGGTGAACTAATTATTAGAAGACCTTCTCCGAGCATGTGTGCTATCCTACAACCAGAATTGGAAGAAATGCTTGCTGTATGCGGAGTTCTCCTACAACAATAGCTTCCAATCAAGCATACAAATGTCACCTTTCGAGCCATTGTATGGGAGGGCTTGTAAGACACCGTTGAACTGGTTCGAGACCGGGGAGAGGCCATTCTATGGCCCGAGCTTGGTGGAGGACGCAGAAGAGCAAGTTCAGGTGATCCGAGAGTGACTCCGGGCGGCTCAATCTTATCAAAAGTCTTATGCCAATCGATGTCATCGTGAGTTGAGTTTTGAGGTGGACGATCATGTCTACCTTAAAGTCACCCTCATGAAAGGAACCCATCGTTTTCAAGTCAAAGGCAAATTGGCACCTCACTACATCGGGCCTTTCTGAATTCTAGCGAAACGTGGATCGATGGCCTATCAGTTGGAGTTGCCACCATCACTTTCAGATGTGCACGATGTTTTTCATGTCTCACAACTGAAGAAATGTCTTCGAGTCCCAATCAAAGCAACCAAGTTGGAAGACCTCAATTTGCAACCCGATCTCTCTTATCGGGAGCGCCCGATTCACATTCTTGAAGAAACAGAGCGCAAGACAAGAAACCAGGACATCTAGTTCTTAAAAATTTAGTAGAGCAATCATACTGAAGATGAAGTGACTTGGGAGCATGAGGATCAAATGCAAACCGAATATCCCTACATTTTTCCTTCTGTCTAAAGTGCCTTCGAATCAAGAAAGGAAATGTTAAATAAAGCAATTGAAGGGAAAATGTATTAGCAACTCATTGTACTTTGCTATGATATCTTAGCACTATCTTTGAAGGAAACCAAGACAGCAGATGATGTAGTTGGTTAAGAGTTGAAAGAACCACCTAGAAACCTTCCCCGTCTAACTCGAGCCACGTAATCTCGGGGTTGAGATTCTTCGAACGCTGGGGATGTTTGTCATAGCCCCAACTTAATTAATTGAATTATTATGCATCTTATGAGCATGCATTTGGTTTATGGAGCAATTGCACAAAATATTGTATTTGAAAATTACAAATCAAAGTTAAACTTATAAGTCAAAATGAAGCTCCAAAATAAAATAGAAATAAATATTTATGATCATCCTTGGGAAATAATTTATTTAACTCTTATAATATTTATCATGAATAAATATAATTTTTTTCTAAATTTTAGAAACCAAATCAACCCTAAGAAATTTCAAATCCCATTTCAGTAACCGCTTCGGTTAAAGACTTAAAAATAAGCAAATAATACATGAACAGTGATGTTAGAAATTTTATATGTGTACTATGTCATCCCAGAAAGTTCTCTGAAATTTTTTAGAATTTTAGGAATTTATTTGCTATTTTTACTCAACCAGTCAAAGTAGGGAGGTTTGATTTAAACTCAGTCAACTGTGTGACTCGGTTTGACCGAACCCAACCCATTTGACCGGACTAGACCCAACCATGTCAGACCCCTGAGCATGAAATACCTGAAGACCTTATGTATGTATCGTATTAGTCCCATGATTAGTGGCTAGTACAGATATTCACAACATTTGGCATTCACATCCATACATACACATGTAAAAGTAAAGCAAATGGTACATAACTTAAACGGTATAGTTATTATATTAGCGGCCGACTGGCCAAATATAAACAAGTATTAACAGAGTAAAGTAGCAGCAGAAGTAAAGAAAAAAGTGGTACAATCATAGCGGTGTGCCCATCCAACACTACTACAAAAAGGCTAATACTGGACACCTAATCAAAGACGGTTGCCCAAACCCGTCTGTATTACATGCATTCACAGACGGTTTTGGTTTTGCGACCATCTGTGTTACTGGCTGCGCTAAAAACCGTCTATGAAGAGGTAATATCACAGACGGTTCATGTTGAAAACCGTCTGTGAAGTATCACAGACGGTTCCATAATAGAACCGACTGTGATAAGTCTCTTTATTAGTAGGAGCCCGCTAGGGTTTGCGCTAACTCGTCACTCCCCAGCGGCCTTACTCTTGTCCGTTCCCCTCCCCAACACCGCCATTCTTCCCGTCGCCGACAATAAGAGTGTCTTTTGCAAAGTGTCACGTTGCAGCCACAACCACGGTGACGCCTGATGCCTTCCCTCTTCCTCCTCCCCCAAGTGAGCGATTCGGCCACCTCTCCACCAGCGATGTCGAGGTAAGACATATCTATCACCTATTGCTTTGTGCTGTTGGTATTCATGTGAACCGAGCTCCTCCTCCCTCTCGCCGCTAGCTCCCGCACCTTCGGATCAAGCTCCCTCCTCCCTGCGCTGCCGGCCCTGGCTCCTCCTGTTGGGCCACGGGTAGGCTACGATAGCTACAAATCAAAAATTCTACCACGCAAACCAGGAAGCCAAGCAAGTAGATGATCACAGATCGTTACCACCGACGCCAGCAGCGGTGGAAGAAGGGTTGAGTAGCTCGTCCAACGAGAGCACGCCGATGTAGTGGTCGAGACGATCGTCTAGCGCCCTCATGAGTCGATCGCTCCTCCAAAGAACGCCTGCAGTTCCTTGTGAAGATTGCGAATTGTCCTCAAAGCGCAATGATCCGCAGAGCGCCTACGGTATCCACACATCCAGGGAAGGAACAACCATGCATAGGTGTGCTAGCACCAAGTCGCACGGTAGAGCTCTCAAGAAGATGGCAGCTAGGGTTTCGGTAGTGTTTCACGCGCGTCCATCCCAACAGCCTCATGCATCTCCTTATATAGTGCTCGTGACGGATCCTATCCGAACATGTTTGTCGAATCAGATTCGCATCGGGTTTGTTCCAACCCGCTAAGTGTGTGACCCTATAGGTTCATGCGTAATCGGTTGTGACTCGTAAACCCTTTCCGATCACGAGTCGAAGCGGCTCCTAGCGTAACATAACGATTCCCTAATACATACAAATTATATCTGACAAACCTTAATGCAATATGATCTACGACCAGTGTCCTCATCACTTATGACCGTGTCCTATCTCTATATGACCAGATTCAGATTTGGTCACGACGATTCAGAATTCCTTACAAACTGTGTTACGACCAATTGCAGGATTCACGCTCGACCAGATCTACGACCACTCAGATTCCATACGACCAAATCAGTAATAGATTCGAACTAAGTGACCTACTCGTGTATACTCCCTTTAACTCACGATGTCTGGTTGAACTCCAGGTGAGATGTTGTGTCATCCATGGATTGTTCAATACTTTTTCGATCGAGTGTCGGATTACTTCACGTGGTTGAACACTTCGACTACTAGTGGCATGGCCATGCACCTTCTTTATCTGACCACAACGAGGGGCCCAGAGACATCTCTCCTGTTATGTTAGGAGGGGCAAATCCCATATCCCACCAAATACATTCCTCTCGCATGTTTCATAGCATACCCGAAAGCTACCTTTATAACTACCTAGTTACGGTGTAGCGTTTGGCAACCCCCTAAGAGTGCTATTACATATGTAGGAAACCATGCTGATCTCAGATCTAAGGATTATACATCAACATTGCTTGAGACCAACTAACGACACATAGAATCATAACAATCTCAATAGTGTCTCAAGGTGGGTCTACTCCAACATCATGTTCTCTAACATGTGTCCATATTATTGGTTTGATATCTCCATATCCATGACCCGTGAAACATAGTCATCAACCAATACATATGCTAGTCTATTCATATGTGTCCTCATATGTTTCCCACTGAGGATCGATAAGAATAATTATCGCAGAAATATAGAGTTTCACAATCAAGTCACATACTTGATAATCAAAATTAACAATATTATTCTTGGAACAAGATAACATTTTATCCAATATTATGAACATAATTAAGGAAATATAATCATCTCTATGATTCCCTCTAGGGCATATTTGCAACAGTCTCCCACTTGCACTAGAGTCAATTATTTAGGTATCTAATACCGATAGCTCTTGTGTGTGCCTCACATTTTGGCTATGTGAGAGGCTTTGTCAACGGATCAGCAACATTCAAATCTGTATGCACTTTGCATATCTTAACATCTCCTCTATCCACCAATTCACTTAATAAGATGATAGCGCTGAGTATATGCTTGACTTCGATGGGATCTAGGCTCCTTAGCTCAAGACAATGGCTCCATTGTTGTCACAATAGAGATCCATTGGGCTCGAGGAACTCGAACCACACCCAACTCAGCAATAAAATTTCTTATCCAAACACCTTCTTTCGTAGCTTTGAAGCCGCAATGTACTCGGCCTCCGTCGTGGAATCAGCAACCGTCTCTAGCTTGGAACTTTTCCAGCTCGCTGCTCCTCCATTCAAAATGAATACAAAACCAGATTGTGAACGATAATCATCTTTGTCGGTTTAAAAGCTTGCATCGGTGTAACCATTTACAACGAGCTCTTCATCAGCGCCATAAACTAGGAACACAACCTTAGTCCTTCTTAAGTACTTGAGAATGTTTTTCACAAATTGTCCAAAGGACCTTCACGGGATCGCTTTGGTATCTCGTCAGAACACTTAGAGCATATGATACATCCTGGTCGTGTACATAGCATGGCATACATGATAGATCCAATGGTCAAGCATATGGAATATCACTCATTTTGTCTCGCTCATCGCTGGTCGAGGACACCGATTCTTGCTAAGATTAATGCCATGTGCCATGGGCAAGAATCCTCTTGAATCTTTCATGTTGAACCGATTCAACACTTTATCTATGTACTTATCCGCTTAATCCAATTAGCCTCTTAGATCTATCTCTATAGATCCTTATTCCCAAGATATATCTTGCCTCCCTAGGTACTTCATGGAAAAACTATTTTTCAATGATGACTTAATGGATTCTAGCATAGGAATGTCATTTCCACCAAGAGTATGTCATCTACATACAAGATCATAATAGTAAGCGCTCCGACTAACCTTCGTGTAAACACAAGGTTCTTCTTTGTTCTTGATTTAAACCAAACCTTTTGATCTCCTCATCAAAACGTAAATTCCAACTCCGAGATGCTTGCTTCAACCCATAAATGGACTTTTGAAGTTTGCATACCTTACTAGCATTCTTTGGATCGACAAAACCTTCAGGTTGTGTCATGTACACATCCTCGTCTAGGTTTCCATTAAGGAAAGCCGTTTTGACATCCATTTGCCATATCTCATAGTCGAAATATGCAGCAATTGCTAGAATTATTCGAATAGATTTAAGCATTGCTACCGGTGAGAAAGTCTCATCGTAGTCAACTCCTTGAACTTGTCGAAACCCTTTTGCGACTAGTCGAGCCTTATGAATGTGAACATTTCCATCCATATCAATCCTTTTCTTATAGATCTATTTGCACTCATTGGTTTTAACACCATCAAGTGGATCGACCAGGTTCCAAACCTGATTTTCTCTCATGGAGTCTATCTCGGATTTCATGGCTCCAAGCTATTTCTCAGAGTCTGGGTCCATCATCGCTTCCTCATAAGTCTTAGGCTCATCATTATTCAATAATAATACGTCATGCCCATACCTTGTAGGCAATTGACGCGGCCTTTTAGATCTACGTGGGGCTGGTGCCTCATCTACAGGTTCAACAACATTTTGTTCATCCAAGAGAGGTTCAAGAGGAGTTGAAACACTTTCAGATGTTTCCTAATTTCTTCGATTTGCACCTTTCTCCCACTGACTCCTTTTGAAAGAAACTCTTTCTCCAAAAAGACACCATTTCGGGCAACAAAAACTTTGCCTTCTTCCCGGTTGTAGAAATAATATCCTTTGGTTTCCCTAGGATATCCTATAAAGAAGCATTTATCTGATTTGGGTGTGAGTTTGTCAGACGTCAAACGTTTAACATAGACATCACATCCCTAAATCCTTAGAAAAGACAAACTAGGAATTTTCCCAGCCCACATCTCATATGGTGTCTTATCTATTGATTTAGATGGTACCTTATTTAAAATGAAAGTGGCGCTTTAGAGCGTAACCCCAAAAATATAATGGCAGATCCGATTGGCTCATCATTGATCGAACCATGTCCAACAAGGTCCTATTACCGCTTCGGACACACCATTCCATTGAGGAGTGCCCGGTGGTGTAAGTCAGGAACAATTCCACATTGTTTCAAATGATTACCAAACTCATGGCTCAAAACTCACCTCCACGATCGATCAGAAGATTTGATTGTCTTGCCAAGTTGATTATGTACCTCATTCGAACTCCTTGAACTTTTCAAAGGATTCCGACTTGTGCCTCATTAAGTAGATATATCCATATCTACTATAGTCATCGGGAAAGTAATGAAGCATCGAAAACCACCTCTTGCCGTCGTGCTCATTGGTCCACACGCATCAAGATGTATGAGTGCTAATCGAGCCTGGACGCCCTTTCACTCCGACCGCTGAAAGGTGTCTTGGTCATCTTTCCGACTGTGCAAGATTCCCATGTATCAAATGATTCCAAATCAAATGAGTTTAGAGTTCCATCATTATGGAGCTTTTTCATGTTTTCACTTATGTGACCTAAACGACAATGCCAAATGAAAGTGGAATTCATTTCATTAGGCCGAAGCCTTTTCGCATTAATATTATAGATGGATGCATCAACAAGATTTAAAATAAACAACCCATTCAAAACAGGTGCATAGCCATAAAACACTTCATTCAAAAATATAGAAAAACCATTGTTCTCTATAATGAATTTATAACCCTCTGCCATCAAACATGAGGCAGAGATAATGCTTCTACTAATGGCTGGAACGTAATAACAATTATTCAATTCCATAATAAATCCTGAAGACAAAAGTAATGGCAAAGTCCCGACGGCTAATGCAACAACCCTTGCTTTATTCCCGACGCGAAGATCCATCTCGCCCTTTGCAATTCTCCTACTCTTTGTTAGACTCTACATCGAATTGTAGATATGAGCAACCGATCCCAGATCAAATACCCATGAGTTAATGTAAGAGTCAAGAAGAAAAACATCTATAACATTAATACCGTAGTGGAAGTTTTAGTCCCACCATTCCTTTCTCGAATGTACCTGTATTTCTTGCGCCTCTTCCAATGGCCTAGCTCTTTATAGTAAAAGCATTCATTCTTTTGAGTTGGGCCGGACTTAGTCTTGGGCTTAGGCTTGTTAGTTTGGATCTCATCTGAAACTTTAGCCTTGCCCCTTTTCTTGACCTAAGTGTTGGCCTTCTTCTTGAAGCTTGTACTCTTTTGCACCATCATCACATGATTGTTGCTTTTCTTAATGTTGCCCTTTGCTGTCTTAAGCATCATATGCAGTTCGGTGAGATTCTTGTCTAAACCGTTCATATGGAAGTTCAAAATGAGCTGCCCATAGCTTGCAGGAAGCGAAGCAAGAATCAAATCTGTAGCCAACTCTTGACTAAGTGGAAAACCCAGTTTTTCCAAGCTCTGTGTGTAACCAACCATTTTGATCACATGAGGGCTCACCGGACTACCCTCAGCTAGCCTACATCCAAAAAAGTTCTTTGAGATCTCATATCTCTCAGTTCTTGCTTGTGTCTCAAACATGCCTTTGAGCGCCACGATCATATCATAGGCCTCAATGTTTTCAAACTGCTTCTGAAGGTCTGAGTTCATCACAGCAAGCATGAGATAGCTAACATCAAGGGATTCATCACATGCCTTTTATAGGCGGTTTTAAGAGCAAGAAGAAAGATTCTCAGAGGCACATCCGAATTGGTTCCTCTAGAACATGTTCCTTTTTATCTTGTCTAAGAACAATTATTAGGTTGCGGGACCAATCCGCAAAATTCGTTCCATTTAGTTTTTCCTTTTCAAGTATCGAACGTAACGCAAAACTGGATGTAGGTACAGCAGTAGGTGCCATGATCTACAACATAAATTATGCAAAACTAAGACATATGTTCAATCAAAGTAACTTCTATTAAACAATTTCATAAAGATACTCCCACTAAACACCATATCCCTCTTATGACATTTAATGATTCAAGATCCATAATCATTTAATCTACTAGTGAGCTTTGGCATCACTGCTAGGAGACTTGTGAAAATGGTAAGCAACCCTTTGCTAATCATATCTCTATATGACTCTTGTTGTTGGGCAGCATCTCTATGCTTTGGCACCCAACCCTTATGCCCCAAGGTCCACAACTGTTATGATAACCTTGTTAAGTTTAACCAATGCTCAGTATGTAAGTGTTTGACACAAACCCATCTAGTCAAGTAGAGTTAATGGCACTCTGCTTTGGCAAGACCTACCATTAAAATACATGACTTTGGATGGTGCAGCATATTTGGGAGGGCATCAATTTAACTTAATATTATGTGAGGGAATTTTACTTCTACCATGTTAAAAGCATTTAAAGCAAAAACATGTATAAAAATAAATGAACAGGAATATAAAGGCATTCACAGACAATCAAATTGCATTGTGATATAGTATGACCCTTCTCCATGGTGATCCCCATCGCCATGTATCCTGTTCGCCGTGTCTCCGAGTGGTCAACTCCTCCAAGCACTCCCACTAAGCCATTACTCCTAATAGCACTAGTAATGAATTACAAGGAGTAAAGAAACATCACAAGTCGACACGCAGGCCGTTATACAAAAATATAGACAGCCTTGAGCTGAAATAAGCATGACACGCAGGTCATGAAAATTACATACATACATGCATCTCATACATGAACCATTATGGGTCATACTCTTCACATCAATCCCTGCAAAAACATGTTATGCACAGAATCCAATTCTATCGGACGACATAAGCACATACCACTGCGGCATACTCCGATCATTGCCTTGATTCGACCACACACTGCGGCATACTCCGATGGCGGAATTCCGACCGGTAGGAGTGTTATGCAGAGTGGTCGTGAACAAGCGCAATAAACCATCTGGTCCTCATTAGCTCTTACCTCCTCGTAAACCCATCTACTACCACCGAAAAACCGATCGATCTTATCGACCAGGGCGTAGATCGTTCCATCTATATGAACCGATCTAGGTTATCAAACCTGACCAGTAATAGATCCAATCTACTACTACCACATATCAAGTATATGCGATCGATCCAGATCAAAAACTACGCAGGATGGCTCTGATACCACTGTTGGGCCACGGGTAGGCTACGATAGCTACAAATCAAAAATTCTACCACGCAAACCAGGAAGCCAAGCAAGTAGATGATCACAGATCGTTACCACCAGACGCATAGAGCAGCGGAAGAAGGGTTGGAGCAGCCTGGTCCAATGTAGAGCACGTCGATGTAGTGGTTGTAGTCGATCGTCTAGCATCCTCACGAGTCGATCGTCTCCTCCAGCAACGTCTGCAGTTCCTTGTGAAGATTGCCGATCGTCCTCAAGCGCAATAGTCGCAGTAGCGCCTCTACGGTATCCACACGTCTAGGGAAGGAACAACCATGCGCAGGTGTGCTAGCACCAAGTCGCACAGTAGAGCTCTCAAGAAGATGGCGGCTAGGGTTTTAGTAGTGTTTCATGCGCGTCCATCCCAACAGCCTCATGCATCTCCTTATATAGTGCTCGTGACGGATCCTATCCGAACACGTTTGTCGAATCGTATTCATACTGGTTTGTTCCAACTCGTTAAGTGTGTGACCCTATAGGTTCATGCGTAATCGGTTGTGACTCGAAAACCCTTTCCGATCACGAGTCGTAGCGGCTCCTAGCGTAACATAATGATTCCTAATACACACAAATTATATCAAACGAACCTTAATGCAATATGATCTACGCACTGTGTCCTCATCACTTACGACTGTGTCCTATCTCTATACTGACAGTTCAGATTTGGTCACGACCAGTTCGTAATTCCTTCACGACCATGTTACGACCAATTTCTGTGACTACGCTCACCGGCCTACGACCAACTCAGATTCCATATGACCACCAGAATTATTCGAACTAAGCGACCTACTCGTGTATACTCCCTTTGCCTCACAATTTCTGGTTGAACTCCAAGTGAGATGTTGTGTCATCCATGGACTGTTCAATACTTTCTTGATCGAGTGTTGGATTACTTCACGTGGTCGAACACTTCGACTACTAGTGACATGGCCATGCACTTTCTTTATCCGACCACAACGAGGGGCCCAGAGACATCTCTCCTGTTATGTTAGGAGGGGCAAATCCCATATCCGACCAGTCATATTCCTCTACATGTTTCATAGCATACCCGAAATCTACCTTTATAACTACCCAGTTACGGTGTAGCGTTTGGCAACCCCTAAGAGTGCTATTACATATATAGGAAACCATGCTGATCTCAGATCTAAGGATTATACATCAACATTGCTTGAGACCAACTAACGACATATAGAATCATAACAATCTCAATAGTGTCTCAAGGTGGGTCTAATCCAACATCATGTGTCCATATTATTGGTTTGATATCTCCATATCCATGACTCGTGAAACATAGTCATCAACCAATACATATGCTAGTCTATTCGTATGTGTCCTCATATGTTTCCAACCAGGGATCGTATAAGAATAATTATCGCAGAAATATAGAGTTTAACAATCAAGTCACATACTTGATTATCAATATTAACAATATTATTCTTGGAACAAGATAACATTTTATCCAATATTATGAACATAAGGAAATATAATCATCTCTATGATTGCCTCTAAAGCATATTTCCAACACCTCCTCCCTATGTCGCAGCTCCAGCTCCTCCTCCCTCTCGCCGCCGGCTCGTTGCGCTACCTTGGACCTCCCTTGCGCCTCCAACCTCTCCAGCTCTCCTACTAATGCGTAAGTTACCTTCTTGTCTTCTTGATGTTGTCTGGTTGTTGGTTGATGCTGATGGTGATGGCCATTGGCCAGAGCCCATATGCTAATACATACATACATGAAGAGAAGTGCATGTATCATTGCAGCGAGGGTGTGGTCTTCGCTGTTTGGCATCCATTCAACGATGAAGTCTACTAGCGCTTGTGATTTAATGGTTGTCCTTGCGACGAAGGTGATGTCGAAGGGCGCGAGCTCAGCTGCCCACTTTCCTACTCGTCCTGTGGCATCCTTGCTTCGCAGCAGCAATGCTAGGGGGTAAGTGGCTGGGATTATGATGGTGTGCGCCAGGAAGTAGTGGCGGAGCTTCCGCGAGGCCATGAGTAGGGCGTATGCCAGCTTCTCGAGCTCTGTGTACCGGGTTTTTGCACCTTGGAGTGCCTCTAAGACATAGTAGACTGGGCACTGGCCATTGTCTTCTTGGATGAGGACCACACTCACCGCTGATGAAGAGGCGGCGAGGTAGAGCAGGAGTTCTGCTCCTTGCTTTAATGGTAAGGCTTGGCGGTGGGTTAGGTAATCGCTTGAGTTCTTGAACGCGACCGCATCTTCACCCATCGAACGGCTGCCCGCAGAGTGTCTTGAAGAATGGAAGGGACTTCTCTGCCGAGCGGGAAAGAAACCGGCTAAGGGCTGCAAGCTGGCCGGTAAGTTTTTGTACTTTGCGGGCACTGTGAGGTTGCTTCATCTCCTGGACAGCCCTTATCTTTTCGGGGTTGGCTTCGATGCCCCTCTCGGACACAAGAAATCCTAGAAGCTTGCCTGCCTTGACGCCGAAGGCACACTTCTCTGGGTTGAGCTTGATTCCATCCTTCCGAAGGCTTGCGAAGGTTTCTTGCAGGTCCTTCGTGTGTTCATTTGGCTTCTACGTTGCACCCGAGCTGTCCGGCTATGACTCTCGAGATGAGGCGGCTGAAGGTTGCACCCACATTTTTCAGCTCGAAGGGCATGCGGGTGTAGAAATATGTGCCCACAGGGGTGATGAATGTTGTCTTCGGTTCGTCTTCCTTGGCCATGAGTATTTGGTGGTAGCCGGAGTAGGCATCGAGGAAACTCATCAACTCGCAGCCCGAAGTGGCATCCACCAGCTGGTCGATGCGGGGTAGCGGGAAATCATCTTTGGGGCAGGCTTTGTTGAGCTCCGTGTAATCAACGCACATACACCATTTGCCTTGTTTTTGGACAAGAACAGGGTTACTAAGCCATTCTATGTATTTGATTTGACGAATGACCCCTGCTTTTAACAACTTGGTGATTTGCTTCTTCGCTGCCTCCAACCTTTCGGCCGACATGCATCGCAGTTTTTGCTTCTTGGGTGGTGCTTCACTTCGGAGGGCTAAGCGGTGCTCGATCGTTGTGCGCGCCACATCAGGGATGTCTTCTAGGCCCTAGGCGAAGACATCCTTGTTGCTGCGAACTACTCTGAGTATGGCATTGTGCGCTTCTGTTGGTAACTCAGCTCCCAGGGAGACAGTAACATCCCAAAGTGTTGTTACCAAAATAAAAATAAATAAAGTTATTATTTTATTGGATTTTCTGAAATTTGAAAGAGTTTGTTTGCTTTATTTGAATTTCTGAAGTTTTAAAAGTCAAAAAGAAAATTTATTTAAAGTGTTTGAAGTTTTATTTGAGTTAAAGTTTAAAAATAAAAACTTAATTATTTTCTGGAATTTTAAAAGCTTTTCCTAAATTATTTTAAAGCTAAAATAAATTATGTGCAAAAACTATTACCAATTATAAGTTGGAATTATTTTATTTAAGTCCAAAATAACTCTAGGAATTTCTGTGAATTTTTCTAGAATTTTTGGATTTTATTTGCTATTTTATAAAGCCCTTTTTATTTAATCTGATTATTTAAAATTGGAAAATCAATTTAAACCCTTATTAACCATTTGGGCTGAAACCTCGTTCGCCCATCAGATTTTCCCATCGCCATGCCAATGCCACGCCCTTGACCCTTGCGCCCTCTCTCTCTCTCCTTTTCAAATTCCACTTGTCACCCCCTCCATCTCTCTTGCGTGTGGGCCCGCATGCCATCTTCTCTTTCCTGCCTTCTTCCCCAAACCACCGAATCGACCTACCGCCATTAGCGCCCATCAAGCTCCAAATCGCCGCGATTTCCTCCTCCTCTCACGCGGTTCCGCGCAATGATGACCCTCATCACCTGCGCTGTTCATGGTGTTCTCCTCCGCAGGCGCAATCACCGGATTTTGAACCGATGTCGCCGCCTCAAGACGGAGCCAGGCGCCACAAGCCACTTCGCCCCTCCCCCGACCTCTATAAATAGAGCACCAGGTGCGCCTCCTCCTCCTCATTCCAACCCCGCCACCCACTCCTCCTCTCCTCGCTTCTACCGACCGGGATTGGAGTTTTTCCGCTGCCGGCCACCGTGTGCTTTCGCCGCCCCTAGCGCCACCTCCGGCGACGCATCAGCCTCGTCTCCGCCACCTTCGGCACCGCCACCTTCTTGCCGACCCCGTGCTCGTGCTGGATTCGCCGGAGACCCACTACATCGTCGCGCCACTGAAGGCCCGAATCTCGCCGCCGCCATTCCGCTCGCCGCCGGCGTTCCTCCCGCGCCCTTGCGCCGCCACGGTGAGCACCAAGATCCCCACACCCTCCTCTTCCTCTTGCGCACCTCGCCGGATCTCGCCACGGCGCGTAGCGCCGGCGAGCTCAACGGCAAGCCACCGCTGGACTTTGCCGACGTGGCACGTCCACGTCGTGGTCGCGTCATGGTCACGTCGTCAAATTAGCCTACATGGCTGCCCCGTCACTTCTTGCGTGGCGTCGCGTGTGCCACCTGAACTGCACCACCTCACGTGCATTGTTCCGGTGAACCACGTCCATGGTGAACCTTTAACCGCCGTGGACCAAGTCCATTGACCCATGGTCCCACCTGTCATAGACTCCGGGTTTTCCAATTTAAAATAAATCGGCTGAAAATTCAAATCCCTGAGGGCTGATGTCATATATCGAAATTTCCTTTAGGAAAATAAATCGGTAAATTCTATAAAATCCAATTTAGGGTTTTATTGAGTTTAAAACTTTCCGGGGTTCGTTCTCCTTCATACGAACTCCGATTTCGTCGATTCAAATTCCTAAATTTATATAAATTCAAGATCTAGCTAACTAAACTAAAATTATTTAATTTGGAGTTCATTTGAATCTTCATTTGAATTTTGTTTGAATTTGGCTTAATTTCGCGCATAGATTTCGACGACTTCGGAGAGTCAGATTTCGACGCCATTTGAGAGCAACTAATTGAGCAAGGCAAGTTACATTCTTGATCATATTTGCACCCGTTATTTTAAATTATTTAAATTTTGTTTTAAATTATTATTGCATGCTTATTTATATTCAGTAATTTAAATACCTGTTTTAAATTTATAGTTACACCTAAATCCTTTGTATGGCCAAATTTGATAATTGAATCAAATATATTGTCACCCTAGATAAAACCTGGTTGATATGTTAGTATGAACTAGGATCATTTGGAAAACTTACACTTAGCGAAGCTTAGATCCAAAAATGTTTGATTTGGGGAATTTCAGCCAAAAATCAAATATCGTTTTAAATTGTATCCATAACATTGGTGTGTTATGGAAGTTTACAAATGGCTTTTCAAAATGAAATAAAATGAAGGTTTGTACTTGGGTGAAATGGTTGTCTGGATGGTGCACGTCAATGCACGGGCTCAATCTCGGTTAGGGTTGAGGCCCAGGGGTTATTATGGAAAGTCGCCCAAGTCAGTTAAGGACCGGCCTTCGAGTGTATTTTGCTAACCTATACCGTACTACCACATGTCCTGTATGGGCAGGACCTGGCTTAATAATTTGTGATACCTCATTGTTATTTGTGCCATGTTGTTGGTGTGGGTGTCGGTCAGACAGTAGTCCCACTTGGCGCAAGAGGGGGCCCCCAAAGGACGGTCAGTCCAATGGAAGCGAAACCTTAGCGGGCATAAATACTTTAAGGTAGAACTTTGTAAAGGTTTTGTCACGTGCTCTAGACTGCTTACCTAAGGTAGTGAGCGGTGGCATAGATATATGCCGGATAAACTAGAGAATTCGTGTCTTGTGGGTAAAGTTATACAACCTCTGCAGAGTGTTAAGAACTATTCGAATAGCCATGTCCACGATCATGGACATGCATAGCAAAGCTGCTCCAAGTTAGATCTTTGGTTTTGATTTCAAAAGACTTCATCAAATGGATTATGCAAATGGGAATTGGGCGAGAAGCCATGTGATAGGAGGGTATCCTTCACCATTCTTGTGTGAATGTTATCTGACTATAAAATTGATTTATAAAATGAATTTTAGTTATGTAATAACTGCTTTGGAACTTAGTACAAGTATTTAAAGAAAATGCTGCTTTATGCAAATTCAACCATATTAAGCCTTCCTTTGAGATATCCATGTATGCATGTCATTCTGTTATTTGGGTGTAACTTGCGAGCACGGTAGTTGTGCTCATACTTGCTTTATGCAAACAAATTTCAGAGGAGAAGGACTTCACCTTTGGTGTGGATCTTGATGACTAGGCCGCTACCCCAGTCGATTGCCTGTGGCAGATTAACTGGACTCTACTACATCTTCTTCGTCTTCCGCTGTGTTCTTTATTGTTGGCTTGTAAGCCTCTTTTGTAATAAACTCTGTTTATTATTAATATAATTGTGCGATTTATGGATGTTACCATATCTGTTTACTGTGTGAACTAGCTACTGATCATGGGACTAGTTCAGAAATGCACAGAGGATTTGGGAGTGTTAATCACGGGTCCGACAGAGACTGTCTTGTCCGGGGAGTTATCCTCTAGGGGGACTCTCCGAAGCTCGTCGTGAGGCCTTGGCTTTGGTGCCCACTTTGCCGAAGGGGAGCTTGATTGTTCGCTTCTCCCGCCCGACAAGATGGACATGTTGAAATGGCGATGATAATTGGAGCTCCGTCTGCCTTGCCAGATCCTGGTCTCCGCGCACCATGATGACGCCTTCCAGCGCAGGTATTTTCATGCAAAGGTAATTGTGGTGGGCTATGGCGCCGAAGGAGTTCAGTGCAGCTCTGCCGAGGATGACGTTGTACTGGTATTGCATTTGGACAACGTCAAATGTGACAACCTCGGTTCGGGATGCATAGCCATCGGTGAATGTGATGTCGAGGGTGATTTGGCAGAGGGCCGTCACAGGCTTTCCTCCGAAGCCTATTAGGGGTATGCCTGGGGTGACAAGCGATCCCAAGGGATCATCATTTTGTCGAAGGCGTCCACGAAGAGGAGGTCCGCGGAGCTTCCTCCATCCACGAGGACGTGCTTGACCTCAAAATCCATGATGTGGGTAGAAATGACGAGGGGGTCCTGGTGTGGGAAATAGATGCCTTCAGCGTCTTTTGTGCCGAAATAAATTGATATTTTGGCGTAGTGGGGTGGGTTGGACGCGGGGTACGCTGTGAGGTGGTGGATTTGCCGGGCATACGCTCGGCGCTGCCTTTTTGATGGCGCTCTGAGCGAAGATCCTCCGGTGATCATGTTGATGATCTTGTGGTGGTGCTCACTTCGGACTCCTTCTATGCGGGGTCTTGGCGATGGTGCGGGGAGCCGATTGTCGCTCCCTTTCTTGCTCTTAGGCTCGGTTGGTTGCTGCTCGCAACGCATGTAATCTTGCATGGCCGCGATGGTGCGACATTCGTTGGTAGTGTGTGTCCCTTCGCCGTGAAGGTCACAGAATGGTGTGGGTCCTCTGACGCGGTTGTCTGTATGGCAGCCGTCATTTTGCCCGCGTCCTCATCCATAGCATTGGCCCCAGCGACCTCCGCGCCGTCCTCCTTCGAGGTGTGGCGCGCCGTCCACATGGTAGACTCCCCGGCCCTTTTGCCGGTAGTCATTGTTCCACGGCTTGGCTGGTGCCCCGGGTGGGGCGGTGGCGGATGCTTCTTTTGCGGGGGGTATGCCTGGGGCGGAGGTGGTGGGTGCTCCTCTTCGGACGCTATCTTTTTCGGCCCGGGCGTACTCTTCCATCTTGTCGAAGAGTTCCGTCACTGTGCAGACGGGCTTGCGCGCCAATCTCTCCGACAAGGGGCCCTTTCGGAGCCCGCACGTGGCAGCGTTTATGACGATGGTTTTGTTGATGCCTTTCACCTGACACTTGACCTCCGCGAACTTTCTGAAAAAGTTGTGGAGGGATTCGTTTGGCGCCTGTTTTATTGCGAATAGGTGCCCCACGTCCTTGGGTTCCATGTAATTTCCCTGGAAGTTGTTGCAGATGAGGTCTCGCAACTGCTCCCACGCATAGATGGAGCGTGGGGGGATGGTGAAAAACCACGTCAGCGCCACACCCCTAAGGGCGAGGGTGACGCTCTTTGCCTTCGTAGTGTCATCTCCTCCAGCGGCCTCCACTGTGGTTTCGTAAACCCAGAGGAATTCTGAGGGGTCGGTGCATCCCTGAAAGGGTGTGACCTTTGGCATCTTGAACCCTTGCGGCCAGCGGGCGGTCTCCAGCCCTACGCTCAACGGGGAGTTGGGATCTCTCTAGAGCAGCAGGGCGGGAGGCTCGGGATCAACCTCCGCTGCGGCGATTGGCACGGCCCGCAGCGGAGCTACGAGGGCTGTCGTCGGCGGGTGTTGGAGGATTGCCATCTCACGATGAAGATCCACCAACTCCTGCTGCAATGCTACGTACGATTCTTGGCTTGTGCCTGCTTCTCCAGGCGGTGGGCCTGCTTGCTGGGTGTCACTCCCGATGACGCCCTCCTGCATGGAGTTGTTTGCTTCCTCCTCCATTGACGGGGCGAGCGGTGCCGCTACCGCGGAGGTTCTAGTTTGCTTTGCCCTCGTGGTGCTTGGTGCCGCGGCCGCCGAGGTCTTGGACTTGGTCTTCTTCTGTGGTGCCATGCTCGAGCTCGAAGTTTGTACTTCGCAGCTTTCTTGCCGTCCCCACAGACGGCGCCAACTGTCGTAGCAAAAAGGACTAAATAGTAAAAGAGGGGGGGACCCCTGGTACACACAACGTGTCCGAAGAGTCCTCGAGGAGGGGACTGGTTGTCAGGAAAATGTACCGTGTATTAATGTTCTGAAAAAAAAGCTCTTCCATTACATGGGGGATGGAGAGCTATTTATAGCCAAAATAGCAGGATACATGAGATTACATAAGCACCCCTACAAAAGTACTACCAATGTAGGGACTGTAGGGTCCTTTCCTACCCCTATGCGTAGCTTCTGGTCCACTTGTCTTATTCCTTTCATTTGGCCAGGTCTCCTTCGAACACCCTTCGAATGCTCTTCGAGCCTCCTTCAGCTGCCACTTCGGAAGACCCTTCGCAGGCTTTGGGTCACCCTCGAGGTACGTCCTGTACCCCTTGGGAGACCCTTCGCAGGCTTCGGGTCGCCCTCGAGGTACCTTCTGTACCTTTCGGGAGACCCTTCGGAGGCTTCAGGCCGAGGTACCCTTTGGCGACCCTCCGGAGACTTCGGGCCAAGGCACCCTTCGGCTACCCTCCGGAGGCTTCGGGCTACCCTCCGGAGGCTTCAGGCTACCCTCAGGGCACCTACTGTAGCTTTAGGACTGTTTCGCCAGGCTGGTGGGGCCGGTGGGCTGCTCCTACGACACCTGCCAATCTCCTTTGTTTACCATATGAATGCATCATAATTCAATATTGGGTGTAACTTGCGAGCACGATAGTTGTGCTCACTCTTGCTGAATAATCTTTATTTAGGAGAAGATCTCTATCAAGACGGTAAGGACCCAGACGCTTAGGCTACGCCCTCAGACGATTACCTGTGGCAAGTCATGTGGCCTACTACTACTGCATTGCTTCCGTTGTGTTTTACTTTATTTGGTCTCAGGCCCTTTGTAATAAACTCTGAGTTATTAATGATAAAATGCGTGATATGTTTGTGTTATCACTTTTTTTTGACTGTGTACACTAGCTATCCTGGACTAGTGTATGAACACAGAGAATTCGGGATCCTTCACTCCCAGGTTCGACAAAAGTGGTATTAGAGCCATATCGACTGTAGGACGTGGCCTTAGAATTGCCTTAAGGTCTTACTTTCAAAAACTAAAACTATTTTGAGTCTTACCAGAGTCCTCTCTCAACCCTTCTCTTTAAAATGGTTACTAACTCATCTATTTCTCAAAACTGTAGATGGCTGAAAGACCAACCGCTACTTCCCACGGAATTTTCGCAGGACATTGGGCTACGATCCTCTTGAAGATGATGCAACACTTGGACTACAACGTAAGCCAAGGCTACAAGTATGAAGTGGGAAGCCAATCTCGCTGGAGAGTTGAAGTGATCCTCTACGCCAATCTACAGCCAAATATGGACTTCCACATCTTCGACGCTCCATTCAAGCGCGACACCTTCGCTGAAGGCATTCAAGACGCGGCGAGAGAAGCAGTCCATCGTCTACGTTACATTCATGACAATTGCTTTCAAGACACCGGGTTCCATTACTACCCGATGTATGTCCCGACCCGGCTTGTCAGCACCTTTCGCTCAGCCGAGGACGAAGACTCTCCTGAGCTTACGCACCAGGTGGACCTAGCTAAGGCAATGGACTATGCCTATGGGAACACTCTAGAGGACCTGTGTACCGCTCAGGACAGCCTACAAGATGTAGAAGAAAGGCTAAAAGATGCGGAAGAAAGGCTGAAAGCCATAAAAGAAGAGCTGGCTCGCTACAGGACAGGCGAGGGTAGCTCAACTAAGCCAGATTATACCCCTGTTACCCATAGTTGTTTCCATAGTGTAATCGTTAGATGCGAATTATGAGCTATCAATATCCTTGTGGTAGCCATAATCAAAGAATAAAATAAATTAATAAAGAAACTATTTTGAAAATTTTGGTTCTTTGTCTTGTACTTGTGTGTTCTTGGGCTATTTAGATTTATCCCCCTTAGAGCCATCTTTCTTTCTCTCTTCTAAGTCTTTGGAAGATCCAGCAGATGGTAACCACCCGTACTGACAGTGGCAGTGTCAGGGGCCAAGGCAACGCAAATGCTGATTATCAAGAGAACCCTACCCAGCAACCACCACCACACCAGTTGAAGGACCTGATTGGCATCAAATGATGGCCAATCAAACCCACCTTATTGACCTGCTGGCCCAATCACTCAGCAATGCTCATAATGTTCAGGTAGCAACCCATGCTCCACCCCCACCTTCGCCTCCAACCAGAGTGACAATGTCGGAGTTTATGAGGATGCGTCCTCCGACGTTCTCCAGCAGTACTGAACCCATGGACGCAGATGATTGGCTCCATGCCATCGGAAAGAAGCTGGACATAGCTCAGTGCACGGATCATGAGAGAGTTCTTTTCGCCTCTCACCAGCTTAATGGTCCCGCTTGTGAATGGTGGGACAACTTCTACATCTCTCATGCGAATGCACAAGCTATAACCTGGACTGAGTTTGTGTGAGCTTTCCGCCATGCACACATCCTCGCCGGGATGATGACGCTGAAGACGAAGGAGTTTCACTCACTCCGCCAAGGCAACCGCATTGTCAGTGAGTATCTGCACAAGTTCAACCAACTTGCCCGCTATGCACCTGAAGACGTAGCCAACGATGAAGATAGACAGGAACGATTCCTGGAAGGGCTGAATGATGAACTCTCAGTCCGCTTGACCTCCCAGGACTTCACTGACTTCCAACAGTTGGTGAACAAAGCTATTCGCCAAGAGGCCAAGCACCTAGAGATGGAAAACTACAAACGGAGGATGGCCGCTCAAAAGTTCAATGCTGGAGGACAACCCAAGCCTCGCCTCACCCAGCCTCAGCCACCCCAGCGTGGAAGATTTCGGTCTTCTATGTCAAGAACTTCAGCACCGGCACCGCGCCCCAACACTTCCGGCTTCCGCAGCAACTCAATTAGAGGCTAGTCTCAGTAGAAGAACCCGACTTCATCAGTAGCAGGAGTGACCTGTTTCCACTACAACGAGACTGGGCATTATGCCAACAGATGCCCGAAGAGGCAGCAGGGCACAGCACCAGCCAAGCCAGCACCAAGAGTTCCAGCCACCGACGGCACCCAAAAGCCGGTGGTTCAGTACACGAAGGGACGTGTGAACCACGTCACTACAGAGGAGGCTCAAGCAGCACTAGATGTCGTTCTGGGTACGTTTCTTGTTAATTCAGTACCAGCATTAGTCCTATTTGATTCTGGAGCTTCACATTCCTTTGTTTCCAATAAGTTTGTGGGAAAATATGGGTTACCTATCTCTCCTTTAGTTAACCCTATGATAATTCACTCCCCAGGCTCAGAAATGAGAACCAATTCTCTATGCCCAAACCTTACCCTTGAAATATCCGGAGTACCCTTTCTAGCAGACTTAATAGTCTTGCATTCTCAAGGCCTAGATGTGATTCTTGGAATGGATTGGTTAGCCAAGAATCAAGGACAAATAGACTGTGCCAAAAGGTCTATCACCCTCACTAATGAGCAAGGAGATTCAATAGAATTTAGACCCAAGACTTCAACCGGAGGAAGTTCTATCTTGACTAGCTTGAAGGAAGTAAAGCTTGAGGACATACCAGTGGTACAAGAATACCCATATGTCTTTCCTGAAGATTTACCTGGCATGCCATCGGACAGGGACATAATGTTCTTAATTGACTTAGTCCCAGGGACCGCTCCAATCTCAAAGCGACCCTACAGAATGTCGGCCAATGAGCTAGCAGAGTTGAAGAAACAGATTGAAGAACTGCAGAGCAAAGGATATATCCAACCAAGTTCATCACCTTAGGGAGCACCTGTACTATTTGTCAAAAAGAAAGACAATAGTATGAGAATGTGTGTGGATTACCGATCGCTCAATGAGGTGACGATCAAAAACAAGTATTCGTTACCCAGGATCGATGACCTGTTTGATCAGCTGAAGGGAGCAAGCGTCTTCTACGATCTGGCTATCACCAACTGAAGATTAGACCAGAAGATATTCCCAAGACGGCCTTCACAACCAGATATGGGCTGTATGAATTTACAGTAATGTCTTTCAGTTTGACAAACGCCCCTGCTTACTTCATGAATATGATGAACAAAGTGTTCATGGAATTCTTGGATAAGTTTGTGGTTGTTTTCATCGATGACATTCTCATCTATTCAAAAGATGAAGAAGAGCACAAGAAGCATCTCAGGATAATTTTGGAGAAGCTCAAAGAGCACCAGCTTTATGCCAAATTCAGCAAGTGCGAATTCTGGCTAAGGCAAGTGGCATTCCTCGGACATATTGTGTCAACAGGAGGAGTTGCAGTAGACCCAGCCAAGGTTGAGGCAATAATGGATTGAAAGCAACCAAGATCTGTATCAGAAGTAAGAAGTTTCCTCGGATTAGCTGGTTATTATCGCAGATTCATTAAAAGTTTCTCCAAGACTGCAAGACCCATGACTCAACTTCTAAAGAAGGAGAAGAAATTTGAATGGACAGATGCCTACGAGAGGAGTTTCCAAGAGCTGAAGAAGAGACTAGTTTCTGCACCAGTACTAGTATTACCAGATATCCATAAAGACTTTGAGATCTTCTGCGATGCATCCCGTCAAGATCTTGGATGTGTGCTGATGCAGGAAGGAAAAGTCGTGGCTTATGCATCCCGTCGGTTGAGGCCACACGAAGGAAATTATCCGACTCACGATCTGGAGTTAGCAGCAATTGTGCATGCTTTGAAAATCTGGCGGCATTATCTCATTGGTAACCGCTGTGAGATTTTCACGGATCATAAGAGTCTGAAGTACATCTTCACCCAGTCAGAACTCAACCTCTGACAGAGAAGGTGGTTAGAGTTGATAAAGTATTATGACATTGGAATCCATTATCATCCGGGCAAAGCAAATGTGGTTGCAGATGCCCTGAGCAAAAAGACGTATTGAAACACCATCTTGGTTCAGAAAAATTAGCCAGAATTGTATGAAGAACTGAAGCACTTGAACCTAGAGATTATCAGCCAAGGTTGTGTCAATTCTTTGGAAGTTCAACCCACTCTCCAGAATCAGATCAGGGGAAAGCAGTTAGAAGATGAAGACATCAAGGAAATCAAGAAGAATATGAGAAGAGGCAAAGCCCCAGGATTTTCTGAGGATGAGCAAGGAACAGTGTGGTTTGGAAACTGCATCTGTGTACCTAATCATCAGGAGTTAAAACAGTCAATTCTGAAAGAAGCTCATGAATCGCCTTACTCCATCCATCCTAGAAGTACCAAGAAGTACCAGAATTTGAAGGAGAAATATTGGTGGGTTAGCATGAAGCGAGAAATCGCTGAGTTTGTCGCCCGTTGTGATGTATGCCAGCGAGTGAAGGCAGAACATCAAAGACCCGCTGGTTTGTTGCAACTATTACCAATCCCCGAATGGAAGTGGGAGGAAGTTGGTATGGATTTCATCACCGGACTTCCTAGGACCCAATCAGGATATGATTCCATCCGGGTGATAATTGACCGGTTGACTAAGGTAGCTCACTTTATTCCAGTCAAGACCATCTACCAGAGCAGCAAGTTAGCAGAGTTGTACATGGCCAGGATCGTTTGTCTACACGGAGTACCCAAGAAGATCGTGTCTGACAGAGGTTCCCAGTTCACTTCCCGGTTCTGGAAGAGCCTACATGAAGCTTTGGGAACAAGACTCAACTTCAGCACCGCCTATCATCCCTAGACAGATGGCTAGACAGAACATGTTAATCAGATTCTTGAAGACATACTTCGAGCATGTGCCATAGATTATGGACAAAGTTGGGACAAGAATCTGCCCTATGCAGAATTCTCGTACAACAATAGTTACCAAGCCAGTTTGCAGATGTCTCCATTCGAAGCTTTGTACGACAGAAAATGCAGAACTCCGCTCCTTTGGCATCAAGTAGGAGAGCATCAATTCTTTGGACCGGAGTTGATCAAAGAAGCTGAAAGCAAGGTTAAAGCAATAAAAGAACGCTTGAAGGTGGCTCAGTCCCGACAGAAAAGTTATGCTGATAACCATCGGAGAGAGTTAACCTTTGAAAAAGAAGATTTTGTTTATCTTAGAGTCACCCCACTCCGAGGAGTAAGAAGGTTCCAGACCAAAGGAAAACTCGCACCCAGATTTGTGGGACCTTACAAGATTTTGACCAAAAGAGGTGAAGTTGCATATAAGCTTGAACTGCCAGCATCCTTGTCCGCAGTCCGCGACGTCTTCCACGTCTCTCAACTAAAGAAGTGTCTTCGAGTACCAGCAGAAGAAACATCGCTTGAAAGCATAGACCTTCAGGAAGATCTCACGTATGTGGAGCAGCCAATCAAGATTCTCGATGTGGCAGAATGAATCACCAGAAGCAAAGTCATCCGCTCATGCAAGGTCCAGTGGAGCAATCATTCAGAAGAAGAAGCCACCTGGAACGAGAAGAAGATCTAAAGGTTGAGTATCCCCACCTTTTTGCTAGCCAAGTCTGAATCTCGGGGACGAGATTCCCTTTAAGGGGGTAGGTTTGTAACAGCCCAAATTTTCAAATTTCAGAGAAAATTAAAACTTAATTATTGTTGTGGATTTTTTGAAATTTTAAAAGCTTTTACTTAATTATTTTAAAGATAAACAAATTTATTTGCAAAATCTATTACCAAATAATAGTTGGAAATATTTTATTTAAGTTCAAAATGCCTTTGAGAATTTCTGTGAATTTTCTCACATTTTTTGGATTTTATTTCCTATTTTCTAAAGCTATTTTGATTTATCTGAATTAAATCAATTAGAAAAACAAAAAAAATCCTTAAACAGTAATTGGGCCGAATCTAGCCAATTCCCTTTTTCACGCCAGCAATTAAACGCCCGCTCTCTTTCGCTGTTCGCCCCAAGCCTCTGTGGCCGTTGGATTACCATCGGACGGTTCACACGCACCCGCCACTTTCCTATTTGCTACCGACGCCGACAAGTGGGGTCGCCCATTACTGTGCTTCGTCCACCTTCCTTTCTTCCACCTCGCGCCTTCCTTTTTCTCGCGCCGTGTCCGCCATGGCCGAGTTCAAAACGCTTCCATATACGGTTGAATCCGGCCGCATATCCCAAATTGACACGCGCATTTAAACCCTGGATTCCCTCCGCCTCCGACACAGCCTCTCCTTTCCATCCCCGTGCTCCGAATCCCCTAATTCTCGCTGCCGTGCCACGCAGACCTTCTTGAGCCCTACGAAGCTCCGGCCACTATGAGAACCCGGGGTATTTAACTTGTAATACTTAACCATTAAGATGATTCAAGCATTACAAATCAAATATCACGACTCTCGGCGTATATGTATTCTCCGGAAGTGCAGTACACATACCCCATACAAAAATTATGCATCAATTCTATTCAACACATAGAATCCAAAGTACAACTAAGCAATTCAAAAGACATACAATATAGAGTTATTACAAAAGGGGCCGACCGGTCAAATAACAACTAAAGAGTCTTAAATAACAACGGAAGCAATGTGCCATAAGATGGTGATAAACAAAAGCCAAGTAGTGTGCCTTAAACCCACAAGGCAACCAACTGGGCTACCAACCTAGTCGTCGAAACCACCGCACATCTCGCAAAAGTGGAACCCTTGGGGTTCAACTTCCTCCTTTGCAACAATTTATTAAGCAAAGCAAATGAGTACAAAAATGTACTCGCAAGAGGCGATGTGTAGAGTAATGTGAGCCTATATATTTAGCTACATGCAAGCTTATTTAAGTGGAGGAGACTCTAGACTCATTTTCAGCATAAAGCAAGTTTTCATTTGCAATAATGTAGTAGATTTAAAGCAATTTTACAATCTGTTTTTATTTGACAAAAACAGCGAGATATAAGTAACAATAATAACAAGACATCCTGGAAGTGGTTAACCCAATAGCCACCACAACAATAGCATGAATTCTCCATTCATACCACCCACATCAAGTTTTAATTAAATGTTGTAGTCTAACTCTTGTAGAGACCTTACCAAGTATGTCCATAACCTAGGACGAGGCTATTCGAATAGTTTGAACCCTGCAGGGGTGTACCAATGTACCCACACGCCAGACCGCCTCTTTTGCCACTAGATTAAGCACACTTCCTTTGGTATGCTGGCAAGGCTAAGTCATACGAGACATTTCCAATATTGTGTATTAACTACGAGTCGCCTATATGGGAGGAAGCCCCATACGTTGATGCGGAGTCATCAAAGATGCTCATCTCCTTATAAAGGACGATGCTCCTTGCAGTGGATAACCTCTACTACTGCTCACCCAATAGCCCACCATGCAACTCGGAGCTAACACACGCCAAAGTACTAAGTCAAGAGAGGTCTCATATCCCTCTCATGTGGTTAGCATGCAATAAGCGCTTGGCTTAGTGTCCAAGATGTTCGGTCCTTGTTGACCCGGGCACCATTCTAGTCACACCATAAAATCACACCATCAACCATTGTGCCCAAGTCTAAAATATTTCATTTTTATTTTTTAGTTTTTGACTTCATAAAGTAACAAAGCACAAGGTGCTGAGCATAATGATAATAATAATTTTATGTGATCACAGTTATCGACTAAGTCGATAATCGCCCAATTCTACCGGTAACTAAGCATTTCTAAGCATGACACCGTAAAGACAATAAAAGAGCATAATTAAATCACCGGGCTCTAATTCACCAGCGATATTAATAACTTATGTCTTGTGGCAGGGGATAACAATTTAAGGGCAACCATGCAATAGGAATAGCTACCTCTAATCGGGAAAATTACTTTGACACAAAAGCATGCATACATACAATTTGTAAATAAAGTATTAGACTTGAAAGTAATAGGACATTTATGATCAAACTGCTTGCCTTGCTGGGGATAATTCTCTTGCTGCAGAGGGTCACTCGCGCAATCAAAAAATTTCGTTGGAACCTAGCAAAAGAAGTCGAAAGCACAATAAGAACAAGTAACACCGAAAAGACCCAACAATTCAAAGTCATCCAAAAATTATGAAAACTTCACAGAAGGTAGAGCATGATTTTATATGAATTTAGCAACAAGAATTAATTTATTTGGATGTTCTATGCAAAAGTTATGGCAGTTTGAAAATCAGTTTTCCAGAAAATCCAATTTAATAGCCACCGGTTACTGTTCATCCGGAATAATTATTTTGGTGAAAGTTTCCAGAGCAGTGGTGTACTTGAAATTTTTATGGTAGGAAGAGCACCTCATTTGGAACTAAGATGAATTTTCTATGCTTTTTCAAAGTTATGAAAGTAGTACACAAGTTACATGCAAAATAAGATTTTTAGTAACAGTATCATGTTCACATCCTATTTTACAATAAACTACACTAACAGAGGATTCTAAGAAAATTGAGTTTACTCATTTTGGAGTTACAGAGAAATACTTATGCATTTTTGAAGTTAAAGCAATGTTAGTGCAACAATAATACTAAACCTAAAGTAATTTGACCAAAAGTATTTTCTACAATAGTAACATGATTCAACCCATTTTTATATTAAAGTACATTTAAAAAGGAAACTAACAAAATTTGAATCATCAATTTTGGAGCTAAAATGAATTACTTATGCAATTTTGAAGTTTAACCAATTTTCAGTTCACAAATAAAGCATTTCGGAAATTATATAAACATACAATACTTTTTATACTCAGTCTAGCCAAGCCATGGTCACTGACCAGTGGGGTCCCCCGGTTTCTTTTCTATTTCAATTAAAATCCTAAAGGAAATCTATTCTTACAGGTGGGACCCGCGTGTCATTGACACGGTCCACACGCACAACGCATGGATTGAAGGCCAAGGGCTGGACCACGGGTTCATGGGCTAACGGGTTGTTTACTGTGCACAAAGGCCCACATGTAAGCGAGACAAAGGGTCTGCTAATCATTGGTTTGCCGACAAAGATCTGGTTTTAAATGCTAATCATCATCATTAACTCCTAATAACGTCACTATAGGAAATGTCCGAGCGTGCCACGCGGGATCCTTGCGGCCGCGAGTTTTGTCGGCGCGTCGCTGGCGAAGGAGGGCTCAACGGCGGCGGCCGAGCATGAAAATGGAACCAGTACGCTATTGCGCACCCGGCGGCACCGGCGGCGAGGTCGGAGGTGACCTGACGTGGCGGCGCGACGAGGTGAAGCGGAGTGACAAGTACAGGAAAACGAAAATGACGATACGACAACGCATTGCCCGATCTAGCGTTGGCATGAGCATCAGTAAGGGTCAAAGACCTTACCGGGATGACGCGGATAGGAAGGGCTCGCCGGAGACGAGCTAGCAGCGAAGGACCGAGGTGGCGCGATGAAGACAACGAGGGGAGCTCGGCCTGAGCAACAACAAGCACGAAGGGAGGTAGGGACAGCTTTAGTGAGGTCATTAGATGATGCCAGAGCAAGTAATTAGGAAACGAAGCCCCTTACCGGAGATGGGGAAGATGAACAATGCCCACGGCCGAGTTCGGGGAAAAACCAAATTCCGACAACCCCTGAAGAGGAACAATGAAATTGAGTTAGGCGAAATGCTCCTAGGGTCCAGTGGCACGTTATGACGCGAAAGGACGAGGACCGCGAGGTCGCGGTGGTGCTTACCGAGACGGAGGTGGAGCTAGAGCCTCCTCCTTTTCCACACCGAGGAAGAGAAGTGAGTGAAAGAGAGGGCTCAAGGGGGTTTTGTGCGGGACCGAAGACGGCAAAGGAAGCGGCATTAGATGGGGATGCTCAGGGTTGGTCGCAGAGGGCGGTGGATTGACACCGCTGCTGGGCGCGGACGGAGCGTGACAGAGCGGCGCGGCCGCGTGGAGGGGAAGCTCAGACGAGTGGGGTCGGGCATGGGCGCGCGCGCTCGATGCGGCCGAGGGCGAGGAAACCAGGGGCGACGGTCCGAAACCGGGGGCGAGAGGTTGACGATGATGAGAGCGCCCGGTGGCCATTGGCGGCAGAGGTGACACTGGCACCGCCACGCGGAGAAGAAGCACAAAGTGAGGAGCCCTACCGGTCAACAAGCAAGAAGGAGAGGGGAGCTGAGCCGTAGATCGCAAATCGTACGGCCAGCAGCGACGGTGCATTTAGTGGGTTAGATCGAGCCAGGTCGACTTTGGGTTTGAGTCGGGCTCGGGTCTGAGCCCGATGAATAGTGATTTCAGGTTTTGTTTTAAAAGGGCTGAGAAGATAGGGAATTTTTGGAGATAGCTCCGAAGCTCCAAAAATTCTAAAATTTTTATGGAAGCTTGCTAGATAAGACAAAAACCTTGTGTAATTTTTCCAGAAATTTTTATGCACTGAATTTCTCTCCAGAAAATTCACAAGCTGCTGCCCTAGGGGTTTGACCAGAGTTCAAACTGGTTTGACTAGCTCTTTTGAAATAGCAAATAAAATCTAAAAATTATGAGATTTTTCAGAGAGGTTACTAGGATGATCTAGATGATAGGAGAAATATTTCCAGAGGATTATCACAAGACTTGATCATGGAGTTTTTAAGGACAACAACTTCCATCAATAGAAACATTGATCTTAGCAAATAGGAAATCCTAGGGGGAAATTTCTAGAAAATTTCAAATGACATCATGAGGCATCAAAAGTTTTAATTTATCCTCATTTTATTATATTTGAAACACACACCATTGTTTGGGATGTTACAGCCACACCCTCGACCTATAAAAGGAGGCACTAGGACCGCCGTAACCTCCTCATCCCAACGCCTCAGAGCGCCTCTTCCCAATCTCTCTCTAGAGCTCTAATTTCGAAATTCTTCGCCGACGACCAAGCTTCGGTTCTTCTCCGATTCCAGTGCCTCCATTGACGCTTCATCCTCATCTCCGCCACCGTCAGCATCGCCTCGTCATCGCGAAGCCGGTGCTCCCACCCATTCGCCGCAAAGACCGCCGGAACCTCTACTTCACCATTGACCGCACGTCGCCGCCGCTCACCGTGCTCGCGTGGCTTGGCCACGTCGGCAACAGGTCAGCATCACCGAGGCGCTCACGCCTACGTGGCTACCTGCGTGGCGCCACGTCATCCTCGCCCAAGCCGCACAACACCTCGCGTTTACTGTGCGGTGCACCGGGTCCGCGGTGGACCGTTGACTAGTCGTGGGCGTGGTCCATTGACCACGGGCCCACCCGTCAGTGGCACACTGCGCGCTGATGCATTAAATCCGGATTTTCCTTTAGGAAAATAATTCGGGAACTCTATTAAAATCCAATTTAGGGTTTAAACTTCTAAAATCCATATCTTTTGCATCCAAACTCCAAATTGGGTGATTCAAATTTCTAAATTTGTATAAAATCATTATCTAGCTAACTAAACTAAAATATTTTGATTTGGAGTTAGTTTGATTTGTATTTTTGAAATTATTTGAATTTCAATTGAATTTATCGTATTTTCGCGTATAGACTTCGACGACTCCGGAGAGTTCGATCCTTCAGAGGATTTAGAGTACCAAGACTTCAACGAAGGCAAGTTATACCATTGACCATTTTGATCCCAATATTTTAAAGTTATTTAATTCAGTTTTTAAATTAGTATTGCATGCATATTTTTATCAATTATTTTAATCCCCTGTTTAAATGCTTAGTTACTCCAATCCCTTTGGTATAGCCAATTTGAATATTGTTTGCGAAGCCCTTGTTACCTTAGTAAAATAATTGAGAGAATTATGCTTAGTCAATGCTTAGACCATGATTATGATTTTTGGGAGGATTTAGCCAAATCTTTTCAAACTGGTTTAAATTTGAATCTATGGTATTGTTTTACCATAGAGGGTTTTTAAAGATGGTTTTACTTAAAATAAAATAAAAAATGGTTTGGACTTGGGCGAAATGGATGAATGGTGGGTGCAAGTTTATGCACGGGCTTAATCTGGTTAAGATTAAGGCCCAGGGTTTAATTTGGAAGACGCCCAAGTCAATTAAGGACCGGTCTTTGAGTGCATTTTGCTATGCCTTACCGTACCACCACATGTCCTGTATGGGCAGGACTTGGCCTAATAATTTGTGATACCTCATCGTTATTTGTGCCATGTTGTTTGTGTGGGTATCGATCAGACAATAGTCCCACCTGGCGCAAGAGGGGGCTCCCGGAGGACGGTCAGTCCAATGGAAGTGAAACCTTAGCGGGCATAAATACTTTAAGGTAGAACTCTGTAACGGCCTCGCGATAATTGCTTAGTTGCACATCTTTGGAAGCATGTATTGGCCGACATTAAAAGTAATTTATCTCTTGTGGGTAAAGCTATACAAACTCTGCAGAGTAGAAAACTATTCGAATAGCCGCGTCTGCAGTCATGGACATGCTAGCAAGGCCACTCTGAGTTAGACCTTGTTTTTGGTTTTGAAATGTTTTCAACAAATGATTTTAGGATGGATAATCCTTGTGGTAAAATTGGGTGGGTAGCCATGTGATAGGAGGGTATCTTTCACCATTCAATCATGGAGGTTATCCACACTATAAATCTGTCATTTTAAAATCTGATTTTAATTATAATATAAAAATGGCCTTGAAAATTAATATGAGTATTTAAACCAAAAATGTTGTTATGCAAATAAACCCTGCCAATCTCCTTTGTTTACCATATGCATGCATCATAATTCAATATTGGGTGTAACTTGCGAGCACGGTAGTTGTGCTCACTCTTGCTGAATAATCTTTATTTAGGAGAAGATCTCTATCAAGACGGTGAGGACCCAGACGCTTAGGCTACGCCCTAGACGATTGCTTGTGGCAAGTCGTGTGGCCTACTACTACTACTACTACTTTGCTTCTGTTGTGTTTTACTTTATTTGGCCTCAGGCCCTTTGTAATAAACTCTGAGTTATTAATAATAAAATATATGATATGTTTGTATTATCACTTTTGTTTGACTGTGTACACTAGCTATCCTGGACTAGTGTATGAACACAGAGAATTCGGGATCCTTCGCTCCCGGGTTCGACAACATGACACATCCTTTACATCATCTAGCCCTACCCTTGTACTAGCCCAGCGAATGTTTATCCTCACTTCACCTGGGTAGCTCCCGTGGGATGTGGCATTCACAGGATGGAAGCCCCTTCGAGCATGCTTAATTGGCCATGTCCACACTCTACGGCCTACCTACGTGCAAGGCTAGTTTTTCGATAACTTAATTGGCTAAAGCCATCCTCATAATATCATATGTGGTTGTATGGTTACGCTTAGGTCGGATATACTGGCATTCGGTCCTTAATTGACTCGGGCGGGAATCTCCCCATATCTACGAGTGAGACTTCTTTCTCACCCTTTTCAGAATATAATATAACTCACTTGCGTCCAAAACTAGGTTTTGCATTTTTCATTTTATGCAAAATAACAGAGGCACATCCCTATAGATATTTTTTATAAACCTCCCAAATTCATATTTATCATATTATCCTTTTATAATCTTTCGGAAAATCTATCGTTCTACTTAGCAGTTGTGCGATAAATCGCACTCAAAACTCTCAGATGACATTATTTATTGTCTAACCCATAATCTATTGGCTACAATAGCAAGGAATCAACATTTCAAGGGATACATCAAATAGGATTTACATTGTCTAACCCATAATCTATTGGCTACAATAGCAAGGAATCAACATTTCAAGGGATACATCAAATAGGATTTACATCTACCAGTATCCCAAACATAGCAATTTAATATTGCATATACACGCATGCAATAATAGGATTTGCAAACAAAGTACAATAAGTAAAATACTGAGATCAATATGATCAAAGGGGGTGCTTGCCTTGCTCAAGTTGTTCTGAATATGAGATTGGTTGGTCATCGGAGATTTCGTTCGCGCAATCAACGTCTATTGCAAAAAGAGCCAAAAATCAATTAAATAATGCAAATAAATTCAAATAGTAACCTAATCCAAATATTTTTACATATTCAGGTAGATTATGATTTTAGACAAATTTAGAGACAAAAATCAACTCATTTGGAGTTTTGTAGAAAAAGTAATTAAGGTTTGAAGTTGAGTTGGATTGAAAATCCAGAAAAAGAAAATGGGGAGAGAGAATGTCTCTCTGATAGGTGGGGTCCACCCCCTTTTCCATTTCTTTTCGATTTATTTTCCAACCGAAATGGCTTAGTCATTAACAGGTGGGCCCTATGGATTTTGTTTTTCTTTTTTGTTTAAATTTCTAAAGAAAATCTTTACTTACGGGTGGGACCTACTGTCAGTCTCTCAGCTCACCACAACAGTGTGTGGACCTTTGGTCCACCACTATTGTGCTTCGGTCCATGGTGGTGCTTACTGTGCAAGTTAATGGCCTTGGGCCCACGCAGTAGTGTCTTGGTGCGGATCTCAGAGCATTTATGCTCATGGGTTTCTGTTTACGGGCCCACGTGTCAACATAATACCAAATCATTAGCTTAGCATTTAAACTCAGATCTCCATAGTAAATGGGCACTTAAGACATTGATTTGGCCTAATGATTGGCTATAGTAACTGCTCGAATTCGGACAACAGAGGAGGCTCACGAGCACTGGGTTCTCCGGCTAATCGCCAACGATCTAGCCCATGGCGGCATGGGCTAATGGAAAAAACAGAATGCTCATGACCATGCGCACCCAAAGGTACTGGCGGTGAGGTCCACAGTGGTCCTACGTGGTGGCGCGACGAGGAGGAGCTGCGATGCGCTCGGCCAAACATGGCAACTTTGAAACCGACGATGATCTAAGCAAACTAGTGCACGCCTTAGCAGCTATGGGACAATAGTAACTCACCAGAGTGGTCGTAGAGTGAACGGGCTCGCCAGAGGATGGCTGGCAGCGATGGACAGTGGCGGTGGTGGGTGCTCCTCATGGAGACAATGACCTGAGCCAAAACAGGAGAGAAGGGTGGTTGGGAAAGCTTCAAGGAGTGGAGAAGGTGCTCTGAGAGGGATTACTTGGGGAGTGACTCACTGGAGAGGTTGATTTGGTGGCATTGGTTCTTCTGGCTAGAGAGGAGAAAGAAGGAGTCAGTGACGGTTTCCTATGGAGCAAAGGTGAAATTAGGTTAGGGAAAAGACTCAAGGAACCCCTGGAACATATGATGACACATGTGGGGGAAGAAGGGGATCACTGGTTCACCGGCGGTGTCATGGAGGCTTGTTGGGCAAAACTTGAACTTGAGCTCCTCTCGCGCTCGGGCTTGGTGGAAGAAAGAGGAAGGTAGGAGAGGGAACCAAGGTGATGAAGAGGGGGATTGGATGGATTATGGTGGCCCTTTATAGCCACAGGCAGAGAATCGCGAGGAGGAAAGCTCGGTGCACTAATGCTCTCGATGACGCACGGGCGAGCGCAAGTGGGACGGCTGAGCGATAGGGTAGGTAATGGGGCACAGGGCATGGTGACTAAGTGGACGATGTGGGCGAAATGAAGCAAAACAGTGGGCGCTTTGAAGTATCAAAAGTTTTAAAATGATCACATTTGAAATACAAACTCGTATTTTGGGATGTTACAAACCGCCTAAATGCACCGGCTGAGCCACTCTCCAACCCGCCCATTCTTGGGTCGCTAACGACCCGGGCCTGCTTGTCGGCTTCATCCCTAACCTTGTGTTGGCGTGCACAGGCGACGCACACCATGTGGCTGAAACGCTCTGCGCTGCTCCACTCACACCGTGGATCCACCGCCCTTCTTGCCCAACCCAGAGTCAAAGTGCTGTTGCATTGTCACATGCACGTTTGCTGTAGCGCCACCCCTTGCTGTCGCGTCACCACTGTGTGCTGTCCCAGCTGTCGCCACCGGTACCTTAGGGTGCGCACGACTATTGTGCATCCATTTCTAGCCTTTGTTCGTGCCGACAAGGTCCACGTCGCCGGTGGCAAGCATGGTAGTGAAGCGGCTGCGGGATCCCCTGTTGTCATATTTTCTACCAGCACTGTAGCGCTTGGATTAGAGTAAATCTCGGTCATTTTAGAGCTAATGATTGCTTAGATGTTTTAATGGATGTCTTAACGCACTGAGTCTATTACACGTGGGCCCCATGAATAGAAAACGGGAGAATTAAACTAGTTTTGCCTAGAGTGAATGACATGTGGGCCCGAGGCACTTAAGTGCCTAGTGCACTGTGCAAATGGACCGGTGTACCATGCATGTTGACCTTCGGTCCATGCACTATTGGGATGGACAGTGCATGTTCACTCAATTTGGAGCTAAAATGAATTAGTTATCAATTTTCGAAGTTGTTTGAATTTACAGTGCAAAAATAAATCACTTTGGGAATTTCTAAATGTATTTAACACTTTTTATACCCAGTCTATTCTAGCCTCTATCACTGACATGTGGGGTCCACTGCATAGTGTTCATTTTCATTTAAATTCCGAATTAAAGGCTAATCCACTAAGTCTGAACAACAATTTAATCAAGATTGAGTACATTGCGTACTCAGCAAGACTTGTAGTGTATCACAAAATTTGTATACATGCAAGGCTACCTAGAGATGAGGCTCTATGCTACAAGTTGTTTTCAACATTAAGCAAATTTTATTTGCAATATTAGTACGTAGTATTTTGCAATGGAAATTTAAAGAGCAGTTAAATAGATAAAGCACAACAAGTAAGTAATTGCATAAATAACAACTTGCAACCCTCCTCGGCTGTGAGCAACATCTTATTTTCAGCCATAAACATGGCACTCAACTCAAATATAAACCAACAAACCATTTCCCACATTTCCCATCAAATTGTTTTTGTGAAAACCAAGACTATACCCATTAAGGCTGCACTAAGCACACTCATGACCGCGAGCACGGCTATTTAAATAGATTTACACTCTTCAGAGGTGTACAACATTACCCATAGCACGTGAATTCTCTAGTTTGTTCGGCATCCATCGATACCACCGCTCACTACCTTTGGTAAACAGTCTAGAGCACACGTCAAAGCCTTTACATCACGCAGTCCTAACCTTGCACTAGCCCGGTGAAGAATGAACACCCCCACTTCACCTAGGTATACCCCCATCTCAGTGAGACATTCACCATTGTGTCAGAAGGTTTTGTTCCCAACACCTAGGTGAAGGGAGCCCCTTCGAGCAATCACACATGCTCGCACTACTACAGCCTACCAACATGCAAGGCTAGTTTTCGATGACTTAATAAGCTAATGCCATCCCATATTGGCACATGTGGTTGTACTCTTAGGCTTAGATAGGACTTGCTAGTGTTCGGTCCTTAATTGACCCGGGCGAGGATCTCTCCCTATCTACTTGTGAGATACACCTCTCACACTTCTTAGAATATAATATAACTCACCCGCGTCGCAAACTAAGTTTTTCATTTTTATTTTTATACAAAATAACAGAGGTAAGTCCCTCTGGACCATCATTTCAAAACTCCCAAATTTTTGTTCATCATGTCATCCCTTTTAGCAAATTTTAGTAAAGACTATAGCTTAACTAAGCAATTGTGCGATACTCGCACTCAAAATTCCCAAATTGACACCATCTATTTTCTATAGCATAACCTAATGGCTATAACAGTAAGGATATCAATATTTCAAAGAGGTTCATGCATCGAATAGGATTACGACTATCGTTATCCCCGAATATAGCAATTTTAATCAAACACAAACACATGCATAATAGAATTTGCAAAAAGAAGTACAATAATTAAAATAGTTGGATCAACATGGTCAAAGGGGGTGCTTGCCTTGCTCAGGTTTATCTGAACACGAGGATGGAGGATCATTGTAAAAGTCGTTCGGATAATCGACGTCTAATCAAAAGAGCCAGAAGCAAATTAAATATAGCAAAATAATTTTAACAGAAGAAAATCAAAATATTTTGCATATTCAAGTAAATAATTATTTTAGATTAATTTAGAAAAAAGATTCATTCAATTTGGAGTTTGTATGCAAAAATTATTAACGTTTTAATTTGCTTCGGTTTGAAAATTCCAGTTATTAGAAAAGCGCTGACGTCGAAAGCGTATTTTCTCAGGTTTACGCTTTCAAATAGAGAAAGTATATTTTTCTCTGAGTTCTACTGAGGTTTACGCTTTCTAGTAGAGAAAATGCATTTTCCTCTGAACTAAAAGCTGTTTTTCTCATTTTTCCAATTTTTATTAACTTACATGTTGGGCCTAGTTGTCAGTGGCTTATATTTTTGTTTTATTGAATTTATTTATAAACCAGAGGTGGTCCCACATATCATAGACTCATTATTTATTAACTAATGATTAAACCTATTTCTGCTTTTAATTAAATGGTGGTTGGGGCCCACATATTGACATCAGTAGAAATACCCAAATTGACATCATTTATTGTCTAAACCATATCCTAAAGGCTACAATAGTAAGGATATCAACATCTCAAGGAGGATTATGCATACAATCAAAATTTAACTATCACTACCTGCAAATATAGAAATTTTAGCCAAACATACACACATGCATAACAGACTTTGCAAAACGAAATACAATAATTGAAATAATGGGATCAACATGGTCAAAAGAGGCACTTGCCTTGCTCTGGTATCTCTGAGTATGAGGGTGAGGTATCATCGAGAAGTTTGTTTGTGGTTCCGACGTCTATTGAAAAGAGTCAAAAACAAATCACAAATAGTAAAATGAATTCAACAGCAACAAAAACGAATATTTTTGCATATTCAAACAAATCATTATTTTATATGAATTTATAAATAAGATTCATTCAATTTGGAGTTCATATGCAAAAGTTATTAGCATGTCAATTTTGCTTGGTTTGAGAAATCTTAGAATAAATAAAAGGGTGACGTCGAAAGAGTATTTTCTAAAATTTACACTTTCCAACAGATAAACCATATTTCCTTTATACTGAAGATGGCTTTACATTTTTATATTTTTTTGAAAATCATTTTCTTACATGTGGGCCCTACATGTCATCTCTCGGGTTTTTTAATTTTATTTCGAAAAATAGTGACAGTCCCACATGTCGTAGACTCATTAAATATTAACTAAATGATTAGACCTAATTTGATTTTAATCGTTTGACACGTGGGGTCCACTTGTCAGCCTCTTGGTTTTAAAACGTATTTTAAACCGAAAACAGTACGTGGGTCTCGCAAGTTAGTGACTCATTTACTAGACATGTTTTAAATTAGATTTTTTATTATCTTTTCAGCCGGTCCCACCTGTCATAGACCTAATACACTTAACCAATGTCATTAGTATTAATCAAATCCTAAACACGAGCGGGTCCCACTGTTAGTGAGAGAAAGAGAGAGAGAAGCAGAGCTGCACGCAACCAAAGACTTGGCGAGCTCGTTAGTGGCGAACGGCATGATGAGCGGCGACTGTGGAGATGGTGAGGTCAGAGACGGCTTACGGCTGCTGGATGACGATGAACAGTGGTAGTGGTGTTAAGCTTCACGGTGATCGAGCTCCTTGGTGAAATCGGGCTGAAATGGAGCATGGGAATAGCTTCAGGGAAGCGTAAGGATGAAGAGAATGACCTTGATGAGGTCGAGAGCTCACCGGAGTGGCTTGTCGATGGTGAGCAGCGGCGGTGCAGGGGAGGCTCACGGTGATGGTGTCTACGACGATGGAGGAGCTACAAGAAGGTGCACGTTAGCTTGCACACATCTTAAGGATGGAGGAGGAGGAAGGAATTGAACAGGGACTCACCGAGTCGATAGAGATAAATGGAAATGGTGGCGGTGGCTGAAAATGGGGAAAAGGGTGCTGGGCTTGATTCACTATGAGATAGTCAACGTTAAGTAGGGCAATAGCATGATTGGGGAGTGGAGCACGTTGTGACTCGCTCGGGTTGAGCTCAAACTCACCGGAGCGATGAGAACGCGTTGGTCCAGATCTGGGTGCGCGCTGGAGACGAAAACAAAGCAGTGTGATTGCGCTACTGAGCTCCATAAACTACATTGAGCAGAGAAAGAGCATGAGTGAAGCTCAGGGATCACAATGATGCGCGCGTCGTGGCAGAAGGAGCTCACTAGAGTAGCGAAACTATGGAGGCGTGCTCACCGGTGTCGAGGACGATGCAGATGTTCCCACAAAAACACTGAGCGAGAAGCTCGGTTTTGCATGAAAATAGAATGGGTGTGAGTTGAGGAAGAAGATGACATGGCTACGGCTTAAGTACAGCTGAGTTTGGTGTGAGAAAATTGGTGAGAAGGCGGTGGGTGCGCGAGAAACTCGCGGCTCGCGCTGGTCTCGCCGTCCGCGTGGGAAAAGGGTGCTATCAGGGGGTTGCTAGCATGGGTGTGCTGCAAGCGGAGGCAACGGGAGCAGGTGGAGCACAAAATGGTGGGCGGCGGTCACAAATTGGGGTGGAGTAGGTGGGAACGTGCCACGTTGGCGTGTGGAGACGAAGGTGAGGTGGAAGAAGCCTTTTGACAGGTGGGGCCACATTGTCATCGAGAGGGAAATGGGTGCTGCACTGGGCTGGATTGGGCCCCAAAGAAATGGGTTGCGCTAGATTTCGGCCCAATAGCGACGGCAGGGAAAAGAAATAGGTTTGAAATTTTTCCAAAAAAAGGCTGAGGGTTTGCTGAATTTTTTAACTTAGAAAACGAGCTCAAAAATTTATGAAACTTTTTGTGGAGGCTTCTGACATAGTGTAGTTTATTGTGTAAGTTTTCTAGAATTTTATTTATTTTTTGTTTTTCTCGAAAATTATTTCAAGTTGTTGTTTGCTTGCAAATTCAATAATTAATTTATGGAAAATTTCGAAAACATGCTCAAAATGCTTCCTCATTTTATTAACAATACATATAACCCACATTTGGATTTTTGGATGTTACAAAGGGAGGTGGTTGATGGCAGACTCACCACCACTACCGAGTGCTTATTTTATAATAGTAAAGATACTCAATTATTAAAACAATTTACAATAGGGAAACACACATCTTTGATCATTGTTTTTCTAAATATATGATACAATTTATAATAGGAAAAAAAACTCATCTTTGATCATTGTTTTAATAATTACTCAATTTCAAAACAGTTGTGCGACTACCCTAGGCACATGTATCCGGGTAGCACACAATATGTAAGTAATAATTCATTCAAAATGGTTATGTTTACCCCTACTAAATGATGTATTTCAACGCCTATATATATTTTACATCATTAATGCGAGGAGTAGAGAATGAAAAAAAAGTCGCAATGCCTACACTCTTCGTTCCCTTAGGGTGCATTTCGTTGGCAGAATTCTCCAAAGATTACCAGGAATCCTTTAGTAATCCTATGAGATTACCTTGTTTGGTAAAAAATCTAGTAATCAAAACCAGGAATCTAATATTACCTTGGGAAACAAATTACCATCAATTCCATGAATCTATTTCCCGCAGAAAAGGGCATCTATCTTAGATTACCAAGGGTGGATTACCAGGAATCTTTTAGTAATCCTATGAGATTACATTGTTTGGTAAAACATCCAATAATTTGAATAGGGAATCTAAGATTACCTTGGGAAGCAGATTGCCATCAATTCTATGAATCTGTTTCCTATAGAAAAGGGCGTCTATCTTAGATTACCAAGGGAAATGAATCTTTGTTATTGCATTTTTTAGCATATGCTTTTGATTCATCAAAGTCAAATTTTGAACTTTCAAAATTCAAAATCCAACGTATGGGATTTTAAGAAAAATTCTTCAAAATATGAATTTTCAAACTAAACTATCAAAATTTGATCCCTAAATTTTAGAATCTTAAATTCAGAGTATTTCATTTGAAAACTCAAAATTTCAAGGTTGGATTTCAAAAATCATTTTTTCAAAAAATTGAATTCTGGATTTCAGATATTCAAATTCCGAGAATTTAAAATCTAGAACTCAAAAATTAAAATTTCAAAAACCAAAATTTGAACTTTTGAATAATCAAAAAATTAATTTGGAATGTTGGAATTTTAAATTGTGAGATTTTAAATTTTAAATTCAAAATTTATATATGTTAATCTTTATGGTTTGAAATTTCAAATCATATAATTTAACTTTGTAGACTTGGTGGTTCGAGTTATGAAATATTTGAACTATGATAAAGACTAATATGTAGTTTCCTTTAAATCAACTAAATATTGGAATCTTAAATTACTGGTAATGTGTTTACTAGTAACTAGATTGATGGGAATATTATATTACAGGGGAATATGAGATTATGCGTACCAAACGTACCCCCAAGGGAAAGGAATCTTTGTTATTGCATTTTTTATCATGTGCTTTTGATTCATCAAAGTCAAATTTTGAACTTTCAAACTTCAAAATCTAGTGTATGGAATTTAAGTTTTTTTCTCCTCAAAATATGAATTTTGAAACCAAAATATCAAAATTTGATCCCTAAATTTTGGAATCTTAAATTCAGGCAATTTAATTTGAAAATTCAAAATTTTAAGGTTGGATTTCGAAAATCATTTTTAAAAAATTTTGAATTTTGGATATCAGATATTCAAATTCTAAGAATTTAAATCTTACAATTTAAACTCCAAAACTCAAAATTCAAAATTTAAAAAATCCAAAATTTGAACTTTCGAGTAATAAAAAAAATGAATTTGGAATGTTGGAATTTTATATCGTGAGATTTTAAATTGTAAATTCAAAATTTATATATGTTAACCTTCATGGTTTGAAATTTCAAATCCTGCAATTTAACTTTGTGGACTTGGTGGTTCGAGTTATAAAATATTTGAACTATGATAAAGACTAATACGTAATTTCCTTCAAATCAACCAAACATTAGAATCTTAGATCACTGGTAATGTGTTTACCAGTAACTAGATTGAGAGGAACACTAGATTATAGGGGAATACGAGATTATAGGTAGCAAGCGCACCCTTAGTGGACAACGGTGAATCCCAGTAAATTGAACAACTATTTTGAAACTGAGGGGAGTACATGTTAGTAAGAATTATAAAATATATAATGATTAATAAGTACTTTTGATGATAAATCTATTAATGCCAATTTTACGCGACAAACCTAAAGTTTTTTTTCCATATACTGGTGATGTCTCAGATGAAACCAGAGAGCGATGGGAGAAACCCTAGCCCAGACTCGCTTCAAGCAATGGCGATCGGCCTCTCGTCGGGACTGGCCCATGCCGGCAGGTCTAGGAGCACGGCCTCCGCATCAGCCCACATTTTGGGAGAGTCCACCTCGGCCCACATCTCTGCAGAAGCTTCTCGACGAAGTTCTGCTGGCGGTCCACTCCGCCGTTCATCTCTGCTAGGTGAACACGCGTCAAGGCGAAGGGACGACGATGGTGAGCGCGTGGTGGACGATCCCATCAAAGCTTCTCAGTGAAGCCCAGCTGGTGAGGCGATCCTCCATTCGTTTCACCATAGCGAGCACGTGTCGTCTCGAGATGGAGATGACATCCGGCTCATGGATGGGATCGCTGGTCTGGCCCGTAGATATGGTACAACTCTTGTCGACCTCTTCACCCATTCCTGGCGTAAAATCCCGATATCAGTGTGGCGGTGGGTTCCGAAGAGAGCGTGTGCGGGCGATTTAGGGTTTGTCGCAAGAGCTAGCGAAGTTCGCCAGTGGGGTTCGGGAGCTAGATCTGCTCAACGGATTCCAGATCCACCGCCTCTCACCAGATCTTACGCAGAAGCCGTGAGCGGGGAGGAGATGGAGCGGGGTCGGGGAAGGTTTCCTTGGCAGTTCAGAGGGGGTGGTCGTAGTTGGGCCGGAGGAAAGCGTAGCACATCTGATGCGTGGATGGAAGATGATGATCTCTTGGTAGAAACAGATCTACGCACGAAACTTCTTTGGGAGCAAGATCAAAAGTGGCGGAACCAAGAGCTTCCCCATGGGGGTGACCTGAGATTTGGTATGTCTTCTGATGCTCATGGTTCTGATCATGCTCGTTTTGATTCGAATGTTCATGGGGGTGCTCTTAGAGAAAATTTTCCTAAAGATAAGGGGTGGATTAATGAATCTCGTCGAGAAAACTTGATTCGAGAAGGGGGGGGTTCTCGCTGGGATGATTCCCAGAGAGGGAGTTCTAGGGGAGGTTATGGAGGAAGAGGAGGTACTCTCAGAGATGATAATAGTAGATCCCAATTAAAATGGGATCCTCATGTAGCTGCTGATAAAGGGGATGAAATGAAAAAAAGCTGGGGTGATATTGGTCCGAACACTGGGGTGCTTAGATCTGAGGATCGAGGCACTTGCTTTCGATGTTTGCAGTCAGGACGTCATGAAGCTCGCTGTACCAACCCTCCTGTGTGTTACAAGTGTAAAAAGACGGGACACATGACTTCTAGCTGCCCTGAGGAAAAGAAAAATCTCGGCCTGAAACTTTGTGGTTTTGGTATTCCAAGACAAGGCTTTTACAGTTTGCAAGTGGCTGGTTTGCAATTGTCAGAACAGTTAGCTGCCTCAGGTGTTGTTCATATTAAGGAGGGGGTAGCCTCTGTGAACAAAATTGAGGCAGAATTGAAACATATGATTAAATCTGATTGGGATTGGAAAGTCAGGAAGCTCTCAGAAAAGGAGTATGCAGTGGTCTTTCCTTCTAAAGAAATGCTGGATACCTGGTCTAAAGCAAGGGGGTGGAACTGGATCTTCATTCTATCAAAGCCAAAATTGATAAATCTAATTTAGATTCTGAAGCCTCTTCGGTCCTTACTGCAGCTTGGATCAAGGTTTCAGGGATTCCAGGTCCAGCTAAGTCTGAGGACATTGTGAAAGAAATTGCTAGCACGGTGGGGGAGCCCATAGAAGTTGATGAGATAAGCTTGTTGAGAGCGGATCCTGTTAGAGTAAAAGTACTTAGCAGAGACCCTTCTAGCATAAATTGCTTTATTGAAATTTTCATCAACTCTATGGGGTATGAAATTAAATTTGAAGCTGAAGGGGGTGTGGCAGGAAAGAAGAAAGGACCTGTTTATGACCATTTCCATAAAAAAACATGTGCATAAAAAGTATGATGATGACGAGGATGATGAAACAGAATCCAGTGAAAGCAATCGAAAAACTGAATGGGAAAAGGTGGCAGAGAAGTTTGGGGGTGAAAAAGCATCAATCATTTGACCATAAAAGTGGAGATGGGAATAACAAGTACAAAGGTAAACAGCAGAAAAATTCTGAGAAGGAAGTTATGTGTTCTGACATGATTGTTTTTCAATCTTGTAATCAAGGGGAGAACGAGTTGAATGTTAATGATACTATACAACCTTTTATGGAAGGAGGTGTTAATTTGGATGATAATATGGGAGATGTTCAAGATGAGGAACTTCCCGATGCTCTTCAGATTGTTCCTTTGGCTTTTAGGTATCCAAGTGATACCAGAAGGGAGGTCGACTTGAAAAAAGAAGAAGATGATAAGGAATCTTTGGATTCACATGGTGTTTGTGGTCTCCAAGCAGACCAGGTTACATTGAGAAATCCAACTGATTCTGTTTCTATGAACGCTTCTCCAGGAGATATTGTAGTTCATACTGAAGGTGGCCCTGCTGTGTTATCTGCATCTTTATGGCCCTGTTTACAGACACCTACAGATAAAAGAATTGTTGAGAAGTCTTCAGGGATTTCCTCAACGTCTCAAGACAGTATTAAGTTCACTGGAAAAAGATGTATGATCTCAAACACTTTGGTTGATTTGGACAAACCTTCAATTGGTAAGACAGAAGCTGTTAGTGATATGACTCATTTAGGAGAGGACACTGATCCAAGGGGCAATTCTGTTACTGAGGGGGTGACCGAAGTGTGGGTGTCTCCTAAAAAGAAGGGGCAATTAGCTCAGTGACATCGCATTAGAGCGTAATCGGAGGAATGACACTCCGTTCGTCTCGGGATGGAAAATAACACCGCGAACATCGCAAAATTAGACGAATGATATCCTGGCTTTTTTCAGAATTTTTTAAATATAGAAACTTAGCTCAAAAAACTATCAATTTTTTTGTGGAGTCTCCCGACATAGTTTAATTGCTTGTGTATTTTTTTCAAAACTTTATACGTTCTGATTTTGTCTCTAAAATTCATTTAAGTATATTGTTTGTAGGAATTTCATAATATAGAAAATGAGGTCCAAACATTATGAATTTTATTTTTTAGGCTCCTTAAATAGTGGGCTTGATTGTGTAATGTTTTTGGAATTTTACAAAATTAAGTAATGCAATTTCATAATATCCACTCTCTGAGGTGTCTAATATTTCATAATGTAAGGACATTATGAAATTGTATTAATTAATTTTTAAAATTTTTTGGAAAAATTACACAATCAAGTACACTATGTAAGGAGCCTAAAAAACAAATTCATAATATTTGGACCTCATTTTCTATATTATAAAATTCCTACAAATAGTATATTTAAATGAATTTTAGAGACAAAATTAGAATGTATAAAGTTTTGAAACAAATATACAAGCAATTAAACTGTGTCGGGAGACTCCACAAAAAAATTTATAATTTTTTGAGCTCAATTTCTATATTTAAAAAATTCTGGAAAAAGCCAGAATGTCATTCGTCTAATTTTGCGATGTTCGCGATGTTATTTTCCAGCCCGAGACGAACGGAGTGTCATTCCTCTAAATACGGCTGAACGTGATGTTATTGAACTAATTTTCCCTAAAAAGAAAGGTTGGAAACACAAAATTCTGGAACCTCAACAAGCAATTCGAAAGAGTTCTAGGATTCAGGATCAAGGGATCCCCATGGAGAAGAAGGCTTCTAACTTGAAGTCTATTCAGAACTTGGAGTATCAAGGTAAACCTGCTAATTCCTTTAATGTTCTTAATAATGCTTCTATTGATTTTTTAGAGAATGTTGATATTTCCTATGGCATTGTTTTGGGTAATCATTATCAGAATAGCAAAGAAGTGATCTCAGTTATGCAGGATTAGGAGCTTGTTAGAGCTGTTGTAGCTAAAGCTGAGAAAGAAAAGTTGAACAAGAATGATCAGGAAATTCAAGTTTTTGATGATACAAATTCCGAGGGGGGTGCTGGTTTGTGCAAAAATGGTACTGATACAAGGGGTGCTTCAGATATCATTGTGATCAGAAGATGAGTGATAAGCCAAAAAGAAGGGGTGCTGGCCGAAAAGGATCGTTAACATGAAATTTTTATTTTGGAACATTAGAGGTTTAGGGAAGGCTACTCGAAGGAGACAGCTTAAAGAGATTGTTATTCAGGAAAATCTGGATGTTGTGGGGGTGCAAGAAATATAAAGAAGAATTTTTATGAGAAAGAACTTAGGAATCTGGTGGGTAATTTCCCTTTTAAATGGCATTGGACTCCGTCAGAAGGGCATTCTGGAGGCATCCTGTTGGGGGTTAAAGAAGAACTCCTTGAAGTAGAAAGTTGTGACTCTGGGAAGTTTTTTGTTAGTATGGGGATCAGATGCAGGTCGAGTAACTACAGATGGGAGCTGATAGTGGTTTATGGACCTGCCCACCATGACTTGTCTCACAGTTTTTTGAATGAACTGGATAGTAAGTGTAAAAGTACTGTACTCCCCATGGTTTTGGGAGGTGACTACAATCTGATCAGAGAAGCAGGAGACAAAAATTCTAGCAATTTGGATTATTATCTTATGAGACTTTTCAATGATTTCATCTCTGATAACCATTTGCTTGAGTTCAAAAAAAGGGTGCGAAATATACTTGGACTAATAAACAAAATCATCCCATTATGGTTAATCTAGATAGGATTTTGGTTTCTATTGACTAGGAAGCTCATTTTCCTTTGTGTCATGTTCAAAGTCTTACTAGGGTTGGCTTTGATCACAATCCTATTCTTCTAAATTCTGGAGAGGATGATTTGGTTAAGGCTAGCAAATTCTACTTTGAAAAAAAGTGGATCTGTCATGAGTCTTTCAGGGGTGTGTTACATCAAAAGTGGTGGGAGTTTGATAGAAAAGCCAATGATAAAGTTTATTCTCTTGACAAATGGAATAGTTGTATAACTATGTTGAGGAGTTTTCTGAGAGGCTGGGGTGTTAACCTAAATGGAGATTACAAGAGAAAGAAAAAGGTTCGTCTTGATCAGCTCAAGTGTTTAGACTCTTTGGCAGATTTGCAAGGGTTGAATTCTGATGAGTGGTCTCAAAGGTATTCTATTGAAGCTGAATTGGAACAGACTTATGCTATGGAAGAAAATCATTGGCATCAAAGAAGTGGACTAGATTGGATCACTAAGGGGGATGCCAACACTGGTTACTTTCACAGTTGTGCTAATGGGAAGAGAAGGAAGAATTATATTTTTAACCTAGATCAAGAGGGAGTTCTGATTAATAATAAAGAAGAGATTAGAAGACACATTTATCATTTTTACAAAAAAACTTTTTGGTGCTGGAGAAAGTCAGAAAGTGGGCTTGAATAATGAGATGTGGAGCAGAAGGTTGAGAGTTTCTAAGGAAGATAATCTCATGCTGGTTCAAGACTTCACTGAAAAGGAAATTTTGCAAGTGATTAAAGAGCTGCCAGTCAATTCAGCTCTTGGTCCTGATGGCTTTCTAACTTTTTTCTTTAAAGAGTTTGGGGGGTTGATTAAGCAGCAGTTCTTAGCTATGGTTAAAGACTTTGCTGGAGGTAATCTGGACATAAAAATACTTAACTATGGGGTGATATCTTTGCTTCCTAAGATTAAAGAGGAAAACAACATAAAGCATTTCAGGCCAATCTGTCTTTTGAATGTCAGCTTTAAGATTCTGACTAAGCTTCTTGCAAACATATTGGGTCAGATTGCTGATAAGGTGGTTAATCACTGTCAATTTGCTTTTATTTAGGGTAGATATATTTTGGATGGAGTTGTTGCTTTGCATGAGATAATTCATGAGATCAGAAGAGATAAGAGGAAAGGGGTGATTTTGAAGCTTGATTTTGAAAAGGCCTATGATAAGATTCAGTGGAGTTTTTTTGGAGGAAGTCATGAGGAGAAAAGGTTTCTCCAATCTTTGGATTGATCTGGTCATGGGGACTGTTAGAGAAGGAAAAGTCAGTATTAATATCAATGGAGAGATTGGTCCTTATTTTAAGACTTATAGAGGTTTGAGATAAGGAGATCCATTATCTCCCCTCCTTTTCAACTTGGCTGCTCATGCCTTAGCAGAAATTATTAAGATAGCCCAAGACAATAATCTGATAAAAGGAGTGATTTCACATTTGGTTCATGGTGGGGTTCCCATCTTGCAGTATGCAGATGACACTGTTCTAATGTTGGAATATGACGAGGCCTACTTTCTGAATTTGAAATTTCTCCTCTATTGTTTTGAATGGATGTCTGGTCTGAAAATAAACTACCATAAAAGTGAAGTGTTTGTGCTTGGGGGGGGGGGGTGTTCTCATGAGGAGTCCGTTAGAGTACCAAACATTTTTTATTGCAAGTTGGCTTCTCTGCCTATGACCTATTGTGGATGTCATGAGGACATTGTGGATGTCATGTGGACATGCTCACGATCTTAGGTGATGAGACAATTGGCAATTGCTTTGAAAGTTTGTTGAAATCTGGAGTTTTTAGCAAGTGTTAGGAAAATCGGTAGTACCGGCGTTGAAGCTGCGGTACTACCGGTGTGCGGTATGACCGCTTGTGAGGTGCGATATTACCGCGAGTCCTTGGCCTCGTTGGTTTTCTTGTGGCGTCCGATCGAGATCGGACGGCCCAGATGAAAGGGTTTTGTTCTGAGGTTTTTGAGCATTTAAGTGGAGCGATAGTACCGCTGGGAAGTGGCGGTAGTACCGCGAGCCGGTTGTACCGCAAGGTAAATGGCGGTTGTGATTTTCCAGAGAAGGTGTCTTTGGAGTGTGGATTTTCTCCTAGAGCGGTAGTACCGTGCCTTGGTTGCTTGTAGTAGTCAAGATGAGTGAATGACCGCATGTGTGCGGTATGGATTTTCCAGAGGAGGTGTTTTCGAGATTTTGGGATTTCTCCAGAGTGGCGGTACGACCGCAGTTGCTTGAACGGTATGACCGCGTTGCGGTAATACCGGTGGATACTTGGCGGTAGTACCGCTTGTGGATTGAATTCTTCTGATTGTCAAATTTCTTGGAGATTTGATTTTGGGTTAGGTCAAGTTCATGTTCATCAGTGCATATGTGTTGCATGATGCATGCTTTGGCTAACGTGGGTCAAGTTGTGAAGAACTTGTTCCCGAAAATGGTTTCTTGGTCTATTGCTGTGCAGGTGGCTTGCAGGTCTATGACGGTCAGCGGCGAGGTGGATCGGGACTAAGCTTGGAGAGCTGAGGTCCAGAACGATCAAGGATGCTGGGTGAGGTCAGAGGACTCAAGCGGGGTGCAAAATGGACGTGGATGACCGGACGGGCAGATCGGTGCGACTGGTTGGATCAAGCGGCGCGGGAGTCGTTGCAAGTGCTCAGTGGTGCCGGTGGGATCCGGACGGGAGAGACTTGACGACATGAAGCCGTTGATCAACCTACACGTGGCGAAGCATGAGATTGCTTCACGATCTGTGGACTCGGTCTTTTGGAGAAAGATCAAGAAGGGGTATTTTGGTAATTTCATCAAATACCGCCTTGGTGACCTTTTGGCTAAACCGCGGCGCGGGTCGGCGCATGGTGAAGCGGTTTAGGCCAATCGAAAATGATGATGAAGACGGCGCTTTGAGATGCGTGCGTTGTGTTAACCCATTGTGTGTTAGGGTTTAATGGGTGCCCTAATGGAATATTCTCTAGATGCTTAGCCTCCATATAAATAGAGGGGTGTTGGCTACTGCCGCTGGAGGAGAGCCGCCAGAGCCAACCCCATTTGTGCTGCCCTATTTTGGTTTAGGGTTTTGAGGAGAAAAGAGGGGAGAGCTAGCTTCTAGGGTTTGGATTGAGAGTGAGTGCTCACGAGTTGAGCTTTGTCCTCCAAGATTGGAGTGGCTGTAAACAACATTCATCCATCTATCTCAATCAATCCAACCAGATTGCTCAAGATCGATCCTTTGTGTTCTTATTGTTTATTTCTTTGTTTTGGGGCTTTCTTAGATCTGTGAGTTTTCTCTTGTGCTCTCTTGTGCTTTGGCTTCTTGTGACAAGTGGGTATATATCCGAGATCATATTGTTGATCATCCACCCACGAGCAAGTTCCAAATCTCTTGAATCTTAGTTTTCGGTTTTGTACGATTCGGAGCAGACTTCTCTCAAACTGAAAAAGGAAGGAACCTTGGCATGGATCTCACGATCTTTGATTGGAATAGGTTCCTAATATCTTAGAGAAGCTGTGTTTCAAGTTTCATCGAGTTTGCGAGTAGATCATAAGTTGTGCCAATTTTAGTTTTGGTTTTTCAAATTGTCGGGACGAACTCCGTGACAATCGGTAGTACCTTTCATTTGCCTACGGTAGTACCTTTTATTTGCCTGCGGTAGTACCTTTCATTTGCCTGCGGTAGTACCTTTCATTTGCCTGCGGTAGTACCTTTCATTTGTCTGTGGTAGTACCTCTGTGAGGTAGTACCTTTCATTTCCCTGTGGTAGTACCTCAGTGCGGTAGTACCTTTCATTTGCCTGCGGTAGTACCTTAGTGCGGTAGTACCTTTCTTTACACTGGTAGTACCGATTCCTGAATTTTCTGCAGACCTTCTTCAGTTTTTGCTGCTGCTCTTTGGGGGTTAGGAGAGGGTTCAACACAAGACTTCCACTTTGCTTAAGCATTCATCTTCATAGCTCTCATAGCTATTGGAGTGATTTGCGAGTTGAATCCATTCAAAGTAAAAAAGATTAGGTGCTCCTATTCACCCCCCTCTAGTCGTCTTTCCGGTCCTACAAGTGGTATCAGAGCCAAGTTTGCCATTTTGTGATCTTCACTGATCTTTGAGCATGGCGACTAATATGAGGACTTGTGAGCGCTTCTTGGCATCTTGTCATAGTTCATTTACTAGTGGTGTCCATCGTAACAAGAAGTCTGAACGTGTGATAAGAATAATGTCGATTGACAAGGATTTCTCCTGTGATATCTGTGGCAAATCCTTTTGTTTTGATTGTCCTAGTTTCAGGGATGAGTCACTTTTAGAGCCCGAGGAGAAGAAGCCCGATGGGCGTATGTGCAAAGAAATGATTGAGGATGAGAATGATGAAGAGCATTTCGAGGATGATCATGATGACTCTTCCGAGGACGATCCCCTACTCAAGCTAAGCAAGGTGAGCAAAGAAAAACTCATTGATTGCTTGATTTCATATGAATACAAATTGCATGCTCTTAGGAAGAAGATGAAATTGCTAAAAAGAGAAAAGTGTGATCTGTCTCATGAGCTCTCCAAACTAAAAACCTCCGTGAATGTTTATGATTTTTTGCTTATAGACATGGAGAACTTGAATAATTCACTTGCATGCCTAAAATCTGAAAATGAATTGTTGAAATTAAATGCTTCTATACCATGTGATTCTTTTGTTGCCTTACATCATGAGCTTGATAATGCTAAGTTAGAAATAGGCAATCTTAGATCTTTGGCGAGAAATAATTGTGATTCTTGTGTAGGCATGCTTGCTGAAATTGAAAAGTTGAAATTGACTAATTCCATGCACCTTGAGCAATTAGAGAATGCTAGGGCTGAAATTATTGATATCAAAGCTAGGCCTTGTAGCATGTGCTTTGAATATGAAAAATTGCTTAAGGATGGTTTAGTCTCTTGCAAGAATTGTGTTTGTTTAGAAACTGAAATTGATGCTTTGAACTGCATGCTTAATTCGAAAGCATCATTAATTTCTTGCACATCTTGCATTTCTTTGAAGAGCGAGATTGATTCTTTGCGCGATGATATGAGCGCCAAATCATGTGACTCTTGTATTTGCCTTCACTCCGAAATTGATGTTCTTAAGATTTCTCTTACATCTTTGCATTCGGAGTTGAAGTCTTCTTGTGCCAAATGTGAGTCACTTGATGTTGGTTTTTGTGCCATCGCTTTAGATAGCTCTTCTTTGGTGAGTTCGACTCTTTCGAACTCTTCTTGTGTTGTCCAACGAATTTCTAGAGACAAAGGTGCTTCTTCCTCAAATGGTACTACATCTTCAAAAAGGAAGTACCATTGCACCTTTTGTAAAAAGAATGGACACACTTTTGAGTTTTGCTTTCGCCGTTTGAAACATGAGCGTCGAGTACGTCGTCGTACCTCTAAGAACACACATAGTCTTTCTCATGACATGTGTGGTACTAGTGCAGTACGAGAACGAGTCATGATGTTGATTCTTCCAGGGTTTCTTCTTTGAGCAACAATGGTGCTTTGTCCTCTCGGACCGTGTCTACTAGTAGACCTTTACACCATTGCTCATTTTGTGGGAAGAATGGACATCATGTAGATTTTTGTTTTCGGCGTGCAAAACATTTGTGTCGAGCTCATGCTTCTAAGTCTCCTAGTGGGCATAGTCTTTCTCATGACATGCACAATAAAGAACCGAGCAAGAGGACTCGCTTTATTGATGGCTTCTTTGACACCTTTTCTAGTGGTGTCGAACAGCATCGTGGACTTAGTTTGCATGGTTTTGGTTTTGGTCCACGAGCTGCCCCGAGGCAGGATTTCCACCGTTTTCCAAGAGGTGGACCTCATTTTGTTCATCGAGGTACACACCCATGGCGAGAATGTGTGAGTTCTTTTGATGCTTCTGTTGGTTCTCATCTTGGTGCCTTCAAGCTAGGCCACCGCCGCTTTTCTAAAGATGGACCTCATTTTCCTCTTCGAGTTGTCCACTCACGGTGTGCCTCTCAGAATGAGATTGGATCTTCTTGCATGGACTATCATTTGCATCATGCTAACTCACATAATAGTTCGACTGCCTCCAGTGGTGGTGTGTCCAAGGTTTGGGTTCCCAAGCATTTTCTCTCTAACCCTTCGGGATCCAAGACTTGGACACCTTGCCTTTCTCATGTGTAGGTACCAAGAACGCGGGTTGGAGAACATGGACTTAAAGATTCTGATCTTTTGCTTCATCACATGATCGGGTCACTTAATGGTTCTCCACCTCAACGATGGCCTCCAAGAGGCATGTGCTTTCATGTTTGGTGCTTTCACATGTCTGGTGAGCTATCCTATACCTTCATGCCCTTATCTTCATGATTATTCATACTTGGCATGTTGTGATTGTTTTTGTGCTCACCTGTATCATCTTAGCATGTGTTACTTTTATGATATTTTTTATCATGCCTTTGCTAGTACCTTGCTTATGTATCCATGTATCATATTGTTGTTCTTAACTTCCATGGGTATATAAGCTTGGTCTTGTCTTCATGAGCCTGTGCTATCTGTACATGATTTATCTTGCTCGTGTTGGTTTTTGCTGTATGTATCCACATGTTCAGTTGATATCCATGTTAGCATTCTTTATCCATGACTTGTTCTATAACATGCTTTATGCTTACTTGGTTATTGTGCCTTACTGTTAATTATGGATGCATGAGTCTTGCCATAGCTTTCACTAGCATGCTTTACTTTTGACTGTGTATATGATAGGTGATATGCTATGTGCTTGTTTGCTTGCTCCTATGCCTTATTGTGGATTAAGGATAGTTTGAGCTTTATCATATCTTGGATGGCATGTGCTGCAATTGATTTGTTTATCTTCATGCTCATGTCTTAAATTGTTGATTATATGCTTTTATGAGCTTTGGATCATCTTTTGCTATCTTTGCTAGTCATGTGTCTTGGTACTGTTTCTTTAGATAATGTCTCACTAACCCAGTACCAAGGCATAGACTTTCTTTGTCTCTTGTGTGTAGTCTTTTCAGTTGAGAAGAAGAACATGTGGTCCAACAAGTGGTCAAAGACTCCAGCTGTTGGTTCTTCTTCATTTGTGCATTCATGTTGGCTATCACTTCTTGGAGACGAAGGAATTTGAGATGAGGATGATGGGTGAGTGCAACTACTTTCTGGAGCTTCAAGGAATGGATCTTCATCCATCATGACTACATCTCACTGCCAAGCAGTGCGACTCAGGTTCGAGCTTCTATACCTTACTTTTATGTATGGCATCCCTAGTCTACCTTGCATAGCATCTGGTTCATGTCAGGTGTTGGGCTTGTCGAGTTCAGGGTAGATAGGAGGCTCTGTTCTAGCACGTGTCCTTTCTAGGCACTTTTCTTATTCCATGTTTTTCTAGGATGCACTTCTCTCACAGCCTAGGTCGAGCTTGTCTCCTAATCACTAGTCTTAGCAGGTTTTGAGCTGCCTTTAGGCTTTTTAGTGTTGGTGTTTCGCTCCCTAGCTTTTCGAGTTGCCTTCCCTAGAGATCTTGTGGAGTAGGAAGCCTTTGTACTAGTTTGTAGTGTTCAAGGCACTTTTGGCAGGTCTCCTCATCAAACCTTTTAGACCCATCAAGGTTTGCCACCTTGAGAAGCGAGTTAAGGATAATTTATCCCTATGGGTTGGTTTGAGGGGGAGTTAGTTCTTTTCTGAACTTTCCTTATTCATCTGAACTTTCCTTGTTCATTTGAGCTTTTGTGGATCTTTTCTGATACCTTCTTCAAGTGGTATCTTCTTCAGATCCTTTTGATCTTTTTAGGCTTTTAAGTCTTTTGTGCATCTCATTGTATCATATTGCATACATATAAAAAATCCAAAAAGATGCATTGTAATATAAGCCTTACTGCTCATCTTTTAAATTGATAAAGCTTTGCTTATTACCCTTTTGAGCTTTAGTATTTCAATTCTTGCTCAAGATTGTGTCTAGCTCCTTGACTTGCTAGAATTATCATGCTTTTACATGTGCAGCAATGTCTTAGCTAAATGAGCTAGAACTTTTAAATAACCTGAACTGAAAATAGCAATTTGTGGATCTTTTAGCTAGTTGCACAATTAGTGATCCTTTTGTGACATTGGCCCTGTCAAAATTGCTTTGTTAGCTCTGGAATCTAGAATTGAACATCTTTGAGCTTTCAGTTCATTAAAGAATCTAAAACAGCCCTTGTACAAAATGAAAAATGATCTCTTTTGTGTGAAAAAACTGATCTCACCAATTCTTTCTCATGAGACAGCTTGCCATTGTAGTAGGCATGAACTCAGGGGGAGTTTTGGATGACCTAGACCACTCCTTTAAGCTTTTTGTTGCTTGGGATGGTCGCGGCAAGGTTTGAGATCTAGCACATGGCTAAGAAAACAAATTGTCCAAATTGGTTGAAGCTTAGGAAGAGATTGTGGATGGCTCCTAGTCCAGGATCTTCTTTACTAAGATAGACCTTTTATCAACTTGAATATTCATTGCAAATGAAGAACAGTTGAAATTTGGGTTTTTGACAAAAACTTGAGCAAAATGATTCATTTCATGACTTTTGTCTCCTAGATGGCCTTTGCTAGCTTCTGGTTCTCACAATGACATTCTGACAAGGCCATTATCACTTTAGGATACCTGTTGTTGAACTTGCTAATTTTGGAGCATTGCTTAATTTAATCCAACAACATATGGTATTTACAGCTCATTAGCCTAGCTTTGCTATATATATGTCTTAACATGATCTTGCTAGCTTTGTCAGGCTTGTTGTATCTTGAGTAATGGTAGAAATGCTAGCCTGTTATATCCAAAGCTTCTTTTACCAAAAATTGAAAAATCAAAAAATTGAAGCCACTCTATTGCACTTCATGCATGCTCTTTCTTTTGCTTCTTCCTTGCTTGTGCATTAGTCATCTCTGGATGAGAGGAATGGATGATTCCTTGATGAATCCATTGTCAAAGGGGGAGAAGATATAGCAAAAATGTAACGTTTATAAAGAGCTTTCAGGTTAAGGAGGAGAAGTTCAAAATGTTAAGTGGGAGATGTTTTGTAAGAATGAGGAGTTAGGAGCTTTTTTGGAGAGAATTGGAGAAAAATGAAAATTCTGAAAATTTCTCTTGTAATTTGGTGATCTTTTCATGCTTCTTCTGCCGTGTCTCACTTGCTGAAACTATTTTGAAGCCAACCTGGTCTTTCTCATTGCTTTCTCTTGCATTTGAGCCAAGTTGAGCCTTTGCGCGAAAATGTCATGTATTTTCATTTTCAAACCATCAAACTTACATTTTTGGGAAATTGCTAATGTGTTCATCAAGGGGGAGATTGTGGATGTCATGTGGACATGCTCATGATCTTAGGTGATGAGACAATTGGCAATTGCTTTGAAAGTTTGTTGAAATCTGGAGTTTTCAGCAAGTGTTAGGAAAATCGGTAGTACCGGTGTTGAAGCTGCGGTACTACCGGTGTGCGGTATGACCGCTTGTGAGGTGCGGTATTACCGCGAGTCCTTGGCCTCGTTGGTTTTCTTGTGGCGTCTGATCGAGATCGGATGGCCCAGATGAAAGGGCTTTGTTCATAGGTTTTTGAGCGTTTAAGTGGAGCAGTAGTACTGCTGGGAAGTGGCGGTAGTATCGCGAGCCGGTTGTACCGCAAGGTAAATGGCGGTTGTGATTTTCCAGAGAAGGTGTCTTTGGAGTGTGGATTTTCTCCTAGAGCGGTAGTACCGTGCCTTGGTTGCCGGTAGTACCGCATGGCGGAATGACCGCATGTGTGCGGTATGGATTTTCCAGAGGAGGTGTTTTGGAGATTTTGGGATTTCTCCAGAGTGGCGGTACGACCGCAGTTGCTTGAACGGTATGACCGCGTTGCGGTAATACCGGTGGATACTTGGCGGTAGTACCGCTTGTGGATTGAATTCTTCTGATTGTCAAATTTCTTGGAGATTTGATTTTGGGTTAGGTCAAGTTCATGTTCATCAGTGCATATGTGTTGCATGATGCATGCTTTGGCTAACGTGGGTCAAGTTGTGAAGAACTTGTTCCCGGAAATGGTTCTTGGTCTATTGCTGTGCAGGTGGCTTGCAGGTCTATGACGGTCAACGGCGAGGTGGATCGGGACTAAGCTGGGAGAGCTGAGGTCCAGAACGATCAAGGATGCTGGGTGAGGTCAGAGGACTCAAGCGGGGCGCAGAATGGGCATGGATGATCGAACGGGCAGTTCGGTGCGACTGGTTGGATCAAGCGGCGCGGGAGTCGTTGCAAGTGCTCAGTGGTGCCGGTGGGATCCGAACGGGAGAGACTTGATGACATGAAGCCATTGATCAACCTACACGTGGCGAAGCATGAGATTGCTTCACGATCTGTGGACTCGGTCTTTTGGAGAAATATCAAGAAGGGGTATTTTGGTAATTTCATCAAATACCGCCTAGGTGACCTTTTGGCTAAACCGCGGCGCGGGTCGGCACATGGTGAAGCGGTTTAGGCCAATCGAAAATGATGATGAAGACGGCGCTTTGAGATGCGTGCGTTGTGTTAACCCATTGTGTGTTAGGGTTTAATGGGTGCCCTAATGGAATATTCTCTAGATGCTTAGCCTCCATATAAATAGAGGGGTGTTGGCTGCTGCCGCTGGAGGAGAGCCGCCAGAGCCAACCCCATTTGTGCTGCCCTATTTTGGTTTAGGGTTTTGAGGAGAAAAGAGGGGAGAGCTAGGTTCTAGGGTTTGGATTGAGAGTGAGTGCTCACGAGTTGAGCTTTGTCCTCCTAGATTGGAGTGGCTGTAAACAACATTCATCCATCTATCTCAATCAATCCAACCAGATTGCTCAAGATCAGTCCTTTGTGTTCTTATTGTTTATTTGCTGTTTTTGGGGCTTTCTTAGATCTGTGAGTTTTCTCTTGTGCTCTGCTTGTGCTTTGGCTTCTTTGTGACAAGTGGGTATATATCTGAGATCATATTGTTGATCATCCACCCACGAGCAAGTTCCAAATCTCTTGAATCTCAGTTTTCGGTTTTGGCATAGTTCTGGAACAGACTTCTCTCAAACTGAAAAAGGAAGGAACCTTGGCATGGATCTCTACGATCTTTGATTAGAATAGGTTCCTAATATCTTAGAGAAGCTGTGTTTCAAGTTTCATCGAGTTTGCCCGAGTAGATCATAAGTTGTGCCAATTTTAGTTTTGGTTTTTCAGCTGTCGGGACGAACTCCAGGACAATCGGTAGTACCTTTCATTTGCCTACGGTAGTACCTTTTATTTGCCTATGGTAGTACCTTTCATTTGCCTGCGGTAGTACCTTTTATTTGCCTACGGTAGTACCTTTCATTTGCCTGTGGTAGTACCTCTGTGAGGTAGTACCTTTCATTTGCCTGTGGTAGTACCTCTGTGAGGTAGTACCTTTCATTTGCCTATGGTAGTACCTCAATGCGGTAGTACCTTTCATTTGCCTGTGGTAGTACCTCAGTGCGGTAGTACCTTTCTTTACACTGTGGTAGTACCGATTCCTGAATTTTCTGCAGACCTTCTTCAGTTTTTGCTGCTGCTCTTTGGGGGTTAGGAGAGGGTTCAACACAAGACTTCCACTGTGCTTAAGCATTCATCTTCATAGCTCTCATAGCTATTGGAGTGATTTGCGAGTTGAATCCATTCAAAGTGAAAAACATTAGGTGCTCCTATTCACCCCCCCCCCTCTAGTCGCCTTTCCGGTCCTACACCTATCTTGGTATCTTGATTGGAGATAGGCATATTGGGGTGAGGGCAGCAGATAATGTGATCAACAAACTGACTAAAAAACTTGGCAACTGGAAAAACAATTTGTTATCTTCTGGGGGCAGGTTAATTCTGGTGAACAACAGTTTGAGCAGTCTTCCTACTTATACCATGGGTTTTTACAGATTTAATGGGGAGGTTCACATACAAATGGACACCATTAGGTCTAAATTCTTCTGGAGGGGGGCTAATAATAGTTTTAAGTATCACATGATGAAATGGGATGCTGTGTGCAGACCTAAAGACTTTGGAGGGTTAGGGGTGATTAATACAAGGGTTATGAATGATTGTTTGATAAGTAAATGGATTTTGCGCATTAATTCTTCAGACAAAGAGCTTTGGTTCAGAATTCTTAAAGCTAAATACTTTCCTAGAAGCACTTTTAGAGAAGCAATTAACTCTCACAGAGGTTCTCAGTACTAGAAACAGTTGATTAAAGCTAAATCTTGCTTCGACAGGGGTGTTAGGTATAAGCTTGGGAGTGGTCTTAATGTATCGTTTTGGGGTGATGTCTGGAATGGTGATTGCCCTTTTAAGGTCAAATTTAATAGCCTTTTTAATATCCTTCACTTTCCTGAAATGAGTGTAGCAGAAGGCTTGACTAATGATAATTGGAACATTCCTTTTAAGAGGTGTCTTGGGACTGAGGAAACTACTCAGTGGGAGAGTTTGAAAAATATTCTAGCTGGAGTAGAACTTAACAACAATTTTGATATGGTTGTTTGGTGTTTTGAAAATTCTGGGCTGTTCTCAGTCAAATCGTTATATAGACAGCTTCTCTTTGGGGGTGTTGTTTGCAGGAAATTGCAAAAGCTTTGGAAATGCAAAATGGAACAAATAAGCAAAAGGGGGTCTGAATTGCAATCTCTGTGGCTGTATCGAGAGCATTGATCATATCCTGTTCAATTGTATCATTGCTAAGTTTTTCTGGCTTTGTATCAAAGAGTCTCTCAACTGGGAGCGTGCTCCAGTTTCTGTCGATGATTTCCAATTGAATTGGCTAGATAGAAGGGGGCTACTGATTACAATGTTATTTTGTTTAGTTTTGCAGCTTCCGCTTGGATTCTCTGGAATGTTAGAAACAGGGTGGCTTTTGAGGAGGTTTATCTTCGGCAACCTATGGATGTTATATACAAATTTCTATCTTGTTTGCAGCGTTGATGAACCCTCATCACCGGAGCTGAACGTACTAAATTGGACAATTTCATGAAGGCCGTCGAAGATTGGTTTAAGGACTTTTGTAGTTTGAACAAACATGTTTGTGAAAGTATGTAATCTTTAAGTTTGTTTGTCCTTTTGCTGTCTGTGCTTGTAGCATAATCTGGTGTTTCCATAAACTTGGTTCTAATTTTTGTAAGACTGTTATATGCTTTATAAAAGCTGGGCTATTTACCCTTCTCAAAAAAAAAAAAACAAAAAAAAACAGCATCTACTTGAAGATGACCCATTGGTCCGTCTTACGTGCTACCGCTATGCCCCTAGCAGTTTTGTTGTTTATATAGAATAAATTTTCACACCTTAGTCGGATAGATGACTGCAAAAGGACAGAAAAGGGCCAGGACAATTATTTTGTAGCACATGTGAGCCTATCGTCCACCCATGTGTGTACAATGATAATTGAGCACGTCTCTATCTGTATCTGTCTGTACCTCATCTCTATCTGTAAGAGGAAACGAAAAGGATGAACCAAAAATGACGTGGATGATGTGAGATGCTACCTAAGTCTAAGTGTCCTGCTGCTGCTGACAAGAGAGCGCTGTAAGAAAGACAAGCTAATCACTACTATAACTACACATGCTGTTTGTTCTATCGCGCCGATGGCGCGCCCAGGCTACTAGTCACTACTATTACGAGCAAGACTCTGAAGATGAACTCGGCACCCAAGAAACATAGGCACATTTCCTGTGCTTAATGGCGTGTTTTTCTTTGTTTCATGAAGCTCCAGACGTGCCCGGCTCTTCACAAAAATATGGGACGCTACAGTGAACAAGTCTCAAGAACAATATATCCGCAGTGTCAACGTATCATTTTTGGGTCCCTTTTGAAGTGTAGAAATCAAGAAGGCAAAGTTATGCTTTATTTTTGTTGATGACAAACACTTTATGTAAGTTACTTCTCTTTAAACTGAACATGCTTTTGAATTATGCTATTTCAAACGGGGCCATAAATGGAACTCCCCCAAAGAAAAGATTTGATGGATTTCTATGGGCAAGGTTATAGAACATTTTGTAGAAGTCTCCTACACTTGAACACTAACAAACGCTGCAACATGCTTCCTAAATGACACCTTTCTTCAATAAAGGGGAAAATGCATCCTGATTGCTGAGCCCATGGTTAAAAGGGGGCAACTGTTTCTGTAGCTCGCTGCGTTACACCATGATGCAAAACCATGTCCAGAGGAACCTGGAGTGGCTTCATGGCTCGTTCATCTGAATTTCTTGATGGTTCCTCCTGAATAATCCTGCAGACCGGGGGGGCTTGAGAATAGGAATCGGACAATGTTATTTACAAGCTCGTTTGAAACAGTTGTACCTTTCCACTCGTTGAACCAGGGGCCTCCACCAACTTCCAGCGCCGCCATGTCGCTTGTGGCATCAAGTATCATCTGCGAGCAAATTTGTTAATGGTGTTTGTAATGCATATCTACACACTTGCTCAAAAGTTGCTAATTACATTCACCAACCATGCATATCTACACACTTGCTCAAAAGTTGCTAATTACATTCACCAACCATATATATGTAAAAGAATGCGGTTATTTTGATCTCAAAATAGCTGTGTTACATTTGAACAGACTTCTATTTTTTATCACAACTAGCCAATCAGAAAATGTCAAAATACAGAGCATATGAAAGCACGGTTTGGATCATGTATCTTCTATCCTATTGATATCAACAATGTACAGTGAATGACTTAACAGTTAATATGAGCTATCTGAAATCAAGTTCCAATGCTGCATACCTTTCCCTCGCCGCCATCGTATTTCTTTTCCCACAGTTGCAGCTTGAGATCTCCATAACAGGTGTCTTTGCATGCTGGTACCAGTCCAGCCTCCATAGTAGGAGCTCGCAAAGCAGTGCCTGGTTCTTTGGTAGTTGCTTCTATTTCTACCTGTGGAAAAGTAGGAATGCATGCTATAAGGGGAATAGAATAAAATGCAAGGACTTCAAAACTTCAAAAACATCCAACAAATTTAACAGTAACAGTTAAATGTGCACTTGAGCTTAACTGCAACAGAGATGGTTGCAAGTTAATCCTTTTAAGACTACAGAACATCTAAGAAAGCTAAGTGAGTGCTTTGCTCAATTGCGAATACAAGCCAACCAACATTGGATGACAATTACCAGATGACTTTTATTCTCGCCGGACATCTTCCAGTGACCCCAAGGAGCAATGTCCCAGCTTACTGTCCCAGTCCAAGGCACAAATTCATAGAATTTTCCTTCATGATGAACTCCAATCTGCAGAGAACAAAGAAGAGTTCATAAGCGGGTAATTAGATCTATATATCTTCTGTTCACTCATTAAAGGCTTCTTATGAAAGTTTACACGCCCTTAGGAATTAACACAGAAATGAAAATGGACAAAAAGACTAAACATCTGAAGTTCTGAACTACTAAGCTACCAATCCATGGCATAACAATAGCGGTATAATGGTTATCCCTAAAATGTCCACAGCATCATATCAATCACCAGTTTTACAATGAAAATGAATCCGTGCTTCCAAAAGAAGCAGATAAGATAATACACTTCCACGGTATCTATTGACCGACAGGTTCAACAATAATCTTTTTTGGCAGATACCCAGGGATAAAGCTTGCATATGCTTGCATGACGAGCTATGTAACTTATAGCACAAACTAGAAGTATGCACCAGATTAAAAGTAGAATATATCAGAAACTATACCAGTGAAGGACTTCAATAGGTTTCACCCAATCCAATTTTCCTCAATCCACTGGCAGCAGTTAAAGCTACTTCACCAGATGCGCCTGAGAAGACATTGCACTGGATCTGTATAAGCAAAGAGTGTTCAATTGGTTATTTTCGCTGTGCATGTGAACAGTGGAGCTAATTAGAAACAAAGAGAATAATAATATATTTCACAAAAATTCAAATGCCATGGCTACCACAACAAATTAGAGCTTGAACCTAGAAGGATCAATAACAATTAAGTTTAATTGATTACACTACGTTTATAGAACGTATTGTTTAGTGTAGCACACTAAAACCAACCGATTGAATGGCATACTTGCAACCTTTTGTAACGTCCCAAAATTTAGATTTTCAAAAATATTGTGTGTAGTTTAGGTCCCCGAAAAATTTCACCAATTTTCCTTGAATTAATAAAGCTTAAATGGGAATTTCCGAAATTAAAGCTAATTAATTTGAATAATGTAAACTTCAATTAAATAAAAAACAGTGTTAGTTGAGTCCTCGTGTTCCAAGGAATTTTCCTGAATTTTCTTGTATTTTTCCGAGTTTATTTGGTATTTATTTGAGCTCATTTGGATTTTCAGCATTTTTCTAAATTCTAAAATCAATTCTAATTCCAAAAATCCTCGTAGGCCGAATTGGCTCAGCACACCTCACCCCCTCTATCTTTCGGCCCGATTCCTCACCCGGCCCAGCCCCGTTTCCCCGCCTTCACTCCCAGCCCACCATCCCTCCTCGGCTCACTGTCGCTGCAAACCCTAGCCCACGCCGCTTGCTAACCACCTCCGCAGCTTGGGCCCGCATGCCAGCTGTTGCCGTTGCCGCCGCCCGCACGCGTCTGCGACGTGGACTCAACCGCCGCCATCATCTTGGCGTCCGTGCCGCCCATGTTTCTTGCACCATAAATAGCCGCCCCGTGCGTATCCACCTCGTCTCATCCCACCGCCTCCTGTGCCCTAGCCACCCTCGCTGGAATCACCGCCATGCTCAGCCGCCCAACCTCGTCTTCTCCAAGTCCAGCGCAGCCCCTTCGTCACCGGTTATCCGCTGTCAAAGCCCCTCGAACCAAGCCCTTTCGCCACCAGCATCGCCTCGACTTCCTTTGCACGTTGCACCCACCCGTTGAAGCTCTTGAGCACCATATCACCGTCATCGTCTTCATCTTCTTCACCTCCGATCGCGCTCGCGACGCCTCCGCCGTGTTCCTCGTCGCTCCGATGAATTTATCCATAATCCAATCATGTCACCGTGTGTCCCTCATCCTGATCTATCCTTCCACTCTCTTGATTTCGCGTTTCGTTCACCATGCTTCGAGATCAATCCTTCTCTCACCTCCGGCCGCCGTTCAACCTCTGTAGAGTGTTAACAATCTATTCGAATAGCTGCATCCGCGATTATGGACATGCTCGGTGATTTCACACGAGGGGTAGATTTTCATAAAACAATTGGGAAGGACAACTGTGTGACTCAACTTAAACAGGTGTGTAAACAATTGATTAGGCTATATGAGCTTTGTGAAATATCTGTTAAATTATTATTACTATTTGTTTTCAATTGTGTTTTCAATCTATTATTCGTATTCAATTTCAACTGTTGCTTTTATGCAAAATAACCATAGATGTCACATCCTTTGAATAAGCTATCATCTATAATTGTATTATGTGGTACAACTTGCTGAGTACTCTATGTACTCACACTTTTGATGAAGACTATATCAGTTCATCATTGGTCAACAAGGTCAACTTTAAGGATCGTGGAGAACCAGGTCGCACTACCCCAGTCGATTGCCTGTGAGCATATGGATGGGCTACACTGAAGTTATTTTGTTTTCTTCCGCTTCAGTTTATTTGAGATATTCGCCTTCTGAGGCATTAATTGTAAGCTTTGACTTTAAGGTCGATACTCTGATAATTATTGTTAATTGCCTATTTCATAGTTATTTTCGCATATGGAATGATATTTTATTGATGTTGCAACTGTGTGCAATAGCGTGATCGTGGACTACTGCAGTATACACAGATGGTCCAGATTTGCATATTCGGGTCTCGACACCTTTTGTACATAAACATGTAGCTGATTGAGAACTGATATAATTAAGGGTCATCAAGCCACATAATATCGAACACAAATGTCATTCCAAGCCAAATAAAAGGAAAAAGAAAAAAGAAACTCGACAAGGGCAGCTTTGGAGAAATCTATAGAGTATTTACATAGTCAACTGAAAACAATAAATAACATAGTGCGTTCTCCCAAAAAAAAATCAGAATTAGAAATGGATGAAAGAATAAAAAAAAAGTCCAGCCAATAATCAATAAATTTGAGTTACTTGGGGGAAAAGTTCTATCTTGTGAACTTGTAGGTAGTAAAACCTTTATTCCAAGTAAATTTATCATTAAAACCCTGGGTGAAATTTACCAGCAATATAGAACCAAACTCATGACAAAGGCAACATATTTTCTGATCTGTAATGATGTAAGATGTATTCAATATTACAATGCATCCATGACATTTTGACTAATAGAAGATCAAAGGTCAAAGAAGATAAGAGAAACACACCCAATACCACCTCCTTGGGAAACCTCCATCCCAGTTCTTTTCCGAATAAGAAGGGGCATTTTCAAATTCAAACCGTTCTCCATCCCATTCTATCCATCCTGAAAAGTACACCCATACCATTGATGTCAATATTAATAAGGATTTATTATAGGGAATACGTATATGACACATTGCAACTTCTTTTATAGATAAACTACATAAGCTATTCCAGTTGAAATGCATTACTAAGAGGCTATAAGCCTACAAGGAAGAATTTCTAAAATGAAAATAGTAGGGCACAAAGTAATTTGCCATAGGCCACATAAAGCAAACCATTTCGAGAAAGTTATAATTTGAATTTTTGAACCCTCTAAAAACTGTTGATCGAGATGTCTTTACACCATATTATACTACCTTACTGTCATGATGCACAGGATTGTATATATTTGTTATAACAAGGAACACCATGTGAAAAGCATACCTTGTTAACAGATCACTCAATTGTTTGAGGGCTAAAATTTAGGACTGTATTGGAGAGAAGCCACTTGATGGAATATAAGTATTAGTGTCAGAGTCTTGAATTGACGATGGAGTTTGTGAACGCAGGTTGTAACTATGCACGGGATTGGAGCTGAGTCCAGACCCTCGGCGTCGTGGCTGGGGCGCTGTGATGGACGCAGCCGTGTGGCCGAGTTCTGGAAGGCTTGACGAATGAATAGAACAATACGATACAGAGAATAGAATAGAGGAGCAGAGAGGCTGAGGCAGTTTTCTGATTTCTTGCTTGTAACACAAAGAGTATCTCTCTTAAATAGAGATCCTAACAAATCGAAAGTACGAAACGAATTCGACATATAGAAAGCAACTATTAAAGATTTCTTAATACTACGTACTGGAAAAAGGAAAGCACAAAACGTCGACGACTATAGCTAAACCGACACAATTGGTAGCTATGCAATCGTGACTGAGTCTGACGCTGGAGGCGAGTCGGCTGCTGAGGGCGTGCCGGCTAGCAGTTTTGCTTTACACCGCTCGTAGAAGATACCCCACATGGCATCTCTCCCTGCCTTTTCAAAAGGCTTACCCTCGAGCTGAAAAGAAGGATAAAACTATTGAAATTGCTCTAAATCTTCCCAAGATGAACTTGAAGCAAATGCATTCTCCCATTGAACAAGAAGCTGAAGACGATCGCGAACCTGACGAGACTTGATCATTTTGGCCGATAGAGGACAAACCCGACCATGCAATAAAGTAGGCAACTGCGGCGGTGATTGTGGAGCTTGACCAAGAAATGGTTTTAACAAACTAACGTGAAACACATAATGAATCTTTGCACGAGCCAGTAATTGTAAACGATATGCTACTAACCCAATTTTCTGAAGAATCTGATATGGCCCAAAAAATCGAGGTCCCAATTTCCCTTTTGATGACAGCGAGACGGATGAAGCCTGCCGGTGATGTAAGCATAGCCAAACCCACTGACCCTCCGAAAATTCGAGCTCACGGTGACCTTTGTCGTAACGACGCTTATAAGTTTGTTAGGCCAAAAGTAAACGATCATGAATTTCCACCAAGAAAGTTTCTTGATCTTGAAGCAAATGATCCACTGCAGGAAGCCGTGTACTCCCTGGTTGATAAGAGCACAATGTTGATGGGTCGCGGCCATAAACCACCTTAAACGGCGAAGTGCAGAGTGAAGTTTGGAACGATGTATTATAACAATATTCTGCCCAAGGTAACCAACTAATCCATTGTTTAGAACGATCCCCAGTAAGACAACGGAGATACATGACAATAATCTTATTAACCACTTCTGATTGACCATCGGATTGTGGGTGAAAAGCGGAACTGAGATGAAGCTTAACACTAGTTAACTGAAAGAGTTCAGACCAAAAATTGCTAGTAAAAACAGGATCACGGTCACTGACAATGGATGTCGGAATACCATGAAGCCGAACGATCTCACGAAAAAACAACTGAGCCACTGAATAAGCTGTGTATGGATGAGCCAGAGGAATAAAATCAGCAAATTTGGAGAAGCGATCCACCACTGTGAGAATGACTGTTTTTCCATGAATACGAGGAAGTCCTTCGACAAAATCCATTGAGATGTCCGCCCAAACAGTAGACGGTACCTCTAAAGGTTGAAGCAACCCAGCCAGATGCAATTGTTCCCCTTTATTATGTTGGCAAATGTCACAAGTGCGAATACAATCCTGTACGACGGTGCGAGCATTGGGAATATGGAAGTCAGCTCGAAGACGATGAAGTGTCTTCTGAATACCTTCATGCCCGGTGCTGTGAGCCAGTTGGAGGATGGAAGGCAATATACTCACCGTAGCTGGGATGTAGATGTGATTGTTATACGTGACAAACCCATCTGTAATTGTCCACAGGCTACTCTGGTCACCGTTGGATACTAATGTATGGAGGCATCCTCTTGGAACGTATGGCGTAACTGCTTGAAGAATGAAAAGCGCGGTGAAGAAATAGCCAGAGTAGCTGGCCGAAGTGTCCTGGTGGGACAAGGAATCTGCGACGACATTGGTGCTGCCAGGTATGTACTCAACAGGAAAATCATACCCCAAAAGTTTGCTAACCCATTGGTGATGCGAAATGGTCAACAGTTGTTGATCAAAGAAAAACTTTAAATTGTAATGATTTGTACGGACCAAAAATTTGCACCCCCATAAATAAGGACGCCAATGACGAACTGCTTGAACGAGACCAATTAATTCTCGTTCGTAAGCGACGAGAGAGGCATGGCGTTGGGCAATTAGACGACTAAAATAGGCAATGGCTCCCGTACCTTGGTGCAATACTGCGCCGAAACCATAACTCGATGCATCACACTCAAAAATAAAAGCGGCATCAAAATTCGGTAATTGGAGTACCGGAGCTTGTGTCAAGGCCGATTTGAGATGAAGAAAAGCTGCTTGTGCTTTGGATGACTACAGAAAAGCCTCAAGCTTGAGCAAACGTGTCAAAGGAACTGCAATAATGCCGAAATTACGAATAAACTTGTGGTAATAGCCAGCCAAACCGAGGAAGCCCCGAACTGCCCAGACTGATGTAGGGCTTGGCCATGTTGATACTGCGCTGATTTTGGCTTGATCAACGGCAACCCCTTTGGCGGTGATCACATGACCTAAATAAGCAACCGTGGTAGCGCCAAAAGAGCATTTGGAACGCTTCAAAAATAAACGATGACGCTGGAGACACTGAAGCACTGTGCGAAGATGTCGCAGGTGGGCCAACCAATTATGACTGTATATGAGGATGTCATCGAAGAAGACCAAGACGAAGCGGTGAAGAAAATCCTGAAGCACTATATTTATCAAGGATTGAAAGGTCACGGGGGCATTAGTAAGACCGAATGGCATGACGAGAAATTCAAACAGACCCTGATGAGTGCGGAAGGCAGTTTTGGCAACATCAGTCGAATGCATTAGGACTTGGTGATAGCCTGAACGTAAATCCAATTTAGTAAAAAAATTGGCGCCACGGAGCTCGTCAAGTAACTCATCCATGACCGGAATAGAAAATTTGTCCTTGATAGTTCGATCGTTGAGATGACGATAATCCACACAGAAGCGCCAAGAGCCATCCCGTTTCTTGACCAATAAAACTGGTGACGAGAAAGACGATGAACTTCGGCGGATGGTCCCTTGTTGAAGCATCTCGGCACACTGCCATTCTAATTCATCTTTTTGCAACTGTGCACAACAGTATGGTCGGACAGCAATGGCATCAATCCCTTTTTTGAGGTGAATATGGTGGGAAATCTCGCGCACTGGTGGAAGACCATGTGGTTCAACAAAAAGATCAGTAAATTTGGCAAGAAGATCATCCAGTAGAGTGGTTGCAGAGCAGGCGAGAACATGACTCGAACGTGACGGCATTGGTAGGCCGGTCCATGTGATTCATCATCCCTGGCGAGCGAAAGACATGGTCATGCTGGAGAAATCCCAAGTGATGGGACCAAGGATACCGAGCCATTGGACCCCTAAAATCACATCGAATCCGTCGAGTGGAATGGCGTAACAATCCATTGTAAATTCCTCATGACCAATGCGGATGGCCAGAGCTCGGCATAAACCCAAACTATTAACATGTCCCCATTGGCCACTGTGACGCTCAAGCCCGATCGCGATCGCACGCAAATGCCGATGGCAGCCAAAATATCATTAGCGATGAAGTTATGAGTAGATCCCGAGTCGAGGAGAGCAATCAAGGTGCTGCTACCAATCGCGACTTGGAGCCGCATAGTTTGATCCAATCGCGGTTGAATACCTGTAAGCGCTGCCAATGAAATCTCCAGTTCACTATCAGGTAGTGAGTCGTCGGTGGTACTGTCACAGTCCGGCTGAACTTCGATGATGAACAGTCGTTTGCACCGATGGTCGGGAACGAATTTCTCATCACATTGATAGCATAATCCTTGTACATGACGCCTTTCAAGCTCAGCCGGGGATAGGGAGCGACGTGGCAGGGCCGGCTGAGGCGGTCCGTGGCAGAACCGGAAGTCGGGGTAGAGGCACCACCGGAACACCACGGTCGACGGGAAGGGGTCGTGGTCGCTGGCACTGTGAGCTGTGTACGACGCTCGTAAGCGCGGGCTAGACTCATGGCCAATTCCAGAGACTGGAGCTTGCAATTCAACATCCGTCTGCAATGGCTGACCCAGACCGGCGGTGAACAACTGTATTTGTTTTTGTTCTGTCAGAGGGTCGGTGCGGCATAACAGAGCTAAGATTGATCGGAGAAGTCCCGGACAATGCCCTGCTTACGGAGAGCGATGAGTTCGCCCAAGGGATTGCTACGTAATGGAGGTCCAAATCAGGTGTTAACTAGTTCAACGAAACGGCGCCAGGAGGGTGTTCCAGTGTCGCGCTCCAACCGATGATACCATAACTGCGCCGAGCCGGTCATATGATACGAGGCTAACCAGACTTTATCCTCCATCGTGTGCTGACCCGGAAGAACTGGTCGCAACGGTTCAACCAAGGTAATGGGTCCTCTTGACCATCAAACATTGGGAAGTTCAGTCTGTGGAATCGCGGCACACTGTTGCGCCCAGCATAATGACCATCAGTTGGAGGACGGTGACCAGTGGGCACATCCCTGTCGGCGTGGAGCAAATCGGACACTGAAGCAGTCGGCGGGCCATGTGGAGGTCGACGAGGGCTTGGTAAGAGGCCATCGTTTGGTCGCATGCATGCATCGGTGAAAACTTCTGGATAGGTTACGCCGGGCAGATTGGCGCGCCCCTGCTCCAAGCGATTGATAGCTACATGGTGTGTCTGTTGCTGGAGGTCGACATCGCGAACTGTGCCGGCGATGCTATCGAGCTTATTGGAAAGCTTCAGTCGATCGACTTTGATCTGCTAAAATAATGCATCAAGCTTCTTGCTGATCGAATCAATGTTATCGTTGTCTGACATGATAGATGACGCAGTGGTCTCCGACAAGGGCGGAGCCAGCGTCGGCCCACGCCTTGGGCCGGCCCAGCATGTGTGCTAACAAGTGTGAGATTTACACAGTAATTTTTTCCTTTTGGCTGTAAGTTTTTGGCTGGGCCTTGGGCCACGGCCCGAGAGGCCCGAGGCCCAGCTCCGCCCCTGGTCTCTGATACCAAGTTGTCAGTCTTGAATTGACGATGGAATTTGTGAACGCAGGCTGTAACTATGCACGGGATTGGAGCTGAGTCCAGACCCTCGGTGTCGCGGCTGGGGCACCGTGATGGACGCAGCCGTGTGGCCGAGTTCTGGAAGGCTTGACGAACGAACAGAACAATACGATACAGAGAATAGAATAGAGGAGCAGAGAGGTTGAGGCAGTTTTCTGATTTCTTACTTGCTTGTAACACAAAGAGTATCTCTCTTAAATAGAGATCCTAACAAACGGAAGTACGAAACGAATTCGACATATAGAAAGCAACTATTAAAGATTTACTAATACTACATACTGGAAAAGGAAAGCACAAAATGTCGACGACTATAGCTAAAACGACACAATCGACAGCTATGCAATCATGACCAAGTCTAACGCTGAAGGTGAGCCGGCTGCTGAGGGCGTGCCGGCTAGCAGTTTTGCTTTACGCCGCCCGTAGGAGATACCCCACCTGACATTAGACTCATCGAATGGACCAGCAGCATTTCCAGATATGTGCTAAATGCAGCTAGGGTTATTATGTGCATTACTGCATTTCCAGATATGTGCTAAATGCAGCTAGGGTTATTATGTGCATTATTAAAGGGGAAAAGATGAAGTGAAGCTCTCTTAGTGAAAATCTAATTTTTCACATTAGATTACGAATTACAATGCCATTGTACATGGTTTATTAATGCATGGGAGGTGAACATGCCATTCAGTAAATTATTCAGTAGTACGTGTACCCTATACGGCTATACCAAGGATACACTTTAAACACAGCATGTCAATAAAAATAATTCAACATCTTTCTCTATTCAGGGTATCAAAGGCAATCCATGATTGATGGTTTTAGAAATGATATACCTCAAATCTCTGATTCTGAAAACAATCTTCTCACCATGCCTTTCTCTGAGAAGGAGGTGGAAGAAGCAATTTTTCAAATGGAGCATAACAAAGCACCTGGGCCTGATGGTTTCCCAGCGGAGTTTTATCAGGAATTTTGGAGAGTTATTAAAAATGATTTGATGGCCATGTTTCATGACTTACATAGTTGCTCCTTGAACCTATTTAGCTTGAATTTTGGGATTATTACACTGCTTCCCAAAAAAGTATATGCTAAACAAATTCAGCAGTATAGACCTATTTGTCTTCTAAATGTTAGTTTTAAAGTATTTACTAAAGTGGCAACTAATAAAATTAATAATGTCGCACATAAGGTTGTTAGATCATCGCAGTCAGCTTTTATGCAAGGGCGATATATTCTAGATGGAGTTGTTATCTTGCACGAAACTGTCCATGAGCTGCACAAAGCAAAGTTGGATGGAGTTGTGCTCAAGCTTGATTTTGAAAAAGCTTATGACAAAGTAAAATGGCCGTTTTTATTCCAAACTTTGAGGATGAAAGGCTTTTCGGCCAAGTGGTGTTCTTGGGTGGAGAGTTTTGTTAAGGGAGGGAGTGTTGGAATAAAAGTTAATGATGATTTAGGATCTTTTTTCCAAACTCAGAAAAGTCTTAGGCAGGGTGACCCCATGTCCCCTATTCTTTTTAATCTCGTTGTAGATATGCTTGCCATATTTATTTCAAGAGCTAAAGTTGAGGGACTTATTTCAGGAATAGTTCCTCATTTGATTGATGATGGGTTGTCTATTTTACAATATGCTGATGACACTATCCTTTTTTTGAATAATGACATAGAGCAAGCAAAAAAATCTCAAGCTTCTTCTTTGTGTCTTTGAGCTTTTATCAGGGCTAAAGATTAATTTTCACAAGAGCGAAATTTTTTGTTTTGGCAAAGCCAAAGATGTTGAAACTCAGTATACGCATTTATTTGGTTGTGAAGTGGGTGTATTTCCTTTCAAATACTTAGGGATTCCAATTCATTATAGAAAATTAAGAAATAGGGATTGGAAAAGTGTGGAAGAGAGAGTTGAAAAAAAGCTAAGCAGTTGGAAAGGAAAAAATTTGTCTGTAGGTGGTCGAGTAGTTCTTATTAACTCAGTTCTAAGTAGCCTCCCTATGTTTATGTTGTCTTTTTTTGAGATTCCTAAAGAGGTTCTCAAAAGGCTGGATTTTTATAGATCTAGATTTTACTGGCAAAATGACAATCATAAAAAAATATATAGACTTGCTAAGTGGAGTTTAATGTGTATGCCCAAAGAGTACGGTGGTATAGGCATTCAGAATCTAGACATAAAAAACAAAAGTTTGCTAGGAAAATAGCTTTTTAAGTTGCTTAATGAAGAAGGGGATTGGCAAACGTTGTTAACTAAGAAATATTTAAATGAGAAGAGTCTTACGCAGGCAGTTAATAAGCCTGTTACTTCGCATTTTTGGTCAGGTCTAATGAAAATGAAAGATCTATTATTTCGTTATGGTTCATTCCAGGTTAAAAATGGAATGCAAACTAGATTTTGGGAAGATATTTGGTTAGGAGACCTGCCTTTAAAAAGACAATATCCAACCCTTTATCATGTAGTGAGGAAAAAGGATGATACAATAGCAAATATTTTGAGTTCAACTCCTTTAAATATCTCTTTTCGTAGACCTATTATTGGACCCAAGTTACAGGCATGGAATGAGTTACTTTTGAGAATTATTAATGTTCATTTAAGTCCTCAAAATGATGTTTTTATTTGGAAATTAAATAAGTCTGGACTTTTCTCAGTACAGACTTTTTATGCGGCTCTTATTGGAAATTATAGAGTCCCCAATAAGCACTCTTTCTGGATACTTAAAATTCCTTTAAAGGTAAAAATTTTTCTTTGGTATCTCAAAAGAGGGTAGTTTTAACTAAAGATAACTTGATCAAAAGAAATTGGAGGGGAAGCAAAAATTGTTGTTTCTGTGTTTCTGAGGAAACAATCCAGCATCTTTTTATTAACTGTCCTTTTATACGTCTTGTATGGTGGACTGTTCAATGTGCGTTTAATTTATTTCCTCCTGTAAATATAGCCAACTTATTTGGAAATTGGTTATCAGGCATTCCAAATAAATTAAAAACACAACTCCTGGTTAGAGCCAGTGCCTTATGTTGGTCTATTTGGCTATGTCGGAATGATGTAGTTTTTAATAAAAAAGATATCAATAATCCCTTACAGGTTATCTTATTGAGTGGACACTGGATGAGGGCATGGGCAACTATGCAGAAACCAATCCAAAAGGAGTTGATGTTGAGCGCAAGTGTCAGGTTGGAATAGGTGGCAAAGCAAATTTTCAACTACCATGGGTGGCGGCGTAGTCACAGAATTTGTAATGAGTGAATTTAACGTTCAGTCGTTTTTTTTGTGGTTGAGCTGCTTCGTGACACTTTAAACTGTTGGTAACTTTGGATTTCGGATTTTTGTAATAAATTAGGCTGTGTGCATCCTAGATACAGAGGTCGGGAGAGGTTCAAACTCTTCCATTATCTAAAAAATCAAAGGCAAACCTGTGGACAAGCCACCAGCCATGCATATTTGCCAATGAGGTTCAAAGAAAGGAAAAGCGGCAAGCCAACCAGCTGTCAACTTCTGCTTAGATGTGACATCGCCCCAGCCATATACTAGACGAGTGATGTACTCCCAACGAGCTGTTTGAACATTTGGAACAAACTTTGACCTACAAGGGAGCAACAACCAGCTCAAATCTATAATAGAAAAAAAAGTGTGCATCTGTTTTTTTTAGTGTTGTGAAAAATAGAATACGGCCATTGGATGGGCGAGGTACCGTCAAACGATTAATCAGAATATGGACGATTAATCGGAATTATGCGGGCAATTTGGCGTTCTGCTTACATACGTATGTATGTGATGATAACACTAGCCCTAAATGTATTTAAACACATAATATTGCCAAAATTACTAAATATACATATACCACACTCCAATTATGACATGGTTTCATTATGGAAATTCAAGTTTGTAGTTGACCTAGTTCTTCTTCAGCGATGTAGGAAACTCAACAACAACAAAGTATCGATGTGAAGTCATAAAATTGTTGTGACGAAATAATGCAAGTACCTAATTTATTTAACTTTCTCGTTAAGGTACCAGAATCATCAAAGAAAAACCACTGTTAAGATACAAAAAACTAAATTACTCAAAGACGTAGTTTGGATTTGCTTCAAATAAAGACTCATACTAGTAGATCCAACAAAAAGAAGATGCCGATTTCGTCGTCTTGTTTACAGAAAAGCTTCAAGTCTACATACCTTACAATTTGATGGAGAATGAACCTTAAATTGCAGTGACGAGAAGGCCAAGAGTTTGCTGAGGACAACACAAGAGATTATCAGTACATAAGCTCCCTTTTGGGCTGTTATATTGGGCCGCTAGAGATACAGGCTAATGGACTGACATGGCTAACTAAACGGATTATGCGGCCGATTAGTCGGAAACGGCCGATTAACCGATTAACAACACTTTGTATCAGCTAGTCGTGATGGTTTACTCGCTGATTCCGTTTAGTCGGACGAATAATCGACCATTTTGACCGATTTTTACAACACTGGTTTTTTTCACCCAATTTCCAATAAAGAATAGCATATGGTATGTCTTGCTTTGCTAACACCAACTGTTAAGGGAAGTAGCTTGATCCCTGGGTACATTAAATATTCAAAAAATAATGTTAAGCTATTATTACCATAATCTTTTTAAGTGGCCTAATAATAGTTAAAAACACAGATCATTATAAAGATGAGGTTACATGCCTTCCATCATCACGTATGAAGCCCTGATGCCAAATTGGGGTGAGTTGGAAGCCTTCCAAAATGTGATTAGAAAATTCCTATATGATAAAACACAATTTATTGTTGAGTATTAGAAGAAATCTTTTCCATGTCATTAAATTTTAGAGAAACAAAAACTATCAATCAATAGAAATATCAGACGTAAGCAAAAGAGCAGCAAAATTCATATTCCTCAACTATTTTAATCAGTCTGGCAATATGAGTGCAAGCATCTATATTGAAATCTATCTTTCAGAGAAACTTTTTTGGACTAGAAATACTTAACTACAGCGGCAGTTCACAAAATTGACAAGGGATGTTACAACAAGATGCTCTCCTAAACAAGTAAACAACTTATTTTCTGGCCACGTTTAAAAGCAAGCAAAGAAATAAAACTGAAGTAAGAGTGAACCGCACTTCATGTGTAGCAATAAATACTCTATGCCATGAGGAAAATAGATTAAATGTTCATTTAAGTATAAAGTTCCAGTACCTACATTATTATTTATTAGTCAAAATAAAAAACTAGCACATCACCTAGCAAATTCAATGATCATGGATGAATTCAATGTATAAATAACTAACTAGACTAAAAAAGAATGACAGCAAGTTATAACCACAAATCAAACAAGAAACATCTAATGTGTTCACTGCATATCAAATAGATATGGAGCAGTTTAACGCATGCCATTTAATGTGTTTTAGTAGGAAAATATGTCAAGTGAAAAATAGCTACTTCAGATCATTAAACTAGTTCTTGCATTTCATAAGAAGCCATAAAACATCTACCTGAGGGGGAGCCTCCCACGGACCTCCCCTTCTGGGGGAGTTGAATCTTTATTGGGAATAAAAGTGTTTCCGATCATTAGTTCATGTCTACTTATCGAATTGCAGCTTATTAATGGGGAAATCCAGAGAGAGAGTAATGCATTACTAACAAATACAAAAAGCAACGTCAAACAAAATAAAAATGAAGGAAGCAATTTTTGCAATAAGGCTTAGTTTGGCATTGTGGTGACTTTTAATCTGCAGTGTTATTTTACTACTTTTAGATATATTAACAACTCCCAATGGTTAAAAAAAATGGCACCATAATAATACATGCAGTTGAACTATTATAAGTTTGACCAACATCTTTGTGAATATTTAGATTAACTGTATGAAAATGATACGAGTATATTTGTCTAAAATATTACATAATAAGTTAAAAAGAGAAATTATGGTCAAATATGTATTCTGGTGACTGTCAATGTCCAAAATATCACTATTTTGTGACTGAAGATAGTAACTGATAGCCTCTTGTTTGGGACCATAATAGTTTTCATAAAATTGGTAAATATTGTCTTAACTGGCTAGATTCCGCAGCATAGCATGGTAATCCAACCTGGCCCTAAGTGGTTGATCAGAATATATTCTCCAAGATCCAGATTCCAGAACTAATATTGTGAAGAGTTTCTATCTGTGATGGGCTATCCAGGTGCATGCCTATATTTTCATCGGAATTAGGTCATAATATCTCACCTGTAAACGTCAACATAAATTCCCAAATCCATTCAAAGTTTCAAACAGATCAGGAACAATAGCACTCAATTTATTCTATAAAGTTCATCGCCAGAAATTACAGCTCATAATATCCTAATTCCATACAGTGAAAGTGGTTAGAACTTTGATAGCAGCACCCTATCCTACATACCACAAATTTATTATGTCAATGTATTCTCCCTACCCACAATGCCTTTGATGGTAAAGGGTGACAGGAAAGGAGCATTTGTACAGGATAGAACAGCTATGTAGAATAGAGATTGAACAAGTTACTTACTCCCCCAAAAGTTGTTTGATTTCTCAGAGAATTGGCATATGTACTTATCATCCGCGCCAAGAATTTGTGCTCCCACGCCGGTGAACCGTGGACCATATATCGTCCTGTCCAGAGCACTCGTTCCATCACGGAACAGAGGGTTCTTGACGGAGTACATGAAACAGAAGCTCTGCCTGCACTCTGGAATGGACACGTTGAAGTACCATCCTTCAAACAAGGGCCAAGTGGTACCGTTGTAGTGATACCTGACAAAATTCCATATTCACAGCCTTTATCTACTGTATCTCAAATCTAGCATGTAACAATACTGAAGGAACTAAGCTAAATAATATCGATGTAGTGTCGCAAAATCCTACAATTCTGAATAGAAGCAACAAATCATCAGTATTTCTAAAGAATCTCAGTCCCTAGTGAGACCAAGTGATAGCAAATTGGGCTTGAATTCAGCGGTTTCTTGTTCCAAATACCAAGTCCACGCAATGATGTAACGAAAACTCACTCAATCTGTGAGCTATAGTTACATTTCTAAAATCTACACATAAGGCAGCGAATTCTTCTTGAATGAAGCGCGGCCCCAATTGGAGAACAAGGACAGCGGAGTGTCGCCCCGCACCCAAATCGCCCCACGCCGGGTTCCGGAACTCCAAACCTCACACAACGACACGATCGTTATCTCTCTATGCCTGCCGCTTACCCGCTGTGCGGCGTCCGCAGAGCCCGGTCCGGCGGCGTGGGCGCTGACAGGTTCCGCCAGTTCAGAACCTGTGCGGCAGATTCAGAAATCGGGACGGGAAGCAAGAAGGGAAAGTAACTAGGTCCTACAAGCTAACAAACTAAAGTAGAGAATATGCTGTTCGATGATTTTTCCCATTCTATCTCCGCTGGACATAAAGTCAGGGATTCAACCCAACAAATTTACAGCGTGAAAATTTAAAGTCTGGAGTTAAAGACTGAAAATTACAGCATTCGGACGAAACGACCAAGTGATGACGCTACAGTAATTATTGAAAGTAATTTGGTTCGTTGGATTCTCCTGCCGACAGCCAAGTTCACATCCTCGCCCTCCGTCTTGGCTTAAACGAAGTTGACAAAGCGGTATGCTAGCTGCAGACTTTACCTCCCATCGCGATTTCCTCTCTGGACTTCAGTTAACTTCAGTTCTTCTGAACTTCCAGTCCTGACATTGCCCCCCCTTTTGAAAAAACGACTTGTCCTCAAGGAGTAAAGTCGGGAAACAGGGTCTGGATGAATGTGACATCCTCCCAGGTAGCATCTTCAGGTCCCAGGTTCAACCATTGTATGAGTCATTGCGCTATCGGCTCGTTTCGGCGAGGCACTATTCTCCTGTCCAAGACTGCAACAGGCTCTATTTTGATTTTGCCGTTCTCCCCCACCAGAGGTAATCCCAGAATTGGAACAGCACGAGGACCCAGATGTTTCTTCAACTGACTCACGTGGAATACTGGATGAATCATGGTATGAGCTGGTAGCTGTAATCGGTAGGCGACAGCCCCAATTCTTTCAACCACTCGAAACGGCCCATAAAACTTAGACCGGAGCTTCAATGACCCTCGAATACCAAATGCCGACTGTCGATATGGTTGCATCTTCAAATAGACCATATCCCCAATCTCAAAGTGTCTCTCTGCTCTCTTTTTATCAACAAAGTGCTTCATCCTCTCTTGGGCTTTATGTAAATTACCTTTTAGTTGCTCTAGCATCTGTTCCTTTTGTGCCACCGAAATTCTAGCTTCTTCAGATATGTTACAAGGAATGGTGAGCTCTCCAATCTGAGGGGGAGGATAGCCATATAGAGCTTGGAATGGGGAGATCTTCAAAGAAGTGTGATACGTGGTGTTGTACCACCACTCTGCCATTGTCAACCAAGTTAACCATTCACGAGGCTCCTGAAAGGTCATACTCCTCAAGTAAGACTCTAAACATTGATTCACTCTTTCGGTTTGCCCGTCCGTTTGAGGGTGGTATGCGTTGCTTAACCTCAGTGACACTCTCAAAGTTCTGAATATTTCTTGGAATAAGTTACTAGTAAAGATCCTATCTCGATTGGTTACTATAGCAATTGGCAATCCATGCAACTTAAAAATATGATCCATGTATACTTGTACCACTTGTTGTACAGAATAAGGATGTGTAAGGGGTAAGAAATGAGCATATTTAGTGAATCGATCCACTACTACCAAAATCACTTCTTTACCTCCAGACTTGGGCAATCCTTCGATGAAATCCATGCTAACATGTGTCCATGCCATATCTGGTACTTCTAGAGGGTTGAGCAGTCCTGGAATGTGAGTATGTTCAGATTTGGTGACTTGACAAACTGGACATTCAGCAATAAATGATTCCACATTCCTTTTGAGCCTTGGCCAATAAAATAGCTTCTTGATTATGTGATAAGTTGCTCTCCTGCCTGAGTGTCCTCCAATGGCGGATGAGTGGAAGGACTCCATGACCTTGGATCTGATTTCATTTCCAATTCCCACATATATTCTTCCTTTATATCTCACTAACCCCGATTCCAATACAAAATTGCTGTCGGTCCCTTCACCAACTGACTGGTTAGCTATTACCTTTTCATATTGAGGATCATTTATGTAGCTGCCCTTTACTTCTTCCACCCACTCTGGCATGATAATGACAATTGCATAACAATCCTCACTACTCTCCTTGCAATTATTGTCTCTTCTTGACAGTGCGTCAGCTGCAATGTTCTCTTTGCCCTTTTTATACTCCACCACATAATCAAACTCTAGCAGCTTAAGGAGTAATTTGTGTTGTATTCCTTCTACTAACCTTTGGGTTGTAATGTATTTCAAACTTTTTTGATCAGTTCTTATCACTAGTGGATTGCCTAACAAATAATGCCTCCATTTCTTAAGTGCTTCTAAAATAGCCATAGCCTCCTTATCATATATGGATCGAAATTTGTTGTTCTCACCCCTAATGCCTTGCTATAATAAGCAATATGTTGATTCTCTTGCATCAAGACGCCCCAATCCATCTCCATAAGCATCTGTTTCTAAAATGAATGGCTTAGAAAAATTTGGTAATGCTAGAACTGGACATGTAGTCATTACTTTTTTCAGCTCTTTAAAAGCTGATTCTTGCTCTTCACCCCACTTGAAGGATTCTTTTTTAAGACATTCAAAAAGAGGCTTGCATATCTTCCCATAACCTTTAACAAATCTCCGATAATATCCTGTCAATCCTAGAAATCCCCTCAATTTGGTCACCGTAGTGGGAACTGGCCAATTAACCACATCCACCACCTTGCTAGGGTCTATCGACACTCCAGAACCACTGATGATATGTCCCAAGTACCCAATTTCCAACATGGCAAAACAACATTTGTTCCTCTGGGCAGTAAGCTGGTTTTGTTGCAAAATCTGTAAGACTATGTGTAAATGTCCAATATGGTCCTCTAGACTTCTGCTATATACAAGGATATCATCAAAGAATACTAGAATAAACCTCCTCAAATATGGTCCAAAGATATTGTTCATAAGGGATTGAAATGTGGCAGGAGCATTAGTTAACCCGAGCGGCATCACCAAGTACTCATAGTGCCCCAAGTGAGTTCTGAATGCTGTTTTGGCAACATCCTCTTCCCTCATCCTAATCTGATGGTACCCAGACCTGAGATCTAACTTTGAGAAGATGGTTGCTCCTTGCAATTCATCCAACAAGTCCTCAATTATGGGCATGGGAAACTTGTTCTTGATTGTCATTGAGTTAAGTTGCCGATAGTCCCCACACATCCTCCAAGATCCATTTTTTTCCCTCACCATTACCGCTGGAGAAGAATAGGGACTCATACTAACCCGAATCTCCTTGGATTCCAACAAATGTTTGATGATGTCCTCCATAGCATCCTTTTGTTTGTGAGGGATTCGATAAGGCCTGATGTTAGGAGGGTCGGCATTAGACTTTAATGGAATGGAGTGGTGTAATCTCTCCTTGGAGGCAGCCCCGAGGTTCCTTGAACACTGTTTCATACTATTGTAAGACCCTTTTAACCTCTACGGGTATTTCTTTAGCTTCTTCTAACTCCTCTTCTTGTATACAATTGATCTGGATCATGTATCCCATTACTTCCTTCCTCATGAGCTTCTCCAGCTTATTAGCATCTATCAAACAATCCTTATCCGGAGAGGTATGATATGTGAACACCACCGTTCTGCCTTCCTTGCATGTAGATAATTCCCTAGCTTTCAGGTCTAGCCCAATGGGGCTGTGCTGATATATCCAATCCGCTCCCAATATAATATCATAACTCCTAATGTTTAACAATTGGAAAGAGCTGTTGAATGAATGTCTTTGCACTCGGTAAGAAATGGGTTCTGTCATTGCATCTATGTTTAACTCTCCCCCTCCAGCCACAACTACCTTCTTTGCAGGTTTATATTTGAGCTTGCATTCACTACTGAGAGCAAATTCATAGTCCATAAAAGAATCCGTACTCCCATTTGTCCACCAATATTCTTTGCTCTCGACCTCCAATCGTTGTCACCAAAGAAAACGAGTGGTCCGGTGACTCCTCAAGGCATGGCTCAAATCAACATAATTTGATCTGTTTCAAAGGGGTTTTCAACCTTTGTCGGGCTTCCTGGAGCAGTAGCATAACCTGGTTCCTCAACCGGTTCGGTTTCCTCCACCTGTTCCTCTCCCTGCATCAGGATTACATGTAGAGCCTTTCTCACCTTACACCTCACATTGTGGCCCAGAGTCCATGGTTCATTACAATGCCAGCAGGTCCTGCGGTTAGCTTCAGGCGTTGGAGGTTTCGCCCTCTCACTGTCTGTTGCTTGGTTGGCCTTCTGTGGTCCCATCCGTGGATTACTCACATTTACCTTGCTTCGGTTAAATCCTCCAGTCTGGCTTGACCTCCTAGCTATTGCTGCCTTTTCCTCCAACTTAGCAAACCAGTAAGCCTCCAAAAGTCCTTTCGGCTAGTGTATGCTCACCCCATATTTGATCTCCTCCTTCAAACCTCCAATGAAACAGCTAAGCAAGAAAGCTTCTTGTAAATATGGGTGGTCCCTTCTCACAAGTTCCACACACCTTTCAAAATAATCAATGTATTTGTGGACATTGGAAATCTGTTTCATGGTCTGGAGTTTCTCCACAGCTTCATGGGCACTTGCTTCTGAAAACCGGTCAATTACAATTGCGCATAGTTGCTGCCAGTTAAGTACTTGCCAAGTGATTCCAATTCCCTTAAACCATGTGTTTGCCCTCCCCACAAAATGTCCAGTAGCAAGGTTTACCCATTGCTCTCTAGGAGTCCCTGCCATTTCAAAGAATTTCTCGCATTGTTCTAACCAGCCAATCGGTTCCTCCCCTGAAAATAAAGGTACTTCTAGCTTGGGTCCTCTAATTATCGCCTCAGCATATTGATGGCCACTGTTATTTACATTCCAATCTAGATTCCTGACCAGTTCACCCGAGTAATTAGTATGTTCCTGGCCTGTGTTTGGACCCAGTATAGGATGATAATACCTTTGGCCATTGATTGTTGGATTGGTTAGTTGGCCCAGCCATGGAGGTGCTGCAGGAATGTTCATTCCATTGGACAAGCCCTGTGTCTCTCCTGGATTGCCTGCTACCCATGGGTGATTGACTGCTATTTGACTCATACCTGGTCTTTGGCCCAGATCTGAATGTGTCGTTGTTCGAACTGCTGGAGAGAAGACCGGAGGAAAAGTTGGGACTATGGTGTTTGGTTCCACAAAGAATGGAGTTGTACTTCCAACTTCCCTATTCTGCAAGACCAAACTGGACAGTGGAATCACTTGATTACCATGTGTTTGAGAGACCATACCTGCTTCCTTCAGAGTCGGCCACTCATTCTTGGCTTCTGTCTCAGTGCTGGATGTCGAAGTAGATCCAAACTTGTCAAATAATAGCGCTTTGATAGCTGCTACATCGGACTTCAGATCTTCCAACTCTATCAGCCTCTCATGAATCTTGGCGATCTCCGCCCGGTTCTCCATTTCTATGTCGTCTTCTTCAATTGATCCGTGAGAACGGGTCCTCACCACCATGCTCCAGATCTGCTCGAGCTGAGGGATTTTACGGCGGAAATCTCCTGATCCGGCCAACCTTCCTCGCTCAGATCTCTCTTCCAAGGACCGAGTAGTGCTCTGATACCATTGCGAGTTCCGCGATTCGTAACTTGTCTGCGATTCAAATCGGGATGGGAAGCAAGAAGGGAAAGTAACTAGGGTTCTACAAGCTAACAAACTAAAGTAGGGAATATGATGTTCGATGATTTTCCCATTCCATCTCCGCTGGACATAAAGCCAGGGATTCAACCGAACAAATTCTGCGTGAAAGTTTAAAGTCCGAAGTTAAAGCGAAAATTACAAGATTCGGACGAAAGCGACCAAGTGATGACGCTACAGTAATTATTGAAAGTAATTTGGTTCATTGGATTCTCCTCCCGACAGCCAAGTTCACATCCTCGCCCTTCGTCTTGACTTAAACGAAGTCGACGAGGCGGTATGCTAGCTGCAGACTTTACCTCCCATCGCGATTTCCTCTCTGGACTTGATTAACCAGTTCTTGAACCTCCATCTGACAGTGCGTGAGCAGGCGCCTTGCATGGTGGAGGAGGTCGGCGACGCAGCCGCAGGCAGGCGAGGCCTCAGCGGAGGCGGCGAGGGCACCACCTGCAGTGCGCGGTGTGGGGATCGGCGCCGGCCGCCCGACGGAGGTGGCGGTGGCAAGGTCCATAACGTGTGCGGCCACGGGCTCGAATTTTTTTAATAAATAATACATTTTAAAAATAGAATTACAGAAATAATCGTTTAATAAATTTACAAAAATTACAAAAATGGGGATTATGTCGCTGTTCCAAATAGCGAAATGGCTCTATTGCTATTTGGACCGGCAAACAGGATCCCTATCGCCAGCAAAACAACGTTAAATGTCTCTATCAGGGTTGTGAAAAACGAAATACGGTCGTCGGACCATCAAGCGATTAATTAAAATACGAACGATTAATCGGAATTTTGCGGTCAATTTGGCGTTCTGCTTATATACATATGTATGTGATGATAATACTAGCCCTAAATGTATTTAAACACATAATATCACCAGAATTACTAAATATACATGTGCTGGTCCATGAGGCGGTCTACACTATGCACTTAAAGCAGTGGGACCCGATTGTCAGAGACTCATGACTAAACCTGATTTTAATTAGTTTCTCGTTAACTATTCTTGGGCCCACATGTCAATCTAACAGAGACGTATTTAATTCAACCCTAATAACTCCTTTGTCCTAAACAACACTGATTTGGTCTTAATGACTGAGCTACAGTGCTGGTCCGTTTTTGGACAAACAAAGCAGCGGAGGAGGCTCTCTGGTGGCGCTCGTCGTCGGCGATCGGAACGACGGTGAGGCTAGGGGAGGCCAAAAATGGGATCCTCGCTCGACGATGATGCCATCGGGTGGTGCTGGGGCTGGAGAGATGACCGGAGGTGGCGGTACGCTGGAGAAGAGTGGCGGAGCTCCTCGGGTTCAAAGTGGTTTTTCACGTTTGAGCCTAATCGGTGGTGAGTGAGTGTGCGCATTAGCTTCAGGGTGTTATGGTGATGCTATTGGCAGCGGCTCAGGGACCAAAGGTCACCGGTGCGGCGGTGACATGGTTTCTCGCGGTGGCGCCATGATGGGCTACGGTGAAGTCCATGCTAAGCTAGCTAATCGTTTGTTCTAACGATCGCAAAAAGCTCTAGGGGACTACTAGAAGCTCTCCCAAGGGTTTGGAGGTGCTGAAGGATGACTGGAGTGGCTTGACGACGTTGAGTAGCGGCGGCGCGAAGTAGGCTCCCATCGACAACCTGCTTCGACTATGGAGATGCTACAAGAAGGTGCGCATCAGCTTTCTAACACTCTGAGGATGGTAGTGACAGAAGGAATCGGTAAGGGACTCACTGAGTCGGCGGCTAACTAGAAAATAGTTACGACGGCTGGAAATGAGGAAGAAGATCAATCCAGAGGATTCTGCACAATTGAAGCCTCATTAATAGAGGGAAAAGCATCAGTGAGGTGTAAGACATGATATGATACGAGAAAGGGAGGTTCAAGCTCACTCGATTAGGAATGAGGAAGTCGAGCGGGTGCACGCCGGAGGTGAAGAAGACAGTGGCTTGTCGGAGCTACGGGGTTCCCGTGGCTACATCAAGCACAGAGAGAGCATTAGTGAGGTAAGGAGCGCATGATGATGTAGTTGGTGAGGGTAAAGGAGATCACCAGAGGAAATGGAGTTGCAGAACTCTCTGTGATTCAAGGTGCTTGGAGCTCGGTGAAGGCACAAGAGTGAACGAGGCGAGCTTGAGCGAGAGTGGCGCTTCGAAGCTTAAATAGGGGTGAGAATCTCGCGAGATGGACGGCAAGAAGAAATAGCCATGGCAAGAACCCGCTCGCGCTCCACCCTTCGGCGTCTCCGCCAGTGTGGGCGTTGAGCGCCATTAAGGGGGTGGGCAGCATGGGTGGAGGTAGGCGGACCCGACGGAGGCAAGTGAGCTCTAAAACGGTGGGTGGCACCGCAAAACAGTGGGCGAGCGGGTGATGCGCTCGCTGGCGAGCTGGCGAGGGCGAGCGGAGGTGGAAGAAAGAGTCTAGCGTGTGGGTCCCACACGTTAGCGAGAGGAGAAAGATTAAAATCGGGATTTTAGGATTAAAGGCTGAGGGTTTTGCTGAATTGTTGTACTAAGCAAACAAAGTTAAAATTTTATGAATTTTTTAGGGCTCCTAACCTAGTGTCGTTGCTTTTGTAATTTTTCTAGAACTTTACCTTGTCTTTGAATTTCTCAACAATTCTTGCAAGTTTCTGTTTTCATGTAATTGTATTGTTACCCTTACTAAAAATTCACAAAAAGATTCTTAATAAATTTTTCCTTAAGAAAATATGCCCAAAATAATTCTCTCACTTATTTGCATTCTATTTTTCCTAAAATTCTTACAAGTGCATGTTTGTATGAATTTCATTATTTGCTTTATACAAAAGTCCAAAAATCATTCATGGTTAGTTTCTCATGTACAATATGCTCAAAATTATTTTCCCCATGCATTTCTATTGTGTATTCCCAAATTTTGAATTTTGGGATGTTACACCCGTGGTGACAAGCTAGGACAGATGAATCCTTTGTCCAATTGCTCCTTTAGTTGTTTTTTTAGTTCAACCAACTCGCCAGATGCCATTCGATAAGGCTAGGGATGGCAACGGGGCCATTTCCCATTGAGGAGTGGTGGAACATCTCCGTCTCTCGCCCCAAGAGAAGGAAAATTCCCTATTCCCGTCCCCATCCGCGTCCTCGGTGCTATTCTCCTCCGTTCCCTGTCCCCATCAGGTTATCAGGGCCCCACAGGGACCCATACCCGAAAGTTAGATCCCCAACATCTCCTACACAGATAGAATAGTTACCTAAAATTGTCATAAAGACGAAAGGTACGCATACGCTTCGTCCTTCTTGCTTTTTGCAACCAGGGATCACATAACTACAGGCACCTAATTTCCCGCTCGCTGGTCGGGACCGGTAACCGACCGGTTACCAGTCCGGTTACCGGTCAAACCGTTTTTTTCCGGATGAACTTTGTTTGAATTTGCTTAAAAATCAGCCAAAATTCGAAATTCAAAATTTGAATTTGCAAAACCCGGAAAAACCGGCCGGGATTTTGGATCCTAGCCCCCCTAATAGTAGATTCTTGGCCGTCAGAACCGTACGAATTTTATCCTTGTTTGTAACTTCACCAGTATAAGTATTCCCATCAAACAACACAGATGCAACAAAATAGGGTCATGGACTCATGGGCCCTAACCCTTCTGGATTAACTACAGAGTAAGAGGGTTGAGTGGCTTTTGTCTTAACAACAAATTCATAAAGAATTGATTTGCCATTCACGAGGCTCCTGAAAGGTCATACTCCTCAAGTAAGACTCTAAACATTGATTCACTCTTTCGGTTTGCCCGTCCGTTTGAGGGTGGTATGCGTTGCTTAACCTCAGTGACACTCTCAAAGTTCTGAATATTTCTTGGAATAAGTTACTAGTAAAGATTCTATCTCGATCGGTTACTATAGCAATTGGCAATCCATGCAACTTAAAAATATGATCCATGTATACTTGTACCACTTGTTGTACAGAATAAGGATGTGTAAGGGGTAAGAAATGAGCATATTTAGTGAATCGATCCACTACTACCAAAATCACTTCTTTACCTCCAGACTTGGGCAATCCTTCGATGAAATCCATGCTAACATGTGTCCATGCCATATCTGGTACTTCTAGAGGGTTGAGCAGTCCTGGAATGTGAGTATGTTCAGATTTGGTGACTTGACAAACTGGACATTCAGCAATAAATGATTCCACATTCCTTTTGAGCCTTGGCCAATAAAATAGCTTCTTGATTATGTGATAAGTTGCTCTCCTGCCTGAGTGTCCTCCAATGGCGGATGAGTGGAAGGACTCCATGACCTTGGATCTGATTTCATTTCCAATTCCCACATATATTCTTCCTTTATATCTCACTAACCCCGATTCCAATACAAAATTGCTGTCGGTCCCTTCACCAACTGACTGGTTAGCTATCACCTTTTCATATTGAGGATCAGTTATGTAGCTGCCCTTTACTTCTTCCACCCACTCTGGCATGATAATGACAATTGCATAACAATCCTCACTACTCTCCTTGCAATTATTGTCTCTTCTTGACAGTGCGTCAGCTGCAATGTTCTCTTTGCCCTTTTTATACTCCACCACATAATCAAACTCTAGCAGCTTAAGGAGTAATTTGTGTTGTATTCCTTCTACTAACCTTTGGGTTGTAATGTATTTCAAACTTTTTTGATCAGTTCTTATCACTAGTGGATTGCCTAACAAATAATGCCTCCATTTCTTAAGTGCTTCTAAAATAGCCATAGCCTCCTTATCATATATGGACTGAGCTGTTGCTCTCACCCCTAATGCCTTGCTATAATAAGCAATATGCTGATTCTCTTGCATCAGTACCGCCCCCAATCCATCTCCATAAGCATCTGTTTCTAAAATGAATGGCTTAGAAAAATTTGGTAATGCTAGAACTGGACATGTAGTCATTACTTTTTTCAGCTCTTTAAAAGCTGATTCTTGCTCTTCACCCCACTTGAAGGATTCTTTTTTAAGACATTCAAAAAGAGGCTTGCATATCTTCCCATAACCTTTAACAAATCTCCGATAATATCCTGTCAATCCTAGAAATCCCCTCAATTTGGTCACCGTAGTGGGAACTGGCCAATTAACCACATCCACCACCTTGCTAGGGTCTATCGACACTCCAGAACCACTGATGATATGTCCCAAGTACCCAATTTCCAACATGGCAAAACAACATTTGTTCCTCTGGGCAGTAAGCTGGTTTTGTTGCAAAATCTGTAAGACTGTGTGTAAATGTCCAATATGGTCCTCTAGACTTCTGCTATATACAAGGATATCATCAAAGAATACTAGAATAAACCTCCTCAAATATGGTCCAAAGATATTGTTCATAAGGGATTGAAATGTGGCAGGAGCATTAGTTAACCCGAGCGGCATCACCAAGTACTCATAGTGCCCCAAGTGAGTTCTGAATGCTGTTTTGGCAACATCCTCTTCCCTCATCCTAATCTGATGGTACCCAGACCTGAGATCTAACTTTGAGAAGATGGTTGCTCCTTGCAATTCATCCAACAAGTCCTCAATTATGGGCATGGGAAACTTGTTCTTGATTGTCATTGAGTTAAGTTGCCGATAGTCCCCACACATCCTCCAAGATCCATTTTTTTCCCTCACCATTACCGCTGGAGAAGAATAGGGACTCATACTAACCCGAATCTCCTTGGATTCCAACAAATGTTTGATGATGTCCTCCATAGCATCCTTTTGTTTGTGAGGGATTCGATAAGGCCTGATGTTAGGAGGGTCGGCATTAGACTTTAATGGAATGGAGTGGTCGCAATCTCTCCTTGGAGGCAGCCCCTGAGGTTCCTTGAACACTGTTTCATACTATTGTAAGACCCTTTTAACCTCTACGGGTATTTCTTTAGCTTCTTCTAACTCCTCTTCTTGTATACAATTGATCTGGATCATGTATCCCATTACTTCCTTCCTCATGAGCTTCTCCAGCTTATTAGCATCTATCAAACAATGCTTATCCGGAGAGGTATGATATGTGAACACCACCGTTCTGCCTTCCTTGCATATAGATAATTCCCTAGCTTTCAGGTCTAGCCCAATGGGGCTGTGCTGATATATCCAATCCGCTCCCAATATAATATCATAACTCCTAATGTTTAACAATTGGAAAGAGCTGTTGAATGAATGTCTTTGCACTCGATAAGAAATGGGTTCTGTCATTGCATCTATGTTTAACTCTCCCCCTCCAGCCACAACTACCTTCTTTGCAGGTTTATATTTGAGCTTGCATTCACTACTGAGAGCAAATTCATAGTCCATAAAAGAATCCGTACTCCCACTGTCCACCAATATTGCTGCTCTCTGACCTCCAATCGTTGTCACCAAAGAAAACGTAGCTGGTCCGGTGACTCCCCTCAAGGCATGGCTCGAAATCAACATAATTTGATCTGTTTCAGGAGGGTTTTCAACCACTGTCGGGCTTCCTGGAGCAGTAGCATAACCTGGTTCCTCAACCGGTTCGGTTTCCTCCACCTGTTCCTCTCCCTGCATCAGGATTACATGTAGAGCCTTTCTCACCTTACACCTCACATTGTGGCCCAGAGTCCATGGTTCATTACAATGCCAGCAGGTCCTGCGGTTAGCTTCAGGCGTTGGAGGTTTCGCCCTCTCACTGTCTGTTGCTTGGTTGGCCTTCTGTGGTCCCATCCGTGGATTACTCACATTTACCTTGCTTCGGTTAAATCCTCCAGTCTGGCTTGACCTCCTAGCTGTTGCTGCCTTTTCCTCCAACTTAGCAAACCAGTAAGCCTCCAAAAGTCCTTTCGGCTAGTGTATGCTCACCCCATATTTGATCTCCTCCTTCAAACCTCCAATGAAACAGCTAAGCAAGAAAGCTTCTTGTAAATATGGGTGGTCTCTTCTCACAAGTTCCACACACCTTTCAAAATAATCAATGTATTTGTGGACATTGGAAATCTGTTTCATGGTCTGGAGTTTCTCCACAGCTTCATGGGCACTTGCTTCTGAAAACCGGTCAATTACAATTGCGCATAGTTGCTGCCAGTTAAGTACTTGCCAAGTGATTCCAATTCCCTTAAACCATGTGTTTGCCCTCCCCACAAAATGTCCAGTAGCAAGATTTACCCATTGCTCTCTAGGAGTCCCTGCCATTTCAAAGAATTTCTCGCATTGTTCTAACCAGCCAATCGGTTCCTCCCCTGAAAATAAAGGTACTTCTAGCTTGGGTCCTCTAATTATCGCCAAAGCATATTGATGGCCACCGTTATTTACATTCGATCTAGATTCTGACAGTTCACCCGAGTAATTAGTATGTTCTGGCCCGTGTTTGGACCCAAAGATAGGATGATAATACCTTTGGCCATTGATTGTTGGATTGGTTAGTTGGCCTGACCATGGAGGTGCCGCAGAATGTTCATTCCATTGGACAAGCCCCTGTCTCTCTGGATTGCTGCTACCCATGGGTGATTGATCGCTATTTGACTCATACCGGTCTTTGGCCCAGATCTGAATGTGTCGTTGTTCGAATCTTTGGAGAGAAGACCGGAGGAAAAGTTGGGACTATGGTGTTTGGTTCCACAAAGAATGGAGTTGTACTTCCAACTTCCTATTCGCAAGACCAAATCGGGCAGTGGAATCACTTGATTACCATGTGTTTGAGAGACCATACCTGCTTCCTTCAGAGTCGGCCACTCATTCTTGGCTTCTGTCTCAGTGCTGGATGTCGAAGTAGATCCAAACTTGTCAAATAATAGCGCTTTGATAGCTGCTACATCGGACTTCAGATCTTCCAACTCTATCAGCCTCTCATGAATCTTGGCGATCTCCGCCCGGTTCTCCATTTCTATGTCGTCTTCTTCAATTGATCCGTGAGAACGGGTCCTCACCACCATGCTCCAGATCTGCTCGAGCTGAGGGATTTTACGGCGGAAATCTCCTGATCCGGCCAACCTTCCTCGCTCAGATCTCTCTTCCAAGGACCGAGTAGTGCTTTGATACCATTGACAGGTTCCGCCAGTTCAGAACCTGTGCGGCAGATTCAGAAATCGGGATGGGAAGCAAGAAGGGAAAGTAACTAGGGTTCTACAAGCTAACAAACTAAAGTAGGGAATATGATGTTCGATGATTTTCCCATTCCATCTCCGCTGGACATAAAGCCAGGGATTCAACCGAACAAATTTACAGCGTGAAAGTTTAAAGTCTGAAGTTAAAGACTGAAAATTACAGCATTCGGACGAAACGACCAAGTGATGACGCTACAGTAATTATTGAAAGTAATTTGGTTCATTGGATTCTCCTCCCGACAGCCAAGTTCACATCCTCGCCCTTCGTCTTGACTTAAACGAAGTCGACGAGGCGGTATGCTAGCTGCAAACTTTACCTCCCATCGCGATTTGCTCTCTGGACTTGATTAACCCAGTTCTTGAACCTCCATCTGATAAGTAGCGTGAGCACGCGCCGCCATGTGATGGAGGCCGTCGACGCATGTCACAGCAGAAGCGAGCCCAATGAGGCGGCGAGGCACCACCAAGTCTGCGATGTGGGGATCGGCGCAACCGGCCCGACGGAGGTGGCGGCGGTGGCAAGGTCCATAACGTGCGCCACAGCTCGAATTTTTTAATAAATAATAAATTTTAAAAATAGAATTACAGAAATAATCGTTTAATAAATTTACAAAAATTACAAAAATGGGGATTATGTCGCTGTTCCAAATAGCGAAATGGCTCTATTGCTATTTGGACCGGCAACAGGATCCCTATCACCAGCAAAACAACGTTAAATGTCTCTATCAGGGTTGTGAAAAACGAAATACGGTCGTCGGACCATCAAGCGATTAATTAAAATACGAACGATTAATTGGAATTTTGCGGTCAATTTGGCGTTACGCTTATATACATATGTATGTGATGATAATACTAGCCCTAAATGTATTTAAACACATAATATCACCGAATTACTAAATATACATGTCTTTGGTCCATGAGGCGGTCTACACTATGCACTTAAAGCGGTGGGACCCGATTGTCGAGACTCATGACTAAACACGATTTTAATTAGTTTCTCGTTAACTATTCTTGGGCCCACATGTCAATCTAACGAGACGTATTTAATTCAACCCTAATAACTCCTTTGTCCTAAACAACACTGATTTGGTCTTAATGGTGAGCTCTGATCTTTGGTCCGTTTTGGACAAACAAAGCAGCGGAGGAGGCTCTCTGGTGGCGCTCGTCGTCGGCGATTGGAACGACGGTGAGGCTAGGGGAGGCCAAAAATGGGATCCTCGCTCGACGATGATGCCATCGGGTGGTGCTGGGGCTGGAGAGATGACCGGAGGTGGCGCTACGCTGGAGAAGAGTGGCGGAGCTCCTCGGGTTCAAAGTGGTTTTTCACGTTTGAGCCTAATCGGTGGTGAGTGAGTGTGCGCATTAGCTTCAGGGTGTTATGGCGATGCTATTGGCAGCGGCTCAGGGACCAAAGGTCACCGGTGTGGCGGTGACATGGTTTCTCGCGGTGGCGCCATGATGGGCTACGGTGAAGTCCATGCTAAGCTAGCTAATCGTTTGTTCTAACGATCGCAAAAAGCTCTAGGGGACTACTAGAAGCTCTCCCAAGGGTTTGGAGGTCTTGAAGGATGGTGGAGTGGCTTGACGACGTTGAGTAGCGGCGGCGAGAAGTAGGCTCCCATCGACAACCTGCTTCGACTATGGAGATGCTACAAGAAGGTGCGCATCAGCTTTCTAGCACTCTGAGGATGGTAGTGACAGAAGGAATCGGTAAGGGACTCACTGAGTCGGCGGCTAACTAGAAAATAGTTACGACGGCTGGAAATGAGGAAGAAGATCAATCCAGAGGATTCTGCACAATTGAAGCCTCATTAATAGAGGGAAAAGCATCAGTGAGGTGTAAGACATGATATGATACGAGAAAGGGAGGTTCAAGCTCACTCGATTGCCGGAATGAGGAAGTCCAGAACGGGGTGCACGCCGGAGGTGAAGAAGACAGTGGCTTGTCAGAGCTACGGGGTTCCCGGGGCTACATCAAGCACAGAGAGAGCATTAGTGAGGTAAGGAGCGCATGATGATGTAGTTGGTGAGGGTAAAGGAGATCACCAGAGGAAATGGAGTTGCAGAACTCTCTGTGATTCAAGGTGCTTGGAGCTCGGTGAAGGCACAAGAGTGAACGAGGGGCGAGCTTGAGCGAGAGTGACGCGCTCAAAAGCTTAAATAGGGGTGAGAATCTCGCGAGATGGATGGCAAGAAGAAATAGCCATGGCAAGAACCCGCTCGCGCTCCACCCTTCGGCGTCTCCGCCAGTGTGGGCGTTGAGCGCCATTAAGGGGGTGGGCAGCATGGGTGGAGGTAGGCGGACCCGACGGAGGCAAGTGAGCTCTAAAACGGTGGGTGGCACCGCAAAACAGTGGGCGAGCGGGTGATGCGCTCGCTGGCGAGCTGGCGAGGGCGAGCGGAGGTGGAAGAAAGAGTCTAGCGTGTGGGTCCCACACGTTAGCGAGAGGAGAAAGATTAAAATCGGGATTTTAGGATTAAAGGCTGAGGGTTTTGCTGAATTGTTGTACTAAGCAAACAAAGTTAAAATTTTATGAATTTTTTAGGGCTCCTAACCTAGTGTCGTTGCTTTTGTAATTTTTCTAGAACTTTACCTTGTCTTTGAATTTCTCAACAATTCTTGCAAGTTTACATTTTCATGTAATTGTATTGTTACCCTTACTAAAAATTCACAAAAAGATTCTTAATAAATTTTTCCTTAAGAAAATATGCCCAAAATAATTCTCTCACTTATTTGCATTCTATTTTTCCTAAAATTCTTACAAGTGCATGTTTGTATGAATTTCATTATTTGCTTTATACAAAAGTCCAAAAATCATTCATGGTTAGTTTCTCATGTACAATATGCTCAAAATTATTTTCCCCATGCATTTCTATTGTGTATTCCCAAATTTTGAATTTTGGGATGTTACACCCGTGGTGACAAGCTAGGATAGATGAATCCTTTGTCCAATTGCTCCTTTAGTTGTTTTTTTAGTTCAACCAACTCGCCAGATGCCATTCGATAAGGTTAGGGATGGCAACGGGGCCATTTCCCATTGAGGAGTGGTGGAACATCTCCGTCTCTGCCCCCAAGAGAAGGAAAATTCCCTATTCCCCGTCCCCATCCGCGTCCTAAGGTGCTATTCTCCTCCGTTCCCTGTCCCCATCAGGTTATCAGGGCCCCACAGGGACCCATACCCGAAAGTTAGATCCCCAACATCTCCTACACAGATAGAATAGTTACCTAAAATTGTCATGCAGCACGAGCTGCCTTCTGCTTTGCGTCCTTCTTGCTTTTTGCAACCAGGGATCACATAACTACAGGCACCTAATTTCCTTTCATTGGTCGGGACCGTGAAAATAGGTTACCGTCCGATTCACGGTCAAACCGTTTTTTTCCGGATGAACTTTGTTTGAATTTGCTTAAAAATCAGCCAAAATTCGAAATTCGAAATTTGAATTTGCAAAACCCGGAAAAACCGGCCGGGATTTTGGATCCTAGCCCCCGGCTAGTAACCGGTTACTGACCGGTAACCGGCCGGGAATTTTATCCTTGTTTGTAACTTCACCAGTATAAGTATTCCCATCAAACAACACAGATGCAACAAAATAGGGTCATGGACTCATGGGCCCTAACCCTTCTGGATTAACTACAGAGTAAGAGGGTTGAGTGGCTTTTGTCTTAACAACAAATTCATAAAGAATTGATTTGCATAACACCATATCCTGATGGAAGAAAAAGAAATGTATGTGTTACATAGAAGCCAATTCCTTCATTTATTGTATGATTATTAAAATTATAAATTTCAAAAGAAGAGAAAATAAATCCACAATGTTATAAAATTGGTACGAACATCCACATGCAATGCTAAAATGACAATGTTTTTTGATTAATTAGCATCTGGAAAGTAAAGGATGCAAAAGAGATTATCAGGCCAATAATCGCCTTATCGGGTTGTGCGGTTGTAACATCCCAATTTTTCAAAGTTTAAAAATCTTTTTGAGAAGCTTAGCTATGTAGAAAAATTCACCAAAAGTTTATTTGAATTAAAATAAAGCTTAATATGGACTTTCAGAAGCAAAACAATTTAATATGATTAATATCAATATCAACTATTGTCAAAATTATTTTATTTGGATTCTCTATGCTTGAATATATTTTCTAGAATTTTTTCGAGTTCATTTGCTATTTGAATTTATTGTATTTCCTAAAAAGGAAAAACTATTAAAAATCCCAATTTTTGATTGGGTCGAAACCCTAGTCCTTGGCCCAGTCCATCCCGCTTCCTAGCCCATCTCCTTGGCCCGCTTGCTTTTTCGCCGTAGTCCAGCCGCACCTGTTTCCTTCTCCCTCTGGCTGGTGGACCCTGCCAAGTCGTTGTTAACCTCCGGCCCTCTTCTCCTTCGCGCAGCGTTGTCCGAAAACGCCATTGCTGGTCGCTCTCGATGCTCCGTCCGACAACGGAAATTGCAACAATAAAATCTTGTGCTGACTGTGTCAAATCCCTTATCTTTTCGCATCTTTGTCTAACAAGAGTTTATCCCAAATCCCTTTTAATCTCTAAAAATAACCAAGTCCGAAACGTGCACGATTTGGGCGTTTCCTTATTCGGCACGCTCCCTGGGTATAAAGGGGGCCCCGGGGTGCGCTTTTGCTCGCCAATCCCAAACTCCATATCCATTGCCCTCCTGAAGCCTTAGCGCCGGTGCTATTAAGGATTTAGGGTTTTTGGAGCCGCAAGCCAAAAACTCAAATTCCGGCGCTGCTGGTCGTGCTCAGCCTCCGTGGACTGCATCACCAGATTTCTCATCGCAAGATCAACCTTGTGCACCCCTCCTTTGGCCCGAAGCGTCTCTGGTGGCCAATCTCGACAAAATCGAGTTTCGTCCTCTACTCCGTCGCTAACTCTGGTGATCACTGTAGACCTCCAGAGCCAAAAAAAAAAAGCATACCAGTATGAGCGTAATATCGTCCTCGACCCATTGCGTGCAATCACCGTCGCGTCGTGCCCCGGTTCACCGTTGTCAGCCGGTGCATAAACCCTCGCCGAGGATGGCATCATCTGATGATGTGGCATCCACATGTGTCACCGAGTCAGCATCCCTGCCCATATGTTGCCCGCGTGTCATCTGTGTCAGTGTTCATGTGGCACGGCCAGATCTAAACCTAAACCCTGGTTCGGTGAACTAAGTCCACCGTGAGCTGTCTCAATGACATGTGGGTCCCACATGTTAGAAAAATTCCTTTTCCTTTTCTTTTTCTTTTTTGGCTGAAAATTCCTTGCTGACATTAGCTTGCGTCATAATCTGATTTTCCAATAGAGAAATAATTCGAAAATTCCAGAAAATCCAATTTTGGGTATTTCTTAGGGTTCTGATCTTTCAGAAGCCATATATTCTTCATCTAAACTCCGATTGAGCCCATTCAAATATCTAAATTCATCTAAATTCAAGATCTATTTATTTAAGATTTTTATTTAATTTTTGGAGTTTGTCTCTATTTTATGTTTATTTGGTTTATTTGCTTTGTTTACAATTAGACGTTGATTCTTTGTGAAGTTTTGAGCAAGGAGGAGTTTACCAAGATCAAGATCAATTCCAAGATTTATTCTAAGGCAAGCTATAGTCCTTTGATCATATTGAACCTATGTGACAAGGATATAATAATCCTCATTAAATTATTTATTTGTAATTCACATTATGGATAATAATGACGCCATATGGTCTTTGAGTATACCCCTTATTCGTAAGGGAGAAACTGGAGGTCGTTAGGTATTTTACGACTACCTCATAGTCGTAAGTATTCCTACAACTACACCATGATCGTAAGTTTTACTATGATCAATATGTGGTCGTAAGCTCTTCTACGACCAGTTCCTAGTCGATAGGGCTTACAGACATGTGGGTCCAGTAGACCAGGGAATCTTTCGCACCATATTTAAGGATATGGGGTAGTAAACTACACCGTTATTCTCTGAAATAATGGCACGATTTAAACTCCTTGTTATGGTGATAACTCCCTGGCAACATGGGAACGTTACTACTCCCATAATAACCTCTAGTAACGGCTCCATGATCTGGAACATTAAGGCGCCCTTTAGACTAGAGATACAACGGTACACTTCGAGAACTGTATAAAAGGCGGGATCATTAGGACAAGAGAGGGAGAGGTCAATTAGAAGCACAATACTCTAGGCTTTGGCTCTATCTTGTAATCCAGCATACTCAATACATACACACAGGAGTAGGGCTGTTATTCTTCCAGGAGAAGGCCTGAACCTGTATAAAAATCCCGTATCTCCATCTTTGTGTGATTTTGAGCCTAAAGGAACCCCTCGAATCAAACAATCTTTATGTAAGTTCGGTTCTAAAACACCGACAGTTGGCGCCGACCATGGGGATCTTCAAGTCATCAGCTTTCCTCCATTTTCTCCAAACTCTCATGCTCTCATGGCAGGAGAGTGGAACGAGGAGAATGGGTTCGACTTGGCTAATTACGCAGATATCGACATGGATGCCGGTTTCAACTACGAGCCGAGTACTGCATCATCCGATGGTGATGTCGCCTCCGGAGATCATTCTTTAGGAGACTGTACCATCAATGGAGTTGAGGAGGGGTCCTTATCCTCCACAACGATACATCCAGATGAGGAACCAGCTTCCTTAGAGGGCAAGGGTCCATCTGACCACAATGAGGGCTGTCCCGAGGCAAGCTCAGAGCTTGGTGAGGGTTCTCTCTCCAAATGCTCAAGTCCACCTGAGACAGTCCGACCTGGCGCGACAACTCTTGGAAGTCGTAATTCCGGATCTTCATCAGCACCTGGTGGTTCTCTCTCTCCGGTTAGCCCAGCCAAGGATATGGTCAAACACGCTCTTCCTGCGAGTTTGACCATCCCAGCGCAGGGCTCACTTACGGACGGAAACGGCTATAACCCGAAATTCCCCTTCCTAGAGGGGTTTGCTCCAAGTCACTAAATAGTGTCATTCGACGACTCCTCGAGGAGGAGGTCTCAAACGCAAGTGGAGATCATCAACGGGAGGTCTTCGTCCTTCCTTTAGGTAGCAATAACTCTCCTAGAGACAGGACTGAGGACACTCCCAAATGATCACACCCTGCGACCGCTCGTGGCAATGGCGAGGACACCTCCGGCGATAAACAGAGTCAATACTCTGATAAGCGTGCGGGAAATCCTCGAGATCATCACACTTCAATAAGGCAAGCTCAAAGATCAAGTATGGACAATTCTGAAACAATCCGACGGAAGCGAGTAGCGGCTCAGAGAAATTTGCCTGGGCATGCTCAATACCAGTCAGAAGAAGCTCAGGAACTCCAGCATATCAACGATCTGCTCGAGAACCCATCTCGAGAACTTGCCCGAGCACCTGGCTACGACATCTTCGCTGAAGAGATCACACGAAGGCTGCGAAGCACGATGAGCAAGCTCGAACGTCCCCACCGACATCATTCTGGAAGTCGTAGCAGTATGACTCCGTCAGCTTCCAGTCGTTCGAATAACTCACCGCATGGAGAACACCACAAGTTGCATTGTTCCCTAAACTGAAAAAAGGTTCCTTGAACGCCTGATGATCAAAAAGCTCCTAGGAGAGGTGATCATTCACCACTCTGACCCAGAGGTCTGCAACAGCAGACAAAATACGAGGAGTATTACCCTCATAGGATCGAAACTTATCATAAGTCAGATTCACCAATTGCCGGGTATCGTCGAGTACGATCACCTGGCGACATCAACCCCTCTTTCCTGCAAAGGAGGTGTTACGATGTGATTACCGGATGTCGAGTATTCTCGCCTGACCTCCGAGCAGTTCACTGGCCACCGTGGTTTCGACCAGGGAACATGGAAAAGTTTGCTGGATCTCAAAATCCCATCGAGTTTCTCCAGATCTACACGACCGCTATCCAAGCTGCAGTAGGAGGAGAGCGCGTCATGGCGAATTACCTTCCGACTGTGCTCGAAGGGTCCGCTCGATCATGGTTGTTAAACCAACCACTCGAGTCGATCTACTTGTGGCAACACCTATGCGACCTTCTACTTGCCAATTTCCAAGGCACCTACCATCGCCCCGAGAAGGAGGACGACCTACATAGGATGAGACAGAACGACCACGAGACACTACACCAATTTATCAGGCGTTTCAGTCAGGTTCGTAATTCAATTCCTAAGATTTCTGACTCATCTGTTATCAGAGCCTTCAAGCAGGGAGTCCACAGCAGAAGAATCACAGATGACATCGCTTTGAACCCTCCGGCTACTGTCGCTGAACTCTTCGAAATGGCTGATCAGTACGCGACTGCTGATGAAGCAATCAAGTGGACCAAAATCATCGATCGAGATGACCAGCACCCTCAAGAGGCTGGCAAAGGTGGCAAGAAAAAGGATAAAAAGGTCAAGAAATCTAAGAACAAGGCAAAAGGCCAAAAGCCTCAAGCCAATGGTTCTAAGGAGGTTTTGGCTGTAAGCTATAAGGAGCCACAAAGTGCCAAGCAATACTCCGATCGAGGCAAAGGTAAGCACCCCGAGCGGAAGAACGATAAGCCTAGGTGGTGCCCTTTCCATAAAAAGGAAGGACATGACTTTCGCAACTACCGAGTTTTCCAACGGAAACTCGAGGACTACTACAACAACAAAGGGCCACTTCCTACCCTCGAGGAGGTTGGGCAAGCTAGTGGTCGTACACAGTCGGACGACAACGAGGACATATTGTTTCAAGATCCCAAGCACACCATCGAGCACATCTTTGGGGGATCATCGGCATACGAATCAAGGCGACAACTTAAGGCAGTCGAACACGAGGTAAACTCAATCGACCCTCCTCTTGTCAATAAGTTACCGAAGTGGTCGGAAGTCACCATCTCTTGTGAGAAGGTTGATTGCCTGATCTCTTGCACTCGACCAGGACGCTTCCCGATCGTGGTCGAGCCCACCATCAACAATTGTCGAGTAAATCAAGTGTTGATTGATGGTGGTAGCTCGTTAAACATTCTGTCTACGAGAGCCCTGGACGAGATGCAAGTTCCCTAGACTAAGCTAAGACTGGTAAGATATTCTTTTCATGGTACTGTACCGGGGTCTTCGGCCAAACCCATTGGTCAAATTTCTCTTCTTTTAACATTTGGTTCACCAAGTAATTTCAGGACAGAGAAGATCTCCTTTGATGTGGTCGATTTCGATACGGCATATAACACCATACTCGGATGACCAGCTTTGGCAAAATTCTTAATGGCAACTCATTATGGGTATCAATGTTTTAAGATGCCAGGTCCCAAAGGAGTAATCACAATTCATTGTGATAAGAAGATGGCGCATACATATGACCGTCCATCCCGTGAGATGGTTGGTCAGATACCAACTCGGGAAGAAAAAGGGCAGCCTTCGACCAAGCAGTCGAAGCCTAAAGCTGCACCTAAGCCAAACGACCACGTCAAAGAAGTTCCCCTGGATCAGGAGGAGCCCTCTAAAACTGTTCGCATCGGGGATAGTTCCGACCCCAAGTAGGAACTACTTAAGCTTAGTAGTCTACACAAAAATTTTCATAAATTTTGGACTTCGTTTGGGTGGTGAATTAAATCGGCAAAGAATTCAGCTGATAATTCAAAAACCATAAAGCCTGTACTGTTCCTCAGGCTCGAGTCCAACCCGCACGGTCGAACCAGACCATCTCCATACGTGGATCAGACCCAGTGTTTCCGAACCGTTGGATTTAAAACCAACCATCCTGATCAAATGGGATGTTCAGACCGTCCGAACGAATGCGCAATCTGGGCCGTTCATTTTTTATCGGGCCGCCTAGCAAACACGCGTGCGCACCGTTAGATCTCTATTGGACGGATCAGATTGAGTGGGCCGTTCGGACCGTCCGAACAGTACGATTCATCTGAACCGTTGATTCCAAAATAGACGGTCCCGATTGATTGAAATGTTCGGACTGTTCGAACAAATCTTTTCATCTGAACCGTTCGTTTCTAATCGGACCGTCAAGGTTAAATCTCTCAACTTCTCAGCCAATTTTCAGAAAAACAGGAAATGGAAATTCCTTTCTTCTCCAACCGACTAGTGGGTCCTGAGCAGTGTTTTTCTTTTCTTCCCTGCACTGACTGCTTGGGCCCACGGCCAGGCTTCTTTCTCCCCCTCACTGGACAGTGGGCTCCCGCTTGCAGGTTTCTTCTTCCACGTTTGCAAGCCAATGCCGGCCATGGCCACGCACCCGTGCGCATGTCCACGCGGCTGCCCCTTGCGCCAGCACCACCAAGCCTCGCCCCCGGTTTCAGCATTCCGCCCCCGGTTTCGGCCTCTTGCCCATCCCCGCGCCAGGCCTTCCCATGCCACGAAGCCTCCCCTCCGCTCATGCATGCGCGCCACGCACCAGCGCCGTCGCCCTCGTCACCCACGTTGACGCCTTGCTGCCTCCGCCCGCCGCCTATAAGTAGGGAGCCCCGAGCTCGGTCTAACCCTGCTGCCATTTCCCCTCCTTTACCCCTCTCAACCCGAGCTCCCAGCTCGAGCTCCAAATGACGGCCGCACCGCCTCCTAGCCCTCCAGCCACTCTGGTGAACTCCGGCCAACTCCGAGCGCGTCACGCCGCGCCCTACACCCCAAGGAGCTCAACCCCCTAGTCAATTCGGAGTTTCATCAACCATGGAGCCGCGCGTGTTTCATCTTCCTCATTTTGAAATGGGGACTTCCCAGCTTTTATAAAAGCTAATAACAGAGAGTAACAGAAGGCTGGGATTACCAGCTTACAATCACGCGCCAAAGCAACCAAAAACGAAAAAGAGACAGACGGTCGACTCCAAAGATAACAAAGAAAGAGGAGTTCACAAAGACTTCGAGATTCTTTGAAATTGCGGCTTACAAGCATGCAACCGATCACCAAAACAAACTAGCAAAAGGAGAATCCACCAAAGCAGTCCTACTTTATACAGAAAGGATCACATCGATTTTCGCAGACAATTGCTTATAAAGTCCAAAAGGATTGAGGCAATCAATCGAATTATGAAACTTGATCAGAATGTTTTTTATCCGCCACCATTGAAAGCATTGCGTCAAGCTTCAAGCGCCCTTCCTTGAGAAGAAGTCTCCACTACGCAAACAAGAGATTGACTTGAAAACAACAAAGAATCGGTTGTTTTGGAAACCGCTTTCAATAGCCATTTTGTTATGCTGCTTTCCAAATCGTCCATGCAAAAGCCGCAAAAGCAAAAGAGAAACATTGTAATCGGTAACACCTCGCCCTAGCAGAGAACTCGAAATCTTCAAAGGAAGTAGGAATATTATCCCAATTCATACAACCCTTGATCCAAGTCCACACAAAATTAGCCAAAACACAAGTGAAGAAAATATGGTTTGTATCCTCTGTCACCCCACAGAGAATGCAATTATCATTGCCCTTCCACCCTCTCCGCTTAAGGTTTGCAGCTGACTCGATCCTGTCACGTTCGAGTAACCAAATGAAAATTTTCACCTTCAAAGGTAGGTTACTATTCCACATCCATTGGGTAGTTTTAATGATTCTCCCCCCAAAAGACAAGTGGCGGTAAAGAGATTTGACAATGAAGATCCCCGATTTCTCCAATCCCCAAAGCACTTTGTCAGACTCTGCAACTAGGTTAACCCCCTGCAGCTCCTCCTTCAATAAGTCCCAAGAATCAATCTCGGCAAGGCCAAAAGTCCTGTTGAAATCAATATTCCATTCATTATTAACCATACACTCGCCACTTTGATGTCCGGTTTTGAGCAGGTCAAGCAGCTTTATCGAAGAAATTTTGAAGGACATTGCCACCCCAAACATCACCCAAAAAGCAGTGTTGGCCCCATCTCCAACTCTGCTTATAACTCCTTTCTCAAACAAGTGATTTAACTCGTGAAGAGCCTTCCAAAATTGAGAGCCTCTATTGATCCTGCTATCGTTGAAACTACCACTGGGAAAGTATTTAGCTTTGACAATTTTGAACCAAATTTCATTCGTAGCTACAGAAATTTTCCAGATCCATTTGCTTAATAAGCAATCATTCATTAACCTAGTATCCAAAACCCTAGGCCACCAAAATCTTTTGGTCTCAGAGACCAGATCCCACTTCACCATGTGGTATTTGAAATTATCACTCGCGCCTCCAAAAGAACCTAGCCCGAATAGAGTCCATTTTCTTGTGAGTCTCCTCGTTCAGTCTGTAGAACCCCATAGTGTAAATAGGAAGACTGCTAAGACAACTGTTCACTAGGATCAGTCTACCTCCTGAAGAGAGAAGGTTATTTCTCCAATTGTCCAATCTATTAGTCATTTTGCTAATAACCTTTTCCCCTATTTTACTGTTAAGTTTCCTATCACTGATCTCAATCCCTAGATAGGTCAACGGGAGTTTACCCAGCTTACAGTTGAGCATGTGAAAAACTTTAATGGCCTCCTCCCTGTCCACCCCGAGCACAAATACTTCGCTCTTATGATAGTTAATTTTCAGACCCGAGAGCCATTCGAAACAGTATAGAAGGAATTTAAGATGTAGAATATATCTCTCATCACAGTCTATCATCGTAATGGTATCATCTGCATCTTGTAGTATAGGAATACCCCGGGATCAAATGAGACACTAAGCCTTTGATCAGCCCAGCGCCTTGAGCCTTTTCAATCAAGGTCATTAGAGCGCTCACGCAAGATTAAAGAGTGTGGAGAGAGGGATCTCCTTGTCTAAGACCCCCGTGGGTAGTAAAGTAGGGTCCAATTTCCCCATTCACATTGATGCTAACTTTGCCACCAACAACCGAGCTCATCACCCAATTAATCCACCGCTCGGGAACCCTTTTCCTTTCATAGTTTTTTTCCAAGAAACTCCAATGAATCTTGTCATAAGCCTTCTCAAAGTCGAGTTTCATAAGCACCCCTTTATTTTTAGAAGAGCGAATCTCATGTAGAATCTCATGCAAAGAAAGTACCCCATCTAAGATATTCCTCCCCTTAATGAAAGCCGTTTGACATTCGCTAATGACAGAGTTGGCTATAACCCCTAGTCTGACAACCAACAATTTGGTGATGATCTTGAAGTTTACATTTAGTAGACAAATGGGTCTAAATTGCTTTACGTTGTTGGTCGCTTTGGTTTTGGGGATCAAAACGATCACCCGTGCATCGGTCTTTTAAGGTCTAGCTTACCATCATAGAAGTCGAACAATCTCCATGAAGACATCTTTGAACATCCCCAAAAGTTTTGTAGAAGATAGGAGGAACCCATCCTGACTGGTCTTTGAATCAACTGGGAGGTCTCTTATAGCCTCCCAGACTTCTTTTTCGGAGAACATAGTAGTCAAGTACTAGTTTTCCTCGTCTGATGTTTGCCTCTTCCCAGACCAAAAATTATCTACCAAAGAGACTTTCTTGTCAATTTCCACCCCAAACAGATCCTTGTAAAATCTGTAAATGTGATCTTTTATAGCTGATTCTTCAGTGATACAGGTACCATCAATCTCCAGGCAGAGAATCAAATTTTTCCTTCTCCTGCCATTAGCGCAGCAGTGGAAATATTTAGTGTTGGAATCCCCTTGAAGTATCCACTTCTCATTCCCTCTCTGTTGCCAGTGTTTCTCCTCAATATCATAAATTTCTTCCAGAAAGCTCTCAGCTTTATATCTATCCATCCACTGATCTGTGTCCAGCCCCTGCAGCTCCTCCATCTCATCCATATTTTTAATCTGCTCAATCAGTTTTTTCTTTCTAATAGCAATGTCCCCCTTATTATTAGCACTCCAACCTCTAAGAAATTTCCTTAAATTAGCTAAGGTTCCTGTCCATTTGTCCAAAGAGTAAGCCTGAATCGGCCACTTTCTTCTCATCTCACCCCATTTGCTAATAATAAGCTCTCTGAAATGTTCGTGATCAAGCCAGGCTTTCTCAAAATGAAATCTCCTAAAGATTCTTTTTTCCTTGTCCCCTAAGTTCAAAACAATGGGCCTATGATCTGATCCTACCCTAATTAAGCTGTAGGCTGAGCATAGCGGATATTTCGCTTCCCAGTCAGAAGTGACAAAAATTCGGTCTAATTCCACCATAATAGGGCAGATCTGCTTATTCGTCCAAGTGTACTTCGGGCCACCCCTTTTAATCTCTCTAAGCCGGCTTACAGCAATAAAATCATTAAAATGATCCATCAGAAAAAGATTAGTTCGATCTGAGTTTTTGTCTTCCGCTTCTTAATCAAGTTAAAGTCGCTTCATAACCAAATGGAAGATCGAATTCTCACATTTAGCATTCGGTTCCCTAAAAATCCAGAGACCATTTATGTTGAGCGGGGCCATAAACATTTATCGGCTCCCATCCGAAGTTGGTAACTCGTGTCTCACCGCTGCTAACAAAGAATCTGCCTTGATCGCTACTTTCAACTTCCAGTATCTCATTTTTCACCCCAATCAGTAAACCCCCTGAATGTCCTTGAGCCGGCACCCAATGCCAAAGGAAAGCAAAGACTTCGAGAGCTCCTCATTCAAACAAGAAAATTTTGCTTAAGTGTCTCTTGCACCCCAATGGCTTCGAAGTTCTCCTTGAAAATTAACTCCTTGAGCTGTCTTCTCCTGGCTGGTTTACCCAGCCCTCTCACATTCCAAAAAAGGATCTTCATGATTACACTGATTTAAGGTTAGTACAGACCTGCTTCGGCTCATCAGTATTTCTGAGCACCCCTTTGCTGTCATCTTTATCTTGCACCACAATCTTCCCCTTGTCAAGGGTGGGTATAGGCCCACTAGAAACACCCCCATCTGAGCTAATTTTGTTCTTCATTTCAGACTGTTTGGAATCCAGGTCTGCCTTTGAAATCGCTGCCCTAGCTTTTTCCTGAGCCTGCATGACTGCAATAACCGCGGCAGCTTCTTTTTCCGTGTCACCCAACTTTATCCCACAAACAGAAGCTACTTTTTCTAAATAAGGTACAGGAGTATTATTCAGAATAGTAAAAGAGTTGTTTGAAGACGACTTTCTTTGTCGTGTTGTGGATTGATTTTAATAGAGAGGCCTTTTTCTGGATAGGCATTCCTTGATCTTGAATCCTGGAGCTCTTCCTTGTAGCCATTATAGGGTCTTTGAAGCTAGTCTTCCTCCCTTTCTTCTTGTAAGAGATCCATTCCGCGTTTTTAGAACTCTCACCCCTTAAGTCGCATAAGGTTTCATAGCTTCTCGGGGTACTATTGAACTGTACACTGACTTCCTCACTTCTCTCTTTGCCACTCCCCTTGTCAACCAGGTCCTCAACATTGGATCCCTGCGTCAGGCTTAGCAGCTTAATCCTAGGAGCAGGAATTGTAGATTCTGCTGGGCTAGTCTTCTGGTATATCTCCTCGTGGTTTTGTGATTTAACAGATAGGTAATGCAAGGCCCTAGAAGAGGCGGTAGCACAGACTCACTATCGAAGAATGTATCACAATTGCATCACCAAGATGTTGGTGTCTTCGCTCAACCGGTTCTAAGGACATCTCCTGCTACTAACCTCATTTCGAATTCCCTGCTCCTTTTATCACCACAAGAAACAGTATACAAGAAGAGATGGGCACAATTGCTAAGGCCCTGGTTGAGAGATGAAACATCCTCTGAGGTCTCCCCAAAACCAGAAGAAACCTCTTCTTTTTGTTGTTTCCCATCTGATTTACCTTTGTCGTTCCCAGTTTTCTGTGCAGTAAGTTGGTGAGATTCACCTCCGAATTCTTCCACCAATTTTTCCCATGCCGAATTATGGCTACTATCTTCTGATTCCTTATCCTTCTCCTCATCTTCGTCCTTTTTCTTATGGTCCCGCCTCTGATGAAAATGGTCATAAACTGGTGCTCCCTTCTTCTTATTACCATCCCCTTCAGATTCGAATTTAATTTCATAACCCATTGCTTTGATAAATATCTCCACAAAGCAATAGATATTCGATGGATCTCTGCTAAGAACTTTCACCCTCACCGGATCAGTTCTCGTCAAACTGAGTTCATCTACCTCAATAGGTTCTCCGATAGTGCTCGAAATTGCTTTAACAAATTTCCACTGCTCGCAAAAGATGGGATCCCTGAAACCTTGACCCAGGCCGTAGATAGGAAGGAGGAAGCCTCTGGATCCATATCAGACTTATCAATTTTAGCTTTAATAGCATGTAAAGCTAATTCCACACTTCTTGCTTTGGACCATGTGTTCAACATCTCCTTTGAAGGAAAGATAACCCCAAATTCATTCTCTGAAATTTTCTTAACCTTCCAATCCCAGTTGGCTTGTATAAGATGTTTCAATTCTGCCTCTATTTTGTCCACTGAAGCCACCCCTTCCAAAATACGTAACACCCCTACCACCTCCTGTTGGTCGATCAAGGCCCTGCTCGGTGTAAGTCAGAAAAGCCTTGTGCGGGAATGCCAAACCCACAAAGTTTCAATCCTTGAAAACCTCACATCCGAACGACCGAAGTCAGATGCCCAATTTTTTGCACTTGTAGCATCGAGGGGATTGGTACATCCGCTTGATGATGGCTCGACCGCAAACACCTAAACAAGTCCCCCTGCCCTCAATTCGAGAACCCCAAGATAGGGTCCTATATCTCCTGACAAATTTTTTAGTATCATCTTCTTTGCTGTGCGGCTTGAGGATCCCTAGGAGCCACTCTCGGCTTAGCACCCCAACCACTGCTCCACTGTGGTATCACTCGCCTCTGGTAGATCGCATCGAGGTCCACCCCTCTCTCATTGGGATGACTCTTTGCGAAAATCAAAGTTCCTACCAAAACCCCGTTCATATTTATCTCTTCCGAACCGTTCCTCCTCTAGAATCACTTGCTCCTCGTAGATCGCACCTAGTACCACCCCATCTCGCTAGAGAACTCTTTATAAAATCGGGGTTTCTACCAAAACCCCGGTCATAATTACCTCTACCGAACCCCAAGTGAGAATCAAATCGAGACCGAACCCCATCTCAGAATACCTTGCATGCACTGATCCGATACCTTGATGGCTCTAAAGGGCCTTCTTCAACTCATGATCGCGACGAAGTTTCTCCCTCAGTTCATCTTCCCCCAGCATGTCATCTTCCTCCATCCACTCTTCCGGGAAGTTTCGCTTTCCTCCAGGCCAGTTATGGTCCTCCCCACCGAAGCGGCGGGGGTATCTCCCCCTTCCCCGGCCTCGATCCATCGAAGCACCCCTCACAACTTCAGCAAAGGAACGAGAAAGGGGAGGAGGATCTCGATTTCTTCGAACAACCTTCGCCGTCACCCCCAATCGCCTCACCTCCCGAGAAGTAGCCTGAAACCCTAAAGCGCCGATGCAGGCGGATTTCGGGATCCACTGCCACGAGCTCGTGGGAATGCTACACCAGGAGTGAGAGTAGATGTCCTCAATGGTTGTTCCGTATCGATGGGCCGGCCCATCCCGATTCCGCCTCGCTCCGGCCAGCAAAGGCCCATCCAGTAGCGAACGCGCCGCCTCGATCGTGCCATCAAACGCCGTTGGACCTCCAGCAACCCCCGGCGATTTGGATCGAGCGGACTCCCGTCGCAACGCGTGTAGAACCTGGGCGTCGGAGCGCACGATCGTCCCTTCGCCGTCATCTCGGCTCCGCTGTGGTTCCGTTGAGGGGGAACGGCGAGACGAGCCCCCTAAGCTTCGACACGAAGGAACGCTCATCCGAATGGCCTTCCGTGGTCACTTGAACCTATGTTTCGTATTTTCATCTTCCTCATGACCGGCCAAATGCGCCGCCTCCATTGCGGCTTCTTCTCCGGCGATCCCCGGACCAATTCCTCTCTACATAAGTATCCTCTAGGCACCCTCTACCTCCCCATATCACTCACTCGTGCTCTATCCCTCTCCAGGTCGCCAGCGCCGGTGAAGCTCTCCATGCCGCCGTCGGCCACCGTCGCCGGCTCACCTTGGCAACTCTCCGACCTCGGCGACCACCCCGGTGAGACCCACTGACCTGCCTAGTGCTCATGCTCTCCTTAGTTTAGTCGCTACTGCATCCCACGCCGTCGCCCCTTTCTCTCCTCCAGGACCGGCCGCCGTAGGGTCTCGCCGCGCCGCTCCAGTCCGTCTCCGGCCCGGCCAAGAACTCCCCTAGCTCCCTTGGGCCTTTGTGAATCCATTTTGGCCGCTTCAAGCCGTCGCCATCATCCCCAACCGCCGGCGATGGAAGCTGCTCCGAGCCGCCCGAGCCTCCCCGTGTAGTGCCTGCCTCTGTTCCCTTTCGGTTGTGTGTGTTGTCTAAAGAACTGAATGATCAAATCTGACTTTAAGCTTGTAACCTGCTAATGCAAGCTTCAAACTTACCTCCTGTTATTAGCTAGAGCCCAGTAGTGAAAAATGGTTAAGGCAATACTTCAGTTTAGAGTGTTCCTGTTGTAGGTTATATGAACAGAGAAGTTTGTTTTGATGAAACTTTCTGTTGTCAGAATTAGGAGCCGAGCCACCCCAGTTCAGACCCCTTTCGGTTCTCTGTGTGCCCTCTCTTGTATCTGTTTAGCTTCAAACAGAGAAACTCTAGCCAGTGGGATTAGCAACTAAATGCATGTTTCCAGTTTCAAACATCGTGTTGTTTGTTAGTTAAGTTCAGTAGTTACAGATTGTTTTGGTCAGTGCCTAGTAACCTTCATAGCTGAGAAGATGAATTTGTGTTGTCAGGTTTATGAGCAGAGAGGTGTAGACAGTAGCAACTCATCTCAGCAATATTTATGTTGTCTGACAGATTTCCAGGGAAGGCATTCTAGATGCAAACCTGAGTTAACCGAAAGATAATAAGACTACTAGTACCATTAGTTAGATCTGTTACCGATTCTTTTAGCCAACCTGAGAAGTGCCTTGTCAGTAGATTTCATTGCCAAAACCGACAACCAAGTGCTAACAAGTTTTATGGATGTTGGAAGTGCTAGTGAGCCGAGCCCCCTCCTTACTGTCTCTATGGATTCTTTTCACTATGAGTGATTCAAAGTGGGTTAGATGCTAATTAGGTGATAGATGTTAGCACTAGCTGTCAGTAGGGCTCATCCCAGTTAGTTGACCAGTAGGTTAGTAGTTGAAGCCGATTTGTAGAATTTACTGCTATCTTACACTTGGTTTTGTTAGGTTAATTAGTGGTTATCAATGCAAACTGCAAATGGCAATTTGTATTCTAACTGGAAGTAGCAAGCTAGCAGTAGTTAGATCAAGTAGATGGCTAGTAGACAGTACAGTAGCAGTGAACCCTTTCAGTTTAGTGGTTGGTTAATAAGGATTAGTAGAAGTGTTTAGTATTTAGTTAGCCAGATAGTGCAGTGCCAGTAGGATCGTCTCAGTAAGCTTTTTGGTAGTTAGCAAGGCATGGTTAAGTTAGTTATCAGCGAGCAATAAGCTCACTGGATTAGATTAGTGTATGACTGACTTTGGGAGCCACCTAGATTAGTTAGCTATTTTAGAACCTGTCAGTAGGATAAATAGTTAGTTAACCTCAGTGTGTGAGTGTGCCACTAGCTAATTGCAACTGTAGTTAATAGGTGTGCACACAATCACAATCAAAGTCTGCCGAAGGATGAGAACATATAAGAAGATTGATTTTGACTGTATGATCATCGTAGGTGTATACATAGAATGCCTAGAGAGAGTGTTTGTGAGTACTAGGTAGGCCTATCAAGGAAAACAACATCACTTAGGTTCTAGGTATCGTTCGTTGTCATCCGTCCCTAGTGATCTATCGTTTAGTGACCCAAAAGCAAATCTAAAGAGTGTTATCTATCCAGGTAATCCCTCCCACCTAGGTAGCCCGTGAGGAATGTTCCCGCGAACATTCTTTCTCTCCGAAGGATTTATCTACTTTTGTCAGTAGTATTTCCTTCATCTGCTTCTTTAGATATACTTTGGTTTGAAGAATTTCCTTCATCAACCTCTCCGAAATACTTTGTCTGTAGTATTTCCTTCATCAGCTCTAGATGAGTGTGTTTGACCTCATCTGAATCACTCCCTTCTTTCAAGATGCCGATAAATATGTTTAGTCTTATTTGAAGTGTTTTATTTGGTTTGAATATGTTTTTATTGTATTTCATTTGGTTATTTTCAGACGCTCTGGGATTTTATCGTAATATGCGTAGTTAGATTAAGTCGCTATGATGGGACAACACGCCCAACAGGATTGAGGTTATCAGAACATTAAACAAGATCAAGGTTATCTGAACAACATAAGCAAGAGCAAGGCAAGCACCCCCTTTGATCATATTGATTCCAGTATTTTACTTATTGTACTTTGTTTTGCAAATCCTATTATGCATGCGTATGTTTGTATGAAAATGCTATTATCGGGAAAATGGTAGTTGTACATTCTACTTGCTGCATATGTCTCCTTGGATTATTGATCTCTTACTGTTGTAACCTTTAGGTTATGGGTTAGACAATATGTAATGTCATTTGGAAATTTTCGAGTGCAGTCTCTACACAAATGCAACTAGAGCAATAGAATTTCTGACAATTGATAAAGGATAATATGTTAATTTGTGAGTTTGGGAATATTTTGCAAAATGTCCAGAGGAGTGACCTCTATTATTTTTATGAAAATGACATGAAAACTTTAATCTTTAGACACGGGCAAGTTGTGTTGTATTATGAAAAAGTGGGGATTGAAACTCACTAGTAGATAGGGTGGAGATCTTGCCCGTAGTTGATTAAGGACTGAAGCCAGCAAATCCAGGACTAAGACCTAATCGCACAACCATATGTGCTAGTGTGGGATGGTCGTAGCTAACTAAGTTATCAAAATCTTAGCCTTGCATGATAGTAGGCAGAAGTAGTGTCCGCATTTGCCGTGGTATCGGTAATGCCGACACAACTGCGAATGCCTCACTTCGACGGGTGTCATCCGGGCGAAGTGAGGGACTTACTCAACGGGGTCTGTTCGGCGAGTAAGGCTCCTCATCTGATGTGTTACCTTATTACTATCAGTGTTACTATTATTATTTTTCCCGATGGATGAGGATAATGATTCGCAGGGCTAGTGCAAGGTTAAGACTAGATAATGTAAAGGCTGCGTCGCGAACTCTAGGTTGCTTACCTTCGGCAGTGAGCAACGATATAGAGATATTCTAGGCAACTGGAGTACCGCGTACTATGGGTAAAGTTGTACACCTCTACAGAGTGATAAACTATTCGAATAGCCGCGCTCGCAGTCATGAGCATGCTTAGTGCGGCTGGTATGGCAGTAGCTTTTGTTTTCCAAAAACTGTTTTGTCACAAAAGATTGGGTAATGACTTGGGGTTTTACTTTGTTGAGTTAACTGACATGTCTATGGTTTTATTGCTATGTCTATAGCAGACTGTCATTCTATGATCGATTTGCTATTTCCATAGCAGGATTGCCATTTCTATGGTTGAACATGAATTTGTCAGTGCCATTTCCATGGCGGAACCTGATTATATTTTTGCTTACAACCGTATAGGGTTGTCATGTTTGTTGTTACTTATTCAGTTACTTTACTTACTTTTTCATAAACTGCTCTTTCAAATACCGTTGCAAATTATTACTTATGATTATTGCAAATAAACTTGGCTTTGAGCAAAAGAACTTTTAGACTAGAGCCATACATTTGACAGCCTTGCATCTAATATAATTTTTGCGATACACTACAAGTCTTGCTGAGTACACAAGTACTCAATCTTGCTATTGTTGTTGGTTTAGAATTTGCAGATAAGCCGACGCCAGACAACAAGTTCTTTGCACCTGGCACCGAGGGGTTCAGTGACGGGTCTACTTAGGCCTTGTTCCTTGTCGGTTGCCTGCGGGATTGGATGGGCACACCGCTGGACTTTTGCTACTACTACTACTACGTCTTCCGCTGCTATTTATTTTGTTTACTTTGGTAACTGCTTCCGTTGTTGTAATAACTTTTGTAAAGCTTAAGTAGATTACACCCTTTTACTTTACTTTAGAATGTGGTTGTATGGAAATGATGCCAAACGATGTGAATGTGTGTGCTAGCTTTTAATCCTGGGACTAGCACAGTATACACATAAGATCCACGGGTATTCCACGCCCGGGGGTCTGACAGTGTGTTTGGTGTCTCTTCGAGGAAATTGCTTGGATTCCTGATCTCTGTACGAGGGATCGAAGCAAATCATGAAAAGATAAAGTCCATCGTGCAAATGCGCCCTCCAACCACGAAGAAAAAAGTCCAAAAACTCACAGGGTGTATGGCGGTTTTAAGTTGTTTCAGCGCACGACTGGGAGAAAAAGGACTACCTTTCTTCAAACTTCTAAGGAAGCACGAGGGTTTTGAGTGGTCGGAAGAGGCAAACGCTGTCTTTGAGGATGTCAAGAGATATCTTACGAGTGCTCCTATTCTGGTTTCTCCGAAACCAAAAGAGACACTCTTAATTTATCTAGTTGCCACGCCATAGGCAGTGAGCGTAGTACTAGTCATAAAACGTGAAAGCATCCAACGACCAGTGTACTACGTAAGTGAAGTTTTGCACGAGCCTGAGGAGCGTTATCCTCAGGTCCAAAAACTTCTTTATGCCCTTCTCATGTTTTCGAGGAAACTGCGGCATTATTTTTAGGCGCACAAGATAATTGTGCCATTTGAGTTTTCTCTTGGGAGTGAACCTCCAGAATAGGGAAGCAGTGGGACGCATGTCTAAATGGTCAGTAGAACTTGGGGAATTCGACCTCCATTTCGTGTCCCGAACGGCCATTAAATCCCAGATCTTGGCAAACTTTGTCGCCGAATGGACAAATCCTGAACCTGTTCAGGATCCCCAGTACGATACCCATGACCAGCGGACGATGTACTTTGACGGGTCACTTACTTTAAGTGGTTCGAGGGCTGGGGTGGTCCTGGAATCTCCTAGTGGAGAGACCTTAAAGTATACCATACAATTAAACTTTCAAGCTACTAATAACGTGGCAAAATATGAAGGTTTGCTAGTTGGCATACGAGCTGCGAAAGCACTCGCGATTCGACGACTACTCGTGAGAGGAGACTCTCAACTAGTCCTGAATCAAGTCGGAAAAGAGTACCAGTGCTCTAATCCGACCATGTCTCGGTACTTATCGGAGGTTCAAAAGCTTGAAAAACATTTTTTCAGTTTCGAGGTACAATTCATCTCTCGAAAGGATAATTTCCTCGTATACCAGCTTGCTCGGATAGCTTCTTCCCGGTCACAAGTACCAAAAGGAGTATTCTTGGAGCAACTCCAAAAGCCGTCTTTGGTGGAGACACCAGAGACATCTCCTATAGAGACAACCTCTATAGAATACGAGGATACTTGGATGAATCCCATCTATAAGTATCTTCAGACGGGTTCCATACCCGACGACGATATAGAAGCAAATCGTTTATCCCGAAAGGCCAAAATGTATACTTTGGTCGAAGGAGTCCTCTATAAACGAGGCACTCAAGGGGTACTCATGCGATGCATACCGCAGAGAGAGGGACTAAACCTCCTTCACGACATACACGGGGGCATCTGTGGAACTCACGCTTCTTATAGAATGTTGGTCGGAAAAGCCTTTCGACAAGGATTTTACTGGCCAACAGCTCTCTACGATGCCAAAGAGTTGGTTAAGAAATGTGTACAATGCCAGTTTCATAGCAGGCAAATACACCAACTGGCTCAGGCATTGCAAACAATTCCTCTATCTTAGCCTTTTGCGACCTAGGGTCTCGATATCCTAGGACCGTTCCCAAAAGCTCCAGGAGGCTTTGAGTTCCTGTTTGTGGCTATTGATACGTTCACAAAATGGATCGGCCGAACACGGATCGATAACAACTAAGCCGCAAAACGGTTCATGATGAGAAGCGTGATTACTCGGTTTGGAGTCCCAAGTCGAATAATAACAGATAATGGTAAACAATTTTCGAGCACAAAATTTCAGGAATTTTACGACGAGTTGGGTACCAAGCTGTGTTACACCTCTGTCGCCCATCCCCAAAGCAATAGGGAGGTCGAAAGAGCGAATGGCTAAATAATACAGGGAATTAAAACTCAAGTCTTCGACCAGCTTGTTAAGCGCACGGGGCCTTGGGTACAAGAATTACCCTCAGTATTATGAGCAGTTCGCACGACCGCTAGTCGTGCAACAGGAGAAACACCTTTTTTTCCTAGTTTTCGGTGCTGAAGCCATACTTCCACTAGAACTAAAGATCAGGTCTACAAGGGTTGAGAGTTTCAACGACTCATCCGAAGAACAACTTCGAGCAGATGACATTAACCTTCTCGAAGAGAAGAGAAATCAAGCCTTAATCCGTTCAGTAGTCTACCAGCAAACCCTGCGCATATACTATGATCGTAAGGTCCAACCTCGCAGCCTTGCTGTAGGTGACTTGGTATTGAGGAAAATTCAATCCCAGTCTAATCGGAACAAACTTTCTCCCAAGTGGGAAGGTCCTTACACAGTGGTCGAAGTTATGCAACTAGGTTCAGTACGACTGGCAATGGAGGACGGTTGGATTCTCTCTAATTCTTGGAATATTGACCAATTATGCAAATTCTACGTGTAATTGACCAACTGTAAAATAAAGCATCAGGTTCTTTCTATCTTTATTGTGTTACTTTGAGTAAGTGCTTCGAATTTTTTTTTCAACCATACCCTAGTCAAAGGTCTGCCTTCGACCAGTTCCTAGTCGTAAGCTTTTCTATGACAATACACTGGTCGTAATACAATCTACGACTAGTACCCAGTTCATCTTTACACTGGTCAAAAGGATGGTAACATCACCTAGTCGAAGCCTTTCCTCTCTGCATGTGGTCCCACCCACTAGAAAGAACTTCCTAGTGTCGACTCATTCCTCCATTTTTGCTGCCAACACAAAGAACTTGGGTTTAAACATGGTCGAAATAATGTCAAGCCGACTCTTAGTACCTTAGTTTATTTCTTCATTCATTGTTTTTGAAAAATAAATTAAGCAGAGTACACTTTTCAAATTTGCTCGACTACTTTTGGTAAACTTGCTTCATTTTAACTGTTCGGAGGAAGTTGCAACACCTAGTCGAAGACTTTCCTCTCTGCACGTGGTCCTGCCCACTAGAAGGAACTTCCTAGCGTCGCCCTGTTTCTGACTCTTGCTACCAGAGCAAACCTACTGAGTGTACTGGAATAAGTTGAACGAGTTTTTAAGGAACTCCAGACGTTTATCTAAATCAAGTTGACCATTGTTGATTTGATTAATCTGGTCGAAGATGGTAATATCACCTAGTCGAAGCCTTTCCTCTCTGCACGTGGTCCTGCCCACTAGAAGGAACTTTCTAGTGTCGACTCGTTCCTACTCTTTCGACCAGTGCATTACAATCGTTATAAAAAAAAACTACAAGTTATTAAGAAAAACCAAGCAAATAGTCGGTTTATCTAAATAAACCAAGCAAATAGTCGGGGGCTAGGATAAAGTTATTAACTTGACTTCAATTCTTACTCTTGCTCTTTTTCCATTTATTATCTTATGAGACTAACTACTCGACAAGACGATTTTCAGAAAGAATGAAGGATTTTATATCAACATCAACAAAAACTTGTCTTTACAGGACTCAAGACCCTGGTACAGACTACTCTGACGAAGGAGATCTTATTTGCATATCCTCCGTGACCGTATCGGCGATCGACTGCATTTCCGTCATTAATTGCCCCGCTTCTTCTTCAGGACAGACTAAGTCATCTATGACGGGTTGTAGATTAAGGCTGGGGTCGTGGGCTCTAAGTTTTGCTAAAACAAATCTTATTCCCTCTTTGACCGCATCCTTTATCGATTCGAATTAGTTCGCCTTCAGAGTAGTCACCAACTCCTGTAATGTTTCGACTTGATTGCCAATGGCACTCGAGTGGGCATACAGTGTGTCTTCGCGAGGAGTAATTCCCTCAGCATGAAACCCACCGAGTACATTGTTCATAAGAGAAATGTTGTCTACAAGGTTGATCTTCGAAGCCTTCATTTCCTCTTGATTACAAGTCGAAGCCTCGCAGAGTCGTTTTATTTGTACTGCTTGTTCTGAAAAGAATAAGACCAATCAGATAAAATGATCTCGAGAGGAAAACATAATCGATCGTAGGTAAAGATTTGCTTACCAACTAGTCGAGAATCTAACTTCTTGACTTCCTTAGCGAGAGAAGCAGCGTCCTTTATGTAGCGCTACTCCTACGTTTGGACCTCTTGGTCTTTTTCTGAAAAGGAATGAGAATCAGAAAAAAAAGAAGGTTGTAAACGGTCTTAAGTTCAGCACTTACCGTTCAATCGTCCCTGCAACATTTGGATTGCAGAGTTTGCCTCCTGAAGCTTATTCAGGAGGCCTTCATTCTTCTCACTTAGCTTTTTCATCTCGGTTTTTTCATAGTCGAGAGAATCAGCTAAGGTCTTCTCGTTGCTCTTGAACCTACAAAGGGAAAGAGTAGATGTCAGTACAAAACAACTGGTCATAAGTTCTTCTATGACCAAAGCCTAGTCGTAAGTCTTTCTACGATAATACCCTGGTCGTAAGTTCTTCTATGACCAAAACCTAGTCGTGAGTCTTTCTACGACAATACTCTGGCCGTAAGTTCTTCTACGACCAGTACCTAGTCGTAAGATCTTCTATGACAATCCCCACAAGTACTGTGTAAGTGGTCGAAACATAAAAGACTTTGAAAAGCAGTTACTTACCACCTCTCTACCTGCTCGCAGAGTTCCGCTTTTTCTTGTCGCAGTTGGACAAGTTGTCTGTTGTATTCAACAACAATAGCAATTTTCTCCAACGCTTTCTACATAAAGAAAGACAGTTAGAAGCGAGAAAAGATATGAGTGCAAATACCGAGCAACAGGTACTTACATTCATTGTCGTTCGTGCAAACAAAGACACTACTCTCGTGGGGTTCTTTAGTTCATCAATCTCTCAGACTCGGTCCCACCACACCTCTTCGAGACGCGCGTCATCGAAAACATCCCCTCCATCGGGAATATTTTTAGGGTGAGGGACACGAGCACGAGGTCTAAGAGCAGAAGATCCCACAACGAAAGATGGTCCGAAGAACTCAGAGGCGAAGTTGGCATATTCTTCATCCTCTGATTTGGTAACACCAGTTCCCCTTTGAGGACCAGGAGGAACATCTGCGATGGCTTCCTTCCTAGCGCGATGGCTTGACAATACATCGCCTCGGCACGATGCTGCAAGAAGCACCGACTGACGCCGCCTTCGCTCGACCTCACGACCATTCTCAGGGTCGAGGTGCTTCAAAGACTAACGACACCCTCCACCACTCGGACGGTGGATCTACCCTTCGACCACCGCCACTGTTATTTCTCCGGTTGCTGGAGAAACAGTGGTGGGTTCCCCGGCAGGAACATCCTTGATGGTGAGAGGAGCCGGACTAATATCATAAAAAGGAAAGCACATAAGGTGGTAAAAAGTAAAAGGTAAATGATGTACTTACATATTTGTCTCTTTACATACCTTCAAGTGCCAGACATGCTCTTGAACTTAGAAGAAGCCTTCCCTAGGGAAGATTTCTTCGACTTCTTCTCAACCACGTATGGTCGAGACTCGAGCTGGGAAACGGCCACGACCACGTCTGATCGTGGGTCTTGAACGAGCATCATCGCTCCTTGAGCCTCTTCGCTCTTTGGATGGTCGAGACCAGTCTCGACCACCTCAAAGCAACACTACCTCGACCACTGCATCGCTGGTGCAAGTAGCTTCCTTCACAAAAGACATTAAACTCTTCCAGTTCTCCTTTTCTAGTCGCTTGATAAAGCCGCGAGAGGCAGAAACTACGAAGGTTTTATTGTCATAGTAGAAAGGTACCTTGGTCTTGGGGGCTTTATGTTTGAATACTTCAGACTACAGCTACCAGCAACTCTAGCCAACCTGGTCATTCCATAGTAATACTGAAACAACTCCAGGTCGACCAGAATCCCCAGGTAGGCCTCACACAGGTACACAAACACACCCAACATCGTAATGGAGTTGGGAACAAGGTTCACCAGCTCCACGCCGAAGTGTTCGAGTATAAAGGTGAGGAAAGGGTGAGTAGGCAAGCGAAGGCCACACTCACAGAACACCTGGAAGATAGGGATTTGCTCAATCTTCCCCGATGGCCAATGCTACCCAGCAGCCTCGATCCACTTCACGAACTTCTTCTTCAGGATCTTTTCGGCGGTGACCAAAGCCTTGATCTTGGTCGCATCCATCTCCGATTCGACCCACTGAGAAGCGGCTCCGGCCATTTCTCCCAAGGGTCAGGGATTTTGATTTGGGAAGATTTTTGGGAGGAAGTTCGATTTGGTCAACGGCGGAGAACTCAAAAGCTTAAACAATGAGAGCGATTTGGGGAAAGGTAAAAAATCTTAGTCTCACCCACAGTGAATATTTATAACCACACGCTCGAGTTAAAGACGTGGCGACCCAATGGTTGCCACCGCTTCGGGTACTGCTCCAATGACAGGTCTGTGAGAGTCGATTTAGATTCTTAAATTTGTTTGCTCGAGAAAATCAAGTCAGTCTTTACACCTCAAGCGAAATTACCTTCTTGACCAAGTCTTTTTCTGGTCAAATGTAACAGCAATCGAAAAGATTTTACTTTCGACCTCAGTACTATGACCACCTGGTGATCGTAAGATCTTCTACGACCACCTTGCAAGTCGTAAGATTATTTTACAACCTTCTTGACCAAGTTAATTTCTGGTCAAATGAAACACCAGTCGAAGAGTTTTTCCTTCGACCACCACTATTCTACGACCACTACTGGTCGTAGGTTCATCTACAAACTCCTTTTTCAAGTAAGTTATTTTCACTTAAAGCTGGGGGGGCTAGATGATGAGGATATAATAATCCTCATTTAATTATTTATCTGTAATCCACATTATGGATAATAATGACGTCATATGGTCGTTGAGTATACCCCTTATTCATAAGGGAGAAGCTGGAGGTCGTAAGGTATTCTACGACTACCTCATAGTCGTAAGTCTTCCTATGACTATACCATGATCGTAAGTTCTACTATGATTAATCTGTGATCGTATGCTCTTCTACAACCACCATCTGGTCGTAAGCTCTTCTATGACCAGTTCCTAGTCGATAGGGCTTACGGACATGTGGGCCCAGTCGAGCAAGGAATCTTCCGCACCATATTTAAGGATATGGGGTAGTAAACTACGTTGTTATTCTCTAGAATAATGGCACGATTTAAACTCCTTGTTATGGTGATAACTGCCTGGCAACATGGGAACGTTACTACTCCCATAATAACCTCCGAAGAATGACTCCACGATCCGGAACATTAAAGCGACCTTTAGATCGAGATACAACGATACACTTCGAGGACTGTATAAAAGGCGGGATCATCAGGACAAGAGGGGGAGAGGCCAATTAGAAGCACAATACTCTAGCCTTTGGCTCCATCTTGTAATCCAGTATACTCAATACATACACACAGGAGTAGGGTTGTTATTCTCCTAGGAGAAGGCCTGAACCTGTATAAAAATCCCTGTGTCTCCATCTCTGTGTGATTTTGAGCCTAGAGGAACCCCCCGAATCAAACAATCTTTACGTAAGTTCGGTTCTAAAACATTGACACTATGATTTCAAAAGTATATTGTTTTATACAATTGCATAATATCTTTATACAAATTGTTTTTGGATTAACTATTACCTGTTGTCATTATGCCTCCATTAATTATTAGAATGCCATGAATCCTTTGTCACCCTAGCATGTATAATTTTAGTTGGACATATTTGTATGACCAACATGGGTATCGTATGGAAGCTTAGTCAAGCTTAGTTGCGATAGGTTCATTATCACATGTACAAATAATGTTGAATTTGACTTAATGATATATGGAATTGTGGTGGTTAACCACTCTTGTTAAAATTTGTGTACCATGACAGGGTATATCATTGGTTTTAGTTAAACAAAATGGTTTTCGCTTGGGCGAGTGGATGGTGGATTGAGAATGTGGTTTTAACACATTGTGGGTTGTGAAAAGATCGCTTGAGTAACTTGTTAAGGACTTAATCTTGTGCGCCATTGAACTGAGCCTTAACCGTACAACCACATGTCTTGTATGGGTGGGACCTGGCTAATTAATTAGCAATATTTTGATTTGGTTCTGTTTGGGTTGTGTTTGGCACAAGAAGGGAGCCCTGTCTAGTCGGTTAGACATTCAGTGTTAAAACCTTAGCGAGCAAAACCGGGTCAAAATAGAACTTTGTAAAGGCCTTGACACATGCTCTAGATTGCTTACCTAAGGTTGTGAGTAGTGGTATCAATGGATGCCAAACAAACTAGAGAAGTCGTGTTATGTGGGTAAAACTGTACAACCTTTGCAGAGTGTAAAACTATTCGAATAACCGTATCCACGGTTATGGATGTGCTTGGAGATTTCACACGAGAGGTAGAGTTTCTTATAAAATGTGTCAGAGTGTGAATGGGAAGTTCATTTGATGAATATAATGTTCGTTTGGTGAACGGGTAATTAATTCACTTAGTGGTTTGTCTTGGGAAGTGAATGGGTAGTTCACTGGTTGTTTCAAAACAATGGTTTATTTATTTATTATTGTTTTTCAACTACGCATTTGAATCTATTATTTGTATTTATTGTCAATGCTGCTTTATGCAAAAGAACTATACAGCTAACCTTTGTTCAAGCCTTGCATGAATACTATTTGCATACATTTTCCTACAGCTTGTTGAGTGCTTTATGTACTCACGGCTTTACGCCTTTGTTGATCAGTTGAAGAATACCAAGATGCTCAAGAGTTCTTCGCCCTAGGAGCACCATGAAGGTTTTGCGGATTAGGATGCGTTCTCCACTCGATTGCCTGTGGGCAAGTTGATTGGCCTTTCCAAGTTTCCCGTTCCACTTCAAAAGTTTATTTGTTTCTTTAGCCCTGTGTAGCAAGTTAAGTAAACGTTGACCATAAGGTCCAGTTATTATTAATATTTGTTATTTTGAGATTTTTTTAGTTAAATCAAATAAATGGATGGTATTTCATCACTATTCCCTATTTGAGCTAGCTATTAATCTGGGACTAGTTCAGAATATACAGAGGGTTCCTGAATCGTATTTTTGGATCCAACAGCGGTAGTGGGCTAGTGGCCCACATGTCATAGAGTTATCGGGGGTCCATGCGGGTAGTGGGGATGGGGAGTAGGGGAATGGCCCCAGCCCCGCTTCACCCAATGGGGAATTGTATTTGCATATTAGCATCCCCGTAGGGAAAGAAATAGCCCCAACCCTGGCCCCTAATGGGTGAATTCCCCATCAGGGAATGGAGAATGGGGCCCCATTACCATCCCTAGATAAGGCCGCTTGGACATAGGTGCTGTTCTGGGTAGCAAATTGATGATAAACTCCATGTCACAATCCGGTGGCATCCCTGGTAATTCATCCGAAAATACATCGGGATATTCACATACCACGGTCACCTAACTAAGTTCTCGGATTGAGATGGAGTTGAGCGTGGGCTGCTACGATGGAGTAGCATATGCAGAGGGGAAAACGATCCTTTTTTCATCGGGGTTGATAAGAGAAACAACTCATTCTGCACAATCAATCACCCCTTTGTGTTTGTCTAGCCAATCCATCCCAAGAATTATATCCAACCCAGGTGTATCTATCATAATAAAGTTGGCTTTGAATCCTACCTCACAAATTTTAATTTTTACATCAAAACATCCAATGTAGGTATTGAGTGAACGAGAATCGTACCCGTCATCACATCGGGTGCTGTGTTAGCCTCCTCGACAGTCGTATGGTTCAGACGGCCGCGTCCGAAGCCTTGTGCTGATTTGGGGGCTTGCTGCCCTCCTTGGCCTCATGCGAGGCCCTAGGGTCGCTACTAGATGCTTAGGGGTTGAGGTTGAGGCGCTGGAAGCTTCTTCTTTTGGCACTCATTTGCAAAGTTCCCGTGCTCTCCGTAGCCATAGCATGTGACTACTGCTGCTCGGTTTTGCGTACTGGACGGATGTCCTCCATAGTTATATTGTTGAATCGCGGCTTGCTGTGGGCGAGGGCCTTGGGCTTGGAGTCTTGGAGGTGGTGGTGTCGAAGGACGTGCATTTGATGGTTGCCAAATGCGCGGTCTTGGTGTACCGTTGCTTGCTGATTTCTGCGCCAACCACTTACGCTTGTGGCTCTCCATGGCCGTCCGAGTGCTGTATTCAACCCGAATGGCCTTGTTGATTAGGGCTTGGAAGTTGGGGATGTCTTGGGCAATGAATGACCACTTAATCTCGTCGTTGAGGCACTCCCTGAATAGACCAATCTTCCTCCCTTCGTTTAGTATCTCAGAAGCAGCATAGCGGGCAAGGTAGTTGAAGCGATGGAGGAACTCCATCACCGTCATATTCCCCTATCGATGTTCATAGAACTCCCGCTTCTTGATGTCCATAAGGCCCGAGGGAATGTGGGCATTATGGAACGCTTCCTTGAAAATGGCCTATGTGAGAGTCTGGCCCTCTTCCAGAATGACCTAATGGTTCTCCCACCAAGTAGTTGTTGCTTCTTGTAGTTGATAAGATGCATATAGCACCTTCTCCTTGTCATTGCACTAGGCAATGACCAACTTGCTCTCGAAGGTGTGATGCTAGTTGTCAGCGTCGAGAGGGTCAACTGTCGATGAGAAGGTCGGCGGCCGAGTCTGCATGAACTCCCCCATCCTTGACTGTGATTGGTTCGCAGTAGCTCCGCCTCCTCCGGCAACAGTGCCGAGGGTAGTGGTGTTCTGCACTAGTTGTTGGAGCAGAAGGGTGTTCATCTGCCGCTCTTGTTCAATCATGGCAAGCACTTGTGCCATGGTCGGCGGTGGCGGCAGAACCTCTGGTTCTTTCGAAGTAGTAAGCTGAGATTGCTCAGCTTGTGACATTGAGGTAGAAGGATGTAGCTGGTTGGGTCGTGGAGGATTTGGAACCTCGCTTCCCTGTTGTCGTGATCCGGAGGCAGCTCCCGTCGCCATGAGCTGGCGAACAGTGCATGTTACCAGCATCGTGTTCATACATCCAATAATTCAACAAATGTGCGCAGGGTACGGGGGAATGAGCATAAGGTAAGTGCGTTGGCAAGTAACATCCTCCCATACTAAAATAACTTATCTTATTTGAAATATGCATGTTTTTAAACCATAAGGACAGCACACATGAATTTCCAACATACTAGTCAAATATTACATGGTTCGTATGCCCGTTGCTTAAGCATTACAAAACGCAACTAAACCACCATAAGTAGCAAATTACAATCATTATACAACAATATCTTCCATAACTTTGGCCTACAAAATACCCAAAAGTGCTCACACTAAAATCCTACTAGTGAGCTCCTGACTGCTAGTCCCTGTCTATTCATCGCGATCGTGCCGCACATCAACTCGGGACTTCGGGGCAGCAGAGGAGGAAGGGTCAAGGTACTCGACCTCACACCCCTCATGGACAAGACTGTGGGGACCCCCGGGTTATTTCCATAAGACCGAGGCCTTCCTGGTCTTATGGGAATAACTCTGGGCCTCTAGTAAATGGATTCCAACTTAACTCCATCTAAGCAAGAGGTCTTGCCCGAACTAGAGCCCCGGTGATCACGCGTGCTGCTCCCCTGCGAGCACTACATGATGATCGGTTCTCTAAACGGTTCAAGCCCACCCTTAGTGAGTTAAATTAGAATTTATGAATAGCGAGTATGAGATCATGTTGGCTCCCAAGATCAGCGACCAACAAGCTCATACTCTCATTCAACGTTGGTTACATCGATACAACATTCATACAAAGACAAAGAAAGACATACATCATAATAGTTCAAGTCCACCGGGTTAGCACCTAACCCCACCTCTATTTATACTCTAGAGTCCTGACCGTGTCCATCACGATATGGACACGGACTCTATCTCTAAAGGGACCTGAAACCCTTCAATACACGGGTTTTCCAATCTCTAAAGCTCTCTAGATACGGACACCTTCCATATCTTCATCATGTGTAGTAAGCCTCCAGGACTCCACCTCCTGGAGCTCCTCCACGCATCACCAAACACCTTTGATCTCCACGTGCTCCAGCGCAAGCCCAATCATCTCGTGACATCCACGACCTCCTAGACCTCAGATCTCCCCATCCTAGTCCGAGTCCTCCTCGTCACCGACCATGATTGCCTTCACGCTCAACCTGCACATGCAAAGATCAAAGAACACATATCCAGCACAAGTTCTCCAACTTGACCAATGTCAGTACGCACACATATCACACACTATCAATCAATAATAGATTATCCAGATCAACCATGATCAGTTCCAAGAGGTCTACGACCTCTTCAACAGAAATCATGAAGAATATAATGCACAGACCTCCTAGGAGGTCCTTGAAAAGACCTCTTGAGAAGTCACTGAAAAGACCTTGGGGAGGTCCGTGAAGACCTCTAAAAATGGTCATGAAAAGATCTCCTGGGAGGTTTTCAAGACCGCCTTAAAAACCTCCTGGGAGGTCCTGTAGACCTCCTCAAAGTCTTCCACAAAGTCCATGTAATGATATAGTGCTCAGACCTCCTAGGAGGTCCGTGAAGACCTCTTGTAAGGTCCTAGAAATGACCTCTTGAAAAGTCCTTGAAAAGCCTCAGGGAGGTCCTGAGAAGACCTCTTGGGAGGTCCTGAAGACCTCCTCAAAGACCTCCTAAAAGTCCTCTTGGGAGGTCGTGAAAGACTTCCTCAAAGACCTCCTGGGAGGTCCTAATGTCCTCCTAAAAGACCTCCTAAAAGTCCTCTTGGGAGGTCCTGGAGGACCTCCTCAAAGACCTCTCTCAAAGTCCTCTAGGGAGGTCCGGAAGACCTTCTCAAAAGACCTCCTAAAAGACTTCCTGGAAGGTCCTGAAGGACCTCCTCAAACACCTTCAGGGAGGTCCTGAGGACCTCCACAAAAACCTCATAGGAGGTCCTGTAGGCTTCCTCAAAGTCCTCCTCAAAGGCCTCCTGGGAGGTCCTGGAGGACTTCCTCAAAGACCACTTGGGAGGTCCTGAGCAACCTCCGCAAAGACCTCCTGGGGAGGTCCTAGACGGCCCAGATTAATCCACGTTGAAGATCTGGGGGAGGACTTGGGCGGCTCAGATCACACCTAGGGAGGACCTGGACGGTCTTGATTGAATCTCGTATGATCTTCTGAGGGAGGACTTGAACGGCTCAGATCACGCCTAGGGAGGACCTAAGAGGTCTTGATTGAACCACGTACATGCTTCTGAGAAAGGTCCTGTACTATTCAAATCCACCCATGTTGATGCTTCTTAAAGAGGTCCTGGAAGGTCAAGATCGAGCCACGCTGAGCTTCGGGGAGGTCCTTGACGGTCCAGATTAAGCCACGTTGATGCTTCTTAGGGAGGACTTGGATGGTCAAGATCTCTTCGTGGGGAGATCCTGTGAGGTCGAGATTTATCCACTTATGCACTTTTGAGGGAGATCTTGGACGGTCCAGATCGCGCTTGGAGAGGTCCTGGACGATCCAGATTAATCCACGTGTAAGATTTTGTGCGAGGTCTTGTGCAGTCTAGATCTCTCCATGGGGAGGTCCTGTAAGGTCCAGATTAAACCACGTGTATACTTCCAAGGGAGGACCTTAACGGTCTAGATCTTTCTGGGGGAGGACCTTAACGGTTGAGATTGAAGCGCGTTGAATCTCCTGGGAGGACCTTGACAAACCAGATTGAAACACGTTGGATCTGGGGAGGTCCTTGATGGTTGAGATTGAATCAACGTTCGGACCAAGCGGAGCCTTTTAACTCAATCGAACCGTTAGCATTAATTCGAACAATTCACACAATGAAAGAGCGCAGGCTCTAAGGATGACCATGGAAGACTTCAAACTAAAACACCGAAAGATCCAAAGCACCCCAAATGTTAATTAAATCAAATGCAACCCAAAGGCCAAGCAATCAACAGCAAAATCACAATCAAACACCAAGATCAAACAAGCTCAAACAAAGACAACTCAAATGGCAATGTAATCCTCATTAGACACCACAACAAAGACCTCCTATTGTCAATGTATTCATCACCAAACAACATGACCAAGACCTCCTGTTCTAACAAGGTTCAGCTCCATGGGCTTTTAGGGGGGAAAGAGGTCTATGATATAGTCAAGGATATCGATGTTGTGCTTGAAAATAGACGTAAATTGAGGATTCATCAGAAGAACATCTGGAAGAAGCGATCAATTTTTTGGGACTTATCTTATTGGGAACACTTAGAAGTTCGCCACTGCATCGATATCATGCACGTGGAGAAGAATGTATGTGATAGCTTGATTGATCTTTTACTGAACATTCGTGACAACATAAAGGATGGTGTCAACGCATGGCGTGACTTGGTTGATACGAACATGAGGACCGAGTTTGCCCCGAAAGAGACCGATAAAGGATGAATGTACCTTTCCCTAGCTTGCTACACTCTGTCCAAGGCCGAGAGAAAGGAACTGTGCCAGAGCTTGCATAGTGTGAAAGTTCCGTTTAGTTACTCTGCCAGCATGAAGAAACTTGTTTCTTTGGAAGATTTGAAATTAATTGGTATGAAGTCTCATAATTGTCATGTGCTGATGATACAAATGCTTCATGTTGCAATTAGAAGTATTTTGCCGAAAAAGGTCCGAGTGGCAATCATGAAGCTGTGTTATTTCTTTAACTCAATTGCTCAGAAGGTCATCAATCCCGAAGGACTAGATGCTCTACAGGGCGAGGTGGTGATGACTCTATGTCATCTTGAGATGTATTTCCCTCCGTCATTTTTCAATATTATGGTCCATCTCATTGTTCACCTTGTGAAAGATATAAAGATATGCGGCTCTGTGTTCCTACGTCATATGTATCTGTTCAAGAGGTACATGGGAATTCTCAAGTCCTACGTACGGAATCGATCTCGATCGGAGGGCAGCATCATCGAAGGTTATGCAACTGAAGAGGTCATTGAGTTCTGTGTCGACTACATGGCTCAAGTAGAACCGATAGGTATGCCTCTATCTTGTCATGAGGGGAGATTGGAGGGTATCGGAATAATTGGAAGGAAAGCAATCACTCCCGATTTCGATGCATGAACTCAAGCCCATTTCACAGTCTTGCAACACATAACCCAAGTGTCCCCGTACATCGAAGAGCATAAAGACATGGTACACTAACAGAATCTAGGCCAGTCAGAGGTTTGGATCACAAGAGAGCACAACCGCCAATTCAACGAGTGGTTAAAGGTGCGATTCACTGGGAGGCCGTCATCAAGTGATGATATGCTACTATGGTTGGAAAAAGGACCAAAATTTACAATTGTGACATGGCAAGGATACGACATAAATGGATACACATTTTATACGACAGCTTAGCATAGGAAGAGCACAGTCTAGAACAGCAATGTCTATATAGATGTGTTTCACGAGCAGTTCAATACCGCTGGGCCACATGGGTTGAGCTCCTACTATGGGTTCATAGAGGAGATTTGGGAGCTCGACTACGTACTTTTCAAGATCCCCCTGTTTCAATGCAATTGAGTCAAACTTTCACAGGGTGTGAATGTCGATAAGTACGGCATCACTATTATGGACCTCAAACGTGTCGGATATAAGGATGAACCATTTGTACTCGCTAAGCAAGTTGTTCAAGTTTTTTATGTAACTGACCGGGTAAATAAGAACCGCCATGTAGTTCTTCATGGAAAAAAAGGATTGTCGGAGTTGAGAATGTCGTGGATGAGGAAGAGTACAATCAATTTGACGAGTTGCCTCCTTTCGGAGATGACAACAGGCTCGAGGAAGAACCCAACGAGGAAGCTAGCTATATGCACGTCGATCATCATGAAGGGATATTTTTTAATTAAGAATTTATCCCATTGCAATTAAGAAACTCGGCATGTAATTAAGAATTTATTCCATTGTATTTGATTAAGTAATTAAGAAATTATTCTATCTGTGATTGTATCTGAATTTATTGTTTTTAGAAAGCATGGCTAGCATTTCCTAGGGCTAGCCAAAAAATAGAATATTTGTAGCTATAGAATGAACTATCACAAGCGGTTTAGTGCAACAAACCGTCTATGATAAGTAATCACAAATGGTTCTAAACTAGAACCGTCTGTGATATGGTAGCATATCACAGATAGTTCCATAATAGAACCATTTGTGATATGCAACACATCACATACGATTCCATAATAGAACCGCCTGTGATATGGCAGCATATCACACGCCCTTATTCTCGTCACTCCTCGATGGCTGCCCCCAAGTCGCGTCAGTGCCGCCAAAAACTCCCTCCTCGATGCCTCCTACCCCGAGCCGCAGCACTCGGCCTCCTCCTTCACGCAGGAGCCACGCCGCTTGGCCTCCTCCTCCACGCCGGAGCCACGCTGCTCGGCCTCCTCCTCCACGCTGGAGCCACGCCGCTCGACCTCCTCCTCCACGCCGGCTCTATGAGTATTACTTTGTTCAATTACGGTTCACTTTGATTATATATATATGTGTGTGCTGTTCTAAATTGATTCATACACTATGAGATATAGCAAAGTGAATTATGTGGGCTTGATATACTGCTCTGTGATTTTGATAGTCTTATACTAAAATTGGTATGATAATTTGATTAGATTGAGCTCTAATAGAACTTGCTACTGGCATATTACTCTCTAGAGGTTTTGTTACCTTGTTGTGCTTAACTTGATCACTTGGATAGTTTGGTTGCTGCTGGTTCTTCTGGCCAAAGGTCTTTGGTTGAACTTTGTGAGTTCTATGATATATTTTTGGCTGCCTATTGAATTTATTGATAATCTGTTGGCTCATAGATTGAAGTAGTGAATTCTATGATCTGTTTATGGTCTTCTGTTGAGTTCATTAATAATCTACTAGCTTTTGGATTGAAGTAATGAATTCTGTAATCTTTTTCTTGTTATTCTGTGACAGAAAGTTCAAGCTTTAACTCTTTGCATGAGGTTTCTTTTGTCAGTTAGGCAAGGTTTATTTAGAGCTCAAATCTGATAGCCTGTTATCTTATTCAATTTGAGAAGAGTATAATATAAAGGGCTGAGATGACAAAGATTAATTCTTTTGCAACTCGCCTTCTGAGAGCACTCATCATTATCTTATATCTAAGCTTTATGCTGATTTTTTATGTTCTCTTGATGAATGTGTTAAGCATATCATTCTCTTTAGATGACTTGGAAGAATTACTTTGAGTTTATTAGTGTTTTGTTGGCTTATAGATTGAAGTGTTGAATCCTATGATCATTTTGCATTGATGATCTTCTGTTGGCCGAAAGCATAAGTTGGGATGTTATATTCTGCATTATTTTGTTTTTTTTTTGTTAATATGTTCAGATGTTATATTCTGCATTAAAATACCTAGAAGATGTTAACATGTGTACCTTTTCAGCTTTCAATTTTCTTTACTACGTATTCTATATTTAAGTTCAATGGGTAACTTCTATTTGTTTATATAGTTAATTTGTTTACAAGGAAATTTTAGTTCATTGGTTGGGTAACTTCTATTTTTTCTGTATAAAATATGTTTCCAAGGAAAATTATCTTTGAAAATACCTAGTGGATATCAACTTGCAATCCATTTTATTTAAAATCTTAGCGTTTTGAATTATAAAATTTAGTTCATTGCGTATGTAACTTATATAGATAGCAAGTAAGCGAGGTGGCGTCCGCACCATCTTCGCCGCTGTCATCGACATCACCGAATGCGTCTGGATCTCCGAGGAAAGCGGTACGTAAGAGAGATGGCAGAAGAATATCAAAATTGCCTACGGGCTGAATGACCATCACGGAGGTTAGTACCGCTGGGGTCCCTCTGAATCCCAAGAAAGCAGCGGTAGCATTCTAGATCACCTGCAGGATACTAGGAAGGGAACAGGTCCCCATCATCACACCAAGTTGAAAGTCTTTGACGGTCGTACAGAGAGGCCAGCTGTGGACTGAAATTGAAACCTCATTCGAGATCCCACCAAAACTACAGGAACACGTGTGACGGTAGGCTTTGCTCGCAATGGGACATGCGTGGAAGACTTTCAAGAGCACGCTTACCACGAAGTGCATGAACGAGGATCGGACGCCCTTCGCGAAGTATAAATTCTTGTCGTGGGATATATAGGATGCCTTTGTGCAGATGAAGATGACGACCGAATTTTAGGAGCAAAGTGCAGTGCACAAGTCTCTCCAGGCACAAAACTCTCACCCCCACAGACTCAGCATCGCTCGGTATGTGGGTAAACTCTCGGAATGGGCGACGTAGGACGAGAACGCAGCCTAGTGGGATGCCCCCCACCATTTGCTAAGATCATAGACAAGCACGCCCGAAACTGGTTAAGAGCGAGGGTATCAGCCACGTCTTCGGGCAACATCTTTTTCACAAACTCGGCAGACGAGGAAGTTTCCCAACGTCTGGTAAATATGTCAAACTACCTAGTTGTTAATAAGTCCATAACTTCATAGTGTCTAAAATAACATGATAGCCTCTTGCAGCAAACATTGACTACCGAATCTTTCTAAGGCTCCTTCGAAGCAGTTCGGGAGAAAGATATACTATCCACGACCTTGGGAAATAAGGAGCACCTGGGTCGCACGCGAGGCCTTGGGGTTTACGTACCTTGGAGGCAGGGATTCCTAGACAACTCCGAGATGCATAGGAGTAGAAAGAGCTCCAAGGCCGAGCACGAGGACCGGTTGATGGAGGAGATTCATGCGAAGCTTACTACAAAATATCAAGGACAGATAACATTATTGCAAGATCAAATGAATCAACTCCTCAACCGATCGTAAGCCGCCCTTGTTATTTTGGGAGCCAGTCCTCCTCAACATCAGAGTAGCTACGCGTCCACGCCACATTCTAGACATAGCAACGTCGTCCAATCACCTATCGATGACATCAAGGTAATGTATATCTCTGGAATGCTCCAAAGATAGACCCGTAGGACGGCTTGGCTAATTGTGTATCATTTTGTAGGAGTCGACGCGCTGCAAGCTCCAAGTGATGCTGGTCGGGTCCATTTTTGTTGAGGTTGGGCGGGAGATGGCGTTTCCATGCTAGGAAGGGATAGTGGTGCACGATGCCCAGCTGGTGCATGGTTACGCCAAGGTCCAGGAGGACATGGTACATGACAATTTCATGGACATCCCACTGGAGATTCCCTCGAACGAAAACATCAGAACACTAAGGGATTCCCTGCACACTTATGTCCAGTGGCCCAAGAGGGACATCGCCTTGGTCACTACAGTGCCGTAATTGGAACAGGACCATGCCTTTCCAACAGGACCCTCGATGACTCCACCTCAACCTCTGCTTCATAAGGCCGCCATATCGGTTCCAGTGGAAAAGACACCAAAGGAACAATAAAAGCGTGTCTCCGTATCGGTTCCCGAGTCGTCTCACAGGAAGACGTCCTACGGGCGAGTCGTTAAGGCCAAATCAAAATCGAAGAACATTAAGGCGCCTCCCAAGGCCTGGAAATACTCCCTTGCAAGTCCGTTGGTCCCTGACACGGTGTTAGCCTACACTAGAATAGGTTGCGAGAGTTTGCATCTCTGGTACATGCAGAAGACCAAAGATCAGAGGTCAGGCGGGCCTACTAGAATCATTGTCAGATACACGGAGAAGCATTTCCTCCACGAGCCGGGCCACTTCGTCGTGGGCTTCGAGGACTTATTCGACCTATTCAACCTCCAAGCCCTCGACGCCTCACTTCTACGATGCTGGACACTCTAAGTGTGTATAATCAAGTTCTACATTCACGTAATACTGATAAATATCACAACTCATTGTTTTTGTATAGATACATGATGAAAGAAGCCCGGGGATAGCGAGAACCGGTGGGTTTCCTTGATCCACACTAGATCTCTGAGCAATGCATCATCCAAAACTCATCCTACGTCGAGAATTACATAACGGCGGGATTGCTTGCTCAAGGCGATAAGGACTACATACTGGTGCCCTACAACCAGAAATAAGTGATTCACTACTTGCTATACAAATTTTATTTGTACTTTATACGCAGCACAAACTTAGGTTTAATGACTATAGCGACATACATGAGTAGGTTCCACTGGATCCTTTAAGTCATTGTACAAAGAGGAAAAAGGTAATATACCTTGATTCCTTAATCAACAAAAACCACGACTTCACCCTTGTGCAAGGAGTACTCGATAGGTATGCTCATTTCCTCCATACATAACTCTATTGTAGTCTTCCTTCGTTTAAAATGGTCTAGGATAATTAAAATTTTGGAATCACGTAGGTCGTTCAGTGCCTATATTGCCGAGGGAGGGACACACAAGGAATCGAGCGCCACATTGCAACATAGGACGCGATTTTTGGTACGCGCTACAACACAATTGTAATACCCTGAATATCGATTAGAGAGAATATTAATCGGGAGAGGGAAATTAATTAAAATTCAGTTATTCTGAAGGAATTTTGGATATTGGGCCTCCGACCCAAGATTGTGCAACCTTTTGGGATGGACATAAGTGGGCCAAGAGGAGGAAGGCACCCCAAAAGCCCAGCCCAAGCCGCCCTCTCCCCCTAACCCTAGCCGACTCTCTCCCCAACTCCCTTGGCCGAACCCCTTCTCCCCCATCTGGCCGCCACTTCCTCTCCTCCCTTGCACCTCCTCCCTGTCCAGCACCTCCCATCTCCATCCATTGGTGGTCTTCCCTCCATTGATGCCGGCCAAAGGAAGGAGGAAGAAGCCATCTTGTGCCGCCGGCCATGGTAGAAGAGAAGAGGAAGAGGGAGAGGAAGAGAGGAAGAGGAAGGGGAAGATGAAGGGAGGTCTTCACGAAGGTTTCAGCGGTGTTCCGCATCATTCTTTTGGGTAAATTCGTGATCCCCATTAGTTTTGGTAGGTCGATCTTATGCGTATTGTCTCCATATGCTAGAAGGTAGTTGCTGTGTAGATCGTTTGAATCTGTCTATCTGTTGACACACGGTTTTGAATTAGATCCGGGCAGATTCAGGGATTAGTGTCTCCTGGAGATAGATGGGAATTTTCGTTAGCTTTCCATAAAGTGCTAATTCATAATTTTTGGCTAAACGGTTAATTAGTTATGAATTTTGCAAGACTAGATACTTATTCAGTTTCTAGTTTTGGGCAGCGAACGTAGTTTTGCGAATTTGAGTTTGGAGATGGCTGAATTAGGTCAGATGATCTCCATGAGATATTTAGATAATTTTGTGGTGATTCCAGGTAGATAAAATTCATAAAATTTGGATGGATAGAACAAAAGGTATGAATTTTTAAAGTTATGGCTATATTCTATCCTTCTGTTGTGGATAGAAGTGAAAGGTTTGACTGTTTGCAACCATTATTGCACAGTGGGATTATTTGTGATAATTTTGTTAAGAAATATATATTTTTGTGGTTTCCAAAAAGCCTTAGAACAATGAGCTTAGTTGTGCCAAACAAAAGTTATGAATTTCCCAAGAGAAGGATACAGAAGATGATAGAACGGTCTTCGGGATTAAAATCAAAGAATTACAATGATAATTTGATCTCTCGGTTACCTGAAGAGTCGTAACTAAGCTTATAAAGATCCCAGGAAAATTGGATTCATGACTTTTGGAGTTTTTACTCAAAAGTTATGAATTTTTCTTTAAGGGCTGTCTGTTTGGACAGATTTGGACTTTGGGTGGATATTGGTTAATTTTTGGATTTCGTGTAGGAACGATTGATTTCGTTTTGTGCCATTGCAATGTTATGCTTGTTTGGTTGATGTATAGTATAATTCACGGTTGCCAAGTGGTGGTGAACCCTGGTGCTAGAGCTTCCCGCTGTTGTCTTTCGTCTCACGGTTGAGGCAAGTGCAAGTAGTAATAATGAGTTGCTATATTTCATACTTGATGAATGCCATGGTTTAATGATAAGGCTTTATGTTTGATAATGTTGATGAGCATTTACACTTTCATGATGAGTTGATATTGTGAGTTCAATTTGCATCATGACATACATTTCTGTGCCTTGGTCTACGTGGTAGCCAAGGATTTATTCCTTTGAGGTCCCCGTCATGCATTGGACGGGCATAGATCCCGGTCATGCATTGGACGGGCTTGGGTCCCCGCACTCGTGGAGTGTGGGCATGAGATCCTTGTGCCTGAGGGCACATGCTTGAGGATGTATCGATGGATACACTACTCGACATTACCGGTAATTGCAAAGAAGTTGAAGAAAGAGTATTCATGACATGTACATTGTATTCTTGCATAAGAGATGAATTTGTGATTCATTGTTGTTGTTCATAAAGGGATTGAGTAATTTCATTGACTGATTATGATGCTATGTTAATTATTGCTGTTGCACTTTGCTGAGTCGTGGACTCACTCTTGCTGTTTGTGCTTTCTAGGTACCTCTCGAGGTAGCGACATGCATGGGAAGGGGTAGACATGGTGCACTTCACACATACAAAAACCACAAAGAATAAAATAGCTCCACTATCTACATTTCATATTCTTGATAATTACTTTAGATTCAATTTGTGACCATCCTTCGTGGTGGATGTTTTAACTGTAATCATGGATGATCCACTTATGTTCTTGATCCTTAGTTATTTGGTTTCATTTAATTCCATTTGAATGATTAGGAAGTTGGAATTGATTATTCTATCATCCTCGTTATTTTGTTGATCTTGGATACTTTAGATGTACCTATTTGATTATTGACTGCTTTAGCGAAGTAATGTTGGAATGCCTTAGAATAGTTTGATAAAGAGAAGGTGTCATGATTGATTTAAACTCAATTGATAGTTGTCATACTACTTATTGAGTATTTGTAGATTGTGCTAATTTTTTGATAATAAGCCTTATGTCATTCATGAATGAATGATTGCTTGATTGTTGATCAAGTTATTGAAATTAATTGGTTCAGTAGAGTAGTTTGGTAGCATCCTAAGCTCTATGTTGGGCTGGGGTGTTACAACAACAATCCTATATCATACTTCGTAATAATGCCTCTCGAATTGACTATACCTATATATGTAACTCTATTTTTGCAGTGCCACCAGCAAAAATAAGATCACCTATGTGCATTCTACATTTGCCGTCATATGCAGCAAATCATGAGTGCTAAGATAAATGATCCAGAGGTTTGTCAATATCGCAATAATTATTTTCTAATTATAAATTTAAATATATATGCTTACTACTTTACTCCTGCTAGCGACAGGGCATGATACTCGATTTAGATGCATTCGTAATGAGCGAGATCTCGGAGGTTCGAGGATTGCTTTGTGGCTTCATCAAGATGGAGATCATTAACGCCAACGGAGAGTTTCACTCTATCGACACCATTGAACGACCTTCAAACAATTGATTCAATTGTAATTCACTTTGAGTAGTTGTAATTGAATTGTAACTCTAGCGACAATACTTAAACATTTTCTTTTGTAATTTATTTTGAGTTGTAATTGATCACATTGAGTTGTCAACAATTGATTCATCTATGGTTTATCTGTTTTCTGCTTGCTTGCTTTCAGAGGGCATGGCTAGCCATTCCTGAGGCTAGCCAAAAATCAGAAAAAATGCAGTTAGGTATAACGAACTATTATAGACGGTTTTATCGTATAAACCATCTATGAAAGCCTACTATCATAGACAGTTTCCACCAACAACCGTCTGTGATATGTCGGATATCATAGACGGTTATTTTTACTAACCATCTGTGATATGTCTCTAATCACAGGCGGTTAGTAAAAAGAATTGTCTGTGATATCCGACATATCATAGACTGTTGTTGGTGGAAGCCATTTGTGATAGTAGGCCTTCACAGACAGTTTCAATAAAAAATCGTTTGTGTTGTGACTTATCATAGACGGCCCACAAACCGTCTATGATAACTGCCTGCTATCACATGCACATAAATTCAGACGGTTCAAAAACCATCTGTGATTACAGTTTGGAGCCGTCTGTGATGACCCTCTCTCTAGTAGTGTTCAAATCATTAGGTCGAAGTCTCTTAGAATTAATGTTATAGACAGGCACATCCTAAAGATTCAAAACATATAATCCATTCACCAGTGGAGCATGGTCATAAAGCATATCTTCAAAACAAATTGAACAACAATTGTTCTTTATTCTGAACTCATAACCTTCTGCTCCTAAGCAAGAAGCAGAAATAATGTTTTTGCTTAAGGTAGGAACATAATAACAATTACTTAATTCCATAACTAACCCTGAGGGCCAAACTAATGGTAAAGTGCCAATAGCTAATGCATCAACTCCTGCTCCATTGCCCACGCAAAGATCAACCTCGCCTCTTGCCAAACTTCTACTCCCTATCAGTCCCTGCATTGAATTGCAAATATGAGCAACCGATCCTGTATCAAATACCCAAGAACATGTAGGAGAAGTGGCAAGATTAATTTCTATAACATTTATACGTGAACTGGAAGTCTTACTTCCTTTGTTCTTTTTCATCTCTACCAAGTACTTCTTACAATTTCTCTTCCAATGCCCAGTCTCATGACATGGTAGCATTCTGTATTAGGCTTATGACCTAGCTTAAGCTTCTTAAGCTTAGCCTTGAGACTCTTGATCTCATCTTGAGTCTTTCCTTTGCCTTTTCCCTTTCCCCAAGACTTACCCTTCTTCTTGAAGCTAGTAGTCTTTTGAACCATCATCACATAATTATAACTTTTTTTGATGCTCTCCTCGGCACCTTTAAGCATCCCATGCAACTTGATCATTGACTTCTTCATGTCATTCATATGAAAATTCAATATGATGGGCTCAAAGCTCATAGGGAGCAATTAGAGAATCACATCAGTGGCCAACTCTTGGCTAAGGGGAAAACCAAGCTTTTTCAAACTATCAATGTGACCAATCATTTTGATCACATGAGGACTGACCGGATTACCATCTAACAGCCTACAAGAAAACAATGCCTTGGAGGTGTTGTACCTCTATGCCCTTGCTTGGTCCTGAAACATGCCTTTCAGACCCACAATCATATTGTAAGTGTCTATGGTCTCATATTGTTTCTGAAGCTCAGAGTTAATAGTGGTAAGCATAAGGCAGTGTACATCGACTGTGTCATTGCAATGCTTCTCATAAGCATTCTTTTTAGCACGAGTAGCATCGACATTTGGTTCCTCGGGATAGGGATCCTCTAGAACATGTTCCTTCTTTTCTTGTTTAATAACAATTCTTAGATTACAAAACCATTCAATGAAGTTTGTTCCATTCAACTTTTCTTTCTCAAGAATAGATCGCAAGTGAAAGGTAAGTGTGGAGGAAGTATTAGGTGCTATAATCTACAATAGAAAATATGTATATGCAAAAATCAGCACTATTTTTATGTAAGATCTTCTATTAAATATTTTAATAAAAGATACCTCCACTATATGTTCTAAACCAAGTTTCCCTCTAACTTCATATAGTGGGTTCAAGATCCATATATCAATAAGTCCTAGTGAGCTTTGGCATCACTACTAGAAACCTAGTGATTTAGATAAGTAACCATTTGCCAATCATATCACATATGACTATTGTATGTTGGGTGACATGACATCTCTATGCCCTGGCGACCAACATTATTCCCTAATGCCCTAAACTATTTTGATAGCCTTGTTAAGTTAAACCAATACTATGCATGTGGGTGTTCGACACCCACTCCATCTTATTAAGATAGTTAATGGCACTCTACTTTGGTAGACTTACCAATTAACGATTAAAATCGTGATAGGCACAACAATTGGAAAGGCATCAAATTTACTTAATTTTTCTTGAGGGATACTACTCTACCAAGTTAAAACATCTAATGATAAAACATGATCAATAGCTTAACAGGAACAAAATAAATATTCACAGATAATCATATTAAACTGTGAAATAGTATAACCCTTAACAATCGCCATCACCATACTTCCTGTCCACCGAGCCATCATGCTTGAAATCACCACATTCTTCTACTAAGTAATTACTCCAAAAGACCAGTAATGAATTACATATGATAATATCAAGCATCACATGTCGGCATGCAGACCGTTATACAATAATATATAGCTCAATGGCTATAACACAGCATGACACGCAGGCCATGAATAATCTATACATGCATCACATACACAATGGGTCATACTATTCACATCAATCCCTACAAAAGGTGTTATGCATAGAATCCAATTCTATCGGGTGACACGAACACATAATACTATATAACGCAATAATGATTACCTAGCACGGTGGTCCCGCTAGCCGGTTAGTGGGTGGGGTTCGAAGGGGCAACACCCTTGGAATTTTTTTTCAGGATATGAATCTTATTCACGTAACCGAGTCTTGGAAATTCATCGTATTAATCATATTAACCCTATTCCGACCATGCATTGCGGTATACCCCGATGGAGAAATTCCGACCAGTAGGAATCTCATGCAATGCGATCGTAAACAAGTCGAGTAATCATCTAGTGCTTTCAGCTCATACCTCCTGCAAACCCATCTATTATCGCTGAATACTGATTCATCTTATCAATCAATGCCTAAACCGCTCCATCCATATGAACCGATCTAGGTTACCCGGCCAGGCCAGTAATAGATCCAATCTACTACTACCTATAATACCCCGGCCGAACATTGAGCCTAGAATGCCACTAAACTACACTATCAATTTCAACATCAATTATCCTATAATTACAGCAAACATATCAACGATAAAACCCATTCACGGGTCACAAAAACACAAACATAATGATATGATAGTTATAGATAATTTAGTCCTGGGAGCATAGCAAGGTAATAAACCAAGATTAACGCAAACCAATCAATTAAGTCTATTGAATGAATAATCAACTCTAACTTATCATCTAAGGTTATTCAATAACATCATGTCCTAGATATAAATCATCATGCTTTACTAAAAGTTTCTCATGTCCAATGAATCAAATAATTGGGTGTAGATTCTGATTCTAGGTGCGCTAGCCCTTCCCAAGTGAAACGTCATCAACGGTCACCTAAAAACAACAATAGAGCAAGAATGACTCCAAGACTGTCGGGACCCCAGATATACAACTCTAAGACCATTTGTGTATTCTGAACTAGTCCCAGATCAGTAGCTAGCTCACACAGTTGCAACATTGATGTAATCATATCAATACAACAAAATAACAGATGAAGCAAACAAATTAATACTTAGTAGAGAAAGGACCTTATGGTCAAGTCTTACAAAGTTTGCCACACAGGGCTTAGCAACGAAAGATAACTGCAGCGGTGAACAAAACATCTCGTGGAGGCCATCCGACATGCCCACTGGAAATCGAGTGGAGGACGCGACCTAATTCACATAGTCCTTGAAGTAGTCTTCCTCATAGAACTCGGTGTTCCCTGGTTCTTCTTCGATGACTGATCAACAAATGGCACAAAGCCGTGAGTACTTTTAAAGTACTCAGCAAGTCATAGGGAAATGTATGCAAATAATATTCATGCAGCGCTTGACAAGGATAGCTTTATGGCTATTTTGCAGAAAGCAATATTGACAGTAAATACAGTAAGTAGATTGTAAAGCACAATTTAAAAGATTAATACATAAGTAATCAAGTTTCTTTAGAACAACTAGTGAACACCCCGTTTAGTTCCCAACCAACAAGTAGTGAACAACCCGTTCACTTCTCAACCAATCCAACCAAACCATTCCAACATTTTTGATAAAGTCTACCCCTCGTGTGAAATCACCAGACATTGTCCATAACTGGGGACACAGCTATTCGAATAGTTTTACACTCTGCAGAGGTTGTACAGCTTGACCCACAAGAGATAACCATCTTATAATGTCAGGCATTTCACGCTTCTGAAGGCGTGTGACTAAGTGATTATCACAAGGCTTTTATAAAGCTCTGTTTTGACTCGGTTCTGCTCGCTAAGGATTCGCCAACCCGGCCCCCTCTTGCACCACTTATCAACCCAAACAGAACCGACTCAAAGGATTTCTAATTAGTTGGCCCGGTCCACCCCATAAATGGACTTGTGGTTGCACGGTATGGCATAGATCAATGGCGCACAAAGTTAAGTCCTTAGTGGTTGCTCAGGCGGGACTTTCTCATTTCAGTTGTGCTTCCCGCACTCACCTTTTGCCACTGCCCACTCGCCCAAGCACAAATCATTTTTGTTCAACCCAGCCAAATGGCAATCCTTGCCATGGTACAACAAATTTTATCAATAGTGGCTCTGCCACAATTCCATCATTCATTAAGTCAAGTTCAATCATTCTTTGAGTATGTGATCATGAATCCATCATGACTAAGCATGGCTAAGCATAATATGACCCAAGCTGGTAGTACAATAATGTCCAACTAATAGTTAACCATCCTATGGTGTCCAAGGATTTATGTCATTCAAGGCTACATGTTATTCTCAATTTATCAAGGAGGTATAATGGCAATTAGGTAATTAACTACTCCCGAAACCATTTTTATACAAGTAGCCATGCAGGTTTATATCAAACAGTATAAGTTCATAAATTAGGTATGACATGATCAAAGGTCTACGACTTGCCTTCGTTGAAGAGTTGAGATGCTTCTGTCGTCAGGTCCACGAATTCTTCCGAAACGCCGGAATCTATACGTACGAACAAAGCCAAATAAATAAAACAATTCCAAATAAAGTCCAAATAAATATAAAATAAACACCAACAGCAAGATAATGAATTTATAAATTTGATTCACTCAAATCGGAGTTCGAATGAAGAAGATATGGCCTCCGAAAGTTTGAAAAACACATGAAATTATAAAATCGGGATTTTCCAGATTTTCTGATTTATTTTGGAAAGGAAATCCAGTTAATTGCGTCGGATGATGTCAACAACGAGATTTAATAAATCAGTCGAATTATTTTTCCAACTAAAACCGGAATATGCCACGCGGGCACTACGTGGACTGCCACGTCAACCAAAGGGCTGAGGTGGCGCTGATTTGACACCACATGGCAATGCCACGTCAGACTGGAGTGGTGGCGCTTGGGCAGTGGAGCTCACTGGCGAACAGTCGGGTCTTGGCCGGCGGCGAGGACATCGGCGGCTAGAGGGGTGCGAGGTGAACCTACGGCTCTGGTTTTCGGTGGCAACAAGCGAAGGGGCGGCCGGCGGTGTGGAAGAAAAGCGGCGGTGGCGGCGGTCGAACGCGATGCCCGAGCTTCAGCGGGCTTCGGGGAAAACGAGGGCGAGCATCGTGTAGAACATGGTCTTCTGGTGAAGGTCTGACGACGTCGATGGAGAGCCTTCTTTGGCGGCGAAGCAATGATAGAAACAAGCCGCCGGCGACGGAAGCGGCGTGAGCAAGCTTCACGCGTGACATGAAAACTTGAAGTGCGGTGAGCTGAGGGTGAGTGAGAGGAAGGGGAGTATGGGAAATGAAAGAGGGGAGAGAGTGGCACGCAGAGGTCCAATATATAGCGGAGGAGGACGACCGGGCGAGGAGATCGAGCGGTGGATGCCGCGTCGCCTTTGGCGTGTTCCGGTGATTTCGGGCGAAAAAGAGGGGAAACGATGGAGGGGATGGGGTCAGCGTGATTCCAGGGAGTCAACGCACGCAGCGGCATGGATAAACGACGAGGAGAAAGTGGGATGCGATGAGCTTTGATGGCCATCAGTGGCGGCCAGCTCAGTTCAGCACAGTGGACAAAAGGAGGAACGAGGTGGAAGAAGGGGGTAGTGCACGGTTGACGGGTGGGGCCTCGGGCGCAGTGAGAGGGAGGAAGGGGCACGGGTTGCGCACATGGGGGTTTGGGCCGGGAGGCTGGGCCAAGAGCGAGGAAGAGAAATGGGCCGGAGGAAGGATTCGGCCCAAAGGCCAAAGGAGAACTTAAAATACATTTTCGAATTAAGGAAATACCAGAAAACTAAAAAGGTTTTTAGAAAATAGCTAACATAGTGAAGTCCCTGGAATTACTTAGAACGTAATAAAAATATTTTTAGCTTCAATTTAGCTTTTAATTTTTCAAATAAAATAGTTTTAACTAAGGGACAAAAAGAAAAACCATTTTTAAATTCCAGAAAAAGCAAAAATGACTTAAAATAATCCTTTTTACTTTAAATTCAAATAAAATCCAGAAAACTTAAATAAACCAACTTTTGAATTAATGAAGTTTGATTAATTCAAATTAAACTGTTTTTGATTTCTAAATTTCCAGTTAAGCTTTAGCAACTTAATAAAATCAAATGGTTATTTTTATTTTGCAAATTTTCAAAAAGCCCAGAAAATTGGGATGTTACAAACCTACCCCACTTAAAGGGAATCTCGACCCTGAGATTCAGGCTGACTAGGGAATAGGTGTGGAAACTTGTCCTTCAGATCCTCTTCACGCTCCTAGGTGGCTTCCTCTTTAGTGTGATGGCTCCACTGAACTTTGCATAAATGGGTGATCTTGCTCCTTGTAACTCGCTCTGCTACTTCCAAAATTTTGATAGGTTGCTCCTTGTAAGTGAGATCTTCATGCAGGTCCACTGCTTCCAACAACATCTGGTTTTATGGCACACGCATGCACTTCTTTAATTGTGACACATGGAAGACGTCATGCACATCTAACAGCTGAGGTGGGAGCTCCAATTTGTAAGTAACTTCTCCTCTTCTGACTAGAATTGGAAAGGGTCCGATGTACCTTGGTGCAAGCTTCCCGCTTACTCTAAAACGACGCATTCCTTTGAGAGATGAAACCTTCAGGTACACATGATCTCCCAGTGCAAAAGCTAGATCTTTGCAATAGTTATCAGCATAACTTTTCTGCCTGGTCTGAGCGGTCTTCAACTTTTCTCTAATTGATCGAACTTGATCTTCGACCTTCTTCAGGATTTCTGGTCCTAGCACTTGTCCTTCGTCTGATTCAATCCAATACAAAGGTGTTCTGCATTTTCTTCCGTAAAGAGCTTCGAACGGGGACATCTGCAAACTTGATTGATAACTGTTGTTATGTGAAAGCTCTGCATAAAGCAACATTTGATCCCAACTGGTCTGGTTCTCTAGAGCACAGGCTCTCAACATATCTTCTAGGATTTGATTTACCATTTCTGTTTGTCCGTCTGTCTGTGGATGGTAAGCTGTACTAAAATTCAAATTAGTGCCCAAAACGCTGTGTAACTTCTGCCAGAATCTTGAGGTGAATTGGGATCCTCGATCCGACATGATCTTCTTTGGTACCCCATGCTGACATTCTATCTTTGCCATGTACAATTCTGGAAGTCTGTCTCCTGAGTAGGTGGTCTTGACTGGGATGAAGTGAGCAACTTTTGTTAGGCGATCTACAATTACCCAAATAGAATCATATCCAGATCTTGTTCTCGACAGACCGGTGATGAAATCCATGCCAATCTCTTCCCATTTCCATTCAGGTACACTTAAAGGTTGTAAGAGTCCAGCAGGTCTCTGATGCTCGGCTTTAACTCGCTGGCAAACATCACACTAAGCTACATATTCTGCAATTTCAGGCTTCATGCTAGGCCACCAATAAAATTCCTTGAGATCCTAGTACATCTTCATGCTTCCAAGGTGAATGGAGTACAAGGTTTTATGAGCTTCCTTGAGTATCAACTGCTTCAGCTCCTTCTGGTCTGGTATACAAATATATTTATCAAACCACATGGTGCCTTGCTCATCTTTTGAAAATCTTAGGGCTTTACCCTTCTTCATGTTACTCTTGATCTCTTTGATATCCGCATCTTCTATCTGAGTTGTCCTGATCTGATCTTGCAGAGTTGGTTGTACTTCTAGAGCAGCTAAGTAACCTTCTTCAACCAACTCAAGCTTGAGCTTATGAAATTCTTAATGCAGTGTTGGCTGACTTTCCTTGATCATTAGAGTATTGCAGTAGACCTTTCTACTCAAAGCATCCGCTACTACATTAGCTTTATCGGGATGATAATAGATTCCTATGTTGTAATCTTTGATCAACTCTAACCATCTTCTTTGCCTCATATTAAGATTAGCTTGAGTAAAAATGTATTTCAATCTCTTATGGTCAGTATAAACTTTACAACGATTACCAATGAGGCAATGACGTCATATCTTCAAAGCATGCACTACGATAGCTAACTCTAAGTCATGAGTGGGGTAATTTGCTTCATGAGGCCTCAATTGACGTGAAGCATATACTACTACATTCCTTTCTTGCATGAGGACACAACCGAGCCCTGGTCGTGAAGCATCACAGAAAATCTCAAAATCCTTCCTAACATCAGGTAGAATCAACACTGGTGCGGTGGTCAAACGCTTCTTTAATTCTTGAAAGCTTTGCTCACATTCTGGCTTCTAAGCAAATTTCTTTTCCTTCTTTAGCAACTGAGTGAGAGGTCTTGCTATTTTGGAGAATCCTTCTATAAACCGGCGGTAGTAACCTGCCATACCAAGGAAACTTCTGATCTGAGGTACTGTCTTGGGTGACTCCCAGTTGAGCACATCATTGACTTTGCTAGGTTTGACGGCGACTCCTTCTGGAGACATGACATGTCCCAAGAAGGTAACTTCCTTCATCCAAAACTCACACTTGGCGAATTTAACGTAGAATTGATGATCTCTAAGCTTATTTAGGATCAAGCGAAGGTGCTCTTTATGCTCTTCTTCACTCTTAGAGTATACTAGAATATCGTCAATGAATACAATGACAAATTTATCCAAATACTCCATGAATACTTTATTCATCATGTTCTTAAAATAAGCTAGGACGTTGGTCAATCCAAAAGACATGATTGTGAACTCGTACAGTGTAACGTCCTGTTTTCTTTTAAAGCCCTTGCCAAGTTTTCAAAATAAAAGTAACCATTTGGCTTTATTGAGAATCCAAAGCTTAACCTGAGATTTTTGAATCTGGAGAGTTCAATTGGAATTAATCAAACCTTAACTAAGCTCTTAGTTGGTGTTCCTTGCCGGTTGTAGCTCTCTGTTGTGTCTTTTCTGCTCTTGGGTTGCTGTGTCCCCGAGCCTCCCTGTGTGCCCTGGGTTTTGTCTTCTCTTTTAACTTCCTTTGTTGGCTTGAATCTCTTTGAGACTCAGACCTCCCCTTCTCTCTCTCATCTTTCCCCTCTGTTGGGACCCTCCAGTGTTTGGGTTTTCTTGTTAAGAACTTCGGCTCGGGTTGGTGTTTCTAACCTCTTTGGTCTCTTCAAGCCATGCTTGGCTTTGCTTCTTTTGGACCTCCCTGTGGACCTCTCCACGCCCTCTCGGAACCTCTGAGTTCTCTTGGGTGCTCCAGAGTTCCTCTGGACCTCCCAGTGCCCCTTTTTGGGACCTTTCTAGACCTCCTTGTGGCTATTTGGACCTCCCTTGTGTTCAAATAGACCTCCCTTTGTCCCTGCAGACCTTTCTGTGTCCTACGGACCTCCTCCGTGTCCTTTAAGACCTCCCCTTGTTGAGATCTAGCCGCTCAGACCTCCCTTGTTGAGATCTAGCGCTCAGACCTCCCTTGTTGAGATCTAGCTCAGACCTCCCTTGTTGAGATCTAGCCGCTCAGACCTCCCCTTGTTGAGATCTAGCCGCTCAGACCTCCCCTTGTTGAGATCTAGCCGCTCAGACCTCCCCTTGTTAGAATCTGGCCTTTAGGACCTCCTTTCTGGAGATCTTAGCCGCTCAGACCTCCCCTTGTTAGGATCGGCCTTTAGGACCTCCTTTCGGACCCTCTTTGACTCTTGTGGTCAGACGCTTAAGGCTTTGCCTTTCTCACCTAAGGGTCGTCCGATCTAAATCGACGGCCTAGCTTTCTGGTTCTGTTCGCTCGGTCCGAACGGCCCCTCGTTTCGCGCCATCCGATCTGGATCTGACGGCTCAACTGTGAAGTGACGTTTGGATGGTCCAAACGTTCCTTTCTTTCTGGACTTGGATTCGATCGAGCGGCTCTGCTTTCTTCTTAGCGTTTTCCTTGATCCTGTGACCTCCCCTCGGTTGTTTTGCAAGGACCACCTCCCGGCCCTTCTTTGGTCTTTTGTAAAGACCACCCTCCTAACCTTGAATATTCCTGTTGGTCAGGACCTCCCCGCACCCTTTGATCTGGACCGTTGAGGTCCTCCCCTTTGAGATCTTGACCGTTAGATCTCCCTTTTGGAGATCTACTCGTCAGGACCTCCCTGCGCCCTTTGATCTGGACCGTTGAGGTCCTCCCCTTGAAATCTTGACCCTTAGACCTCCCTTGTGCAGGCCCGAGTGTCAGGGCCTCCTCGTTGTGAGCTTTGAGGACCTCTTGACCAGGACCTCTTCTTGAGTCCTTGGACCTCCTGTCTCAGACCTCCCCTTTGAGGGTCTTGGACCTCTTGCCCAGGACCTCGCGGTGGTCTTTGGCGGGAATGACCCTTTTTCGGTGGGGCCACCTCTTTGACCAGTGGTGCACCCTTTTTGACTGGCCCCACTTGCCAGCCCCTCTTCACCTTGTAATTGTTGCTCCTGCCTCAGAACTCTGTGCGCATTTAATAGGTGTCGGGTCACATTAAATGCAGTCCCATCTGAGGTACTTTATTTCAATTCTTTTTGGGCAAGCCCTGCCCAAGTAGTCCCGATTGCCAACACGTCTCTGGGTTTCCTTGTGGTGCACACCACCACCTACGGCTATATTTAGCCTGGGAGGGCAGGCCTTTGTAATCTTTTGCTCATTTCTTCCTTCCCTGCCTCCTCTGCTCGGTTCTTCCTTTCGCAAGACCCTCCCCAGGAGCTCTTTGAGGCGGTGTTAAGCCTCTTGGTTTCCTTTTGGCTGAGTTGGTTTGAGTTCCTTTTTGGTTCTTTTGTTGTTCTCTGGCTTAGTGTGGTTTTGCTTATTTGGTTCTCTTGCGAACGTGTAGATCACGAGTTCGAGGAGATCTTGGACCCGGCTCTTGCTGCAGAAGGCTCTCCACTGCTTGACCAAGGCAAGCCACAGACCTCCTTTTGATCATCTTGAACCAAGCTTTGCAAATGTATTTCGGTTTAAATTATCATGCATGGCTATGTTTATAAGAAAATGGTTTGGGCTATAGTTACTTACCTACTTGCTGTTATGCCTCCTTTATACCTTGTCTCCATCATGTTGTCATGATTCACCTTGTGAGCCTTAGGGTGGATATTTTAGTTGGCGTTCTCTGTTATTTGCCAACATGGGGGCCGTAGGTCTTATATAGCCTCGCTTAGAAAACGTGGTTTGAGCGTATCATGCTTCATCTCCAATAATCTTGACTAATAAGTTATGAAATGTGTGGTTGGTGCCATTGTTGAGCAGCTATGGCAGGATGCCTAAGCTGTGTCGACTGTGGTGTGAGACCACTTGGTTAAAAATTTGTGTGCTAGGACTGGGTGGTCTTTTGGCATGGGCTAATACAATTGTTTTGCTAAGGGAAGAAGGCATGGAGTGAGTAGTGGGTGCTGTGCACACTGGTTTGTGGAAGTCTTGCCTTAGCACAATTAAGGACTTCACTTTGTATCTGTCGAACTGGGCCAATTAGTGCAACCACAAGATCATTTTATGGGAATGGTCTGGGCTGAATAATTAGCAATGAGATGGCTTGGGGCTGTTTTGGTTGAGCGTGTGATTAGTTGGCGCAAGAGGGGCACCCCATAACCCCGTGGATTTCTAGACCTTTGGAGGGATTCGAAACCTTAGCGGGCAGCCCTAGTCGGTTCAAAGCTTTGTAAAGGCCTTGCTGTGCTCTCTAGGCTGCTCACCTTAGGAAGTGAGCAAGGGTGACCGGAACCCATCCCGCTAGAGAGATCGTGGATTGTGGGTAAAGTTGTACACCTCTGCAGAGTAAAAGATCTATTCAATAGCCAAGTCCTTGGTCATGGACATGCTCGGTGAAATGGTGCAAGGGTAGATGTTTCAAAAGCTTGTGCCTTTGGACACTTCCGCGAGATGCTTTGGCTTTGCCTCAAGAGACCTTGGCGGCTCGGAGGGTCAAGGTTGGCTTTGTAGTGGTCCAGGGGTTGGTTCGGACCTCTGGAATGGGTGTTCAGGTGGGTTTTGGGTGAGGACAGCCTTTGGTGTGATCTGACCTCCCCAATTTTTGGTTGTGGCCGTGAGTTGGTGCTCACACCACCTTTTATTAAAACATCAAAAGTATTATGTATTATGGTTTTACCTTGTTGCCTTTCAATCTATTATTGCTATTATTGTCAAATTTGGCTTTATGCAAACTAACCATACAGACTCTCCATTGGTAAGTCCTTGCATGAATATTATGGCATCTTTGCTCTCTGTGACTTCTTGAGTACATTCCAAGTACTCATGGCTTAAGCCCTGTGTCAAAGCAGATTTTGAGGATGACCAAGTGCGAGGCGGTCTGAGACCTCTTCGAGGAGGAATTCTTCGACGACTAAGATGCCTAGGGCGTCCTCCACCCGACTGACTGTGGTGCTTGTTGGATGGCCTGCGTGTTTTGGTGTTTGAGCCCTAGAGCTCCTTGTCGCCAGATTGTAAGTCCTCATTGGTTTTGTAAGCCCTCGGTGGCGAGACCTCTTGTTAACAAGCTTGACCATAAGGTCCTATTATATAAAGTTTAATTTGTATGCTTCATCTTTGTTTGACCTCGTGGTTGTGGTATTGGCTTGTGTTCTTGTGCGAGCTAGCTCGATTGTCCCGGGACTAGCTCGGATGCAGGCGGGACCACCAGGAGGTCCTATGGGATTTAGCTTTGGGAGGTCTGCGGACCTCTCTTGGTGATGTGCTGGAGGTGCTACCGGCGGTGGCGGCCACGACCTCCGGGAGGTCCTCAAGACCTCTGGGAGGTCGAAGCATGACCAAGACCTCCGGGAGGTCCATAAAACCTCTGGGAGGTCTGGCACCTCCTCGGTAAAGCTCCATGCGGAGCTACCACATCCTTCCGTGGTGACTTCGCAGCGCAAAAAAAAAATGGTCCTCCCGGACCTCTTGCGGTACATCACGGGGTGGGTCGTCACAGTTGGTATCAGAGCCTAGGTCGGCTGTAGGACGTGGCCATAGGCAGAAAAGTCGATTTAGTTTTTATCCAAAAAGTTATTTTCTAAAGCAAGTCAACTTAAAATTTGTTTAGTAGTTCTTTCCTTGTCTTTGGTTCTATCTTGCCCTTATCCACGCTTAAAATCTTTTCTTGTCTGTTCTACTCTCATCTTAACTCCTCCTTAGTTCCCTTATCTTATCTCTGCTGGAACCTTGATTTTGAATCTAACTTGACTTCCTTGCCTATATAACTTCAATAAGGCCGACTGTAGAAAGGTTAGGATTAGTGGTCCTATTCTGAGTCTCGCTTAGCTTGGGTCTTGAAGACCTCTGTTTTGAAGCTTCTGTTGCCTCTTTTGGCCTCCTGGCCTTTTTGGTTCTCTCTTGGGTTAACCAAGTCACCCCTAATAGCTGCCCTATCTTTATTTCTCTGTATCCTCTTACCCTTTATGCTTTCCTTCTTACCTATTAAACCTTTAGAGTTTTGTCCAGATGGTGCAGAACTCGGCGATCCACAAGTCAGGTGAGCCCCTGCGCTTGCCTCCACCCCCACCTCCTCCGGTGGCAAAGAATGCACCGGGTTTTGGGCGGTTTATGGCAAAGACAAGCTCAGATGATGAGCTCTATGATGCAAGAATATGAACCAGATTATGGCTCAACAAAGCCAGACCACCAATGCTTTACTTGCCATGATGAGTCAGAATAGTCAGGCTGCAGCAGCGCCACCACCTCCACCCCCAGCTCACCCTCAATCAAGGCTGTCAGAGTTCATGAAGACACGCCCAGCTACATTTTCGAGCTCTCCCGAGCCTTTAGATGCAGATGATTGGCTGAGATCAACAGAGAAGAAGTTGGATATTGCTCGCTGTGAAGACAGGGAGAAGGTTTTGTTTGCCTCACATCAACTGGAAGGACCTGCAGCTGAGTGGTGGGACACATTTTGTGCCTCACATGCTGACCCCCAGAGGATCTCTTGGGTAGAGTTCTCTGCAGCTTTTCGCCACTCCCATGTCCCTGATGGGAAGGTTGAGATGAAAAAGGAAGAGTTTAGAGAGCTCAAGCAAGGCAGCATGTCAGTAAGTGAGTATCTCACTAAGTTCACTCAATTATCGCGTTATGCTCGCGAAGATGTGGCTACGGATGATCTTGCGGCGAAGCGTTTTAAGCGAGGCCTCCATCCCAGCTTAAAAGTTCAAGTTGTGGGCAACGATTATCCTGATTTCCAGCATATGGTGAACAAGGCAATGCTCATTGAGGAATCCCGAAGAGAACTCTCTGAGTCCTACAAGAGAAAGGTGCCACCCTCCGGTGCTCAGCAAAGACCTCCCCAGCGCCACAAAGCTTTTGTGCAGTACCAACCCAAGCGCCAAGGACCTCCTGGACCTTCCAGGACCTCTGCCAAGACCTCCCGCCCAGCTGTCCCTGCTCAGCGCCGCATCACTAGCAGCACCAAGACAACCCCAACGACCTCCACAGCAGCTGGGATCACCTGCTTCAAGTGTCACCAAGTGGGGCATTTTGCTAATCAATGCCCACTAAAGACAGAGCCAACCACCAAGACCTCTACTTCAGGACCTCCCTCGGCCAAGACCCCTCAGGCCGCAGGACCTCCTCAAGCCAGAACCTCCCAAACTTTTGGAAGGGGCCGTGTGAACCATGTGGCAGTGGAAGAAGCACAGACCTCCTCAGACGTGGTACTAGGTATGTTCCTAGTAAATTGATGCAGTTGTAGCTTTATTTGACTCGAGCATCCCATTCGTTTATTTCTCGGAGTTTTCTTTGCAAAGCACCAGTTTCGAGTTGTTGCTCTTAAGTCTACCTTGTTGGTTCAATCCCCCGGCTCAGAACTAAGCACGAACCAGGGTTGTCCACAAGTGAAATTGGTCATAGAAGGAGTAGAATTTCTAGCCAACCTCATCCTTTTGGACACCAGGTCCCTAGATGTGATTTTGGGCATGGACTGGCTAGCTAACCACCATGCCATGTTGGATTGTAGTGGCAAAAGTATCTCTTTGACCAGCCCTAGTGGTGCCACTGTGAAGTTTTCGGCCACCTCAGAGAAACTCCAAGGAGCCCTATCTTGTAGTGCTCAAGTTCAAGTTTTGGAGGATGTCCCTGTTGTTAAAGAATTTGTGGATGTGTTCCCTGATGAGCTCCCAGGAATGCCCCCAGACAGAGACCTTGAGTTTGTCATAAACCTTGTCCTGTGGACCTCCCCATCTCCAAAAGGCCCTCTGATTGCATGTTGATGATCATGTGGAGTTGAAAAAGCAGTTGGAAGACTTGCGAGCAAGGGTTTTATTAGACCTAGCTCCTCACCTTGGGGAGCCCAAAGTGATTTTGTGCCTAAAAGGATGGCACTCAAAGGATGTGTGTGGACTCTGAGCTCTCAATGATGTCACCATCAAGAACAAGTATCCTTTGCCAAGAATTGATGATTTATTTGATCAATTGAAGGGGCTCTTGTGTTTTCCAAGATAGATTTGAGAACAGGATATCACCAACTTAAGATTCGCAAGGAAGACATTCCTAAGACAGCTTTTTTCAACTAGGTATGGGTTGTTTGAATTCCTTTGTTATGTCTTTTGGGCTGACCAATGCCCTGCCTATTTCATGAATTTGATGAACAGAGTGTTCATGGAGTACCTAGACAAGTTTGTCATTGTCTTTATTGACGACATTCTAGTGTACTCCAAGAGTGAAGAGGAGCATATAAGCCATCTTTGTTCGGTTTTGGAAAAGCTGAGAGCTCATCAGCTCTTTGCCAAATTTAGTAAGTGTGAGTTTTGGCTAAAAGAAGTGGTCTTTTTGGGGCATGTTTTGTCAAAAGAAGGAGTGTCTGTCAACCCTAGTAAGGTTCAAGATGTGCTCAATTGGGAACCCCCTAGGACCGTGCCTCAAGTTCGAAGTTTTCTTGGCATGGCCGGTTATTACAGAAGGTTTATTGAAGGCTTCTCCCGGATTGCAAAACCTCTCACTCAGCTATTAAAGAAAGAAAAGAAGTTCCTTTGGACCTCAGATTGTGAACAGAGTTTCCAAGAGCTCAAGAGAAAGTTGACCTCTGCCCCAGTTTTGGTTCTTCGGATGTCGGGAAAGATTTGAAGTTTATTGTGATGCGTCAAAGCAAGGACTTGGCTGTGTTCTAATGCAGACGAGAAAAGTGGTAGCTTACGCTTCAAGGCAGTTGAAGCCTCATGAAGCAAACTACCCTACTCATGACCTAGAGTTGGTCTTGTGGTTCATGCCTTAAAATTTGGCGCCATTACCTCATTGGTAATAGGTGTGAAATTTACACCGACCACAAAAGCCTAAAGTACATCTTTACACAAGCGATTTGAATTTGAGGCGAGAAGGTGGCTTGAGCTTATTAAGGACTACAATGTGGGAATTCACTACCACCGTGCAAGGCCAATGTGGTGGCGAGATGCTTTGAGCGTAAAAGTTTATGTCAATACTTTGATGGTTAAGGAGAGCCAACCCGCCTTGTATGAAGAATTCTTGAAGCTTAGACTTGAGTTAGTGGAAGAAGGGTTTTTGGCAACTCTTGAAGTGCAACCTACCTTGCAAAAACAGATCAAGGAAGCCCAAGATGGAGATGCTAGCATCCAAGAGATTAAGACCAACATAAGAGAAGGGAAGGCTGCAAGGTTTTCTATGGATGACCTAGGTGCGGTTTGGTTTGATAAGAGGCTCTGTGTGCCCAATAACACGGAGCTCAAGGGTCTAATACTTAAAGAAGCCCATGAAGCTTTGTATTCTATACATCCAGGAGTTACAAAAATGTACCAAGATGTCAAGGAATTGTACTGGTGGCCGAAAATGAAGAAGGAGATAGCAGATTTTGTGGCCAAATGTGACACTTGCCAAAAGGTTAAAGCAGTGCACCAAAGACCTGGAGGACTTCTAGTGCCCTTACCCATACCCGAGTGGAAGTGGGAAGAGATCGGCATGGATTTTATTACTGGTTTACCTCGTACCCAAGCTGGTTTTGATTCTATTTGGGTCATAGTGGATAGATTAACAAAAATGGCTCACTTTATTCTGTGAAGACTACTTATTCGGAGACAAGCTAGCGAAATCTACATGGCAAAAGTGGTGTGCCTTCATGGTGTTCCAAAGAAGATAGTCTCGAGACAGAGGATCTCAATTCACCTCCAAGTTTTGGCAAAAGCTACATGATGCCTTGGGCACCGAGCCTCAACTTTAGTACAAACATACCACCCTCAAGCAGATGGCCAAACCGAGAGAGTTAACCAAGTCCTTGAGGACATCTTTGAGAGCTTGCGCTCTAGAAAGACAATCTAGTTGGGACAAGATGTTACCATATCGGAATTTTCCTATAATAACAGCTACCAGCGAGTCTCCAAATGTCCCTTTTGAAGCTATTTATGGGAGAAAGTGTAGGACTCCTTGTCTTGGACATAATCGGGTGAAGGCCAAGTTCTTGGCGGACCACTGAAAAAGCCGAGGATCAAGTGAGATCAATTAGGGAGAAGTTAAAGGCGGCCCAAACTAGGCAAAAGAGCTACGCAGATGTTAGGCGTCGAGACCTAACTTTTGTCCCGGAGACGAGTCTACCTCAAAGTTTCACCTATCAAAGGTATCTGGCGGTTCAGAGTTAGTGGGAAGCTTGCTCCAAGATTTATTGGACCCTTTCCATCCTTGCAGAAGGGGTGAAGTAACCTACCAGTTGGACCTCCTCCTCGACTTCTTTGGAGTTCACAATGTATTCCACGTGTCACAGCTTGAAGAAATGCTTGTGAATGCCAGAGGACCAAATGCCTTTAGAAGTGGTGGACCTCCAAGAAGACCTCACTTACAGAGAGCACCCCATCAAGATTTTGGGCGTGTCGAGAGAGTTACCAGAGCAAGACCACCAAGGCTGTGCAAGGTGCAATGGAGCAACCACTCCAAGTGAGGCAACATGGGAACGAGAAGAGGACCTCAGGAAGGAGTTCCCCCACCTATTCCCTAGCTCAGCCTGAATCTCGGGGTCGAGATTCCCTTAAGGGGTGAAGGTTTGTAACGTCCCGTTTTCTTTTAAAGCCCTTGCCAAGTTTTCAAAATAAAAGTAACCATTTGGCTTTATTGAGAATCCAAAGCAACCCGAGATTTTTGAATCTGGAGAGTTCAATTGGAATTAATCAAACCTTAACTAAGCTCTTAGTTGGTGTTCCTTGCCGGTTGTAGCTCTCTGTTGTGTCTTTTCTGCTCTTGGGTTGCTGTGTCCCCGAGCCTCCCTGTGTGCCCTAGGTTTTGTCTTCTCTTTTAACTTCCTTTGTTGGCTTGAATCTCTTTGAGACTCAGACCTCCCCTTCTCTCTCTCATCTTTCCCCTCTGTTCGGACCCCTCCCGTGTTTCGGGTTTTCTTGTTAAGAACTCGGCTCGGGTTGGTGTTTCTAACCTCTTTGGTCTCTTCAAGCCACGCTTGGCTTTGCTTCTTTGGACCTCCTGTGGACCTCTCCACGCCCTCTCGGAACCTCTGAGTTCTCTTGGGCGCTCCAGAGTTCCTCTGGACCTCCCAGTGCCCCTTTTGGGACCTTTCTAGACCTCCTTGTGGCTATTTGGACCTCCCTTGTGTTCAAATAGACCTCCCTTTGTCCCTGCAGACCTTTCTGTGTCCTACGGACCTCCTCCGTGTCCTTTAAGACCTCCCCCTTGTTGAGATCTAGCCGCTCAGACCTCCCCTTGTTGAGATCTAGCCGCTCAGACCTCCCCTTGTTGAGATCTAGCCGCTCAGACCTCCCCTTGTTGAGATCTAGCCGCTCAGACCTCCCCTTGTTGAGATCTAGCCGCTCAGACCTCCCCTTGTTGAGATCTAGCCGCTCAGACCTCCCCCTTGTTGAGATCTAGCCGCTCAGACCTCCCCTTGTTGAGATCTAGCCGCTCAGACCTCCCTTGTTAGGATCGGCCTTTAGGACCTCCTTTACGGAGATCTTAGCCGTCTAGGTTCTCCTTTAGTGGGATCAAAGGTCGAGACCTCCTCGAGCCCAAGACCTCCTTAGCGCTTGGACCCTCTTTGACTCTTGTGGTCAGATCGCTTAAGGCTTTGCCTTTCTCACCTAAGGGCCGTCCGATCTAAATCGAGACGGCCTAGCCTTCTTGGTTCGTTTCGCCGTCCGAACGGCCCCTCGTTTCGCGCCATCCGATCTGGATCTGACGGCTCAACTGCGAAGTGACGTTTGGATGGTCCAAACGTTCCTTTCTTTTCTGGACCGCCCGATTCTGATCGAATGGCTCTGCTTTGCTGCGTGTTTTCCTTGATCCCAGGACCTCCCCCTGGTTGTTTTGCAAGGACCACCTCCCCGGCCCTTGCTGGTCTTTTGTAAAGACCACCCTCCTAACCTTGAATATTCTGTTGGTCGGGACCTCCCCGCACCCTTTGATCTGGACCATTGAGGTCCTCCCCTTTGAGATCTTGATCGTTAGATCTCCCTTTGGAGATCTACTCGTCAGGACCTCCCTGCGCCCTTTGATCTGGACCGTTGAGGTCCTCCCCTTGAAATCTTGACCCTTAGACCTCCCTTGTGCAGGCCCGAGTGTCAGGGCCTCCTCGTTGTGAGCTTTGAGGACCTCTTGACCAGGACCTCTTCTTGAGTCCTTGGACCTCCTGTCCGGGACCTCCCCTTTGAGTGTCTTGGACCTCTTGCCCAGACCTCGCGGTGGTCTTTGGCGGGAATGACCCTTTTGGTGGGGCCACCTCTTTGACCATGGTGCACCCTTTTTGATCGGCCCCACTTGCGGCCCTCTTCACCTTGTAATTGTTGCTCTGCCGCCAGAACTCTGTGCGCATTTAATAGGTGTCGGGTCACATTAAATGCAATCCCATCTGAGGTACTTTATTTCAATTCTTTTGGGCAAGCCCCGCCTTAAGTAGTCCCGATTGCCAACACGTCTCGGGTTTCCTTGTGGTGCACACCACCACCTCTGACTATATTTAGCCCGGGAGGCGTGCCTTTGTAATCTTTGCTCATTTCTTCCTTCCTGCCTCCTCTGCTTTCGGTTCTTCCTTTCGCAAGACCCTCCCTCAGAGCTCTTTGAGGCGGTGTTAAGCCTCTTGGTTTCCTTTTGGCTGAGTTGGTTTGAGTTCCTTTTTGGTTCTTTTGTTGTTCTCTCGGCTTAGTGTGGTTTTGCTTATTTGGTTCTCTTGCGAACGTGTAGATCACGAGTTCGAGGAGATCTTGGACCCGACTCTTCTTTGCAGAAGGCTCTCCTTTGCTTGACCAAGGCAAGCCACAGACCTCCTTTTGATCATCTTGAACCAAGCTTTGCAAATGTATTTCGGTTTAAATTATCATGCATGGCTATGTTTATAAGAAAATGGTTTGGGCTATAGTTACTTACCTACTTGTCGTTATGCCTCCTTTATACCTTGTCTCCATCATGTTGTCATGATTCACCTTGTGAGCCTTAGGGTGGATATTTTAGTTGGCGTTCTCGTTATTTGCCAACATGGGGGCCGAGGTCTTATATAGCCTCGCTTAGAAAACGTGGTTTGAGCGTATCATGCTTCATCTCCAATAATCTTGACTAATAAGTTATGAAATGTGTGGTTGGTGCCATTGTTGAGCAGCTATGGCGGGATGCCTAAGTCAGGTCGATTGTGGTGTGAGACCACTTGGTTAAAATTTGTGTGCCAGGTGGGTGGTCTTTTGGCATGGGCTAATACAATTGTTTTGCTAAGGCAAGAAGGCAGGAGTGAGTAGTGGTGTCTTTGTGCACTTTGGTTTGTGGAAGTCTTGCCTTAGCACAATTAAGGACTTCACTTTGTATCTGTTAAACTGGGCCAATTAGTGCAACCACAAGATCATTTTATGGGAATGGTGCAGGCTGAATAATTAGCAATGAGATGGCTTGGGGCTGTTTTGGTTGAGCGTGTGATTAGTTGGCGCAAGAGGGGCACCCCATAACCACGGGATTTCTAGACCTTTGGAGGGATTATAAACCTTAGCGGGCATCCCTAGTCGGTTCAAAGCTTTGTAAAGGCCTTGCGCTCTCTAGATCGCTCACCTTAGGAAGTGAGCAAGGGTGACCGGAACCCATCCCGCTAGAGAGATCGTGGATTGTGGGTAAAGTTGTACACCTCTGCAGAGTAAAAGGTCTATTGAATAGCCAAGTCCTTGGTCATGGACATGCTCGGTGAAATGGTGCAAGGGTAGATGTTTCAAAAGCTTGTGCCATCTTTGGACACTTCCGCGAGATGCTTTGGCTTTGCCTCGAAGAGACCTTGGCCGGCTCCAGAGGGGTCAAGGTTGGCTCGGGTAGTGGTCCAGGGGTTGGTTCGGACCTCTGGAATGGGTGTTCTGGGGTGGGTTTTGGGTGAGGACACAGCCTTTGGTGTGATCAGACCTCCCCAATTTTTGGTTGTGGCCGTGAGTTGGTGCTCACACCACCTTTTATTAAAACATCAAAAGTATTATGTATTATGGTTTTACCTTGCTGCCTTTCAATCTATTATTGCTATTATTGTCAAATTTGGCTTTGCGCAAACTAACCATACAGCTCTCCATTGGTAAGTCCTTGCATGAATATTATGGCATCTTTGCTCTCTGTGACTTCTTGAGTACATTCCAAGTACTCATGGCTTAAGCCCCTGTCAAAGCATGATTTTGAGGATGACCAAGTGTGGCGGGTCAGACCTCTTCGAGGAGGAATTCTTCGACGACTAAGATGCCTAGGACGTCCTCCACCCGACAGCCTGTGGTGCTTGTTGGATGGCTTCTGCGTGTTTTGGTGTTTGAGCCCTAGAGCTCCTTGTCGCCAGTTGTAAGTCCTCGTTGGTTTTGTAAGCCCTCAGTGGCAGACCTCTTGTTAACAAGCTTGACCATAAGGTCCTATTATATAAAGTTTAATTTGTCTGCTTCATCTTTGTTTGACCTCGTGGTTGTGATATTGGCTTGTGTTCTTGTGCGAGCTAGCTCTGATTGTCCTGGGACTAGCTCAGATGCACAGGGGTAGGACCACCAGGAGGTCCTACAGGACTTAGCCTAGGAGGTCCTGCCGGACCTCTCTTGGTGATGTGCCTGGAGGTGCTACCGAGTAGGTGGCGGTCACGACCTCCAGGAGGTCCTCAAGACCTCCTGGGAGGTCAGTGGCGGACCAAGACCTCCAGGAGGTCCGCAAGACCTCCTGGGAGGTCCTGGCAGACCTCCTCGGTAAAGCTCCATGCGGAGCTACCACATCCTTCCGTGGTGACTTCGCAGCGCAAAAAAAAATGGTCCTCCCGGACCTCTTGCGGTACATCACGGGGTGGGTCGTCACATACAGTCTATATCGAGTTGAGAAAGCTGTCTTGGGTATATCCGCTAGATGAATCTTCAACTGATGGTATCCTGACCTCAAATCTATCTTGGAGAACACTCTGGCTCCCTTTAACTGGTGATACGGGGGATGCCCGACCTTCTCGGTGAGGAACCGTGGATAGATGATGCGAAGTAGACGATGTCACTAGCTGAAGACTCGCGCCAATGCACGAACCCTCAACTCTTTGGAATACGCCCAAAACACACCGGATACATGATCGTCGCGAGACCACAAACGACGATCGCCAAGTCCCCAATTCCCAATGGAACGACGGCTTGACCTTGAATTGCAGAACGAATCAATGGATCACCTAGTCCTCTCTCAAAGTCCTCGCATGAATTCTGGTTTAGAAAGAACAAGTAATAGCTATGTTTCAATTCTTATGCATAACTGGTCTTAGGATACAATGGGGGTCTACCCCTCAATATATAGTGTCCTTCTCCACCTTATGGCTGGCCAAGAGGCCCTACTACTCTATTTCGGAATTAGAACTCCTACTCTAAGTCGGACACAATCTAAAACAAAAAAGGAAACTTTGAGTTTACAACCGTCACATTGTTTCAGACATATCTTTTGATACATGATGAATCTGAGGCTGAGCGAGCATCTGTTGGATCGGGCTTGAAGTTAGCTTTCCAACAAGTATAAGAACACCCAAATCGGACTCCGTTTGTGAAAGTTATGACCTTTTTAATCCGGACGGTACTACTGATTCCGAATCCGATTTTGATGCTGATTCCGAATCCGAATTGAATCCAAACTTTCCTAACTTCAATTTCATTAATTGAAACGACTTGAATCCGTGTGAAACTTGAGAAAGATACTCTTGTAAGCCTTTGGAAAGTCATGGCAAAGCTGGATATCTTCCCAAGATGTCGTACAAGCCACGGAATCATCAACTTTGTCAACTCTCGCGTGTTTTTTGGTCTGAATGTGCAGCATGCACTCGAATAGTCATAACTTTTTATAGAAAGCTCCAAATCATGTGCCGTTTGATCCGTTGGAAAGTAGACTTGATAAGCTTTCCAAATATATATATTTTTCATGCTAGATCCTTCTGAGTTGCTGCGAAGATCGTCATGAACCCATACCTTCCATGTGTCCCACAGGCTGCATGCTATTTTTGTGAGCATCAAAACACCCCGAGAAGCATCGTGTTCTTGATATTCACATGAAGCATCTCCTTCAAACCTAACAATAAGCAATGACCCGCTATTAGGTACTATAATATTCTCAATTAAACTTAAAGGAAATTCATGGAACAGATTCACCTTTTGGTTAAGCTTCTTTGCACAAGCTTCACCCACAAACTTCTCTTGTTCTTCAACTCTTTTAGTAAGCTCATGTTGTTCTGAGGTACTTGTTGAATTGAAAACACTATATGGAACAGTGTAGGTAAGGATGTTCGCATCATCCTCCCTTTCTTCAAAAAAAGCCGTCCTCGGCTTTTGATAGCCTGAAAATGTGCTAGACAAAGAAAACAACGTATATACATGGTATATGTATGAATCAATTATTGTGTTCTTCTTGTTGTTTTGCACAATTGATAGCTCGAAATCGTATTTCAAATTACACAATTGACTCATATGATGAAATTTCACCTTCCCAGCATGAAATTCAAGTAAAGTGGGTGAAAACCAATTGATACCTTTCCATGCTTCAACTGTGCTACTTTGATTAGTTATACATGTAATAGATAAACAAGTAGGCATCATGTTGTATTCTAAACAATAGGCACTTGTATTGAAATCCATCCCAAAGTGACCATGACAGTGCGTAAAAGAAGGTTTGAGCAAAACATGCAATTTTAAATCAGCAAGATTATCACAGGTAATGCTTATACGATAAACATAGAACTGGTCATCTACACCATAATTTCCAATCAAATTGAACATATATGTGTAGGCATAAGTATTAACTAGTGATTTTAAACATGAAACTTCAGCAAGGTTCTCAAGCACACTAGATAGCTCTCTAGGAACATTGAACATGATATAGTAGAAAGAATCATCAAGAGATATTCTAGTAAGAACTTCCTTTCGAATTTCCACATTATGTAAATTGAGCATAGATATTTCAGAATATGGAATATTCAAAGGAACACTAGAGTTCTCACTCGTACGTACCTCTTCTTGATGAGGATTCAATTCAACACCATTATTGTTACCTTTAACGTCCTCCTCAGTTGTTGTAGGTGTTGTAGATATCAAATCATCATCATGAAACCATGGGACAGCAAGCACTCCATCCCCAACCATAGTTATCTCCTTGTCGTTTGCTTCCAACGGTGAACATTCAACTCCTCTTCTTTAATATCAACCTGCACAATATGAGAAACAACACTAGAAGTAGAGAGTAAATCATTAATTTCAGCAATAACCTCAGTTTGGCTATCATCTACTTCCTTATTTTCTGTTGATGTATCTCTCTCACACTCAATTGAGATGCTCTCCACCTCACATATGGTGGAATCACATAACTCACTCTCTTTATCATTCTCACTCAATTTGGCTATGTGGCTCTCATGTTCACATGGGTTTGGATACATCGCATCCCCCAAAGATTGTGGGTCATCAATGGAGCAATTACCAACAACCACAATCTCTTCATGAAGTAATGGGGCAGCACTACATGAAGCCTAGACCGAAGGAAAAGTCCCATGCTCGGTCGCCTTCTCATGTGACACACTAGTGGACTTCAAATCGTGTCGCAGCCCTGTCAACCTTTCAACTATGAAACGCTTGTAGTGGCGAGGTACAAAACGTGCACGAAAATGCTGCTTCATCTACTCCCAGGTGATAAGCAGCAATTCATGGCGTTCCATACGCTTACGAACAAACCGCTCCCACCAATGTGTGGCATAATCAGTCAAACTATTGGACGCAAGTAAGAGCTTCCTCTCATTGGAATAGTTGTGCATCCGAAATAGCGTATCAATTTGCAGCTCCCAAGTGAGGTATTCTTCCACATTTGTACTACCTGAAAATATAGGGATAGGAAATTTGGGTTTATCAACAAAATCCTCGATGTCGCCGTGGTTAATAAGCGACAATGCACGATGGAGTGGTTGAACATGGCGCGTAGCTCCAAGAAGTTGTTGTTGATGTCCGTACGCAGCTGCGTAACCTCCTCCCCGAGGTTGTGCAATCCAGTCTTAACTTCCCCGAGCTCATCGCGCAAACTAGTATCACGATTATGAAGTTTCTTTTGTAGCATTTCGTGCAAGCGAGTGTACTCCGTCCACATAACCGGTGTTTTTGGATTAGGTGGACCCTTCTCGTGACCTAACATGGCAACAACTCACAAATAGCAAGCGAAATTATATCCAGGTTAGTAAAACAAAAATCTCTCTCTACGCTCTCAACTCACTGTCCTGAACACAAGGCAAGCTTACCGTTCCAAAGTGAATCAAGGACGGCAAATCGACACTTGTGACCGCAAACGACCTCAACCCGGTAATGTATGAGCGTAACCAAGAGCAAGGGAGTACACAAATGGGTGTAGGTGGAGCTTGGAAGGTAATTGTATATCCTATGCAAACTGATATTCAAGATATTGTAAAGCTAAGTAATGATCCAAGCTAGAGTGTTTTGCCTATGTGCTCATCCAAAAGGTTTAAGAGAAGTGTATGAACACTGCATAAAGATAAATGTGACTTAATGCAAACAAAGGAATGAGCTAGTGAGAAGCAATCGGAAATTGCGATGCACAAGCTCGTTTTGCACCAAGTACTAGGAGAGACGCTAGCCAATTGAATTGATTATGAAAATAAGGGCACAAGATTGCTCAAAGAGATTAAAGACACAATCTGAAATTATGGACTAGGGTTTACTCTTCCCAAATTCGGCAAGCTCCTTTTGTCTTTTCTCTTTTCTTTCTTAAAATCACAAGAACAAACTCTTCCTCCTTCGGCTATTAAGGCAACCGAAAGGAAAAGTTGGTATTGGTATTTGCGTGTTTGTCTCTTTTTTTTTTACTTTTTTTTAAGTCGTGGCTTTTTCTTCAAGTCGGCTGCCTTTTTCTCTCTTCTTTTGCAATGGCCGAATGAAAGTTTTGATTCACCCTTTGATTTGCATGTCTCAAAAATTTCAGAAGTGTAAACTAATGCCAAGAGCAGCCCTTAATGCAATTATCAAAACCTAGTCTCAAAGGATGAAAAGATAGAAGTGAAGATACAAATTACTCTCTTTTTTTTTGGGTGCTAATTGACGGAAGCAACCAGCAATTTTCTTGGGTTTAAGTAGACACAAAAGATGAAGCAACGCAAAGGAAACACAAGGATCAGCACTAAAATAAAAACTCTAATGGATAAAAACTTAACTAAACTCACAAGAAAAAACAGATTGAATTTAGGGTTTGGAAATTTTTGTGTTGTAATTTTCAGTTTAATGGACTATAGGACAGAAAACAAATATAAACTATGGGTAAATAGCTCTCACCGAGTAAACCTAGAATCTGATACCATATGATACGGGGGATGCCCGATCTTCTCGGTGAGGAACCGTGGATAGATGATGCGAAGTAGACGATGTCACTAGCTAAACACTCGCGCCAATGCACGAACCCTCAACTCTTTGGAATACGCCCAAAACACACTGGATACATGATCGTCGCGAGACCACAAACGACGATCGCCAAGTCCCCAATTCCCAATGGAACGATGGCTTGACCTTGAATTGCAGAATGAATCAATGGATCGCCTAGTCCTCTCTCAAAGTCCTCGCATGAACTCTGGTTTAGAAAGAACAAGCAATAGCTATGTTTCAATTCTTATGCATAAACTGGTCTTAGGATACAATGGGGGTCTACCCCTCAATATATAGTGCCCTTCTCCACCTTATGGCTGGCCAAGAGGCCCTACTCCTACTCTATTTCCGAATTAGAACTCCTACTCTAAGTCGGACACAATATAAAACAAAAAAGGAAACTCTAAGTTTACAACCGTCACATTGTTTTGGACATATCTTTTGATACATGATGAATCTGAGGCTGAGCAAGCATCCGTTGGATCGGGCTTGAAGTTAGCTTTCCAACAAGTACCAGAACACCCAAATCGGACTCCGTTTGTGAAAGTTATGACCTTTTTAATCCGGACTGTACTGCTGATTCCGAATCCGATTTTGATGCTGATTCCGAATCCGAATTGAATCCAAACTTTCCTAACTTCAATTTCATTAATTGAAACGACTTGAATCCGTGTGAAACTTGAGAAAGGGACTCTTGTAAGCCTTTGAAGAGTCATGGCAAAGCTGGATATCTTCCCAAGATGTCGTACAAGCCGCGGAATCATCAACTTTGTCAACTCTTGCGCGTTGATTGGTCTGAATGTGCAGTATGCACTCGAATAGCCATAACTTTTTATAGAAAGCTCCAAATCACGTGCCGTTTGATCTGTTGAAAAGTAGACTTGATAAGCTTTCCAAATATATATATTGTTCATGCTATATCCTTCTGAGTTGCTGCGAAGATCGTCATGAACCCATACCTTCTATGCGTCCCACAGGCTGCATGCTATTTTTGTGAGCATCAAAACACCCCGAGAAGCATCGTGTTCTTGATATTCACATGAAACATCTCCTTCAAACCTAGCAATAAGCAATGACCCACTATTAGGTAGTATAATATTCTCAATTAAACTTAAAGGAAATTCATGGAACAGATTCACCTTTTGGTTAAGCTTCTTTGCACAAGCTTCACCCACAAACTTCTCTTGTTCTTCAACTCTTTTAGTAAGCTCATGTTGTTCTGAGGTACTTGTTGAATTGAAAACACTATATGGAATAGCGTAGGTAAGGATGTCCACATCAACTGGTCAAACAAATCATCAATCCTGGGCAGAGGGTACTTGCTCTTGATGGTGACTTCATTGAGTGTGCGGTAATCCACACACATCTGCTGGGTACCATCCTTCTTGGCGACAAAGATCACTGGGCTCCCTAAGGTGAAGAACTTGGTTGGACAAATCCTTTGTCTTGCATTTCTTCAATCTGCTTCTTCAGCTCGACTAAGTCATCAACCGGCAAATGGTAGGGTCTCTTGAAAATGGGTGCAGTTCTAGGAACTAGGTTGATGACAAACTCTAGGTCCCTATTCGGTGGCATTCCAGGTAGGTCATTAGGGAAGACATCTGGAAATTCTCGGAACATTGCACATCTTTCAAAGATACAGCCTTGACACTGCAGACTAGTGCTCCATCATGCTTTTTAGTGGAGGCTTCTAATTTCACTTTGGTTCTAACTGGACTGACCGAAGTGATGCTTCTACCACTGCAATCCAAAATTGCTTGGTGATTAGCAAGCCAATTCATACCCAAGATCACATCTAGGGACTTGGTGTCGATGATTATGAGATTGGCTAGAAATTCTACCCCTTCTATGGTCACTTTAACTTTTGGTCATCCTTGGTTCGTACTCAACTCCGAACTGGGTGATTGAACCAATAAAACAGTTTTAAGGGTCAAAACCTCTAACTGATGCTTTGCAGCAAAAATCCGAGAAACAAACGAATGCGAAGCTCCAAAATCAAACAAAACAGTAGCAGGTGCTGAATTTACTAGGAACTTACCCAGCACGACGTTCGGGGCTGTCTGGGCTTCCTCCACATGACATGGTTCACACGACCTCTCCCAAAAGGCTGAGGGGTCTTGGTTGGTGCAATTGGAGTCTGAGGTGCTCCACGTCCTGCTCCTAGCATGGAGGTTCTGGTCGGAGTAGCTCCCAAGTTGAATCGACAAATGAGGACCTTGCTTCAGACGATGCACGCATAGTGTCCCGATTCTTGACAGGTTGTATGGTGATTCTGTGGTATGGTTGTTGTTTCTTGGCTACTGACTGTTGGTGTTGTTGAAGCTGCAAAACCCTGGGACAGCTGGGCGAGGTGCTGCTGTAGGGGTCCTGAAGGTGACAGGAGGAACATAACGAGCAGGGTGCTACACATTCATTCTAGCTCTCTGCTGATGACTTTTATGAGCTCCATGCTGCATCATCTTCCTCTTACGGGATTCTTCAAGCTCACGATGAGACTCTTCTATGAGCATAGCCTTGTTTACCAGATACTGGAAATCTGCATAGTCGTTGCCAATAACTTGGACCTTTAAGCTAGGGTTGAGTCCTCGCTTGAAACGCTTCTAACGTGCATCATCTGTGGCAATGTCCTCTTGAGCATAGCGAGAGAGTTGAGTGAACTTATTGAGGTACTCACTCACTGATAGGTTTCCTTGTTGAAGCTCACGAAACTCGTTCTTCTTCATTTCCACCTTTCCGTCAGGAATATGAGAGTGGCGGAAGCTTCTGAAAACTCAGCCCAATTGATGTTCTTATGGTTTTCATGGGCGGCACAGTAGTTCTCCCACCATTCTGTGGTGGTGCCTTCAAGTTGGTGATACGAGCCGTTTGTGATATGTGATTCACAACGCGGGAGTTCGAAAATTTTGAACGCGTGCACGGGAGTAGCAGGAGTCCTTATATATTATAGCCGGTCCTCCAACCACCTCTAGTCCTCCTCCTCCCGTAGTCCCCAACCTCTTCCTCCGGGCTCGGTCCTCTCCCTTGCTCCCGCAGTCCTCCTCCGAGCTCCGGCTGGTCGCTGCTCCTCTGGTCCTCCCTTGCTCGCTGCTCCAACCTCCTCCGGCTGGTCGCTGCTCCAACCTCCTCTAGGCCTCCTCCAACGCCGACCTCCTCCAGCCCTCCTCTGATGTCAACGCCGACCTCCTCCAGTCCTCCGACACCGAGCTTCTGTTGTGTATGAGTGTAAGTGTATCCATGTTTGGGAGGCTCGGGTATATGAGCTTCTGTTGTATATGAGTGTATGTGTATGAGTGGCTTGAGTATATAAGCTTTTGTTGTATATGAGTGTATGTGTATGAGTGTATCCATGAATCCATGATTCAGTCTAAGACAACATATTTATCTTCTAGGTTCAAGTTCTATACATTTAGTATTTTTTTGCAGTTGAGAAAACTATCACAGACGGTTCGTGTTCAGAACCGTCTATGATAGTTAGAACCATCTGTGAAAACTATCCTGATTTATTCTTATTCGTAACCGCCTATAAAAATATACTATCACGAGCGGTTGGAAGTAGAACCGCTCATGATAACTACCATCACGACGGTTCTACTTCCGAACCGCTCGTGATATCTTTTTCACGCGGTTTGAAGCCGCTGCGTGATGACAGACGTCATCACAGACACACAATTACAGATGGTTCAGAAAACCGTCTGTGATAACGGTTCCGAATCATCTATGATGAGGTTTTCTCCAGTCGTTTGCGTCCAAAGGCTCGGAGGAGCTGGAGAAAGTAGGTGGGTGAGTCCTCATGAACTCTGCCAGCCTTGACTGAGGGAAAACTGGTGGTGGTGGTGGTGGCATGGTAGCTGCTTGATTGTTCTGATTTAGCATCGTGACTAAGGCAGCAGCGATCTAGTTTTGTTGAGTCATCATTTGATTCATATTCTGCATCATTGCGTTCATCAACTGTGCTTGGGCTGCCATGAACTGACTCAGACCCTGATCTACGGTTGCGGCTGGACGAGGTGGTGCATTGGGCTCCATGGATTCACCTTGACTTGCGGTGTTGCGGGTCTGAACCATCTGCACAAATCTTCTTAGGCTTAATAGATGAGAGGAAGAAAGCACGATAGGTGAGAGAGAAAAGCACAAAGATGAGCGAGAACAAGGGAGAAAGATAGAACAACCTAACTGGAGAAAGTCGGTTTAACCCAACGAACAAATAGCCGGAAGGCTATTAAGAGGCAACAAAACTCAAGCCGAAGGTTCTATTAATCGAACCAAATGATACTGAAACTTAGAAGGGTAGCTTTACTAAATCACTTCTAATCTATCTCATAGGGACGGTCGACTTAAAGCAAAGCTCGATCTTATAGATATTACTAAGATGAGAAGGATCAATTTAAATTTGAAAATAAAGTTTTCAGAAGAGATAAGATATAAGAACTTATGGATGATATGGGGAAAGGTCAGAATAAGATGAGAGGAGAATAGAGTAAGATGAGAGAAGAATAACTACTCATGTTAATCTGTTGGTTTGATTTATAAAATAAAATTTTGAAGTTTTCGACTAAACGACCATGCTAACTATGGCTCTGATACCATCTCTGTCAGGAACCCAGATATACAACTCCGAGACCCTCTATGTATTCTGAACTAGTTCCAGATCAGTAGCTAGCTCACACAGTTACAACATTGATGTAATCATATCCATACAACAAAACAACGGATGAAGCAGACAAATTAATACTTAGTAGCAAAAGGACCTTATGGACAAGTCTTACAAAGTTTGCCATGCAGGGCTTAGCAACAAAATATAACTTGCAGCGGTGAACAAAACATCTCGTGGAGGCCATCTGACATGCCCACAAGCAATCGAGTGGAGGACACGACCTAATTCACATAGCCTTCGAAGTAGTCTTCCTTGTAGAACTCGGTGTTCCCTGGTTCTTCTTCGGCGAATCTCTGTGGGACTCCGGATATACAACTCTGAGACCCTCTGTGTATTCTGAACTAGTCCCAGATCATAGCTAGCTCACACAAATGCAACATTGATGTAATCATATCTATACAACAAAACAACGGATGAAACAGACAAATTAATACTTAGTAGCAAAAGGACCTTATGGTCAAGTCTTGCGAAGTTTGCCACGCAGGGCTTAGCAACGAAAGATAACTTGCAGCGATGAACAAACATCTCGTGGAGGCCATCCGACATGCCCATAGGCAATCGAGTGGAGGATGCGACCTAATTCATATAGTCTTCGAAGTAGTCTTCCTCATAGAACTTGGTGTTCCCTGGTTCTTCTTTGGCGACTGATCAACAATGGCACAATGCTGTGAATACTTTTAAAGTACTTAGCAAGTCGTAGGGAAATCTATGCAAATAATATTCATGCAAGGCTTGACAAGGATAGCTTTATGGCTATTTTGCAGAAAGCAACATTGACAGTAAATACAGTAACTAGATTGTAAAGGACAATTTAAAAGATTAATACATAAGTAATCAAGTTTCCTTAAAACAACTAGTGAGCACCCCGTTCACTTCCCAACCAACAAGTAGTGAACAACCCGTTCACTTCTCAACCAATCCAACGAAACCATTCCAATATTTTTGATAAAGTCTACCCCTCATGTGAAATCACTAGGCATTGTCCATAACCGGGGACACAACTATTCGAATAGTTTTACACTCTGCAGAGGTTATACAGCTCGACCCACAAGAGATAACCATCTTATAATGTTAGGCATTTCACGCTTCTGAAGGCGTGTGACTAAGTGATTATCACAAGGCTTTTACAAAGCTCTATTTTGACTCGGTTCTGCTCGCTAAGGATTTGCCAACTCGGCCCCCTCTTGCACCACTTATCAACCCAAACAGAACCAACTCAAAGCATTGCTAATTAGTTGGCCTGGTCCACCCCATAAATGGACTTGTGGTTGCACGGTATGGCCCAAATCAATGGCGCATAAAATTAAGTCCTTAGTGCTTGCTCAGGCGGGACTTTCTCATTTCAGTTGTGCTTCCCACACCCACCTTTTGCCACTGCCCACTCGCCCGAGCACAAATCATTTTCGTTCAACCCGGCCAAATGGCAATCCTTTCCGTGGCACAACAAATTTTATCAACAGTGGCTCCGCCACAATTCCATCATTCATTAAGTCAAGTTTAATCATTCTTTGAGTATGTGATCATGAATCCATCGTGACTAAGCATAATACGACCGAAGTTGGTAGTACAATAATGTCCAACTAATAGTTAACTGTCCTATGGTGTCCAAGGATTTATTTCATTCAAGGCTACATGTCATTCTCAATTTATCAACGAGGTATAATGACAATTAGGTAATTAACTACTCCCGAAACCATTTTTATACAAGTAGCCATGCAGGTTTATATCAAACAATATAAGTTTATAAATTGGGTACGACATGATCAAAGGTCTACAACTTGCCTTCGTTGAAGAGTTGAGATATTTCGATCGTCGTGTCCACGAATTCTTCTGAAACGCTGGAATTTATACGTACGAACAAAGCCAAATAAATAAAGCAATTCCAAATAAATATAAAATAAGCACCAACAGCAAGATAGTGAATTTATATGAATTTAGAAATTTGAATCACTCGAATCGGAGTTCGAATGAAGATGATATGGCCTCCGAAAGTTTGAAAAACACATGAAATGATAAAATCGGGATTTTCCAGATTTTCTAATTTATTTTGCAAAGGAAATCCGGTTAATTGCGTCGGATGACGTCAGCAACGGGATTTAATAAATTGACCGAATTATTTTTCCAACTAAAACTAGAATATGCCATGCGGGCGCGGCGTGGACTGCCACGTCAACCAAAGGGCTGAGGTGGCACTGATTTGGCACCACGTGGTGATGCCACGTCGGATTGGAGTGGTGGTGCTCGGGCGGTGGCGCTCGGGTGGTGGACGGCCGGGTCTTGGTCAGCGGCGAGGACACCGGTGGCAAGAAGGGAGCGAGGCGAACCTACGGCTCTGGTTTTCGGTGGAGACAAGCGAAGGGGCGTCTGGCAGTGAGGAAGAAAAGTGGCGGCGGTCGAAGGCGGCGCCTGAGCTCCGGCAGGCTTCAGGGAAAACGAGGGTGAGTACCGTGTAGAACACGGTCTCGCGAAGCTGAAGGTGCAGACGACGTTGATGGAGAGCCTTTGCTGGCGGCGGAAACGGCAGCGGAACAAGCTTCGACCGGCGGCACGAAAACTCGAAGTGTGGCGAGCTGAGGGTGAGTGAGAGGAAGGGGAGCAGGGGAACTGAAAGAGGGGAGAGAGTGGCACACAGAGCTCCAATATATAGCGGAGGAGGACGACCGGGCGAGGAGATCGAGCGGTGGATGCTGCGTTGGCTTTGGCATGTTCTGGTGATTTCGGGCGGAAAAGAAGGGAAACGATGGAGGGGACGGGGTCGACACGATTTCGAGGAGTCAACACACGCGACGGCTTGCAGAAACGACGAGGGGAAAGCGGGATGCAATAGGCTTTGATGGCCATCAATGGCGGCCAGCTTGGTTCGGCACAGTGGACAAAAGAAGGAACGAGGAGGAAGAAGGTGGCAGTGCACGACTGACGGGTGGGGCCCTGGGAGCAGTGAGAGGAAGGGGCACGGGCTGCGCGCATGGCAGTTTGGGCCGGGAGGCTGGGCCAAGAGCAAGGAAGAGAAATAGACCGGAGGAAGGATTCGGCCCAAAGGCCGAAGGAGAATTTAAAATACATTTTTGAATTAAGGAAATACCAGAAAACTAAAAAGGTTTTTAGAAAATAGCTAACACAGTCCAAAAATTCTAGGAAAATTCACAGAAGTCCCTGGAATTACTTAGAACTTAATAAAAATATTTTCAGCTTCACTTTAGCTTTTAATTTTTCAAATAAAATAGTTTTAACTATGGGACAAAAGGAAAAACCATTTTTAAATTCCAGAAAAAGCAAGAAATGACTTTAAGTTTGATTAATTCAAATTAAACTATTTTTGATTTCTAAATTTCCAGCTAAGCTTTAGCAACTTAATAAAATCAAATGGTTATTTTTATTTTTTTGCAAATTTTCAAAAAGCCCAGAAAATTGGGATATTACAAAGACTCAGCAAACACATGATAAAGCCATAAACAATAGTTCATCAACCATAATCAAGATTATCATCATCATCTATCTATTTAATATCATTCTCATACTCAAATAAATAAGTCATATTCCATATAGGTAAATTTGCTCAATTTAACAATTTACTCATATATGCGTATGCACCATCATGCTCATACTCATATGCATCTCATCAGCTGATACCGGTATAGCAGAGTGTTCACTCGTCAATGACACACTCTATCCTTCACTCCCGTGAAGTCTCCACCGAAGTAGGATTTTATCTAGAGTACTTCGGACTAATCATGTATCTTTCTCATTGACCTCACTGGAATAGTTACATGACTTTCTTATTGACCTGGCTCGTGCAACTCTTGTTATGATAAATGTAAATGATGCAGCATCTTTAATTATTCATCAACATAATTCATCTCATTAACTCAATATCTCATTCTCATTAACCCAATATCACAATCTCATTCACTCAATGTCATCAATATCATGTATAAGAATAAACTTAACAAAAGCATAATAACTAGCATGATAAGTAATATTAATGACAATGACGAACAACTCGTTGTTTACCACTCTACCATGTACTTGTCTATTAGCCCTTCGAAGTTGGATGACGAAATTGTAGCACGACGCGTGAGGCCATAGTCCCCTTGGAGACCACGACGAGGATCATCGATTTTTCTGCGGAATCCTCCTCTCTCTGTCTTCCTCTTTTCCTTCTTCTCTCTTCCTCTCTCTACTGTTGCAATCCTTTCCTTTTCTCCTTCTGCAACCTTTCCTTTTCTCCTTCTCTCTCTTTGTTTCACTCTGGCCGAAGCAATCCTTTCCTTTTCTCCTCTCTCTCTTGGTTTCACTCGGCCCTCTTTGTTTCACTCTAGCCGAAGCAATCAAAGGAGCAGGTGTATGTACACAAAGCATGCAGCACATGGTAGTATAGGAAAATGGCACAGAGAGCATGACATCTTGTTGCATGATGCAACAGAGGAGGGTAGCTGAGGAAAAAAAGATCTTCTTGTAGGGGGAAAATCAATGAGCTGCAGAAAAAAAATCAGCAGGGGCTGCGCAGGGGGATGGGGGTAAGGGCTAGGGTTTGGCTGCTCCTCAAGGACCCTCTTATGGTCGGCCCACCTAGGCCAAAACACCATGGACTGGAGGCCCGAGGCCCAAAAATTTCTCAAAAATTCTGAATTTCCACGTTAAATTATCTCATTCACCCTCTAGTTCCATTGAACCCTAATGCGAATAGGGATATTACAATCTACCCCCTTAAAGAATTCGACCATGAATTCTACTCGCCGTTCTACTCGAAGAACAACCACAACTGAAATTAAACAACAGTTAACACTTACCCGACGTGAATAACTCTAGATATTGCTCGTACATGCGAGACTCCAGCTCCCAAGTTGCTTCCCTCTCGGACTTATGGGACCACATCGCCTTGATGGATACCAACATCTTAAACCTCACTACTCATCTCGACCCTTTTCAGGTACACTCAACGGACATGACTCGAAGGTAAGATCTTAATCGTTGGTCAATGGCTCTAACGAAACCTCACACTCCAGATTCTTCAGGTATTCCCTCAACACTGGGATATACAGGACATTGTACCTCGCGCATTGTCGAACCCGGGAACGAAGGATCCCGAATCCTCTGTGTTCATACACTAGTCCAGGATTTCTAGTGTACACAGTCTCACAAAAATGATATCACAAACATATCACACATTCTATTAACAACAATAATAAATCAGAGTTTAATACAAATGGGGCTTGAGGCCAAATAAATAACACAACGGAAGCAAAAGCAGTAGTAGTAGGCCACACGATTCGCCACATGCAATCGTCTGGGGGCATAGCCTAAGCGTCGGTGTCCTCACCGTCTTGATAGAAGTCTTCTCCTGAATAAAGATACTCAGCAAGAGTGAGCACAACTACCATGCTCGCAAGTTACACCCAATATTGAATTATGATGCATGCATAAAGTAAGCAAATGAGACTAGCAGGGTTTATTTGCATAACACAACATTTCCAGTTTAAATTACTCATATTAATTTCCAAGGCAGTTTTAGTTTAACTAAAAACAAATTCTTATTTTGATTCATCAATTTCAAGTGCAGGATAATCTTCCATACACAAATGGTGAAGGACTACCCCCTTTGCACCAGGCTTTCTGCCCAAATTTCCCCATTTGGATAAAAATGTCCGAAACAATTTAGTTTGAAAACAAAACCAAGTCTAATCCATGAAAGGATTTGCTCAGCATGTTCATGACCGCGGACGCGGCTATTCGAATAGATTATTACTCTGCAGAGTTTGTACAGCTTTACCCACAAGAGATAGTTTGGTTATTGTGTCAGCCAATACACGCTTCCGAAGGCATGCGACTAAGCAGCTATCACGAGGCCTTTACCCTACATTATTTCAACATAATTATGCCCACTAAGGTTTCGTAATCGTAGGCTTCGCACCAAACGATGACCCCCTCTTGCGCCATGTGGGAATTAACAATAAGTCTTCACGACACCCACCCACATCTTTCTATGACATAAACATGGTGAAATATTATAGCTTAATTAGCCAAGTCTGCCTCATTCTAGACTTGTGGTGGTACGAGTTTGGCTTAACAATCTGCAACTCGCAGACCGGTCCTTATATGACTGCGCGACTTCCAAAACAAACCATGGGCCTCAAACATTCACTAATTTGAGCCCATGCATAAACTTGCACCCACCAACAGTCCAATTCGCCCAATTCTAAACCAATTTTATTTATTTTTCCTTATCAAAACATTTTTGAATAATCTATGGTAAAAACAATACCATGGTCTCATTTTAAATCAACTTTGTATTTTGGCAAAATTCCCCAAATCAACTTTTTGGTCTAAGCAATTGCTAAGTATAATATTTTCAATATTATTCTATCTAATGGTGACAAGGAAACAACAATCAACATTCAAATTGGCTATACAAAAGGAATTGGAATAACTAAGTATTTAAACATGGAATTAAAATAATTGAATAAAAGTATGCATGCAATAATAATTTAAAACAGAATATAAATAATTTTAAAATACTGGGGTCAATATGGTCTATGGTATAACTTGCCTTCATTGAAGTCTTGATACTCTAAGTTCTCTGAAGGATCGAACTCTCCGGAGTCGTCGAAGTCTAAACGCGAAAATACGACAAATTCAATTGAAATTCAAATAAATTCAAAAAGACAATTCAAACTAACTCCAAATCAATTAATTTTAGTTTATTTAGCTAGATATTTATTTTATACAAATTTAGAAATTTAAAACACCCAAATCAGAGTTTGGATGCAAAAGATATGGATTTTAGAAGTTTTAACCCTAAATCTGAATTTAATAGAATTTCATGATTTATTTTCCTAAAGGAAAAGCGGATTTATGACGTCAGCCCTACTGAATTCGGAAATAAAAGAAATCTGAATAAAAACGGCTGAGGCTGACATGTGGGACCCACGTGTCATAGACACGGTCCACATGAGCTAGGTCCACAGGGTTTTGGCTCTGGGGGCGGGTTTGACGTACGTGGCGCCACGTCGGATCCACGTTGGATCTGACACTGAGGTGGCGTCGTGGTGGCGCGCACGTGGCAACACCACGTTGGCAAAAGGCGGCGCCAACGTCGGGACCGATGGTCACCGGTGTTGGCTGCACAGTAGCGGGTAGCGAAGGTACGAGAAGGGAGAGGGAGTTGCGGCAATCTCAGTGCGCTCACCCAGGTGACGAGAGGGGGACGGAGGTGGCCAGCGGCGAGGAGAAGGCGTCGGTGCGGTACGGCTCAACGGCGACGCGGCGATTTGGCGAAGCTCCGGTGATGGCGAGGTGCATACTAGGTTGGCGACGGCGTGGTGAAGCGAACGGTGGTGGCGGTGAGGTCGCGGAATCGAGGGTGACGGCGCTAGAGGCGGCGGGGCACTTGCGGTCTGCAGCGACGAAAACTTGAAATACGGCGAGCTCACGGGGAGAGAGGGGAAGTGGGTGGCGGTGTTGGCTTGAGTGTGGAGAGGGGCGCTCGGGGCTTCCTTTTATGTCGAGGGGCTCCGGGGCGGCGAGGTGGTGTGGGGATCGTGGCGACGGCGGTTGCGGGATCGTGGCGCACACGAGTGGAGAAAGCTAGCGCGGGTCATGCGGAGGCGGGCGTGGGTCGTGCGGAGGCGGGTGTGAGAAGCAGGGTGGTTGGGGGCACCCACATGAAGCTCAAGACGCGAAAGGCAATGGCAATTGACGAGGTGGCCATGTGGAGAAGAAGATGGGGGAGGAAGAAGGGGCGTGGCCCACATGGCAGCGAGGGGAGATGTGGTTGGCGAGTGGGGCCGAGTGGGTGAGGGCGAGAGGGGATGTGGGGTGGGTTGGTTTGGGCCGAAAAGAAAGAGAAAAGGGCCGCACAGGAAAGGTTTTGGCCCAGAGGCAGTTTAGCATTTTAAATTGGTTTAACAATTAAATTAATCTAGTTAATTCATTTAAGCTTTAGAAAATAGCAAATAAACTCCAAAAATTCTAGAAAAATTCACAGAAATTCCTAGTGTTATTTTGGACTTAAGTAAAATACTTCCAACTATTATTTGGTAATATATTTTGCAATTAAATTTATTTTGGCTATAAACAATTAAAGAAAAGCTTTTGAAATATTTCAGAAAATCCACAAAATCAAATAAGTTTTAGATTCAACTAAAATTTGAAATTTTGGGCTGTTACCCGCATGGACCCGAGATGGTCCTAGCGATACGCCATCTTCCAATATCCCCTCGACTATTGGAAACAACCCAGTGTACCTTGGCCCAACCTTCCCTTTGGTACCAGACCACACGACATGCACATAACGCACAGAACTCTTGTTCCATCTCTCAATCGATCTCTTCACCTTAATAAGGAGCACCTCCTTTAACCAGGGACGCACAACAAAACTCGCTTTAAACAAACTCTATTACAAATAGAGCCTAATTGAAAATAAAGGATTCTCATCGTAACCATGTATTACCAACTCCCCACCAAAAGAGTCAAATCCAAAATTGAAGATTCATCACGATATCCTTTACACTTTTCAAGTAGGCAGTTTGCAAATAAACATCACGTAAGCCAAAAGAGAAATCACTCGAATGCTCCAAATCAATCATTTCCTTTTTTTTCTGAACCAGAAATAACCACACATGTTAACATAAAGCCAACTCAAATTGCAAATGACCTCTGTCATAAACACAACTCAAGCAAGAATCGAGAGAGCATTTCACTAGCCAAGAAACCATTTTTTTCTCAATTTTTTTCTTGATCTTTCTCTCAAATCATGGGATTCCAAGTTGTCACACTAACTTATTCCTCTTAACCGACAACCTCAAAGCGATGCTCAACCCGAAAGCAACAACCACACTCATCTAGAGGAACTCTACTAGTCCACAAAAAGATTCTCTAGTCTACTCCTCTACCAAAGGAATTATTTTGACAAATGCTTCCCAACACCTCGATAAAGATTTTCACCCACAATCACATCACCTCAATCATTTAGGGATAATCAACTTGAAATTCTCAGCACACACACACAGACACACACTCATTTACTACACCCAAAAGATTCTATCAATGATCATCACACTATTCGGAATCCACTTTTGTTCTACCACTTGTACACATAATCACTGGGCAACCCAGGTTCTAGCATAAAACACAAGACCAATTTCAACCTCTAAGACTTCTACAGTAAACTTCCGGTATAAATGATAGGGAAATTCTCAAATTCGATGACTAAAATTCCTACAATGTAAACAATATCCTCAGTCCTATAATTACAGCAAGCAAGAGATCATAGATCGTTACAACTAGACGTGCAGCGTAGCGGAAGAAGAGTTGGAGTAGCCTAATCTAACGTCGAACGCGTCGATGTAGTGGTCGCAGTCGATCGTCCAGCGTCCTCAGTGTCGGTCATCTCCTCCAGCAGCCTATCGTGTTCCTGGTGATGTCATGGATCGTCCTTGAGCACAACAGCAACCATAGCAACACCTCTATGGTATCCATACGTCCAGAGATGGAACACCATACGTCGGTGTGCTAGCACCAACTCATACGGTAGGGCTCTCGAGAAGATGGTGGCTAGGGTTTAAGTGATACAACTTACGTCGGCCCTTTTGTTTCTCAATAGCCTCATGCATCCCTTTATATAGAGCCTATGACGGATCCTATTCGAACTCGTTTGTTCCAACCCGTTAAGTGTGTGACCCTGTAGGTTCATGCGTAATCGGTTGTGACTCGAAAATCCTTTTTCGACCACGAGTCGTTAGCGGTTCCTAACAGGACATAACAATTCCCGAATACACATAAATTATATCGGACGAACCTTAATGCAATATGATCCATGACTATGTCCTTATCACTTATGACTAGCTTGTATGTCGATACGACTAGTTCATATTTAGTCATGACCAGTTCGTAACTGCTTACGACCAGTTAGTGGTTATGTTCGACCAGTTTACGACTAGCTCGTATCTCCATACGACTAGTCCATATCTGGTCGAACTGAACAACACGCCTATGCATTCTCCTCTTGCCTCATGATATCTGGTTGAACTCTAGGTGAGATATTTTGTCATCCATGGACTGTTCAATACTTTCTCAATCAAGTAACAGATAACTTCATGTGATCGACTCTTCGACCACTAGTGGCGTGGCCATGCACTTTCATGGCCATGCACTTTCTTTATCTAACCACATCGAGGGGCCCAGAGATATCTCTCCTGTTATGTTAGGAGGGGTAAATCCCACATCCAACCAGTCACATCCCTCTACATATTTCATAGCATACCCGAAAGCTACCTTTATAACTACCTAGTTACGGAGTAGCTTTGGCAATCCCTAAGTGCACTATTACACATGTAGGAAACCATACTGATCTCAGGTTTAAGGATTATACATCATCATTGCTTGAGACCAACTGATGACACATAAAATCATAACAATCTCGATAGTGTATCAAGGTGGGTCAATCCAACACCATGTTCTCTAACATGTGTTCACATTATTGATTCGATATCCCTATATCCATGACCGGTGAAACATGGTCATCAATCAATATATGTGTTGGTTGATTAGTCACTAGTGTTCCAACAAGTGACCTTCGACCAGGGATACATCTAGAATGACATCATATAAGTTAAAGAGCTTCATCAACAAGTCACATACTTGTTAATCTTTATAACTGATGATTCATTCAAAGAACATAATAATATTTATTCTATAACTCATAAACATAGATGTGATACAATCATCTCTATGATTGCCTCTAGGGCATATCACCAACAGAAAGATGAGAGGAGATAGCAAAAGAATATCTTAGATGAGAGCAGAATGCTAGGAGGGGTAAGATTAGCAAAAACTCCAAAATTTTTACAACTATTTTTAGGATTAAATAAGTTGCTTTTTTAATACCAATTCCTAATCTAACGGCCATTCTAACTAAGGCTTGTCCTACAGTCAGTATATATGTCTCTAATTCCAACGCTGTCGGACCCCAGGCTTTGAATACCCGAAGCCCTCATGTGTGTACCGTACTAGTCCCATGATCAGTGGCTAGTACACACATCCTCAACATTGATAATCACATCCATACATTCATACGTACAAAATAAACAAGGTATGGTACGTAACTTAAGCAATTACAATATTTACAACAGATAGGCCCACCGGCCAAATAAAAGCTTAAGTAGCAAAAGTAACAAGTGTAACAGCGGAAGCAAAAATAAGTGATAAATCCAACAAAAATTCTAGCAGTGTACCCATCTGAACCCTCAGGGAACCAACTAGAGACAAGTCCTAGAAAGACCCATGACAGAACCCACCAGTTTTGGGTGCAAAGAAGGCATCGTCTGGCGTAGGCTCATCATCTAAGTCTAAACAACAAATTAAGCAAGATTGAGTACATTGCGTACTCAACAAGACTTGTAGTGTATCACAAAGTTTATATACATGCATGGCCAACAAAGGAGGAGGCTCTAAGCTGCAAGGTATTTTAAGCATTAAGCAAGTTTTATTTTTAATATCAATATGTAGTACTTTGCAATGAAAATTTTAAAGAGCAGTTAAATGGACAAAGGACAACCACTAAGTAATCGAATAAAGAACAGCTCGCAACCCTCCTCGGTTGCGAGCAACATTTTGTTTTCAGCCATAGACATGGCCCTCAACTCAAATATAAACCAATGAACCAATTCCCACATTTTTCAACGAAACTGTTTTTATGAAAACCAAGACTATACCTGGCAATACTACACTTAGCATGCTCATCACCACGAGCACAGCTATTTATATAGATTTACACTCTATAGAGGAGTACAACTTTACCCACAACACACGAATTCTCTAGCTTGTTCGGCATCGTCGATACCACCGTCAGTACCTTTGCTAAGCAGTCTAGAGCATGCGTCAAAGCCTTTATATCATCTAGTCATATCCTTGCACTAGCAAGGTGAATGAACACCCTCACTTCGCCTGAGTACACCCCCGTCGAGTGGGGCATTCACCGTTGTGTCGGAAGGCTTTGTTCCCAACACTTCGGTGAAGGGAGCCCTTTTGATCATGCCTGCACCAGTCATGCTCACACTACTACGGCCTACCAACAAGCAAGGATAGTTTTCAATGATTTAATTAGCTAATGTCGTCCCATACCGGCACATGTGGTTGTACGCTTACGCTTGGGACGGATATACCGACGTTCGGTCCTTAATTGACCTGGGCGAGAATCTCTCCCTATCTACCTATGAGATACACCTCTCACACTTATTAGAATATAATAAAACTTGCTCGCGTCACAAACTAAGCTTTTCATTTTTATTTTTATACAAAATAACAGAGGTAAACCCATATGGACTTTCTTCTCCAAAACTCCCAAACTCATATTTATCATGTCATCCTTTTTACAATTTTTATTAAACACTATAGCCCGACTAAGAAATTGTGCGATATTCACACTCGAAACTCCCGACACTACAACAAAATAGTCCACTAGAGACATTTTTATTTAGACGTATTTTATTGCGTCTCTACATCCAGAATTAGATAGCATATAAAAATGTTTCTCGAGACATTCTAGAATACGTCCCAACATTTAGAGCCAAGCTAATTTAGCAAACACTAACCCCACTCAATATTAACCCCACTCGGTCTTGACAAAGCCGGCGACGAGCGCGCGCGGCTGCTGGCCAGTCCTCACGGCCGATGTCCGGTGGCAACGCGCTCATCTCGTGATCTAGCAAATACTCCTTGCGGAACACCACTGCTGACACCCCATTGTGCCCGTCGAACACCTACCGAAACAACCGCAGATCCAGCGAACCAAGAACCCATCACATCAAGAATCAAGAAAATTAGGACGATAGAGAAGATCGGGAGGAGCATACAAAGAAAGATGGAGAAGGTCAGAGGGTCGCCGGGATGCGGAGCGGTCGGGCTTGACAAGGAAGTAGTCCTCATTGCGCTTGGCGGCCGGCGTGGCCGTCAGAGCAATGTGGTGGGCGCCGGAGCCTCAGTGGAGCTAGCGCCCGATCAGCGTGGCCAGGGGAAGCACCGACGGCAACCGCCTCTCCCTCGCGGCGCTCGCCATCACCGCCGCTTGCATCAATCGCACCCACCAATCGCCTAGAGGCCACCATTTCTTGCGTGGAAAATCTCAGAACGGAGGCAATGGCGAGGTGGGCTCAAATTCGAATCTGAGATTGCACGGCCGGTGCAAATTTGAGCAATGGGGGAGCTGGCAATCCATCGAACAACTCTTGGGCAAAGGAAACAATAGCACGGGAGATGAGGAGAAGTAGGACAAACCCAAGAACGGATAGGATGGTGAGGCGGACGGGGTTGAGCCGCATTCAGTAGCCGACCGGGATGACCCCCCCCCCCCTAGCTCAAGCACTGGCTGCGTGGTGAGCGTGAACACGACGGCCTCGTCGGGCCAATCGAGCCTCCGCAGCGTGAACAGAAGGCGTGGCCGGCGCTGTTGGTGATGGGGCCGAGGCGCTCGTCGCGGGTGAGGTGGATGAACTTGTTGAAGAAGGCGTCTCCTTGGAATGCGATGCCTGACAACAGTGAGTTCGATGAGGTGGTGAAGTTGTAGGTGAATGAGAAGGGCGCGGCAGGTGGCGGCAGGAGGAGGGCGACGAGGAGGAGGAAGGGGGAGACGGCAATGGATATCCCCATGGGGGATTTCGGCTTCACTTGAATTGACCGAGCCGTGGAGGAGGAGAGCAAGGCTACATGGGGGAAATGATATTTGTTGCTGCTGGTTTTGGTGGGAGTGGCGGAGTGGGTGATGGGCGGAGCCAGCATCGCATCAATGGGGAAAGGAAGGAGGCGGGAGCGGCGATGGAGGGGTAAAAATGACTTTTTGCGTGGCTATAACTGAGAAAACGGTTGGATATTAATAAAATAATGCAAAGAGGGCAAAAAATGAAGAAATAGACTAAGAGGGGGGCAAAAAATGTATTACATCGGGAAAGAGGGCATTTTCTAAAAACCCAACTAAGAGGAGGGCAAAATATCAATTCCCCCTTTTATTAATCGTTTTGTGAATTTGTTTCGTGAATAATGGAGGAAACATCATCTTACTGGTTGCATCATCTTCGTCATCTTAGTAATTAGCAACTTCTGTACCAGCTCAGGATGGCAATAATGGAGGAAACATAAATAGATCAAGCAACTCTAGTGGCTCTAGCAGTGAATCAGGGTCTTCTTCCAGTGGTGATTTTTTTTGCCCTGTGCTTAATTTTGCATTGCTTGTCTTGTAGCTAATTAGTGCTCAACAAAAGCGTGAATCTTAGTAGATTTACCAAGCAATTTGTCTTATGGTGACAAAGCGAAACTTTTTGGGATGATTGAGACGGTGATAGTTCCTCTGCCTAGAAGGATCGGATCTCGCCAATGTATCTTGAAATGGAATATCTAGGTAGGTTCTTTAAACCTTTTGTGTTGTACCTTCTGCAATGTACTGCTATTTTCTTGTGCTGAATTAGGTCAAGGTTATAGTGTTAATAAGTGAAGATGCATGATGCAATAACTTGTTATTTACCCTGTTATTTATAGATACATGATAGATACTGTTTGTCATGTACCAATATTTTTCTGCTGTCATGTATCATTATTAGCTCATAAAGAGAATGAGGTGCTATTTTTCTTTGCATTTAGCCATGTTGGGTGCTAATGCTTGAGGTATGTACTACTTGGACTTGCTCCTCAATTTCATCAATGACTCTAGATGTGGCGATTTAAACTGCAAATGAACTTTTTAGTATCATATTTAGCTTGATAAGTTATTTTGTGTTTTAGAACAATGTGAGAAGTTTGTAAGACTGTAGCAAACAGATCTCAATTCATATACCATCACTATTATCTCTATTTGCACATGATATAGCAAAAGAAACATTGCATTGACACTATTCCTTTTTTTTTTAATGTTTCCTTGCTATTTCTGTAAGTTAACAGTTGAAAATAGGGTCCTATGTACTAATCATACCAACCATGACAAGCATTGCTAAGATACAACATGATAGAAAAGTGCGAAGAAACTAGTTCAATTATTTTTAATTTCTTATGATACCTGAGCAACATTAGCATAGCATGTGTATGGATGATGTGTGTAATAAATGAATGGAAAATGTAATAGAATTGTACTTGAGATAGCATTGGCTGAACCATCCACACATTTTCCTTTTTGAACAATCAGATAATATGCTGATGTTCATCAGAATATTCTTCTCCAGTTTGATGGCCCCTACACAGCTGCTACAATAACGGTTCACATGTTCCATAGTATGAGAATTGAAGTCTATGGTTACTATGCTTTGCCATTGAAGTTAAGTAGGGTATTGAATAAATATGCTTTGCCATTTGGGTTTGACAGTGCAAATCAACTTTTGAAGTTCCTTTTCTTTTTTATTTGATCCATATCGCACTTCACATAACAGAAGGATACCGCTAGATTTACTCATTTTGGTGTTCTATCGTGGCCTTATTCGTTTAAACATTTCATTGGCTTGTCTTGAGTTTACTTACAGGAACTAGTATGGGGTACTGCACGTCTGCACGGTGCGTAATTTCAATTTCCTCAAAGTTATATTGCACGAATGGCTTCCTGAGGGGCTTTGGGTTTAGTTCATGTACAATTTTCATCAATAATTCAAAGAACTTATGTATTTTCCATTAGTAATATATTGCAATACACTACTAGGTGAGGCAAGAGTGGCACATTGTAGAGAACAAAGGCAGGACTCGGAGGGCAAAATGGTTATTTCCATGGAGAATGACATAAATGAGAATAAATGCTGGCCACTCTTCCCTTACAACCTCTTTCATGCCCCTCTATTGTGAAGTGCTGTGGCAGGGTTTAGCAAACCACTTGTTACTAGTCGGCTGGCGTTTTTTTACCCAGTATTAACCCCTCTGGTTCACCCCTCTAACTTTCCCTATTTAAAACTTATTCTGTGCCAAAATACTTCTAATTACTTATAGTTTCTACCTCAATCTCAAATCTGCAAAATTTTAAAAATATAAATTTGGAATATAAATTTAAGAAAAGAACAAACACTTCCATGCCAACTTAAATTGAAGAGACTATTTCTTATGCTTTATCATTTTTGTCTTCACAATTTGCTACTTCAAAAAAAAGAAGCATCCTTGCGGTTCCTATGTTTTCAATTTCGTATTGTGTATTTCCTTTGTTTTCGATAAATGCAACCCTTCTTATGTCATGCATGCATGATTTCTTTTTGAGACATGAATAGACATAATAAACAAGTTTATCACTGAACAGGTGCTAGGCTCTATGATTTGGACATGAATTAGGCTGTTTGTTCCTAAAGACGCCGCTGCTGCCGCTGCCCTCTAGCCACTCGTCGCCTGATTCAGTTGTAGGATTTGTAGGAATTTTTTTGGTGTGTTTGCACCTTTGTATGTGGATGCTAGATTCAGTTGTAAACTCGATTCAGTCCGCAACGGAGTGTCTGTGTTATTTTCTTCTGTTTTTTTTATATATATCAACAATGTAATTCTACATTTGAAATGGTTTTACCTAAGATCTGAAACTTCTTATGAAAATTTGTGATACTATATCCTCTTAATCATTGTAGTTTAACTAGCGATAAAATATTTCTACAGAACAAAATAAAAATAGACGTCTCTAGCTCAATCTAAATACGTCAGTGAATGTGTATCTATGTTTCATGGCACGCAATAAAGCGTCATTAGGGAGAGTAGAGCCGATATGCAAATGCATATGTGAAAGCGTCTCTAAGCTTGTAGAGACGCAATCTAAACGACTCATATCATTGTAGACACGCTTAACAATACGTCTGTATGATCTTTGACACGGTACGTGGAGAGGCGCTGTAGAGACGTTTTACAAAAACGACTCTACGACGCTATAGAGATGATTGAAAACGTCTTTAACCCATAAAATAGGCGTCTCTACAAGGCTTTTGTGTTGTAGTGCGAGTTGATATCATCTATTATCTAAACCATAACCTAATGTCTACAACAGTAAGGACATCAATATTTTAAGGAGGTTCATGCATTGAATAGGATTACAACTACCGTTATGACAAACATACCAATTTTATATGAAACATACACGCATGCATAATAGGTTTTGCAAAAAGAAGTACAAAAATTAAAATAGTAGGATTAACATGGTCAAAGGGGGTGCTTGCCTTGCTCTGGTTGCTCTAAATATGAGGATGAAGGATCGTCATAAAAGTCGTTCGAACAATCGGCGTCTAATCAAAAGAGCGAGAAGCAAATTAAATATAGAAAAATAATTTCAACAACAACAAAATCCAAATATTATACATATTCAAGTAGAGCATGATTTTAGATGAATTTAGAAAAAAGATATATCTCATTTGGAGTTTTTATGCAAAAGTTATTAACGTTTCAATTTGCTTCGGTTTGAAAATTCCAGAAATTAGAAAAGGGTGACATCGAAAGCGTATTTTGTGAATTTTACGCTTTCCAGCAGAGAAAGCATATTCTTCTTTGCGTTCTACTATGGTGTAGCAGCCTGTTTTTGTTCTTGCCAAGAAATTTAAAACTCGGTTTGTTTTCAAAAGTGCAACTTCAAAACTCTTTTCAAAATAAAAAAAACTTCCATTTAATTTCTCTCTTGGGCCTAACCTTTTCCCCTTGCTGATACGGCGCAAATACCGTCTGCTAATATTACGCGTGTTCCTGTTATTTCTTATGTGCTAGAGGAGCACATGCGCGTGTTTACACAATCAGATGATACGGCGCAAATACCGTCTGCTAATATTACGCGTGTTCCTGTTATTTCTTATGTGCCAGAGGAGCACATGCGCGTGTTTACACAATCACACACATGGATTTTTCTCATGGATAGAAAGAGCATTGATAGCTACGTGAAGATTTTTCTCATGCAAGGAAAGGGCATTGCTAGCTACGTGAAGATTGTTCTCATGCATGGAAAGAGATTGAGCCATGAATGCTTATTCCTTTCTCTACGTGATATGGGGTGGGGTCCACCTAAACAAATCAAAATCAAAACGTTTCAAAGAGATAAGCTACAAGACAGAAAGAAAGGCCAAGAAATCAGGGATCACATGCCAACTTTTCATGCTTGCAAGGGGAGTTTTAAGGCCAATGTAATCTTTCTGTTTTCTACGCATGCGTTTCTTTCCTTACGAGCACTTGGATGGGGCCCACCTGTAGCCGTGACATCCCAATTTGCCTAGAATAATTATGTGGTTTCCAAGATGTAAAAGGAAACATACATGTTTGCGTTTTGCATTAGAACTTCTAGTCGAGTACTGTACGTGCATGTGCGCTGGACGTACATGTGTTTTAGTTTGCATTAGGACTACTAGTCATGTAACCTTTTGTACGTGGATGTGTAAGGCTATAAAAGCCAATGGCCTTCGGCCGAATTAGGGGAGTTTTAGATTATTATGAGTTGAGTTATTTGGCATGTCGCCATGAGGGTCTACCCCCTGTTATCGTGTGTGTGCGAGTTCTTGAGAGTTTTCCATCTAGGATATCTCTGATTGCTACTCAGGTTTAATCTTGTTGATTGAATTTGTGTGCTGATCTTGTTTGATCTTTTCTCTCGTTAGGTAATCTTGTGGTGTCTTGCGCGGTGTGAGATTTATTTATCAAGTGCGAGTTGCATCCTGTAATTCGTGCTACACATATTTGTTCGAGAATTTTCCACCGTGAAAGATCGGGCAACCCACGGATTTAATCTCGTCTCGAGGTTGATCCGCATCAGGTGGTATCAGAGCGATGGTTTCTCATGGTGGATTTGTGCCGGTTACATTAGCCGATGCAAAGTTTTTGAAGATGCTACCATCGACCATGCCGAAGCTAGCAACAAGGACCACTTTAGAAGAATACTTCATCTGGGAGGAAGCAATGGAGCAATTCTTCAAGCATCTCTCTTCTATCAGGAAGATGACAATTGCGAAAAGAACCTTTGCTGATCAGGTTCGCAGATGGTGGGATAACATTCAAGAAGATCGTGATCGAAGAGAAGAGCCATGGTGTTCCACATGGGAGGAGATGAAAGTGTTGATGCAACATCAATTCGTGTCTCCACCACGCAAGCTGAAGCAGACGAAGAAGGAGGTCAAAGCTGCTAAAAATTTTTCGGCTTCCGTTCAATCTGCCCATGAGGTCGAATCTGCTGATTTGTTTTTGGCCAAGGAGCACCCGGTGATAGAGAATTCACAGCCAAGTTACATCAACAAGTCATGTGGTCAAGTTAATACGGCAGGTTTCGGGCCTATAATTCACCAACAGGATGTGGTTTCAGGAGCTAAAGTGCTGCAAATACGGAGTGATCTCTCAATGCTTAATTTTAGATCCATTGTTTATACTAAAAAATTTTGTGCACCCTTGTTGTTATCACAAGTGCAAGACAAGATGCTACAGGCTACACCTTTTGGTGCATTGCTCAAGTCCTGCACATATGTATATACGGCATACATACTCGTCGATCGAGAAATCAGGGGGGAATTGTATGCTACACATATATGTGTATGCTGTATGTCTCAGGAAAAATTCATGGTGGGAGAAGAGAAGCAGAAGGAGGCCGAGCATGCAGAGAATTTTTCTGTCCCTGTACAAGCTGCTAACAAAGGCTTGGAGATGAACTCGAAACCGAGGACGGTTTCGCTTGAAGGAGGAGAGGATGATACGGCGCAAATATCGTCTGCTAATATTACGCGTGTTCCTGTTATTTCTTATGTGCTAGAGGAGCACATGCGCGTGTTTACACAATCACACACATGGATTTTTCTCATGGATAGAAAGAGCATTGTAGCTACGTGAAGATTTTTCTCATGCAAGGAAAGGGCATTGCTAGCTACGTGAAGATTGTTCTCATGCATGGAAAGAGATTGAGCCATGAATGCTTATTCCTTTCTCTACGTGATATGGGGTGGGGTCCACCTAAACAAATCAAAATCAAAACGTTTCAAAGAGATAAGCTACAAGATAGAAAGAAAGGCCAAGAAATCAGGGATCACACGCCAACTTTTCATGCTTGCAAGGGGAGTTTTAAGGCCAATGTAATCTTTCTGTTTTCTACGCATGCGTTTCTTTCCTTACGAGCACTTGGATGGGGCCCACCTGTAGCCGTGACATCCCAATTTGCCTAGAATAATTATGTGGTTTCCAAGATGTAAAAGGAAACATACATGTTTGCATTTCGCATTAGAACTTCTAGTCGAGTACTGTATGTGCATGTGCGCTGGACGTACATGTGTTTTAGTTTGCATTAGGACTACTAGTCATGTAACCTTTTGTACGTGGATGTGTAAGGCTATAAAAGCCAATGGCCTTCGGCCGAATTAGGGGAGTTTTAGATTATTATGAGTTGAGTTATTTGGCATGTCGCCATGAGGGTCTACCCCCTGTTATCGTGTGTGTGCGAGTTCTTGAGAGTTTTCCATCTAGGATATCTCTGATTGCTACTCAAGTTTAACCTTGTTGATTGAATTTGTGTGCTGATCTTGTTTGATCTTTTCTCTCGTTAGGTGTCTTTGTGGTGTCTTGTGGTGTGAGATTTATTTATCCAAGTGCGAGTTGCATCCTGTAATTCGTGCTACACATATTTGTTCGAGAAATTTCCACCATGAAAGATCGGGCAACCCACGGATTTAATCTCGTCTCGAGGTTGATCCGCATCACTTGCCTTCCCCCGACATAGCTTGGCCCAGACCAGCACCTTGCCATGGCCGCACCAGAGTGTGATCTGGAGCACGCCTGCACGCCCTCCTTGCCACACCTGCACGGTGCCACTCCCTCCACGCCTAGGCAAGCCTTCCCCAGGTCACTCTCTTCCCCTTGGCTATAAAAGCCGATGCAAAGCCCTTGCCCTCTCCCATGCCCACCATCGCTTCCCTCTCCTGTCACCAAGAAACACAGAGTAAGCGCTGGATCCAAGCTCCCTCCCGCAGCGCCGCTGCCGTGTCCCCACCATTTCTCTTCTCCACTGAGCAAAGCCAGAGCACCGAGCTCCCATTCCGCCTGCACCACTTCGCCATCAAGCCGCCCTCCATTGAACCTTCTTGCTTAGCCCATCGCGTCACCCCATGCCCCTAGCCTCCCTCTACTTCTCCCCCACCTCCCCTCCTCTTCCCCACCGCTGAGAAGCACCGCCGTCGCCACCCTCTCTTCTCCACCCACAGTTGCCACCGTCCCGCCACTTCGACCACCCCCCAAGCCACCCCAACACCCCCTCTAGCTTCCCCATGGCCGCGCGTAGCCAGTGCGCACGCCACACTCCACTCTGCACCGCTATGCCGCTAGCACCACATGAGCCTGTGGCACCGCCACCGTGCCCCCGACACCATCTAGCCGCTCCGACGATGCCCCCACCATGCCACCACCATCACGGGGTGCTCCAAGCACCAGGGTAGCTCCTCACCAAACCCCTTTTATTTTGGTCCAGCCCCGTCACCATTCTTCTCCTTCCCCTTCACCTCCGGTCGGCACCTTCTCTACCACTGTTCGTCGCCCTCCGGCCACCTCAGACCTTGCTCCTTGCTCTGATGAGATCCCCTCGCCATGTGCTTGCTCATGCTACCCCTTTTCTCCCCACACCACACGCTCCCCGGCGCTGCGCATGGCCTATGCACCGCCGCCGCTTTGGGAGATGCCACTGTCGCCGCCGTGCATTACCAGCACCACCACCACTGCCCGTGCCATCGGCTCGCCTCCTTGGCCTCGTTCTTGGCCTTGCCAGTGCGACCGTGCCTTCCCTTCACTGACGGCGAACCGGAGCCGCATACACTCAAGCCCTCCTCTGCCATGTCCGAACTCCAGACAAGCAGTGTAGCAGTGCATTAACTCCACCAAATCTTGGTCTTAAGGGCTAAATCAATGCTTAACTGCTGCTTTAACTAATGGGTCAATGATAGTGGGACCAAGGAATTAAGGGCAGTCAATCATTAGTGGACCCGTGGACCTGTGCATGCTTCATTAAATCAACTCAATCTTTGCCTTAAGGGTTAAAAGCATTGATTATTGCTGGTTAATTCATGTCTAGTATCTATGTCAAGTGGACCCAGGAAAATAGTAATTTTAGTACTTAACTCCGGTTCCCAAATGACCCTATGATACGCGGGCTCGAGGAGCAGTAATGGCCCTCCTTGAGTGTTGCTTCCCTGGTTGTTTTTCTACCAGTCAATGACAAGTGGACCCAAGGTCATTTAATGAGGATATTTAATTCTGTTTTCTGTTGTTCCTTTGACAAGAGGGCCCGAGTGCTAAATGGCAGTCCAAACCCTCATGAACCTGTGGACCACATGCACAGTGCATGTTGACCTCCAGTCCATGCACTGTACACATGGACCAGGCCAATGTTCAGTGGACCCCTCATGTCAGCGAAAGATTTTCGCTCTCCCCTTTTTATTTTCTGGTTTTTATTTCAAAACCAAGCTTCGGACGTCCCGATCTCCTCCATTCTAACTATGATTTAAGTGAAATTTGTTTCTAAATTTGTCTAAATTCAAGATCTTGCTATTGGCAATGGTTTTGTTTATTTTGGAGTTCATTTGTTATTTCTATTGTATTTATTTGTTTTTGTTGTTTGTTGTTTCTTTTTTCGGCACAACCGCCTAAGTAGAGTTCGAGAACACAGAAGAGCCCCGGATTGATCAAGACCAAGAATACCAAGACACCCTTGCCTTAGACCCAGGCAAGTCAATAATTTGATCATATTGAACCTACATTTTATGCAAATTTATATTCTTTTAAATAAAAGAAAATTGCATGCTAAATTCATTAATCAAATGTATGTCAAACCCTTAAGGTAGTTAAATACCAACTTGATAATTAATAAATTATTATACCATCCTTGACACTTGAGTCACTTAATCTTTGTCACCCTAGATAATTATGTGGTAACTTACTAGCTATAGTCTTACTTAAGCGCCATGCTAGTCTTGCTTAAGCACTGGGGTTATTTATTTGCCCCCATCATCGTCCTTAAAATCATGAATTGTTTTGGGTAATCATTGCGGGTAAATGACTGGAATGGTTGAGTGATATATTTTGTGTTTCTCCAAACACCCTAATAATTGATGTTACCACATCTGGGTGGACGGTATGGTGGTGGGTGCTGACGTAGCACGAGAAATGGTGGAGTGTGGTATGAACCGCCCAGATGGCTTTAAGGACTTCTTCATGTGACACCATCGGAGGGATCCACAGTTGTGTCACCGGTCGTGGACACAGTGGAGTCGCTGGTGTAGGCTGTCGTGTGGTGCAAGAGGGGGTCTGGGGGCAGGGTTGACACAGGTGTGAGGGTGTAACCCCTTTCAGGTGAAACCTTAGCGGGTGTAACTAATACTAGGGGAAGCATTGTAAAGGCCTTGTGGTAATCTCCTCTTGATTCACATGTATAAGGAAACATGTGTACATATCAAGATGATTATCTCTTGTGGGTAAAGTGTATAGTCTCTGTAGAGTAAAAACTGTTCGAACAGCCGTGCCCACGATCATGGGCAGGCATGGGAACTTACTCGAGATAGTTTTATTTATAAAACTTTATGGGTGGGATGAAAAACTTGTCGGGCTCACCTAGCCCTAAATTTGGATTTTTCTAGATAGTCTTACCTTGTGTTGTTAATTAGTGGATGTAACCCCAATCAAAATAAGCATCAGGTGGAGGTAATCTTTGCTAATTATAAATATTGCACAATTAATCTCTTTAATAAAATGTGATTTGGTCAAAATGCTAAGTGATAAGAATTTCTATCTATAATAATTGAAAATGTTGATTTAGCTAATAAAAGAACCTGAACCGTCCTTGTCAAAGCCTTGCATGTATAAATATTGCATTGTGTATTGGCTCATGAGCACGGAAGTTGTGCTCATCCTCACTCTTTCCTCAAACCTTCAGAAGCTGTGGATCTACGACATTATGCGTATTGTGAGGATCCAGACGTTGAAGACCAGAGAGCTGATGAAGAGTAGTTTAGTATGTAGTTGTTCTAGTCTTGCCCCAATCTAGCTGACTTCATCGGTACTCATGTACTACCAATACTACCCAAGTCTTTGGATAATATTGGTCGTACATTGGTTTCCCTAGTCGCTTGCCTGTTGTAAGATGAGCCCTACCTCATTTGCTTTCGCTACCGCTTCCGCAGTTTATGTAATGTAATCATTTGGCCTTGTTTGGCCCTACTGTAAAACTTGACCCGATGCAGTCTATGTAAACTCTGATATTGTTTAATTAATGGATGGTTTGGTCTACGATATGTATGAAATGATGCAGTCATGTATTCTGTGAGCGCTATCTACTAATCCAGGGAATAGCGCAGTATTGTTCAGAGAGGATTCCGGATTGTGAAATCCAGCTCCGACATGAGGTTTACGCTTCCCAGTAGAGGAAACATATTTTCCTCATAGCTAAAAGCGGTTTTTCGCATTTTTTTTCTTGGTTTTCATTAACTTACATATAGGGCCTACTTGTCAGTGACTCATTCTTTTGTTTTATTGATTTTATTTATCAAACAAAGGCGGTCCCACATGTCATAGATTCATTATTTATTGACTAGTGACTAAACATATTTCTGATTTTAATTAACTGATAGCTGGGGTCCACCTGCTAGTCTCTCGGTTTTAAAACGTATTTTAAAATCAGAAATAGTGTGTGGTCCCACATGTCAGTGACTCCTTTACTAAAAATGTTTAGAATTAGATTTTTTATTAATTTTTCAATCGGTCCCACCTGTCATCGACTTAGTGCTTTTAACTACTGTCATTAAGTGCTAACTAACATTTTAAACCTGTGGGTCCCACTGACAGAGAGAGAGAGAGAGAGAGAGAGAGGAAGACAGCATAGCTGTGCGCTTGGCCGAGCACCATGGCAAGCTCGCCACCAGCGAACGGCGCAATGGGTGGCGACATTGAGTGGTGAAATGGAAAGAGGGAAACAGGGCGAAGCTATGGGTGGTGTTGGCAGCGACGGGGATGGCCGAAGGCGGCATTGCGGTAGCAAAGAGCAGCAGAACACCTTAGGTCCATGATGTACTCTGCGTAGGAGGCATTCCCTAGGCTAAAGGAGTGGCGCACTGGGATCAGTGAGCCCAAGCGATACTATTAGATCGGGCGCAGGGACCTAGGGTCACTAGAGGCGAGCCGACGACATGTAACCATGGCGGCGCCATGAGTGACTACGAGGAATACAGCGTAAACTACTGACCCTCTAGAAATTGAAGTATGCATGAGGTTTAGAGGCTCACTCTGATCATGAAGGTGAAGATGATGAGGTTGGAGAGGTTCTGGAATAGCTTGCCGACGTTGAGCTGTAGTGGCGCAGGGGAGGCTCTTTGTGCTAGCGCTCTACGATGATGGAGGTGCTATAAGAAGCAGCGCATTAGGTTCACGAGGTCTTAAGGATGGTGTGGATGCAAGAAATTAGACCGAGGCTCACCGGGCTTTGAAGAAGAACGAAAATGGTGGTGGCAGCCAGAAACGAGGAAGATGAGGGTGAAGCTCGAATTAGGGCGAGGTTGCATGCATTGAGTGAGGGGAAAGCCTCAATAGGGTATGGAATAGGGGGTGACATAGTTGATCTGAGCCCGAACTCAACAGAGCGATGGGAACGCGTTGGTGGGATTGGGTGTGCGTCGGAGTCGAGGACGAAGGTGGGCACGATTGTTCTACAAGACTCTAGAAGCTGCATTGAGCAAAGGAGAGGAATGAGTGATGAATGGCTATCAAATTGACGCGAGTGTCATGGGTGAGGAAGCTCACCAGAGTGGCGGAGCTGCAGAGGTGTGCTCACCGACGTTGAGAACGACGCATACATTCCCGCAAAAACACTGAGCGAGAAGCTCGGTCTTGCGTGAAAATGGAACAAGGCGAGTTGAGGAAGAAGTGACACAGCTAGAGCTTAAGTATGGCAAGGCTTAGTGTGAGAAGAACGGCTAGAAGAATAGCGGTGCGCAAGAAACTCGCAGACACTCTCGGGTCCTTCCGTTTGCGTGGGAAAAGAGCACCATCAATGGGGTGGATAGCATGGGTGAGGCAGGCGGAGGTGATGGGAGCAGGTGAGGTGACAAATTATGGGCGGTGGTGGAAATCAGCGGACGAGCGGCTGAGTAGGCGAGGGCACTCTGGGGCGTTGGTGAGCGTGGACGAGAGGTGGAAGACAACCTCTGGCAAGCGAGGCCTCAGCGAGCACGGGAGAGAGGCGTGGGCTGGAGTTGAGCACGAGGGAGTTTGGTCTGGCTAAGTTTCGGCCCAGAGGGTGAGAGGGAAATTTGAATTCGTTTTCAGATTTTTCCAAAACTGGCTAATTCTTTGGTGAATTTGTAATCCTATCAACATCTAGTTTCATATGTAAATTTTTTAAGATTTTATATGCTCTGTGATTTTCTCAAAAAGTTTACAAGTTACTGCTTGTATAAAAATTTCAGCATTTGTTGTATATAAAAAGTTTAGAAATCATGCATAAATAATTTTCCATTTAGAACATGCTCAAAATTACTTTCCCATTTATTTTCACTATGTCTTCCCAAAAAGGGAAATTTTTGGGATGTTACATAAATCATTATCATCATCATAAACATTTCAGAATATCATTCGCATCTCTCATGTACTCAGTTCTCATCATTATCTTTTTATGTATGCAAATGCTCAGTGCAAACTTTATCAGCTAATACCAGTATAGCGGAGTGTTCCCCCGTGGATGATACACTCTATCCTCCATCCTGTAGAGGCCCTGCCTTTGTAGGATTTTATCAAGAGCACTCTGGAATAGCCATATATCTGGCAAATCTCACCGACTTGGCTCTTATGCATGCAAATGATGCAACAATGTTCATTATTCATCAACGTTATTCATTATCATCATTACCATGGCATCCCCATGGTCATGTAGTCATCATGTCATATCATCATTATCATAGCATTTAAGTAAGCATAAATAAATGTCATGGTAAGTTAATTGTAAAGACATGGGAAACAAACCAATGTCTATCGCTTTACCATGCACTTGCCTTTTAGCCACGAGAATTAGAATGATGCAAAGGCAGCACCGAACTTAAAGCAATGCTCCTTGGACAACAATCAATAATACATCTCAAAAACATACCATCACAGTACACAATCTACAAAATACTCAATATCGCTCCTATGCACAAACCCGACACGAATAACCTACTTTCACCGGACAACATACACATTGTCTCAGTGATCAAACACCCATGACGTTTACTTTTGAAATCTACACAAAATTTCCTACAATTTTCTAGTTATGCAAATTTTCTGATTATACCATTTAGTTTCCCATTTTTGACCCCGAATGTTAATCTCAAACTTCACAGAACAACACAATTTTATAACTATTTTTCTACAACATGGAAAATAAAAACCATACCACTTATGGAAACTACAGAGAATTACATAGCTAAACCTAGTTATGACCATAATTTAACTCTACCATCTATTGCACGTAATAAACCAAACTACACGACTGTTGTTAACGTCGATGGAGTTCTAGACAACAGTGCTCTTGAGTCCGTAACTTTTGAACCGTTCATCCAAATCTAATGATCTTATACTTTCTGGAAAGGTTATGAAATTATGTACAACTTTATTAACATAGAAAAGTCATGAATTGTCGGACCCAGATTCCGAGAATCCAAATCCTCTATGAAAATACTATGTTATTCCCTGAATCAGTAGATAGCACTCACAGGCACATTGCTGAATCATTCATACAAGGCACGAATTAAAACATTCAAATATATTACAAACACAGAGTGGCATAGACCACGTCGGGTTGAGTTTTACAAAAGGGCCGAACAAGGCCAAATTGATTACATTACATGAAGCAACGTAAACTACAGCGGAAGCAAAAGGGTAGTAGAACTCATCTCTCCATAGGCAAGCAACTGGGGCAACCTGTGTACGACAGATATTAACCAAGAGTTGGATAATATTGGTTGTATGCAAGTACCAACGAGTCCACTAGACTGGGGCAAGACCTAGACTATAGAACTATGCTACTCTTCATCATTTCCTTGTCCATCAGCTTCTAGGTCCTCGTAATATGCATAGTCTCCTTGATCCTCATTGTCTGAAGGGTTTGGGGAGAGCGAGAATGAACACAACTTCCGTGCTCGCGAGCCAATACACACAATGCAATAATATACATGCAAGGCTTAACAGGGATGGCTCGGGTTCTTTTATTTGCTAAAGCAATGTTTTCAATTATCATAATAACAAATTCCTATCACTTAGCATTTTAACCAAATTGCATTTTTATTAAAGAGAGTAATTGTGCAATAACTGTAATAGTAGAGGTTACCTCCACCTTTATTCTTATTTTGATTTGAGCTACCTCCACTCATACTCATAATCACCACTGAGGTTCATTTCCCCAGGGAAATTCAAATCTAGGGCTAGGTGTGCCCTCCACATTTTTTCATACCACCACAAAGTTTTTGAAATAGAACTAACTCTAGCAAGTTCCCATGTCTGCCTTTGACCATAGGCGTGGCTGTTTAAATAGTTTAGACTCTGCAGAGGTTGTACATTGTACCCACAAGAGATAGTCATACTCGTTACTCCACATGATTCCTTAGTCATGTAGGTGAGCGACCATCACAGTAACCTTTCAAATTATCTCGCCCTTTCCGTCATTTCACCCATATGGGGTTACACCCATACGTTGTTCACCTCGGCGATCTGGAGTAGTTGAACTACCCCATAGCGACTGGCTTACTTCACCTTGCCTCGGTGTACCATTCAAGCTGGAACCATCACGTGCTTGCATGTTCCCACTATCCACCCCGTGAGATGACACCCAGGGTTTAATAAATTTACTAAGCCAAGTTGCAGTTTGCAGACTTGTGGTTGTACTTGTTTTACACAGGAGGTCGTGACAAGATTAAGTCCTTAATTCATCCAGGCGGTTCATTCCACATACCAACCACTCTCGTGCTCTGTTAGCACTCACCACCATTCCATCCGCCCAGATGTGCTAATAGCAAGTTATTAGGGTTTTGAGGAGTAAAACCAAATTATCTCATTCATTTCAGTCATGGACCACCAATGATTGCCCAAAACTATTTCATGTTTGAAGAGATGATGATTGGGGTATTTAATACCTTGGTACTAAGCAAGACTAGCAAGTCGCTTAAGTACAACCTATAGCTAGTATTTACCACATAGTTACTAGGGTGATATGGAATAATGGATTCAAATATCAATGGATGGCATATTAATTAATTAATCATCAAATGGGTATTTAACTACTTTAAGCTTTAACATACATTTGATTAAAGAATTAAAGCATACAATTTTGGTAATTTAAATGAATATAATTTACATAAAATATAGGATCAATATGATCAAAGCACTGACTCACCTTGGTTATAGGCAAGAGAGTCTTGATATTCTTAGACTTGATCAACTTGGAGATCTCCAGCGTCTTCAAATCCTAATCGGACGAACGTACTAGAAAAAGGCATAAACAGGCAAAGAGAGCAAATAAATACAAAAATAATAACAAATGAACTCCAAATTAAACAAGACCTATGCCATTAGTAAGATCTTGAATTTACAAAATTTTAGAAACAAATTTCATAATTTTTGGAGCTATAACAGAGGAGAACGGAACTTCCGAAGTTTGAACTAGGATTAAATCGAAAATAAAAAAAAGGGAGAGAGAGAAACCTTGACACGTGGGGCCATGAACAGTGTTGGGTGCACATGTACAGTGCATGGACCGGGAGGTCAACACGCACTGTGCATAGTCCATGGTCTACCGGTCCATGGGAATAGTAAGACGCGGGCCCACTTGTCATTGAAGGGAGTAGGGTTAAACTGGGTGGTTAATTAAAGTGCGGCCATTACTACTGCTCGGCCTACACGGCAATGAAATCCATGCGGCTTTTAAACGTGGATTACTTAAAGCAAATGATTGCTTAGCATTAAATGGTGAGGATTTGCCCTAATGACATGATTAGGGGCGGGGGGGCTTTAATGGCGTTCAGTGCTTGTCCGAACATGCCACAGCCATGGGCGCAGGCGACTCGAATTTGCCGTCGGCGGAGGAGGGGTCAGGAGGATCTTGGCTAGGTGGAGCCGGTGGCGATGGTGACGACGTTGGGGAGTCGCTAGAGCGATGGCGCAGCGGTAGAGTGGTGGTGGCGCTGGTACGGCCGTGGCGGTTTAGGAGAACCAGCAGTGCTTTAAACCGAGGAAGGTGAGCATGGGCAAGGGCATGCCATGGCGGACTCACCGGGTCCAGCAGGAGGGTCGGAGGAGGAGGGTGGCCGGAGAAGGGAGGAGATGAAGCTGGCGGCTGGAGGCGGGGAAGGAGGTCGAGTCTTGGGCGGCGACCAAAAGCGACTCGCTTGAGGAAGTGCTCTGGCTTCAGCGCTCATGGTATGAGGGTGTGGCCAAGGCAGGCCAGAGTGGCAGATCGACGGCGGAGGCGGGCACATCCGAAAAGAAGAAAGGGGGAAGTTCCTTCAGTGGAGCTTACCAGGCTTCAAGGGGGCGGCGTGAGGAAGATACGGGCACAAGGGCCCTTTTATAGGCAGCCAAGGGGGCGGAGAGCCGTTGGGGCAGTGAGACGGGCGCGTTGTCCCAAGGCAACACGGCGAGAGCGCTCTACGCATGGAGAAGACAAGGCGGGAGTGGGTGGGTGATGATAAGGGAGCGGGGTGGCGACTTGCGCGTCTTCTTACGTGAGCGCAGAGCTCAAACCGGGAGCTGGTGCGGCAATGACGACAAGGACGGCCATGGTGTGGGCGCACCGAAGTGACAAGGTGAGGAGGGGCGCCTAAGTCGCGAGCGGCCAACGGGAGTGGGTGGCGGTGTCAGGGGCACGCGGGGCAGAGGAAGCGTGGGTGCTCGTGGGCACACAAAGGAAGGCGCAGGCAGCAGAGAGCACGAGGGGAGAGAGAGAGGGTGGCTCTGCTGCTGGCCAAATGAAGAAGACAGAGGGGAGAAGGGAGCCGGGCCAATTTAGAGGAGGCCAAAGGGAGCTGGGGCTGGGCCGTAAGGAGGTGGCGACCGGGTGGGCCAAAAAAGAAGGAAGGGGCTAGGGAGTAAAGAGGGCCGGTGATGAACCCTAAGGTTCTATTTGTTGGCCCGATCTTTCGATGAGAAATGATAAGTCCGGTAGGCGTCGCTCAACCCTCACGATCTCGCTCACGAACACGCAAGGCTCGAAACCACGCAATCGCTGAGCCGATCAACTAGTCGTTATCAACCGTGCACGAATACCGATTGACGACCACGAAGGTCGATTCACGCATACACGAAGAAAGCACGCAAGAACAAGATAATAAGCAATCTGAAATTGCAAATAGGATTGAAAGATTTAATTGAATTGGGATTCTGAATAAGGATCTTGATTGGGTGGTCTCGTCGACACACGCAAAAGATACAAGTTGCAACGAAGGCAAGCTAAACTTAAACAAAATCCAAGAAAACTAGAAGGGGTGCGGCCTCCTTAAATAGGGAACGAAGAGCCGCAAAACTAAAAGACTAGCAATGTGGTACTATTCATGATAGACTATTCACGTGAACAGTGCCGTGAACAGTAACCGTGAATAGTGAGTCCGGCCCAGGTGGAGGCGGCCGGCCCAAATAGGCCAAGGAGGTGGTCGGCCCAAATAACCTAGAGTGGTGGCTACCCTTTGGGCCAAATAATTGATACAAATACAAGGCCCTTGGCCCAATGTGAGGTGTCGCAGCACTAGTTATAAGTGAAGTAAATTCGTCGGCATGTTGGAGTAGCATCTGACGCAGCCGAATCGATGGTAGTCAAGTAGTCTGGTTGGAGGTGGGGTAGTGGTCGTATCCGGCGGGTCGATATCCTCATCATCCTCCCTTTCTTGCATTTGAGTCGTCCTCGACTCACACTCATCCTCTAATGGCAAGAGAAGCTTTAAAACTTGTAGCAATGCATTCTCATCTTTCTGCAAAATGTTAGCAATAACAGGTGGCAAAGAAATAGAGAAAACTTTAGAAATTAAAGGTGATTGTGCATGCATTAAATCAGCAAAGGTATATGTTCTCATAGCATTTAGTTTGCAACTCAATTTGCCAGTATAAGTGAAGTATAAAGTAGAGTTATTCATTGCTCTGTGAATGGACAGCACAGTAATTGAATTCAAAGTGCACAAGTCATTCATATAATCATCTTTCAATTGAGCAATAGCAAATTCATCTAGTAAGGGTGCAAAGATTTGTAGGTTCTAAAATAATTCAACATTGTTATTCAGACTGTCCATACTAGATGGTGCAATATAAGGTGAACACATAGGCATTGGATGAGCACTAAATTTTATTTTCCTCTCAGATTGAACAAGGTTCAGCACACAAGAATTGTTATCCAAAACAACAAGTTTCAATTCATCCATGTGAGTACAAGTTATGCATATTTGATAAACCAGAAATTAGTTGTCTATACCATAATCTCCAATTAATTTAAAATAGTAGGTGGAGGTGCTAGAAAAAGAATTTAGAGATGAAAGTTCAAAAACTTTCTCCTAGCACATTCAAACTAATGGGCTCATTAAGCATGATATAGCACAAAGTATCGTGAGGATATTCTATCAAGTACTTCCTTATGTGTAATTAATTAGACATGTGCACAATTATGAGATTTAAGAGCAGCACATGGTTTGTTCAAGTCAACATAAGAAAAATCACAAGATTGCACTCTGATGAGGTATATACTCACAAGGTGGCTCTATGTCTTGTTTGTAGCACCAAATCGATATCTTTGTCATTGTCGTCCTCATCGAGATCATGTAGGTACCTCAAACTTCTCCTCTAATGACTTAGGATGCACCAAATCATCGTTCATCTCTTCAAGCGTCTCCTCGAAGATTTGGAGATGGAGTAGGAGCTAAAACAATGTCGGCATTTTTAGTTACCTTAGGTTGCACTTCACTTGTAACTATGGGTGGTGGAGGTACAAAAGCAGCGTTGCAATTTCTTCTTCATTTGCTCCCATGTGTACATGAAGTGGTACTCAGATTCGACCACCAATGTTGAACATCACCGATCGGTCCGTCCTTGCCATGCTCATCTTCTCATAAGGATCAAGGTCCTGTCTTTCAAAGTAGATATCCAACATATTAACCCATATAAAGTAGTCCAACGGCGTACTCTCGGTGAGTGGTAACATGTATGCGGTAGTTGTTTCCTTTGAGTTTAAATCTGCCCGCGAAGACATCGTGTCGGCCATCTTCAACCAATCTGTCATTATTAGTAGAAAACAAGGAAACAAATCACAAGTATATGTTCCTATCAACTACTAGGATCTGGAGGCTCAAGTCACACACGCTCAAGCTCTTATCAAGCTCTTGCAAGTTCTTACCGGTCTGACAAGGTAGTGGTACAACCGGTGGTGGTTCGTGATAATCTCACTTGCGATCAGCCCAGCGATTGCAGGAGCGGCTTTCTTGAGTTAGTAGGTAGTGGAGCTCGGAAGGCTAGTATGTAGCAAAGGAATAACAATTATTCAATTCAGCATGCAAAATTGAAAAGCAGTTCAAAGTACTAGTCACAAGTGCTGGTCCTAGTCTAAACCAAGCTTAGTTAGAGCAACTCGCACGAACGACTAGTAGTAACCACGGAAAGGCCAAACTGACAATCAACACCAACGAGCAACGGATGACCAATGACAAACTGAACAAGAGGCAGCTCCAATAAGATATATATTTTTTTTTCTTGCTTTCTTCTTCTCTGTTTTTTTTTCTTCTCTGTTTTTTTTCTATCCTTCTCTGTTTTTCTTTTCTTTCTCTTTTCTTTCTCCTTCTCTCTTTCTTTCCTTTCTTTTGTTTTTTTTGTTTTTTTTTACCTTTTTGCTTCAAAGGTCAACAGAGCTACTAGAACCCAACACAAACCGAAAGAACTCGGTTCCAACCCTTTTTTTTCTCTCTCTGGCGACTCGCCGGCGGCTCGGCAGCGGCCAGACGGCGACGGACGGCGGCGGCGGCGGCGGCGGCGGCAATGGCAGCAGCCACTTTCAGCCAGCGTGGCGGCGGCCACTCGGCGGTAGAGGCGGGCTCATGGCCATTGCGGCAGAGATGGCATGCTGGCGGCGGCTACTGGCCGGGGCAGCAGCGGCTGCTGCGGGGCGGGGCGGCGGCGGCAAGGTAAGCGGCGGCGGCGGCGGCGGCGGGGGAAGCCGCGGCCTTGATCATGCAGCGATAAACGGCGCAGCGGCAGCGATGGCGGCGGCGGAGGCGGCGGCGGCTCGGCACCAAGGTGGAGGCGGCGGCGATTGGCGGTGGTGCGAGGCAGCGAAGACGCGGCGAGTGCGGCCGGTGGAAGCGTGAATCGGGAAGCGGTGGGGCGGCGCGGGCCCGGACGCCGGTGGAAATTCAGCGCCTGAGGAGGCGGTTCGGTTGCCCGCGCGGCGTCGACCCAAAGCGGTGGCGGCCCGAGACCAAAATCCAAGCGACGGCGACGGTGAAGTTCGATCCCAGGCGGCTGCGCCGATCGGATCTGAACCCTCTTTCTTTCTTTGTGTGTCTGCTGTTTGCCTCTGTATGCTTCTGATTGTATGAATTGCCGAAGGACAAAGGGAAATCAGGAGGCGCGTAGGTTGTGGATCGAAACGATATAGTGCGCTGGCTTGGATCCTCTCGGGCACTGTTACCAATCTGATAATGTTGTATCTCTGCCAGCCCTAATACGACAGCGCAACCTTTTTTTTTCTTGCGACGATCAGACTAGACGAACGACAAGAAACCCTAAAACTAAACCAATCTAGACAAGAAACCAGCACAAAGACTCGACGATGCAACGACAATTCAATAAAGCAAACTAAAAAGAACAAATTGCAAAGGCACAAATTGGCTCGGACGATGAACTAAATCTAATAATTTTTTTTTGGCTATTTGGATTATAGAAAAAAAAAATCTCACCGATGAACTGAAGCTCTAATACCACCTGATGAACCCTAAGGTTCTATTTGTTTGCCCGATCTTTCGATGAGAAATGATAAGTCCGGTAGGCGTCGCTCAACCCTCACGATCACGGCTCACGAACACGCAAGGCTCGAAACCACGCAATCATTGAACCGATCAACTAGTCGTTATCAACCGTGCGAATACCGATTGACGACCACGAAGGTCGATTCTCAGTATACACCGAAGAAGCACGCAAGAACAAGATAATAAGCAATCTGAAATTGCAAATAGGATTGAAAGATTTAATTGAATTGGGATTCTGAATAAGGATCTTGATTGGGTGATCTCGTCGACACACGCAAAAGATACAAGTTGCAACGAAGGCAAACTAAACTTAAACAAAATCCAAGAAAACTAGAAGGGGTGCGGCCTCCTTAAATAGGGAACGAAGAGCCGCAAAACTAAAAGACTAGCAATGTGGTACTACTATTCACGTGAACAGTGCCATGAACAGTAACCGTGAATAGTGAGTCCGGCCCAGGTGGAGGCGGCCGGCCCAAATAGGCCAAGGAGGTGGTCGGTCCAAATAACCTAGAGTGGTGGCTACCCTTTGGGCCAAATAATTGATACAAATACAAGGCCCTTGGCCCAATGTGAGGTGTCGCAGCACCAGGTATAAGTGAAGTAAATTCGTCGGCATGTTGGAGTAGCGTCTGACGCAGCCGAATCGATGGTAGTCAAGTAGTCTGGTTGGAGGTGGGGTAGCGGTCGTATCCGGCGGGTCGATGTCCTCATCAGCCGGGTGGGCCAGAAAAGAAAGGAGGGAAAGCCGGTTAGCCAAAGGAGAATTAGGGTTGAGCCCAAAGAAAAAGGGAAGGGTAAAAAGGAGAAAGGGGGCCTAAAACCGAAAAAGGGGAAATTCGAACTTGAATTTGAATTTCAGAAATCAAGGAAGTTTGAAACACAAACCCGAGCTTAAAGAAGCTAGAAGATTTTGAAAATACTTGATAATTTGACATACGAACAAAAACCGAAAACCAAATTAGTAAATACTATTTACGTCCGAAAACGGGACGTTACATGAATCTGGATAGAGATACCCTAAAACTCCCTCGCAAGGTTCTACAGTACATCTAATCGAACTAGGGCATCACCAAACACCTGATTCCCACGATCAATCTACTCTAAAGCTTGAATAAACATCAATCTATGATCAAATCAAGGTTAACAAGATTGTTACACATGAAATTAGATGAAGAACAGAGATGGATAGCGAAACCCTAGGTTTTTCTTCTTTTCTTCCCTTCTCTTCCCTTCTTCCTTCTTGCTTCCTCTTCCTGGTCCTTCATCCTTGCTTCCCTTGGCAAAGACAATGAAAGACGGCAAGATAAGGGAAGAAGTGGGAAGCTTCGACATAGAGGGATGACGGTAGGCGAGACACGAGGACCAGCTAGGGCAGTGGAGGGAGGGGCGGTAGGCACTACCAGAAACCCAATTTTTCCCAAGTGCCCAAAACACTCGGGAAATTAGGAAAAACACTCAGGAGCGAAATTCCCGAAGGCCGACTGTCGGGAAAGAGCACTCGGGATAGATTAGTCGGGATTCAAACTGGTTTCCCGAGTGTTTTGAGATTTACACTCGGGAAACATAATTTTCCCGAGTGTTCGAGATTACACTCGGGAAACATAATACACTCGGGAGAAATAACTTTCTCGAGTGTTCATAATTACACTTGGGAAAGTATGGAATATGTCCAGAGTGTATTTTTCAGATTTACACTCGGGAAATCTAGCCACGTGACAACCCAGCACACATGCAGATTCGTGATTTTCCCGAGTGTTTGGCAACTAAAGACACTCGGGAAATACCTGAATAGTATATACACCAATTTTGTACGTACAATGCATTTCATTTTAAACCAGACTCAGACTGACAGGAAACTCGGCAATCAAAGAGAGTATACATTCCACAGCAAGAAAAATACCACCAATCAGGCACAAATCATTGCATATATAAATTCGACAACAATATTGACATAATGTTCGAGTTCACAATACAACATTCACATATATATATTGGACATCCACAACATATTCGAGTTCAAATTCAAAAAGCTAGGCACAAGACTTGTCTGTTAGCACATCCACGCGATAACAAGACGTTCAAAGAGAGATTGTGCTAATCCTGCACGAGTTGCCTTTTTGCACATGATGACTGGACCCAGTTGGCAATGATCTCCAACAAGAACAACCTAAATAAATTGTAAAAGTATAAATAAAAATAATCAAATTATCCTAATACAAATTTACTCATGTTATGTAGGAGAAGAAAAAGGAGTAAGCAACAAATCAATACAGTCATAATAAATTATGAAAACCTCTTTATCTTGAAAATCTTTGAACTGTGGGAGTAGCAATCGTTCAGCAAATTCAATATAGGAGCGGGAATAGATTGATGGTTCCTCGGCAAATGTAAAAATGCCAAATCAGCCACAGAGAGCTTTTCTTTAGGTGGCCATCAGGACTCACTGTTAAATTATAGACAAAAAATGCAAATTAGTTTCTCCTCAAAACTTGGTGCAATAGTAAGAAAACATGTGTGCTTAATTTTTTCAAGATATGCTACACACAGTGGATAACTCAAGAAGAATCATTCCAAGACAGAACCAAAGCTAATAGTCTATTCTGAAGAAGTGTGTACTTCTAGATGGAAACTACACTTTCTAAAATTTCAAGTCACCAGAAACTGCAGTTAGGTGTAATACTCCCAAGCATAATGTACTTTGAATATCAGTACAATTAGCTATAAGTTATAAAAACTGGAGGTACTTCATTAAGAACATTATGAAGTACACAAAATCAGGTAGCCACTAACTACTGAATACAATCTGGGTGGAAAAGATGCCAGACACAAACCTTTCAAAATCCCTCCTTCTGAATTTAACTTGAACCCATTGTCCTCCACAAATTTGTTAAACTTACTAATACTTCTAATGTCCGACTCTAGTCGATGAGTGGCAATTGTGGCATGACTTAGTGCATAGCCATTAACAAGAGTCCATGCTGCATATTCACTCTCCACGGTCTACAAACAACAAGAAGAAAGTCAGGGTCAATAGAATAAAAAGCAGAAGCGCAAAAGTCGAGAATCGATAATGCCACTAAGGAAACAAACAAAAGGTAACTTCAAGCCTTCCGAATGCAATCGAATTACTAATGCGTGCAAACAATTATGTGTTAAAGCATAATGCTTTATCTCTTTAAGGAGTCATTAACATGAGTACCTAGACAAAACACGGAAATCGGAATAAGCAGGCTTCTCCCATGTCGGCTCCCGGATGTACTTGCAAGAGCAACATGTTTATTTCCTTTACCGTAAGTTTTAATGTATTTATGTATAATTTCTGCATAGGAAAAAAAACCGATAAATGTGTTGATAAATAAAAGATATATGCATGACATAAGTAGAGAGATGGAAATGAAGGCGACACTAATTGTAGTCATTATCGGATACCGAATCTACATTCCACTGAAAGCATAGGTTATCTAATTTTAGGTTACGATTATCAAACTAGATTACGTGACTAGTAGTTTTCTGAGTTATAATGTATAGAAAGCTTATCTAATGCTTTGTGTATTGAAGCTACTAGACACACAGAAACAACCTGAAGGGCAATGACAAGCCAGAAAGCAATTTTTATTAGTGAATCAATTTTAATAACATAATCATTCACAAGTAATTAATGGAAGCATCATACAGAATGTGCTCAAAATATATGCATCTATGTTGAGGGAATGCAAAAAAAAGTAAGAATTTGCTCATGGTGTTGTGATTATACAACAAAGAATCCAAGTACAAATGTACTGCTAAGAAAATTCTGCCTAGAGTTAATTAATGTAGCAGGCCCTATCAAGCAATAACAACCATGAAATAACTTCGAGTGTAACCATGAATAGCATTTGAGGATTTGTAACATATAAGTGGAAGGAAAGTTTATTCCTATAGGAAATTATTAATCTTACTACTGCCAAATAGCTTCTTGAGATTCCAAGAAGTCAGCAGTTGATGGCTTATCCACATAAGCCCCAAAAGCTAGCTTTTTGAAGAGACCGCAGCTAGGCCAAACAGGCTGAATTTATCAACACATGGACATTGGATGGATTTATCAATGTAGCTGGAAAGCATAGGATGGATTCTGAACTATATCTGGAATAGTGCCAATACATGCACATTGGTTCTTGAGAAATATCAAACCACTACATGCAGCATAGAAGCTTTAGGACTAGAAAAATGCTTTAAAAATATAGGTACCTGGTTATCTTTGATGAAGTGATACACATGAACCGAATGATCTTACAAATGCAGTGAGGTTCAAACTTCCATGGGTGGTGATTCATGGTTTCAATTTTCACTCGAGTCCTTTATGTTTTATGGAATTTTCTAATATTATTGAGGTTTGGCCTGTCATGAAATAATCTAGCACTTGCCGGCCAGATTGGTGCACTACCTTCCTCCCTACATTCTGGCCGCCCATTTATTATGATCTGTCACATCCTCCTTTGATGGCATACCCTCTTTAAGAGGTTCTCAAATAAAACATAAATGACAATAGGAATTGATTTTCACAACAATACAACCCCCTGTTTCAAAAACAAGGCATGCTGAGTAGTAAAAAGGGGCATCTGAATAAATAAAGCTTCATGATAGTCAATGGCCGAGATTAAGCCTTTCAAAGAAAACTAATCAAGAATAACTAAATAGAGGAAGGATATCTTCCATGGCAATATAACTATTGAAGCTGAAGTACCTTGCATATCCTATGATGGTAGCACTACAAGAAATCTGCTGAACGGTGACAATCAGAATTCGTCACGGATTTGTGTTTTTTTGTCACAGTATGGGATCTGTGACGCTCCCATGACGAAAAATCGAATCGTCACCTATAGTGCGTCGTGATAGTTTTACGTGGTGATTTAAGTAGCGAAATAAATCACGAGACTTAGTGAAACCATTATAAATCGCCACGAATTTTATGACGCTGCCACATCAGATTCTTATTGTCATTGGTAGCCTGGTCAAGCCACACAGGATCTGATGTGGCTGTTGTTTTGTGACGATGTCTACCGTCATAATGTGAGTTAGGCCCATGTTAATTTTCGTCATAATTTCTACAAGGCCCATTTTGATTCCATTTTGTAGGCCCAACTTATTTTAGGTTAGCCCAAATTTTTTTGGGTGTAGCCCTTTTTGACGTTTTTTGGATGTAGCCCATTTTGATATTTTGAAAAGTGCAATATATTGCTGGGATAAAACCATTTTGGCCCAGATAGCCCAGTTTTATCAGGGCCAGGCCCTTTGCCAATTCACAAACCAATTTTCCAATTTCACAACCGTTGTGTTTGGCCCAGCACATCCATACAGACAAAAACATTACAAGCATATACAATAAGTTCATGTCATGTCATAATAGCAACATCCAACACATTGTTCCCAGGTTACATGCATCCAGCACAGTTCACAAAATAATAGTATCCCAGATCACAGTGCCATCAAACCACAAACTACATCAGTTTAGGGAGTAGGGTTCACCTGACCCTGATTGCAGTTCAGCAAACGACGAAGGAGGGTATCAGTATCTGCAATCTTATCCTTCAAAAAGCCAATCTCTTCTAAGCTCTTCTTCCTAGCTGCTTCGGATTCTTCTGCCTTCTTCTTCAAGGCATCCAAGTCTTGCTGCTGAGCTTCAAGTTGGTCTCGAAGTTGGGATGCTCCTTGCTTCTCAATGTGAAGTTCAGCTTCAAGCTCTTCCACACGCGAAGAAACGCCTCGTCTCGAGCTTTTCTGTGAGGGTGTTTGAAGGCCCACATGTTGAAGGAATTTGGTTGAGTCACCGAGAACTTCAGAAACAGCTGCAGTAGGAGACTTTGATTCTTGTCCATCTTCCACTGGTTGAGCCATGATGGCTTCCATATCAGCCTAGCAATAGATGGACTATGCGTAAGTGTTATTATTCTGATATACTTATGTAGAAAAGAAATGAACAAGTGGTGACTAACAATTGCTTTCTTCATTTGGCTCACTAAAACCAAGTTTCTTGCTATTATGGCACTCTTTGAAGAGGTCAATTGCAGTAAGCTCTACATCTTTATATTTCTCTTGCTACGAAATGTTCAAATCATTGCAAAGCTGTAAACTTCCAACATGGTATGGAAGGGTTTCATAACAAATGTATAAGAACATCATTTACGTAAGTACTTACAACATGACAATGTGCAATGTAGGAGCGAGAGCCGGTCATTGCTAAACTGGACTTTCTCACGCAGTTCAGATTTGTTTTTTCTCTAGCGGTCCTCTGAGAAAAGACAGATTAGTGTAAAACACGCCAAGTAACAAATAACTAAGCAAATGAACCAATTACTTTCATACCATGTGGTTTAGGTTGGACCACATCTGCACCAGCGCTCTCCATTGCTCATCAGTCATTTGCTTCAGCGGGCTAGTGGTTCTCACTTGACTTGGTGGTACACCATCAAAGTAGCGCTTTTTAAGCCTGTACCTCATCTGTCGTTGTTCAGACTTGAGCAAATCAGCACATGCAGATGTGACTGCCTTTGAGTTGGTGTCCATGGTAAATTGACCCTAACAAAGAGCATACACATTACACAAGAGACATGTGAATACAACGAGAAACAACAGAACAACAAAAACAGAAAGGGATTTCACTTTTGGCCAAGAGTTGATATACTTACTGCAACTTTTCCAATGTAGTCCGTAAGGTGAGACTGATCATTCTTGTACTCTTTCCAATGTGGAAGGGCGGTATGTCTTTGCCTTAGTATGATCCCACCCTCGATGCAAGCTTTGCGGCTTGCATAGGTGCCTCGGCCGTTTCTTCCTTGAAAATTTGGATTGGAATCTTCTGACAATGCTCTTGATATCCTATCAAGATCTCGCCCTTGTTTCTTCCCCCTCTTATTTGATTGTTGGTGACATCTGGTGCATCTGAAAATATGAATTTCATAAAGTTAGTGTAAAGCATATCGCATTTCTTAAAGGGTTGTGCACAATCACTTGCCTTCATCAGTACATTTGAATGTGCTCCTCAGTTAGGTAGGTTCCAAAGAATCATGTGTGGCGAGAGGAGGGCTTTGAGTAGTGCATTCTTTTGGATCTGAACTTCGTACCAAGGAAACTTACGGAGTTAATCGGACTCTCTTGTCTTACGCCTAGTGCATCTAGCAGGTTGGAATTGATCATCAGGTGACAACACCCTCTTTGGTGGTACAGTACCTCCTGGAGGCATCCTGGCAGAATTGTTTTCCCTTTGTGTAGATCTCTTCTTAGAAACCTACGAGGCCTCGTTGGCAGAATACAAGAAGAATTAGTAGCACATGAATCAAACTACAAACTGAATATATGATAAATAACACTACAACAGTGCAAGGACACCACATGAGCAGCCTCTCCCAGCCCCCCCCCAAAACCCCAACACAAGAGAGAGAGGCACAGAACAAGAATGAGCACCTTATCGAGTTCCTCTTGTTTAGTGTCCTCATCCTCGTTCTCTTGAGGGTCATACTCGGATCCAGAGTCTTCACGACTACGACCCTTGCTGTCTACACATGTATTTTTAAGAATTGATGCTAATGAAGTGACGCCAAGTCCTCGCAACACTTGATTGTTCCTCATCAGATTTTGAGCCCTCTTTTTGTCATATTCGGTAAGTGGTGCTTCTTTACGTGAGTAAGAAAACAAGCGTAAGATTGCAATTTTGATACTACAAAGTTACTAGTATGCAACTAATTAAATTGCGGCAAGATTACTATGGAACTCTAACATGCAACGCCCAATGGAAGTAACTAATTTACAAGGACTTTAGCATTTGAGGCGGTAGGGTCCGCCGCTTGGCCCCTCGCCTTCTAACGCCGGCTCCTAACGATGGCGGGACGCACCGCCAATGCACGCACTTGATGGCGACGACCGCCGGTGGATGACCTGTGGGAGCTAATGGCTTGTTTGGTCGGTGCCGCCCGTTTCAGGCCCATGGGAGCTGATTTACTGTCCGTAGCAGTAAAACCAGAGAATAGTGCAAAGAACTCACCATAGACCAAATGGTCCATAGCCCAAATAGTATCATAAAAGAGCACCAGAGGGCAGCCAAGCAAAGCCACTCCCAACCCAAAGCCAACCCCAAGCCTCTCATCCATTCACAAACAAGCACAAGCCCAGCATAACCACCCACATAGAAGACGTAGTAGAGGAGAGGAGGAGCACCCCCTCACCGACCGGATGAAGGGAGATGGAACTTACTGGCCAACTTTCTTGTCGCTAGCACCTTCCGCTTCGGCATGGATGAAGGGGGATGGATGTCACTGTCGCCCTTCCCCTTGTCGTTGCTGTCGGCCAACCCTTGCCGTCGCCCCACCGAGTGCCGTCATCTAGAGGAGGGGATTTGGGGTGGGGGATGGATCGACTAGGGTTTGGGGAGAGGAGATTTGGGGGAGAGGATTTGAGGAGGGGATTTGGGGGAGAATATGAAGGGGTCTGCACCGCACGCGTGTGATGTTTACGAAAATACCCTCCACCCGGTTGGGGAGGTCTAGTGATCTGTTTGGACAAAATAGACATTTCACAAAAAAATTTGGGTGGCTGGCGGGGTGGGTTGTGGTGCCACAACGAATATTTGTGCAGGATTGTGGGTGCAATTCGTAGTTTTGCTCTAGTGCCCAATATATTTTCACTAAAAAAATTAAGTTAGTGAATTATGAAACTCGTGAATAATATTTTTCGAAGTAATTTAATATGATATGTGATGCTAAAATTCGTATAAATTTAACAGATGGTTCAAAAGGAACCGTCTATGTTGGGTCTGTCAGGAGCAGGCATTTGCAGTGCAGGCCTATCACCCGTTAGATCAAACGCCTCCACCTGTGACCTTGCACACTCGATTCGTGCTTGTAGCCGTTCGGACTCCGAAACCAAGCCCCATATAGCCCAGAGGCCATCAACCCTCGACTCTCCGGGCTGCATCCTCGGTGCGAACCAAGTAGTTCCATAGGACGATCTCCATGATGAGATTTACTCACTGAATGCCGCAGACCCTCTCATTGGTCCGTCTGAGGAGGAGCTCCAGTCGACAGATGATGGCCGCTATGGTCTCCGGTAGATCGGATGGCCTACAACGGATTGATGACATTGCGAACGGAAGGCTTGTCCGCAGCTTGGTCTAGGTTGCAACCAGAGGGGTGCGAGTAAACAAGCACAATGTAGGCCAGTACAGCTAGCACGAGAGGGGAAGCCATTTGGAGTTTGTGGAGAAAGGGGATCAATGTAACGTCCCGTTTGTCCAGAGTTTTTGGAGTTTTCAAAAGTAAAAAGAACCAGTCGGCTTAGATCTGACCGTTCAGATCCTCCCCCTTTGTAGATCTGACCGTTCAGGTCCTCCCCTTCTTGAATCGGACTGTTCAGGTCCTCCCCTTCTTGATCGACTGTTGAGTCCTCCTCCTTTGAGATCTGACCGACGGATCTCCCTTTAGAGATCTAAGCCGTTCAGTCCTCCCTCCTTTGAGATCTGACCGCCAGATCTCCCCTTTAGAGATCTAAGCCGTTCAGGTCCTCCCCCTTGTAGATCTCACCGTTCAGGTTCTCCCCCTTTGCAAATCTGACCGTTCAGGTCCTCCCTCCTTTGAGATCTGACCGCCGGATCTCCCCTTTGGAGATCTAAGCCGTTCAGGTCCTCCCCCTTTGTAGATCTGACCGTTCAGTCCCCCTCTTCTTGAATCGACCGTTCAGTCCTCCTCCTTGAGATCTGACCGCCAGATCTCCCCTTTAGAGATCTGACCGTTCAGGTCCTCCCCCTTTTGCGGATCTGAGCGTCAGGACCTCCCCGTTGCCTTGGATCTTGACCGTTGAGGATCTCCTTTTGAGATCAGAGCGTCAAGACCTCCCCTTGCTTTAGATCTTGACCGTGGGTTTTTTAGTTCCTTTCGGTTTTTGAGTTGAGTTCCTTTCACTTGAAGATCCAGCAGTGTGAGGACCGCCAAGCTAGTCTTCGAATCCAAAGCACATCTCACATGCAAGCTTATTTAAGTGGAAGTGACTAACCCAATAGTTTTATTGTTCAATTAACAGTTAACAACAATAATAACAATAGATAGATGACAACAACAATCCTGGAAGTGACTAACCCAATAGTCACCACAACAATAGCATGAATTACCCATTCATACCACCCATGTCAAGTTTTAATTTAAAAGGTTGTAGTCTAATTCTTGCGGGAAATAACCAAGTGTGTCCATAACCTAGGACGAGGCTACACAATTAAAGTTATTTCCAGATTTTTCTGGAGCTATACTAAGCTTAAAACCATTTTTATATTAAAGTTTAGTTGAAAAAAGAATTATTAAAACTTGAATCAACCGAAAATGAATTAATATGAATTAGTTATACATTTTCAAAGTTTAATGCATTTTTCAGTTGTGAAATAAAGCTTACCGGGAAAATAAATAACCTTTACCGAAAAGAATATACGTGGACAAACGTGGGCCGCAGATCTGGAGATGAACGGCCCACACGCGCGGCCGGAACAGTGCGCGCCCGCTCCGAACGGCCCAATGGTTCTCAGTCGTTGATCTGAAATGGAGGGCTGAGATCCAGGGAACATTGGGACGGTCCGAACGTTCCCTCAATCCCAGCCGTTGATTGGGAATCGGACGGCCGACAATGATTGAGCCGATCGGAGTGGTCCGAACGGCCCAATGAATCTCAATCGTTGGATGGCGATCCAATGGCTGGAATCGCGTGAAACACTCCTCGGTCGAAAGTCGATTTTTTCAAGTTGGTTGAACCCAACCAACTGACTCGGTCGGTTCGGTGTGAGCGTTGGATCAAGATCCAACGATGCACAGTGAACCAATGTTTAAAACGCGTCGGGCTCGGGCTTTAAAAATAGGTTCGTCTAGGCTTTGCCCTCCAGCCACAACGAAATAAAACAACTGTTCGACGGACGTCTTGGCTTGAGTTATACTGCAACTCGATAATGTCTTGCAGACAACCATAAAAATCAATATGCTCACCATTATGTGTACCCTGAACCATGACTCCACTGTTCTGAGTCTTTCTATTTTTTTCACAGTCAATCGTGTGATATCGAACACCATCAACAAGACATGCTGAATATAATCTCACTCGCATATCTGGTTGGCATGCTAATGAATATAGGTCATCACTGACCTCTACTCCTTCCACATAATGCAATCTTGCCATCTGAACAACAGAAAGGTCAGCATGATGATAACCTATACACCTGATCAGAGTTCCATCCAAAATTGCAAAGAAAACTCACATGCTTCTTAAACCATGTGGCAAATTCATCCTCTAGCCTTTTTTCCACATCATGACTACCTTCTTTCTCTAACTCTTGTCTACATAACCTGCATAGTGGCTTTAGAAATTACAGATAAATAGTATATTATATTTGAAACAAAAGTCAAAAGTGTTAGAAGGGATCACATACTCCATAAATGGATGAACCTCAGGACAATTGTTGAGCACATACCAAACCATCTTGTCATAACAACCTTCAAGATATGTCATCCTCGAGGCTCCAATTAAATGAACACCATGCTGAAAAACTGAGAGGTCACCTTCTTTTAAGTTAACACGCTCTCTATTCCTGCCCTCTTGATTGAATCGTGTCTCCACATCATTCAAGTACCTTGAGCAAAAGTTAAACACTCATTAGCAACATATGCTACGCAATGGATCCTTGGTCTAGCCCTATTCCTCACAAAATGCTTGATGTACATAGCCTTCTTTCCTTTGGGTACATCCACCATATTGCCTTTGGGCCTCTTAGGATTGCTTCATCGGGTAAATGAGCGACCAAGTGCACCATAACATCAAAGAAAGTGGTGGAAAAATTTTCTCAAGCTTGCACAAAATGATTGGGATTTGAACTTTCAATTTATGTAGAACATCTAGCTTTAGAGTTTTGCAACATAAGCTGCTTGAAAGAAATTTCCCGATTAAACAAGCGCTTCATATATTTCCTTACTCATGATTCCTCGTAGGGCAGCAGGTAAAATTCTTTGTAGAAGAATATGACAATCATGAGTTTTTAATCCTACCACCTTGCATCCATCCGCACTAATACATTTTGCTAAGTTAGAAGCATATCCATCTGGAAATTTCACCTCTCTTATAAATTCAAAAAATTTACGCTTTTGGTCATTTTTCATTTCATACGGGGCTTTAGGGATATTGTATAAATCTTCTTCATACTCCAAGTGTAAAAAAGATCTTATGCCCATGTCTTCCAAATCTAGCCTAGCACTGACTGTGTCCTTTGTCTTCCCATCAATGTTGAGAAATGTACCAAGCAGGTTGTCACATATATTTTTTCAATGTGCATTACATCAAGATTGTGTCGCATGACTTCAAACTCGACCAATATGGCAAGTCAAACAAACAAACTCTTGAGTGTAAACTTGACCATCGGCTTGCCGCTTTCTCTTAATACCGCTTGCGGATGCTTTCTGGTCTAACATCTCTTACATTGTCCGATTCTTTGTAGCTTGACTCCTCTGTACTAAGTTCCCAAGGCTTCATACGGGTTTCATTCTCACCATTAAATTATTTCCTTTTTCTCCACGGATGATCCCTTGGAAGAAGCAGCGATAGCCAATGTAACATATCTTGTGCCTTAGTTTCTTTGAGCAGGATCTTTGTCACAACACACACATGCATAATAACCTTTTGTGGTTCGTCCCGACAGGTGCCCAATGCTGGATAATCATGAATGTATCATAAAATTGTAGCATGTAGATCAAACATACTAGCACTACATGCATCATAAGTACGGACACCCTTCCAAAGCTCCAGCAACTCTTCGATGGGAGGCTCCAAGAACATCAAGATCCTTTCCTAGATATTTTGGACCTAGGATCAGTAGGGCCATCATGAAGTTGGACTGTTCCATACATGCCCAGGGTGGCCCGTTGTAAGGCACGACAAATACTAGCCACATGCTATAGGAGGAGCTCATGTTGCCAAATGGATTGAAACCATCTGTAGCAACGCCAAGCCTCATGTTCCTTGCATCTTTTGCAAAGCACCCATATTTTCTATTGAAGTCTTTCCATGCCTCACCATCAGCAGGATGGCTGAGTTCATTGTCCACAGGTTGCCGCTTCAACTTGTGCCATTGTGCCTCCTCCACTGTATTTTTGGAAGCAAACATCCTCTTTAGCCTTGGAATCAATCGAAAATGCCCCAATACCTTCATAGGAATCTGCTTCCTTCCTTTTGCATCTTTCCATCTAGATTCACCACATACTGGGCACTCATCATTGTTGGCATACTCCTTTCGAAACACGACACAATTATTCTTGCAAACATGGATTGAATCATATCCAAGTCCGAATGCACGGATAAAGTTCTTTCCTTCATTGTAAGATGTGGGAAGAAAGCAAGCTGAGAACGTTGAAGACAACAACTTCAGCAATGCAGTGAATGCAACATTACTGATTCGATAGAACGACTTGATATGAAGTAACTTCACAACAAATGTAAATCTTGAAAAATGAGCACATCCGGGATAAAGCTGGCGCTGCAACTCTGCTATTACACTTCCAAACATTGAATTTCGTCCACCTTGTTCTTCAGCTATGTATAACTCGTCTACCATATCTGGAATTCTATCATCATCGTCGTCGTCCTCGTTCAAACCAACATCCTCTTCAACATCATGTTCCATAGTATCGAATGGTTCATTCTCATGTGGTGCATTTTCATGAATTCCATCATCCAATGGTTCTCCATGATGGATCCACCTATTGTATGTGCTTGACATCCCATGAATATATATGTGATCCTCCACAACTCCTTGAGGTCTATGAGCCTGATTCAAACATACACGACATGGGCAAAGTATTTCAGCATTCTCATCAAATCGGGCACTAACAAATTGCATAAACTCTTTCACCCCATTCATATGTGCAGTGCTAAACTGTCTGGATTTAATCCAAGATCTGTCCATCTGTCAGACACTCAAACAAGTACAAATTAATCAAAATTATTGCCCATCTATCAGCCATTCAAACAAGTAAACCTTAATCAAAGTTATTGTCCATGCTGTTCACATCTTCATACTGTTCAACTTCACAAAACATAAATATTTTGCAATGACCGAACGGCTTGTAAAATTAAGTATATTCTAAACTCTCAAATTGGTAATTCAGTGGCATATACTCAAGTTAAACCATGGACCAGCTAAAAACGCACAAAATCTACAATAGCACTATTATTCAACAAAACCCAAGCCACTAAGAAGCAACAAAAGGAGAATGGAGGGCATCCTTACCTTCAATTGAAGACTACAATTGAGAATGGCCTATGTCTGGCCAGATCTGGGTGTCGGCCTATCTGGCGGCCGACCGCCATAGCAGCTGTGGCCGTGCCACGGAGCTGTGGCAATGGCACAACGAGCATGGGACGAGCAGCCCTCGCCGGCGGGAGGCGGAGCCGTCGCCGGCGGGAGTCGCAGCCGTCGCCGGTGGGAGTCGCAGCCGTCCCCTTTGCTCAGCCGTTCAAACACAGTGGCCGCCACCGTGCTACTGGTTTTCCTATGTAAGTCCCTGCCTCGCATGTAATAGCTTATCTAGATATTCACATACGATTTCAATGAATTCCTCTCGATGGTGCAGTGGTGTTGGAGCAGCTTGCGATGCAACAGGTCCCCGGTTCGAAACCTGGGACCTGGTTTTTATTTGCGCTTGCCACATTACATTTTGCACCACTTCCTGACATGTGGGTCCCACTTTTGTTCGTCCACGGTGGCAACAAACCAGCTTGTCACCTGTGTAACTTTATCCAAAAAAAACTCCAAGAGGATTACGACGATAAGAGATTGTCACCTGTGTAACTATGACAAAAGCAATGGCGTCACAATGCCAAATGCCCTATTTATGACAATTTGAGGATTGGGAGTTAGTGACGATTTTGACATTTTTCGTCACTACAAGTAGGGTCCCAGCCCCAGGATGCTCTTTATGACTCTACTGCCGAATAACGTCATAGAATAGGGTCATATAATGACGATTTACCTAGTTGTCATAGCAATTTTGTCATAGTTCAGCAGATTTCTTGTAGTAGACCTCAAATAATCGGAGTTCAGTATCACTACAAGACAGCTCAACTTGATAAAAGGAACAAAAGAAGAATACAAAATCAAATTGTTATGCACCCACAAAACATGAAAGAAAATTAACAGTTCTTGCAGTAAATTCACCTTCAATTTTATGTCTTCAATCAACTCAAAAAGAGTGCTGCCTTTTGGCAATCCTATAAAGTGCAATGACACCTGATAAGTAAGCATTATCACAGGACATGATCAGAAAGATAGAAGCGGTTGCAAGCACAGAATGGGTGCAAGCTAACCTCATTGTTTGTAGCATGGTGAAAAGAGACTCTCAATGTTTTCAGACCTTGTAGTTCTAGTAAAGGAATGTCTAGTATCTCATAATATAGTTTGTCAGCCATCTGCTAAATCAAAGGAAGCTCAAGCAATCACATGTAAAAGGCAGTCAATAAGAACACTTGAAAAAGGTGCCAAACCTGATTGAAATGACTTAGCATGTCCGAGAGATGATCAAGACCTCTGTACTTGATGTAGTGAGGTTTCGGTAGCTGTGAATATGGGTTGTGTTGTGTAAGGTGGAGTTTCGAAGGATCGTCCAGACCAAGATGTCTATGCTCTATTCACACGAATGGGTTGTCCTTCCAAATCCTGAAATCACTTTCAGTTGTAGTCAAGAAATGCGAAAGATTAACCACTATGTTTTGCATCTCGTTACCTCAGCCCGCACGATGGTGTCGTGCTCAGCGAACATGGAGCGGAGCTCATCGTTGGTGACAGTCCTAGGGATGTTCCCTATGTAGATCTTCCTCGCCACCACATCTGTCGTTGGAACGACTTAGGGCATAAATTTGAGAGAGGGGCGTGTGACGCGAGCGTCAAGGTCGAGCGAAAGCAACCACAGTGCGCATGGGCACAGGAGCCGAGCCGGTGGGAGGGAGCAGCTGGTGGAGGCGGCGCCATGAGAGGGTCCGAGGGTGGAGGCGCCAGATCTATGGGAGGAGGTGGGGCGCCGGTTGGGAGGAGGAGGAAGCAGGAACCAGATAAGGGAGTAGATCCAGAACTGGCCAGGGCCGAGGGAGGAGGACATCACCGGGGAGGAGGGAGGCGGGCAGAGGAGGGAGCCGGGGAGGAGGGAGGAGGAGGACGGCGGCGCAAGGGAGGAGGGAGGAGGGGGGAGGAGGGAGGCGGGAGGAGGAGGGAGCCAGGGAGGAGGGAGGAGGCGAACGGCGCACGGGAGGAGGGAGTCGGGGGAGGAGGTGGGCGGCGCATGGAGGAGGAGGGAACCGGAGGAGGGAGGAGGAGGACGGCGGTGCCGAAGGAGGGAGGAGGCAGGCGGCACACGGGAGGAGGGAGTCGGGGGAGGAGGCAAGCAAGCACTGGAGGAGGAGGGAACTGGAGGAGGGAGGAGGCTCCATAGCGCCAAGGAGGAGAAGGAGGAGGGCGGCGCGGGGGGGGGGAGCAGGAGGGGGAGAAGGAGGAGAGGATTGGGGAGAAGAGTAGGGAAGGTGCTGGGTGAGCGAGGATGTAGGGTCGACGAAAAAAAGGCGGGGTAGGGGAAAAAAAGGCGAGGCAGGGAAAAAAAAAAGGCGCGGTGATTCTCTCCTGAGTGTTTCTGTTTGTATACACTCGGGATTATAATTGATCTCCCGAGTGTTACGGAAAACACTCGGGAAAGTTATTGCTACCGAGTGCTGACTTTCTATCCCGAGTGTTTTACGAGTGTTTCCGTCCAGACACTCGAGAAACATACAGGTACTCGGGAACTAAACAGATTCTGGTAGTGAGGAGCTGAGGCCCACGGGCCATGGAGTAGGGGTGGCTAGGGTTAGGAAGACCCCCTTGGCCCTCTCATTTTATGCTTTTCCACTTTAACTTTGCTAATGTCAGCAGTAATGTCGACTTTAATTATGTCCTTTCATGTTCAATTAGGTTGATGAGATTTGCTCCGGCCCACACCAAAAAACAAGTAGTTCCCCGTTTTTCCGAAAGTAACCAAATTAATTGAGCGCATCTATCAAGATCGATGACGACCTAGTGTTATTTTGCAACTGATCTTGCTGTGTAAACATGTGGTTTAATCTTCTTCGGAAGTGTGACAAGATGCCTTTTAATTAGCACGTAATTCTTAAGACATGCACAGCACATGTTGCGACTGGTTTATCAGTGCTTGTTGTTTCTTTCCTTCGTGGAACTGTACTGAACATTTTCGGTTTCAATAAACGAAGCAGAAGTATATGTTCTCCTTGTTAAGAAAAAAAGAGTAGCGAGATGAAAATTTAGATTAGTTGTAGCAAATTGCAATAAATGAAACATAAATACACATTACACACCCATGACGACCATTCATGACACGGTGACATGCATGCATGCACACAGATAAAGACTTACATGATGTTACCTGACGATGAACACTAGCTAGGTAGGTACGTACGCCCTAGCTGTCTACGTACCTTCTCCAGTGCATCCAGATGATCAATCTCTAGACAAGATACACACGCGCGTACTACCAGTTATATAGTCATTTCTTGCACGCACCCATAATCCATCAGCGCATGCGTGCATAGCATCAAGAGGAACCAGCCTTAAAGATCTTTTCAGCAGGATGGCTGCTCCTGATGTTATGCAGCCCATGCATCCATGTCATGTAACACAGATCTGATCACCATTCCATCTCCTAGCCAGCGGATGATCCATTCGACGACCACTTCGTCCATCGATCTACCGGCCGAACCCCATGCCGAAAGCCGCCCAGTAGTCCGCCGGGCCGGCGTCCGCGCTGACGTCCAGAGTGCAGCTCACCGGGACAAGGCACAGGCCCCTGCTCCTCAGATCCTTCTTTGCAGCTACCTCACAGCTTCCATCCTGGTTAATTGAACACACATGTATAGGCATCATTCAGTAGCTAGTCACAGATCTTGCAAAAATAATTAATGCACATGATCAGATAGCGCGCGTCCATTAATTTTACATGAAATAATCTCAAGCTAGACATGCATATGAACGCACATGAGAAGTATCATGCATGTACCTGGTCAGGCTGTCCTCTCTTTTTCATGGCATTGTCATGTAACAGCTGCTCGATCGATTGTACATATTGAAACCACATAAAGAGGGAGTCTAGTATTAGTGACCAAAGTTAGCTGAGTTTTGCAGTGATAGTTAAAGGCCGGTGTAAAGCTAGAGACAAGCACTGGGCCCATGCATGATTAACTTTCCAGGATGCTTTTATGGACCAATTAAAGCAAGGCTTTAGACAAACTAAAGGCTCCTTTGGGAACAAGGGGATCATCTTTTGTGCTTTACTTAACTGATCAGCTGGGTATAGATCCCATAAAAGAAAAGATTAATAACTCAAAATAATTGAGTAGTTAATAATACCTGGCCAGGGTCTTCTGGAAATATGCTCCTTTCTCCTTGTTGCACCTATAAAAATAGAAGAGTTGAAGGGAATCAAACAACTTTTTATCGATCAGAATATATATTAATTGGTTCGTCAGGCAAGCATAAAGTTTCTGTCAATACTTTTATCGAAAGATCTCACAAAGATACGATGCTTTGGATAAAACATACGCATATAGACTTTTCTAATGTGCATCTTGTTCTGCTTTAATCTAATCATAGTAATTTTATTGCTGTCCGCAGAGTGCATGTGTCAATTGGATCGGAAGAATAATCTATTGAAGCCAGTACATGCAGAAGGCTACAATACACTGTACTGGACGCACAGCTAGCTAGCCGTGCAAGTACGAAGTTCGGTACACGCACAAGTTAGATAAAATAGTTAAGTGTACGTGATGCAAATGATAGCTAGGTTATGTAAAGTTGTGAACAGTACATGAGGTAAACTTAATCATGTATATATATACAGGACACACGCATATACATAACCTAGCGGCCAAAAACATATATACAACAAGTATGTACCACTGTACCACTTGAGATCTGAACAAATGCATGCCAAACGGTAAATGACAACGTACTTTCACCATCAATCGACTTGTCATTAGCATTTGTCTTTATGTTACCCGGCAATCATGGCCAAGTGAGGGGCCCTCAATATTAATTGGGGATGCGTATTCTATGGCTCCCAAATAAATCTAGCATAAATTATAGTAATAAAGAAATAATATTATACAAAAAATTGTTGGAATAATTGATTTTTGCAGAGCCATTAGTTATGTGAAAGCCCATCAAGAATAATCTGCATTCTGGTGGTGATTTCCCTAATAAAAATGGCACTATCCAATCCCCTTTACAAAATATCAATGTATTCCGATATGTTGTTGTGGAAAAATCAAATGCTTGTATTAATAACCAACGATTAGCAGTCATCAATGATATTTCATGTTTCTAATTGTATGAATAACCAATGTTGCTATATTGCATGATCCATTGTCTAAAGTTGTTAACACAGACACCTAGCCACTACTGGAAAACCGATCTTTCTTAATGGTTTTTATTTTTACGATCCAGTGGCTTAAACTTTGTTAATCATTGAGAGTATCCAACCGCTCGATTTATATTTGAGCCACTTGGGAAGTTTAGGGTTTTATAAAGAAAACAATATTGTCTAAAAACTACTATTGAATTCAAAGCTAACCGACTGAGATAGCATGCACAAAACTATATCTAGCAACTGGAGTTAAGGGTGAATCGATCGTGGAGAGTCCATCCGAACTCTCAACATGATGACATAAGGCATGATGTGACTACAAACACTTTTGTACTTCTAAACATGAATAAATTAACTTTGGTTAATCGGAAGGTTCATAATCATAGGCCATGATCACAATTAATTAATTAGCAGCAAATTAAGGTAAAAGGGACTTTAATTAGTTCCAAATGGTGGAGTGCGGAGGGCGGGTCGGCGAGTGACCTGAATTCGACCCCAGCAAACAGCAGGTGGCTAAAAAAGCGTCTCTGGTGTGTCTGGACCGCGAGACCCTTTGAGGACCATTGGATCAGCTGCCATTCATCAAAGGGCCGGCTGCCATGGGGTCTCACAGGAAGGGTGCATGGACACCCAAGAATTAAACATATTTTTCTCCTGAGGAACAATCTCAGCTAGCAAATGCCAATATTTACAGATAGCTTTTCACCCTGTTGACCCAGCCAGCCATTCCAGAGAGAGAGAGAGAGAGATGCGATGCGATGTGCGCATGAAGGCGTGCAGATACGATGAGCGATGATGAGAACCTGCAGCTGCCTGCAAGAGAGCGGCAGCATGCACTACTCTGGCGGCCAACGTTGGGAATTGTGAACGCGAGTGGCGTAGGGACGCAGGCACACTTGCCTAAGTATATGGAGTCAAAGAATAGCTCGGGAGAACTGTAGCCATAAGCTACAGCACTGTACAGTAGTACTACTCACACTGGCTCCGTGCTGCTGCTGCTGCCGCGAGCTGGAGCTGGCGCAACCGTCCCCACCTCCATTGCCGCCCAGGTACGGCGAGCTCAGAGCCTGGAGATCAAACAGCAGATTCATATCAAAAGTGAGAAACGATCAACTCATTCACACTACAGTAACATACTAACAAGCTAAGAACCCTGCAGAGAGAGAGAGAGAGAGACAGAGAGAGGCTGAGGCAGTGCACAGGACATGGCTACTTTCCAAAAAGGCATGCACTGTTGCATAAGCAGGCTAAAAAGATCGCGTGCTGCATTCATCAGACTAACACATGCAAGGATGAGGCAGCTTTAGCAGCGGGGCAAGAGCACCTGCATCATCACTATACTATGCATTAACAAAGCCATTTAATTTACAGATCAGAATGATGCAAGCGTTGCGTTAATTTGTCTATCATTTCATGGAGCAGCACGAAGCTATGAAGCGCGTAGAAATTGTCTAAGGCGGCAGTGTGATTACGTTGAATTAAGCTGCAGCAAAAAAAAAATGCATGGCTGATCTAATAAGGGCTTTGGGGATACAACAAGTTACTGTAGGCTGTGGCAACAACGTAATGCAAAGTAGCTCCTCGATCGACAGCAATGGAGCTGTCTCCAAAAAGTATGAAAACGAACAAGGAACAATGACATGCATGAGATTACTTTATGTGTGATGGATGTACTATTTGAGCTAGCCCTGGTATGGGCACGCATGCCTGCATGAGAAAGAGAGAGAGACCTCAATTTGACCGTGTAGGAATCTGATGTACCCAATGGCTTCAAGGAGTACAGACGCAGTGTCAGTCTGGCAGAAAAGAGAGGTTAGCCCATGTCAGGATCTCTTTTTCGTGTTTTTCTCTGGAAAAATGGATCTTCTTTTACATGAGCATCAGAGTTGAAAAGAAGATGGTAGCACAAGATATCGAGGAGTTTTCCATGCATATACATCTACTCCTTTCCAATGAATATGGTAAAACTAAAAGTTCAACAACCGCGTATATATGGTTACTGATATTGTTAAGTACGTGTATATTAGTCTGTAGACTTAATTTGACTCCTCGTTTGCTCCAAAATCTGCTCAGTTTTATTTCAAAGGAAGTGTTCTTTAGAATTTTATGCACAAATAAGCAATTCTATCTATGTGATGAGGACAAGCTTTTCTACTTAGGAGTTGAAACATGGATTTACAGTCATATATTAGGTTGATCGGCTAGTGTGAAATATGATATCACCTTTGTTATTAGTTCATGCTGTCTACAATGTTGTGCGTTAATACGAAAGACCGTTCGATATTGCGTACAAGCTAGGTCTAATCTTTTCTGAAACAATGGTATAAGGTCTAATCATTCTCTGGATAATTAACAATAGATCTAAGGAGCCTAAAAAAGGCACTACTTGATTATACATTATGGGATCATATCATCTTATAATATTGCCCTATCCTTAGTTTTTCCGACTGGTTGCTTCTCTTGGATTGATCATCCATTGATTGACCAGAGAAACATCTAGTAGCTATTTATACCAAGTTGTTATTCTATCATAGGTAACTTCACCAGACTAACACATTGTTTGTGTATTCTCCTTCAAATTAAATATGACAAGTCTAATGCTAACTATAACTCTTTGAATATTGATGAGAGTTATAGACAAAGACCAGGTTGTACTAATACGGTGAAACTTATAGCTCTGAATATGATATGTAGTGATATATATATACCTTCCCAAATGGGGAGACAAGCTGGTGAAGGGCAGTTATTCTATCCCCAAGCTTCTCCTTCCTCACCTGAAGCAAAAGAACAAGCAAAACATACTAAAAATGCCATCATTTGCATCCCCTACCCATCCCACCTTTTCTCTTACCCCACAGTGATTCCATGCCTGTCCATTTCAGCATGCATGCTTCAATGCTAGATTGCTCTGAATGGCTGGCCCATGCTCATTGAGAGAGAGAGAGACAGAGAGAGACAGAGAGAGAGAGGACCTTAACAGTAGATTGGGCCGGGGAGGGTTCTTGGGTCCTAGCCTTCTTGAAAGCTGCTCCAGATGATGTGCTGATGCACTAGGGGAAACACAAAAAGATGGAACAAATTAAATTATTAAGTTAATAAACTTTTCATTGCACAAACTTAACTAATCATCAAACATGGTTTCTATCTTACTTCCCGAGTGAAATTTCCATAGTTATCCACAAAAATTTTAATATCTAACTATCTATCTAAAAGGAGTGCTTAAAGAAGACCTTTCACTAGCTCTCAGTACATGGTAAACATGGGCACATCCAAAAGCTACCATGCATATGCACATGGACAAATCAAATGTTTGCATCTCTACCTCAGGTGGCGAGCTGTTGTTTGAGAACTCCAACATGTTGCTTCTGAGGGGGGTAGTCGAGGTGATGCAAGAAGACCTAGGAGAGGAAGCTTGCTGCAGGGTGCTGTGGTGGTGATGGACACCTCCCCATGGAGAGGACCTTGGCAACTGGATCTCATCACTTGTACTGCTCCCATGGCTAGTTGTGGTGCTGTAGATGTAGCTGCTGCTCCCATCGGCTTCTGCACCGGTTGTCGTTGGGAACAACACTTGGCCTTCCCAATTCTTGTACCTCTCTTCACCATTAGCCAATCCACCACTGGACGATCGCAATATGAAATGGAAGTATATCAAAATAAAGTTATGGACATGAATTGTTAAGTAAGTGTAATTAAGTGCATATCATTGTAGTATTGCATGCAGTTCTTTAAAACAATTATTTCGCAAATAAATCAGGCCATAGTATGCATTAAGTTACCACTATCAAGAACTGTGTGTGATCACGGACATGTGTTACTGAACACACACACACACACACACACAGAGAGAGAGAGAGAGAGAGAGAGAGAGAGAGAGAGAGAGAGAGAGTTACGTACATGAAGAGATGGCTCCATGACTCCTGGAGCTGGCCTTGGCTGCTGCCGCCGCCGCTGTCATGCCAAGGTGTACTAGTGCTGGTCGTAGGCAGTGGATAGTGATTAGAGAGCAGCAGAGAGGAGAGGGAATGGAGAGGGGGTGAGGGCGTGGTGGTGGAGGGCAAGAAAAGAGAAGGATTATGCTGCTCAAAGGGGGGCCTCAAATTATTCACACTCCACCATCCATGGCCTTCCCCCATCTCCCCCACTAGAGGTGATGATTTGTGGAGGAGTCCCCTATCCATATTCTTTGATATGCTCTTCCACACAAGCAAGCAAGCACTCACTTGATCTCCTCTATCTGATCTCTCTCTCTAGCTTTTGCTCACTCTCCACGATCTCTAAGCTAGTAGTCCTTTTACTCCTTGAGGTCAACCTTTAGAGAGAGGAGGGAGAAAGCATATGAGCCTTTGGAGAAGGGAATCTCTCATGGCACTACAACTTAGTGGAGTGGAGGAAGCCTGAAAGAAGTCATGTGTTTTTATTTTGCCTCCCCCCTCTTTTTCTGCTCCCTTCCTTTCTTTCTTTTTTGTTTTTTCCCCTACTTTTGCCTTTTGCTTTGCTGATGAAATGGGTCAGGGAAAGGTGTAGCGTTGCATCCAGGCTTTAAAGAATGGCCACATTAAAGGGATTTTGTTTTTGGTTATGAAAAAAAGGCTTGTGAGACCTTACAAGGAGTGGGCTTACAAGGGAGAATTGAAGCTATATGCTTGAGATCTGAGAGTCAGGGCTAGTTGCGCTACCTACACTAAAACCATGTGTTACTTAGACAGCAAGGGACTTTGAAGGCACATGCATGCTTGCCAAGTTTTGGCAAGTCTTCGGTGTTCATCCCAAGGACAGAAACTTTCATTGTTGGCTGTTTATTTTTTTCCCTTAGTTATTTTCCTAGAATAAAAAGTTTGTGTCTACAATTTACTGTTGGTATTATATGTATAGCAAACATTTTACAGTACCTAATTAATTGGATTCGCTATAAAACTGTTGATACATCTTATTCACTACTACAGAGAGGGTCATCACAGACGGCTCCAAACCGTCATCACAGATGGTTTTGGAACCGTTTGAATTTATGTATTTGTAATAACAGGCGGTTATCACAGACAGTTTGTGAGCTGTCTGTAATAAGTCATAAGACGGTTTTTTTGGGTCGAAAGACCTACTATCACAAACGGTTTTCCACCAACAACCATATGTGATATGTCGGATATCACAGACGGTTCTTTTTACTAACCGTCTGTGATTGGAGACATCTCACAAATGGTTAGTCGAAACAACCGTCTGTGATATCCAACATATTATAGACGGTTGTTGGCGGAAACCGTCTGTGATAGTAGGCCTTCATACACGGTTTTGACTTAAAAAAACTGTCTATGATAGTTCGTTATACCTAACTAATTTTTTATTATTTTCGGCTAACTTCAGGAATTGCTAGCCATGCCCTCTGAAAACAAGCAAGCAGAAAACAGATGAATCACAGATGAATCAATTGTTGACAACTCAAAGTAATTATTTACAACTCAAAATCAATTAGAAAAGAATATATTCAAGTATTGTCGCTAGAGTTACAATTGAATTACAACTACTCAAAGTGAATTACAATTGAATCAATTGTTTGAAGGTCATTTAGCGGTGTCAACGGAGTGAAACTCTCCATTGGCGTTAACGATCTTCGTCTTGATAAAGCCGCAGAGCATTCCTCGAACCTCCGAGATCTCGGTCATAATGAATGCATCTAAATTGAGTATCATGCCCTGTCGCTAGCAGGAGTAAATTAGTAAGCATATATATTTAAATTTATAATTAGAAAATAATTATTGCGAGATTGTCAAACATCTAGATCATTCGTTTTAGCACTCATGATTTGCTGCATATGACGGCAAACGTAGAATGCACATAGGTGATCTTGTTTTTGCTAGTGGTACTGCAAAAATAGAATTACATATATAGGTATAGTCAGTTCGAGACGCATTATTACGAAGTGTGATATAGAATTATTGTGTTGTAGCGCGTACCGAAAATCACGTTGCAGTGTGGCGCTCGATTCCTTGTGTGTCCCTCCCTCGGCAACATAGGTGCTGAACGACTATGTGATTCCAAAAAGTTATCATCGGCCATTTCAAACGAAGGAAGACTACAATAGAATTATGTATGGAGGAAATGGGCATACCTGTCGAGTATTCCTGGCACAAGGGTGAAGTCATGGTTATTGTTGAGTAAGGAATCAAGGTATATTATCTTGTTCCTATTTGGTACAATGACTAAAAAGATCCAGTGGAACCTACTCATGTGTGTCACTATAGTCATTAAACCTAAGTTCGTGCTGCGTATAAAGTACAAATGAAATTGGTATAACAAGTAGTGAAGCACTTACTTCTGGTTGTAGGGCACCAGTATGTAGTCCTTGTCGCCCTGAGCAAGCAATCCCGTCGTTATGTATTTCACAACGTAGGATGCGTCTTGGGTGATGCATTGCTTAGAAATTAAGTGTGGGTCGAGGAAACCCACCGGTTCTCGCCATCGCCGGGCATTTTTTTCATCATGTATCTATACATAAGCAATGAGTTGTGACATTTATCGATATTACGTCAATGTAGAACTTGATTGTACACACTTACAGTGTCCAGCATCGTAGAAGCGAGGTGTCGAGGGTATTGAGGTTGAATAGGTCGAATAAGTCGTCGAAGCCCACGACGAATTGGCCCGACTTGTGGAAGAAATGTTCCTTTGTGTATTTGATGGTGATTCTAGTATCGTACCCCTTCTCTTTGGTCTTTCGCATGTACCAGACATGCAAATACTGGCAACCTACTCAAGTGCGGGCTAATACTGTGTCGGGGGCCAACGGACTTCCGAGGGAGTATTTCCCGGGCTTGGGAGGTGCCTTAATGTTCTTCGATTTTGATTTTGCCTTAACGACTCGCCCACTACACATCTTCCCGTGAGACAACTCGGGAACTGATACGGTGACATGCTTTTCTTGTTCCTTCAACGTCTTCTCCACGGGAACCAATAAGGCAGCCTTCTGAAGTGAAGGTTGAGGTGGAGTCATCGAGGGTCCTGTTGGAGAGGCATGATCGTGTCAAGATCGCGGCACTGCAGGGTCCAGGGCGATGTCCTTCTTGGGCCATTGGATAAAAGTGTATACGGTATCCCCTAGTGTTCTGATGTCTTCGTTCGGGAAAATCTCCAGCGGGATGGCCATGAAATTGTCATGTACCATGTCTACCTAGACCCTAGCGTAACCCTGCGCCAGTTGGGTACCATGTAGCACTGTCCCTTCCTGGCATGGATACGCCATTCTCCGCCCAACCTCAATAGAAATGGACCCAACCAGCCTCACTTGGAGCTTGCAGTGCGTCGGCTCCTACAAAACGATACACAATTAGCTAAGGTATCCTATAGATCTATCTTTGGAGCATTCCAGAGATGTACATTACCTTGATGTCATCGATAGGTAATTGGATGTTGCCATGTTCAAAATTTTGCATGGACGCGATGCTACTCTGATGTTGAGGAGGACTGGCACCCAAAATAATGGGGGCGGCTTGCGACTGGTTGAGGAGTTGATTCATTTGATCCTGCAATCTTGTTATATGTCCTTGAAATTTTGCAGTAAGCTTCGCATTAATCTCCTCTACCAACCGGTCCTCGTGCTCAGCCTTGGATCTCTTCTTACTCCTATATGTCTCGGAGTCTTCTGGGAATGCCTCCCTCCAACGTATGAAAACCCCAAGGCCTCGCGTGCAACCCGGGTGCTCCTTGTTTCCCAAGGCCGTAGATAGTATATCCTTATCCTTGATGCTTCGAAGGAGCCTTGCGAAGATTCGGTAGTTAATACGTGCTGCAAAAGGCCATCATGTTATTTTAGACACTATGAAGTTATGGACTTATTAACAACTTGGTAGTTCGACATATTTAACAGACGTTGGGACACTTCCTCGTCTACCGGGTTTGTGAAAGAGATACCACCCGAAGACGTGGCTGATGCCCTCGCTCTTAACCAATTTCGGGCATGCTTGTCTGTGATCCCAGCAAATGGCCGGGGGGCCTCTCGCCGGATTGCATTCTCGTCCTCCACCGTCTATTGCGTGGCTTTACCCGCGTACCTAGTGGTACCGAGTCTGTGGGGGTGAGTGTTTTGTACTTGGAGAGCCTTGTGCACCGCACTTTGCTCCTGAAATTTGGTCATCGTCTTCATCCGCACAAAGGCGTCCCATATATCCCAGGACAAGAATTTATACTTCGTGAAGGGTGTCCGACCCGTGTTCATGTACTTCGTGACAAGCGTGCTCTTGAAGGTCTTCTACTTATGTCCCATCGCGAGTAACGCCTACCGTTCCACGCGTGACTGGTCTACTTCTGGGATAGTGAACGAGCTTGAAATATTAGTCCATAGCTAGCCTCTCTACAGACATCAGAGACTTCTAGCTTGGTGTGGTGATGGGGACCCGTTCCGTTTCAAGTATCCCACAGATGGTCCGAAATGCTGCCACTGCTTTCTTGGGACACAGAGGGACCCCAACGGTACTGACCTCTATGATGGTCATTCGGCCCGCAGGCAATTTCGATATTCCTCTACCATCTCGCTTACGTACCACTTTCCTCGAAGATCTAGACGCATTCGGCGACATCGATGATAGCGGCGAAGATGGTGCAGACGCCATCTTGTTTACTTCCTATCTATATAAGTTACATAAGCAATGAACTAAAATTTTAGAATTCAAAATGCTGAGTTTAAATAAAATGGATTGCAAGTTGATATTCACTAGGTATTTTGGAAGATAATTTCCCTTGGAAACATATTTTATACAGAAAAATAGAAGTTACCCAATGAATGAACTAAAATTGCCTTGTAAACAAATTAACTATATGAACAAATAGAAGTTACCCAACCAATGAACTTAAAACATAATAATGCAGAATATAACATCTCAACTTATGCTTTCGGCCAACAGAAGATCATCAAAACAAAATGATCACAGAATTGAACACTTCAATCTATAAGCTAACAAAACACTAATAAACTCAAAGTAATTCTTCAAGTCATCTAAAGAGAATAATATGCTTAACACATTCATCAAGAGAACATAAAAAATCTACATAAAGCTTAGATATAAGATGAAGATGAGTGCTCTCAGAAGGCGAGTTGCAAAAGAATTAATCTTTGCCATCTCAACCCTTTAGATTATACTCTTCACAAATTGAATAAGATAATTAACAGGCTATCAGATTCGAGCTCTAAATAAACCTTGCCTAACTGACAAAAGAAAACCTCATGCAAAGAGTTAAAGCTTGAACTTTCTGTCACAGAATAACAAGAAAAAGATTACAGAATTCACTACTTCAATCCAAAAGCTAGCAGATTATTAATGAGCTCAATAGAAGACCATAAACAGATCACATAATTCACTACTTCAATCTATAAGCCAACAGATTATTAATGAATTCAATAGAAGTTACCCAACCAATGAACTAAAAATATAATAATGCAGAATATAACATCTCAACTTATGCTTTCGGCCAACAGAAGATCATCAATGCAAAATGATCACAGAATTGAACACTTCAATCTATAAGCCAACAAAACAGTAATAAACTCAAAGTAATTCTTCCTAGTCATCTAAAGAGAATAATGTGTATAACACATTCATCAAGAGAACATAAAAAATAGCATAAAGCTTAGATATAAGATGATGATGGGTGCTTTCAGAAAGCGAGTTGCAAAAGAATTAATCTTTGTCATCTCAGCCCTTTAGATTATACTCTTCACAAATTGAATAAGATAACTGACTATCAGATTTGAGCACTAAATAAACTTTGCCTAACTGACAAAAGAAACCTCATGCAAAAGAACTCACAGAAGCAGCCAAAAATAGATAACAGAACACACAGAGTTCAACCAAAGACCTGTGGCCAGAAGAACCACCAGCAACCAAATTATCCAAGTGATCAAGTTAAGAACAACAAGGTAATAGAACCTCTAGAGAGTAATACGCCAGTAGCAAGAAGTTCTATTAGAGCTCAATCTAATCAAGTTATCATACCAATTTCAGGATAAGACCATCAAAATCACAGAGCAAAGATATCAAGCCCACATAATTCACATTGCTATATGTCACAATGTATGAATCAATTGAGAATAGCACACACACACACATATATATATATATATATATATATATATATATATATATATATATATATATATATATATATATATATATATATTCAAAGTGAACTGCAATTGAACAAGTGATCAAGTTAAGCACAACAAGGTAACAGAACCTCTAGAGAGTAATATGACTGTAGCAAGAAGTTCTATTAGAGTTCAATCTAATCAAGTTTGCATACCAATTTCAGTATGAGACCATCAAAATCACAGAGCAGTATATCAAGCCCACATAATTCAATTTCAATATAAGACCATCAAAATAATAGAGCAGTATTTCAAGTTATGATACCAATCTAATCAAGGTAACATGTAGGATCATAATGGCAATCAGAAGGGGAGGGGGGGTTGAATGATTGCAGCTAATTGACCTCCAAATTCAATCTAAAGAGAATCCCTTCAAGACTGTCTCAGGCGCACAACAAGAACACGAAAATCCAAACCAAAGTAAAGCAAATCTGAGCTTTATTTCGCTATTTTGATTTGTGTCTACAAAGTGCTAAACAAGCACCCCTCAAAAACCTCCAATCGATGGACCTCACAAGCTTTTACTAAAACCCGTAGCCAAACAGCATGAACCCTACGGTTGCGAAAGCCCTCATCGAAAAACTCTTCTCTACCTCTTTTTATAAGCAAAGATCTCTCCCAAAATCAAGGGACCCGAAACCCTTACCAACACGGGTTTTACCAAATCTCTAAACTTTCCAAAACTCGAACTTTACTTATCTCCAAACCGTGTCGTAAGCCTCCAGGACTCCACCTCCTGTAGCTCCATCACGATTTTAGCAATCCTTTGATCTCCACGTGCTCCAATGCAATCCCCAACCATCTCGTGACATCCACGACCTCCTAGACCTCAGATTTCCCAATCCTAGTCCAAGTCCTCATCATCACCGACAATGGTTATCTCACGCTCAACCTGCACATGCAAAGATCAAAGAAACACGAATACGGGCACAAGTTCTCCAACTTGACCATTCATTAGCTCACACACGCACAAACACTATTATGCATCAAGTAACACAACTTAAGGCTCATGAAATTAACCAAAACCTCAGCCAATCTCAAAGCAGCGGACAGACAGAGCACAATCGGTCATACCGCTATATTAGTCCCGGTACTACCGCACACCGGTATTACCGATTCCTAAAATCAACAGAAACTCCCCAAAAATAAGCTCTCTGCAAAAACCATACCGTAACCAAACAGTACTACCTTGTTGCGGTACTACCGCCATTAAAACAACGGTATTACCGACCTACGGTCATACCGTTCCACAGCTGCAGTACTACCGTATTTCACTTGAAATCAAGGTTGTCAGAAACACTCTCTCTGGAAAAACCTATCGTGGTACTACCGCCAACCATGGCACGGTTGTACCGCTAAGCAAGAAGTCCAATATTCAAAACAAGTGTTCCGGTTTTTCCATACCGCCAAAAACAAAACAGTATAACTGATGTGCGGTACTACCGCAAATTACCAAACGGTACTACCGCACCACTGAAAAGCGCAAAAGACTCAGAACCACGCCCTGAGACACGTGGACGCTCCAGATGACTTGGCTGATCGGACCTTGCTTCAAAAACGTCGGATTTAGGAGTACTGTTCAAAGTCTGAACGTTCCCCTTGATTTTAGATCGTCCGATTTCAAATCAAAGGCTCACAGTCCTTAAGGAGTTCGGACGGTCCGAACGTTCCTCTCAATATGAGCCGTCAGATCAAGATCTAACAGTTCGAGCAAAGCACCGTTCAGAATCAGTGACTTGCAGTACTACCTCACTTCACAAGCGGTCCTACCGCAATCCGGTAGTTCCTCAAATACAAAGCCGGTACTACCGCTCTCAAAAAAATCCAAAAGCCAAACACAAGTCTTCGAGAAATTTCATACCGCCAACAATCATGTGGTTGTTCGTCCGTGGTAGTCTGCATGCTACAATGCCAGACTACCAAGAAAAACGACAAATGCCGATTTCGCAGAACTCAACAGAACTCTAAAACATGTCAGCATCTAAGATCACAAGCACGTTCCAAAGACAATGTATTCATCTTAAAACACCAAGACTAAGTCTTTCTTATTGTCAATGTGTTCATCATCAAATGTCATGACCAAAAACCTCCTGGTCTTATAATCTCCCCCTTGATGAATACATTGACAACACTTCCAGAAACAAGAGATGAAAGTGTGTGACAGAGGGTGTCAAAGTTTCAAAACTTCAAAACTGCCAAGCAAAAGAAGGTTCCAAAAACAGCAGCTGAAAAACTTCCTTCAACACAACAAAAGCAAATTTTTGCAAATCTTTCTCTCAAATTTTCTCCCCCTTTGGCAATGTGATCATCAAGAGCTTCAATGAAGGAGCAAGAAAAAAGTCCAGAAGCTTTGGAAGATTATGCAAGTCAATTTAGTGGATTAACCAAGCCATTTTGTTGAGTAGAGCTAACAAGATCATATAAATGCATACACCACAGAGCAATAGCTAGACAAGTATTTCAAAGTGATGAGATAATTTAGATTCATGACAGGCATATCACACAATGACACATAGAAGTCATCAAAAAGTGAGAGCCAAACAGTGAGACATACTTTAAATCGGGATGAGCTACCAGTCTCATGTATCATCCTTTTGCTTCACTTTCAATTTTTATTTGCATGTGGCATGCTTCTTCTCAAGGGTGGCATGCTTGAAGCATACTTCTTTTGATTGAAGCACTTTTTGTGCATTTTTTTTCTTTTAAAGATACATAGCTATGTATGGTATGCTTGAAGCACACTTCTTTTCATGTGAGCACTGTTATGTACCCTTTTTTTTGTTTGATACACAGCTATGTATGGCATGCTTGAAGCACACATCTTTTCAAATCCTTTTTCTCAACCCTTTATCTTTTATAACATGCCAAATTGAGTGAGCAACACATGATTGAAATGAGAGACATTCTTGCTTCAAATCCAAGATTTAAAATAAAACTCACAAACAAGCTTATCCTTTTCAAAAGACATCACCAAGTGATACCAATAATCAATCTAGTCAAAAATTTCAGCCATGTCATGCTTTAGTTCTTTATGCAGCAAGTTTATTAAAACCAATCAAGATCAAAGCTACATAGTACATGCATAAATATGATAAAGAGAGCTCTACTACTCTTTTTATTTCAATGGCTTGGACTTAATGAATTGTGAGACAATAAGAATAATCAAAGCTTCTGAAATTTTGATCAAACAGCTCCCCCTTAAAGTAAGTCCATAGGATGAACAACACCCAATTCACTCCGCAAACAAACAAATCGAGAAGTATCAAGCGGCTTAGTGAAAATATCAGCAAACTAAAAATCAGTCTCAACAAAGTGAAGAACAATGTCACCCTTTTCAACATGATCTCTGAGAAAGTGAAATCTGATATCAATGTGTTTGGTTCTAGAATGTTGCACTGGATTCTTAGCAATGTTAATAGCACTGGTGTTATCACAATAAATAGAAACACTACCCAATTCTAAACCAAAATCTCTGAGAGTAGAAGAAATCCAAAGGACTTGAGAGCAACTAGCAGCAGCAGCAACATACTCAGCTTCAGCAGTTGATTGAGCAACAGAAGATTATTTTCTAGAAGAGCAAGACACTAATGATGTGCCTAAAAAGTGACAAGTGCCAGAAGTTCTTTTTCTATCAATTCTACACCCCACAAAATCACTATCTGAGTATGCATGCAAAGTAAGATAGGATGAAGATGAATAGAAAAGACCAAATTCTAAGGTTGATTGGAGATACCTGAGAATTCTTTTCACAGCCTGTCGATGGGATGCATGAGGTGATGCTTGAAATCGAGCGCATAAGCATACAGCAAAGTGTATATCCGGCCTTGAAGCAGTCAAATAGAGTAGAGAACCAATCATACTCCTGTATTCTTTTTGATCCACTGCCTCACCTTCTTCATCTGGGTCAAGAACAGTTGTAGACCCCATTGGTGTAGAGATGGGTTTGCAAGTTGCCATGTCAAAACGCCTAAGCAAGTCTTTAGTATACTTGGTTTGATGAATGAAATTGCCTTGCATGGTCTGTTTTACTTGCAAGCCTAAGAAGTAAGTTAACTCTCCCATCATACTTATCTCAAACTCCCTGCTCATAGTATCTGAAAACTTGAAAACCAAAGCATGATAGGAGCCCCCAAAGATGATATCATCAACATAAATCTGAACAAGTAATAAATCATTGCCATGTCGAAATGTGAACAGAGTTTTGTCTACCTTTCCCATTTGAAAATCATTTTTTAACAGAAAAAGCTTTAGCCTTTCATACCAAGCTCTAGGAGCTTGCTTGAAACCATACAAAGCTTTTGACAATTTGAAAACATGATTAGGAAACCTAGGATTTTCAAAACCAGGTGGTTGCTTAACATAAACTTCCTCCTCAATGTAGCCATTAAGAAAAGCACTTTTAACATCCATTTGAAACAATTTAAAACCTTTAGATGCAGCAAATGCTAAGAGAATTCGAATAGCTTCTAGTCTGGCTACAGGAGAAAAAGTTTCACCAAAATGAAAACCCTCCACCTGAGAAAATCCCTGAGCAACAAGTCTAGCCTTATTTCTAACAACAACATCATCCTCACTTTGCTTATTTTTAAAAACCCATTTAGTTCCAATTACATTATGTCCATGAGGAGGTTCAACTAAGGTCCAGACTTTATTTCGCTCAAAGTTTTCTAATTCTTCATGCATGGCATTGATCCAAGACTCATCAGATAAAGTGTGACTTACATCATTAGGCTCAAAAGAGGCAACAAAAGCAGAATGAGCATGTGAGTCAGGAGAAGTGAACTTAGAACGTGTTACCCTTTCATGAATGTCACCAATCATCGCTCACCGAGGATGAAGTCATTTGAATCCTCAATGGTGCAGAAAGTTCTGAACTAGCTTCAACATCATGAACATCTTCTGCAGTTTGTTCATCACTTGGTGGTGGCGCAACAATAGGTGCATGATCATCAGTAGGTGATGGCATGGGAGATGAAAAATCAAAATCATCTTCTTCATTAAGGAATATGCTTTCGGACTCCCCCTAAACTTGTCTTCCTGAAATGTTAGTTCTAGAACAAGTACTGACCTCATCAAAAGTAACCTCACAAGTCTCAACAATTTTGTTAGTTTCAAGATTAAGCACACGATAGCCACGTGAGTGAAGGGGGTATCCAAGAAAAATGCCATCTGTTGATCTAGATTCTAACTTGTCCAGATTACCATGTTTAAGAATAAAACATTTACATCCAAAAATTCTGAAGTGAGAAACACTGGGTTTTTTTGCCAAATCTCAGCTCATAAGAAGTCTTGTGCAAAGAGGCTCTCAAGAATACTCTATTTGAAACATGACAAGCAGTTGTGATAGCCTCTGCCCAATACTTCTTAGGGGTAGCATGTTCATCAAGCATAGTCCTTGCCATCTCAACTAAGGTTCTATTTTTCCTCTCTACAACACCATTCTGTTGTGGGACACGAGGAGAAGAAAATTGATGTTCCAAACCTTTTTCAGAGCAAAAAGAAGCAAACAAGGAGTTCTTAAATTCAGTACCATTATCACTTCTTATTGCTTTCACAGCACCACGCAGTTCATTATTAAGTCTGAGAAATAAATCTTTGAAATGACCAAAAACCTCATCTTTAGACACCATAAAGTACACCCAAGAGTATCTAGAGAAATCATCAACAATCACAAGAATGTACCACTTACCTCCAACAGATTGAACTCTAGAGGGACCTACAGTGTCCATATGCAACAATTGTCCAGGGCCATCTGTTATGATTACAGAAATAGGAAAATGAGGGGCAGCAACCATCTTATCATGTCGACAAGGAGAGCAAACCAAATCTTTATCACCCTTAAGTTTAGGCAGCCCCCTAATGAGATCCATTCCACTAATTCGAACAAGATGATCAAAACCAATATGTCCTAATCTACGGTGCCAAAAGAATAGATCCCTGGATTCGGAAGCTACCAAGCATCTAACATTAGGTGAAAAGGAATGATTGAAATCAGCTTTAAAAACCTTCCCTAACCGTGAGATATTAAAGACAAGATCTCTAGAATCATCCAAAACTCTGCAAGCATGTTTCTTAAAGCTTACCTCAAGATTTTCTTCTATCAATTGTGAAACCGAAAGCAAGTTGTACTTCAATTTACTTACCAAAGCAACATCTTTGAGTATGAATTTGTCATTAACACGCACTGTACCTTTTGCCATCATAATTCCAGTTGAAGCATCCCCAAAAGTAATCAATTCATCACTGGATGCCTTAGTGAGGGAGGAGAACCATTTTGAATAACCTGTCATGTGCTTGGAACATCCTGAGTCTACTAACCATATGTTCCCCTTCCTCAATAGCTGTACCTACATTAAGAGAGTATCGGTCTCACAGTACTAGGGTTAGTAAGACATGATTTAGGAACCCAATACTGTGATACACGATGAGTAGGAGCAACAAAAGCATTTCTGTTTTCTGAACACTGGCGGTCAGATCGCTGTCTAGATGCCGGTCTGACCGATTGTGTAGAACCTGCAACAGTCTGTTTGGCAGAGACAAAATGATGATAAGGGACTTGAAAATATTTTCTTAGCCTGTCTCTCTTTTCTTTCTTTACTTTTCGAAAACAGTTTTGAACCAAATGCCCTTTTTTTCCACAGTGAGTACATTGATATTTGTCTTGATAAGAAATTGTAGTTTTTCTTTTTACAGTACTCACTTTGATAGAAGGGTCCTTTGCAAAACCAGCAGATTTAAACAAAACTTGTTTAGGTTCAGATTCTATTTCAAACTTTCCAGGTTCAAGAAGCTTAAGAATTTTGGGAGGATGATTCTTGGCATGTTCAACAACATTAAATCCTAGACCTTGGCTTTTAGTACTCACTTTTGATCTGTCTAGAATCATGTTCAGATTTTTCTTGCTAAAAGAAAATCTCTCCAAAGTGTCTTTAAGATATTCAATTTCTTTAGCTCGAGTAGGACAGATTGTGCACTTAACAGATCCATTCAAGGTTTTCTTAGAAGCACTAGACTGAGCTAATTTTTCTTTTTTAGTAAATTCATTTAATTGTCTAGTCAAAGCTTTTATCTCAGTTGTGAGTTTGGGACAGTTAGTGCAAGAAAGTGTCTCATGATAAAGAATTTGCTGTATGGATTCCTGAGATGACTTTAGTCTAGCTTCTAGCAGTTCACAATTAGAGCAAGTTTTAATTTGAGCATTCAAAATACTTGACTCTAAACAAGTTGAACTAGACTTGAGTTTTTCAATTTCAACATATGCAAGTTTCAGCTTTTCATCACAAGAATCATGCGCCAGTTTTAGTTCATCAAATTTAGCATGTATTGATCTAGCAAACTTCAATTTAGAATGCAAAACTTGACATGATTCACAAGATTCATCATCAGGAATAGCAGCCTTAAGCCTAACAATTTTAGAATTCAAGCTATCAACAACAAGGTCATGTTTCTTTACTTTCTTTTTGTATTTTTTAAGTTTATTTGTCAATTTAAGCGCAGCACGAGATAAATCAGCATAAGAGGGTTTTACCTCATTAGGGTCACTGTAGAGATCATCACTATTAAGTTCTTCACTGCTTGCCATAAAGCACATCCCTGTGAATTCCACCTCTTTTGCCTTCTTGTTATCATCCTCATTGTCGCTTTCAGAGTCAACATCACTCAATCTAATCTCCTCAAGTGCTGAGAGCACCTTGTTGACCGCCTTACGATAATTTTGCTTCTTGCTTGAATCAAACTTGAATTTTAAGCGCCGAGCTGGTGCTTTGTCATCTTTGGTCTCCTTACCTCTCAGCTTGGGACAATTTACCTTTATGTAGTTTAACTCACCACATTCAAAGCATCTAATTGGACCTCCTCTCCTCCTTGATCTGATATTGTTGATTGCTTTAGTCACCCTGTTGGAGAAGAGTACAAGCTGTTCTTCTGGAATCTCCTCCAATTATTCATCTGAAATAGCTCCCAAAGCAGACAAGGAAAAACTAGAAGAACTAGATGAGCTATCAGTTTGATTAGTCACTAAACCCAAAGAATTTGACTTATTTATCTTGGCCAAAATATCAATCTCATGTGTTTTCATCTTGGAATAAAGATCATTCAGGGTGAGTGTTTCCATGTTAACAAAATGATTGATGGTAGTGACTAGAACCTCCCAGACAGTCATATCCAAAGCATTTAAGATTTGACGAGCATTGTTAGAATCAGAATATATAACATCAACGGATTGCAAATCACTAACAATTTTATTGAAGCGATCAAAAAGAGCATCTACAGATTCATCTGGTTTCATCTCAAATTTAGAATACTCCTTTTTAAATTGATTATGACGAACACCTTTAACAGATTTTGATCCCTCATGATAATCAGCAAGTGTAGTCCAAATTTTATTAGCAGATTTAATATTAGCAATTCTGACAAACTCGTTTCTACTTAAGCCTTGCAACAATATATTTCTACCTTTAGCATTAGCTTCAACATCAGCAGTATTGTTGTTGGTAATAACAGCAGGTACCTCATAAGGATTTTCAACTTTTTGTCAAATAACATTACCTTGTGCTTGTAGAAAAACCTCATGCGTGTCTTCCAATAGATGTAATCAGATCCATCGAAATATGGTGGCTTACCTGAGAAGCGATCTCGATCTAATGCCATTGCAATCTTGCTCTGATACCACTTGTAGGATCGTAATAGCAATCAGAAGGGGGGGTTGAATGATTGCAGCCAATTGACCTCCAAATTCAATCTCAAAGAGAATCCCTTCAAGACTGTCTCAGGCGCACAACAAGAACATGAAAATCCAAACCAAAGTAAAGCAAATCTGAGCTTTATTTCTCTATTTTGATTTGTGTCTATAAAGTGCTAAACAAGCACCCCTCAAAAACCTCCAATCGATGGACCTCACAAGCTTTTGCTAAAACCCATAGCCAAACAACATGAACCCTACGGTTGCGAAAGCCCTCATCGAAAAACTCTTCTCTACCTCTTTTTATAAGCAAAGATCTGTCCCAAAATCAAGGGACCCGAAACCCTTACCAACATGGGTTTTACCAAATCTCTAAACTTTCCAAAACCCGAACTTTCCTTATCTCCAAACTGTGTCATAAGCCTCCAGGACTCCACCTCCTGTAGCTCCGTCACGATTTCAGCAACCCTTTGATCTCCACGTGCTCCAACGCAATCCCCAACCATCTCGTGACATCCATAACCTCCTAGACCTCAGATTTCCCAATCCTAGTCCAAGTCCTCATCATCACCGACAATGGTTATCTCATGCTCAACCAGCACATGCAAAGATCAAAGAAACACGAATACGGGCACAAGTTCTCCAACTTGACCATTCACTAGCTCACACACGCACAAACACTATTATGCATCAAGTAACACAACTTAAGGCTCATGAAATTAACCAAAACCTTAGCGAATCTCAAAGCGGCGGACAAACAGAGCACAATCGGTCATACCGCTATATTAGTCTTGTTTTTGGGAGTTAGGATTGATTTTAGTCGGTAATACCGACTAATATAGTCCCAAGATTACCGCACACCGGGTCGTGCATCGCACCATACACACCGGTATTACCGATTCCTAAAATCAATGTAAACTCCCCAAAACAAGCTCTCTCAAAAACCATACCGTAACTAAACGGTACTACCTTGTTGCGGTACTACATCACCGTTAAAACAATCCGGTATATCGACCTACGGTCGCATCGCTCCATACTTGAGTACTACCGTATTTCACTTGAAATCAAGGTTGTCGAAACACTCTCTAGAAAAACCTATCGTGGTACTACCGCTAACCATGGCGCGTCGCATCACGCTCAAAGAAGAAGTCCAATATTCAAAACAAGTGTTCTGGTTTTTCCATACCGCCAAAAACAAAACAGTATAACTGATGTGCGGTACTACCGCAAATTACCAAACGGTACTACCGCACCACTGAAAAGCACAAAAGACTCAGAACCACGCCCTGAGACACATGGACACTCCAGATGACTTGGCCGATCGGACCTTGCTTTTAGATCCGAATGTTCCCCTTGATTTTAGATCGTCCGATTTCAAATCAAAGGCTCACAGTCCTTAAGGAGTTCGAACGGTCCGAATGTTCCTCTCAATATGAGTCGTCAGATCAAGATCTAACAGTTCGAGCAAAGCACCGTTCGAAATCAGTGACTTGCGGTACTACCTCACTTCACAAGCGGTCCTACCGCAATCCGGTAGTTCCTCAAATATAAAGCCGGTACTACCGCTCTCAAGAAAATCCAAAAGCCAAACAAAAGTCTTCGGGAAATTTCATACCACCAACAATCATGCGGTTGTTCCGTCCGGCGGTAGTACCGCGGCTACAACACCGGTACTACCGCAAAACCTGACAAATGCTGATTTTCGATAGAACTCAACAGAACTCAAAAACATGTCAGCATCTAAGATCACAAGCACATTCCAAAGACAATGTATTCATCTTAAAACACCAAGTTTAAGTTTTTCTTATTGTCAATGTGTTCATCATCAAATATCATAACCAAAAACCTCCTGGTCTTACATAACAGAACATCACACACACATATATAATCAAGTAATACTCACAGAGCCGGCGTGGAGGAGGAGGCCGAGCGGCGTGGCTCTGGCATGGAGGAGGAGGCTTCGGGAGGGGAACGGGCGAGAGTGGCTCTTGGTAGTCGAACAAGCGAGTGACGAGAATAAGGACGCAAACCCTAGTGGTTCCCTACTAATAAAAGGATATATCACAGATGGTTCTATTATGGAACCATGTGTGATAAGTAATCATAGACGGTTCTAAACTAAAACCATTTGTGATATGGTCGCATATCACAGACAGTTCCATAATAGAACCATTTGTGATATGTGACCACATCATAGATGGTTTGTTACACTAAACTGCCGGTGATAGTTTTGCCAAAATCATACGCTTGTAAATTCCTTATATGAAAATCATATGCTTGTCAATTCCTTGTGTGAAATGGGCCCCCCTCGAAGTTCAAACAACATTGAAATACTGTCTGGCTATATTAGATTCATTGTATTATCTGTGCTATTACTGGAATAAGAACTTTGGTTGTTAAAAAGGCTACAATCATGGCAGTCGTGACAGCAAGCCCCATATAGACTAGTACATTAAAGTATCCATACACATACTTTCTCAAATTAGGGTTATAATTAAGAGTTGCTACCTGCACCAACACAGTTTGGTATGCATTATTAATAAATATTTTCAAACCAGCACCCACATGAGTGCAATGGATCCATTCATACGATGGTTTTAAATTGTACATACATTCCAAACCTAAGCAATCCTTTATTGTTTTGAACTTAGAAAAAACTATAAATTTGTTTGACTTTGTAATTCCATGGAAGCAGAGCGCCAATATCATGCCATGGTATGAGTTGTTCTACTATATTAAAAACTACTGAATAATATCCCATCCCATACGTAGGTGCGCGAAATAATATATCAAAATTAGTCATGCTTTTAACATGCTTAATAAACGCATTAAGCATTGTTATCCAACAACTATGCCTGAATAGCCACACTATTTATTCTGTTTTTGGCTAGCCTCAGGAAATGCTAGCCATGCCCTCTGAAAACAAGAAATTCAGATACAATCACAGATGGAATAATTTCTTAATTACTTAATCAAATACAATGTAATAAATTCTTAATTACATGCTGAGTTTCTTAATTACAATGGGATAAATTCTTAATTAAAATATAGCCCTTCATGATCATCGACGCACATATAGCTAGCTTCCTCGCTGGGTTCTTCCTCGAGCCTAATGCTGTCTCCGAAAGGAGGCAACTCATCAAACTGATTGTACTCTTCCTCATCCACAATATTCTCAACTCCAACAATCCTTTTTTTCCATGAAGAACTACGTGGCGGTTCTTATTTGCTAGGTCAGATACATAAAAAAAACTTGAACAACCTGCTTAGCGAGTATGAATGGTTCGTCCTTATATTTGACATGTTTGAGGTCCACAGTAGTGATGTCGTACTTGTCGACATTCACACCCTGTGGAAGTTTGACCCAATGGCATCGAAATAGAGGGATCTTAAAAAGTACGTAGTCGAGCTTCCAAATCTCCTTTATGAACCCATAGTAGGAGTTCAACCCACGTGGCTGTAATACCTCGGCCTACTCGTATGCGGCCCATGTGGCCCATGAGGAGTTGTGTGGTGGGATTAGTCCCACGTTGCTTGTCTAAAGTGAGTTGTACTAGTATATAATGCCTGTTGGGTCCAAACATAGCACCTCTGGGTTAACCCTTTTACACGAAGCGAGGATGAAAGTGTAAGTGGGGTGCTATGTGTGCGTGGGTCCGCCCCACGGTGGGCTGGGCATTGAGCGGATTTTGGGCTAGGGTGTTACAGATGGTATCAGAGCATCAACCTTATTTGCGCAGCAAGCGTGCGTGACAGGGCGCGAGCATATGGCGCATGGCGCGTGTGGTCCCGGAGTGGACACACGGCATGGCATATGTGCTTGCCTTTGGGACGCACGGACGTGTACCGAGGGGTGGTTCAGGCATTTGTCAGATATGCGGTGTCGCCGAGGCGTCAGCCCTTAAGGGGGGGTGAATGTAATACCTCGGCCTACTCGTATGCGGCCCATGTGGCCCATGAGGAGTTGTGTGGTGGGATTAGTCCCACATTGCTTGTCTAAAGTGAGTTGTACTAGTATATAATGCCTGTTGGGTCCAAACATAGCACCTCTGGGTTAACCCTTTTACACGAAGCGAGGACGAAAGTGTAAGTGGGGTGCTATGTGTGCGTGGGTCCGCCCCATGGTGGGCTGGGCATTGAGCGGATTTTGGGCTAGGGTGTTACAGTGGCCCAGCGGTATTAAACTGCTCGTGAAACGCATCTATACAGACACCATTGTTCTAGACTGTGCTCTTCCTATCCTGAGCTGTCGTATAAAATGTGTACCAATTTATGTCATATCATTGCCATGTCACAATTGTAAATTTTGGCCCTTTTGCCAACCATAGTAGCATATCATCACTTGATGACGGTCTCCTAGTGAATCGCACATTTAACCATTCGTTGAACCAACGGTTGTGCTCTCTTATGATCCAAACCTCCGACCGGCCTGGATTCTGTTGGTGTACCATGTCTTTGTGCTCGTCGATGTACGAGGACACTTGGGTCATATGTTGCAAGGCCGTGAAATGGGCTTGAGTGTATGCGTCGAAATCGGGAGTGGTTGTTTTCCTTTCAATGGTCCCGATACCCTCCAGTCTCCCCTCATGACGAGATAGAGGCACACCTATTGGTTCCACCTGAGCCATGTAGCAGAACTCAATGACCTCTTCGGTTGTATAACCTTCGATGATGATGCCCTCTGTCTGAGATCGATTTCGTACGTAGGACTTGAGAATTCCCATGTACCTCTCGAACGGGTACATATGATGTAGGAACACAAGGCCCCATATCTTTATCTCTTTCACAAGGTGAATAATGAGATGGACCATGATATCAAAAAATGACAGAGGGAAATACATCTTAAGATGACATAGAGTCGTCACCACCTTGGCCTGCATAGCATCTAGTCCTTCAGGATCGATGACCTTCTGAGCAATTGAGTTAAAGAAATAACACAGCCTCAAGATTGTCACTCGGACCTTGTTCGGCAAGATACTCCTAATTGCAACAGGAAGCATTTGTGTCATCAGCACATGATAATCATGAGACTTCATACCAATTAATTTCAAATCTTTCATAGAAACAAGTTTCTTAATGCTAGCGGAGTAACTGGACGAAACTTTCACACTATGCAAGCTCTGGCACAATTCATTTCTCTCAGCTTTGGACAGAGTGTAGCAAGCTGGAGGAAGGTATGTTCGGCCTTTATCGGTTTCTTTCAGTGCTAACTTGGTCCTTATGTTCATATCAACCAAGTCACGACGTGCGTTGACACTATCCTTTGTTTTGCCACTAATGTTTAGTAAGAGATCAATCAAGCTATCACATACATTCTTCTCTACGTGCATGACGCCGATGCAGTGGCGAACTTCTAAGTGCTCCCAATAAGGCAAGTCCCAAAAAATTGACCGCTTTTTCCAGATGTTCTTCTAGCGGGTCCTTAATTTACGTCCTTTCCCAAGCACAACATCGATATCCTTAACCATATCACAGACCTCTTTCCCTCTAAAAGCCCTTGGAGCTAAACCGTCCTCCTTATTTCCGTCAAATTGTTTCTTCATCTTGCGGTATAGGTGAATCATAGGAAGGAACCTACGGTGATGCATGTACATAGTTTTACGTGAGTTGTTCAGTGATACACTCTTGGTACCATCTAAGCAATGCGGACAGGTTTTGGTTCCTTTTGTACTGAACCCCGATAGGTTACCAAGGGTAGAAAAATCATTGATAGTGCAGAACAACATGGCGTGTAAAGTGAAGTTCTCTCGTTTGTACGCATCCCATATTTGTACCCGTTTGTTCCACAGTGTCACAAGATCTTCCAGCAATGGTGCTAAGTACACATCAATATCATTCCCAGGTTGTTTTGGCCCTTGGATAAGTACTGACATCAAAATGTACTTCCGCTTCATACACAGCCAAGGAGGAAGGTTGTACATACATAGATTCACGGGTCAGGTGCTATGTCGGCTGCTCATGTTACCGAAAGTATTCGTTCCATCTGTACTCAACCCTAAGCTTATGTTCCTCAGTTCCGCACCGAAGTCTTCGAAGTTTCTCCACTAGGTAGAATCAGCAGGTGTCTTGGTTTTCTATCTTTTTTACGCTCCTCCGAGTGCCAACGCAGCAATCTTGCCTCCTTTTGGTTCGCAAATAAACGCTTCAAATGTGGGATTACAAACAGATACCACAACATCTTAGCAGGAGGTCCTTGCTTCACCTTAGCAGGATTCTTACGCTTGTATTGTATCGGGATGCTTTGCACACGGGACATACATGCATGTCTGCATACTCTTTACGGCAGAGGATATAATCGTTCAGACATGCATGTATTCTTTCTACTTCCATTCCCAATGGACAAAGAACCTTCTTGGCATGGTAGGTGGTGCTCGGCAAGACGTTTCCATCTAGAAGGATGTCTGCTAGGAAACCTAACAACACCGTGAAAGTCTTGTCAGACAAACCATTGGTTGCATTCAATTTCAGCAGTTCAAGCACGGATGACAACCTTGTGTATTCCGACTTGCAGCCAGGGAATAAAGGTTTCTCCGAGTCCTCCATTAAGCCCTCGAATTTACCAAACTCTCTCTCACTATTGTTCCCTTGTGCATCGCATAGTATCTAATCCAGATTGTCATCGTGCGACCTATCCTCATCAAAAGCACAGTCTACATCCGACATATCGTTGACTTCCTCGGCAATGTCGTTATTATTAACTTTCTGTATAATATGCTCTTCACCGTCACTGGTCCAACATGCATATCTCTTTTTGAAACCCATTCGAATCAAGTGCGCTTCGATCTGCGCTGGGTTGTTAAACATCTTTAGATTACCGCAATCAATGCATGGACAGTACATAAATTTTATCCCCTTCTTCAACATATTCTACTCAGCGACTCTTCTAAAAGCAGAGACACCATTAATGTACTCTTCACTCAAACGGTTCTCACCGTACATCCAGTTTCGATCCATCTACGCTACGCATGTAACAAATTAGTGTTAAATTAGATTAATGCACGCAACTACTCTTCCTGTTGACCAAACATACTAAAATTGATTAGCGATTAATCTAGGGCAAATATAAAGGGTTATAGATCGTTACCCTTGGAGCTCACGACGAAAATCCCAAATATCCCGCGAGATCTTCCTCCATTTCTTCCTCCTTTCCCCCTTCGCTTCTCCTCTCTTTAGCTTCCTCCTTTCCTTCTCCTCCCTGCCTCCTTCCTTCCCTTCCTTCTCTCTAAGGTGGCGCAATGGGGGGAGGCAGCAGGGTGGTAGCTCAAACGGAGAGAGGGTGGAGGCGCCAGGGGCAGGGGGGTCTATCGGGACGGTCGAGTATTTAATGCCTGCATATCATAGACGGTTCTTATTAAGAACCGTCTGTGGCGTTTGCACTATCATAGACGGTTATTGTTAAGAACCGTCTGTTATAATTCACAGACGGTTCTTAAGAAAAACCGTCTAGGAACCGTCTATGATAAGTACAATACAGACGGTTCCAAAGGAACCATGTGTGATGAGGTGTCTAATATAATCTGTTTTATAGTAGTGATTATTTCAGTCAAATTTGTCACCGCCCAATGTGCTCCTTGATTCGTGTGTCGCTACTCCTCTAGCTCTAGCTCGTGCCACCGCCTTCGATGAGTTGGTCGATTGGCTCGTTAGCACCTCATGCTATGCCTCCAACGAAGCTGGTCTACCGCTGCCACCATTGCCGCATGCCCTATTCTTATCCACATATTTGAATTTTTGTCCTGTTAGAGCATCCTTAGTGTATTGAACCGACGTCGATTTAAAGTCATGCCACGTAAGCATTCTAGGAACTGAGCTTGTTTTTCTCCAATGTATTGAACCGATTCCTACTAAATAACTGGGACCCACGTTACATTAAAAAACCACAAAATAATACTATCCTCTCTCAAACACACTCTCTTCTATGTATTTGTTTAATGCTCATATGAGTTGTTTAATGCTTTGAATCGATTCCTAAGTAGAGTTCGGTTCTATGCATTTTTTTGTTGGAATCGACCCCTCCAATGTATTGAATCGATTCAATGTCTTCTCTCTTCTCATTTGAGCTGGCTAAAACACAACATTGGAGATGGTCTTAACGTCCTCAAAAGTAGTGGTGGCGGAAGCACAGGGTAGGCATGAAAGGAGGAACCAGTGAGCCTTGCCACCGCTAGTGCCAGCAATGCAGTTTGGATGGTTGGCATATCTATTGTTAGCAAGGGGTGAGGGCGGCGGGAGGAATATATAGGTGAGAAGGGAGATGGGATGGGTGGCTGGATCTAGATCGGCTGGCTCAAATTTTGATTAATTTTAGAGAAGAAATTTATTTGAATATTGTATTATATAGATAGATCTGTAACATTTCAGAAATCTCAATTTTGAGAAAGTATAATGAAAATAAGTTGGTGGATAATTTTGAGCATGTTTTTGTGTGCAAAACTATTTTAACATGATTTGTGAACTTTTGTACAAATCAAATAGTGAAATTACATGCAAACAACAACTTGTAAGAATTTTTGAGAAAATCATACAACAAATAAAATCCTAAAAAATTTACACACAAAATTACATAGAGTCATGAGCCCCCACAAAAAGTTTCATAAATTTTCAACCCCATTTGCTAAGTACAAATATTCAGGAAACACTCAGCTAGTTTGAAAAATTCAAAAACTATTTTTGAACTTCCTGCTCGCCGTTAGACCGTAACTACCACAGCCCATCTTGCTCGCACCCCGCTCCCACACTCGCTGACACACTAGGCCCATGTGTCAGGACCCTTCACTACTACAGAAAATATCTTTACAGACGGTTCAAAAATGTCATCATAGACGGTTTCGTGAGCTGTTTGAGTTTATGGGTCAGTAATGACATGAGGTCATCACAGACGGTTTTCAAACTGTCTGTGATGCAACTATCACATACGGTTATTAACTCAGAATCGTCTATGATAGTTGACTATTACAGACGGTTTGTAGATGAAACTGTCTGTGATAATTGACTAGAACAGACGGTTTGTAGATGAAACCGTCTATGAGAGCTGTTGTATCACAGACGGTTTTTCCTAAGAAATCGTCTATGATATTCTTTTGTATTGCTAAATCTATTTCTGTTTATTGGCTAGCCTTAGGAAATGCTATCCATGCCCTCTGAAACAAGCAAAAACACAACAAGTACATGTATATATCTAATTCACATTCATTTCAGAAACAAGCACATCCATTTCACAAATCAATTAACTCAAATGAACTAAAATTAACTATTCATGAACACATGTACCATTAAGTTCAATCTTATCCCAATCAAGTTCAATCTACATTATGGAACTTCCTATCTAGATTTATGACCTCACGGTTCAAGAATGATGCAAACTGTCCTCGAATGTTTATGAGTTGGCCCTATTCCAATGCAGTTGTAGCGATGCTAGCAACCTGTCGCTAGGAAGATTAAATTCGTGCATATATAAATTGATAAATATGAAATAATGATTGCAAGATTGACAAACCTAAGGATCATTGGTCATTGCAGAACCGATGAGTAGTACCATGTTGTGGCAAACATAGTATTCCTAGGTGTTGCCTGGCAGCTGCTGGTGGCACTGCAAGCATAGAATTGCTTAGTTCGAGAGGCATTACTACGAAGTGTTATACACACACACAAAAGCAAGAAGTTATATATAACATTTATCAGTATTACACGAACGTTGACCGTGATTGTACACACTTACAGTGTCCAGCATCACATGAGTGAGGCGTCAAGGGCGTCGAGGTTGAAGAGGAAGAACAAGTCCTCGAAAGTCACCGTGAAGACAGTCTTGAACCACGTGGTTAAGATGATCCTTCTTAAACTTGACGTTGACACCCGAGCGTCGTTGTCCATCCGTCTTGTTGGCCTATTCCATGTACCATAGATACAATCTCGTGCAAGCTATTCCTAGGGGTGGGACGCGCTCTTGTGGGCCTTCCATGAACAACGGCTAGCCTTGCACGAATTTTTAGGCCAACGGCAAGAAGGTGATATCATCAGGCAAGAAGGGGATATCATCAGGCTTCTTTGATTTGCCCTTGATTCCTCGCTTTTTAGAGGTCGACTTCACAAGAGTCGACCGGGCACGAGGTGTAGATGCATCTGATGCACCGGGCCCTTGCTGCATCAGTGTAGGTAGCTTCGGTGCTGGTAACTTTGGTGTAGGTAGCTCCCCATGAGTTGGCACCGTTGCAGGACATTCCCATGAAGTTGATACCGGAGCAGGTAGCTCCAAGCAGATGTCCCTCTTGTGCCACTGGATGAATGTTCCAATGGCTTGCCCTAGAGTCACGACCTCATCGTCTGGGGGCATCGGCAATAGGATAGCCTCGAAATTGGCATGAACACCGTCCACATTCACTTTTGCGAAAACCGGTGCTATATTTACACCGTGCAACAAGGCCCTGATAGCAGATTGATACGCCTGGCCTCAAGCAGCATCCAGGGCAATTGAGGTATATCTCACTTGGAGCTTGCACTTCGTAGCCATCTACATAATGATACAAAATTAGCTACTCCAACAGGCCTATCAGTGGATCGAGTATTCTAGAGATAATAATTATTACCAAGATGTCATCGACAGAAAATCTGTCAGCGCTTTTTGGGGTAGGGTTGAGGGGAGGGGGCTGTCTAGCACAGTGGGGCAGGGGCTTGCAACTGATTTTCCCTTATCCTTTTCTCAAGGCTCTCCATCTACCGTCGCATCTTATCTCTGATGTGATCATTGATCTCATCTCTGAGGGATTCACGAATCTCCTCTCGTAGCCGTGCATCGCGCTCGGCTTTGGCTCTCTTCCTACTTCGGTACGCTTTGGAGTCATCTAGGAATCCCTGTTTCCATGGAACATAAAGACCAAGGCATCTCGTGCGACCCGGGTGCTCATTGTTTCTCAGGGCTGCAGAGAGTATATTTCTCTCCCAGGCTGTCTGGAATGAGCTATGGGAAGATTGTGCACTTAGTGCTTCCTGCAATAGCCCGACATGTCATTTCACTTGTTATGAAGTTATGGACTAATTACAAACTAGGTAGTTCGATATCTTACCAGGCGCTGGAACACTTTCTCGTCTGCAGGGTTTGGAAAGGAGATGGCCCCCGAAGACATAGTAGATGACCTCGCTCTTAGCCAGTTTTGGACACGCTCATCAGGAATCCCAGCAAATGGTAGGGAGGCATCCCAACGGTTTGCCTGCTCCTCCTAATCCCTCCATTGCAGGATTTTACCCGTATACCCAGCGGTGCCGAGTCTGTGGGGGTGCATGTTTTTTCCTAGAGAGCCCTGTGCGTCGCACTTTCACTCCTAAAATCATCTGTTGTCTTCTTCTCCACAAAGTCTTGCGAGTACTCTTCCACGAACGGATACTTTTGGAAGGGTGTCAGATTCTTCTCCACGTATTGCTTGACAAGTGTGCTCTTGAAGTTCTTCCACACTTTGCACGCCTGTAGCAACGCGTGTCGTCGCACGGAGGCCTGGTCTTGTTCTGGGATATCGAACGATCGAAAAATATCCGTCAGCAGCCCACCTTTCTGAATTTTGGTCAACTCCTTCCACGAATTGTAGGTGATTTTGATCTGTTCTCATGCAACTATTCTGGCTGTTCTTTGGAATTCGGACACTACTCAGCGAGGATTGAGAGGGGTCCTAGACACATCGACCTCTGTGATGGTAAACTAACCATTCCTCGGGCCCTTTCGATATTCCTCTTCTTCTATCGCACTTATATTTTCCGGAGGACGGCGCATCAGGCGCATGAGGCGACGATGATGAAGAATGAGCAGAAGACATCTTCATAAGAAATATAAGTTCTGACACGCATGAACACAAACATCATGTGAACAAATAAAATCAGCATAAAGCTAAGATTTAACATTTTGATATTGCTCTCAGATGTGGAGTTGCACAAGATTTAATCTTGGCATTCTCGCTACTTTAGTCTGTACTCTTCATTAATTGAATCTGACAATATTAATTCAAACTTTGAGATCTAAAATAGTGCTTTACTTATCTGCCGACATGATCTTTAAACAAAAGATAACAAATAATTATACTTTTGGCCTAGAGGCTCAACCAATTAACCAACCGAAATTAAGAGACTAAATGCTAAAGATCAATCAACAGTAGTACGTATTCCAATTAGAGCTCAAGTTCAAACCCAATTATCAACACAATTTCAGCACAAAACTATTATCATCACATAGCATTCATCTCAAGCCCACCAAACCACATTGTAATATATTCCAGTAGCAGTATCAAGCCCACTACATCGCATCAGTATGTAGCTTGTTTCGTCGTGTTGTTCTTCCTCCACCCTTATGCCATTTCAGAAAGGAGGCAACTCGTTAAATTGATCGTATTCTTCCTCGTTCATTACATTCTCAACTCCAACAATCCTCATTTTTCTATGAAGAACTACGTGGTGCTTTTTATTTGCCTGGTCGGTTACATAGAAGACTAGAACAACTTGGTTAGCAAGTACAAGTGGTTCGTCTTTGTATCTAACATGTTCGAGGTCCATGGTAGTGACGCCGTACTTGTCGACCTTCACCTGTGAGAGATGGACCTAACGTCACCGAAACAGGTGGATCTTGAAAAGCATGTAGTTGAAATCCTACATCTCCTCTATGAGCCCATAGTAGGAGCTCCTCAGCCAATCGGTACTGAACACATCTATGCGGACACCGCTGTTTTGGTTAGTGCTCTTTATATCCTAAGCCTGCGCATAGAATGTGTACCCATTTATATCGTATCCTTGCCATATTGCAATTATAAATGTTGTCCCTTTTGCCAACCATGTCAGCGTATCACTTGATGATTTCCTAGCGAGTCACTCCTTCAACCATTGGTTGAACCGACTGTTGTGCTGTCTCGTGATCCAAATATCCGACCACTACGAATTCTATTGCCGAAGCACGTCCTTGTGCTGGTCGATATATGGGGATACTTCAGTCATGTGTTGTAAGACTGCAAAATGGGCTTGAGCATACGCATATATATCTAGAGTGATTTCTTTCCTTCCGATGGTCTCAATACCCTCGAGCCTACCCTCATGGCGAGATCGAGGCACACCTATCGGTTTGACCTGAGCCATGTAATCGATGCAGAACTCAATGATCTCTTCGGTTGCATAACTTTCGATGATGCTGCCCTTCGGCCGAGATCGATTCCGTACATAGGACTTGAGAATTACCATGAACCTCTCGAACGGGTACATGCTACGTAGGAACACAGTCACACACATCTTTATCACCCTCACAATGTAAACAATGAGATGGACCATGATATCGAAAAGCGAGTCGTCACTACCTCGTCCTACAGAGTATCTAGTCCTTTGGGATCGATGATCTTCTAAGCAATCGTGTTAAAGAAATAACACAACCTCATGATTATCACTCAGACCTTGATCGGCAAAATACTTCTAATTGCAACAGGGAGCATCTGTGTTATCAGCATATGACAATCATAAGACTTCATGCCAATTAACTTCAAATATTCCATCGAAACAAGTTTCTTCATGTTGGCGGAGTAACCGGTAGAACTTTCACACCATGCAAGCACTGGCACAGTTCAGTTCTCTCGGCCTTGGACAGAGTGTAACAAGCAGGGGAAGGTACGTTCGTCCTTTATCAGTCTTTGTTGGTGCTAACTCAGGTCTGTTGTCCATATCAACCAAGTCATGCTGCGTGTTAACGCCATCATTTCTTTTGTCATAAATGTTTAGTAAGAGACCAATCAAGTTGTCACATACATTCTTCTCTACATGCACGACGTCGATGCAGTGGCAAACTTCTAGGTGCTCAAAATAAGGTAAGTCCCAAAATATTTCAGATGTTCTTCTCATGGGTCCTCGATTTACGTCCCTTTCCGAGCACAATATCTAAATCCTTAACCATATCATAGGCCTCTTTTCCGCTTAAATGCCTTGGAACTGAACTGTCCTCCTTCTCTCCATTGAATTATTTCTTCATCCTGCGATATGGGTGAGCCCTCTGAAGGAACCTACGGTGACGCATGTACATAGTTTTGTGCGAGTGCTTCAGCCACACACTATGAGCCATTGACAAGTAGGCCCCACATGTAAGTTAATAAAATTTAGAAAAATGAGAAAAGCCACTTTCAGTTCAAAGGGCAATACACTTTCTCTGTTGAAAAGCATAAACCTCAAAGAATACGCCTTCGACGTCACTCTTTTATTAATTTATGGAATTTAAAAACCGAAGCAAATTGAAATGTTAATAACTTTTGCATATGAATTTCAAATCAAATGAATTTTCTTTTTATAAAATCATGCTCTATCTAAATATGCAAAAATGTTTGGATTTTACTGCTGTTTAAATTATTTTTCTATAATTAATTTGCTTCCGGCTCTTTTGATTAGACGTCGATACATTGAACGAAATTTGCGACAATCCTTCATCCTTTTATTTAGAGCAACTAGAGCAAGGCAAGCACTCCCTTCGACCATGCTGATCCCATTATTTCAATTATTATACTTCTTTTTGCAAAATCTATTATGCGTGCGTGTATATTTGCTTAAAATTGCTATATTTGGGGATAACGGTTGTTATATTCCTATTCAATGCATGATCCTCCTTGAAATATTGGTATCCCTACTATTGTAGCCAATAGGTTATGGTTTAGGCAATAGATGATGTTGATTTGGGTATTTCGAGTGCGAATATCGCACAATTGCTTAGTTGGGCTCTAGGTTACTGAAATTTGAAAATAGATGAAATGTTGAACATGAATTTTGGGAAATTTTAAAATGATATTCCAGAGGGGTTTACCTCTGTTATTTTGTATAATATAAAAAAGAAAAACTTAGTTTGTGATGCAAGTGAGTTATATTATAATCTGAGGACTGTGAGAGGTGTATCTCACAAGTAGATAGGGGGAGATCCTTACCCGGGTCAATTAAGAACCGAACACTGGTATATTCGACCTAAGCGTAAGTGTACAACCATATGTGCCGGTATGGGACGGCCTTAGCTAATTAAGTCATTGAAAACTAGCCTTGCACATTTGTAGGCCGTGGTAGTGCGAGCATGACTGACGTAGGCATGTTCAAAGGGGTTCCCTTCACCGAGGTGTTGGGAACAAAGCCTTCTGACACAACGGTGAATGCCTCATTGAGACGGGGTGTACCTGGGTGAAGTGAGGGTTTTCATTCGCCGGGCTAGTGTAAGGTTAGGACTAGGTGATGTAAAGACTTCGATATGTACTCTAGACTGCTTACCAAAGGATAGTGAGCGGTGGTATCGACGGATGCCAAACAAATTAGAGAATTCGTATGTTGTGGGTAAAGTTTTTCATCTCTACATAGTGTAAATCTATTTAAATAGCCGTGCTTGCTGTGATGAGCATGCTCAGTGTAGTATTGCCGGGTATAGACTTGGTTTTTATAAAAAAACAGCTCTTGTTGGAGAAATGTGGGAATGGTTTTTGTTATTTGAGTTGAGAGCCGTGTCTATGGCTGGAAATAAGATATTGTTCGTAGCCGAGGAGGGTTGCGATTTGTTATTTATTCAAGTACTTAATTACTTGTTGTTCTTTATCTATTTAACTGCTTTTTAAATTTTCGTTGCAAAGTACTATGTATTGATATTCCAAATAAAACTTGCTTAATGCTGAAAATAACTTGTAGCATAGAGCCTCATCCCTTGTTAGTCATGCATATATATGAATTTTGCGATATACTACAAGTCTTGCTGAATACGCAATATACTCAATCTTGCTTAAATTGTTGTTCAGAGTTAGTGGATGAGTCTATGCCGGACGACGCGTTCTTTGCACCCGGTACTACAGGGTTCGGTGATGGGTCTTTCTATGACTTTTTTTTATCGGTTGCCTGATGGTTTGGATGGGCATACCGCTGGACTTTTGGACTTTATACATATTATGCTTGCGTTGTTTAATTCACTACTTTTGATATTTGTCATTTTATTTGGCTGGTCGGTCGTGTGTTCTACACTTGTGATGTAATTGTCTAAGTTAAGTACCATATTTGTTTCATCTTGTATGTATATTGTGTATGGATGTGTATATATGCTAACGTTGTGGATGTGTGTACTAGCCGCTGATCATATGACTAGTAGGTACACACAAGAGGGCTTCGGATATTCCGAGGTCCAACAAGATCCCTAGTATTTTCACAAAATTTGGGGGAAAACGAGATCATAATGTTGGTTCAAAAAAACTGTTGAAGTAACAAGATCAAAGTAACAAATTTCTAATTAAATCAATTGGATAATTTTAGTACTGATTTGATTTTTATTTTTATAGGTGTCACACAATGTATTATATATGTCGTGAACAAAAATAATTTGACATCCGTTTGACACCAACAAGCCCAACTTTTAAACTTTTCTTCCAGTGATTACAGCTCCTAATTAAGTTGCTTCGAGGCTAAGTTTAACCTGGTTGACATATATCTTTTCAATTCCTGGCTAGCTAGATCTGCCAGACGGCCTAAACCTATCCTTCTGCAACTGCGTTTTCTTTGCTTTGTGCTTTCCTAGCATTCCTCTTTTCTGCTTGGGGATGCATAAACTAAATACCTTAAAGACCGAGCCATTTTGTTGCGGATTTTAGGGGTGGAATCGACTATAATTTTCGTTTTTGATGAGATCGAGGCCGTACGAAATCTTTGTCCAGTCTTCCATGTCCTTCGTTTTGCTAACTCATTCCGAGAGAAGCAGTACTACTCCTAGCATTAAAGAGTCATACACGTACAAAAGAGAGTATGAGTCATCAAAAACATATATAGGTGCCTGATAAAAGAAAATTTCATCACAAATTAATTAATCGATTTCCCTGTTGTATGTTCTACCATGTCGCATTAGGAAAGAGTAGTGACTGGATGCTGACATAAAGAATTTTACAAATATTTTAAGGACAAATTAGTTTAAACAGTCGTTGTGTGCTTTCTTGTGGCCATGCATGCGCGACACCAAACACATACTATCAGCCTATCTTTGTTTAGTCACTGCTGGGGACATAACTAATTTTAGCGATGAGCTAATTTCCTTTAGCAAATAAACATGATGAGTTTTAAGTCCCGTTTAAGAGATCGGAAGTTCATAGGAACCGAGACATTCAGTTAAGTATATATTTTCTTAAATTGAGATTTTTTTTTTGTGTGTTTTTTATCCAATACGAAATTCATGCATATAGAATCCCATTTTTTTTAATGAGTGGCGTTATTGTAACTTGAGTTTATTTTTATAAGATTGATTGGTCCTAACAAGGGTTTCAAGTTCTGGATTGGCATATCGATCGATTACAGGCAGGAATCAGTTTTCTTTCGGGCAGTCTCATCCGGTTTGTTAAATTTAAAAGTGAAATTTAAATCCGACTGTTTACTACCCGAAATTACTAATCTGCAATTAAAATTCAATATTTTAAATTATTTAAAGTTTTCCATGCCACTGGGATTTCTGGTTCCCGATGGTACGTAATCGGCCGGTTATCATGGTGATTTTTCATCCCTTGTACTAACTACTAACTAGTAACGAGTTTGTCACGGTTAGTGAGTTGGGCTCGATCTCTCTTGGAAACTAGAGGGGTCACATTAAGCCACGCCAATGTCGTGAAAATTAAATATACTTTATAAAAGATAAACTAAGTCACACCAATCTTAATTTACTCTGATCACCTCGAGCTAGCTAGCTAGTGTTATGTTTGTGAAACTAGTCATATAATATTCAGCTGATTAGTGATCGAGTGTACCCCCTATATGTACGTACGTAGGATGTAGCTAGGTAGCTGTGAGCCTATCATTTTTGTCCATATTTTTGTTCCCCAACGCTAATCACTTGTCGGCGCTTATGATCGCCGGCCTAATACTAACTTGAAACCTTAATGAGCGCAGATAGCTTGGCACGTACGTACGTCATGCAATCGTCAATCTTAAGTCATCAGGGTTGTGGGATCTTCTGCACCGGAAGCACTAGTAATGGTCCACGCATGAGTGCAGCGTACATGCACATACAGCAGCTACTATACCTAGCGGAACACATGGGTTCTGGGACCAAGAGAGCACTGGCGCGCGCGCCGGGGAAGAGAAGAAGAGGGTAACGACAACGTCTGCCAATTCGTTCGTTCTAAAGTCTCATGACTCACAATGATTGCTAGGGTGTAAGGTCAAGGCGCCAAGGCCTGCCCCATCTGCGAATGGCCGGTCAGGCTTGTAATTTTGTATCATTTGCATTTAGGAAGGAAAAGGCACGATGCTATGGTATCGCGGATTTCTCCCCGAGGTGGTTAGACCAGAGAGCAACACTCAACATCGATCTTAATCTCTAGTGTTATCGTGCCATGGAAGTAGATTTTTACCTATTAAGGGGACATCTTCCTATCTCATCCGTGGTCCAATTTATCCCATTTTATCATTAAGATCTGTGTATTTATATTTTGAGGATAGAGCATACAATAAGAAACAATATGGTGTGAATCTCGGGACAAAATGGATAGTGGATGAGATAGAAAGGTGTCCCCTTAAAAGGTAAAAAGCTTTTTGATCCCACCATGCATATATATAGCTGCACATCATGCATATATTGCGTTTATTTCGGATTCTAGGGCGTTTAGGACATGTATTGGCCATTTGAGAGGAGCTAGAAAAGAGACGTCACTTGCCACATAAATAGGGTTTAAGTTTACAAGTTTGTCTCGTGTACTTCAATAAAATGGTTCCACTGGTAAAAAAAAAAGATCGGTTCAATTCCACCACCCAACGTCGCTCTTCTCCTGCCCCATCATCGTTTCTTTATCCTCCTCACCTCAATCTGTGCTACGATCCAATATAATGATGCTACTCTCGACAATCGCAGCTCAGATTCTGGAAGGAAGAATTAGGTGCGGAAGAGAAGAATAAGACGGGGCAATAGATGAACTGGATAGGAAGATTCAGAGTAGTGTTTTCAGAGTTTACAATAATCATGCCCCAAATTGAGATACAGAAACTGTATAAGTACTCGCACCCCTGAGGACAGGCAAGTAGGTCCTAGACATCGCTCGATAGGAAAAGCACTCCTCACGAAACCCAGTTCTTTGCAGGATAACGATCGGACGGCTGTCGCTTGCGCCTGCTTGCTCTTCTGTCTTGCCGACGATCTGGATTCTCCTGCTCATCATTAGGTATCCCTTCCGGGTTCATAACATCCTCCCCTCCTTCAGTGCCAGCTTGACCCCAAGCCGGAGCCTGGGGAAAACGACTCTTCAGCTCGCTGAAGTCCTCCTAGGTAGCATTCTCCAGTGAAGATCCCGACCACTGCACCAATACTTGAGTTCCAAAGACAGATCCACCGCTGCAACACCCACTCTGGCACCAGCGCGCTTTTTGGTTCTGGCAGCCCTTCCAACGCCTTCTCTCCGGGAGCTAACGCCTTCTTCAGTTGTGATACATGCACCATAGGGTGAATGCCGCAATTTGATGGTAATTTGAGTTTGTACACCACCGCGCCTGCCCTGCGCTCCACCTGAAACGGCCCAAAATACCTGAAAGCCAATTTATGATTAGCTCTTACTGCTATTGAAGTTTGAACATAAGGTTGCAGTTTGTGGTACACCCAGTCCAAAGGAACAAAACTCCGCTCTGATCGCTTCATATCTACTTGTGCTTTCATCCTCTGATTAGCTCAGTTGAGATGTTGGCGCAACAATTCTGTCTTGAGCTTCCTGTGCTGTAACCACACAGCCAAATCTATCGATGCACAAGATGAAGAATCCGTCACACCAAACCAAACTGTCACGGACTGTGTCCATATATGACCTTAAATGGCGATTTTCTCAAAGTGGTGTGATAAAACGTATTGAACCAAAACTCAGCCAGAGCCAGCCATTCAGACCATCTTTTTGGACAGGCATGCACAAAACAGCGAAGATAGGTTTCCAAACAGTGATTGACGTGTTCGGTCTGCCCATCTGTTTGTGGGAGGTAAGCAGAGCTCATCCTCAATTGGGTATCTACTAGCCGAAATAGTTCTCGCCAAAGAGTGTTCGTAAATATACGATCTCAATCAGAAATGATTGACTGAGGCAGGCCATGAAGTTTAAAGATGTTGTTGATGAAGACTTGAGCTACCTGGAATGCTGTGAAGGGATGCCACTACTACAAAACAGGCTATAGTAGACGCCCCATCACAGACGGTTCCTTTGGAACCGTCTGTGTTGGGTCAGTTCGGACCTGCGGGTGGCACGGGCCGACTATCACAGACGGTATTTTTAGAACCGCTCGTGATAGTCATCTATCACGATAGTTCATTAATAGAACCGTCGTGAATTATCACGAGCGGTTCTATTCACAAACCGTGCGTGATAATCAGACCAATCACGAGCGGTTCTCAATAAGAACCGCTCAGGATAATTAGTTATCACTGAGCGGTTCTAATTAAGAACCGTTTGTGATATCTCGCTATCCTCTCGCCTTTGCCTTTGCCTCTGCCGCCGCCGCTCTGGAGGCTACGTGTCACGAGCGGTTCTTTAATAGAACTGTCAGGAATGATCCTGACGGTTCTATTAAAAACTGCTCGTGATAGGTGCTATCCTGACGGTTCTTAACAAGAACCGTCTCGATTGTTGGGCGGGAAACGAAAATTTAAACATAATGGGCGGGCTGCCGAAACTCGCTTTATATAACCTCCATCTCCTCCTCTGCGGTCTCTCCTCCTCACAGCTCATACATCCATCTCCTCCTCTGCCGTTTCTCCTCCTCACACCTTGCGCCCCGGCCTCCACCGAGCTTGTCGCCGGTGGCCTTCTCCAACTCGTCCCGGCCTCATCGTCACCGGCCTCATCTGAACCATCACCCCCGGCCTCCTTCACCTCGCCCCGACCTCGTCGTCACTGCCTCCCACGACCTCGTCGCCTTCGGCCTCCTCCACTTCGTCGCCCCGGCCTCCCACGACCTCACTCTCTCTACTCCCCCTTTGCTTTGTGATGTGGATTCTTGAGTTGATGCTCTTGTGATGTGGGTGATGCTCTTTGTGATATGTGTAGTTCATGTTGAGTTATTTGGTTTGGGCAAAAATATAGATAGTAGATCGCGACCGTTCGGTAAAATCATCATAACTTTTGCATACGAACTCCGATTGCGACGTTCTTTGGCTCGTTGGAAAGCTAACGAAAAGCTCAATATGAAAATCCATTAGTCAAGGTCAGATTCTTCGCGAGGTCTCGAAAAAGTGAAAACCCCAAAAAGGTCGTTTAGGGCCTCTAAACGGCCTCCAAGTTTAGCAACCGTTTTGATTTTTTTTTGCCACGAAAAAGGCTATCACAGACGGTTCTAAACAAGAACCGCTCAGGAAAACTTTATCACGAGCGATTACGAACAAGAACCGCTCGTGAAAATGTCATCACAGACGGTTTGTAAATTAAACCGTCGGTGATATTCTCGGATGAGCGGTTTTAATGAAAACCGCGTGATAATAGCCTTCGCTGAGCGGTTTCAACAAAAACCGTGCGTGATAGCGTGTATCATAGACGGTTTTGAACCGCTCGTGATAACACTGTTATCACAAACCAACAAATATAGACGGTTCGGAAACCGTCTGTGATGACGGTTCCGAACCGTCTGTGATGAGGCTTCCTGTAGTAGTGTGCGCTAATGTCACAAAATGTGCATACATGGAAAATTTGTCCATGACCACCAATATGCTATTATAGGTAGCAGATTTTGGAAGGCCTTCGATGAAGTCGAGAGAGACCATCTGCCACGCATGATCAGGCATTGGGCATTGGAAGAGGTTGCAGAAGGCTAGGATATTTGACATGCTTCGATTTTGCTTGTTTACAAATTGTGCATGCTCCAACAAATGACTCAATTCCCTTCTTCATTCATGGCCATATAAACATTTTTTTTTGTTTTCTGGTAAGTCACATGGAATCCCGAGTGCCCACCAATAGCACTAGAATGCATTGATTGCATAATGCGCTACTGCAGTGTTACATTTCTTCCCACCCAGATACGCCTATTGTAGCGTAGGATTCCATCTTTCAAAGCAAATTTCAGATTTGAAGAATTCCCCACACTCAATTCAGCTAATAACCAAATGGTTTGGTCATCGTCCTTGTAACTCTCTATCAATTCCATCAACCAAGTTGGTATACAAGTCGACATAGCCACCAGTTCACCCTCTTTATATGGGCATTTCCTTGAAAGAGCATCAGCAGCTCTATTTTCCACCCCTTTTTTTTTGTACAACACCCAGTAATGTAATCTCAACAATTTTGTCATTGCTTTCTGTTGCCACAGTGTGGTCAACCGTTGGTCCCCTAAAAGCACTGAACTCCTTTGATCAGTACAAATAATAAACTCAACCTATTGCAGGTATGGACGCCAGTGTTCTATCGCAAGCATAATCGCCAAACTTTCTTTCTCATTGGTTGACAATCCTTGAGTACAGGGCCCCAATGATTTGCTAAGATAGGCTACTGGATGCCCCTCTTGCATCAATACTATTCCAATCCCTTTATCAAATGCATCGGTTTCTATCTCAAATGTTTTGGCAAAATCCGGCAACACGAGCATCGGCGCAGTAATTAGAGCCTTCTTGAGAGCTTGAAAGGACTCATCCTTCTCCACTGTCTAGACAAACACAGATTGTTTCTTCAATAACTCTATAAGGGGTCTTCTAATCAGTCTGAAATTGTACACAAGCTTTTGGTAATAACTGGCGAGTCCCAAGAAACCCCGAACCTGCTTCACATTTGTCGGGCTTGGCCAATTGTGCACAGCCTCTATAGACTTGTTGTCGGTTGATACACCTTGCTTGCTGATAATATGACCCAAGTAAGTCAATTGCTGTTTAGCAAATGAACATTTAGACCGCTTGATTTTCAACTGATGATGATCCAAGATTTCTAACACTTTTTTGAGTAGATCTTCATGACTTGTCAGATCAAAGCTATATACCAGAATATCGTCAATAAACACAAGAACTCCTTTGTGTAACAAGGGTGCTATAGTATGGTATTCATCAGTCCTTGGAAGGTTGCTGGTGCACTGGTCAGACCGTAAGACATCACTCTGAATTCAAAGTGTCCATGATGTGTTTTGAAAGCTGTTTTATGCTCATCTTCTGATTTCATACAGATCTGATGATAACCAGCTCTCATGTCTAAATTAGTAAACCACCGAGACCCTGCTAACTCATCAAGCAACTTATCAATGATTGGAAGGGGGTATCGATTCTTGATAGTGGATGCATTCAAATGATGGTAATCCACACAAAATCATCAAGTCTTGTCTTTCTTTTGTACCAGTAGTACGGGGATGAAAATTAACTGGTGCTGGTGCTGGGTTGTATACTACCTTGCACTAGCATCTCCTTTACTTGTTTCTCAATCTCATTCTTTTGGATAGGATTATACCAGCATGGCCGCAGATTGACTGGCTTAACTCCTGGTATCAAAGGTATTGAGTGATCAAAAGCTCTACATGGTGGCAATCCTTGAGGTTCCTCGAACAAATGATTAAATGTTCCCAGTAATTGCAATATAGATGGAGGTGTCTCTGTATCCTTTTCCTCGGTTGGCTCAAATGAAAACAGGTGTTCTGTTACTGGTCTTCCTTGCTGTGTCTCCCATACCAGACAACATTGAGGCACATTGGGTTTAATGCCCTGTAAACTAACCTTCCGCCCTTCGTAATCAAAGGACATCATCTTCTTCAGCCAATGAACATTCATCGGACTATGTTATTCCAACCAATCGATACCCAAAATCAAATCATATCAGCGCAATGGTAACATTCTGAATGTGGTGTAAAACTTTTGACCCTGAACTTCCCAAGGATAAAGAGGAAGCTCTGTCACGCATTCCAATATACCCACATTAGCCACACGTACTTGCACTGGTTTGATCGACCGTCGAATACCACTCAACTTCTTTGCAAAATCCTTACTGATGAAGCAATGGGAACTCCCAGAAACCACTAGCATGACAACCTCCTGATTCTGTACAGTACTCTATAGTCTAAATGTTCGCACATTTTCATTACCAAGCACTGCTTCATTCGATATGGACACATAAGATTTGCTTCCGCTTGCGAACCTTCCCTGTCATCCTTCTGTGACTTCTGATCACCTTCTTCCATCATTCCCCCATAGCTCCTCCACCACATGAAGTTGAACCGTTGCGGCACATTTATGCTCTCGAGACCAGCGCTCTCCACAAGTGTGACAAATCCCCTTGGCTTGTCGGTAGGCACGGAGAGATTCGAGCTTGTCATCAATCGGAACAGCTCTCGCTCCATCCATGCCTCTCCGATCATTTGATCGATTGCTTGCTCTAGGTGCCCCACTTCCTGGTGGTGGCGGCAGTGGCAGCAGTAGCGGTAAAGTAGTGCGTAGGCCAGACTGTGTACTGGGGGTGTAATCACCACGTCGGAAATCCCTTCTTGTCATCTCTAGAACTTCCTCCTGCAAGCACGCAAGGGATACCACAGTATCCAAATCCTACGGTCGATGTAATACTACTGTAGATCTTATGTCAACCCGTAAACCATCCACAAAGTGAGTTACAAAAAAATACATGGTTCCAAGAAGCATGATGTTTGTCAGCATACTTCGCTATAGTGTTTGTCTAACATATACGATTGAATTGCCGAACCAATTGTTGGAATTGTTCTCTAGCAAATCTACTACAAATAGCCTTCGCAAACGTTGCCCAATCCTCCATTCTGATGTGAGCCTTCGACGCCTGTAACCACAACAAAGCCCCTCCCACATAATACATAGTGGCCACACTAATCATGAATTCTGGTTGAACTGAGCAAATTCTAAAGTAGTTTTCACATTTAAGTTGCCATGCCTTAGGATTTTCTCCATCAAACTGCGGGAAGTCCAGTTTAGAGGGAGTGGGATGGTGATGATAGGTTCCATGATGTTTAGTAGCAGTTCCTCCGGAATCAATTGCATAAGAACCAAACTCTAGGCTATAGGACGTACCAGTGTTCGAGGGTGGCATGATGGGAAATCTCTCCCCGGCCACCCTTCCCCGATGAGTGAGTTCATCACGATGGCCGAATGACCTGAAACAATGCTCTCCTTAGATGCGTGCTGTTCTCTCGTTGGCCCCTGGTGCTCGGTCCATCTCTGGATCGGGTTCTTGCTTGGCGTTAGGCAATGGAAGAAGCGACGGCTAGTCCGCTAGCGACAGCGCCAGTATTGGATTGCGGACGATCTGAACAACCTAAGTTTGCATATCACCCACCTCCAAATGTAGACTATCCACCGATGACTCCATCTCCGATTTTCATTTCTGCAACTCGAACACCGCCGGTTTGATTTCCTCCACAGTGGCATGGATCACCTCGCTCTTGGCATGTAATGTCTTGATTGAGTCACTTTGCGCCAGTACGACCCTCGTCAATTCGGCCATCTGCTGTTCCATCTCCTGCAAATGTGCTTGAGCTTGCGTTTGATATCGTGGTGGATCTACGTCTTCAGAACTTAGCTCTGATACCAATTGCTACGATCCAATATAATGATGCTACTCTTGACAATCACATCTCAGATTCTGGAAGGAAGAATTAGGTGCGGAAGAGAAGAATAAGGAATTTTTTACTGTTTTAGCCCTGTAGCGCGGATTAATTTCGAAATTAGCCCCCATTTGTCATAATTTATAAGAGTGGCCCCTGAACAGTGGTCATCTGCATACGGGCGTGGCAGGACTGCCCGACCTGGCGCGAGGACTCGCCCCTTCCCGGCGCAGAGTCACTGCCCCGGTGGCGGCGCAGTGGCCCCGCGTCGCAATTTTTCTTTCCTCTCATGGTAGCGTCGCATTTCTTTCCTCCTCGCTCGCCGCGCCATGGTAACCGAAAGAATGTTGGAAGGATCGTTTTTCTTTGTTTACTTTTATTTACATCACGTCATTTGTCTTCATTTGTCGATTAGTGAGGTATAAAAACAGCAGCAACCGACCGAGGAACTTCGAGCGTAGCGCGCATTTTGATTAGTGAGGTAAGTTCGTGTTTAATTTTTTACTTATTGCATTTTTTACTGTTAAGTACGTACTTAGATTTTGCTAACTGTTAGTTTTTGTCTATTTGCAGCAATGGCACGTACTATACCACCCCTACTTGAAGCGGCATGGGACGGCAAGCATCATTATCACGCTTGGATCGATGGCGATGGGCGCCAAGTCTGGTGACACGGGGACCGAGGAGACTGGCATTGGACGAGCGGTATGGTCGAGACTTCGTCAATCTTGGTGATTGTGTTCGCCCGCATCTTGAACACGGGCAAAACTTCTTAATTGATGCCTCTCTTCTTTCCGCCTTGGTTGATCGTTGGCGTCGGAGACCCACACGTTCCACTTCGGTGGGGAGATAGCGGTGACATTGCAAGATGTCGGCTTCATTACCGACCTTCCGATTGCGAGCCGTCAGGCGATTGTTCCTCCGAGGTCGCCGGACCGAAGGCGCGTCTCCATCATCGTTTGCCAGCCTATCCGAGAGGTCAAAGGGCATTCCACACGGTTGGGCTGCGACAATTCATGCATTGCCCAATTGGCGCGCGGAGGAGGTGGTTCGATGCCACCTTATTGCATATTTGTTGTTTATATTCCGGTGGATCATGTTCCCTAGCACGCGGGGGACATGGTGTACCAGTTATATATTCACCTTGCGGAGTCTCGTGGGCGCCGAGCGATGAGGGCGATGCCGCTTGATCGAGTTGGGGTTGGTTGTCTTTGGCGCGACGTCTGTGACTTTGTCGGCGACGCTTCGTGGCGTGTACGCGAAGCGGAGCCGTGCTCTCGGGTTGCTACACGCTGCTATTCTGTTGTGGTCGTGGGAGCACCAGCGGTCGGACGGCCGTTGTTCGCGCCCGATCCACCCTTACCCGCACACACAACATTTCTATGGTGAGGTGGGGCGGAGGAGGAGGATCCGTGGAAGGCCCGACCATGGGATCCCGATGGGCTGTGGCGATACTAGGGTGGTCTAGGGAGAAGTCGTCGTATATACCCGAGTTCCACAATGAATTGAGACCTCGCACTAACGCGACATAGTATGGGCTCCTTGGGCGGATGCGCGTGCGAGGCACGGCGCCCGGCAACTGAGCTTGCTATGCCACCGAGATGCGGCGTCTTGGAGGACAACTTGTCATTTGGTGTTCTCCCACATGGTTGAGCCGTACAACCCACAGCGGGTGATGAGGCGATTCATTGCACCAGAGATCCCCCTGCTCTAGGGCGACCGCTTGCAAAGGCGTAGTCATTTGTAAGTACATTGCATTACTTAATAATGTTGTAGATCCTTTAGACATACGTTATGCGGTACCATAAGTTATTTATTTTGTTCCACTGCGCAGTGACGAAGAAGGGTCGCATAAAGCGATGATGGCTTCAGACGCAGCGGCCGTGGGTAGATGCATGGCGGGCGACCAGCGATTCCATTTTACAGAGGCCTGACCTTACGATCACGAGGACTTCGACGCGTGCTTGGGTGGTGCGTCACGGAACACGAGACGAGATTGACAGCGCCCCGCCCGACATGCGAGATCCTAGCCACGCCTAACGCTTGGACTTAGGGATGGACCCGCACCGTGCAAAGACGCCGGGGCGATTGATGCGTTGAGCATGTAGTAGATTAACCACCCTCGAAATAGGGTTAACTAACAAAATTTTGTGTGTTACAGTAACCATGCAGGTCGACCGTTTGAATATCGCTATCGGCGCGGCCGCCGAACTTCGGCGGGTCTGAACAACACGATGGAGCGCCTTTTACGGCCTTGAAGGCGGTTATTGATGATGTCAAGCGGTCGTTCGTAACATGAGCTGCGGAAGGGCGGCGATGTCGACTCGAGCATCGGACGGGCGTCGCCACGTACCCTCGCCCCTCCATCTTCCCATCCGAGTGAGTCGACCAGTGGCGCGGAAGCATAGGCGGCGGATCGTCTGCGGTTGCCCGCGAGGACTCTCTACTTCTTTGCCGTCGTCATCTCGGAGGGACCCTACGGCGATGCCGTCCTCGTCTCGGAGGGACCCTACGCAGATGTCGTCCTCGTCTCGGAGGGACCCTACGCTGATGCCGTCCTTGTCTCGGAGGGACCCTACGCCGGTGCCGCCGTCGTCCACAGAGGCACGAAGAGGACATTCCGGAGAGCGCGGACGTGCAACCCGAACCGCGGCGGATGTTATCCCGATTCTCCTTGCGAGGCCCTGCTTGTTGGACAATTTCCAATGGGCGTCTGGCGCCATGGTATGAGTCTGGGTACACAATGTACCCTGCGGCGTTCACCCCGCAAGGCGAACCGTACCACGAGCAGTTCGCCCAGTCGTTGGCGTATGAGAGGTAAACACATTAGCCGGATCCCTGCAACGAGGGCAAAGCAACTACTGTCGTAGTGATTGTAATTCTCTGCTCACTCGAATATTCGATGAGGCCGAAGACATCTTATTTTACAGTGCAGGAAAGGAGAAGAGGAAGAGAAGAGTGAGGTCAATGGCAGCCAAAGCATCCATATATAGCGTTGGGACGCGAAGGGGCCACTCTGCGGAAAGGAGGCCGTGACATGCAAGTGTGGAAGCGAGGAAGTGAGCACTATCTCGAAAGGCGAAGTGAGCACTATTTGGAAAGTTGGGCGTGACCACTCTCGGAAGCGTGAAGTGACAACTCTCTCGAAAGGGGACGCGACTACTTTACGCAAAGCACGGCGTAACCCAAGCGAAGCGGTAATAGTAACTTCGAGCGGTGCAGGTTACAACGCAAATCATTACAACACTCACATCACTACAACACCGACATGACTCAAATACACCGGATAGCTTACGGATACTAAGTGGTGCGGGAGGAAGAAGGTCTACTCGGGCAGTTCCTGAATGAGTGCCCACGAGTCTTACATAGCCTACACCTTATTGGTGTTGGCGATCTCCATGTTGGCTCGCATCCATGTCGTTGCGGATGCGCCTTGATCGACGCCTCCCACGGCACGGATCTTTGTAGTGCTTCATTCGGTGACCACTTCACCGCTTGCTCTGGCCATAGGTCCTGTGGTGGCTTTCCACTCCGAGGAGTTGAACTCCCGTTCAAGTATCATACAGGTGTCGTATGTCGTAGTACTCCGACATGTACATGCTAGAAGATTGGTGAAATCTGACACATGCAAAGCATATACGTGGGAGCAAGGCTTGTGCGGTAGATTGAGGCTTATTGCGGTGCAAGCGCCACATCGCCTATGGTACAAACATGCTTCGGTCACCTCTCATGTGGCATGAACGCATTTGTCCATAAGCGGATCTCGAACTTCCTTCTCACGCCATCCATTGTGATAGCTACATGGGATCAGACGCTTCGTAATTTTCTTCTCCATATGCGCAAGGGTAACCTCCGTCTTGCTTCCCTTCGTCCAAATCTTTGCTTGGCCATCATTGCCCGATTCTGAAAGTAACCGGATCAGACGGTTCCATGTCTCGTCTACAACAGCGGTGATGGGAGGACACGGACCCCTTTCAACACACCGTTGTAGACCTCGGACATGTTGGTTGTCATGATGCGCATCGAGCACCATAGGTGTCGTGAAGAAGGGACCATTTCTCATAGTCGGGGGCATGCTCGCTCATCCACTCAGCGAACTCACTTTGCAGTGCGCCTGGGCCAGAACCTCCACTTGCACGCTGGGTTTCGACCTCAAGTTCCCGCCACACGGCATCGAACTTGCGCTTCTGGTTCTGTAGGCAGAGCTTCTTGAACTTCTTCATGAGGTCTTTGCTCCGGAAGCGTGTGTGGAAATTGCAGCTAGATGCCGCATGCACCAACGTGTGCGCATGTCGTTCCATTGGAACGGTGCCCTAGTACCGGTCTGCATAGTGCGCAATGCGGACAACAACCCGGCATGACGGTCGGTTATGACACACACATTCGGTCGATCCCTTACAACATGTTGCTTTATGTTGGCTAGAAACCATAGCCAACTGGCAGTGTTCTCATTCTCCACAATTGCAAAAAGGCTGAGGAGCAATTGGTCGTTGCCATCAGCGGCAATAGCGGTGAGAATGGTGCCCTTGTATTTCCCGCAAAGGAAAGTACCGTCCATACTCGGGGCGAGGCAGCGATGGTGGAAGCCACGACTGCCGGGCCAAAAGCCCGAAGACTTCGATCAAGGATTAGGGAATTTGGGTTGTTGGACTGTTGGGCCTATCGTCCCTATTGACGCATGTCCCGGATTAGCATCCGCAATTTGCTTGACGATTCGGGGACTAGGTAAATGCGCCTCCTTGTAGGTACCGTACAACCCTTCAAGGACCTTCGCCGCTCGCCGGACCTTCTTGTAGCTAACGGCATACCCTATTGTATTCGCTTCGTTAGCCATCGAGAACCTTTGGCGAAATGGTCAAATCGGCGACAACCGCATGGCTTACAATGCTCGCGATGTAGGTGAGGTTACATTCTTATCGCGCCCGCAATGGCTCTGAAGCTCACATGTGTGATTCGCCACGATTGTGATCTGAAGGCCGTTCCGCCTAGGGAATCTCTGCGACGGACTTTGCGGGGCAAGAAGTAAACGCCTTAACTATGTAAGTGTCGAGGATTAGACACGCACATAATGGACAACATATATTAGTTAGTACAACGTACTGTAGATGGTTGAAGATACATCAAACAAAGTTCAAACTCACCTGTACACTCGGTAAGTCCGACTGGTCTTCACCGTGAAACTCACGATAGCTTGCCTGGCGGCGACCTTGTGTGGGAAATGTTGCCCCTGGCGTGGTGTGTCGCATCGAAGGCCCACGACGACTCGTGCTCACAGGCGAGAACAAGGGAAGAGGCCGCAGCAATCCAACCGACTTGGAACATAGTCCGTGTCGGTCGAAACAATGCCACAAGCGATCCGCCCTCATCGTCGGCTTCGTCCTCGCTGGATTGCGAGTCAAAGTCGTCCTCATCTTCGGTGGCAGTGCCCTCGGCCATGCCATCGATAATCTCGTGACAATCAACACGAGCATCCCGCCATCTATCCACACCTTCATTGGGTTGGAAAGTACCAGAATCTCCATCAAGCTGGAGCATCTGCGTAACGGACGTCTGGCGCTCTCGAGACCTCTCCCATCGTCATTAAACCAAAGAGGGGGACAAGAGCGTCGCTGGCTCCTTGAACGGCGCCCCAGAGGATTGAGCAGGATAAACAAAATGGACGTACACCATGGGTCGTCCATAGATCGGAGCGTGAGGATTGCTAACGATCTCCATGTACTCTGCCCACATGCCACTGCTCGTCACCTTCACCAGGCCCCACAATATCTGCCCGTGTGGTGGGACCATGGTGGCGATGACCGTCTCTATTACTATCTTGTTCCTAGTGGCGTGGCTATCAAACAAGCTGCCGAATGCACCGTCGTAGCTCTACCAAATCGACGCGTGCGGGTTGGGGAACGTTTACCAAAGCGCTTGGCGGTGGACAAATCAACTCCGTGCGGACCGCACGCGCGTTACCATGGAACACGTCACGGTGTCTCCATTTCGACAAAAAGTAAGAAAATATTTCAACCAACACACAACATAAGAACCATCGTGCGTTCTTTGAAATGAACTTACCGTTACGACGTTACCAACTCTTAACCTCCGACACGGAAGACTGCAAATTCAAACATGCATCGCATTAGTAACGACTAACGAATTCAGACAAAGGACAAAGAAAAATGTTAGGTACGGGAGAGGGAGGCACCTCACAAAGAGGGAGAGATTCCTCGAGAGGAATGATCGGCGAGTGTGTGGCAGCGTTTAAATAGCCGAGCACCGGAGGCATAGCGTGGCGTGGGGCGAGTCCATACGCGCTGGCGGAGGGGCAGGTCCGTACCGCGATAAGACCAAAGGAGGCAGCTTTGTGCGGTGACAAGACCACACGGGGCAGCTTTCCACAGTGACAAGACCACACAGGGGCAGCTTTGCGCAGTGATAAGACCAAAGGGGACAGCTTTGCGCAGTGATAAGACCACACGGGCGACTTTGCGAGTGATAAGACCAAAAGGAGCGACTTTCGCGGTGATAAGACCAAAGGAGACGACTTTGCGCGGTGACAAGACCCACGGGCGGCTTTGCGCGATGATAAGACCAAAAGGAGACGGACTTTCGCGGTGATAAGACCAAAGGAGACGACTTTGCGCAAAGTGACAACACCACGGGCCAGCTTTGCGCGATGATAAGACCAAAAGGAGACAGACTTTCGCGGTGATAAGACCAAAGGAGACGACTTTGCGCGATGACAAGACCACGGGGTAGCTTTGCGCGATGATAAGACCAAAAGGAGACGACTTTCGCGGTGATAAGACCAAAAGAGAGACTTTCCGCGATGTATACGCTCAGACGATTTCATCGTGGAACACTCAATAGTCCTCATACCTTTTTATATATATCTTTCGGCTGTGGCGAAACCCCGATTTGGATTAAAAAACCCTACTCCTTCCTTATTTCTTAATGAATTTTTTTTATAAATCTCGGTCTTGCGGTATTCATTTTCAATCAAATGTAATGAAATTTCGTTTTTTACAAAATATAATGAAATAATATTTCAACGAGGAGAAAAAAAAATGAAGAAATCTTGTGGTAGGGCCACCTGCCGCGCCCGCCACCGGGCAGTGTGTTTCTTGCGCCCGGGGCAGGCGAGTCCTGCCGCGCCGGGGTCAGGCGAGGTCCTGCCCGCGCCCGTGAGGCAGTCTCTGCCGCGCCCGGTAGCCGCGGTATGACCACTGTTCAGGGGCCACTCTTATAAATTATGACAAATGGGGGCTAATTTCGAAATTAATCCGCGCTACAGAGCTAAAACAGTAAAAAATTCAAGAATAAGACGGGGCAATAGATGAACTTGATAGGAAGGTTCAGAGTAGTGTTTTCAGAGTTTACAATAATCATGCCCCAAACTGAGATACAAAAACTGTATAAGTACTCGCACCTCTGAGGACAGGCAAGTGTGTCCTAGACATCGCTCAAACCCAGTTCTCCGCAGGATAATGATCGGACGGCTGTCGCTTGCGCCTGCTTGCTCTTCTGTCTCGCTGACAATTTGGATTCTCCTGTTCATCGTTATCCCTTCCGGGTTCGTAACAATCTGCTGCCATTACCGTGATTCACCGGATCTGGCAGCCCCCCTCACCCTTGGCCATTTCTATGTGCTCCTCTCGACCCCCTCTACTGATTCCTCTTCACGGATTGTGACGCCGCCACATAAATTGCCACAGTGAAACCCTAGCCCTCACGGAGATCCGGTGATGGCAAGCTCGAGGCCCACAATGACGACGAGCTCGCTGCTCTGCAGCGTTGAGACAGGCGGGCCTTTTTGAAAATTTTTTTAATTGTGCTGGAACCGACCCATGAACTTGAGTCGGGTCTAGGAATCTTCTTGCTAGCTCCCACCTTTGCAGTGTGTAGATCCGGGTCTAAGACCACAAATCTACGTGCTGTATCACTAGGAGTACGTCTAGGACACACACTAGCAGTGGAACGAGTTGTTTGAAGCTTTTGGTTGCCGATCAACACTTGGAGAAACTGAAAGGCACAAACAACACCGTATCGCCACGTACGGTTTTCCATTCTGAAACGCGATCTATAGTAATTTGACCCCCGCCGTTAGAAAGCTTCAAATTGTAGTAGCCATCAAACTGGAGCCATACGTACATATACGCAATCAAGGCGAATTATCGGTGAGTTGACCAGACCAGACCAAACTAGCTAGCAACTGGCTACAAGGGAAGGGGGACACACACAGAGACTGACACTGCAGCTATAGCTAGGCTAGCAAATGTCAAAAGGTGTTAGGAAAGGGGAGTAAAGAAAAGGAAAATGTAAGGAAAAGCCTGAACATCTCTCGGATTCAGAGTCCCGGCCGGCCGTGTGGGCACGCGTCCATCATCACGATCCATGCAGCTTGATGGCCTCAAGTCGCGGGGATCTCACCTGATATATGCAGGCAGGCATCCACACAATGCAGGGAGATGCGGCAGTAGCACTATCTCGACCACCGATCGGAGAAGAAGCGTGCAACCAAGGGCAGGCGGCGGTTGGTGGCGCGTGCGTGCGGGGATGGATGGATCCGGGCGGGAAATAGTTCCTGCGCGCGCGCCCGGAAATAGTTCCCGCGCGCGCAGGAGTCGGTCGGCCAATGCGCTCGCTCGATCGATCGTGGTGGGGCCGGCCCAGAACGATCTCTCGTTGTCAGTGCCGAGATATATAGATGCAATATTGCAACGGCTCATGGCGGCATACATGCAAAATGTGCTCTTTCTCCATCTTTTTTTTTTTTTGCTTTTTCTAGGGTCGTCTGAAATCTGAATTTGTTGGTTCAGACTTGAAGGATCGTCAAAGGAGGATCGAGGAGGGGCCGACAGCGCGTGCTCATCACAATGATGGATGCAGCGAAGGAACTAGTCGCCATCGCCACCCATGACTCCATGAGAGAGAGAGAGAGAGAGAGAGAGAGAGAGATCGGCGAGCGCTTTACACCTTCCACTACGTACGTGCTGATAGATGGCGATTGAGAGATGCACTTGTCGGCCGATCCACCGATGAACAATGGATGGACAGACGCACACGTTGGACGCTGAAGCCTTAGAACGCAAGAAAACAGGAAATTTGGTGCCGCACAAGCTGCTGGAGCCTGCAGGAATTTGGTGCCGCACGAGCTGCTGCAGCGTTTTCTGCTTTTTTTACTCTCCTTCTATTGCTTAAAAAAACTCATTACAATTGGCACCCTTTTATTTAGTACAAGCTACTATTTATATTCGAAAAAGACTCTACATATCCTGAAGCATACCAAACCAACTCTAGTATCCGTAATAAATATTGCCGAAATACGAAAAACAAATTCTCCCTAAAATCTAGATATACCATATACACAAAGATTACTAACAAATCACTCCCTAATCTTTGTGTACTTACTTGATTTTGACTATGCCAATCTTTGCGCGTAGTTCATGGAACTTGATGCGCCCAAGTGCCTTAGTCAAGATGCCCACGAGCTGTTCTCCAGTGCTAATGTACTCCACCTCAATTTTGTCGTTCTCGACGCACTCTCGAAGGAAATGATACCGAGTATCGATGTGCTTGCTTCGGTCATGAAAGACCTGATTCTTGCTTAGGGAAATAGTAGACTTATTGTCCACCTTGAGCATGACACTACTGGCTTCTTCGTTCTTTAGCTCACCTAGCAGGCGGGCGAGCCAAATGCCTTGACATGCCGCCATCGTCGCAGCAATATACTCAGCCTCGCAAGAGGACAGTGTCACGACCTTCTGTTTTTGAGACAGCTAGCTGACAAGGCTGCGGCCGAAAAAAAAAACCAGCACACCGGTGGTGCTCTTGCAGTCGTCAACGTCACCGGCCATGTCACTGTCACTATAGCCAACCAGTCTTGACTCCACCGCCTTCCTTGCATAGTGGTAGCCATAGTTTCGAGTACTAGCACTGTTGGACCCCCGGTCTGGACATGGAATACCCGAAGACCCTATGTGTATATTGTACTAGTCCCATGATCGATGGCTAGTACACATATTCACAACATTTGGCATTCACATCCATACATACACGTACAAAAGTAAAGAAAATTGTACTCTACTTAAGCTATTACAAGTTATTACAATAACGGCCAATTGGCAAAATAAAAGTAGTCATCAGAGTAAAATATAGCAGCGGAAGAAGTATTTAAAGTAGCAAAATCCAGCGGTGTAACAGCCCCAGTTTTAATGAACAGTAATAAAATGCTTTTCATAGCATTTCTGGTCATTTTTAAAACTTGTGCATTTTGTTACAATTTAAAAACTTCCTTTTTCGAACCAAATCTAACCCTTATTTGAAACTACAAAAGAGAATGCAAGTTAATGCTTGTATTGAGACCGGGAAGGTGTTTTTATCAAACACAAGATAAATTACTTTGACCTTTTGAAAAATCTTTGTTCTCTAGATTAAACCTATTCGGGCAAAGTATTTAATTAAGTATTTTAAAACGAGAACAGTGGTTTTCAAAATTTATCTGGGACATATAACATCCCAGTAGCTTTTCTGAAAAATTTTGTATTTTTATAAATTTATTTGGTATTTTTAAACCTCCGGTCAAGCTTTTGAAGTTAAAATTTTGGGTCTAGTCAACTTTAGATCCAACCCTAGTATTTTGGCACTGTAGTGACTCGAACCACATTGGTTTAGTCCAACCTTGTGCTGTTTGGACTGGCTCAGTCACGTTAGGGCTCAGCCCCAACCTTTAGTGAACGTGAGCCGTTCGATTTTGAAACGAACAAACGAGATGCGTTGGGCTGTTCGGACCATCTGAACAAACCACGCAATCTCCACCGTCGATTTCCAAACGAAACATCCGGATCTATTGGGCCGTTCGGACCATCCGAACGTTCCATGCCATCTACACCGTCCATGTTCAATCCAACTGCGCCATCTCAATTTAGTTTAAACCAAAGCGCGCACGCCATTGGATTCAAAATCAACAGCCAGGATCAATTGGGCCATTCGGACCATCCGAACGCGCCTTGATTCTGAGTCGTTAAAAACCCGGAGCTGTCTTTTGAGCAACGGGAGCGTGTACCGAATGCCAGCATTGGGTTAATCTCATTTTCGGTAAGATTTTGGTAGTTCCCTTCACGTCATATCGTGTCTTATGATCTAAGAAGCAAAACCCCTCATTTAATTTCATATTTGGTCGAGCGGGTTGGTTAATTTTCGAAAATCTCCTCTTTCGGTCAAGTTTGCCCCCTTTCGTCTCCAACTCCGGCAGGTTGGGTATTTTCTCAATTCCTCCTAGTCTGAGCTTCTTATGGAGCCTAGTAACCTATCCCTATCACTCATTCCTTGATTCTTTGCTCATGTCGTCTGTCACTGTGAACTCCTTATTGTTGTTTTCGGTCTTTTATATCGCAGGCGAGCTTTAGAGCTTCTCTGACCACCATCCAAGCTCAGGTAGCTCCCTTGTGAACCCTAGTAGCTCGAGTGAGCACTAGTTTGTTCACTGTGTGTTCAAATCAGCAAAGATCTCAATCCTAGCTGTTCTATTGTTGTCGGACAGCCCGACAACACTGTAGTAGAGCTTTAGCCTTTAATCCTGGTCAGGTTAGAGCTAGTAAGTGTTAATCTGGGTTATTACCTTTGCTAAGATTGTTTATAGCTTAAGCATTTTGTTAGTTTGCACATCAGTACTTTGATCACGCATCTTTTTAGCATTTTGTTCTCTGTTATGTTTCTGGATGTTCATTTGCTATTTTTCTGTTAGGATCTGAATTAACTGACGTGAGTGAGCATATTGCCGATCAATCTAAGAGTGAACAAGTGGTTTATTACCAAGGCAAGCATTCTCTTGCACCATGTTGATCCCAGTTTTGATACTTTAGTGTTTTGAATTACAGTGATAACTGTTGCCTGCTATTTTGAAGTATGAGTACTTTGTGTGTTAGTTAGTTATATACCCAATCTTTGTGGCTTATTCTTAATCAAACTCGTACACTTATGCTTAAGATAGGAATCAGGTGTTACTAAAGTTTTCTGTAGATTTTGCTTAGCCTTGCAAGTCTGTAGAACGTTAGATTTTTGACAAGTTTATCTTGTCAGACATGGGAGACACCTTTTGATTTCTATCTTTGATTTCCTTGTCAGTTTGGTTAAAACTGAAAGTTAAGTAAATTTTGTTTGATAACAATTTGATTTAGATCTAGACAAGTGAATGCTAGTGATGGTGCCTTCGTACATGAGATTTGGGAAATATGATAGTCTTGATCGTTAAGGACCGAACTTTGACCTGTCAATTTGAGTACCTTACTTAATTCCACACGCGGTGTGTGGGCGCTGCTTGGTTAAGTAAGGGGCTGATGTTATTGAGTTGAGGAACTGGTGGAGTGAGGACATTTGCAAAGTTTGCGTGTCTGTAGGGCTCTGATTTCAATTCTATATGTGCAGGGGAGCACAATTTTAATTTCTGTTCAATGAATCGGCTTTCTCAACACAACATGTGTGCCCCAGTTAGCAGGTGCTATCCATCGCTTGTACTAAGCGGGATTAGTCGCACATGGGTGATTCAACTCAATAATGTCAACTTGTTGAAAAATACTGAATCTTAGTTTACCCGGCCGGCATACCAAGGGACGTGTGTCATCATTCGAATGCATCCGAAGGCTTACGGGCTGACTAAGTCGTGTGGGTAAAGATGTACACCCCTGCAGGGTTAAAACTATTCGAATAGCCATGTCCACGGTTATGGACAACACTCGTTTTGATGGACAACTCAGTATAGACTTGAAACGTTTTTTTTTATGTCATGGGTTTACTGGTTCGGCATGAAGGGTATTCATGCATGTTATTTGGTCAAAGTGGACAACCACTTTGATTTTTGTTCTTGTTTGTGATAAATTCTCTTTTACTTACTATTTTAAGTCCAAACTTATTTAAAAAACTGCCTTAGCAAAATTTGGTAAGTGTAGGAGTAAAACTGATTACTTTGTGCAAAACTATTGCCATTACAACCCTCCTATTGTCAGCCTTATGCATGTAAAGTTCCAATCCTTTGGTTAGGTTCTGTTAAACACTTTCTTTTAGTAGTTTTGTGTAAGTCTTGCGAGTACCTTTTGTACCCAGGTTCTTTAACCACTTGTTGCAAGTGAGGACAGATATTTGTACGAACTACCCGTTAGCGCCGATCAGGGCGACACTAACGAGTGATGCTATTTCTATCCTCCACTCAGTTGCCTGAGGGTGTTTGGGCAAACTAGATGGAACTTTTGCTGTTTATATTCTTGTTTCTGCTGCTAAACTTCTGTTATTTTGCTGCTGGTCGGTTACTTCTGTGAACCGAACCAATGTTGTAAAGTTTTGATTTTGTTGTATGTATACTGTATGCCTTGTATGACATGGTACCATGTTGTTTGGGATATATGTATAATAGTCTTTGATCCTGGGAACTATTGTAAGACATATATCCGGGAACCTGATATTGAGTTTATTTCTTGTCAAAAATTATGCCTTCGGGTGTAATTATTTAACTTGGAATATATTCAATACTTGGGGTCCTCACAGCGTTGGTATCAGAGCTATACTGACTGTAGGTTAGAAATAGCATGGTCGTTAGCATTAGTAAGTCTTCTGTGAAATTATTTTGATAACAAAATATTTTCTACAAGTTTAAGTATGATATATTTTATTTCTTACCCATTTTAGTATCCTTTCTCACCCCAACTTTCAGTTGGATTTATAAACTATTTGCTCACTTATCTTGTCTTTTGTCTATAGATGAGTGGGTGGTATTTGGTTAAAGAGACTCATGCCAAAGATGTGGATGGATACCTGGCTTTGCTGCGGGATATGATGTGGCGGTCTAATTTCACCTACCAACCGGAGTACGTCATCTATCACCGAGATCGAGGACCCAGGATGGAAGAGTACCGGGCTGTCATCAACGTTATTGCTAGACAGGTGACGGGTAGCCTTCCCTACTGTATCCAAGTACATGCCCCTTCTGAAGCCATGGCTGTCTAGGAAGCTGCTAGTGGGATGATGAGCCTTCTTCGTCATGATTTGACAGAGCTGTCTCAACCACCTCACTATCATTTTCCTAAGCAAGGCCCGAGAGCAGAAGTGAACACGTTTGATAGGATTCAGTTTGGGAAAGATCCACAAGTGCGCCAGTTGGTGAGGTTGGTTCACATTATGGACCAAGTCCATCGCTGCCTGGTGTACGAGCTGTGGGAGACCCGCCACCGTCTGATAGAAGCTTAGGAGTACCTTAGGATCGGTGTTAGCATGAATCGCGTTCCTCGTAACGTGCTTTATGGTAACAACGAGACTTCCCCAGCTGCTTCTGCACCACCGAATCATCGATGTCCGGAAGTGGCAGGGCTTGTACCTACCTATGGACAGCATCGCCAAGCTCAGATGTCAGCAGGCTTTCCTCGCACTCAGCGGCCGGCACCTCCTGGAGGTCAAAATCTTTTGCTAGGTTCTCCGAGGCGTTTCATCTGTCCGTTGAACCCCATAGACACTGGATCACCTGAAGCCCATCTTTTAGATGAGTTTCCAGTGAACGTTAACTGGGATGACTTTGCTTAGACCTTGGTTGTTGAGGGCTTGCAGTATAGAGTTGTAGACCACTTGTAGCTATCCTTTAAATAAATGTAATAGGATAGCTTCTGTATTATTATTTTGCTGTGTTTTAAGACTTTGTTTCGGATCATAGCCATGTTGTTTGCCCACATATATGGTTGCTCTGTACCCAAACTTGCTGTTGCTATTTAATGGGTCTTGTGTTTGTTTGGTGTTAATTCTGGTGCACTTCATATCATCATGCATGTTAAGTTTAGTACTTCCCTTTTTCTGCCCAGGACTTTTTGTTTGAGCTTGTTCGAGTGTGCTCTTGTTGTGTTGCTGACAGTTGTGTGGCAACAGAATGACAGGACCTACTACTCGCTTGTGAGCGCAACAAGATGCGGGATCCTCACCCCCGCGATCCCATTTTGCTTCTGTCACTGATCTTTACCCTCGGGGAGACCCGGAGAACCGTCTAGTCATCGTGGTCAGCAAGGTGGTCAGTATGAGGAACAGCTTCCTCTGCCGCCCACCATGGCTGATGTGCTCATGCAGATAGAGCGCAACATAATGGATCAGACAAGTATCCTGGAGCAGATTGCGCGCAATACTACTTCAGCTCCTGCACCAACTAGAGATGCAGGAGGTCATCACGCTCAGGGTGGTCTTGCTGATTTTCAGCGAACCAACCTACCGATATTCTCCAGCTCTGAGGACCCTATGGAAGCTAAAGATTGGCTTAGGAATATTGAGAAGAAGATGTTGATCGCTCAATGTTCTGAGAGGGAGAAGGTGTCGTTTGTTAGTTATCAATTGGATGGAGCAGCTAGTGCTTGGTGGGACAACTTCTTTGCCATCCAGCTGGCCGGACACGTCCCGACTTGGGACGAGTTCAAGGAAGCATTTCGTGAAGCTCACATTCTAGAAGGAGTTGTTATGATCAAGCAGCAGGAATTTCTCGCTCTTAAGCAAGGGCAGAAGACCGTGATAGAATATCTCCATGAATTCAATTTTCTTGACCGGTATGCACCTGATGACATTTCGACTGACCTTCGTCGTCGAAACCGATTCATGAGTGGCTTGACTGAGGAGCTAAAGATGTCATTAGCAGTTCATGACTTCAGAAATTTTCAGCATCTAGTCAATAAAGCCATCATCTCCGAAAGCAAGAGCAAGGCCCTAGATGAGGCACAAAAGCGGAAGAGAGCTGCATAGGTTGTAGCTAGTGGCAGTTCGCTGAGGCCGCGCATGTGGCAACCTCAACCTCCTCGTGCACTAGCTCCAGCTTCGTCGAGGCCGTCAGAATTTGCACCCCGTCCACCTCCACCTACCGGCCAGCCGAGAGCTGCTGGGAATCAGCTTTAGCATATCATCAACATCAAACCTGGTGTTATCTGTTTTCACTATGGTCGTCCTGGACATTATGCCAATAATTGTCTAGCGAGGCAACGTGGTCTGCCTCCTATTCGTCCTTCTCCAGCATCTGTACGACCAGCACCACCTCAGAGGCCACCTATCAAGGTTGATCCGGCTCATGCCCGAGGTCATGTGAACCAGATTTCTGCAGAAGAGGCGACTGATGCTCCTGATGTCGTTCTCGGTATGCTCCTTGTTAATTTCAGTCCAGCTACTATTTTATTTGATTCTGGAGCATCCCATTCTTTTGTTAGGAGTCAGTTTGCTGTTCAACATCAGTTAGACATGCATACACTCCAGCCACCCTTTGTTATTCAATCACCTGGTTCGGTTTTTAAAACCGATCAGATTTGTTGTGGTGTCAACATAGAGATCCTTGGGGTCAAATTTTTGGCAAATCTGATTGTGAAAGATTCTAAAGGATTGGATGTTATCTTGGGAATGGACTAGCTGTTCCAGCATCAAGGGAAAATAAATTGTGCTCAACGATCTATTTCTGTGACAAATGAAAACGACACTCAAGTTGTTTTTCATTCCAAGACAGTCGAATCTCTTCTTTGTGCTCTAAAAGCTGATACCACACCTACTTTGGAGATGGTACCAGTAGTTTGTGAGTATCCAGATGTCTTTCCTGAAGATCTTCCAAGCATGCCCTCGGATCGTGAAGTGGAGTTCATGATCGAGCTAGCACCCGGTACTGCTCCAGTATCCAGAAGACCTTATCGGATGCCTCCCAATGAGCTGGTCGAGTTGAAGAAACAGCTTGGGGAATTTCTTGACAAGGGATTTATCCGACCGAGCTCCTCACCTTGGGGATGCCCGGCCATCTTTGTCAAGAAGAAAGACAAGACTTTGCGGATGTGTGTGGACTACCGTCCGTTAAATGAAGTCACTGTCAAAAACAAGTATCCTCTTCCTCGTATTAATGATCTTTTTGACCAATTGACTGGAGCCCGAGTCTTTTCTAAGATTGATTTGCGTTCGGGTTATCAACAGATCAAAGTCTGGGCTGAGGACATTCCTAAGACAACATTCTCTACTCGCTACGGTTTGTACGAGTATATTGTCATGTCCTTTGGTCTAACAAATGCTCCAGCATACTTCATGAATCTCATGAATTCGGTTTCGTGGATTACTTGGACAAATTTGTTGTCGTGTTCATCGACGACATTCTCATTTACTCCAAGTCTGATGAAGAGCATAAGCATCATTTGAGGCTTGTGTTGGAAACACCTCGTAAGCATCAGTTGTATGTAATATTTAGCAAGTGTGAGTTCTGGCTCAAGAAAGTCCACTTTTGGGACATGTTTTATCTAAAGGTGGAATCACTGTTGATCCAAGTAAGGTACAAGATGTACTAGACTAGGGTCAGCTCAAAAATGTTTCTGACATCCGAAGTTTTCTTGGACTGGCGGGTTATTACCGTAGGTTCATTGAAAATTTCTCCAAAATCGCAAGACCTCTGACTCAGCTTTTGAAGAAGGAGAAGAAGTTCGAATGGTTAGCCGAGTGTGAAGAAAGTTTTCAGCTTTTGAGCAAACTCCTGACCAAAGCTCTAGTTCTTACTCTGCCAGATATTCACAAGAGGTTTGATATCTATTGCGATGTATCTCACCATGGACTTGGTTGTGTTCTCATGCAAGAGGGCAGAGTTGTGGCACATGCATCTAGGCAATTGAGGCCTCATGAAGTAAATTATCCTACTCATGACTTAGAATTGGCAGCCGTAGTCCATGCTTTAAAGATTTGGCGACATTACCTCATCGGTAACTGTTGTGAGATCTATACTGATCATAAGAGCCTAAAGTACATATTCACTCAAGCTAATCTGAATATGCAACAAAGGAGATGGCTTGAATTGATCAAGGACTATGATATGGGTGTTGATTATCACCCAGGCAAAGCCAATGTAGTGGCCGACGCTTTGAGCAGAAAGTCGGAGTGCAACTACTTGTCGGTAACACCTCTTGCTAAAGGCTTGTGTGCGGAATTTCAGCGCCTAAGTCTTGAGATGGTTGAAGAAGGATTTCTTGCTGCCTTAGAAGTGAAATCCACACTTGAGGATCAGATCCTTGAGGCTTAGAACATTGATGCAGAGGTAGCCGAAATCAGGGAAAATTTGAAGGCGGGTAAAGCCAAAGAATTCTCTGAAGACGTCCGAGGTATCATTCGGTACGGCAACCGTTTTGTGGTACCCTCAGATCCCCAGTTGAGAGAGCTAATTCTAAAAGGGGCTCACAACTCGAAGTTTTCTATACATCCTGGTAGTACCAAGATGTACCAGGATTTGAAGAAGACATTCTGGTGGAGCAAGATGAAAAGGCAAATTGCACAGTATGTGGCTGATTGTGACATTTGCTAAAGGGTCAAAGCCAAACACTTGAAGCCAGCTGGTACCCTTCAACCTTTGCCTATTCCCTAGTGGAAATGGGAGGAGATCGGCATGGATTTTGTTACTGGTCTTCCAAGGGCTCAGAGTGGGTTCGATGCCATTTGGGTGATCATTGATCGTCTGACAAAGGTCGCTCATTTTATTCCTATCAAAACCACCTTCAATGGCCATCATCTAGCCGAGCTCTACATCTCCAGAATTATTTGTCTCCACGGTGCACCGAAGGTCATTGTCTCTGATCGTGGCCCTCAGTTCATTTCCTACTTCTGGAGTTGTCTTCATCAGGCAATGGGGACTAAACTCTCTTTCAGCACTACTTGTCATCCTCAAACTAGTGGTTAGACTAAGAGGGTGAATCAAGTTATGGAAGACCTTCTCAGAGCCTATGTGCTATCATATAGAAAGAACTGGGAGAAGTGCTTGCCGTATGTGGAGTTTTCCTACAACAACAACTACCAAGCATGCATTCAAATATCACCTTTTGAAGCATTGTATGCAAGATCTTGTAGGACTCCGTTGAACTGGTCAGAGTCTAGAGAAAGACCATTCTACGGTCCAGACTTGGTGGAAGCCGAAGAGCAAGTTCGCCTGATTCGAGATCGTTTGCGCACTGCATAGTCTCGACAGAAGAGCTACGCTGACCATCGTCGCCGAGAGTTGAGCTTTGAGGTAGATGACCATGTCTATCTTAAAGTGTCACCGATGAAGGGCACTCATCGATTTCAATTGAAAGGAAAGCTAGCACCTTGTTATATCGGACCTTTCTGAATCCTTGCAAAATGAGGAGCTGTGGCTTATCAACTAGAATTATCAGACTCTCTTTGAACAGTACATGATACTTTTCATGTCTCTCAATTGAAGAAATGCCTTCGTGTTCCTACCAAAGCAACTGCCTATGAGAGTCTTGATCTCCAATCTAATCTTTCCTACCAAGAACAACCGGTGCGTATCCTCGATGAAATGGAACGCATGATGAGAAACTACACCGTCAAGTTCTTAAAAATCCAGTGGAGTAATCACACGGAACAGGAAGCCACTTGGGAATGTGAAGATCTGATGATAATTGAGCACCCCCACCTCTTCCATGATTGAAGTGCCTTCAAATCAAGAAAGGTAAGGTTAAACAAAGCAATATAAAAGAAGATGTAATAACAACACCATGTTGTCTTTGTGATCTTTATTTTCTAGCTTTGAAGGAAATCAAAACAACATATGTTGTAATATTTCTTTTCTATCTTTGAAAGAAATCAAAACAACAGATGTTGTTATCTGTCTTTCTATCTTTGAAGGAAATAAAAACAACAGAAGTTGTGTTTCTAGAAAAGATCTGTTCAGCTTCATTCTATTCCAACTTCTAAACTACCTAGAATCTTGGGACGAGATTCTCTTAGGGGGGGGAGGTTTGTAACAGTTCCAGTTTTAATGAACAGTAATAAAATGCTTTTCATAGCATTTCTGGTCATTTTTAAAACTTGAGCATTTTGTTACAATTTAAAAACTTCTTTTTTCGAACCAAATCTAACTCTTGTTTGAAACTTCAAAAGAGAATGCAAGCCAATGCTTGTATTGAGACCGGGGAGGTGTTTTTATCAAACACTAGATAAATTACTTTGACCTTTTGAGATTAAATCTATTCGAGCAAAGTATTTAATTAAGTATTTTGAAACGAGAACAGTGGTTTTAAAATTTTATCTGGGACATATATCATCCCAGTAGCTTCTCTGAATTTTTTTGTATTTTTATAAATTTATTTGGTATTTTCAAACCTCCGGTCAAGCTTTTGAATTTCAATTTTTGGGTCTAGTCAACTTTAGATCCAACCCTAGTCTTTTGGCACTATAGCGACTCGAACCACATTGGTTTAATCCAACCTTGTGCTGTTTGGATTGGCTCAGTCACGTTAGGGCTCAGCCCCAACCTTCAGTGAACGTGAGCTGTCCGATTTTGAAACGAATGAACGAGATATGTTGGGCTGTTCGGACCATCTGAACAAACCACACAATCTCCACCATCGATTTCTAAACGAACCATCCAGATCTATTAGGCCGTTCGGACCATCTGAACGTTCCATGTGATCTACACCGTCCATGTTCAATCCAACCGTGCTATCTCAATTTAGTTTAAACCAAAGCACGCACTAGTGGATTCAAAATCAACAGCCAGGATCAATTGGGCCGTTCGGACTGTCCGAACGTGCCTTGATTCTGATTCGTTAGATTTAGATCAGACCATCCTCGTTGAGTGGGCCGTTCGGCCCGTCTGAACCCCACTTCAATCTCAACCTTTGAATCTCAATCCAACAGTGCCGCTATTTTCGTTTGAAACTCTAAGGCGCGCATCTCTTTCTTGACCTTTGGATTTTGATAGTACGGTTAGTATGAGTTGGGCCGTTCGGACCATCCGAACGTCCCAATCAATCTGAGCCATTCGTTTGTGATCGTACCATCCATATGAAAAGTGATGTTCGAACCATCCAAACATCCAAATCAATCGTGGCCGTTCATTTTTTATTGGACCACCCTCATTTGTTTGAGCTCACTGTTTTGTATCTTCGCTGAGACTGACGGTGGGACCCGCATGTTAGTGTCTCATCTTCACCTTCTCCGCACCATGGCGCCAGCACCGAGAGCATCGACGGTGAGGTGGCGTTGCATTGCGATTTTTGCAGCATGCAAATGCCACTTGGCACCATTTCACTGCCATTATCGCCACTCGTTAGTTTCCTTGTCTTCTCAAGCGAAGTGGATATAAAAACCCTCATATTCGTTCTTGGCCAGTTTGATGCGCCGCTCGTTTTCGTCCTGCTTAATCAGGAGTATCCTTCGTTCTTGTACACTTGTTCATCTAACTTCATGCCTTAATCATCTTACTAATGGGCAACCTTAGCATTGTTTGTAGCATTAAAAACCCGGAGCTGTCTTTTGAGCAATGGGAGCGAGCACCGAATGCTAGCATTGGGTTAATCTCATTTTCGGTAAGATTTTGGTAGTTCCCTTTGCGTCATATCATGTCTTATGATCTAAGAAGCAAAACCCCTCATTTAATTTCATATTTGGCCGAGTGGGCTGGTTAATTTTCGAAAATCTCCTGTTTCGGTCAAGTTTGCCCCCTTTCGTCTCCAACTCCGACAGGTTGGGTATTTTCTCAATTCCTCCTAGTCTGAGCTTCTTATGGAGCCAAGTAACCTATCCCTATCACTCATTCCTTGATTCTTTGCTCACGTCGTCTGTCACTGTGAACTCCTTATTGTCATTTTCGGTCTTTCATATCGCCGACGAGCTTTAGAGCTTCTCCAACCACCATCCAAGCTCAGGTAGCTCCCTTGTGAACCCTAGTAGCTCGAGTGAGCACTAGTTTATTCATTGTGTGTTCAAATCGGCAGAGATCTCAATCCTAGCTGTTCTATTGTTGTCGGACAGCCCGACAACACTGTAGCAGAGCTTTAGCCTTTAATCCTGGTCGGGTTAGAGCTAGTAAGTGTTAATCTGGGTTATTACCTTTGCTAAGATAGTTTATAGCTTAAGCATTTTGTTAGTTTGCACATCAGTACTTTGATCAAGCATCTTTTCAACATTTTGTTCTCTGTTGTGTTTCTGGATGTTCATTTGCTATTTTTCTGTTAGGATCTGAATTAACTCATGCGAGTGAGCATATTGCGGATCAATCTAAGAGTGAACAAGTAGTTTATTACCAAGGCAAGCATCCTCTTGCACCATGTCGATCCCAATTTTGATACTTTAGTGTTTTGAATTACAGTGATAATTGTTGCATGCTATTTTGAAGTATCAGTACTTTGTGTGGTAGTTAGTTATATACCCAATCTTTGTGGCTTATCCTTAATCAAACTCATACACTTATGCTTAAGGTAGGAATCTAGTGTTAGCAAAGTGTTCTGTAGATTTTGCTTAACCTTGCAAGTCTGTAGAACCTTAGATGTTTGACAAGCTTATCTTGTCAGACCTGGGAGACACCTTTTGATTTCTATCTTTGATTTCCTTGTCAGTTTGGTTAAAACTGAAATTTAAGTTAATTTTGTTTGATAAAAATTTGATTTAGATCTGGACAAGTGGATGCTAGTAATGGTGCCTTCGTGCACGAGATTTGGGAAATGTGGCAGTCTTGTCTGGATTGTTAAGGACCGAACTTTGACCTGTTAATTTGAGTACCTTACGTACTTCCACACACAGTGTGTGGGCGCTGCTTGGTTAAGTAAGGGGCTGATGTTATTGAGTTGTGGAACTGGTGGAGTGAGGACATTTGCAAAGTTTGCATGTTTATAGGGCTCCGATTTCAATTCAATATGTGCAGGGGAGCACAATTTTAATTTCTGTTCATTGAATCGGCTTTCCCGACACAACATGTGTGCCCCGGTTAGCAGGCGCTATCCACCATTCGTACGGGATTAGGCGCACATGGGTGATTCAACTCAATAATGTCAATTTGTTGAAAAATACCGAATCTTAGTTTACCCGGCCGACATACCAAAGGAAGTGTGTCATCATTCGGAGGCATTCGAAGGCTTACGGGCTGACTAAGTCGTGTGGGTAAAGATGTACACCCCTGCAGGGTTAAAACTATTCGAATAGCCGTGTCCACGGTTATGGACAACACTCATTTTGATGGACAACTCAGTATAGACTTGAAACATTTTTTTATGTCATGGGTTTACTGGTTTGGCATGAAGGGTATTCATGCATGTTATTTGGTCAAAGTGGACAACCACTATGATTTTTGTTCTTGTTTGTGATTAAATTCTCTTTTACTTTCTGTTTTACGTCCAAACTTGTTTATAAAACTGCCTTAGCAGTAAAACTGATTGCTTTGTGCAAAACTATTGCCATTACAACCCTCCTGTTCTCAGCCTTATGCATGTAAAGTTCTAATCCTTTGGTTAGGTTCTGTTAAACACTTTCTTTTAGTAGTTTTGTGTAAGTCTTGCGAGTACCTTTTGTACTCAGGTTCTTTAACCACTTGTTGCAGGTGAGGACGGATATTTGTACGAACTACCCGTTAGCGCCGATCAGGGCAACGCTAACGAGTGACGCTATTTCTATGCTTCACTCAGTTGCCTGAGGGTGTTTGGGCAAACTAGATAGAACTTTTGTTGTTTATATTCTTGTTTCCACTGCTAAACTTCTGTTATTTTGCTGCTGGTCGGTTGCTTCTATGAACCGAACCAATGCTGTAATGTTTTGATTATGTTGTATGTATACTGTATGCCTTGTATGACATGGTACCATGTTGTTTAGGATACATGTATAATAGTCTTTGATCTTGGGAACTATTGTATGACATATATCCAGGAACCTGGCATTGAGTTTATTCCTTGTCAAAAATTATGCTTTCGGGTGTAATTATTTAACTTGGAATATATTCAATACCTAGGGTCCTGACAAGCGGCATACTCATCTGATCCCACAGGCAACCAACAAGGAACAAGGCCTAGGTAGACCCGTCACTGAACCCTCTGGTTCTGGGTGCAATGAACGTGTCATCCGATATCGGATTAAATGGATGGCTATCAAAAGGATGAGGCTTTACTCTACAAGTTATTTTGCTCAAAGCCATTTTTATTTGCAATATTCATAAGTAGTAATTTGCTACGGAATTTAAAAGAGCAGTTTAAATGTACATACATGACAGTAAGTAAAGAACTGAACAAATAATAACAGCATCTCGTAACCCTTCTCGGTTACGAGCACAAGAAGAAATATAACAACAACTCATAGCCCTCCTCGGCTACGAGCCACAATTTATGTTCAGCCATAGACATGGCAGTTAACTCAACAAAATAAAACCCCATGTCATTACCTAAGTTTGGTGACAAGACAATTTTTTTAAAACAAAGCTACAACCATACCAGCCGCACTAAGCATCACTACAACAGGAACACCCTTTTACCAACGCATACATACGTTGCTAAAAGTCCACATAAGCGTTGTAACGGTCTATACCAACGCATTGTCTATGCGTTGCTATTACTGCCGTTGCAAGGGTCTATCACAACACATATTTAAGCGTTGGTAACATACAGGAAGAAGCGTTGCTACTTTGCAACGCATACATTGAGGTTGTAGCTATACATTTATGCGTTGGTATATGCAATAGGCAAATGAATAAATTTTTGTATTTGCCAAATATTTAAGCGTTGCGACATGATTTATTATTCTAAGCCGAAATATTTGGTATACTTAAAAACATTCCAATTTAATAATTCACCATAAAAAGATTCGATGATACAATTATTTCACAATTCCATTGCTTAGAGAAAAGAACTCAGTATATATTATTAGAAAAAAAATTTAGAATATATTATTTGCATCATTCATAAGTACAACTTGAATTTGTCAATACACCACGCCATACATCATTTGGCCTTGAAATAGAAAATTCTTTGTATTTTTTATCAAATTTGCTTCATATCGTCCTTCCGCATCTCGCAGCAAAATATCCAAATATAATAAACCAATTGATCTTTCAACCTGGAAGATCAACATTTACATGTAAGTATCAAACAAAATAGTAAATAGACAGATAATGAAAATTAGAAAAAACCAAGCAGCACCAGGAAACCAAAGTGAAAGAGTGTAAGGAAAAGAACATCATTGTGAAAGAAGTTATAAAAAAACACCTAATCACTTACCTTTTGGGAATTTTTTTTCACAATAATCCATTTTTTATTATTAATTACAACATCATACCTACGATAATATTTTTACAGAAATATACTCCTGTCACTCAACGTTGGTATTGGACGATCGCTCAACGGTTGGCATCTAAGACACTTGTCGCCCAGCAGCCAATGCATGCCCGCTAGATGAGTGAGCGACACACTAGGACCAACCGTTGAGCTACAAGTGTCGATCGCTCACCGTTGAGTTTGGGGCGATCGCTCAACCATTGAGTTATCGATCCAAATACCAACGGTTGAGCGGCGTGAGTATATTTTCGTAAAAATATTATCGCGGTATAATGTTGTAATTAATAATAAAAATGGATTATTGAAAAAAAAATCTACCTTTTGGTCTACAGAAGGCATCTTTAGGACTTTTTATACAGCTCTCTTTCCCTGCAAAAAAGGTTGGAACGTAGAAATGATTGACACTATTCTATTTGATTTAAAAATTAACATTAAACAGAAATAATTAGTATTTCCCTACTAGATCAGAAAATTAACATGGACAAAATATGTTGTGTAACTATGTTCCTGAAAGTTGCTAGAACAAGATTCTATTTCAAAAATGACCGCACGAGAAAAACAAATGATTTCAAACTTCAAAGTGCACAACCAGGGTATAATATGCCTTTTATGGTTCTGATTTAATCTGAGGAGGCCTTGCGTGTGTTGGTAACAGAACTAGAAAATTACTAGAGTTCAGAAAGGAACAATTGTAATAAGTCTTAATCAAGTATCAACCACAGACCATATTCTTCTGAATCTATTCTGCTTCTGCAGTAGCGGCAGACTGAGGCTGGTCCGCTTGTTCTATTGTTGCAGACGGATGTTGGGGATTAGATAGTGAAGGCACAGGGGTCTCGTTCTCTAGGAGTTGAGATCCAGAGGGGGTTCCTACTGCCATGAGCTAGTGAACTGAGCGTGTTACTAGCATCCTGATCAAACAATAGGTAGAGTAAACAAATGTTCACAGGATACGAGGGAATAAGCAGAAGTTAAGTGGGTCAGCAAGCATCTTCATCCCAAACTATTGTAACTTAATATGAACTGGTAGCATGCATATTTTTAAGATTTAGGGCAGCACACAAAGTACAATAATTGAAATACTAGGATCAATATGATCAAAGGGGGTGCTTGCCTTACTCTTTATGTTCTGGAGGTATAATGGATTGATCGTCGCAAGAATAACCCGAATAATCAATGTCTAAAAAGAGCTGGAAAAGAATTAAATAGCAACCAACCAAAATAAACAGTAACCAAAAATAAATATTTTTACATATTCAGGTAGGTTATGATATTATACGAATTTATAGACAAATTTCACTCAATTTGGAGTTGTGTAGCAAAATTTATTAAGCTTTTACTCCAATCAGTTTGAAAAATCCAGTTTAAATGAAAAATGCGTTTTCTAACGGCGGAAATGTATTTTTGCGTTGTCGGTGTTTTAGAACCGAACTTACGTAAAGATTATTTGATTCGGGGGCTCCCCTAGGCTCAAAATCACATAGAGATAGAGACACAGGGATTTTTATACAGGTTCGGGCCTTCTCCTGGGAGAATAACAACCCTACTCCTGTATGTATGTATTGAGTATGCTTGATTACAAGATGTAGCCAAAGACTAAAGTATTGTGCTTCTGAATCTCTCCCCATTGTCCTGATGATCCCGCCTTTTATACAGTCCTCAAAGTGTATAGTTGTATCTCCACACTACTAGAAATCCCCATTTTCCCTAGTGAGTAATATAGTAAGGAACATGCCCAAAACTGTAGGGAATTGGTTTCCTTAGTGGCATTCGTAGGGAACGACTACTAGGGTAAAGAATGTGGGGGAAAGAAAACGTTCCCTACGGTTTTTTTTTTGGAAAAACCTAGGGAAAGAATCGTTCCCTAGGATTTTAAACGGTAGGGAAATCTCGTCCACATGGCATTGTCATCTGACGTGAAAAGTTTATTTCCCTCGTTCCTTTTACTCTGACCAAATTTAGGAAAGAAATTAATAAATTCCTATGTTATTTCTTGTATACCCTAGGAACATTTTTATATAAATATTATTTTCCTATTGCTAATTCAAAATTCATCCCCTACTATTTAGCATAAACACTAGGGTAGTCTTGAATTTATTGTTTTTTTCTAAATATACATACATTATTCAAATACTTATTTATATTCAAAGACGCTAAATTCACATTATCACTCAACAAAGTTTATGCAAGAGATAAACATAACAATATCTTGTATTTCCAATAAACCATCAAGTACTATTTGAGGCACATTTGCACCAACATATACAAGTGTAAACGCGTCACACTACCAAAAAGTCAAAAAACACCCACGCTTGCACCACAAGTGCACAACACACATGCATATCAAGTACAAATGACCAAGAAGGTTTGAGACATCAAAATGCAAAGTTTTCATGCGCAAGAAGAGCATTAGTGTTAGAGAAGATACTATGAACCTCCCCACAACCGCATGACGAGCTGCCCTTGTGAGGATTTCAACATATTAAATCGATGAAGGAGGCAAGTCCACGACCAACACAATCTCAAATTCTCAACCTCTGCCATTGCCATGCTCTCCGATCTTTCACAAGGACATTAATCAGCCCCACACCGCAGAAAATACAGAGGAACATAAGTCGTTAGAGTCACAAACTTACAAAGATAGCAGCTAAAATGGCGCAACTAATATTCTTCTGGCTGAAACCCATAGTCTTGGCGATCTGGTTTCAAAATGAGAAGTTCGAAAATACATATAGGCTTTGCACATGTTGTCGGTTTGTCTTTGAGATTGGAAATCTCACAAAAGCTACACATTAGAATGGTTCACTAGACACATTGTATATGGTAAAAGAGTGCGATGTGAGTCATCATCACCATTGTGCAATTTTCCAATTTAAGGGACGATGACAGTTCTCGGCTTCGTGATCATTCGCCACTACTAGCAAAACCTTTCTTTGTCTTTCTAGCATGGTTATTTAAAACATGCTCAAGAATTTCCTTGACCTCAAAATAGGAGTTCATCGTTGTTCTTGAATAATCACCATTCACCAACGCCGATTTATGAAGTTTGAAGTGCTAAACAACTATCATCCATGAAATCAGACATGCATGCAGTAGTTAACTAGTAGGGTGCAGGTCCAAATGCCTACTTAGGTCATTAATGTCGGAGTACATCTACGGTTTGACAACCTAAACAACACAATCTCCGAAGAAGAGGAACGACTTACTTTAAGTGTCGCCACTTGATGAATATCGAGCGCAATGCTTAAGGCATGCAAGAAAGAATGAATGAATGAATGATATTTAAGTAAGACGAAATGGGCCATATCTGATGCTCCAAGTACCTTTGATGTCTTCTTCTCCTCGATGGATGAAGTGTACATCTTGTGCCATAAATGCACTTCGAGAAGTAATGTAATCATTGATAGTGAGCTTTGTAATTCTTCGACGGAGTAGATTTCTTGCCACCGTAGTGGCACTTTGGACAAATGGGTCGCTGAAGATAGTTATATGAGGATCACTCAATATGGCATTTCTAATAGAACAAAGCTTGTCGCTGATATTAAGGTCCATGAAACATTTTAGTTCGTCAATAACCTATTAAAGGAAGTAGAGCATCTTTAGATGAAACTTGATGATAGGATAACTAAATTACCAAATATATTGGGAGTTAATTGTCGGATAATTAAGCATGTTGGGTGTTAAGGTTATACATCTGCTTAAAACTATTGAAAAGCACGTATCTTTCAAAGTGGAATACTGAAATTACATAGAGCAAAAGGATGACAAAGATGACTCCAATTGCCATATTTACTCACCAACATTGATACACTCGATATGTCAATTGCCTATAACGAAACGAGTTTGAGAAGCCTCCCTGGGGTAGATATAAGAAACTCCAGCTCACAACTCTTTAGTCTGATAGAGAAGTTCAGGAAAAATGAATTAGCACTGAACATACCAAATGCAGTTATCATATCTATAGGCTCTACGCTCACAGATAACACATTCACATTCAAGAGGATGGTAATGATTGAGGAAAACATACTCATACATCTGGTGTTCAATGGAAGCCCCAGGGTGCAAGCTTACTGAATGGATTCCAAGAGACTTTAGTGGTTTGCATATCGAACGCACCTGCACAAACATCACTAGAACATTAACCTTTTTGTGGAAACAACAGCAAATGAGTCATTAATAAATCATTAACATTTTGTGAATACTTCCTAATACCATAAGATATCCTTTAACAAATAACGAACAACAAGATCCAAAGAGCACAATGTTAGTACTAACTTGCACGGCCTTTTCCTAGGAGGGACGAGGTACAAGAAGAAGGGCAAGAGACAACCACTCCAAGCTTCTCCTTCTTGGCGATGATGTCATGGCGGTGGAGACGAGCCATGCCGTCTGCTCCCGGGTGGCGTATCGCCATCGGGTGTTGAGCACATCCGAAGGCGATGCCGTGGAGCAAGACTTCGAGCTCAAGCTCCAAGCCCTTTGTGGCGTTAGATGCTCACTTGATTTGGTGGCCAGAGTGGCCTAACAACATCCAGAATCCTAAAGGTAGAGAGAGTCAGGGTTGCATGAATAATAGTGAGCATGATGTAAGTAGAGTTCCACAAGATCGACACAGCATTCGAGTGGAGACCAGAGAAGAGAGAGAGAGAGATCATCCATCTGCTGATCAGCACAGAGACTTATTTCCCGCTTTGTAACAGATGCATGTACTATCAAGTATTCACAGCAAACACAAAGTGATTATTAGCTTTTGACCAAATTTCCTCATGTAGATCAGCTTCTAACTGCCAATTAAGGGAATCTTCTCCGCTCTCTACACCGCAACTGCCTAGTAATGCAAGCAGCAGGGACTGTAACACAAGCAATAGCATGGCATGTTTGCACTTGAATATGCATAGGCTATCCTTCAGAATAGTTAGCAAACAGGGTATGCATGCCAATACAGAATATTGGAAAGTGAGAATGAAAATTCCAGATCCAAAAGTAACCTAAAGTTTCAAGTATGGTGTGCATTACAAAGCTGTGCGAACTGTACGAAAACATATTGTGCACGCTCTCCAAAAACATATTGTGCAGAAAATTGTAGGTTTTAGCAACGTTGCAACTACCATGGCCAAGATTAAAGCTAAGCTCTTCATGGTAGTGATCACAAGTCCACATACAAGATTAAAAATGAGAGACAAGGAATTTTAATCGGTTAGGATTTTTTTATCCTTGCCTGTTTTCTTTTCATGTAAGGAATAAGCCAGCATCGATGCCTCCATGCACGGTAGTTCATCTTTGATATCTGTGCAAGGAATAAAACTATCTACTTTTGTCAAAGTAATTTAATAACCAGTTACATAAGAAATGGTATGAGAATAATAATATGATGATCTCAAACAAGTAGATGGGAAAGGTGCTCTTAGCATTTTGAATAAGCAAATATTTATGAGTTATGACCTCTGCTATCTCTTTCACTAGTACAGATCCCTTCTCTATAAGCTCTAACACATCCTGATGTTGTTCTGCAACCTTTTTTTATCACCCATCTCCTGTAGTAGGCAATTACTTTAAACTCTATGTTATTCTAGTACTAACAAAATAAACATAAGCTTTTGTTGCTAAACAAATGAAATCTAGCTCCAAACAGGAATATTATCAGGTCTTTAGTTTACAATGCTAGCACCATATACTAGATAACCTACTTCTTCGACAGAAAGTTAAGGGGGATAGTACTTCTCTTCTGCCACAACCTTAGCACTTAATACAATCTGCAAGCAGAGTACTAGTAAAAACACAACGCACAACAGATGATCAAGTTCTGCCTAGTCTCAGTCGAAAAATATCAAAAGTCAAAATGATAGAATAGAACACAATATTGACAGAAACACAAGGACAACAGTAAGCAATTCTAGTTTAACTCAAGTCTGATACTAGTAACCATTTCAAATTCATTGTTTGACAGCAATCACCTTAGAGCAATTCAATCCGAATCCACAATTACCACTTTGCTATTTCTCACAGCACTAGAGATTAACAACCACTAGCACATCACAAATGTAAGATGTGAAAGGAAATGTTACCAACAATTGGTAATGGCGACACCAGAGAGAGGAGAGGATCGACAAGGCCGGGCCGAGAGAGGAGGTAGAGTTGCTTGGCAGCGAGAAGCACCAGGAGTGAGGAGCGGCGGCGGGAGGGACTAGCCAGCGGTGGCGGGATCAGCAGAGGCCAGGCCGGCGTCTAGGTTTAGCTTTAGGGGGAGGGTGGCTCGGATAGGGAGGACAAGGTGGAGGGATCTCGGGGGCGCTGGCGTGGGAGCAGATTGTTGCGTCGGGTCGACGGCGACGACTCGGGGGAGGTGGAGAAGAAGGGGAGCCGAGCAGTGGCGGCGGCGGTGGCGACTTCAAGGAGGACGAAGAGGAGGGGCAAGCGGCTCGGGGGAGGAGGGGCAAGTGGCTCGGGGGAGGAGGAGGGGCAAGCGGCTCGGGGGAGGAGGAGGGGAGGGGGCGGCACCTCTAGGGGCAGGGGCGGTGCGTGGCCGGCGTCTGCTACGAGCGAAGAGAAAGGGGAGTTTGGGTAGGGTAGGAGGAAGAAAGCGCAGAAAAAGACTGCCTGCCACCGAAATGAAAAATAAAATGGCGCCTTAAAAAATAGTAGCGGGTAGAAAAAAAATTGGCGTCTAAAAAAAGTAGTGCGGCAAAAAATAGAGGTAAAAAAAAAAATATGTTCCCTACGGTTTTGTCCATCCGAGCAGGGAAAGTTGCCACCATGGCGCTGATATGGCATAGTCCATTTCTCTCTCTATAGTCTTTCCCTAGTAATTTATGTAAACAGTAGGGAACAATTTCGTTCCCTAGGTTTTTTTTACCTCACCCTAGGGATAGATACTTTCCTTTGGATTACAATTCCACTACTAGGGAACGTTCTAAACTGTAGGGAAAATGGGGATTTCTAGTAGTGCCAGTGTAAAGGCCTACTTAATGTATCAGATCGTGGAGCCGTTGATGAAGATTATTGTGGGAGTAGTAACGTCCCCACGTTATCAGGCAATTATCATCATAACAAAGGAGTTAAATCATGCCATTATTCTAGAGGATAACAGCGTAGTTTACTACTCCATATCATTGAATATGGTGCGGAAGATTCCCTGGTCGACTAGGCCCACATGTCTGTAAGCCTTATCGACTAGGGACTGGTCGTAGAAGAGCTTACGACCAGGTAGTGGTCGTAGAAGATCTTACGATCATAGGATAGTCGTAGAAAGACTTACGACTATGGGGTGGTCGTAAGAGGACTTACGACCATGGGGTAGTCGTAGAAGAACTTACGACCTCTAGCTTCTCCCTTATGAATAAGGGGTATACCTAAAGACCATATGACGTCATTATTATCCATAATGTGAATTACAGATAAATAATTAAATGAGGATTATTATATCCTCGTCATCTAGCCCCCCAGCTTCAAGTGAAAATAACTTACTTGAAAAAGGAGTTTGTAGATGATCTTACGACCAGTAGTGGTCGTAGAACAGTGGTGGTCGAAGGAAAAACTCTTCGACTTGTGTTTCATTTGACTAGAAATTAACTTGGTCAACAAGGTTGTAGAATAATCTTGCAACTTACAAGGTGGTTGTAGGAAATCTTGTGAACACCGAGTGGTTGCAGTACCGTGGTCGGAAGTAAAATCTTTCTGATCGCTGTTGCATTTGACCAGAAAAAGACTTGGTCAAGAAGGTAATTTCGCTTGAGGTGTAAAGACTAACCTTATTTCCTCGAGCAAACAAATTTAAGAATCTCAATTGACTCCTTCATACCTGTCTGTTGGAGCAGTTCACAAAGCGGTGGCAACCGTTGGGTCGCCACGTCTTTAACTTGAGTGTGCGGTTATAAATATTCACCGTAGGTGAGACTAAGGTCTTTTACCTTCTCCCAAATCGCTCATACTGTTCAAACTTTTGAGTTCTTCACCGTCGATCAAATCGAACTTCCTCCCGAAATCTTCCCAAATCCAAGTCTCCGATTCTTGAGAGAGATGGCCAGAGCCGCTTCCTAGTGGGCCAAATCGGAGATGGACACGACCAAGATCAAGGCTTTGGTCGCCGCCGAGAAGATCTCGAAGAGGAATTTCATGAAGTGGATCGAGGCTACGAGGCTGCATTGGCCATCAAGGGAGATTGGGCAAATCCCTGTGTTCTAGGCATTCTGTGAGTGTGGCCTTCGATTGCCTACTCATCTTTTCCTCACGCTTGTACTCGAACACTTTGGTGTGGAGTTGGTGAACCTTGTTCCCAACTCCATTACGATGTTGGGAGTGTTCGTGTACTTGTGCGAGGCCTACCTGGGGATTCCGATCGACTTGGAGTTGTTCTAGTACTTCTATGGAATGACCAAACTGTTTAGAGTCACCGGTAGCTACAGTTTGAAGCTTCACGACGGGAAGTCGAAGGAGTATATTCAGATATTTACCCGATCGTTGTGGCCAGGGTGGAAGAAGAGGTGGTTCTATTGGGAGATAGCCAATGAGGATAGCCTCTCCTTCACCGGGAAGACGACCGAGGAGATCTCTTCCTGGGATTCGACTCCCAAGGATCTCGGTCGGATCGCCCCCTTTATTCAAGCCATTGCAGACTTGAAGGAAGAGGGGCTTACCGGATGGCACGTGGTGAAGGATTTCATCACGTGCCGCATAAGTCCTCTGAAGAAGAGGGGTCATCCGATGTGGAGGTACTTTGGGCCAAAAGACCCAACCAAGGACTATAAGGAGGGTAAGTAAACTTCAAGCTTAGCCTTCATTCTGTTAATTTCAAAATTGGCTTATTGAAAGTTTTCTTATCCTTGCAGACCTCTCACAAGAGGAGATTGACACTCAGGTCAAGCTCATTTGTGAGAAAGCGCCAGCCCATGTGGTGGCACCTCCAATCCTGGCTAACTTGTCTCCAGAGAACAAGGTGGAGCGCCTAAAGGTAATCGAGAATTGATTTCATCTTTAGGACTTGGTAGTCATAGAAAAACTTATGACATGATATTGGTCGTAGAAAAGCTTACGATCAAGTACTGGTTGTAGAAAGGCTTACGACCAGGAGGTTGTTGCAGAAAAGCTTACGACATGGAGATGGTCGTAGAAAAACTTACGACTGACTTGTAATATCTTCTCTTTCTGATCTCTACAGAAAGTAGGCATGGAGAACCATCGGAACGACAAAGAAGTCGAACTGATGGTTGTTGGTGCTGTTGTAGAGCATTTTGTTTCTCCCCCGGCCAAGAGACGTCGGCACGTGCAAGTCGCCAACAAGGAGAGCACGAGCTCGAGTTCTTTTGATCCAGTTAAGCCTTTTGTGAAATTTGCTGCAGCAGCAGAGATTGCAGAGGGCGAAGTGTTCGACTAAGGTGCTGCAGTAGAGATTGCAGAGGGCGAAGTGTTCGAACCCCTCAAGCGCAAAGCCCCTAAGACCAAGGTACCATTCTATTACGACGATAATACTTTCGCAATTTCTGCCTCCCGTGGCTTTATCAAGCGACTAGAAAAGGAGAACTGGAAGAGTTTCCTTTCTTTTGTGAAGGAGACTGCTGTGCTGGCAGTACCTGTGGTTGAGGGCAGTGCTGCCCTTGAGGTGGTTGAGACTGGTTTCGACCATCCAGAGAGCCAAGAGGCTCAAGGAGCGATGGAGCTCGTTCAAGACCCATGACTAGATGTGGTCGTGGCCGTTCCTCAACCTGAGTCTCGACCAGGCGTTGTTGAGAAGAAGTCAAAGAAATCTTCCCTAGGGAAGGCTTCTTCCAAATTCAAGATCAAGTCCGACACTCGAAGGTACGTAAAAAGGGACAAAAGTGTAAGAACAACATTTATCTTTTGCTTTTTACCACCTAGTCGTGTTTTCCTTTATGATCTTAGCCCGGCCCCTCTCACCATCAATGATATTTTTGTCAAGGAATCTACTGCTGTTTCTCCGGCAACAAAAGAAATAACAGTGGTGGTGGTCGAAGGGTCGTTCGCTGTCCGAGTGGCGGAAAGTGTCGTTGTTGCTAAAACAACTACGACTACTGAGGTGGTCATGGCGTCGAAAGCCCCTGCGTCCACGGGAGTGATCGTAGAGGCTGAAGTGAGGACGATGCCTGATGCTACAGAGGCATCAGGCCAAGGTGATGGATCTTTGGTCCATCGCGCTGGGAAGGAAGCCATTGCAGATGTTCCTCCTGGTCCTCTAGGGGAAACTGGCGTTACCGAATCAGAGGATGAACAATATGCCAACTTTGCCTTTGAGTTCTTCGGACCGTCTTCCATTGTGGGATCTTCTGCTCTTAGACCTCGTGCTCGTGTCCCTCACCCTAGAAATATTCCCGATGGAGGGGATGTTTTCGATGACACGCGTCTCGAAGAGGTGTGGTGGGACCGAGTCCGAGAGATTGATGAATTGAAGAACACCACGAGGGTAGTGTCTTCGTTTGCACGAATGACAATGAATGTAAGTACCTATTGTTCGGTATTTGCACTCATATCTTTTCTTACTTCTAACTGTCTTTCTTTATGCAAAAAGCGTTGGAGGAAATTGTCACTGTTGTTGAATACAACAGACAACTTGTCCAACTGCGACAAGAAAAAGCAGAACTCTACGAGCAGGCAGAGAGGTGGTAAGTAACTACTTTTCGAAGTCTTTTATGTTTCGACCACTTACACAATACTTGTGGGGATTGTCGTAGAAGATCTTACGACTTGGTACTGGTCGTAGGAGAAATTACGACCAGAGCATTGTCGTATAAAGACTTACGACTAGTTCTTGGTCATAAAAGAACTTACGACCGCTTATTTTATGTGGACGTTTACTCTTTCCCTTTGTAGGTTTAAGAGCAACGAGAAGACCTTAGCTGATTCTCTCGACTATGATAAAGCCGAGACAAAAAAAGCTAAGTGATAAGAATGAAGACCTCCTGAATAAGCTTCAGGAGGCAAACTTTGCAATCCAAAGGTTGCAGGGACGGTTGAACGGTAAGTGATGAACTTAAGACAGTTTAGGACCTTCTTTTCTTTTTCTGACTTTCATTCCTTTTCAGAAAAAGACCAAGAGGTCCAAACGTGGGAGCAACGCTACATAAAGGAAGTTGTTTCTCACGTCGAAGAAGTCAAGAAGTTAGATTCTCGACTAGTTGGTAAGAAAATCTTTACCTGCGATTGATTGTGTTTTCCTCTCGAGGTCATTTTGTCTGACTGGTCTTATTCTTTTCAGAGCAAGCAGTACAAATAAAACAACTTGGCGAGGCTTCGACTCGCATTCAGGATGAAATGAAGTCTTTGAAGGGAAACCTCCAAGACAAGTTTCACTTCTAAACAATGTACTCGGTGGGTTTCATGCTGAGGGGATCACTCCTCGTGAAGACACTATATCTGCTCACTCGAGTGCCATTGGTGATCAAGTCAAAATTTTGCAAGAGTTGGTGACTGCTCTGAAGACTAACCAATTTGAATCGATAAAGGATGCGGTCCAAGAGGGAATATGATTTGTCTTAGCAAAACTTAAAGCACATAACCCCAGCCTTAATCTGCAACCTGGCATAGACAACTTCGTTTGCCCTGAAGCAGAAGCGGAGTAGTTAATGACGAAAATGCAGTCGATCACCGAGGTAGTCATGGAGGATATGCAAATAAGATCTCCTTCACCAGAGTAGTCTGTACCAGAGTCTTGTAAAGACAAGTTTTTGTTGATGTTGATATATAATCCTTCCTCATTCCTGAAAATCATCTTGTCGAGTAGCTAGTAACTCATAAGATAATGAATGGAAAAAAGAGCAAGACTAAGAATTGAAGTCAAGTTAATAACTTTATCCTAGCCCCCGACTATTTGCTTGGTTTATTTAGATAAACCAAGTAAATAGTGTGAAATGGGTTTTCTTAAAAAGAGAGGTTTAGCTAACTTGTATTTTTTCAATCACGATTATCATGCACTGGTCGAAAGAGTAGGAACGAATCGACACTAGGAAGTTTCTTCTAGTGGGCAGGACCACGTGTAGAGAGGAAAGGCTTCGACTAGGTCATGTTGCCATCTCCAACCAGATTAATCAAATCAAGAATGGTCAACTTGAATTAGATAAACGTCTGGAGTTCCTTTTAAAAATTTGTTCAACTTATTCCAGTGCACTCAGTAGGTTTGCTCTGGTAGCAAAAGTTAGAAACAGGACGACGCTAGGAAGTTCCTTCTAGTGGGCAGGACCACGTGCAGAGAGGAAAGTCTTTGACTAGGTGTTGCAACTTCGTCCGACCAGTTAGAACGAAGCGAGTTTACCAAACGTAGTCAAGCAAATTTGAAAAGTGTGCTCTACTTAATTTATTTTTCCAAAAGATGAATGAAGAAATAAACTAAGTACTAAGAGTCGGCTTGACATTATTTCGACCATGTTTTAAACCCAAGCTCTTTGTATTGGCAGCAAAAAGGGAGGAACGAGTCGACGCTAGGAAGTTCCTTCTAGTGGGCGGGACCACGTGCAGAGAGGAAAGGCTTCGACTAGGTGATGTTACCATCCTTTCGACCAGTGCAAAGATAAACTGGGCACTGGTCGTAATCCTTTCGACCAGTGCAAAGATAAACTGGGCACTGGTCGTAAAATATCTTACGACCAGTGTATTGTCGTGGAAAAGCTCACGGCTAGGAACTGGTCATAGGCGGACCTTCGACCAGGGTATGGTAGAAAAGATTGTCAAAGCACTACTCTAAGTAAGACAATAAAGATAGAAAGAACTTGATACTTTATTGCACGGTTGGTCAATTACACGTAGAATTTGTGTAATTGGTCGATATTCCAAGAATTAGAGAGAATCCGACCGTCTTCCATTGCCAGTCGTACCGAACCTGATCGCATAACTTCGACCACTGTATAAGGACCTTCCCACTTGGGGAAAAGTTTGTTCCGATTAGACCGGGATTGAACTTTCCTCAATACCAAGTCACCTATAGCAAGGCTGCGAGGTTGAACCTTACGATCATAGTATTTGTGCAGGCTTTCTTTGGTAGGCCACGAACGGATTAGGGCTTGATTTTCTTACGCTCGGCGAGTTAATATCATCCGCCGAAGTTGTTCTTGGTGAGTCATTGAAACTCTCAACCCTTGTAGACTGATCTTTAGTTCTGGTGAAAGCATGGCTTCGGCACCAAAAACTAGGAAAAATGGTGTTTTGCTGTTGTTCGACTAGCGATCGTGCAAAGCGCCCATAATACCGAGGGTAATTTTGTACCCAAGCCCCGAGCGCTTAATGTCTGGTCGAAGACTCGAGTTTTAATTCCTCGCATTATTTGGCCATCCGCTCATTCGACTACCCCATTGCTTTGGGGATGGGCAACAGAAGCGTAACACAGCTTGGTACCCAACTCATCGCAAAATTCCTGAAATTTTGCGCTCGAAAATTGTTTACCATTATCTGTGATTATTTGACTTGGAACTCCAAACCGAGTAATCACGCTTCTCATCATGAATCGTTTTGCGTCTTTCGTTGTTATCCCAGTCATAGGTTCGACTTCGATCCATTTTATGAACGTATCAATAGCCACAAAAAGGAACTCGAAGCCTCCTGGAGCCTTTGGGAACGGTCCTAGGATATCGAGACCCAGGTCGCAAAAGGCCAAGATAGAGGAATTGTTTGAAATACCTGAGCTAGTTGGTGTATTTGCCTACTATGAAACTGGCATTGTATGCATTTCTTAACCAACTCTTTGGCATCGTAGAGAGCTGTTGGCCAGTAAAATCCTTGTCGAAAAGCTTTTTCGACCAACGTTCTGTAGGAAGCGTGAGTTCCACAGATGCCCCCGTGTATGTCATGAAGGAGGTTTAGTCCTTCTCTGTGTGGTATGCATCGCATGAGTACCCCTTGAGTGCCTCGTTTATAGAGGACTCCTTCGACCAAAGTATACATTTTGGCCTTTCAGGATAAACGATCTGCTTTAAGATCGTCGTCGGGTACAGAACCCGTCTGAAGATACTCATAGATGGGATTCATCCAAGTATCCTCGTATTCAAGAGAGGCTGTCTCAATAAGAGATGTCTCCGGTGTCTCCACCAAAGACGGCTTCTGGAGTTGCTCCAAGAAGACTCCTTTTGGTACTTGTGATCGAGAAGAAGCTATCCGAGCAAGCTGGTATGCGAGGAAATTATCCTTTCGAGGGATAAATTGTACCTCGAAACCGAAAAAATGCTTTTCAAGCTTACGAACCTCCGATAGGTATTGAGACATAGTCGTATTAGAGCACTAGTACTCTTTTCTGACTTGATTCACAACTAGTTGAGAGTCTCCTCTCATGAGTAGTCGTCGAATCGCGAGTGTTTTCGCAGCTCATATGCCAGCTAGCAAACCTTCGTATTCTGCCACATTGTTAGTGGCTTGAAAGTTTAATTGTATGGCATACTTTACGCTCTCTCCGTTAGGAGATTCCAGGACCACCCCAGCCCCCGAGCCACTTAAAGTAAGTGACCCGTCAAAGTACATCATCCACTGGTCATGGGTATCGTACTGGGGATCCTGAACAGGTTCAGGATTTGTCCATTCGGCGATAAAGTCTGCCAAGATCTGGGATTTAATGGCCGTTCGGGACACGAAATGGAGGTCGAACTCCCCAAGTTCTACTGACCATTTAGAAATGTGTCCCGCTGCTTCCCTATTCTGGAGGATCACTCCCAAGGGAAACTCAGACGGCACAATTATTTTGTACGCCTGAAAATAATACCGCAGTTTCCTCGAAGACATGAGGAGGGCATAGAGAAGTTTTTGGACCTAAGGGTAACGCTCCTTAGGCCCGTGCAAAACTTCACTTACGTAGTACACTGGTCGTTGGATGTTTTCACGTTTTACGACTACTACTACGCTCACTGCTTGTGGCGTGGCAGCTAGATAAATTAAGAGCGTCTCTTCTGGTTTCGGAGAAACCAAAATAGGAGCACTCGTAAGATATCTCTTGACATCCTCAAAGGGAGCGTTTGCCTCTTCCGACCACTCGAAACCCTCATGCTTCTTTAGAAGTTTGAAGAAAGGTAGTTCTTTTTCTCCCAGTCGTGCGATGAAACGACTTAAAGCCGCCATACACCCTGTGAATTTTTGTATCTCTTTCTTTGTGGTTGGAGGGCGCATATGCACGATGGCCTTTATCTTTTCGGTATTTGCTTCGATCCTTCGTACAAAGACCAGGAATCTAAGCTATTTTCCCGAAGAGACTCCAAACACACACTTCTCAGGATAGAGTTTCACGTAGTGTTTTATGAGGTTGTCGAATGTATTTTGCAAGTCCGAAACATGATCAAGTCATTTGATGCTTTTTACGACTAGATCGTCAACATAGGCTTCCAAATTTTGGCCTAGCTGAGGTGAAAAAGTCGATTGCATCAAGCGTTGAAAAAAAGCGCCAACATTTTTTTTAGACCAAATGGCTTTTTGACATAACAAAATATACCAAATGGTGTAATAAACGCGGTCTTTTCTTCATCTTCTAGACACATATTAATCTGATGGTAGCCAGAATATGCATCTAGAAAAATTAATGTTTCGCAACCAGCAGTAGAGTCAACCAACTGATCGATACGAAGTAAAAGGAAATCATCTTTTGGACAAGCTTTATTAAGATCAGTGAAGTCTACACACATTCGCCACTTGCCGTTAGACTTCCTAACCATTACAGGGTCGGCCAACCACTCTGGGTGGTCGACTTCTCTTATAAAGTCTGCTTTAAGTAGCTTATCCAATTCTAACCTTATAGCATCTCGTCGATTAGGGGCAAATCTCTGTATTTTTTGTTTTATGGGTTCTTTGTCAGGCCGTAGAGCTAGCCTGTGCTCGATCACTTCCCTGGGGACTCCGGGCATGTTGGATGCATGCCACGCAAAGACATCTGTGTTTGCCCAGAGGAAAGTGATGAGGGCGTTTTCCTATTTAGGGTCGGAAGTATCCTTGATGCGAACAGTCTTCAAGGGCTCCTCTGGAACCAGGGGAACCTCCTTGACTTAGTTGTTCGGCTTAGGTACAACTTTAGGCTTCGCCTGCTTGGCCGAAGGCTGCCCTTTTTCTTCCCGAGTGGGTATCTGACCAACCATCTCGAGGGATCGACGGTCATAGGTATGCGCCATCTTCTTATGAATTGTGATTACTCCTTTGGGACCTAGCATCTTAAGACATTGATACCCATAATGAGTTGCCATTAAGAATTTTGCCAAAGCTGGTCATCCGAGTATGGCGTTATATGCCGTATCGAAATCGACCACATCAAAGGAGATCTTCTCTGTCCTGAAATTACTTAGTGAACCAAATGTTAAAGGAAGAGAAACTTGACCAATGGGTTTGGCCGAAGACCCCGGTAAAATACCATGAAAAGAGTATCTTACCGGTCTTACCTTGGTCCTGGGTACTTGCATCTCGTCCAAGGTATTCATGAACAGAATGTTCAATGAACTACCACCATCAATCAACACTCAATTTACTCGACAGTTGTTGATGGTGGGTTCGACCACGATCGGAAAGCGACCTGGTCAAGTCGAAGGGATCGGGCAATCAACCTTCTCGAAAGAGATGGTGACTTCCGACCACTTCAGCAAATTATTGACAAGAGGAGGGTCAATGGGGTTTACTTCGCGTTAGACCACCTTAAGCTGCCGCTTTGATTCGTGTGTCTACGATCCCCCAAAGATGTGCTCGATGGTGTGCTCAGGATCTTGAAATGACATCTCGTCATTGTCGTTTGACTGTGTATGACCACTAGCTTGCCCTACATCTTCGAGGGTAGGAAGTGGCCCTTTTCTGTTGTAGTAGTCCTCGAGTTTTCGTTGGAAAGCTCGACAATTGCGAAGGTCATGTCCTTCCTTTTTATGGAAAGGGCACCACCTAGGCTTATCGTTCTTCAGTTCAGGGCGCTTACCTTTGCCTCAATCGGAGTATTGTTTGGAACTTCATGGCTCCTTATCGCTTACGGCCAGGACCTCCTTAGAACCATTGGCTTGAGGCTTTTGGCCCTTTGCCTTGTTCTTGGATTTTTTGGCCTTTTATCCTTCTTTTTGCTACCTTCGCCAGTGTAACATCCCCAAGTTAATTAATGAGAGTTAGGATGCATCTTATCAGCATGCATGACTTTTTGGAAACTTTTGCATCATTTATTGCACTTGGAAAAATCTCAAATAAAGATTAAACCTACAACTCAAATATAAGTTCCAAAAGAAAACAAGAGCAAAAACTCTTGTTCATCATTTGGAAATAATTTATTCAAATACTATAATAATTATAATGAATTAATATAATTTTCCCAAATTTTTGGAACTAAGTTTAACCCTCAGAAAATTCCAACTCAAATCAAAGATCTATTCTAAGTTTGAATTTAAATTATTCAAATTAATTATTGAAAAGTGAAGTTTAAGATTTTATTGGAGTACTAGGATGTCCCAGGAACACCTCTAAATTATTTTAGAATTTTAAGAATTTTATTTCTATTTTTAGAGCTGCGGTCAAACCTTTTGTTTCTTGGTCAAATCTGGAATTCAAATCCCTGGAACTATTGCACCGACCCAACCAACTCGCCAAACTGACCAAGCCCGGCGCTGTTCTGACCCAGCCTCTTGACTTGACCCAACCGCCTAAACCCATGCAAATCCTGGCCGTCCAAGTTAGATCGAATGGCCCGTGTTGACTGGGCTGATCGGACCAGTCCAAATGACCATGCAATCCTGGCCATCCATTTCTTATCGTGTGGCCCAAAATTCTCATCGCGGCCGACTCGAGCCCTCGCTCTGTTCTGACCCGAGCCGCACCCCTTCGCACTCACTGGTCGGTGTGCCCGCCTACACACACCGTCTTCAACCTCGGGCCGAGGCACGCGCAGGACTTCAGCTCCACGTGTCTGCCGCATGCTGCCGCGCCTCCGTCAACGCCGTCACCCACCGCCCTCCATGGCCACTCGCGAAGCTCCATTCGTTCACGCCGCTTCCTCCTCCGTCTTCTTTCTCGCACAAAATGGGGGCTACCTCTCTCTCTCTCCCCCTCACTTCTCTCTTTGGCCGTGGGAGAGAAGGAGGCTTTGAGCTCTCCTCGTCCTGGTAAGCACCACTTCGGCAATGCCATTCTTTTTCTCTTTCAACGCTGATTCCATTTTTGCTAACTCGAGCTCCTCTCTCGCGTTGTAGCGCTCGGGGCATGCACGTGTCATCTTTGGCTCTAGTGCATGCTCTGTGGAGCTCCACCGCGTCCCTATCATCTCCGGTGAGCTTCTTCTCATTTCTTGTGCGTCATATCGTGCCTCTTAACACCACCTCACTTTCCCCTCAATCAATTTGTCGGATGCTTCACAGGAGCCCGTGTATTTTGGAGTTTCTATTTTCCTTGGCCACGGGAGCACTTGTCTTCCCCATTCCGGTGCGACGAAGCTCAGTTCGATTCCTGATGTCAGAGGCATCGCATTGACATCTCAAGGCCTCATCAACTTTCCCCTAGCTTCACCAACCTCCACGGCGAGCTCCCCTCGTTGGCTACTTCATCGCCGCCTCGGTTATCGCCGCTGGCCATACTCCGGCCATCCCCGACGTTCCACTGAACTCCGGTACGCTACTAGTACCTCCTAGTCACAGTGCGCACATTAATTTGCTTAATGCACCATCGGGTTGCGACATGCTCGTGCAACCGAAGTTCACCACCGCAATTCTCCAGCGCGCCGCCGCTGCGGACCGCCGTAGAGTTCACCACTTGTTCCATTGGCTTCGCGAGAGTGAGAGGAATCCAATCTTGGCCTTGCCCAGCGCCGGCGTGGACCACAGAGCCGGTGGGCCGCTGGCTAAGCTGTGGGCGCACGAGCTCTCTGTGTCGGATCGGCTGACAGCTACTGTAGCTCGTCATTAGAGTTAATCACAATCATTAGCATTTAGAACAAAGATATTTCACAATCATTTGCATTTAAAACGAAGATCTTTGTCGGAAAGACACTCTTAGTCACGTTGAGTGCTAGCTTTGGGGGTATGACAAGTGGGCCCGTAGGTTAAGTGGTTTTGTTATTGGTCTGTGCACCGGTGGACCTAGACATGTGGCGCTGGTCCACGCACTTTTTGCATGGACCAAGTTAATGACATTAGGGCTTGACCTGTCAACACATAGTAAATTGGAAATTAAAATAGAAAGTAACACTATGCTCTGGACCCCACCTGTCATAGTCAGAGGCTAGGTTAGACCTCGGTGAGAAAAATAATAAATAGTTATGAAAATTCGAAATACATTTATTTGTACACTGAAAATGGATTTAACTTCACAAATGCATAACTAATTCGTTTTAACTCCAAATCTAGTGAAACCAATTTTGATAATTTTAATTTTACGTAAACTTTATTTTAAAATAGGTTTCAAACAACTCACTACCATAGAAAATATATTTTGTGAATAGTGTCCAAAACTGAGTTATTTTCGAACTAGGAAAGATTTTTAACTTTGAAAATTCATAGCTAATTCATAAAAACTCCAAATGAGATAAACTCAGTTATTTTGGTCTTATAAAATTATTCTATATTTATCTATATAATCCTTTTTCCCACTACTGTTCTACAAATTTTGGCCAAATAATTAAATTAGTATGAATAGTAACTGGTTCTAATTATTTTGGATTTTTCAGAAATCTGTTCTTCAAACCTCTATAACTTTCACATGCTAAATCCAAATGGAATGAATATTTCACATAAATTCATCTAAAATCATGATCTACCCACTGGATAATTTTCATGCATTTTTGAGCATTTTGAATTTTTGGCTTATTTGGTGTTAATTGCAATATCGTTCTTTCGATAGATTTCTCGACGATACGAGCGTATTTATGAGTGTAACCTAAGATTGAACAAGTGGTACAGCAAAGGTGCGAGCACCCTCCTCTTGATCATATTGCTCCTACTGATTTTAAAATATTTTGTATGGTTTTAATCTCTCAATTGCATGCTATTTTGAAATGTATATTCATGGGTAGAAATAGTTAATTCCCTACTTGTTGCATTGGCCCTCCTTTGAATGTTGATTACCCTTTTTACCTTGAATGATTAAGGATATATGTTCTATGGGAGTGTTTGCTAATTTGTAGAACGATGCTTAGTCGTGCTAGTAGTTGTAGTCGATAACGGTTGATGGAGCTAGTCCATCGGTCGATGGATTGAATCGAATCTTGATGAAATTTAAGGATTATATGGATTTGATTATGTTGAACTTGAGGAAAATGTCCAGATCTTCGAATCTGATTATTATAAACTTGTTGATGGGTTATTGTTGTGTGTTGGACTTGGACGGGTGATAGGGTGATGAAGGGGTGGTCCCGGATTCGCGTAGCCCTGTCTGGGTATTTGAGGACCGGTCTGTGGTGTGATGAATCAAGTCTTACGTACAACCACACGCCAGGATAATGGCGAAGGCTTGGCTTAATAATTTGTTGTGTGTTAGCTATCAAAACACAATTAGATTAGCAATTGTTGTTGTTTAGGTCTAATGACTCTCTTGTCAATCTAGTGGGGGCATATTATATTTTTATTCCTTGCCCTTAAGGGTCTCTTGTTGATAGGGACTTACTTACACAACGGGGTTCACCTGTGGTGCTAGACGACTTTAGTCTGCTACGGGATTCTGATCCTCAGGTGGGTTGATAGTTAGGATATGACATTGTAACAGCTTCGTTATGATATCTCAGTCACACCTTCGGAAGAGCGCATGGAGAAAATACGATGTATTCATATCGTGTGGGGAAAGCTATACACCTCTGCAAAGTTAAATAAATCTATTTGAATAGTCGTGTCCCCGGTTATGGACATCACTTGTGGGAAAGCATGCACAGTTAGCTTATGGGAAATTAAGTTTGGGTTATGGTTAAAAATGTTATGTCATTGTTAGTTTGTTCAGATCTGAAATGATATCTTGAACGCGAAGTTCACGTGTTAATTTGTCATGGAATGATTTGTGTCCCGAATGGGATGTTCATGTGTTGATTATAGTTGGAGATTATACTGTTGTTGATCATTACTTACTGTTATACAATGTTTTCTAAATGTTTTAAAAATAGCAATTTGAATATATATATTGTTTATCTAATTGCAAAACTTGCTTTTTGCTGAAAATTGACTAGTGTAGTAGCCATCCTTTGATAGATACATGCATCCTTATTTTTCTTGAAAAGTCTCGCGAGTACAACTTTGTACTTAAAAATTGTCCATTTGTTCAGGTGAGAAGTCATTCAAATTGGGTAAAGTACTTCAGACGCTACGACTTTAACTCTAGTTGGTTGCTTGTGGGATTGTGGGCATGCCAACTTGGTTATTCTCTTTTTATTTTAAGTTTGTCTTCCGCTGCGATTTATCATTTGATAATTACTTTTGGCCGATTGGCCCTTTTATGCAAACTTGTACATTATGTTTCTATTCAATGATGTTGTATTTACGATTCCATTATTCTTGTATATTGTGTATGGATGTGAATGCAATGTTGTGTTAGGATATGTGCATGTTAGCCACTGATCCTTGGGAGCTAACATGAGACACATATCCGGGCATTCGGAATCGTTTTCGTTTCATGTTAAGTATTGTGCTCTTTCAGCGTAATTACTTAGCTTGAAACGGGTACGATCACAGGGTGACCTCACAGCCAGCCTCTTGAGGATGATTGTCATCTCGATTGATGATTTTGGTCCACTCGAACGCTTCGTCAGCAGTCGCGTACCGATCTGCCATCTCGAAGAGTTCATCGACAGTAGCCGGAGGATTGTGACGACCCGGCCAGGGGCCCCACCCGAGGGGTCCTCCAAGACCTCCCTGGGAGTCCACCAGGACCTCCCAGGAGGTCTTAAGGACCTCTCGGGCAGTCTTCCCAGGAGGTCTAGCCGGACCTCCTGGAGGTCCAAGGTACTGACCCGAGGAGGTCTTGAGGCTTAGGACCTCCCCAAGAGCCACGACCAAACCTGGGGGAGGTCTAGAGACCAACCCGAGGAGGTCACGGGACCTGGAGAAGTCCTAACCCTCCTGTGATCCGAACCAGTCCCAAGGATCAATGGCTAGTTCTCACAGCAATTACAAGTGATAACTTACATCCACACGAGACTTTATTAACAGCAAAATATTTGATTACAAAGTTTGCTTACAGACCGGCAATAGCAAAATACATAGCGGAACAAAAGGCAAGTCCATCCAATACACCACAGGTAATTGGATGGAGGGCGCGGCCTAGTTGATCTGGTCTTCGTCATCATCAAGGAAGTCCCCTCCTGCTCAAAAATTAGTTTCAAGCAAGAGTGAGCACAACAACCGTGCTCGCAAGTTACACCCGTGGGGTAGTAAAATGACATGCATACATGGATATTCAAAGGAAGGCTTAATATGGTTGCTTTGCGTAAAGCCAAGTTTATTTCAAATACATATACTAAGTTCCAAGGCAGTTATACAATATCTAAAATTCATTTTGTGAATCTCAGTTTTCAGTTGGATAACATTCATCATCAAGGTGGTGAAGGATACCCTCCTGTCACAAGGCTCCCTGCCTAGCCCATGGGATAGAGATCCCAAAAGAACAGTTTATCCAAATCCTTTTGAAAACAAAACCAACATCTAACTATGAGTGGTCTTTGCCAGCACGTCCATGACCGTGGACACGGCTATTCGAATAGTTTTCACTCTGCAGAGGTTGTACACTTTACCCACACGACATGATTCCTCTAGTTTGTTTGGCATTCGTCAATGCCACCTCTCACTGCCGAAGGTAAGAGGTCTAGAGCTCATGACAAGGCCTTTACAATGCATCATTCCACCACAGCCCCTCCTCGCTAAGGTTTCACTTCCATTGGATAAAAACCCACCGGAAAAGCCCCCTCTTGCGCTAGTGGGACATAGGTTATAAAAGACCATAGGCCGTGAAAGACCTCCCACACATCAAAGTGGAACAACCGTAGTGGAACTTTGCAAATTAATAGGCCAGGTCCCATGCCCCATTCTGGAGACATGTGGTTGTACGGGGGTGGCACAGCCCATTATAGGCTTAGCAAAGGGACGCTCAAAGGCCGGTCCTCAAATGACTAGGGCGACAACCAAAAACCCCGGAGCCTCAACTCTACCCAAGTTGAGCTCATGTATGGACATGCACCAACCAAGCAACCAATTCGCCCTAGTCCAAAACCATGTTCCTTTCATTCGCTTTTCAAAGACATTTAGAAGCTTCCATGATAACCCAATGCCATGGCTTAAAACCTTTAAACATCAGTTGGTCGTGTTGGTAAAATTTCCCCAAATTAAACACTTTTGGTCTAAGCGAGACTAAGCATTCGTGTTTCAAATGATCCCAGTTCATACTAGTGTACCAACCAGTTTTTCCTATGGCCACAAGATGTTCGGTTCAAGGTCAACAGTGGCCATACAGAGGATTTAGGTATAGCTATGGATTTAAAGACATGTATTGAAATAACTTAGTAAAGTAAGCATGTATAAACCTTTAAGACAGAACATAGTAATTTAAAATAATGGGTGCAACATGATCAAGAGTGTAAGTTGCCTTGCTCAAAGGCCTGGATGTCTTCTTCTTCAGAGAGCTCTTGCTCCTTAGTGTCTTCACAATCTACATGAGGAATCCAAAGCAACTCAACACAAAGCTCAAATAAGATCCAAAGAAACTTTAATGAAACTCCAAATTAAAACCAATAGAGAGGCTAGGTTGGTTTGGAGGAGATCCAAGGGGCTTGCTGGAGGAGGTCTGAAGCTTCAGGAGGAGGTCCAGAGAGTTTTGGAGAAGGTCCAAGAGCTTGTTGGAGGAGGTCCGAAGCTTCAGGAGGAGGTCTAGAGAGTGGAAATGAGCCAAAGGGGTAAAGGGGAAGGGCTGCCCAAGCTTATATAGCCAGAGCCGCCAAGATATCCATGGTTACACATGTTCAAGAGTTGGTGAAAAGGACAATGGGAGCAGGCAAAGATGGGACAAAAGAATAGCACGGGTGCTGCAAAAAGGTAGAAGTATTTAATGCGATACAACAGGCATTAAATGTGGGGAGACTCCCATGCGCAAAGGAGACGGTCAAAGGATAAAGAAATAGGAGTGTGACTGCCAAATGGGGCCAGTCAAAGCTCAATGGGAGGACCTGTGGACAGGAGGTCCAAAGGATACAACAAGGGGGAGGTCCTGACGGTCAGATCAAATCAAGGGGAGGTCTGAACGGTTAAGATCTTCAAATGGGAGGTCTTAACGGCCAGATCTCACAAAGGGGAGGTCTGGACGGTTAAGATCAAATCAAGGGGAGGTCTGAACGATTAAGATCTCCAAAGAGGAGGTCTTAACGGCCAGATCTCACAAAGGGAAGGTCTGGACGGTTAAGATCTCCAAAGGAGAGGTCTTAATGGCCAGATCTCACAAAGGGGTGGTCTAAATGGTTAAGATCTCCAAAGGGGAGGTCTTAACGGCCAAATCTCACAAAAGGGGAGGTCCAAATAGACAAGGAGTAGGTCCTAAAGGACACAGGGAGGTCCCAAAGGACACAGGGAGTGAGTTCGAATGAACATGAGTGAGGTTTAGACCTGGGAAGGGAGGTCTGGGCCGAAGAAAATCCAACCCCTTGGGAGGTCTAGACCTAAGGAGGCCTGGACCCGAGAAGGGTAAAACCAGCACAGAAGGGAAGGGATCACCAAAGCTCCAACAAACCCAACAACCTAAAGAGAATCTTTAGTTGAAGTTTGGTTTAGTCAATTGAAGTCCATACTGGAATTCTCAGGTTAAGCTTTGAATTCTCATCAAAACAAAATGGTTCTTTTTTATTTTAAAAATTCAAAAAGACTCCAAAAATCAAGGTGTTACAAGGATGCAAAGCGATGTCCTCTATGATTCTTCTGCTGCGGACTCCCTGCTTGATGGCTCTGATAACAGATGAGTCAGAAACCTCAGGAATTGAGTTGCAAACCTGACTAAAACGCCTGATGAATTAGCGTAGCATCTCGTGGTTGTTCTGTCTCATCCTATGCAGGCTGTCCTCCTTCCCGGGGCGATGGTAGGTGCCCTGGAAATTGGCAAGTAGAAGGTTGCAGAGGTATTGCCACAAGTAGATCGACTCGAGTGGTTGGTTTAACAACCACGATCGAGCGGACCCTTCGAGCACAGTCGGAAGGTAATTCGCCATGACACGCTCTCCTCCTCCTGCTGCTTAGATAACAGTCGTGTAGATCTGAAGAAACTCGATGGGATTTTGAGATCCATCAAACTTCTCCATGTTCCCTGGTCGAAACCGCGGCAGCCAGTGAACTACTCGGAGGTCAAACGAGAATACTCGACATCCGGTAATCACATCGTAACGCCTTCTTTGCAAGAAAGAAGGGTTGACATTGCTAGGCGATCATACTCAATGATACCCGGCAATGGTTGAATCTGACTTATGATAAGTCTCGATCCTACGAGGGTAATACTCCTCGTATTTTGCCTGCTATTGTAGACCCCTGGGTTGGAGTGGTGAATGATCACCTCTCCTGGTAGCCCTTTGATCATCAGGCGTTCGAGGAACCCTTTTCCGGTTTGGGGAACGATGCAACTTGCGTCGATCTCCATGCGGTGAGTTATTCGAACGACTGGAAGCTGATGGAGTCGTACTACTATGACTTCCAGAGTGATGTCGGCGAGGACGTTCGAGCTTGTTCATCGTGCTTCGTAACCTTCATGCAATCTCTTCAATGAAGAGGTCATGGCCAGGTGCTCGGGAAAGTTCTCGAGATGGGTTCTCGAGCAGGTCGTTGATATGTTGAAGTTCCTGAGCTTCTTCCGACTGGTATTTCGTCAGATTGTTTCAGAATCATCCATACCTGATCCTTGAGCTTGCCTCAGTGAAGTGCGATGATCTCAAGAATTTCTTGCACGCTCATCAGAGTATTGACTCTAGTCATCACCGGAGGTGTCCTTGCCATTGCCACAAGCGGTCGTAGGGTGTGATCATCGGGGAGCATCCTTAGTCCTGTCTCTAAGAGAGTTATTGCTACCTAAGGGAAGGATGAAGACCTCTCGCTGATGATCTCCACTTGCGCTTGAGGCCTCCTCGCTTGAGGAGTCGTCGAATGACACCATCTGGCGACTTAGAGCAAACCCCTCCAGGAAGGGGAATTCCGAGTTATAGCCATCTCCATCCGTAAGTGAGCCCTGCGTTAGGATGGTCGAACTCGCAGGAAGAGCATGTTCGATCGCATCCTTGGTTAGGCTAGCCAGAGAGAGAGAACTACCAGGTGCTGATGAAAATCCAGAATTACGACTTCCAAGAGTTGTCGTGCCAGGTCGGACTGCCTCAGGTGGATTTGAACATTTGGAGGGAGAACCCTCATCATGCTTTGAGCCTACCTTGGGACAGTCCTTGATGTGGTCGGATTGACCCTTGCCCTCTGAGAAAGCTGGTTCCTCATCTAGACGTATCGTTGCGGGGGATAAGGATCCCTCCTCAACTCCATCGATGGGATGGTCTCCTGGAGAATGATCCCCGGAGGCGACATCACCATCGGATGATGCATCACTCGGCTCGTAGTCAAAACCGGCATCCATGTCGATATCTGCGTAATCAGGCAAATCGAACCAGTTCTCCTCGTTCCACTCTCCTGCCATGAGAGCATGATAGTTTGGAAAAGTCGAAGGAAAGCTGATGACTCGAGATCCCCATGGACAGCGCCAACTGTCAGTGTTTTAGAACTGAACTTACGTAAAGATTATTTGATTCGGGGGCTCCCCTAGGCTCAAAATCACACAGAGATAGAGACACGGGGATTTTTATACAGGTTCAGGCCTTCTCCTAGGAGAATAACAACCCTACTCCTGTGTGTATGTGTTGAGTATGCTGGATTACAAGATGGAGCCAAAGACTAAAGTATTTTGCTTCTGAATCTCTCCCCATTGTCCTGATGATCCTGCCTTTTATACAGTCCTCGAAGTGTGTAGTTGTATCTCCAGTATAATGGCCTCCTTAATGTATTAGATCGTGGAGCTGTTGATGGAGATTATTGTGGGAGTAGTAACGTCCCCACGTTACTAGGCAGTTATCACCATAACAAAGGAGTTAAATCATGCCATTATTCTAGAGGATAACAGCGTAGTTTACTGCTCCATATCATTGAATATGGTGTGGAAGATTCCCTAGTCAACTAGGCCCACATGTCTGTAAGCCTTATTGACTAGGGACTAGTCGTAGAAGAGCTTGTGACCAGGTAGTGGTCGTAGAAGATCTTACGATCATAGGATAGTCGTAGAAAGACTTACGACTATGGGGTGGTCGTACGAGGACTTACGACCATGGGGTGATTGTAGAAGAACTTACGACCTCCAGCTTCTCCCTTATGAATAAGGGGTATACTCAACGACCATATGACGTCATTATTATCCATAATGTGAATTATAGATAAATAATTAAATGAGGATTATTATATCCTCGTCACGCATCTGTTATAACGGAGTTTACACCTTCTCGAAAGGAAAACGTATTCTGGTCATAACTGAAAGCATATTTTCCATTTTTCCATTGGATTTCTGATTTTACTAACAGGTGGGGCCCACTATCTGTCGCTAGGTCCACGAGCACAGTGTGTAGACTGGTGGTCTATACGCGCAGGGTGCACGGGTCCATGGCGATTTTCAATGTGCACTTAAGCCGTGGGGCCCGCATGTCATAGACTCAAAGGGAGTTAATGGTTTGAGTTAACTTAACAGCCTGGTCCCACACGTTAGTGACTCATTTAACTAAATAGTTAAATGGTTAGTTAAACTTAATGACGCGGTTAGGCACGCTGATGATGATCTACAGTGCTCGTCATCGCGGTGCCATGCGGTGGTGCTCACGCCCGCGCTACTCATCGGCGATGTGGGGCTCGGCAAGGCCAGTGAGTGCTAAAAACGAAAACTACACACTAATGCGCACCTGCTAGCACCGACGGCGTGGCATGAGGTGGCTCAACGCGGTGGTGCACCGGCGGAGAGCGGAGGAGCTACTACGACAAACGGTGACAACGTGAAAGTGCAACGCTCTTAGCAAACACGAGCGCATAAGCATCTAGGGGCTACTTGGAGTATATCAGAAGGACACAGAGGGGATGAGGTGGTTTGAGGTGAGTTGTCAACGCCGAGCTGCGGCGACGATGTCGTTTGCGCACGGAGAAGAAACCCGGGTGAAGTAGCTTGAAGTTTGATGGTCGGGGAAGCTTCAGTACGTCCTGGCGATGCTTTAGGAACGACGAATCGGCCTAAAATGCAGTGAATCGCCGGCAAGCTCGAAGTGGTAGTACTGGTCGGAGACGGGGAAGAAGGGCCAATTCGGGCAATCCTGTGAATCAAAGACCAAATTGAGTGAGGGGAAAGAAAGCTTGTGCACTGAGACAAGAGATGACGCGATAGGATCAACTAGGAACCCTTCGGTTGGCCGTCAATGGAGGTGGTGGTGCACGGCCATTTTAGGGTTTTAGCTCTCCGAGCTCTAGAGCTCGATTGAGCGGAGGAGAGGAGGAGTGAGTGAGTGCACGAGGTTGGAAAGGAGAATACGAAGCTCGGGGGTGAGTTTTTATAGCCTGAGTAGTGGAGTAGGGCGAGGAAGAGCTCAGGCAGTGGTAGTCAATAGGGGCAGAGCTCCCGGCGTTGTACAGGCAGAGAGGAGTTGGCGCGGGCAGGTATGGGCGCGGCAATGAACGCCAAAGCGATGCGGGTGGTTGAGTAGCAGCAAAACCATGGCCGGCGAGGAGAAACCGGGGGTGCAACGGAGCTCACGCGCATGGGCGTGCGCTGGTGCGACCGAGTGCGAGGTGGACGACGAGTCCTGTGCACAGGGCCCACCAATCAGCGACACGACGAAGCGGTACAAGTCGGAGTAATCTCAGCGGTCCGATGAAAAACGAATGGCCCAAATGAAATGTGCTGTTAGGACAGTTCGAACGGCCCGTTCGATCTGGATGGTCGATTTCGAATCCAACAGCTCTGAATCACAAGGTCCGACCCGCGTGGGGATATCGTTTGGTTCGACCATGTGGTTTGGACTCGAGCCCGAGGAATAGTGCGAGCTTTTGATTTTTGAATTAACAACTGAATTCTTTGCCAATTTAATTCACTAACCAAACTAAGTCAAAATTTAATGAAAATTTTTGTGTCGACTACTGGGCTTGTGTAGTTTCTATAGTAAAATTTTCCTAGGCTAAAACCTTTGATGAATTTCTAAAAAATTCAAACAAGGTGCTGTTCCTATGTGTTTGTAATTATTTTTCTAAAATGTAGAATTTTTGTTGAAATGTTTCTGGGATAATTAACCCGAAACAATTCTCTTGTATGGAAATTTTTCTTTATTTTATCTATTTCCTTTTTAGCACCTATTTGTTTGTAGTTCAAGTTTTGTTTTAAATCCAACACAAGATTTTTAATATGGCAAAATTCATAGGCAAATATTCAACGAAAATTTTCCTAATGCATTTATATTACTTAATCCCAAGAAGATCTTAATTTGAGTTTGTTCCAAAATTACATCAATTATGGACGCATTTACCTTGCTAAGAGCACGAAGGAACAGTTTGCCTTCAGTAGGCTTGTTCATAGCAACAAAGTTGACGGGGAAGCAAGAACAAATTTATACAACTATCAGAAAGAGAAGTTAATTTAACTAGAATTACATATATAGATCGGATGATGGATGGGTTTCTTACTTGTAGTACCAATGATGGCTGGTGGGTTCATTTCAGAGATTTGGTAGAGCGGGGGCGTCGCAGGGGTGGCGCGGGTGGCGCAGAGGGCGCTGTGGGTCTCCTCACCGGGATGCAGCGTGAGAGCGAGCCAGAGGTTAGGCCCGAACTGGCCACGGCCCGGCGGGTGGTGCGGGGGGCGCCGTCGCAGGGGGTTCGGTGGGTGGCGCAGAGGGGCATCGTAGTGAGAGATTGAATGGGCGTGCTCGGCTCCCCTAACCCTAGCTCCTATGTGGGGGAGATTGAATGGGAGGAGTGGCTCGATGGGAAAGGGAGCCAGGGAGGGGTAATGGTCGGCAGAGTGTCGCCGGAGCGGGGGCAGATAGGGACGGCAGAGCGACGACGGGCACGGTGCCCTCTCCCTAAACCTAGCTCAGTTTGGGCGATGGTTGCACATGGGGGTGAGGGCGTGTGGGGAAAAATGCAAAAGCGCCATAAGTGGGGAGGTGGGAACGCCCACTGCAATCTCGACCGTAGATTTCGGATCTGACGGCTGCGGTTGCGTGTGTGCATATGTGCACAAAATGGTCCATGTTCACCTGATATGTTGCCACCTTTATTAGACAAATTTTTAATGGCTATTTAAATCAATAAAATTTCTAACTACTAGTATTAGACATGTCATTAACCTACTGTCAATTCAAATTTTCATCTATACATCTCCTATGTTCATATAACTTTCAACAGAAAATATTTCTGAACTGAAGTGCTACTATCTAAATTTCCCTCAAATTTCAATCTTGAATTTTGTTAATTCCTTAGAGTGGCCTAATTAACAGTTACAATGTTTGTTAGCAGTAAGAGGGTTTTCCTTACAAGTGAGTCCCACTTGTTAGAGACTAACAGAGAGAGAGAGAGAGAGAGAGAGAGAGAGACAAGGAGAGGCTATGGCAAGGAGGGCTCGGGCGGCACTCGTCGCCAGTGAGTGGGTGCAGGGGCGGAGCTGGGCCTCGGGCCTCTCGGGCCATGGCCCGAGGCCCAGCAGCAAAATCACATGTAAAAGTGGCTGAAAATCCCATGTAAAATCAGAATTGGGCTGGAATTGGCTGGGCCGGCCCGAGGCCTGGCCCAGTGCTGGCTACGCCACTAAGTGGGTGCACAGCGGCAGCTGGGAGTGGCAAAAATTGAACCCTGCAGGGGAGGTGAACCAGATAGCAGTGGTTGCGCAGCTCGAGTGGCCCTTTAGCGGTGCGGCAAGGGCACGGGGGGCCGGCCGTCGGGGTGAAAAGAGGGCTACGTGCCAGAGAGGAATAGGGGCCAAAATAGTGGGAGCATGAGCATCCCTAGGGTATGTGGAACATGCCGGAGGGGTCGGCGAAGGAGGAGAAGCACCAAGGTGAGCCGCTGACGCGAGCCCACGACGACGCGAGGAGGTCATTGTGGGAGAGGCAATCGGGTGAGGGAAAGAGAGAGAGAGAGTGGGTGGTGGGGGAAGGTTAAGGAAGGTCATGGGATGGTCTAGGTGCAAGGAATCGAAGAGAGCTTCACCAGAGAAGAAATGGCGATGGTGGTGGCGGTTTTGGCCAGTTTTGGGGAAGATGACCATGGTGTGGTGATTCTTCGGGCTAAGGGCCAAATTAACTTGGGGGTATTAGCTCTTGGGAGCTAGAACACAAGGTGACGTAGTACTTTGGTGGAGGAACTGATCACCAAGTTGGCCGAAACGGGGAGTTGAAGTTGCGTCCACACTCTGGACGTCGCCAGACGCGAGGAAGACGACCGCGTTCCCAGAGCTCCGGATGCAAAGAGAGCGAAAGGGGGTGAGGGATAGAATGAGGACATCAAGACGAACTAGAAGGACATGAAGATGGAGGCCGAAGATCTTCAGTGTGGCTAGAAATCTTGGAAGCAGCGCGGCCATGGCTTGGGCTTGGCAATTGGGATTTTGCTCGGTTTGAGCTCGGGAAGGGAAGGAAGGGGAGAATGGAGGTGGGGAAGATGGAAAAGGGGATATGAGGCACCCGATGGTTAGTTATATAGGCGAAGGATCGATGGAAACAAAGAGAGCCGGCGACATTTGCTATGGAGATGACGCATGGAGGTAGCAGGTCATGTGCACGGTGACCGGGTAGGGTATGGTTGGCACATGGGCAAGGTATGGGCTCGAGGAAAACCGCCAGTGCTCGACCAAAACCAGGTGTGGCAAGCTACGCTAGCACGGAGCAAGTAGCCATGTGTCCATGGTGCTAGCGAGTTCTGGCTTAGTTTCGTGGAAGGAGAAGCCTGCATGTGGGACCCACTAGTCGGTGAGAGGAGGAAAAGAGAACTGGAATTTCAGAAATGGTTCAGGGCTTTAGGGAATTATTTGATCAAGAAATATAGTTCCAAAAATTATAAAAATTTTAGGGGAGGTTATTGACATAGTCCTGTTTATGTTGTAATTTTTAGGGAATTTTATTTGTTACTTCTTGTTCTAAAACATTATTTTAATTTCTATTTTTATTATTTGATTTGGGGAAAGTTGCAAGACATGTTTCAATTAATTTCCTATTTTATTACTAGTATAAATTCACCAAGTTTGGATCTTTATTTATCATATTTTGTTTCAAATTATTTTGATCCTTAATTAGTATTGTATTTCTAGAATTATATTCTTTAATTTCTTTGTTACACAAAAAAGCCTTGTGTGGATATCATGGGGATATGCCCATGATCTTAGGATGATGAAACAATTGGCAATGTGGCTTTTGGTTTGAAGTTTCAAGTGTTTTCGACAAAGTTTCAGATCTGTCAGGTCAGCGACGGTCTGACCGGCTTTTGTGCTGAATGCTGATATAAGTGGTGAATTGATTATGGGTTAGGTCATATCCATATTTGTTAATGCATATGTGTTGCATATTGCATGTTTTGGCTAACGTGGGTCAAGTTGTGAAGAACTTGTTCCGGATTCGTGTTGCTTGTCTATTCTTGTCTGCGGGTGGCTTGCGTGTCAATGACGGTCAACGGCGAGGAGGATCGGGACTAAGCTTGGAGAGCCGAGGGCCGAAACGATCGAGGATGCGGGTGAGGTCAAGTGACTCAAGCGTGGCATGAATGGACATGGATGACCGAACAGGCGGTTGATTTGGCAACCGGTTGGATCAGCGGCGGCGGAGTCGCTAAGTGCTTTCGATGGTGCGGTGGATCCGGACGGGAGAGACTTGACGACATGGGCGTTGATCAACCTACACGTGGCGAAGTAGGCGATTGCTTCAACTGGAATGGACTCGGTCTTTTGGAAAGGATCGAGAAGGGGTATTTTGGTAATTTCACTAAATACTGCCTTGGTGACCTTTTGACTAAGCCGCGGCGCCGGTCGGCGCATGGTGAAGCGGTTTAGATCAATCGACGATGAAGACGGCGCTTTAAGTTGCGTGTGTGTGTGTTCCGTTATTGTTGGGCCTTAATGGAAGCCCATTAGGGTTTTAGGTCGAGGATTGCCCTATAAAAAAGAGAGATGGAATATTGCAGGGTCTTTGTTTTTGGAGATTAGGCGCCATCGAAAAAGATTAGCTCTGTGCAAAAATGGAGCTTTTAGGCCGCTCTCCCTGAAAAAAATCTGTCGTCTGTTGAAAAAAGGGACGGGTGGTGTGGTGGCGTCTCTTTGTTTTGATTTCTTCTTTGCATAGCGTTTGTTGAGCCGCTCTCTGTAAAAGTAGCGCAGTCAATTAGTAGGCATGGAGGTGCCACGTATCCGTGAGGGTGATATAGCATTAATTGGCGCTACTTTTTATGCGATTGATGTGTTGGTTTTGTTTATGTTGCCTAGACTTGATCCTTTGATTTCTGTTCTTTCTTTGAGTCTTGCCCAAGAAAAATTGCTGTTTTTATGCGGAGCTTGTGTCGGCGATCTGAAAGATCGGGAGACCTGGTGGTGCTGTTTTTGATTGTAGCTTTTTGCTCTTGCTTTTAATCTGGTTTTAATCTTTGTTGCGCGTTGTTCTCCACCTTGTTTCAGGAGAAAAGGAAGCCTGTCATTTGCTAAATCTGAATCCTGTTGCGGCACGGAAACAAGGGATTGGTGGCTGGCCCCGAATGAGAGCCTGTGAGAAGCGAGATCCCGAGACGGAGGTCTTCTTGCGTGTCTTTGTTAGAATATTTATTGCCTTGAAATAGATGCCATCAATGATCCATCCGAGTCATTCTGCATTTGGAACCGATTTGTTTATTTCCATTTTTTACGGTTGATTTGATCTTGTCGTGGCGGCTTCTTGACCATCGATCAGTGTAATCACGTTTCCTGCGGATTGCGATTTTGGATTATTTTTTTACTATGAGCTGCCTTTTGATGCGAGTGTTTTTCTTTGGATCATCACGACTTATCTCATCAAACCAAAGCATTGCATTGAGTGGGGATTAATTTATTGCTTGGTGATGTTATCTTATGCTTGCATGTCCGATCCGTAGATTGACCGCTTTGTGACCGGATTTTTATTTCTTTGAGCACTTTCTTTGTTTTGGTTTACTTTATCGCCGTGGTGTGCCCAGGAGAAACAATGAGGACCGGCGCCACCTTGCCAGAGAAACACTCGGTGGCGACTTGGGGCTTGCCGAGAAGAAAAAAATCAGTTAATTGCAGGGAACGCCCGGAAAAATTGGAGGTAGAACGCTGTGCTTGATATGATGTTGTATTGAGATTGAGCTGCAGATTCGGAGATCTTGGTGGTGGCGTCCTGTCCATAAAAATCCTGTGCCCTTTTGCTCCTTGCATGTTTGACCGAGACTTTGATTTGATTGTCGACTTCTTGTTTTTTGCGGGAATCTGTGCTTAATCTTCGCTTGGCGGCGGCGAGTTCTTGGCGAAAAAAGCATACATATCGCATAGAAAGTGGAGAGCCGTCGGCGGCCTCACGCCCGTGAAATCCGCGGCTTCTAGATTCAACTAGTTTATTTTTGTTTAGTACTTGGCGGTCTTCATTGATTTTTACGGATTGTCGGCGGCGATAGTAATCTTGTTTTGTTTATCCGGTTTGGGCAAAGCAATCAATTTCTCGGCTCGGTGTACGATCTTTTAGTGCGGCGGCATGTGTTTATTATCGAGTTCGGCTCTATGAGATCGACATATGCGAGCTACCATCTTGATGTAATTGATGGCCGACTATATGCATGTGTGATGTTTATTTTGTGCACTTTCTCGTTTAGTTTTTATTAGCTTGGGCTGCCATCTTGATTCGATGAATATTTGTTTCTTTGTGGGTGTCTTGCGCGATCTTGATATGTTTTGATCTTTTGTGTCGGGTTTGATCGAATTCAACACGTCATCTCTTTGTGTCTATATCTGAGATCTTCATAGCTTTTATAGCTATTGGAGTGAAAGTAGTGTTGAGTTCGATTGAGGTGAAAAATAGAGAAAGCGTCTATTCACCCCCCCCTCTAGTCGCCTTTCCGGTCCTACAATTGGTATCAGAGCCAAGTTTGCTCTTTTGTGATCTTTATTGATCTTTGAGCATGGCGACTAGTGTGAGGACTTGTGAGCGTTTCCTTGCATCTTGTCGTGGTTCTTTTACCAATGGTGTTGGTCGGAACAAGATATTTGAATATATGATAAGTGTAATGGCGATGGAGGAGGAAGTCTCCTGTGATATATGTGGCTGTTGGACCGAAACGGCGACTAGAGGGGGGGGGTGAATAGGAGCTTAAAATCTTTTTCGAATTCGATTAGATCCAATAATAATTTCACTCCAGTAGCTATGAGAGCTATGAAAATCAATATACAAGTATAGCGGAAGCCTTGTATTGAATCCTAATCAAACCCCCAAAGTACAGGAGCAAAGAACACAAAGTTGTGCAGAAATCTCAGGAATCGGTACTACCACCATTGTAAGTGCGGTACTACCTCATCGCGGTACTACATGAGCAAAATCAGCAGTACTACCTTTTATCTGACGATGAAGCGTAAACGAAACGCGAAAATCGAAAATCGTCGTAACTTTTAAACCATAAGGCCAAACTCCACCAAATTTGGAACACACCTTCCTAAGGATATTAGGAACCTATTCCAATCAAGGATCGCAGAGATCCAAGCCAAAGTTCCTATCTTTTTCAGTTTGAGCGAAGTGTGCTTCAAAAGCAGAGCAAAAATCGAAATATGATCTAGAGACTTGCTCGTGGGTGATTGATGATCAAGATGACCCTAGATGGGTTCCCACAAGTCAAAGCAAGTTAGATCACGGCAAGAAACCAACCAAAAACTCATGGATCAAAGAAAGACTCAAAATCATCAAATAGAGAGAAAGAAAGCAAATGAACTCATCTTTGATAGAACTTTCTTTGGATTGATTTGATATGGTATTGGTTTCTGACCACTCCATCAATGGAGGACAAAGACTCAATACATGAGCACGAAATCAAATCCAACTCTCTAGAACCCTAACCTCCAACTATCAACTCCCCAAGCACAAAAGCAAAACTAGGGTTTACAAGCAAAATGAAAGGGTTGAGGTTCTTTGTCCAAAGACACCCCTATTTATAGTGGAGGCTTAGACCTTCTAGAAGAGTAACCCTAATGGGCTCCGTTAAGGCCCAAAACAAATGGGTCACCTGCATACGCATTTTAAAGCGCCGTCTTCAATTCTCTTGACCTAATCCACTTCTTGGCCGCACCGACTTGCGCCGTGGTTGGCATTAGGTCATCAAGGCGTATTTGGTAAAATTACCAAAATACCCTTCTCGATCTTTTTCAAGACCGAGTGCCATCTTCGTGAAGCACCTCCCATGCTTCGCCACGTGTAGGTTGATCCGGTGACTCTCTTCATGTCGGCAAGTCTCTCCCATCCGACTCCCACCGAAACCACCATGGCACTTGCACCGACCCAGCGCCGCTTGATCGAACCGTCAGACCGAATCGCCTGTTCGGTCACCTTTGTCCCTCTTGCGCAATGCTTGACTCCATTGACCTCACCCGGCATCCCCGATCGTTCTGGACCTCAGCTCTCCAAGCTTAGTCCCGATCATCCTCGCCGTTGACCGTCATTGACCTCCAAGCAACCTGCACATCAATAGACAAAGAAATCGAATCCGGGAACAAGTTCTTCACAACTTGACCCACGTTAGTCAAAACATGCATCATGCAACACATATGCCATGACACCCATGAACTTGACCTAACCCAAAAGCAATTCTCCAATTGAAAAGAAATTCAGCACAAAATCGGTACTACCGCCGTGTTAAGGCCGGTACTACCGCCATGCGGTCGTACCGCTCCAACAACGGCGGTACTACCGTTACCAAAGGAAATCCAAAACTTCCAAAAAAACACTTGTTCTGGAAAAACCATACCGCTCACACGCGGTCGTTCCGTCATGCGGTACTACCGGCAACCATAGCTCGGTACTACCGCGCCTCGAGAAATCCAAAACTCAAGTTACACTCGTTCTGGAAAAACCATACCGCTTTGCTTGCGGTAATACCGCCCAGCGGTACTACCGCCAAACACAAGCCGGTACTACCGCATCGCGGTAGTACCGCGCATTACACGCCGGTACTACCGATTATCCTGACACTTCTTCAAAACAGATTTCAACAAAACCGAAAACGATCGTTTCGACAAACCAAAAAGCTATTGCCAATTGTACCATCACATTAAGATCGTGAGCATATCCCATGATATCCACAATCTCCCCTTGATGAACACATTGGCAATTTCCCTAAATGCAAAATTTGAGGTTTGAAAAAGTAAAAACTCGACGTTTTCGTTCAAAGGCACAACTTGGTCCAAAAGCAAGAGAAGGCAAAGGAAATGACCAAGCTGGCTCGAGAATAGTATCGACAAGTGAGATATGGCAAAAGAAGGCAAGAAAGCTTCATTTTCGTAAAGCGGGTCAAAATCTCACTTAAGGTCCATATGAAAGAACAATTGTTCGAAATGACCTTTGATCATTGTGAGGATCAAGAATTGCAATTCAAGTTCAGAAGTAGCAATAAACCCATAAGAATGCAAAAAAAGGAACTCCCCCTCACTATGATCCTCAAAAATCAGAAAATTTCAAAATTTCCATTTTTCTCCAAGTAACTCCCCCTTTTTCATAACTCCCCTTTTTCAACCATCTTCTCCCCCTTTGACAATGGAGTCATCAAGGAATCACGCCTTCCTCTCGTCCAGAGATGACAAATGCAGAATGAGGAAAAAGCATAAGAAGGACCATGCATGAAATGCAATGGAGTGGCTTCAATTTTTTGTATTTTTCAATTGTTGAGTACAAGGAGCTTTGGAGATTACCCAAAAGAACAAGTTAGCATTTCTAAAGTTGCACAAACAACATATCAAGCCTAACAGTAGCTAGCAAGATCATGATAAAACATATATAACAAAGCTAAGCAAGAAGGCTCAATATAAAGCAATGAATTTTAGCATTTTAAGCAAAGCTTCAAATCTAGCAAGTTCATCAATAGTGATCCTAAAATGATCTTGGCCATGTCAAAATGTCAACGTGAGATCCAAAAGCTAACCATGACCACATTAAGAGACAAAAGGTCTGAATTGAATCATTTTGCTCAATTTTCTCAAATGCCCATTTTCAACTGTTTTTCAATTGCAATGAATATTCAAGTTGATAAAAGGTCTATCTTAGTAAAGAAGATCTGGACTAGGAGCCATCCACAATCTCTTCCTAAGTTTCAACCAATTTGACAATTTGCATTTTTAGCATTGTGCTAGATCTCAAGCCTCACTACGACCATCCCAAGCAACAAAAGCTTAAGAGAGTGGTCTAGGTCATCCAAAACTCCCTTGAGTTCATGCCTAGTACCATGGCAAGCGATCTCATGAGAAAGAATTGGTGAGATCGGTTCATTCGCACAAAAGAGATCATTTTTATTTTGCACAAGAGCGGTTTTAGATTCTCAAGAACACAAAAAGCTCAAGTAATGATCAAAGCTAGATTCAAGAGCTAACAAAGCAATTTTGACAGGCCAATGTCATAAAAGGAGCACTAATTAAGAATCGGGTGAACAATTCACAAATTGCTAATTTCTTAGTTCAAGTTGTTTTTCAAGTTCTAGCTCATACAAACAAAGACTTAGCTACACATGTGAAGGCATGATAATTCTAGCAAGTCAAAGAACTAGACATGGCATTGAGCAAGAATTTGAAACACTAAAGCTCCAAAGGGTAATAAGCAAAGCTTCATCAATTTAAAAGATAAGCAGAAAAGCTTATATTACAATGCATCTTTTTGGATTTTTCATATGAATGCAATATGATACAATGAGATGCAAGAAAAGCTCAAAAAGCCTAAAAAATCAAAAAGATCAACAAGCTCAAAAAGAAAATCAAGAAAAGATCAAATGAACATGGAAAGATCAGAAAAGATCCAACTCCCCCTCAAACCAACCCATAGGGATAAATTACCCCTAACTCACTCCTCAAGGTGGCAAACCTTGTTGGGTCTAAAGGCTTGGTGAGGATATCACTAAGCGAGCCTCGGACTCCACAAAATCTGAGACAATATCGCCCTTCTCAACGTGGTCTCTAAGAAAGTGATAGCGAATGTCTATGTGTTTGGTCCTAGAATGTTGCACTGGGTTTTTAGCAATGTTAATAGCAGAAGTGTTGTCACAGAAGAGAGGAACACTAGCAAAAGTTAACCCAAAATCCTTAAGAGTGGAGACCATCCACAAAATCGACTCAAACAACTAGCAAAGACCACATATTAAATTTTCAAAGATGGATTGTGCAATGTAAGACCGCTTCCTAGATGACCAAGAGACAAGAGAAGTGCCTAAGAAATGACATGTGCCGAAGTGCTCTTTCTATCTAGCCTCTGACCCATAAAATCAGAATCAAAACCCCGAATGGACAAACGAAGAAGAACAAGAATACCAAATGCCATCTTGAAGGGTAGAGTGTAAATACCGAAAATGCGCTTAACGGCTTGGCGATGTGAAGTCCTCGGTGACGCTGAAACCAGCAGAGGCGCATCACAAGTGGATGTCGGTCTTGAGGCCGTCAGTCTGAAGAGAGCCAATCATCTTTGCGGTACTCGCGTTGATCCACGGCTTCTCCTTCCTCATCTGGATCCAAAAGCGATCGAAGTCGCCATGGGAGTGGCGATAAACTGCGATCTCCCATATCAAAACGCTTGAGCAAATCCTTGGTGTACTTGCCGTTTGATGGATGAAGATCCTTCCTTGCATTGCTTGATTTGTAGCCCGTAAAGTAATTGAGTTCTCCCATCATGCTCATCTCAAATTCACTGGACATGGTCTCGTAAAAAGCTGGAAACAAGAGCATTAGAGGAACCACCAAAGATAATATCATCAACATAAATCTGAACAAGCAGGAAGTCATTGGCATGCCTAAGAATGAAAAGAGTCTTATCTACTTTTCCCATTTCAAAATCATTCTTAAGCAAGAAGGTTTTAAGTCTTTCATACCAGGCTCTAGGGGCTTGCTTAAGACCATACAAGGCTTTGGATAGCTTAAAAACATGATCAGGGTGCTTGGGATCCTCAAAGCCAGGGGGTTGCCTAACATACACTTCCTCCTCTATAAAACCATTCAGAAAGGCACTCTTAACATCCATTTGATGCAACCTAAAACCTTTAGATGCAGCAAATGCAAGCAAGATGCGAATGGCTTCTAGTCTAGCAACAGGAGCGAAGGTCTCATCAAAATCTAACCCCTCAACCTGGCTAAAACCCTGAGCTACCAATCTAGCCTTGTTTCTAACCACAGAACCATCCTCATTTTGTTTATTTTTGAACACCCAACGGGTTCCTATAACATTATGACCACTAGGAGGTTCTACAAGGTTCCAAACTTTATTTCTTTCAAAATTCTCTAACTCCTCATGCATAGCATTGACCCAACTAGCATCAGATAAAGCATGTGATATATCTTTGGGTTCAAAAGAAGCTACAAATGCAGAGTGAGAGAAAAGACTCGGATCATGATACAGAGCGAGTGACTCGCTCATGGAGATTACCAATCATCGATCCGGAGGTGTTGCTTCGAATGTGCAAAGGCGCTGGGGAGATAGCGTCTCCTCGACCTCCCTGTATCTTCTTGATGAAGAAGTCGCAGCAGAGCCTCAATTGGAGGTGAAGCGATCAGCGAGTGTTTCGGAGCTTGGGCGGCTTGCACAGAACATCAACAGCGGTGAAGGAGCAAAATCAAGTTCATCCTCATTTCTTCAACAAAAATGCTCTCTGTCACTGTAAGTCACGAAACATCGGATCTAGCTCGGGGCTAGTCTCATCAAAAGTGACATTGCATGTCTCTGGACAATGTTAGTTTCAACATTAAAACCCGAAAACCCTCGAATGAGCGGGAAAACCCGAAATAAACCATCACAAGTTCTTGATTCAAATTTATCTAGGTTCCTGTCTTGAGAATAAAACACTTCGATCCAAAGACTCGAAAGTGAGAGATGAGGGTTTTCTACCAAAACGAAGCTCATAAGAAGTCTTGCCCAAAGATGGTCTCAAAAAGACACGGTTTGAAATATGGCAAGTCAGAGCAATAGCTTCGCCCAAAATCTCCTCGGTGTGCTATACTCATCCAGCATCGTTCTAGCCATCTCAACTAGAGTCTGTTCTTCCTTTCCACAACGCCATTTTGTTGAGGGACGTGTGGAGAAGAAAATTGATGCTCAATACCGCGCTCAGCACAAAAAGAGGCAAAAGAAGCGTTCTTGAACTCCGTGCCATTATCACTTCGGATCGCTCTCAAGGCACCAGGAAGTTCAGAAGCCAAACGAAGAACAAGATCATGAAAATGATCAAAAGCCTCATCCTTCGAAGAAAGAAAGAACACCCAAGAATATCTCGAAAAATCATCGACTATGACAAGAATGTACCAATTGCCACCGACTGACCGAACCCTAGCAGGACCAACAGTATCCATATGAAGTGCGTGTCGGTCCGTCGGTCATGACCATAGTCAATGACGGTGTGAGGCGGCAACTTGCTTGCCATGCCTCTGAGGCGCTAACAAAGATCCTTGATAGCTTTGAGTTTAGGCAAACCTCTCATGAGATCAAGGCCGCTAACTCGTGTCGATGATCAAAACCAATGTGCCCCAACCGTCTTGCCAAAGCCGATATCGAGAAGAGGACGCAATTAAGCACTTAAGGGATCCAAAGAAGAGAGACTCGAAAAATCAGCTCCAAAAATTCTACCAACTCTAGAAATCCCAAAAGCAGAGCTCACCAAAAGAATCAAGCACACGACGGGCATTCTTCTTAAAAGCGAGTCTCATAGCCATCATCGAGAAGTCAGGAAATGTAAAGGAGATTGTACCTTAGCTTAGACACAAGCGCGACGTCCTTGAGAATGAACTTGTCGTTCACCCTAATCATTCCAGTTCCTTCAATGCGCCCTTGTGTATCATCTCCAAAGGTGATGAAGTCATCACCGGATGATCGCGTGAAGGAGGTGAACCATCTTGAGTCTCCGGTCATGTGGCGTGAACACCCGGAGTCGACGAACCATGTGTTCTTCCCCCTTCCGCGCCAATCCTGAAAATCAAGGAACAAAAGAGCGATGTGTCTCAATACTGGGGTTAGTTAAAAGCGACTTGGGAACCCGATCTTGAGACACACGCGTCATGAGTAGTATGCAAAGCAGATGTGCTATCCTTGACTTTATTAGCAGTTCTATTATGAGCAATGGTGACAAGAACATGAGGTGCATCCTGTCTAGAAACATGGTGATGAGCATGTGCAGCAAATCCTAGACCGGAGTTCTTCTTTTGTACGTGACCATGTCTCATAAAAGCTCTAGGTTGATTAAATGACATTCTAGCAATATTTTTCTTAGCGTTCTTCAACCTCACGTGAGAACTCAACCAAATGTCCACTCTTCTTGCAATAGGTGCAATGGTATTTTGTACCCTTGGGAGAAGCACCTTTTGCCTCAAAAGAAGGTTGGACAAACCCGCAGATTTAAAAGCAGTTTTTGCGTGTTGGGTTTTGAATTCAACTAAGCCATTTTCCAAGACACGAATGACATTAGACTTGGACATGTCCCGGCAGAGTTGTATCCTAAACCTTGCTTCTTAAAAGGAGTTTTAGATTTATCTAGAATCATATTCAACTGTTTTTCACCATTAGAGAATCTTTCTAAAATATCCTTGAGATATGCATTCTCTTTTCCAATATTAGCACATGATTCACAAGTCTTGCCCTTAATGGCTCTAGCATGTTTCTCCTTAAGATGAGCAACTTCAAGCTTATAGGCGGCACAAGAGGCACAAGATGTAGAATCAATTGTGTCCTTAAGCAGCAAATTTAGCTCTAATCGCTTCTAGAATATCCTTAACTTCATGTTCACGTTCTAGCGTAAAGAGCAAAAGCTAGATTTCACATTGCCGAAGCATCCAACTTGCTAGACTCTAAGCATTTTTCACATGGAGCAGATTTAACATCAATTAGCTCAGTTCTAGCATTTTCAAGTTGATGCAAAGCAATATCATGAGCAGATTGTAGCTTAGACAGTTCGGAGTGCAAAGCATGGCAGGATGAACATTCATCAACATCTAGACTCTTAGCATTCACAATCTCTAATGTCAAATTCTCGACTTGTGACACTAGATCCTTGTTCCTAGCCATGGTGAACTCTAAAGCCTTATCTTGACTAAGCAATTGCTCATACATGTTATCGCATCTAGTAGAAAGGGCATCATAGGATGGAAGTACCTCATCGTTGTCATCGGCGTTGCGAAGTCGGCCATGAAGCACATGGGTGAAGTCCTTGGCCTTCCCTTTCTTGTCTTGAGGATCTCCTCCTCCTTGTCCTCCTCGCTCCCGAGTCCACATCGCTCATGGATTGATCTCCAAAGCGGCAAGGACCCGGTGAGCGACCTTCATGAGCTTGGCAAACATCATACTTGGGCTTGCCCCTTGAGGCTTCTTCCAGCAAAGCTTCTCAATCTTGTGGTTGCCCTTACCTTTCGGCTTGGGGCGGTTGGCGGATGTGATATAGCTCTCCACACTCATAGCATGTCACAGGGCCACCTCTCTTCGCTTTCGACATTGTTATATGCCCGTGTGACTTTCTTGGCTAAAAGAGCTAAATCAGCCTCAGGAAGATTCTCAAACTCTTCTTCTTGAATAGTAGATAAACACGCAAGAGAAAAACCAGAAGAAGACTCAGAAGAACCATCAGGAGTTCCTTTGAGAGGATCACCACCAAAGCCATGTTATCCTTCTTAGGATTACCGCCTCTCTTGATCTCATGAGTTTTAGCTTGCTATAAAGCAGCTCCAAAGTGAGATTAGAGATCGGCGTTCTCCTCTATGGCGCTTGCCTTCATCTCCCCTCCTTGGTGTTGATTGCACCCAAGAGGTGGGTGGCATTTTCAGATTGAGAGTACTCAATGTCAACGACTTTCATCGATTGATCACCTTGTTAAAAGCGAGTAAAGACGTCATCGATGCTCTCACGGGACGCATCTCAAATTTGTTGTACTCTCGCTTGTAGACATTCTCGACGCACTTGCTTGATCCGGGACGATCCCTCATGATAAGTTTCGAGGTGTGCCAAATCTCATGTCTTGGTCGCAAGATTGCAAATCCTATCGTACTCTTGCCTACCAAGCCCAAAGATATAGAAGGTTATTTGCCTTGTTGTTGTTAGCCAAGAGGGTCTTTGGCCGGCGAGCAACCGGCAAACGCAATGGGCGCGAACAACCTCCCATATAGCTTGTCCTTCGCTCTCAAGGAAGACTCGCATGCGATTCTTCCAATAGGCATAGTCGAGCCCATCGAAGACATGCGGCTTGGTCGAGTACTTATCCATCGCCAAGTTCAGTGACCGGTTAAGATCAAGATTGAACTAACCTGCTCGATACCACTTGTTGGACCGAAACGGCGACTAGAGGGGGGGTGAATAGGAGCTCAAAATCTTTTTCGAATTCGATTAGATCCAATAATAATTTCACTCCAGTAGCTATGAGAGCTATGAAGATCAATATACAAGTATAGCGGAAGCCTTGTATTGAATCCTAATCAAACCCCCAAAGCACAGGAGCAAAGAACACAAAGTTGTGCAGAAATCTCAGGAATCGGTACTACCACCATTGTAAGTGCGGTACTACCTCATCGCGGTACTACCGCAGGCAAAATCGCGGTACTACCTTTTATCCTGACGATGAACAGAACAGCCTGAAAACGAAATCGAAAATCGTCGTAACTTTTAAACCATAAGGCCAAACTCCACCAAATTTGGAACACACCTTCCTAAGGATATTAGGAACCTATTCCAATCAAGGATCGCAGAGATCCAAGCCAAAGTTCCTATCTTTTTCAGTTTGAACGAAGTGTGCTTCAAAACCGAGCAAAAATCGAAATATGATCTAGAGACTTGCTCGTGGGTGATTGATGATCAAGATGACCCTAGATGGGTTCCCACAAGTCAAAGCAAGTTAGATCACGGCAAGAAACCAACCAAAAACTCGCGGATCAAAGAAAGACTCAAAATCATCAAATAGAGAGAAAGAAAGCAAATGAACTCATCTTTGATAGAACTTTCTTTTGATTGATTTGATATGGTATTGGTTTCTGACCACTCCATCAATGGAGGACAAAGACTCAATACATGAGCACGAAATCAAATCCAACTCTCTAGAACCCTAACCTCCAACTATCAACTCCCTAAGCACAAAAGCAAAACTAGGGTTTACAAGCAAAATGAAAGGGTTGAGGTTGCTGTCCAGCACACCCCCTATTTATAGTGGAGGCTTAGACCTTCTAGAAGAGTAACCCTAATGGGCTCCCGTTAAGGCCCAAAACAAACGGGTCACACACGCACGCATTTTAAAGCGCCGTCTTCAATTCTCTTGACCTAATCCACTTCTTGACGCACCGACTTGCGCCGTGGGTTGGCATTAGGTCATCAAGGTGGTATTTGGTAAAATTACCAAAATACCCCTTCTCGATATTTTTCGAAGACCGAGTCCCATCTTCGTGAAGCACCTCCCATGCTTCGCCACGTGTAGGTTGATCCAATGCTCTCTTCATGTCGGCAAGTCTCTCCCATCCGGCTCCCACGAAACCACCATGGCACTTGCACCGACCCCGCCGCTTGATCGAACCGTCAGACCGAATCGCCTGATTCGGTCACCTTTGTCCCTCTTGCGCAATGCTTGACTCCATTGACCTCACCCGATCCCCGATTGTTACGGACCTCGGCTCTCCAAGCTTAGTCCCGATCATCTCGCCGATTGACCGTCATTGACCTCCAAGCAACCTCGCACATCAATAGACAAAGAAATCGAATCCGGAACAATTCTTCACAACTTGACCCACGTTAGTCAAAACATGCATCATGCAACACATATGCCATGACACCCATGAACTTGACCTAACCCAAAAGCAATTCTCCAATTGAAAAGAAATTCAGCACAAAATCGGTACTACCGCCGTGTTAAGGCCGGTACTACCGCCATCTTGATCGTCATCAGCTCCAACAACGGGCGGTACTACCGCTACTAAAGGAAATCCAAAACTTCCAAAAAACACTTGTTCGGAAAACCATACCGCCACACGCGGTCGTTCCGTCATGCGGTACTACCGGCAACCATAGCTCGGTACTACCGCGCCTCGAGAAATCCAAAACTCAAGTTACACTCATTCTGGAAAAAACATACCGCTTTGCTTGCGGTAATATTACCAATGATACTACCGTAAACACAAGCGGTACTACCGCAAGATCGCGGTAGTACCGCGCATACTGTTGGTACTACCGATTATCCTGACACTTGTTGAAAACAGGATTTCGACAAAACCGAAAACGATTGTTTCGACAAACCAAAGAAGCTATTGCCAATTGTACCATCACATTAAGATCGTGAGCATATCCCCATGATATCCACAGTGGAAAACCCTTTTGTTTTGATTGTCCTAGTTTCAGGGATGAGTCACTTTTAGAGCCCGAGGAGAAGAAGCCCAGTGACGTATGCACAATAGCTTTTGAGGATGAACATGATGGAGAGGATTTTGATGATGAGCCTTTTGATGATAGTGATGACTCTTATGAGGACGATCCCCTACTTGAGCTAAGCAAGGTGAGCAAAGAAAAACTCATTAATGTCTTATATTCATATGATCTTAAACTGCTTGCTCTTAGGAAGAAAGTCAAATTGTTAGAAAAAGAGAAAGGTGATTTGTCTCATGAGCTCTCCGAATTGAAAACCTCCATGAATACTTATGATTCATTGCTTGTAGACATGGAGAACCTGAATAACTCTTTTGCATGCCTAAAATCTGAAAATGAAATATTGAGATTAAATGCTTCTATGCCATGTGATTCTTGTATTGCTTTACATCATGAACTTGACAATGCTAAGTTAGAAATAGGCAATCTTAATTCTAAGGCTAAAAATAATTGTGATTCTTGTGTAGGCATGCTTGCTGATTTTGAGAAGCTTAAATTGACTAATTCCTTTCACCTTGAGCAATTAGAGAATGCTAGGGCTGAGATTGTTGAAATTAAAGCTAGGCCTTGTAGCATGTGCTTAGAACATGAAAAATTGCTTAAGGATGGTTTAGTCTCTTGCAAAAATTGTGCTTGTCTAGAAACTGAAATTGATGCTTTGAACTGCATGCTTAATTAAAATGCATCATTAATTTCTTGCACATCTTGCATTTCATTGAAGAGCGAGGTTGAGTCTTTGCGCGATGATATGAGCGCCAAGTCATGTGACTCTTATATTTGCCTTTACTCCGAGATTGATGTTTTTAAGATTTCTCTTGCATCTTTGTATTCGGAGTTGGAGTCTTTTTGTGCTAAACGTGAGTCACTTGATGTTGGTTTTTGTGGCATCGCTTTGGATAGCTCTTCTTTGGTGAGTTCGACTCTTTCGGACTCTTCTTGTGTTGTCCAACGGATTTCAAAAGACAAATGTGCTTCTTTCTCAAATAGTACTAAATCTTCAAAAGAGAAGTACCATTGCACATTTTGTAAGAAGAATGGACACACTCTTGGGTTTTGCTTTCGCCATTTGAAACATGAGCGTCGAGTGCGTCATCGTATCTCTAGGAACACACATAGCCTTTCTCATGGCATGTGTGGGTCTAGTGTCGATACGAGGACGAGTCATGATGCTAGTTCTTCCAGGACTTCTTCTTTGAGCCATAATGGTGCTTCGTCCTCTCGGACCGTGTCTACTAGTAGACCTTTACACCATTGCTCATTTTGTGGGAAGAATGGACATCATGTGGATTTTTGTTTCAGGCGTGCAAAACAGTTGCGTCGAGCTTATGCTTCTAAGTCTCTTAGTGGGCATAGTCTTTCTCATGACATGCACACTAAAGAGCCAAGTACGAAGACTCGCTTTGTTGATGGCTTCTTTGACACCTTTTCTAGTGGTGTCGGACAGCACCGTGGACATGGTTTGCATAGTTTTGATTTTGGTCCACGAGCTGCCCCGAGGCAGGATTTCCGCCGTTTTCCAAGAGGTGGACTTCGTTTTGTTCATCGAGGTACTCACCCACGGCGAGGTTGTGTGAGTTCTTTTGATGCTTCTGTTGGTTCTCTTCATGGTGCTTTCAAGCAAGGACATCGCCGCTTTCCTAGAGTTGGACCTCGTTTTCCTCTTCGAGTTGTCCACTCGCGGCGTGCCTCCAAGGATGATATTGGATCTTCTTGCATGGACCATCATTTGCATCATGCTAACTCACATAATGTTTCGACTGCTTCTGGTGGTGGTATGTCCAAGGTTTGGGTTCCCAAGCATTTGCTCTCTAACCCTTCGGCACCCAAGACTTGGACACCTTGCCTTTCTCATGTGTAGGTACCGAGAACGTGGGTTGGAGAACATGGACTTAAAGGATTCTGATCTTTTGCTTCATTACATGATCGAGGCACTTGATGGTTCTCCATCCCAATGATGGCCTCCAAGAGGCATGTGCTTTCATGATTGGTGCTTTCACATGTTTGGTGAGCTATCTTTTACCTTCATGCATTTACTTTCGTGATTATTCAATCTTGGCATGTTGTGTTTATCTTTGTACTCACTTGTACCTTTTTGGCATGTGTTACTCTTAAGATATCTTTTATCATGCCTTTTCCTTTACCTTGCTTGTATATCCATGAATCTCATAGTTGTTCATAATTTCCATGGGTATATGAGTTTGATTTTGTCATCATGAGCTTGTGCTGATTTGATACAGTTATCATCTTGCTCTTGTTGATTTTTGTCTTATGTATCCACTTGTTTACTTGATATCCATATCAGCATAGTTTATTCATGATTTGTTCTATAAAATGCTTTATGCTTACATGGTTTTTGTGTCTTACTGTTAATTGTGGATACATGGGTCTTGCCATAGCTTTCACTAGCATGCTTTATTTATGACTGTACATATGATGTGTGATTTGCTATGTGCTTGTTTGCTTGCTCCTATGCCTTATTGTTGATTAAGGATAGTTTGAGCTTTGTCATGTCTTGGATAGCATGTGCTGTAATTGTTTGTTTATCTTCATGCTCATATCCTGAACTGTTGATTATATGCTTAAATGAGCTTTGGATCATCTTTTGCTATCCTTGCTAGTCATGTGTCTTGGTACTGTTTCTTCAGATATTGTCTCACTAACCCAGTACCAAGGCATAGACTTTTTCTGTCTCTTTTGTGTAGTCTTTTCAGTTGAGAAGAAGAACATGTGGTCCAACAAGTGGTCAAAGACTTCAGCTGTTGGTTCTTCTTCATTTGTGCATTCAATGCTGGCTATCACTTCTTGGAGACGAAGGAATTTGAGATGAGGATGATGGGTGAGCGCGACTACTTTTTGGAGCTTCTATACCTTACATTTGTGTATGGTATCCCTAGTCTACCTTGCATAGTATTTGGGTTTGTCGGGTTCAGGGTAGATAGGAGGCTCTGTTCTAGCACGTGTCCTTTCTAGGCACTCTTCTTATCCCATGTTTTTCTAGGATGCATTCTTCTCACAGCCTAGGTCGAGCTTGTCTCCCAATCACTAGTGTTAGCAGGTTTTTGAGTTGCCTGTGAGCTTTTTAGTGTTGGTGTTTCGCTCCCTAGCTTTTCGAGTTACTTTTCCTAGAGATCGTGTGGTGTTTGAAGTCTTTGTGCTAGCACTACTACAAGAACCGACATCACAGACGGTTCGGAACCGTCATCACGAGCGGTTTCGAACCGTCTATGTTTGATGGTCTGTGATAACAGATATTATCACGAGCGGTACAAAACCGTCGCGTGATACGAAATATCACTGACGGTTTTATTAAAAACCGCTCGCGAAGTCAAGTATCCTGAGCGGTTTGAGCGAAAACCGTCGTGATATGAGAATATCACGAGCGGTTCTAAATAAAACCGCTCGTGATAGGAGAATATCACGCAGCGGTTCTAAATAAAACCGGTTGTGATTTACGAATATCACGAGACGGCTTTTGTGTAGAACCGTCGTGATATTCTCTATCCTGACGGCTTTTTGTAGAACCGTCTGTGATATTCGCTATCCTGAGCGGTTTCGTCGAAACCGCTGTGATACTTGCCTTCCTGACGGTTTTAACACAAAACCGTCTGTGATAGCTCATACTTCGCCCACAATTTCTTTGTTTTCTGGCTAGCCTCGGGAATTGCTAGCCATGCCCTCTGAAAACAAGCTTTCACGTAAAGCAGATTCAAGCATTCACGTAAAGCAGATTCAAGGAGCCATGACAACTCAAAGTGATCATTACTCAAAATAAATTACAAAAGATCGCATTTGTTCAAGTATTGTCGCTATAGTTACAACTAGATTACAATTGTTTGCATTGAGAGGTTTTAGTGGGGTGATGCTCTGGGTTGGCGACGGAGTGAAACTCTCCGTTGTCGTTAATGATTTCTGTGTTGATAAAGGCGCAGAGCTTCCCTCGAATGTCCTTGATCTCTTCCGCAACGAGTGAATCACATTGTAAATTCAAGGCCTGCCGCTAGCAAGAGTAAAGTGGTAAGATATATATATTTAAATTTATAATTAGGAAATAATTATTTCGAGATTGACAAACCTCAGGATCCTTCTTCCTAGCTATAAGGATTAGCTGCATATGATAGCAGACGTAGATTGCACATAACTCATCATCTTTTTCTTTGGCGGACTTTGCAAAAATAGAATTACATATATAGGTATAGTCATTCGAGACGCGTTATTATGAAGTATGATATAGGATTATAGTGTTGTAGCGTCATAGGAAAATCCATCACGTGTGTTAGTTAGGCGCTCTTTCCATTGTATATTCCTTTGTTGGCAACATAATTGATGAGCGACCTACATGATTCAAAAGGTTATCCTCGGCCATTTCAAGCGAATGAAGACTACAATAGAATTATGTAAGGAGGAAATGAGCATACCTCTCGAGTATTCCTCTTAGAGTCTGTGAAGTCGTGCTTGTTGCGGTTTAGGGAATCAAGGTATATCACATGGTTCCTCTTGGGTATAATAACTAAAAGGATCGATGGTACCTACTCATGTATGTCGCTATAGTCATTAAACCTAAGTTAGTCTTTGCGTATAAAGTACAAATAAAATTTGTATAGCAAGTAGTGACACTTACCCCCGGTTGTAGGGCACCACTATGTACTTCATGTTCGTCGACGAAGCAATGACCTCGTTATGTATTTCTCGACGAAGGATGAGTCTTGTTGGATGGTTTGCAGCGATACCACATGTGGGTCGAGGAAACCCTTGGTTCTTTCCATTCAAGGACATTTTTCAAACATGTATCTATACATAAGCAATGAGTTGTGATATTTATTGGTATTACATGAATGTAGAACTTGATTATGCGCACTTAATTGTCCAACATCGAGAAGCGAGACGTCGAGGCCAACGAGGTTGAATAGTTGAAATAAGTCATTGAAGCCACGACGAAGTACCTCGTCCCATTGAAGAAATGCTTGTCCTCGTGTCGACGGTGATTCGATGATCGCACCCTTCTTTTGGGTCTTCGCCAAGTACCGGGCATGCAAAGCGACAAGCATATCTAGCGTGCATTATCTTGATCGGAGCACAATGGTTTTCCGATGATGTAGTTCCCTGTATCGCGGACTTCCGGACTTGGGAGGCGCTTTATGCGTTTGTGGATTTCGATTTGGCCTTAGCGATTGGCGGCGTCTTCTTGTGAGACGACTTCGAAGCGGATCTGACGGCACGCTTTTGTTGTTCCTTGGCGTCTTCTCCACGGGAATCGAGCAGGTGGCCTTATGAGGCGAAACATGAGGTGGAGTCATCGAGGTCCGTTGAGAGGAATGGTCGTGTCGGATCGCGGCCTTCTTTGGGTCGAGGCGATGTCCTTCTTGGGCCATTGGATAAAAGAGAGGACGGCATCCCCTAGTGTTGTGATCTCTTCGTTGGGCAAATCTTGGCGGGACGGCTCGGAAATTGACATGTACCATATCCACTGACCTGGCGTAACGGCGCCCGGTGGCACCGTCTTTGCCTTGCCCTTCCTCGTATGGATACACCATCCTCGCTGCTGACCTCAATACAAAGGACCCATCCATCCTCACTTGGAGCTTCTGTAGGCGTCGGCTCCTACAAAACGATCGCAATTAGCTAAGGCGTCCTATAGGTCTATCTTTGGTGCGATCCATAGATGTACGTTACCTTGATGTAAATCTATCGGTGTCGGACGTCGTCATGTTCACAATTATCGTGACGCGACGCTACTCCGACGTCGAGGAGGACCGCCTCCCGAATTAGCGGGCGGCTTGCACACCGCTCATGAGTATATCCATTTGACTCATAATCTGCCATCTCTACTTGAAATTGGTTAGTAATCATCTGTACCAACCGGTTGTCGTGCTTCGCCTTGGATCTCTTCCTAGTCCTATCGCATGAGTCATCCGCGAATCCATGACTCCAAGGTACGTTAACCCCAAAGCCTCGCGTGCGACCCGGGTGCTCCTTGTTTCCCAAGGCCGTAGATAGTATATCATTCTCCTTGTCTGCATGGAAGGAGCCTTGGGAAGCTTGGGCAGTCAAGTCACGCTGCAAGAGGTCATCATGTTATTATAGGCACTATGAAGTGATGGACTTATTAACAACTTAGTAGTTCGACATATTTACCACACGTTGGGACACTTCACGTCCGGGTTTGTGAAGGAGATCTTTGCCTCAAGGCGAGACTTGTGCCCTCGCTTTTAACCAAATTTTAGGGAACGCTGGTCTGTGACCTCAGAAGCGGGTTCTCCTTCTCCGCCGCCCATTCCTCGTATTTACCGTGTACCCGGCGGTGCCGAGTCTGTCTTGGTGAGTGTTTCGATGTCCGAGAGCTTTGTGCGCGCGACTTTGCTCCTTAAATTCGCCGTCGTTTTCATAGCCACAAAGGTGTCCCATGCTTCCGCGTCAAGAATTTGTACGGCGCGAAGGGCGTTTGACCCGTGTTCACGTACTTCGTGACAAGAATACTCTTGAAGGTCCTCCACGATTTACCCATCGTGAGCATCGCCGTCCGTCGCACGCGTGCCACATGTGCTTCTGGAATAGTGAACTTCTCTGAAAGTTTTGTCCACAGCGCGCCTTTCGCTTCTTTCGTCAGGTCCTTCCACGTTGGTGTGGTGATGAGGACCCGTTCCCTTGCAAGTATCCGCAGATGGTCAGGAATCTCGCCACGATCTCTTGGGACTCAGAGGGACCCCAAAGTCAACGACCTCCGTGATGACCGATCGGCCGTAGGCATTTTCGATTGTCCTCTGCCATCTCGCTTCCGTGTCATTATAAATCGACGGTGGCGGCATCCTCGTCGCCGCCTCTTCCATCTCTGGCGTCGGTGTCGGTGGCCTTGTCGGCGCCTCTTCCATCTGTGGCGTCGGTGGCCGGCGAAGACGATGTCTCTGCCATCTAAACACTTGCTATCTATATAAGTTACATATGCAATAAAATGGATTGCAAGTGTCCCAAATTAACATATACATTTAAACTTAATAATATGCTCAACATGTGCAATATTAGCAAATAATCATAAATAATTCCAAGCATAAATATGAAACAATTAATCTCGGGAAGAAGTACAGAGGTTGACTATAGAGATCAAGATGGCAAATGAAAAGTTGAATGAGCTCATACTGAGTACTAACATTCCTTAATCCACTAGCTTCTCTAAGGAAGCCTACTTCATCGAGGTCGACACCTTTGGAGTGTGCCATTTGTTTCATCTTGGAGGACCGGCATGAAACAAAGGCACACTCAAGTGTGTCGAGATCGACGAAGGAAATGCTAAGCAAAGGTTTAATCCAGAGGGCTCGCCGCCTCCCTGCTCCTATTATGTGCTCTCGAAGGAGAGTAGCTAAAGAACAAGTCTTTGCCATCTCAATCCTATTGTCTATACTCTTCATCGACCACGACACCTTTGGAGTGTACCATATGCTTCTTGCCTTGGAGGATTGGCAAGAAGTAAAGGTACACTCAAGTGTGTCGAGATCGACGAAGGAAATGCTAAGCAAAGGTTTAATCTCAGAGGGCTCGCCGCCTCCCCCTGCTCCTATTCTAACACTCCTAACACTCCTTAATCAACGAAGCAAAGGTTTAATGCTTCATGTACAGAAGACTAGCCTTTAATGAAGACATAGAAACAAAATAGAATCAAGTAAAATAGACATAGCAAATAATCATAAATAATTCCAGCATAAATATGAAACAATTAATCTCAAGAAGAAGTACAGAGGTTGACTATAGAGATCAAGATGGCAAATGAAAAGTTGAATGAGCTCATACAGACTACTAACATTCCTAACACTCCTTAATCCACCAGCTTCTATTCTAACACTCCTAACACTCCTTAATCCACCAGCTTCTCTTGTGATCTTTGTATAGATAGAAACTAGTGATACAAATCTTTGCCCGAGCCTACTTCATCGAGCTCGACACACTGGAGTGTACCATTTGCTTCGTGCCGAGGATCGACGAAGAAAATGCTAAGCAAAGGTTTAATGCTTCATGTACAGAAGACTAGCCTTTAATGAAGACATAGAACTAGAATCAAGTAAAATGATCGACGAAGGAAATGCTAAGCAAAGGTTTAATCCCAACATAGAAACAAAATAGAATCAAGTAAAACTTTCTTTTTGGATTGTTGTAAAAAATGCAGTTTTAGCAAAATTTCAGAATTAATCCCAACAAAACTAATTAGCATTAAAGCATAATTTCTAAAGAATTTAACACTCCTTAATCCACCAGCTTCTCTAAGGAAATGCAAAGGAATCACAGACGGTTCTTAATAAGAACCAAATGCGGATTAAATCTCGACCAATAAAAGGTCTAGAGATTAACGATTACGCAGACACTATTCCAACATATTGATTGATGATATTATGTGCTCTCGGAAGGAGAGTAGCTAAAGAACAAGTCTTTGCCATCTCAATCCTATTGTCTATACTCTTCATTAAATGAATATGATAATATAAATTCAAACTATGAGCTCTAAACAATACTTTGCTTAAGCTGTTAAGCGATCTCAAGCTGTTAGCTAAAACAGATTAAACTTCCATCAAGCAGAGGTTGACTACGAGAGATCAAGATGGCAAATGAAAAGTTGAATGGGCTCATACAGACTACTAGAAGAATCACAAACTAGTCATTAGATTACCAACGAAAACTGAATACTCTCAATGAATCGAACATGAAGAATCGAGAATAACTAGCTTTCAAGCGAAAGTAACCAATTAACATACATCATATTGATAGTAGCAAGTAATACAATAGAGCTCAAGTATGAACTAACTATCACATTCAATCTCATTATAAGATGAGTTCATCACAAAGCATGTCAACAAAGCCCATCGATCAATTTGCAAATGAGCGATGAGCTCAACCGAAAGTAACCAATTAACGAGAGATCATATTGACAAGAGCAAGTAATATAATAGAGCTCAAGTATGAACTAACTATCACATTCAATCTCATTATAAGACATAGTTCATCACGAGCATGTCAACAAAGCCCACCGATCAACAAAGCCGAAGCGCCATAGAGGAGCAATACTCACAGAGAGGATGCCGACAAGAACTCACCGTGCAAGGAGGAGGCCGACAGGGGGAGGAGGATCTTGAGGGAGAAGGCAGTCTTGCAGAGGAGGAGGACGGCGCGGGAGAAGGCGGTCAGAGAGGAGGAGGCCCACACGGGAGGAGGAGGGCGGCGTCGAGGTCGGAGGCGGCGACGCGGGGCTTCTGACAGGAGGTGAATGGGGGCACCGTGGTGGGCGGCGGCACCGAGGTCGGCGCCGAGGTCGGGGCGGCGGCACCGAGGTTGAAGGCGCCGAGGTCGGGCGGCGGCGCCGAGGTCGGGGCGGCGGCACCGAGGTCGGGCGGCGCCGAGGTCGTAGTCGGCGGTGAACTACAAGCAGCCCTAAACCCTAGAGGAGGCGAACAGCGCGAGAGCCTAAGGGCGCGGAGAGAAGTGACAAGTGAGAGCAAAACCCTAGCGTTTCCGCCTTATAAAAAGTATATCACAGACGGTTTAAAACGAGAACCGCTCAGGATGATATTATCACGACGGTTCTATAAAAGAACCGTGCAGGATAATCCTGACGGTTTTAACTACAACCGCTGCGTGATATGAATGTATCCTGAGCGGTTTTTAACTAGAACCGCTCAGTGATTCCTTTTCCTGAGCGGTTATACAACGGAACCGCTGCGTGATAACTCTTCATTTTCCCGCGTGTCTCTTCGTCTTCATTTTCTGCGTGTGTCTCTTCGTCTCACGATCACACTGCGTAGCTTCATCTCTTCATTTTCCAACGTCGCTCTGACTCCCCAAATATCTCTTCGTCTCCGTTCCGCTTTAGAAATTGTTCTATATATAGATGTGTCCCTTCTACAATGTATTTCACACAACCTCCTTGATCCCCTTTCTCCACAAAAGCAGAAATGGCTGCCTCCTCTTACAGACACGCCTTTGTCTGACGCACCTCTCTCTCACAGACGTTGAGTCGTCTTCTTGAAGAACACTATTTCAACAATGTCTTCACTCCTCTGTCAGAGAATTTGCGGGCGGGTGACGGCCACCTTCCGCCGTCTTGACATTCTCCTCCGCCGTGTCTTCCGGTGATCTCCCACTTTCGGCGAGTTTACCGTGTCGTCGATGTGGTCCTCCAAAACGGTTGCACGCGTCTTGAGGCTTGTCGTCACTTGGATTGCTTAATCAAGGCGTGAAGCGATCGATTCGACCGGCCGAGACCCTCAAGCAAGAGAAGAGAGCCTATGGGCTCTCTTGACTTGATTCAACGATCGAGGGTCTTGGGACACGATCGAGCAAAGGCGTCGTAGTGGGCGTATTCGAGGATTCGATTCGATCTTAAACCGTCCGCCCAAGCGCCGCCGCCTCTGAAGTATTGAAGACGGAGATAGTTGTTGGAAATATGCCTAGAGGCAATCATAGAGATGATTACATTTCATTATGTTCATGACATTGGATAATGTGTTATCTTGTTCCTAGAATAATATTGTTAATATTTATTATCAAGTATGTGACTTGGTTGTGAAACTCTATATTTCTGCGATAATTATTCTTACACGATCCTCGGTCGTAAACATATGAGGACACATATGAATAGACTAGCATATGTATTGGTTGATGACTATGTTTCACGAGTCATAGATATGGGGATATCAAACCGATAATATGGACACATGTTAGAGAACATGATGTTGGATAAGACCCACCTTGAGACACTATTGAGATTGTTATGAATCTATGTGTCATTAGTTGGTCTCAAGCAATGATGATGTATAATCCTTAGACCTGAGATCAGCATGGTTTCCTACATGTGTAAGAGCACTCTTAGGGGTTGCCAAACGCTACACAAATGAATCGGGTAGTTATAAAGGTAGCTTTGGGTATGCTCAAACATGGAGAGGAATGTATTTGGTTAGATATGGGATTTGCCCTCCTAACATAACGGAGAGATGTCTCGGGCCCTCGTTGTGATCGGATAAAGAAAGTGCATGGCCATGCCACTAGTAGTCAAGTGCTTTCGACCACATAAGGTTATCGATACTCGATCGAGAAAGTATTGAGCAGTCCATGGATGACACAACATCTCACCCGAGTTCAACCAGATATCGTGAGGCAAAGGGAGAATACATGAGTAGGTCACTTAGTTCGACCGACCACCGATCGTCGTATGGAGATACAAGCAAGTCGAGATCGGTCGAACGTAATCACAGAGTGGTGAAACCAAGTCGTAAGGAGTTACGAGTTGGTCGTGATCAAATACAAACCGGTCGTATAGAGATAGGACACTGGTCGTAAGTGATGAGGACACGGGCGTATATCATATTGCATTAAGGTTCGTCCGATATAATTTGTGTGTTTTCGAATCGATATGTTACGCTAGGAGCCGCTTCGACTCGTGATCGGAAGCGGTTTCGAATCACAACCGAACTACACATGAACCTCTGTGGTCACACACTTAGCAGGTTGGAACAAACCAAGACGAATCGATTAAATGGCGTGTCCGGATAGGATCCGCCACGAGCACTATATAAGGAGGTGCATGAGGCTATTGGGAAAGATCGTGAAACACCACCGAAACCCTAGCCACCATCTCCTTGAGAGCTCCACCGTGCGACTTGGTGCTGGCACACCGACGTTCGGTTGTTCCTTCCCTGGACGTGTGGATACCGTAGAGGCACTACTACGATTGTTGCGCTTGAGGACGATCCGCGATCTTCACAAGGAACCGCAGACGTTGCTAGAGGAGACGATCGGCTCGTGAGGACATTGGACGATCGACTACGACCACTACATCGAGCGCTCTTCGTTGGACAGATCGCTCCAATCCTTCTTCCGCCGCTCTGTAGCGTCTGCTGGTAACGATCTATGATCATCTACTTGCTTGGCATCTGGTTCGCGTGGTAGAAATTTTTGTTTGTAGCTATCGTAGCCTACCCCGTGACCCTTGATGGCGACCTACCTCCACCACTAGATAGGTTTCTAGTTTTTAATCTTTTTGTAAGCTCTCGCCACGTTGTTTGGCTATATATATGAAAATTCCAAAATTAAAAAAAGTTTGGAGGAGAAGTTACTATATCTATTTGCCCATAGTAAGAGCTAGATCCTCATCCCATCGATCTTTGGAGTGTGGAGGTATGTTGATCTGGAGCAGTGGCAGGGGCGGCCGGGTTGCTCATTGCTGGCAAGTGGTAGAGGCGGCGTCCATCTGCGGCGATCTTGCAAGCAATGGACACAGATCTTGATCTTGCGAGAGGATATCACATACGGTTCTTAATAAGAACCGCTCAGTGATAACTAAAATATCCTGAGCGGTGCTAAATAAGAACCGCTCGTGATACTACATGCACGGTTGTAACGTAAAACCGCTCGTGATTAGATTATCACGAGCGGTTTGTGAATAGAACCGCTCAGTGATACTTCCTGACGGTTCTATTTCTCAACCGTCGTGATAGTGACTATCCTGAGCGGTTCTAAAAATACCGTCTGTGATAGTTGTTCGCGCCCGACCGGGTTGGTGACCGATTTACACGAGCGGTTCCAAAGGAACCGCTCGTGATGGGGCGCGTCTACTATAGCCTGTTTTGTAGTAGTGTAGTTTTTGTAGAGTCCAAGGCATCTTTGGCAGATTTCCCCTCAAAGCTTTTTAGACCCAACAAGGTTTGCCACCTTGAGAAGCGAGTAAGGGATAATTTATCCCTATGGGTTGGTTTGAGGGGGAGTTGGTTCTTTTCGGAACTTTCTTAGTTCTTTTGTGAACCTTTTAGGCTTTTACATCTTTTGTGCATCTCATTGTATCATATTGCATACATACAAATGAAAAATCACAAAAAGATACTTGTAATATAAGCTTTACCGCTTCTTCTTTTAATTGTTGAAGCTTTGCTTATTACCCACTTGAGCTTTAGTATTTCAATTCTTGCTCAAGATCGTGTTTAGCTTTTTGACTTGCTAGAATTATCATGCTTTTACATGTGCAACAATGTCTTTGCTATATGAGCTAGAACTGTTAATTAACAGGCGAAAATTGTAATTTGTGGATCTTTTAGCTAGTTGCATAATTAGTGATCCTTTTGTGACATTGGCCCTGTCAAAATTGCTTTGTTAGCTCTGGAATCTAGTATTGAACATCTTTGAGCTTTCAGTTCATTAAAGAATCTAAAATAGCCTTTGTGCAAAATGAAAAATGATCTCTTTTGTGCTTAAAAAACTGATCTCACCAATTCTTTCTCATGAGGCGCTTGCCATTGTACTAGGCATGAACTCGGGGAGTTTTGGATGACCTAGACCACTCTCTTAAGCTTTTGTTGCTTGGGATGGTCGTAGTGAGGCTTGAGATCTAGCACATGGCTAAAAAGCAAATTGTCAAATTGGTTGAAGCTTAGGAAGAGGTTGTGGATGGCTCCTAGTCCAGGACCTTCTTTACTAAGATAGACCTTTAATCAACTTGAATATTCATTGCAAATGAAAATAGTTGAAAATTTGGGCTTTTGACAAAAATTGAGCTAAATGATTCAATTCAGGACTTTTTGTCTCTAAGATGGTCTTTGCTAGCTTCTGGATCTCACAATGACATTCTGATATGGCCATTATCACTTTAGGATAACTGTTGTTGAACTTGCTAATTTTGAAGCATTGCTTAATTTTACCCAACAACTTGTGATATATTGAGCTCATTAGTCTAGCTTTGCTATATATGTCTTAACATGATCTTGCTAGCTTTGTCAGGCTTGTTGTATCTTGAGTAATAATAGAAATGCTAGCCTGTTCAATTGAGTAATCTCCAAAGCTTCTTTTACCTTAAAAATTGAAAAATCAAAACAAAAATGAAGCTACCCCATTGCATTTCATGCATGCTCTTTCTTTTGCTTCTTCCTTACTTGTGCATTTGTCATCTCTGGATGAGAGGAAGGGATGATTCCTTGATGAATCCATTGTCAAAGGGGGAGAAGATATAGCGAAAATGTATTGTTAATAAAGAGCTTTTTGGTTATGGGGAGAAGTTTTGTAAGGGGGAGAAATGGAAATTTTGAAAATTGAAAATGATGATCATAGTGAGGGGGAGTATTCATATTGCATTCTTTTGGTCTTATTGCCTTTTCTGAACTTGAATTGCAAATCTTGAAGCCTCACAATGATCTAAGGTCAAATAGAACCATTGTTCTTTCATAAGGACCTTAAGTGAGATTTTTGTCGATTCTCTGGAATTGGAAGCTTTTGTGCTTTCTTTTGCCTTATCTCACTTGTTTATGTTATTTTGGAGCCAGCTTGGTCATTTCTTTTACTTTTTCTTGCATTTGGACCAAGTTGTGCCTTTGTGTGAAAACTGCGAGTATTTTACTTTTCAAACCACAAACTTACATTTTCTGAGAGATTGCCAATGTGTTCATTAAGGGGGAGATTGTGGATATCATGGGGATATGCCCATGATCTTAGGATGATGAAACAATTGGCAATGTGGCTTTTGGTTTGAAGTTTCAAGTGTTTTCGACAAAGTTTCAGATCTGTCAGTCGTGGCGATCGTAGGCTTTTTCTTGAATCTTGATATAAGTGGTGAATTGATTATGGGTTAGGTCATATCCATATTTGTTAATGCATATGTGTTGTATATTGCATGTTTTGGCTAACGTGGGTCAAGTTGTGAAGAACTTGTTCCGGATTCGTGTTGCTTGTCTATTCTTTGTGCGGTGGCTTGCGTGTCAATGACGGTCAACGGCGAGGAGGATCGGGACTAAGCTTGGAGAGCCGAGGTCGTAGGATCGAGGATGCGGGTGAGGTCAAGTGACTCAAGCGTGGCCTTGAAATGGACATGGATGACCGAACAGGCGGTTGATCTGTTGGTTGGATCAAGCGGCGGAGTCGTTACAAGTGCTCGGTGGTGCCGGTGGATCCGGACGGAGAGACTTGACGACATGGAGCCGTTGATCAACCTACACGCATGGCGCGGCGATTGCTTCAAGCTGGAATGGACTCGGTCTTTTGGAAAGGATCGAGAAGGGTATTTTGGTAATTTCACCAATCACGCCTTGGTGACCTTTTGACTAAGCCGCGGCGAGGGTCGGCGCATGGTGAAGCGGTTTAGATCAATCGACGATGAAGACGGCGCTTTAAGTTGCGTGTGTGTGTGTTCCGTTATTGTTGGGCCTTAACGGAAGCCCATTAGGGTTTTAGGGTTAGGATTGCCCTATAAAAAGAGAGAGATGGAATATTCTGGGGCTGCTGTTTTTGGAGATTAGGGAAGCCACTGAAAAAGATTGGCTCCTGTGCTAAAATGGAGCTTTTGGCGGCGGCCGCTCTCCCCTGAAAAAATCTGTGCGTCTGTTGAAAAAAGGGACGGCGGCTGGTGTGGTGGCGTCTGCTGTTTTGATTTGCTGCTGCATAGCGTTTGTTGAGCCGCTCTACAGAAAAGTAGCGCAGGTCAATTAGTAGGCATGGAGGTGCCCTGTATCCCGTAGGGTGATATGGCATTAATTGGCTGCTACTTTTTATGCGATTGATGTGTTGGTTTTGTTTATGTTGCCTGGACTTGATCCTTTGATTTCCTGTTCTTTCTTTGAGTGCTGCCCCAAGAAAAATTGCTGTTTTTTGTCTGGAGCTTGTGTCGGCGATCTGAAAGATCAGGAGACCTGGTGGTGCTGTTTTTGATTGTAGCTTTTTGCTCTTGCTTTTTAATCTGGTTTTAATCTGTGTTGCGGCAGTGTTCTCCACCTTGTTTCCAGGAGAAAAGGGAAGCCCTGTGCGGCGGCTGCTAAATCTGAATCCCTGTTGCGGCCTGGAAAAAAGGGATTCGGCGGCGGCCCCTGAATGAGAGCCTGTGAGAAAAGCAGATCCCGAGACGGAGGTCTTCTTGCGTGTGCTGTTAGAATATTTATTGCCTTGAAATAGATGCCATCAATGATCCATCCGAGTCATTCTGCTGTTTGGAACCGATTTGTTTATTTCCATTTTTTTCTGGTTGATTTGATCTTGTCAGCGGCAGCTTCTTGACCATCGGTCTGTGTAATCACGTTTCCCTGCGGATTGCAGTTTTGGATTATTTTTTTTACTGTGAGCTGCCCCTTTTTGATGCGAGTGTTTTTTGCTGGATCTGTCATAGCTTATCTCATCAAACCAAAGCATTGCATTGAGTGGGGATTAATTTATTGCTTGGCTGATGTTATCTTATGCTTGCATGTCGGATCTGGTAGATTGACTGCTGTGACCGGATTTTTATTTGCTGAGCACTTTGCTGTTTTGGTTTACTTTATCGCCGTGGTGTGCCCCGTGAGAAACAGCAGGACCGGCGGCCACTGCCTAGGAGAAACACTCGGCGGCAGCTTGGGGCTTACCGAGAAGAAAAAAAAATCAGTTCGGCTGCAGGGGAACGCCCGGAAAAATTGGAGGCTGTAACGCCTGTGCTTGATATGATGTTGTATTGAGATTGAGCCTGCAGATTCAGGAGATCTTGGTGGTGGCGTCCCTGTCCGCAAAAATCCTGTGCCCGTTTTGCTCCTTGCATGTTTGACCGAGACTTTGATTTGATTGTCAGCTTCTTGTTTTTTGTTGCGGGAATCCTGTGCTTGATACTGCTTGGCGGCGGCCAGTTCTTGGCGAAAAAAGAGAGCGCCCTGTATCGCGTAGAAAGTGGAGAGCCGTGCGGCGGCCTCACGCCTGTGAAATCCGGCGGCTTCTAGATTCAACTAGTTTATTTTTGTTTAGTACTTGGCCGGTCTTCATTGATTTTTCTGGATTGTGCGGCAGCAGTAGTAATCTTGTTTTGTTTATCTGGTTTGGGCAGCAATCAATTTCTCGGCTCGGTGTCTGATCTTTTGGTGCGGCAGCATGTGTTTATTGTCAGTTCGGCTCTATGAGATCGACATATGCAGGCTACCATCTTGATGTAATTGATGGCCGACTATATGCATGTGTGATGTTTATTTTTGTGCACTTTGCTGTTTAGTTTTTATTAGCTTGGGCTGCCATCTTGATTCGACTGAATATTTGTTTGCTGTGGGTGTGCGCGCGATCTTGATATGTTTTTGATCATTTGTGTCGGGGTTTGATCGAATTCAACACAGTCATCTGCTGTTTCTGTATACAGATCTTCATAGCTTTTATAGCTATTGGAGTGAAAGTAGTGTTGAGTTCGATTGAGGTGAAAAATAGAGAAAGCGTCTATTCACCCCCCCGCCCTCTAGTCGCCTTTCCGGTCCTACATCTTGCAATAAAATCCATCAAAAGTTTTTACAAATTTCACATTTTACCGATTTTAAAATAATCCCAAATTTTAGGATGCAATGTACTAGAGGATGTGTTTGACCGCTGCCAAGTGCTCAGTGGCTGGTGTTTCCCTGAAATGTCTCACATACCCAACTGAGTATGTGATGACAAGCTGTGCATGCACTAGATATCGTAGACTCCCGACAATGCTCCTGTATGTCGTGGCATCAGTGGGAGGAGTTGAGCTCACCTTGCTCAGCTTTAACCTAGCCTCCATCGGAACATGGCATGGATCGCAATCTACCATGCCGCTCTTCTCAAGAATCTTCGAGGCATACACAGCCTGGTTTAGCATGGTGTGTACCCATCAGTCTGGTGTACTTCCATGCCAAGGTAGAAGCTAAACAAACCCAAGTCACTCATCTTGTACAAGCTCTTCATCTCTTCCTTGAAACTAGTAAGCTCCTGCAGATCCGTCCCTATGATGATCAAGTTGTTGGCATACACTCCCACAAGAAGACGCGATGCACCGTTGCAACACATGTACACAGCGTGTTCTGACGCGCTCCGGTGAAACCAAAGTGATACTAGACAACTATCGAGCTTAGCGTTCCACTCTCTTGGTGCTTGTCGCAAGCCGTACAATGCCTTGTGAAGCTTCAGGACCTTCTTCTCGTGGCCATCAACCACGAAGCTAGGGGGTTACGCGACATAGACTTGCTCCTCGAGTTCGCGGTTAAGGAATGCTGATTTTACATCCATGTGGTGCACTAATCACCCCTTGTGCGATCAGTAGGCGCAAAGATTCGAGACGAGTGACTGGCGCGAACACCTCGTCGAAGTCAATGCCCTGCCACTGCACTATAACATCCCAAAGTTCTGTTTCCAAAATAAAAATAAATAAAGTTATTATTTTATTGGATTTTCTGAAATTTGAAAGAGTTTGATTGTTTTTCTTGAATTTCTGAAGTTTTAAAAGCCAAAAATAAAATTTGTTGAAGTATTTGAAGTTTTATTGGATTTAATTTGAAAAATAAAATTTTAATTAATTTCTATAATTTTCTGGAATTCTAAAAGCTTTTCCCTAATTATTTTAAAGCCAAAATAAATTATGTGCAAAAACTATTTTCAATTATAAGTTGGAAATATTTTATTTAAGTCCATAATAACTCTAGGAACTTCTATGTATATTTTTTCGAATTTTTGGATTTTATTTGCTATTTTCTAAAGCTTATTTGAATTAACCAGATTAATTAAAATAAAAAATTGGAAGAAAATCTTTAGAGCGATGGGGCGAAACCTTTTCGCCCGACTTCTCACATGCATGCACGCTGCGGCCCCACACCGCGCTCTCCGTGTGCCTCCTTGATCCATCCTGATCGTTGGATGAAAATCGGGCGGCCAACCGCACCGCGCTCCCTTTCCATTTTCGCCCCCCCCCCCACTCGCTGCAACCGCTCGGCCAAACAGCCACCTCATCCGTGTCGTTGGATCAAAATGCAACCGTGCCCATCTTTCTTCCTCCCTCGCCTTCTTCTTCACTCGTGCACAGCCGCCGCCGCCGCCATTAGCGCACGCGGGGAGCTCAATTACCGCCGTGTTTTCCTTCTTCCCTCTACGCAGTTCCGTGCGCATTGAATTCCCCTAATCACGCCATGCCTTCGTCGGCCATTTACCCCCTCATTCACGCGTGAAATCACTGGATCGTGCCGTCGCCGCTGTAATCCCCGCCGCACTTGATCTCCTCCTCCCGTGCCCCTCCGCCCTTATAAAAGGGAGCACGAGGTGCGCCCTTTGTCCCTCAACCCATTCCCCTCACTCACCTCTTCTCCCTCGCTCTCTTTTGGGTGGAATTCACAAATGTTCGCCGCCGGCCACGAGCTCCTTCCGCCGCCTCTAGCGCTGCCATCGATGACACCCTGGCCCTAAAACCGTCACCAATGGCATCACCGCGACCTCGCCGACCCGGTGCGCACCTCGCCCTCGCCGGAGCCTTGCCAGAACGCTACCACTGCCACGAGCACGACCTCCCAACCGCCTCACACTTCGCCGCCAGCGATTCTCTTCGCAACACGCCATCACCACGGTGAGCATCGTGACCCCCACGTCCTCCTGTCTCGTTTGGAACCACTCGCACCCCTCACTGCAGTGCACCACGCTGGCGAGGTGGTCGCCGAGCCACCACCGGCCTTGTGCCAACGTGGCACTACCACATCGTTGACACGTCTGCGCCACCTGATCACGTCATTGACATGGCTGCTTGTGTGGATGCCACATCATCGTCCACGTGGCAATTTGTTCAGCCGAAAAGAATTCAGCCGATGACGTCACTAATCCGTTTTTCCTTCACAAAAATAATTCCAAAATCCAAGAAATTCCAATTTCATCATTTCATGTAATTGTAAACTTTCTGGGGTTCGTTCTCCTTCATATGAACTCCGATTTCGTCGATTCAAATTTATAAATTCAGATAAATTCAAGACCTAGCTAACTAAACTAAAATTATTTCATTTGGAGTTCATTTGAATCTTCATTTGAATTTTGTTTGAATTTGGCTTATTTTCATGTATAGATTTCGATGACTTCGGAGAGTCAGATTTTGACGCTGTTTGAGTGCAACTAATCAAGCAAGGCAATTTACATCTTTGATCATGTTTGATTCCATTATTTCAAATTATTTAAATTCAGTTTTAAATTATTATTGCATGCATATTTCTATTCAATGTAATTTAAATACCTGTTTTAAATTGTAGTTATGCCTAAATCCTTTGTACCGCCAAATTTGACATTGAATAGACATACCTTGACACCTTAGATGAAAATCTAGTTTATGCGATAGTATGAACTAGAACTTTTTGAGAAAAATTATGCTTAGCTATGCTTAGACCTAAAATATTTGATTTGGGAATTTCAGCCAAAAATCAAATGTTGTTTAAACTATACCCTTGGCATTGGTGTGTCATGGAAATTTGCAAATACTTTAAAAAATGAAATAATGGTTTGGACTTGGGCAAAAATGGCTGATTGGTGGGTGCAGGTTTATGCACGGGCTTAATCTGGGTAGGATTAAGGCCCATGGTTTTTGGAAGTTGCCCAAGTCAGTTAAGGACCGGTCTTCGAGCGTTCCTTTGCTACGCCTCACCGTACTACCACAAGTCTGGTATAGGACAGACTTGGCTAATTAATTTGCAAAATTTCATCGTGGTTGTGCCCTGTTGATGTGAGGGTGTCAGAATGACCTACTTTTATGTATTCCCACATGGCGCAAGAGGGGGCTTGAATCCGACAAGTGGTTAGCCCAATGGAAGTGAAACCTTAGTGAGGTAGGACCATGGTGGGATGATGCTTTGTAAAGGCCTCGTGACGTGCTCTAGACTGTTTACCTAAGGTAGTGAGTAGTGGTATCGACGGATGCCAAACAAACTAGAGAACTCGTGTCTTGTGGGTAAAGTTGTACAACCTCTGCAGAGTCTTAAGAACGATTCAAATAGCCGTGTCCATGGTCATGGACATGCTTGGTAAAGCCACTCAAAGTTAGACTTTGGTTTTGATTTCAAAATGATTTCAAAAACAGTTTTGACATGGATGCGTGTCCATGAGAAAAGTTATGGGTTGAAGCCCCGGGTTGGTGCCCGTGTTTGAGTTAGTGTTAGGTTGGTGCCTACACTAGCTTTATTAATTTAGTTAAAACTCAATTTTAGTTATTGTAAAATTGGAGCTTTTGAACTTAGTATTGTATTTAAATTGTCAAATATTGCTTTTGCACAAATAACCCTATAAGCCATCCTTTGTTACGTCCACACATGCATTAACTCTGTTATTGTGTGTAACTTGCGAGCATGGTAGTTGTGCTCATCCTTGCTTTATGCAAATAAATTTCAGAGGAGAAGGACTTCGCTTTTGGTGTAACTTGCGAGCACGACTAGGCTGCTTCCCCAGTCGATTGCCTGTGGCAGATCAGCTGGACTCCACTACTTCTTCGTCTTCCGCTGTGTTTCTTTATTGTTGGCTTGTAAGCCTTTCTTGTAATAAACTCTGTTGATTATTAATAAAGTTATGCGATTTATGGATGTTACCATATCTGTTTACTGTGTGAAGTAGCTATTGATCATAGAACTAGTTCAGAAATGCACAGAGGATTTGGGGTGTTACTCCCGAGTCCGACATGCACGTACCCCTTTGCCACGAGCCGTGCTTTGTGCTTAACAATGGTGCCATGTGAGTACTTCTTGACCTTGTACACCCACTTTAGGCCAATTGGGCGGTGACAAGTAGGAAGATCAACGAGCTGCCATGCACCATTCTGCTCGATGGAACTCATCTCCTCAAGCATTGCCCAACGCCAACATTGATGCTATTCGGCATCGACGAAGCCAGCGGGCTCTTCTGCTGCCGTGAGGTGCAGCTCATCGATGTCGAGCTCAACCACTGATGTGGTATCGTACAGATTCTACAGCATGCGATTCTGCCATGGAACGCTGTCGGACGGGAGCATGGTGTTAGGAGGAGGTGACACGAACTCCACCCCACAGGTACTACTGTGATCTGCATTGATGAGCTTGACGGAGTTGCTATTCTCATCAGGCATGGAGTGGATAGCATCGGTGTTGATGAGTGCGGGGTTGACACCGGTGTCTACAGCCTTGTGCTTGGCGCGCGACCCGGTGTGGCCTATCCTAGTGTGTCGACATGGTCACCATCTACGACCGGTTAAGACACGTACTCCAGGGTGAACGTTTCACCGTGAGTCGTCAGTGCGTGATCTCCGATTCCCAGTCTCACTTCACCGTCTCATCCTTCGTTGCGAGTAGTGTTAGCAACATATAATGACTGAGGTTTTCGATCAAGAGTAGGAAGTTGCGCTACCCACCTAGTGTCGCCAGTGTGATCGGTCCGCACAGATTACCATGCACCAGGTCTAGGAGATTCTCCAGCTGGTACTTGGCCTCCTGTGGGAACGGAGTACATCGCTGCTGTTGGGTTATGGGTAGGCTACGATAGCACAAAACAAAAATATACCAAGCAACCAAGGAACTTCCGCTAGTAATAGATCACGAGATTACCACTAGACGTGTCGACTCATAGCGGAAGTAGAGTCGATGTAGCAAGTTGATGTAGTCGTAGTCATACTCACCGCACGTCTTCGAGTTGATGTAGTAGCGGTCGTACTCGCCGCGCGTCTTCTCCTCCTGCTCCTGTGATTGTCATGAGTTGCGGATCGTCCTAGTGCTGATGCTTTGCAACAACACCTCCAAGGTATCCACATATATGGGGCAGGGACACCATGCGCTGGAGTGCTAGCGTTGGCAGCGTCGTTGAGGAAGGCGTGGCTATTAGGGTTTCAGGAGTTCTTCCAAAAGATTATACTTTCACCCCATGTCACCGCCCCTCTATATGTAGTCATCCATGATGGCACTACTACAGAAAATGTCTTCATAGATGGTTCAAAAACATCATCACAGACGGTTTCATGAGCCGTCTGAGTTTATGGGTCAGTGATGACATGAGGTCATCATAGATGGTTTTTAAACCGTCTGTGAAAAAAGCTATTACAAACGGTTCTTGTTCAGAACCGTCTGTGATAGTTTTTTATTGCAAAAAAAATCGAATTTTGAGCCAAACCAATCAATTGCTAGATAGTAGTTTTCATATGCAACCTCTAGCAAGACAACTAAAATCCAATTAAAATTTTGATGGCAAACACTTTATAGGAAAGAGAAACCGAAAGGTTTCACAACGTCCCCTCCGAATGGGAAAAAAAGAATAAAGTTCTAAAGTTAAACTAGCTAGAAACCATCTATGCCTCCAAGCTCCCAAAGAACTCATCGGCTTCTTGGATTGGTCTTGTGAGCTCCTCTCTGTACCTCACCAGCATATCACAAGATGTTCTTGCATGTCGTCGAATTCGACTCAAGCTCGTCGGCAAGGAGAGACGACTAAAACCTCTGGTGGTGCTCCGACCTTAGGTAACACAAAATTAAGATAATTTTCTTTACAACAAACAACCAATAAATTGTGGATGTTTTGGGATGTACACGTACTTTCTGGCAGTCTACCTCCTGCGGCAGACAAGGAGCTCCTCTGCATCCCTCCTCCTCATCGTTATCGGCTGTGTCTCCTTGTCGAACCGCGACGAGGAATCGAGGGTGGTCGCTGGAGCTCGATGTGGGGAGGGGAGATGGAGAGACTAATGGAAGACAAGGCGGGGGTGGCTATAATATATAAGGATAGCGCTAAAACATTTTGCCTCCTGTGCACGCGTACAAAAATTTTCGAACTCCCACACTGCGAATCACAAACGGTTTCATACAAAAACCGTCTATGACGACATATCACATACGGTTCTTAATACGAACCGTTTGTAATAAGTATCTTATCATAGATGGTTTGTATTAAAAACCGTCTGTGACTTAGAATTTTATTATGACTTGAAATGCCAATCCTCTGCCGCGCCCCTGGCGTGGCAACCAATCCTCTGTCGTGCCCCATCCTGTGCCGCGCCACTGCTGTGGCACCCCATCCTCTGCCGTACCCCTGCCAAGCCCTACCGCGGCAAGTCGTTGCCCTGCCAAACCCTACCACGTAGAGGATTGGGTGCCGCAGTATGGTTTGGGCAGCCAATCCTATGTCGCGCCCCTGCCAAGCCCTACCGCAGCAAGCCATCGCCATGCCAAGCCGTACCGTGCCAGAAGATTGGGTGCCGCGGTAGGGTCTGGGCAACCAATCCTATGCCACGCCCCATCCTCTACCGCGCCCTTGCTAGGCCCTGCAGCAGTACAGGATTGTGTGCCATGGTAAGGGCACGTCAGAGGATTCGCTGCCACGATAGGGTCGTGGTAGAGGATTGCGATTTCAAGTCATGGTAAAATCAGAAATACTTATCACAGACGATTTTTAATACAAACCGTCTGTGATAAGGACGGGAAGTCACAGATGGTTCGTGTTGAAATCGCATGCGTGAAGTATCACGAGCGATTACGAACAAAACGATGCAGTGATATTTAGTAGTATCACAGGCGGTTCTTGTTCAGAACCATCTGTGATACTTCACAAACGGTTTTCAACACGAACGTCTGTGATCTTACTTCTTCACAGATGGTTTTTAGTGCAGCCAATAACATAGACGGTCGCTAAACCAAAACCATCTGTGATTGTATTTAATACAGACAGTTTTGGGCAACTGTCTGTGATGAGACATCCAGTATTAGCCTTTTTGTAGTCGTATGGGTCTCGAACTTGAGGCCCATTAGGAACTCGTGGCCTACAAGAAGTCAGATCACTATCCAAATCAAATCCTAACCCTTTAAGTGTGCGACCCTATAGGTTCATGCGTAATCGGTTGTGACTCAGAAACTCTTTTCCGACCACGAGTCGTTAGTGGTACCTAGCAGGACATAACATTTCCCGAACACACATAGAATATGTTGGACGAACCTTAATGCAACATGATCTGCGACCAGGTCTTTATCACTTACGACCAGCTCGTATCTAGTCACATCCAGTCCATATTTAGTCTCGATCAATTCGTAACTCCTTACGAACAGGTTTCGACCACTTAGTGATCATGTTCGTCCAGCCTAGGACTAGCTCGTATGTCCATACGACTAGTTCGTATCTGATCAAAATGAACGACCTACTCGTGTATTCTCCCTTTGCCTCATGATATCTAGTTGAACTCCAGGTGAGATATTATGTCATCCATGGATTGTTCAATACTTTCTCGATCAAGTGTCGAATAACATCATGTGGTCGACACTTCGACAACTAGTGGCATGACCATGCATTTTCTTTATCCGACCACAACGAGGGGCCCAAAGATATCTCTCCTGTCATGATAGGAGGGGCATCCCATATCTGACCAGTGATATTCCTCTGCATGTTTCATAGTATACCCGAAAGCTACCTTTATAACTACCAATTACGGAGTAGCGTTTGGCAACCCCTAAGAGTACTATTACACATGTAGGAAACCATGTTGATCTTAGGTCTAAGGATTATACATCATCATTGCTTGAGACCAACTGATGACACATGAAATCATAACAATCTCAACAGTGTCTCAAGGTGGGTCAAACCAACACCATGTTCTCTAACATGTGTCTATATTATTGGTTTGATATCTCCATATCTATGACCTGTGAAACATAGTCATCAATCAATACATATACTAGTCTATTCATATGTGTTCTCATATGTTTCCGACTAGGGAACGTTTAAGAATAATTATCGCAGAAATATAGAGTTTCAAAATCAAGTCATATACTTGATAATAAATATTAACAATATTATTCTAGGAACAAGATAACATATTATCCAATGTTATGAACATAATGAAATATAATCATCTCTATGATTGCCTCTAGGGCATATTTCCAATAGTCTCCCACTTGCACTAGAGTCAATCATTTAAGTATATAATACTGATAGCTCTTGTGTGCGCCTCATGCTATGGCTGTGTGAGAGGCTTTGTCAATAGATCAGCAATATTTAAATCCATATGAACTTTGCATATCTTAACATCTCCTCTATCCACCAATTCATGGATAAGATGATAACGCCTGAGTATAAGCTTGGACTTCTGATGGGATCTAGGCTCCTTAGCCTACGGAATGGCTCCATTATTGTCACAATAGAGATCCATTGGGCTCGAGACACTCAGAACCAAACACAACTCAGCAATAAAATTCTTTATCCAAAAACCTTCTTTCGCAGCTTCAGAAGCCGCAATGTACTCGACCTCCATTGTAGAATCAGCAACCATATCTTACTTGGAACTTTTCCAGCTCACTACTCCTCCATTCAAAATGAATACAAAACTAGATTGCAAACGATAATCATCTTTGTCGGTTTGGAAGCTTGCATCAGTGTAACCATTTACAACGAGCTCTTCATCACCACCATAAACTAGGAACGTATCCTTAGTCCTTCTCAAGTACTTAAAAATATTTTTCACAGCTATCTAGTGACCTTCACCAGGATCAGCTTGGTATCTGTTTGTAACACTTAGAGCATATGATACATCTGGGCGAGTACATATCATGGCATACATGATAGATCCAATAGCTGAAGCATATGGAATACCATTCATACGGTCTCGCTCATCAGTTGTCGAAGGACACTGACTCTTGCTAAGACTTTTGCCATGTGACATAGGTAAGAACCCTTTCTTGGCATCCTGCATGTTGAACTGAATCAACACTTTGTCAATATAAGTACTTTGCCTTAATCCAATTAGCCTTCTTGATCTATCTCTAGAAATCTTTATCCCTAAGATATATGATGCCTCTCCTAGGTCCTTCATAGGAAAACTATTTTTCATTGATGCCTTAATGGATTCCAGCATAGGAATGTCATTCCCAATCAATAATATGTCATCCACATATAAGATTAGAATTACAAGTGCACTCCCACTAACCTTCATGTAAACACAAGGTTCTTCTTTGTTCTTGAAGAAACCAAACCTTTTGATCTCCTCATCAAAACTTATATTCCAACTCTGAGATGCTTGTTTCAACCCATAAATGGACTTCTGAAGTTTGCACACTTTACTAGCATTCTTTGGATCAACAAAACCTTCAGGCTGTGTCATGTACACATCCTCATTTAGGTTTCCATTAACGAAAGCCGTTTTGACATCCATTTGCCATATCTCATAGTCAAAATATGCAGCAATAGCTAGAATGATCCGTACAGTTTTAAGCATCGCTACCAGTGAGAAAGTCTCATCGTAGTCAACCCCTTGAACTTGTTGAAACCCTTTTGCGACTGGTCGAGCTTTACGAATGTGAACATTTCCGTCCATGCCAATCTTTTTCTTATAGATCCATTTGCACTTAATGGTTTTAACACCATCAAGTGGATCAAGTAGGTTCCAAACCTGATTGTCTCTCATGGAGTCTATCTCGGATTTCATGGCTCCAAGCCATTTCTCAGAGTCTAGGTCCATTATCGCTTCCTCATAAGTCTTAGGCTTGTCATTATTCAATAATAATATGTCATGCCCATACCTTATAGGCAATTGATGTGGCCTTTTAGATCTACGTGGGGCTGATGCCTTATTTATAGGTTCAACAAAATTTTGTTCATCCTATAGAGGTTCAGTAGGAGTTGAAACACTTTCAGACGTTTTCCGAATTTATTCGAGTTGCACCTTTATCCCGCTGACTCCTTTTGAAAGAAACTCTTTTCCCCAAAAGACACCATTTCGGGCAACAAAAACTTTGCCCTCTTCTCAGTTGTACAAGTAATATCATTTGGCTTCCCTAGGATATCCTATAAAGAAGCATTTATTTGACTTGGGTGTGAGTTTATTAGACGTCAAACGTTTAACATAGACATCACATCCCCAAATCCTTAGAAAAGACAAACTAGGACTCTTCCCAGTCCACATCTCATATGGTATCTTATCTACTGATTTAGATGGTACCCTATTTAAAGTGAAAGCGGCAGTTTCTAGAGCGTAACCCCAAAAAGATAATGGCAGATCCGATTGGCTCATCATCAACCAAACCATGTTCAACAAGGTTCGATTACGCCGCTTGGACACCCCATTCCATTGTAGAGTGCCCGGTAGTGTAAGCTGTCAAACAATTCCACATTGCTTCAAATGATCAGCAAATTCATGGCTAAAAAATTCACCTCCACGATCAGATCGTAAAGATTTGATTATCTTGCCAAGTTGATTACGTATCTCACTCTGGAACTCTTTGAACTTTTCAAAGGATTCCGACTTGTGCCTCATTAAATAGATATATCAATATCTACTAAAGTCATCAGTGAAAGTATTGAAGTACTGAAAACCACCTCTAGCTGTCTTGCTCATTGGTCCACATACATTAGTATGTATGAGCGCCAGCAAGTCAGACGCTCTCTTAGTCCGACCAGAGAAAGGTGCCTTAGTCATCTTTCCAAGTAGACAAGATTCGCACATTTCATATGATTCCAAATCAAATAAGTTTAGAATTCCATCATCATGGAGCTTCTTCATGCGTTTCTCACTTATGTGACCCAAACGACAGTGCCAAATGAAAGTGGAATTCATATCATTAGGCCGAAGCCTCTTTGCATTAATATTATAGACGGGTGCATCATCAAGATTTAAAATAAACAACCAATTCAAAATAGGAGCATAGCCATAAAATATTTCATTCAAAAATATAGAACAACCATTGTTCTCTATAATGAATTTATAACCCTCTGCCATCAATCATGAGGCAGAGATAATGTTTCTACTCATGGCTAGAACATAATAACAATTATTTAATTCCATAATAAATCCTGAGGGCAAAAGTAATGGCAAAGTCCTGACGGCTAATGTATCAACCCTTGCTTTATTCCCGACGCGAAGATCCATCTCGCCTCTTGCAACTCTCCTACTCCTTGTTAGGCTCTGCATCGAATTACAAATATGAGTAACCGATCTGGTATCAAATACCCAAGGGTTAACAGAAGAATCAGCAAGAAAAACATCTATAACATTAATACCTGAAGTGGAAGGTTTAGTTCTGCCATTCTTTTTCAGATCAGGCAGGTATTTCTTGCAATTCCTCTTCTAATGGCCTGGCTCCTTGCAGTAAAAGCATTCTTTCTCTTGAGTTGGGCCGGACTTAGTCTTGGGTTTAGGCTTGTTAGTTTTGATCCCATCTGAAACTTTAGCCTTGCCCTTACCTTTGACCCAAGTCTTAGCCTTCTTCTTGAAGCTTGTACTCTTTTGCACCATCATCACATGATTGTTGCTTTTCTTAATGCTATCATCTGCAGTCTTGAGCATCATATGCAGCTCGGTGAGATTCTTATCTAAGCCACTCATATGAAAGTTCATAATGAACTGCCCATAGCTTGTAGGAAGCGAAGCAAGAATCAAATATGTAGCCAACTCTTGACTAAGTGGAAAACCAAGTTTTTCTAAGCTCTGTGTGTAACCAACCATCTTGATCACATGTGGGCTCACCGGACTACCCTCAGCTAGCTTATTCCCAAATAATTTCTTTGAGATCTCATATCTCTCAGTTCTTGCTTGTGTCTCAAACATGCCTTTGAGCGCCACGATCATATCGTAGGCCTCTATGTCCTCGAACTGCTTCTGATGGTCTGAGTTCATGGCAACAAGCATGAGACAGCTAACATCAAGGGACTCATCGCATGCCTTTTTATAGGCAGTTTTAAGAGTAGCAGCAGCATTTTCAGTAGGCACATCTGGAGAATTGGTTACTCTAGAACATGTTCCTTTTTATATTGCCTAAGAACAATTCTTAGGTTGCAGGACCAATCCACAAAATTTGTTCCATTTAGTTTTTCCTTATCAAGTATCAAATGTAAAGCAAAACTAGAGGTAGGTACAGCAGTTGGTGCCATTATCTACAACATAAAATATGCAAAACTAAGACATATGTTCAAGAAAAGTAATTTCTATTAAAAAATTTAATAAAGATACTCCCACTAAATACCATGTCCCTCTTATGACATTTAGTGATTCAAGACCCACAATCAGTTAATCTACTAGTGAGCTTTGGCATCACTGCTAGAAGATTAGTGAATTTGGTAAGCAACCATTTGCTAATCATATCTCTATATGTCTCATGTTGTTGGGCAGCATCTCTATGCTTCGGCACCCAACCCTATGCCCCAAGGTCCATAACCGTTATGATGACCTTGTCAAGTTAAACAAATGCTATGCGTGTAAGTGTCTGACACAAACCCATCTAGTCAATGAATATTAATGGCACTCTGTTTTAGCAAGACCTACCATTAAAATACATGACTTTGGATGTTGCAGCTAATTGGGAGGGCATCAATTTAACTTAATATTATGTGAGGGAATTTTACTTCTACCATGTTAAAAGCATTTAAAGCAATTAAATAACATGCATAAAAATAAATGAACAGGAATATAAAGGCATTCACAGAAAATCAAATTGTATTGTGATATAGTATGACCCTTCCACATGGTGATCACCATCGATGTGCTTCCTGTTCGCCATGTCTCCAAGTGGCCAATTCCTCCAGGTACTCCCACTAAGCTATTACTCCTAATAGCACTAGTAATAAATTACAAGGAGTGAAGAAGCATCACAAGTCGACACGTAGGCCATTATACAAATATAGTCAGCCTTGGGCTGCAATAAGCATGACATGCAGGTCATGAACATTACACACATACATGCATCTCATGCATCATGGGTCATACTATTCACAAAATCCTACAAAAACAAGGTAGGCATAGAATCGCATTCTATCTAACGAATGGTTTGAACTAGCAATACCAAAAACCATGTTAAGATCCTAGTCCACTGGGGTGGCAACCCGCACCAGAAGGACAGTAGCCCTATCCAAATACCAAGGTCCTTTTCGGACTACGTAGATCTAATCTACTATTCTGTCCAAGTAAATCGCATTGGATTAATCACATTAACCCTTTACGATCGCAACTCCGATCCGATCAACTAGATTGATCTTCACGTGCTCCATGGATTTATGATCATTGTCTGCCCTCATGGTGGAAACCGACCGATAGAGGCAAGTCGTGATACGACCATGAATATACGATCATGAACCCATCTTGTGACCACCACGCATGGATGATCATATCGACCATCGCCAAAAACAATCTACGACCAACAGAAATAGAGATAGATCACATTTATAACTCCTACATATCACAATATGCATCTAATCCGAATCTAAAACTAGACGGGATGGCTTTGATACCACTGTTGGGTTATGGGTAGGCTACGATAGCACAAAGCAAAAATCTACCGCGCAACCAAGGAACCTCCACTAGTAATAGATCACGAGATTACCACTAGATGTGCAGACTCGTAGCAGAAGTAGAGTCGATGTAGCAAGTCGATGCAGTCATAGTCATACTCGCCGCACATCTTTGAGTTGATGCAGTAGAGGTCGTACTCGCCGCGCATCTTCTCCTCTTACTCCTGTGATCGTCATGAGTTGCGGATCGTCCTAATGCTGATGCTTCACAACAACACCTCCAAGATATCCACACATACGAGGCAGGGACACCACGCGCTGGAGTGCTAGCGCCGACGGCGTGGTTGAGGAAGGTGCAGCTATTAGGGTTTCAGGAGTTCTTCCAAAAGATTATACTTTCATCCCATGCCACCGCCCCTCTATATATATGCATCTATCATGGGCCTCGAACTTGAGGTCCATTAGGAACTCATGGCCTACAAGAATTCGGATCACTATCCAAATCAAATCCTAGCCCTCTAAGTGTGCGACCCTATAGGTTCATGCATTATCAGTTGTGACTCAAAAACTCTTTTCCGACCACGAGTCGTTAGCGGTACCTAGCAGGACATAACGGTTCCCAAACACACATAGAATATATCGAACGAACCTTAATGCAATATGATCTACGACCAGGTGTTTATCATTTACAACCAGCTTGTATCTAGTCACGACCAGTCCATATTTAGTCTCGATCAGTTCGTAACTCCTTACGACCAGGTTTCGACCACTTAGTGATCATGTTCGATCAGCCTATGACCAGCTCGTATCTCCATATGGCTAGTTCGTATCTGATCGAACTGAACGACCTACTCGTGTATTCTCCCTTTGCCTCACGATATCTAGTTAAACTCCAGGTGAGATATTATGTCATCCATGGACTGTTCAATACTTTTTCGATCAAGTCATGCTCTTCATAGAAATGATTTGGGCAACATTCCACAACCCTGGACTCGATCATAGAAATGAATCGATCCTATGCATCGACTTGCACCATACCAACATCCCTTATGCCCAAGTCCAAACCATTTTTATTTATTTTTCAACTAAAATCATTTCATAAGCTTTCCATGGTAAAACAATACCATAGACTCAATTTAAATCAAGTTTGAACAATTTGGCTAAAACTTCCCAAATACAAAATTCTGATCTAAGCATTGGCTAAGCACATAATTATTTTCAAATTTTATTTTGACTAATGGTGACAAGGGAATGATAATCCAACAATCAAAATTGGCTATACCAAGGAATTGGAATATCTAGGAATTTAAACAAGAATTCAAAATAGCTGAATAGAATTATGCATGCATAATAATTTAAAACAGAATTAAATAAATTTAAAAAATAGTGGGATCAACATGATCAATGGTATAACTTGCCTTGCTCAAAGTTCTGATAATCTAACTCATCAGAAGGGTCGAGCTCTCTGGAGTCGTCGAAATCTATACACGAAAATACGACAAATTCAAATAATACACAAATAAATTCAAATTAACTCCAAATAAAATAATTTTGGTTTAGTTAGTTAGATCTTGAATTCATATAAATTTAGAAATTTAAATCACCCAAATCAGAGTTTGTATGAAGAAATACGAGCTCTTGGATGTTTAAATCTAAAGAAAACCCTAATTTTAGATTTTATTGAATTTCCCGAATTATTTTTCTAAAGAAAATTCGGTTTACTGCGCATGATGACATCATCACCCAGAAAATCGGATTTTCAGCCGAATTCTATTTTCTAATGGAAATGTTTTCTCTCTATGACATGTGGGACCGTCAGTCAATGGACTGAGTCCATGGGTGGTCAACAGTCCACCGTGGACTGGGCTTACCGGAATAGTGAAGGCTGACGCGGGCCTTTTCATCAACAGTAATAAAATGCTTTTCATAGCATTTCTGGTTATCTTTAAAACATGAGCATCTTGTTACGATTTAAAAACCTCCATTTCAAACCAAATTCAGACTTGTTTTGAAGCTTCAAAAGAAAATACAAGTCAATGCTTGTATTAAGATCGGGGAAGTGTTTTTATCAAATTCTTTTTTAGAGATTATTTTGACCTTTTGAAAAATCTTTGGTTTCTAGTTAAACCTGACCTTTTGAAAAATCTTTGGTTTCTAGTTAAACCTATTCGATCAAAGTATTTAATTAAGTATTTTAAAATGAGAACAGTGGTTTTCAAAATATATCTGGGACATATATCATCCCAGTAGTTTCAGTGAAAAATTTCGTATTTTTATGAATTTATTTGGTATTTTTAAACCTCCGGTCAAACTTTTGAAGTTTGGTTTTAGTTCTGGTCAACTTTGGAACCAACCCTAGTCTCTTGGCACTATAGCGGCTTGAACCATATTGGTTTAGTCCAACCTTGTGCTGTTTGGACTGGCTCGGTCATGTTAGGGCTTAGCCCCAACCTCTAGTGAACGCGAGCGGTCCGATTTTGAAGCGACAAATCAGATGTGTTGTGATGTTCGGACCATCCGAACCATCAACGCAATCTCCACTGTCGATTTCCAAATGGACCGTCCTGATACATTGGGCCATTCAGACCATCCGAACATTCCATGCGATCTACACCGTCCATTTCTTATCGGACGCGCCATCTTAATTTGGTTTAAACCATAGCGCGCCTCATCTCTGGACCATTAGATTTAAACTCAATGGATCAGACCAAGTGTGACGTTCGCACCATCTGAATGCACCTTGAAATTTGGGCCATTAAATCTAAATCTGATCGTCCACGTTTTATCGGGTCATGCCATTTTCAAATGGAAGAGACCAACACGCGCGCGAGCCTTTGGATTCAAAATCAACAACCAAGATCAATTGGTCCGTTCGGACCGTCCGAACGTGCCTTGATTCTGAGCCGTTAGATTTAGATCGTACCATCCTCGTTGAGTGGGCCATTCAGACCGTCCGAACCCCACTTCAATCTCAACCTTTGAATCTCAATCCAACGGTGTTGCTATTATTGTTTGAAACTCAAATGCGCGCATCTTTTTAGTAACCATTGGATTTAGATTGTACGACCATTATGAGTTAGGCCTTTGGACCATCTAAACGTCCTACTCAATCTGAGCCGCTTGTTTGCGATCGGACCGACCTTATGAAAAGTGATGTTCGGACCATCCAAATCAATTGTGGCCGTTCATTTTTTATCGGACCATCCTTAATTGTTTGAGCTCACTGTTTTGTATCTTCGCTGAGACTTCTAGTGCGGGCCCACTTGTCAGTGTCTTCTTCGTCTTCTCCGCGCCATGGCGCCAGCGCTGAGTGCATCGTAGGCGAGGTGGCGTTGCGTCGCGTTTTTGCAGCATGCAATCGTGACTTGGCATCAAATCGATGTCAGTGTTGCCACGTAGTTCTCCTCGTTCACTCCAGCGAATTGTCTATATAAACCCAAGCTATCACCGGCCAAGTTGATGCCGCATTGAGTTCTTCCTCATCTTCAGCGTAACCTCTCTCTCTGTGGCACCTTTGTTTATCTCTTTCGATGCCTTGTTCATCCTATTAGTGGAAGTTCTTGGCATTGTATGTAGATCAAGAACACGAGGTTGCTGTTTGAACACCTGGAGCGCGCACCAAATGCCAATTTCATGTCAATCTTGCATTCGGTGAGTTTCTTCCAATTTCATTTGCGTCACTGTGTGTCATATGATCTAAGGAGCAAAACCCCTCAATTAATTTCATCTTTGGTCAAATAGGTTGGTTGAATTTTGAGAATCTCCTGTTTTCTGCCAAATTGCCCCCTTTCGTCTCCAACTCCGGTGGGGTGAGTCTTTTCTCAATTCCTTCTAGTCTGAGCTTCTTATGGAGCTATGTAGCCTATATCAATCACTCACTGTTTGATTCCTTGCTCAGATCATCTTGTCACCATGGGCTTCTTATTGTCATTTTCGGTCTTTCTCATCGCCGACGAGCTCTAGAGTTTCTCTGACCATCCTCTCAACTCAGGTAGCTCCCTTAGATACCCTAGTAGCATAAGCAAAAGTCTTTTTGCACTTTGCGCGTTCAAATCGGCATAGCCACTTTTGCCGTATTTTGAACCGTCGCTGTTTTTCTTGTCGCGTCGCCGCTCCAGCCAAACTCTGTTGGTGTTCTGACCATCAATAGTTTAATTGCACTATTGTGAATCCATTTTGGTATTTAGATAGCATCGCTTTGGATCAAAACTCTGGCATTTTGTCAAGAAAGCTCTCGGTAACTATTTGTTCTGTTGTCGGATTTCCCGATCAGAACTGTATTTCGTTTTAGCCTCTAATCCTTGTCGGTTAGTGCTAGTAAGTATTAATCTGAGTTATTACCATTACTAATAATGGTTTGTAGCTTAAGCATTTTGTTAGTTTGCACATCAGTACTTTGGGATCTTTTATGTTTCTGGATGTTCATTTGCTATTTTTCTATCAGATTCTGGTTTTCCCGATGTGAGTGAAAATATCCCTGAGGCTCCAGAGTCTGAACAAGTGGTTTATTACCAAGGCAAGCATCCTCTTGCGCCATGTTGATCCTAGTTTTGATACTTTAGTGTTTTGAAATGTAGTGATAACTGTTTGCATGCTATTTTTGAAGTATCAGTACTTTGTGTGTTAGTTAGTTATATCCCTAGATTTGTGGCTTATCCTTAATCAAATTCATACACTTATGCTTAAGATAGAAATCTGGTGTTAGTAGAGTGTTTCGTAGATTTCTGCTTAGCCTTGCAAATCTGTAGAACGTTAGATGTTTGACAAGCTTATCTTGTGAGACCTAGAAAACACCTTTTTGATTTCTATCTTTGTTTTCTTTGTCAGTTTGGTTAAAACTGAAAGTTAATTTATTTTTGTTTGATAACAATTTGATTTAGATCTGGACAAGTGGATGCTAGTGATGGTGCCTTCGTGCATGAGATTTGGGAAATGTGGTAGTCTTATCCGGATCATTAAGGACCGAACTTTGACCTGTCAATTCAAGTACCTTACGTACTTCCACACGCGGTGTGTCGGCGCTGCTTGGTTAAGGAAGGAGCTGATGTTATTGAGTTGAGGAATTGGTGGAGTGAGGACATTTGTGAAGTTCACGTGTTCGTAGGGCTCCGATTTCAAATCTATATGTGCAGGGGAGCACAATTTTATTTTCAGTTCATTGAATCGGCATTACTGACACAACATGTGTGCCCCAGTTAGCAGGCACTATCCGTCGTTTGTACTAAGCGAGATTAGTCACAAATTGGTGATTCAACTCAATAACGTCAACTTGCTAAAAAATACCAAATCTTAGTTTACCTGGTCGGCATACCAAAGGAAGTGTGTCATCATTCAGAAGCATCCGAAGGCTTATGGGCTGACTAGGTTGTGTGGGTAAAGATGTACCGACCTGCAGGGTTAAAACTATTCGAATAGCCGTGTCCACGGTTATGGACAACACTTGTTTTGATGGACAACTCAGTATAGACTTGGTAATAATTTGTGTCATGGGTTTACTGGTTTCGGCATGAAGGGTATTCATGCATGTTTTGGTCAAAGTGGATAGCCACTTTGATTTTGTTCTTGCTTGTGATTAAATTCTCTCTTACTTACTGTTTTAGTCCAAACTTGTTTATAAATTGGCCTTTACAAAAATCAGTAAGTGTAGAAGTGAAACTTGGCTTTATGCAAAAATTAATGCCATTACAACCTTCCTGTTGTCAAACTTAAGCATGTACATATTCTAATCCTTTGGATAGGTGCTACTAAACACTTTCTTTTAGTAGTTTTGTGTAAGTCTTGCGAGTACCTTTTGTACTCAGGTGCTTTAATCACTTTGTTGCAGGTGAGGACAGTTATGTGTACGAACTATCCGTTAGCACCGATCAGAGCGACGCTAATGAGTAAAGCTATTTCTATCCTCCACTCAGCTGCCATTGGGTGATGGGCAAACTAGTTGGAACTCTTGTTGTTTATATTCTTGTTTCCACTGCTAAAACTTCTGTTAGATGCTGTTGGTCGGTTGTTTCTGTTAAACTGAACCAAGCTTGTAAAGTTTTGCTATGTATGTATGTTGTATGCCTTGTATGACTGTATACAATGTTGTATAGGATATGTCTACATTAGTCTTAATCCTAGGAACTAATGTGAGACACATATCCGGGAACCTGACATTGAGTTTATTCCTTGTCGAAAATTATGCTTTTGGGCGTATTTCTTTAAATTGGAATATATTCAATACCTGGGGTCCTCACAGCATTGGTATTAGAGCCATACTGACTATAGGTTAGAAATAGCATGGTCGTTAGTATTGTTATGTCTTCTATAAAATTATTTTGATAACAAATTAGTTTCTACAGATTCAAGTATGAAATCTTTTATTTCTTATCCATCTTAGTGTCCTTTCTTACCCCAACTTTCAATTGGATTTACAAACTATTTTGCTCACTTATCTTGTCTTTTGTCTATAGATGAGTGGGTGGTATTTAGTTAAGGAGACACGTGCCGAAGTCGTGGATGGATACCCGGCATTGCTGCGGGACATGATGTGGCAGTCTAACTTCACATACCAACCGGAGTACGCCATCTATCGCCCAGACCGAGGACCCGGGATGGAAGAGTATCGGGCTGTCGTCAACGTTATTGCCAGACAAGTGACGGGTAGCATTCCTTACTGTATCAAATCACATGCCACTTCTGAAGCCATGGCTATCCAAGAAGCTGCTAGTGGGATGATGAGCCTTCTTCGTCATGATTTGACGAAATTGTCTCAACCACCTTACTATCATTTTCCTAAGTGAGGCCCTGGCACAGAAGTGAACACGTTCGATAGGATTCAGTTTGGGGAAGACCCACAAGTGCGCCAGTTGGCGAGATTGGTTCACATTATGGACCAAGTTCATCGCTGCCAGGTGTACGAGTTGCGGGAGACCCGCCGCTGTCTGAGAGAAGCTCAGGAGTACCTCAGGATCGGTGTTAGCATGAATTGCGTTCCTCGTAACATGCTTTATGGTAACAACGAGACCTCCCCAACTGTTGCTGCGCCACCATATTATCGACTTCCAGAAGTGGCGGGGCTTGTACCTATCTATGGACAGCATCGCCAAGCCCGGATGTCGGCAGGTTTTCCTCACACTCCGCAGCCAGCACCCCCTGGAGGTCATAATCTTTTACTAGGTTCTCCGAGGCGTCTCATCAGTCCTTTGAAGCCTATAGACACGGGTTCACCTGAAGCTCATCTTTTAGATGAGTTTCTAGTGAAGTTCAACAGGGATGACTTTACTTAGGCATTGGATGTTGAAGACTTGCGGCATAGAGTTGTAGTTCACTTGTAGCAGTCCTTTCAATAATTGTAGTAGGATAGCTTTCGTATTATTATGTTGCTATGTTTTAAGACTTTGTTTCAGACCATAGCCATGTTGTCTAACGACATATATGGTTGTACTGTATCGAAAACTTGATGTTGCTGCTTAGAGGATCTGGTGTTCTGTTGGTGTTAATTCTGGTGCATTTCATATCATCATGCATATTACGTTTAGTATTGTAACATCCCAAATGTGTAATTGGGTTAATCAAGTATAATTATATGTGTAGAAATTAAAACTTTTTCTCACAACTTGAAAACCCCTAAAATCTCATGTAATTCTTGTCCAAGAGTTGTGTAATCCAAAAACACAAAGCTCTTGTTGACCAAAAGTCAAATTCCTTTTCCAATTATCTTAAATCTTGTGCCCAACAATTGGAAAGTATTTTCTTTGGTCCTAAAACTGAGGTGGGACCCTCTGAAAAATATCACAAGTTGTAAAACTTGTTTGATAATTTTGGAGGCAAAATGAATCATTGAACAACCTTAATGAATTTCCTGAGAAAAATGCATTGCATAATAACCTCTGGAAATTTTATGTAAGGTTAATCTTCTTGTCAACAAGCTCCTGTAAAAATTTCATGAATTTTGGAGTTGAAATGCTATCCCAAATAATTACCTTAGTCGGTTGTTGAAAACTAAATTCAAAAGCCTACACAGCTTGTTCCTTGGGCTAGCCATGTTCAAAGTGGTCGGCCAGACCATGTCTGCACCCCAGCCAGACCTCCTCTCCACCTTGATCAGGTCATGACCGTTGGATTTACATCCATGACCACGACCTCCTCATGATCAACACCGCGAAGACCTCCACCTTGTTGAGGTCTTGGCCCTTGGATTAAGATCCAACCGCCCGACCTCCTTGTTATCAAACCTCAAAAACCACCTTCCACCTTGTTGAGGTCTTGGCCCTTGGATTCAAGATCCACGGCCACGACCTCCCCTCCTTTGTTAAGCTAAGCAAACATCCCACCTACATGAGGTCACGGCCGTTGGATCAAAGATCACGGTCATGACCTCCACGTGTCAAACCTTAAAGTCTACATCCCACCTTGATGAGGTCACGACCATTGGATCAAAAATACATGGTCACGACCTCCTCCTCTCAATCTAACTAACAGACCTCCAGACGCGGACCTCCTTGTTGTCCGGTAGCGCATTTAATCTCTTGTCCAGCGGCGTGCTTGTAGCGCTAATTTTATCGCGAGCTCGGGACATCCATGACCTCCTCCAGGAGATCTGGGCGTCCAAGACCTCTCCTTGCGCAATCTTGGCCGTCGGACCTCCTGGAGTGCTGTGATGTTAGATCTATCGCTTAGGACCTCCCAAAGCCATCTCGGCCTTTCATGACCTCCCGGGTAGATCTTGACCGTCAAGGTCCTCCTCGGACGATCTGGACCATCAAGGACCTCCCTTGGAACATCTGGACCGTCCGGGACCTCCCTGTGAGGTCGGCGATGTAGATCTTCCTCGGGAGATCTTGATAGTTGGATCTTCCTTTGGAAGATCTCAACCGTTGAGGACCTCCGTGTTTGATCTGAGCCGCATATGTTCTCCCGGTCTTTAGAGTTTTTAGAAAGTCCTAGTGAGTGTTAAATTGTGAAGCGAGAAAGGTATAACTTTAAAATTGCATATCTTTCTCATTTTAAATCCATTTGAGGTCATTCAAAGTATGTTGGCTCTGTCTTGGACTTGACTTTAATCCAAAAATGATTGTAAGTTGAGTTCAACTCCAGAGCACAGATTTGCCATTAGATTTTAAAACCAACTTTAAAATATACACTTAAATCAATGCTTAACTTGTAAAATACAAAACTAATGCTCTGTAGATTATTTTTGAGTGAGACCAACGTTGTTGGTTTCCTCTAATAATGAACTCACTGTGAAAATTAGTTTTGAGCTTGTTGCTGTTATAAAAATGAGGACTTGTGCATTATAATTTTGTTCAAGTCTTGTTTTTGAAAAATTATAGAAAGTGCATAATAGCTCCAAATGAGATGAACTCAATTGTGTTATTCATCTCATGAGGTGCTGGTTTTACAATAAAAATCTCAGCCTCACCACTTTTCTAGAAAATGTTGCCTCATAATTAAATTAGTGAATAGTGCAGTTTGGTAATTTTTAGGGCTGAGCAGAATTGTTTTGCTCATATCTTTTGCATTGAGAATCCAAATCCATTGGTTCTTGTTGCAAAATTTCCTAAAATCATCCTTGCTGCTGTAGAAAATTCAGGGTAATTGGAGTTCGTTTGCTGTGCTGTCTTTGTTGCCTTTAAATCGTTCTTATCGGTTCTTTATCGCTTTTCCGTTAGGTTTAGACATTTGTGGTGATCCGAGAGCGACCCTCTGCCACAATTTGAGCAACAGAAACAAGGCAAGCAGTTTGATCATTTCCATCATTGTCCCATTACTTTAAAGCTTAATATATTGTTTTACTTCTATGTATGCATGCTACTTTGTGTTAAATATCGTTAGTAATCCTATAGTCGCATAATCTGTAGGAATTCTTTATCCTCTACTACCAATGAGCCTAGGTTATTAGCTGTGGTTTGAGCTCGTTGGATGAGCTCTTATCACTTAGTAGTTGCGTTTCCTCTTTGCTTAGACATGCTTAGCTATCGGTAGTATTGGGCGATCATCGACTTAGTCGATGATCTTGATCACTCAAAATGATTATTACTCCTATATGTCCAGCACTTGTGCTTTGATTAATTGTAAAATCAAAAGCTGAAAATAAAAGATTGATTTAGACTTGGGCATATTGGATGGATGGTGCGGTTTTTGGAATGTGGTGGTATGCTGGGTCCCTAAGGACCGAGTACTTGGGTCACTAAGCCAAGCGCTTTGCGTACTAACCACGCGAGGGCATATGGAACCCCTCTTGACTAAGTACTCTAGGAGGTGTTAATTATGAGCGAGCTCGGTTGGTGTGTTTTCAAAAACAAATGTATATGTATAGTGTGGGAGGAGCATTGGCTTAGGGTAGGTCGTCTAATGTCTCCTTCTCCCGTGGGTTGTGCTGACTCGTAATTAGCATTCATCCTTTGGAAAGGTCTCGTAGGACTTAGCCGTGCGGCACACCTTGGAAGTGTGCGTAAAGGAAAAGCGATGCGGCGTGTAGATGCAGATGGTACACCTGCAGGATAAAACTATTGAATAGCCTCGTCCTAGGTTATGGACATGCTTGGTAAGGTCGTTCAAGACTAGTCTCAAACTTTTAATTAAAACTTGATGGGTTGGTATGAATGGATGTTCATGCTATTGTTGTGGTGACTTGGGTTAGTCACTTCGGGATTGTTCTTCTTGTTGTTATTATGTTATTATCGCGTTGTTATTTCAACAATTAAAAATGCTTTGTCAAATTGCTTTCAATCTACTATGTTATTGCAAATGAAACTTGCTTTATGCTAAAATGAGTCCAAAGCCTCATCCACTTAAATCAAGCTTGCATGTAGTTAAATTATAGTTCTGTTATCTTACACGTCGGTCTTGCAGTACAATAAACAAGTTATTGTACTCATTTGCTTCTTAACAACTTTGTTGCAGAGGAGGTAGAGCCCAAAGGGCTTTACTTTTCTTGTTGTCTTGGTGGTTGGGAGAGCGACTAGCTTGGCGGTCGGTCGATTGCCTTGTGGGCTAAAGGCACCTTGGTTGGCTCTTATTTTGGCCATCTTTATGGCACTTTTGCTTCTCTTTGTTATCTTTTTGTAATTATTGTTATTTGGCCTAAGGGCCTCTCTTTTGTAATATCTATTCCATATTAATGTTAACCACGGTTTGTTGCTTATGTACTATGTGTTGTATGGAATTGATGCATTCTTTTGTTGTGAGGTATGTGTACTGCATTCTGGGAAGTATACATCTCTCGAGACCGAGTTTATTTGGTTGATAATACTAGGGTCAATTGGACGACTAAGTATTATGAGCCTAATAAATCCGGGTGCTCACAAGTATTTTCCCTTGCTGTCCCAAAACCTAGTTTGTGCTTGTTCGAGTGTATCCTTGTTGTGTTGCTAACAGTTGTATGGCAACAGAATGATAGGACCTACTACTCACTTGCGAGCATAACAAGAAGAGGGATCCTCACCCCCGGGATCGCGTTTTGCTTCTGTCACTGATCTTTACCCTCCGGGAAACTAGGTACAACCATCTAGTCGCCATGGTCAACAGGGTGGTCGGCATGAGGAACATCCTCCTCCGCCGCCCACCATGGCTGAGGTGCTCTTGCAAATAGAGCGCAACAGAATGGACTAGACGCGCATCCTTGAGCAGATTACGCGTAATACCTCTTCAGCTCCCGCACCAGCTAGAGAAGTCGGAGGACATCGTGCTCACGGAGGTCTTGCTGATTTTCAGCGGACCAACCCGCTAGTATTCTCCATCTCTGAGGACCCAATGGAAGCCGAAGATTGGCTTAGGAATATTGACAACAAGGTGTTGATTGCTCAATGTTCCGAGAGCGAGGAGGTGTTGTTTGCTAGTTATCAATTGGATGGAGCAGCTAGTGCTTGGTGGGACAACTTCTTTGCCATCCAGCCTGCCGGACACATCCCGACTTGGGACGAGTTCAAGGAAGCGTTTCGTGAAGCTCACATTCCAGAGGGAGTTGTGATGATTAAGCACCAGGAGTTTCTCGCTCTTAAGCAAGGGCAGAAGACTGTGACTGAATATCTCCATGAATTCAACTTCCTTGCTCGATATGCACCGATGACGTTTCGTCTGACCTTCGTAGTCGAAACCGATTCATGAATGACTTGATTGAGGAGCTATAGATGTCCTTAGCAGTTCATGACTTCAAAAAATTTCAGCATCTGGTCAATAAAACCATCATCACCATAAGCAAGGTCAAGGCCTTGGATGAGGCATGAAAGCAAAAGAGGGCTGCATAGGTTGCAGCTAGTGGCAGTTCGCCGAGGCCGCCCGTGTGGCAGCCTCAATCTCCTCCCTCGTGCACCAGCTCCAACTCCACCGAGGCCGCCAGTGTTTGCACCTCGTCCACCTCCACCTACTGGCCATCTGAGAGCCACTGGGACTTAGCCTCAGCATGTCAACAATGTTAAACCTGGTGTTATCTATTTTCACTATGGTCGTCCTGGACATTATGCCAATAATTGTTTTGCGAGGCAACGTGGTCTGCCACCTATTCGTCCTCCTCCAACATCTGTACGACTAGCACCCCCTCCGAGGCCACCTGTCAAGGTTGATCCGGCTCATGCCCGAGGTCATGTGAACTAGATTTCTGCAGAAGAGGCGACTGATGCTCCTGATGTCGTACTCGGTATGCTTCTTGTTAATTTCAGTCTAGCTACTGTTCTTTTTTATTCTGGAGCATCCCATTCTTTTGTTAGGAGTCATTTTGCTGTTCAACATCAGTTAGACATGCATACAATCTAGCCACCCTTTATTATTCAATCCCCTGGATTGGTTTTTAGAACCGATCAGATCTGTTGTGACATCAACATAGAAATCCTTGGGGTAAATTTTTTGGCAAATCTAATTGTGATAGATTCTAAAGGGTTGAATGTTATCTTGGGAATGGACTAGCTGTCCAAGAATCAGGGACAAATAAATTGTGCCCAACGATCCATTTATGTGACTAGTGAAGACGACATTCAAGTTGTTTTTCATTCCAAGACAATCGATTCTCATCTTTGTGCTCTACAAGTTGATACCACACCTACCTTGGAGATGGTACCAGTAGTTTGTGAGTATTCGGATGTTTTTCCTGAAGATCTTCGAGGCATGCCCCCGGACTAATCAAACTAACAGCCGGTACTACTCTAGTATCTAGAAGACCTTACCGGATGCCTCCCAATGAGCTAGTAGAATTGAAGAAATAGCTTGGGGAATTGCTTGACAAGGGATTTATCTGATCGAGCTCCTCACCTTGGGGATGTCCGGCCATCTTTGTCAAGAAGAAAGACAAGACTTTGCAGATGTGTGTGGACTACCGTCCGTTAAATGAAGTCACTGTCAAAAACAAGTATCCTCTTCCTCGTATTGATGATCTTTTTGACCAATTGACTGGAGCCCGAGTCTTTTCCAAGATTGATCTGCGATCAGGATATCATCAGATCAAACTTAGGGCTGAGGACATTCTGAAGACAGTATTTTCTACTTGCTACGGTTTGTACAAGCATACCATCATGTCTTTTGGTCTGACAAATGCTCCAGTATACTTCATGAATCTCATGAATTTGGTATTGTCACATCCTCAAATTAATAAAGAGAATTATTACGCATCTCTTGAGCATGCATCATTGTTTACAAACTTTTGCATAATTTATTGCACTAGGAAAATCTTAAACAAGTGTTAAATCTACACTTTGTAATTCAACTCCAAAAGAAAAATAGGAAAAAACCTTATGAACATCTTCTAGAAATAATTTATTCAAATACTATAGTAATTATATTGAATTAATATAATTTTTCCCAAATTTTTGGGACTAGTTTAAACACTAAGAAAATTCAAAGACAAGTTAACAAACTACACTAAGTTTGAATTTATTATATACAAATTATATTAGGAACAGTAGTGTTAAATAATTTTTATGGGTACTAGACCTTCCCAGGAACACCCATGATTTATTTCAGGATTTTAGGAAATTTATTTCTATTTTTAACACCTTGGTCAAAGTGGAGAAAACCATTTAAATCTTAGTCAAACCCTAAACCCAACCGACCAACACTATTCATCGGGCTCGAGTCTGACTCAGCGAATCGGCTCAGTCCAACCGCCTAAATGCACGAACACATGCAGGTGTCGGATCTAAGTTCAACGGGTCCAGATCTCACCACCTTTCAACCTGTCCGAAATTCTCATTAAATCTGAGCCCTCCGTTCGTGATCCAACGGTCCAGATCACGTACCCCTTCGGAACAGTCGGGGCACCCCCTTTCTAATCTTAGCCGTTCATCCAAAATCCAACGGTCCACACCGAACCACTTACCTGGACTCGCGCACGCGCCGTTGAGTCACTGGCAATGTGGGCCCCGCTGTCAGATTCATCCCCTACCTCGAGGCGATCGCGTGCGGGAGATAAGCAGACGCGCTTCGCACCGCGCAGCAGCATAGAAACGGCACTTGTCACGCCGTCAATCCGCCGCTGCCGTTGGCCACTCCGAGACGTTCTCCTCTTGACGCCGCCTCCACTCCGTCGTCTCCCCGAGCATAATACCTCTTAGGACCCCCTTTTCTTCCTCACTTTTCCTCTCGGTGGCTGAGGAAAGGGAAGCTCTCCCATGCGTGTCTCTCAGGTAAACTCCCTCCGCGTGATTCCTCTCCACTCTATGATCCACCCCCTTTCCATTTTTGCTAATCTGGGACTTTGATTCCTCTTGTAGCCCCCGGAACACAGTGGTGCCGTTGGAAGCCCTAGAGCGCGCTCCCGAGCGGCATCTTCGTGCCATTCTAGTTCCTGGTGAGTATTGTGCTCTCTCTTGCGCGTCACATTGCGCCTTTTGCTTAATGTCGAAACCCTCAACTTATTTTGACATTGCACGGCAGGTTTTCGTTGAATTGAAGAAATCACACTTTCGGCCCTAGAACCAACCTTTCGACTCCCACTTGGTTCCGGTAAGCCGTAGCTCAATTCCTCGGTCCCTTAGCATCCTCATAGGGTCTTTAATCCTTTTCAATCACTCACTCTCTGTTATTTTGCTCAGAGACTCCTCTCCTCGTTGGAACTCGTCGCGGTTATTTTCTTCTCCGGCGCCAACGCAGCTCCAGCCACTCCAGCCTTCCCCAAGCACCCTCCTTCACTCAGGTAGCTCCCATTTAGCCCTAGACGCCTTGGCACTTGCTGAATGACCGCTGCGGAGCTTTACTTCTTGCATGCACATTTGCCGTATTGGACGCCGCCGCTTAGCTCCGGCTACCCGCCGGTACAGACTGCCATTGGTGTCGCCACCACCCAGAGGTGCGCGGCACTATTGCGGAGCAGATGCGTGCTTTGGCCGACTCAGCGTGCGTGGCGTAAGCGCGGTAATTCTTAGGGCAATCTTGCGATCGCGTTGTCGGACCGCGACCAAACATCATGTGAGTAATTAAAGTTTAACTGCGATGATTAGCATTTATTAATCGTATCTTTGTCGGAAGATCAGGTTTAAATGAGTAATGATTGGCCTTAAGAGAATGACATGTGGGCCCATTGCTGGTTTAGTAGCGAGGGTAGGTTTGAGGAATGTGTTTTCCTTTTAGGAAAACATATTTCTTATATGCTTGAATCGAATGCGTTTTGAGTAATAGGAAAGCGCATTTTATAGAATACGCTTTCATCTTGTGACTAGTTTGGGTCATTTTGGCCGAGTCAACAGTGACAGGGGCCATTGCTTTCGATGATCGCTTGACTAGAGGCGCCCGTGAGAAAAGTAAAAATGAATACATAACTAATTCTTCTTAACTCCAAAATGAATTATTTGCACACTGTAAATCTGAAAACGAATTATTTGCACACTATAAAAAATGTATAACTTCAAAAATACATAACTAATTCTTCTTAACTCCAAAATGAATGAAATCACTTACGGTAATTTTCATTTTCAATGAAATTTATATTAAAATTGGTTTCAAACATGTCTCTATAACAGAGAGTATTATTTTGGAGAGTGATCCATTAACACTATTATTTTTACAAAAGGAAATGCTAATAAATTTAGAAATTCATAACTAAATCTTGAAAACTCCAAATGAGGCAAACTCAACTTTTTTAGTCTTGTATTAATATTCTAAATTTATCCATATAATCCTTAATCCCACTACTACTATAAAAATTTTGACCTCATAATTAAATTACTCAAAGAGGGCATATTGAAAGCTGAAAAATTCAAATCGTAATAACTCTCACATGCTAAATCCAAATGGAGTAATTATTTCACCTAAATTTATCTAAAATAATGATTTAGCTATTGTAGAAAAATCATGTATTTTTGAGCATTTTGAATTTTTGGGTATTTCTCGATGTTTATTCGATATTATGTTTATTTAGATACCAAGCCTATCGATATTGACTTATACGCTACTGAGGGAGAGCAGCTAAGCTACCAGCAAGGCAAGAATCATTTGAACTTTCTTTTGCATCATATTTGATCCCAGTTTTGTTAAGTTAGTGCAATGATAATTGCTTGCATGCTATTTTTGATAATGTCGCTATTTTTGTGATGTGTAGTTTAGTTATCTCCTAATTCATTGAGGTTATGCTTGAATTATTCTAGTACCACATGCTTAAGTTAGAATGGTTGAAATATATTGTTCGGGTTTGCTTAGCAATGCAAGTCTAGAACCGGTAGTTGATTGTCGGGAATAACTCGACAATTATGGGATAAACACAACTATCTTTATATGCTTTTGTTTTAGATCTTCGTATCTATTTTATGAGTCAAATTTTATCCTTTTAAATGAGCTTTTGGTCTGGACAAGTGATGGTTAGTGATGGTGACCTTGTGCCCGAGACTTGGGAAAGTGGTAGACTTGTCTGGACAGTTAAGGACCGAACTTTGGGTACCTACGGTTCAAGCAAAACTCGTGCTATCACACGCGGTGTATGGGCACTGCTTAGTTAAGTAAGGGGTTGGTACTGTTGAGTTGATGACTGGTAGTGTGAGGACGTATATGTGTTCCATCGCATATATGTTCCATAAGGGTGCCGATTGCAATTCTTTATTGTGAGGGTGAGCCCTCTTTAAGCTTTATTAATTGGGTCGGTATTTCTGGCACAACTTGCGTGCCCGTTTAGTTGTAGGTGGGTAGCCTACACTTAAACGGGATTACGTCACGTATGGGTGAGTCAACTCAATAATATCAACTTGGTGAAAAATACTAAGTCTTGGTTTACGTAGGCATACCATAGGAAGTATGCTATATTAGGAGGCATCACGGAGGCTTACGGGCTAATCAGGTCGTGTGGGTAAAGTAGTACACCCCTACAGGGTATAAATCTATTCGAATAGCCGTGTCCGCGGTTATGGACGACCTCTTGAGTTTGTGGCTACTTATCGTTAGACTTGGAATTAAAATTGTGGTATAACTTGGTATGGTCATGAATGGGATGTTCATGTTTGTTGTTGTATCAAAGTGGACATCCACTTTGTTATTTGGGTGATTCATTTGTTATTCAATTTACTACTTATTCACAAGCTTTACTTCTACTTCAAATCTGATTTTGAAATGGCACTTGAAAAACTAGTATGTGTAGGTTGTAAATTGTTGCGTCTCTTTTGCAAAACTAAGCCAATATGAGCCATCCTTTGGAACAACCTCTAGCATAAATAATTTTTATTTGTGTAAGACTTGCGAGTACCTTTGTACTCAACCCGGTTGCTACAATTTCAGGTGAGGAAGTGTATGAGCCCGTTGAGCTTGTTAGCGCCGATTTTGGCGACGCTAATGAGTAATGCTATCATTTAACTCCCAGTCGGTTGCCGATGGGTTATGGGGCATACCATGCTGGATATTTTGGTTTATTTACTTGCTTCCGCTGCTACTTAATACTCTTATTTGAATTTGGCTGGTCGGCCGTCTGTAATAGATGTAAACTTTAACTATTATGTTGTATGTCTTTTGAACTATCTATGTATGCTGTTGTATGGATGTGATCAACGTTGTATGAGAGTATGAGCATATTGGTCGCTGATCTTGGGAGCCAATATGATTGCATACTCGCTGTTCGTGGCTTCCTATTTAACTCACTAAGTGTAGTGCTTGACTTGTTGGAGAACCGACAATCATGTAGTGCTCACAGAGGAGCAGCGCGTATGATCGTCGGAGCTCTAGTTTGTAGTTAAGCCTTTCACTGAGATTGAGTTAAGTTGGAATCCATTTACTTGAGGCCCTAGAGTTATGTCCTTAAGACCATGCTTAGTCTCGGTCTTACGGAGATAACCTGTGGGTCCTCACGGCGTTAATATCGAGCCATCTTGTTGTAGGTTAGAGAGAGCATGGGCGTTAAGTTTAGCAAGTCTCTTGGTCAAAATATTTTGAAGTTATCAAAATTACTTTGGAAAGTTTAAGTTAGGGATATCTTTTATTCCTCAGCCATCTTAGTATCATTTCTTACCTTATTCTAGTTTTGATTTGTGAAACTAACTTACCTTGCCCTTCTTGTCCTTTAGATGAATCATCAATACCTTGTTCGGGAGACTCAAGCTGAGAATGTGGAAGGATACCCGGAGTTACTAAGAGACATGATATGGAGGGCCAACTTCACCTACCAGCCGACGTACTCCATCTATCGACGAGACCGAGGGCCAGGAATGGAGGAGTACCTGGCCGTAGCCGACATCATTGCTAAGCGTGTTACTAGAAGCATCCCATATCGATTTCAGGCACGTGGCACTTCTGAGGCCATAGCGCTTCAGGAAGTGGCTCGAGTGGCCATGAGTCGCCTTCGCTATGATCTGACCGAACTATCTCAGCTGCCCTATGACCATTTCCCCATGCAAGCACATGTTGGGGAAGTGAGCAGGTTCGCCAGGATTCAGTTCGAGGAGGATCCCCAAGTCCGACAATTGGCGAGGCTGGTGCACACTATGGACTTGATGCATCATTGCACCGTGCTTGAGTTATGGGAGACGTGGCGCCGTCTCATCATAGCTCAGGAGCACCTGCGACTCATGTATGATATGAGGCTTATTCATACTGATGTGCTGTATGGCGCTAATGTGATCTCCCCCTACCTTTCTGCGCCACCAGAGTATCGCCTTCCCGTAGTAGAAGGCCATGTTAATGGCATAGGATCATCTTTGCGCCTCCCTAACCTAGGGGACCCGACGATCTGAGGATCCCGGATGTCATCTGCTTGATGAGTTTCCGGTGAACTTTGACCGGAACAATATCTAGGATGTTAGGGTAGTAAGCTCGCTGTCCTGTCATGTGCTCAGCGAAGCATGTATCTTTGAAATTCTTGTAATAGCCTAGTAATTGTTGGAACTTTTGTGTTATTTGCAAGAACTTTTATTCCGGGCAGTTACCATTCGCCTTCGGGCTAATATCAATGTAATTGTACCAGAACTCTATGAATGGTTTTATTGGATCTTGTACTGGCCTTAGTGCCTTGGTACCCCATTTGGTGTTATGTTCTTGCGTATTTTTGTATATTTATCATTATGCATGCTTATGTATAACTTATTAAATTTTCTAACCATCCATGTCACTATAGGATGACAGGTCCCAACACTCGCTCGAGAGTGCAGCATGATGAGGGGTCTCCACCCTTAGAACCGCGTTCAACTGCATTGGGTGAATCTTCTCACGGCATCATCGTGGGTCGCACACCAGAAACACTTCCACCGCCTCCCACCATGGCGGAAGTGTTGGCTCAAATAGAGAGGAACCGTATGGACGGACCGGGATCCTCGAGGCTATCGCCGCAACACCTCTCTGCTCCTGCGGCAGCAGTTAGGGGAGGTGGAAATCATAGAGCTCATGGAGGTCTCACGACTTTCAGCGGACTAACCCTCCAACCTTTGTGGGCCTTGAGGACCCAATGGAGGCGAAGATTGGCTGCGGACATTGAGAAGAAGCTAGCTATTGCTCGATTGCACGGGCATTGAGAAGGTACTCTTCGCCACTATCGGCTAGAGAACCTTTGCAAGCATGGTGGGACAACTTCTCCACCATGCAACTCGGCGAGACATTCGCCGTGGAGCAATTTCACACTGACTTTTAGGAGGCCCATATTCCTGATGGGGTCATGTCCATCAAGCTGCAGCAGTTTCTTGCTTTGAAGCAAGGAAAGAAGACTGTCACCGAGTACCTTCACAAGTTCAACTCATTGGCTCGCTATGCCCCTGATGACGTCTCCATCGACGCCCGCCGCTAGAGCCGTTTCATGAACGGCTTGATTGAGGAGATCTGGTGGCTCTAGTGTACATGACTTCGCAACTTCCAACACATGGTGAACAAGGCCATAGTGGTGGAGCACAAGAATCTTGACCATGGAGGAGTCAAGAAGAGGAAGAAGGCAGCTCGAGGTGCGACTAGCGGTAGTTTTCCCGGCGACCGGACCGCCCGAGCATCTTGTTATCGGCTCGGTGCCACCGAGGACTTCCTCGGCATCTCCACAGGCTTCTTTTCCAGCGACACAGTGGTTCAATGGGGGTAAGAACTCCCAAAATAGCAGCCCCTGCAGCCCTAATGTCACTTGCTATCATTGTGGTCGCCAGGGCCACTATGCAGATAAGTGCCTCACCAAGCAGCGAGGGATGCCTCAGACCTACAGAGCTCCTACACCTTCAGCTGCGACAAGACCTTCACCACCTCCGAGGGCAGCATCTACCCCTCCTCAGGTCCCTGCACGTGGTCGAGTCAACCACGTCACAGCCGAGGAGGCAAGCGGCGCTCCGGACGTCGTTTTGGGTACACTTCTTGTTAATTCTTGTCCAGCATCGGTTTTATTTGATTCAGGAGCATCTCATACATTCATTAAAAAGGAATATGCTGCACTAAATCAATTTGAGATAGTTAAGCTTCAGCCACCTTATCAAATTCAGTCACTGGGGTCGGTTTTCCAAACCGATCAAGTCTGTCAGGACGTGAAGGTGGAAATTCAAAAGACTGACTTCTTGGCAAATCTAATTGTGATAAATTCAGTGGGTATTCATGTGATCTTAGGGATGGATTGGCTGTCCAAAAATCAGGGAAAGATCGATTGTGCTCAACGGTCTATTTCAGTCACAAGTGGAGACGGCAGTCTAGTTGTCTTTACCCCTTTAGTGGGCGATTCCCATCTTTATGCCCTGGAAGCGAGTACTTCACTCGAATTGGATAAGGTACCTGTGGTTTGTGATTATCCCGATGTATTTCTAGAAGAACTCCCAGGCATGCCCCCTGACCGTGAAGTTGAATTCGTCATTGAGCTTGCGCCCGGTACCGCGCCAATTTCTAAACGGCCGTATCGGATGCCCCCTAATGAGTTGGTTGAATTGAAAGCACAACTCAAGGAACTTCAAGATAAGGGATTCATTAGGCCGAGCTCCTCTCCTTGGGGATGTCTGACTATCTTTGTCAAGAAGAAGGATAAGAGTTTGCGGATGTGTGTCGACTACTGTCCGTTAAACGAGGTCACTATCAAGAACAACTATCCGCTTCTAAGGATAGATGATTTGTTCGATCAATTGAATGGAGCCTAGGTTTTCTCCAAGATTAATTTGAGATTGGGCTACCATCAAATCAAGGTCAGAGCTGAAGACATACCGAAGACAGCATTCTTCACTCGCTACGGTTTGTACGAGTACACTGTCATGTCTTTCGGATTGATGAATGCTCCAGCATACTTCATGAACCTCATGAATTCAGTTTTCATGGAGTACTTAGATAAGTTTGTCGTTGTGTTCATCGATGATATCCTTATCTACTCAAAGACTGATGAAGAACACGAGCAGCACCTGCGACTTGTGTTGGAAAAGCTTCGGCAACATCAACTTTATGCAAAATTTAGCAAATGTGAGTTTTGGCTTCGGGAAGTTAGTTTCTTGGGTCATATCCTATCCAAGGGTGGTGTCGCTGTTGATCCAAGCAAAGTGCAAGATGTGCTTGACTGGAAACAGCCCAAGAGCGTCACCGACATTCGCAGTTTTCTTGGACTTGCGGGATATTACCGCAGATTCATCAAGGACTTCTCCAAAATTGCGAGACCGATGACCCAATTATTAAAGAAGGAAAAGAAGTTTGAATGGTCAGCGGAATGTGAGGAAAGTTTTCACACCTTGAGGGATCTCCTGACCAAAGCTCAGGTGCTCATCCTGCCTGATATTCATCAGAGCTTCGATATTTATTGTGATGCATCTCGCCACGGGCTCGGTTGTGTGCTTATGCAAGAGGGCCGAGTGGTGGCGTATGCGTCGAGGCGATTGAGGCCTCATGAAGCTAATTATCCCACACATGACTTGGAACTTATAGCTGTAGTTCATGCTTTGAAGATTTGGCGGCATTACCTCATTGGTAATCATTGTGAGATCTACACCGACCACAAGAGTCTCAAATATATTTTCACCCAAGCCGATCTGAACTTGAGGCAAAGAAGGTGGCTTGAGTTGATCAAGGACTATGATATGGGACTTCATTATCACCTCAGGAAAGCTAATGTGGTGGCCGATGCTTTGAGCAGAAAATCTCAATGCAACTGTTTGTCAGTAACTCCTTATTCGGCAGGCTTGTGTGCTGCAATGCAACATCTGCATCTGGAGATAATTGAAGAAGGTTCTCTTGCTGCCCTAAGTGTGAATTTTACACTTGAGGACCAGATTCGAGAAGCCCAAAAGACTGACATGGAAGTAGCTCAAATCCGGGAAGAAATGAAGAAAGGCAAGGCCAAATGTTTCAAAAAAGATGCACATGGTGCCCTTTGTTTCGGAAACCGTTTGGTAGTAACCTTTGATCGCAACTTGAGAGAACTAATTCTCAAAGAGGCTCACGACTCCAAGTTCTCTATTCACCCAGGTAGTACCAAGATGTACCAAGATTTGAAGAAACAACTTTGGTGGAGCCAAATGAAGCGACAAATCGCTCAATATGTTGCCGGGTGTGATGTATGCCAAAGAGTCAAGGCTGAGCATTTGAAGCCAGCAGGTACTCTACAACCCCTGCCCATTCCCAAGTGGAAATGGGAAGAAGTTGGCATGGATTTTATCACCGGCCTTCCAAGGACTCAAGCTGGGTCCGATTCCATATGGGTGATTGTCGATCGTCTGACAAAGGTTGCTCACTTTATTCCTGTCAAGACCACTTACCGCGGAGACAAGTTAGCAGAGCTTTATATTTCAAGAATTGTTTGTCTCCATGGTGTCCCGAAAGTGATCGTGTCTGATAGAGGCCCTCAATTCACATCCTATTTTTGGGAATGCCTACATAAGGCCATGGGGACCAGTCTATCTTTTAGCTCTGCTTACCACCCGAAAACAGATGGGCAAACTGAAAGAGTGAACCAAATTTTAGAAGACCTTCTCCGGGCATGTGTGATGTCCTATAGCAAGATTTGGGAGAATTGCTTACCTTTTGCAGAGTTCTCCTACAACAATAGCTTCCAATCTAGCATACAAATGGCACCCTTCGAGGCATTGTATGGGAAAGCTTGCAGGACACCCTTGAACTGGTCTGAAGCCGGGGAGAGACCATTTTATGGTCCAACCTTGGTGGAGAATGCGGAAGAACATGTTCGTGTCATCCGTGAACGACTTCGAACAGCTCAATCTCGTCAGAAGTCTTATGCCGACCGTCGTCGTCGGGAATTGAGTTTCGAAGTTAATGATCATGTCTACCTTAAAGTCTCTCCAATGAAAGGAATGCATCGTTTCCAAGTCAAAGGCAAATTGGCACCTCGCTACATCGGACCATTCCGTATCCTAGCAAAAGTGGGATCAGTGGCCTATCAATTGGAATTGCCACCATCACTATCGAATATTCACGATGTGTTCCATGTTTCACAATTGAAGAAGTGTCTTTGTGTCCCAACTAAAGCGACCGAGTTGGAAAGACTCGACTTGCAACCCGATCTTTCTTATCAGGAGTGTCCTATCCACATTCTTGAAGAAACAGAACGCAAGATGAGGAATCGCAATATCAAGTTCATCAAAGTACAATGGAGTAATCATACTGAAGATGAAGCTACATGGGAACGTGAGGATCAATTCCGACAAGTCTATCCAGACCTTTGCCTTGAAGTGCCTTCGTATCAAGAACAGCAAGGTTAAACAAAGCTACGGTAAGGAAAATGTAATAATTGTTGTAACCTTGTAAGGAATCAATAGCACTATCTTTAAAGGAAATCAAAACAACAGATGTTGTAATTCCTTAGAACCTTTATATCCAACTTCCACCCTACCCGATCTCAGGGACGAGATCTTTTGTAAGGGCGGGAGGTTTGTCACATCCTCAAAATAATAAAGAGAATTATTATGCATCTCATGAGCATGCATCATTGTTTACAAACTTTTGCATAATTTATTGCACTAGGAAAATCTTAAACAAGTGTTAAATCTACACTTTGTAATTCAACTCCAAAAGAAAAACAAGAACAAAACCTTATGAACATCTTCTAGAAATAATTTATTCAAATACTATAGTAATTATATTGAATTAATATAAATTTTCCCAAATTTTTGGGACTGGTTTAAACACTAAGAAAATTTAAACACAAGTTAACAAACTACACTAAGTTTGAATTTATTATATACAAATTATATCAGGAACAGTAGTGTTAAATAATTTTTATGGGTACTAGACCTTCCCAGGAACCCCCATGATTTATTTCAAGATTTTAGAAAATTTATTTCTATTTTTAACACCTTGGTCAAAGTGGAGAAAACCATTTAAATCTTAGTCAAACCCTAAACCCAACCGACCAACACTATTCATCAGGCTCGAGTCTGACTCAGCGAACCGGCTCAGTCCAACCGCCTAAATGCACCAACACATGCAGGCGTCGGATCTAAGTTCAACAGTCCAGATCTCACCACCTTTCAACCTGTCCGAAATTCTCATCAAATCTGAGCCCTCCGTTCATGATCCAACGGTCCAGATCACGTACCCCTTCGGAACGGTCGGAGCACCCCCTTTCTAATCTTAGCCGTTCATCAAAAATCCATCGGTCCGCACCGAACCACTTACCTGGACTCGCGCGCATGCCGTTGAGTCACTGGCAATGTGGGCCCCGCTGTCAGCTTCATCCCCTACCTCGGGCAATCGCGTGCAGGAGATAAACACCACACGCTCGCACCGCTCCAACGCGCACAGAAACGGCACTCTTCACGCCGTCAATCCGCCACTGCCGTTGTCCACTCCGAGACGTTCTCCTCTTGACGCGGCCTCCACTCCGTCGTCTCCCCGAGCATAATACCTCTCAGGACCGCCTTTTCTTCCTCACTTTTCCTCTCGATGGCTGAGGAAAGGGAAGCTTTCCCGTGCGTGTCTCTCGGGTAAACTCCCTCTGCGTGATTCCTCTCCACTCTATGATCCACCCCCTTTCCATTTTTTGCTAATCTAGGACTTTGATTCCTCTTGTAGCTCCCAGACCACAGTGGTGCCGTTGGAAGCCCTAGAACGCGCTCCCGAGCGGCATCTTCGTGCCATTCTAGTTCCTGGTGAGTATTATGCTCTCTCTTGCGCGTCACATTGCGCCTTTTTACTTAGTAATCGAAACCCCTCAACTTATTTTGACATTGCACGGCAGGTTTTCGTTGAATTGAAGAAATCACACTTTCGGCCCTAGAACCAACCTTTCGACTCCCACTTGGTTCCGGTAAGCCGTAGCTCAGTTCCTCAGTCCCTTAGCATCCTCATAGGGTCTTTAATCCTTTTCAATCACTCACTCTCTGTTATTTTGCCCAGAGACTCCTCTCCTCGTTGGAACTCGTCGTGGTTATTTTCTTCTTCGGCGCCGACGCAGCTCCAGCCACTCCAGCCTTCCCCGAGCACCCTCCTCCGCTCAGGTAGCTCCCATGTAGCCCCTAGACGCCTTGGCACTTGCTGAATGACCGCTGCGGAGCTTTACTTCTTGCATGCACATTTGCCGTATTGGACGCCGCCGCTTAGCTCCGGCTAGCCGTCGGTACGGACTGCCATTGGTGTCGCCAACACCACCCAGAGGTGCGCGGCACTATTGCGGAGCAGATGCGTGCTTTGGCCAGCTCCGCCGTGGCGCGTAAGCTGGCGAGCAGCCCGAACAAGCAGCGATCGTGTTGTCGGACGCCTACCGCTTACAACTTTATGTGAGTAATTAAAGTTTAACTGCGATGATTAGCATTTATTAATCGTATCTTTGTCGGAAGATCGAGGTTTAAATGAGTAATGATTGGCCTTAAGAGAATGACATGTGGGCCGTGGCTGGTTTAGTAGCGAGGGTAGGTTTGAGGAATGTGTTTTCCTTTTAGGAAGCGTATTTTTATATGCTTGAATCGAATGCGTTTAGAGTAATAGGAAAGCACATTTTATAGAATCGCTTTCATCTTGCAATTGGTTTGGGTCATTTTGACCGAGTCAACAATGACCGGGGCCCATTGCTTTCGATTGACCGGCTAGAGGCGCGCCCGGTGAGAACAGTAATGGATGAATTAGAAAATCTGAAAACGAATTATTTGCACACTATAAAATATGTATAACTTCAAAAATACATAACTAATTCTTCTTAACTCCAAAATGGATGAAACCACTTCTGGTAATTTTCATTTTCAATGAAATTTATATTAAAATTGGTTTCAAACATGTCTCTGTACCAGAGAGTATTATTTTGGAGAGTGATCCATTAACACTATTATTTTTACAAAAGGAAATGCTAATAACTTTAGAAATTCATAACTAAATCTTGAAAACTCCAAATGAGGCAAACTCAACTGTTTTAGTCTTGTATTAATATTCTAAATTTATCCATATAATCCTTAATCCCACTACTGCTCTACAAATTTTGACCTCATAATTAAATTACTCAAAGAGGGCATATTGAAAGCTGAAAATTCAAATCGTAATAACTCTCACATGCTAAATCCAAATGGAGTAATTCTTTCACCTAAATTCATCTAAAATCATGATTTAGCTATTGTAGAAAAATCATACATTTTTGAGCATTTTGAATTTTTGGGTATTTCTCGATGTTTACTCGATATTATGTTTATTTAGATACCGAGCCTATCGATATTGACTTATACGCTACTGAGGGAGAGCAGCTAAGCTACCAGCAAGGCAAGAATCATTTGAACTTTCTTTTGCATCATATTTGATCCCAGTTTTGTTAAGTTAGTGCAATGATAATTGCTTGCACGCTATTTTTGATAATGTCGCTATTTTTGTGATGTGTAGTTTAGTTAACTCCTAATTCATTGAGGTTATGCTTGAATTATTCTAGTACCACATGCTTAAGTTAGAATGGTTGAAATATATTATTCGGGTTTGCTTAGCAATGTGTCGATGATCGAATCGCCGATCTTACGAAAATAAACGAGGAAAATGACGTGGAATATCCTGGAATGGAATGGGGGTCGCTCTTTATTGATATGAACTGGATTTACAAGATGTGGCTAAGTACTACCCTGAATTACACTGAATGGAGGAATGTAACAAGACAATCGGACTTAGAATATGAGTCTAAGGTGATTATCTAACTTCTAATTCCACAGCTTAGGCTTGTGCATATCTTTGCCTTGGCCTTGTTTTGTGTGTCGCCTATCATCTCCTTCTTGTCTCGATGTTGTCTCTTGTGCTTTACCTTTAAATAACTTCGAAGAGGTGGCGATTACTCTGGAGAAGGCGTCCTGGTGAAGCGTTACGTTGGTCGGAACGGTAGAGAAGTTAGCAATGTGCTAACTTCCTTGCGGTTGCTTGTGAAAAGCTTAACCGTAGGGTGGTTAATAGTCGGTGTCTCGGGGTTGTACCATCGCATGGTTTGGAGCACGTATAACACGTGTTCCATTCATCATACGATAAGAAATACTAGTTCGATAATTTTACTGGCGGTTATACGGTGGGGATTAGGCACAAAGCCTCATCCGACCGTGGTACTGTGAGACCCGACGTTTATTAAGCTCATAATACTTAGTCATCCAATTGACCTAGTATTATCAACCAAATAAACCAGTCTCGAGAGATGTATACTTCCCGAATCGTTATACATACCTCACAACAAAAGAATGTATCAATTCCATACAACACATAGTACATAAGCAACAAACCGAAGTTAATATTAATAAGGAATAGGTTATTACAAAGAGGAGCCTTACGGCCAAATAACAACAAAACTACAAAGATACACAGTGGAAGCAAAAGTGCCATAAAGATGGCCCAAAATAAGAGCCAACCGGTGTGCCTTTAGCCCACAAGGCAAGCGACCAGGACCGCCAAGCTAGTCGCTCTCCCAACCCACGCCTGACTCACAAAAGTAAAGCCCTTTGGGCTCTACCTCCTCTGCAACAAAGTTGTTAAGCAAAGCAAATGAGTACAATAAATTGTTTATTGTACTCGCATAAGACCGACGTGTAAGATAACAGAACTATAATTTAGCTATATGCAAGCTTTATTTAAGTGGATGAGGCTTTGGACTCATTTAAGCACAAAGCAAGTTTTCATTTGCAATAATATAGTAGATTGAAAGCAATTTGACAAAGCATTTTTAATTGTTGAAATAACAACGAGATAAATAACATGGTAACAACAACAAGAACAACCTGGAAGTGACCAACCCAAGTCACCACAACAATAGCATGAACTCCCCGTTCATACCAACCAAGTCAAGTTTTAATTAAAGGTTGTAGTCTAGTCTTGAACGACCTTACCAAGCATGTCCATAACCTAGGACGAGGCTATTCGAATAGTTTTATCCCTGCAGGGTGTACCACTGTACCCACACGTCAGACCGCCTTTCCATTAGGCACACTACCTTTGGTATGCTTGCACGCGGCTAAGTCTCTGAGACATTTCCAATGGACAATGCTAATTCGAGTCGCACAACCCACGGGAGAAGGAGACATCACACAACCTACCGGAAGCTAATGCTCCCTCGCACATCACACACACATTTTATCTTTAAAACACACCAACCAAAGCGACCCCAATTAACACCGCCCAAAGTACTTAGTCAAGAGGGTTCCATATGCCCCTCGTGTGGTTAGCACATAAAATCGCTTGGCTTAGTGACCCAAGTACTCGGTCCTTAGGGACCCAGGCATACCACCACATCCAAAAACCACGCCATCCATCCAATATGCCCAAGTCTAAATCAATCTTTTATTTTAAGTTTTTGATTTTACAAATGAATCAAAGCACAAGTGCTGGACATATAGGAGTAATAATCTGTTTTGAGTGATCAAGACCATCGACTAAGTCGATGATCGCCCATTTCTACCGAAAACTAAGCATGTCTAAGCAATTTAAATCGAAACTACTAAGTGATAGGAGCTCATCCAACGAGCTCCCACCACAGCAAATAACCTAGGCTCATGGTAGTAGAGGATAAACAATTCCTACAGATTATGCAACTATAGGATTGCTACCGACATTTAACACAAAGTAGCATGCATACATAGAAGTAAAACAACATATTAACCTTTAAAGTAATGGGACGTTAGAGGGGATATGATCAAACTGCTTGCCTTGTTGCTGGTCACTTTGTTGCGGAGGGTCACTCTCGGGATCACCACAAATGTCGAAACCTAACGGAAAAGCAATAAAGAACCGATAAGAACGACGAAAAACAACAAAGACAGCACAGCAAACGAACTCCAAATTCTCTGAATTTTCTACAGCAGCAAGAGAGTGATTTTTAGGGGATTTTGCAATAAGAACCAATTGATTTGGATTCTCGATGCAAAAGTTATGAGCAAAACAATTCTGCTCAGCCCCTAAAATACCAAACTGCACTATTCACTAATTTAATTATGAGGCAACATTTTCAAGAACAGAAGTGAAGCTGAAATTTTTACTGTAAAACCAGCACCTCATGAGATGAATAACACAATTGAGTTCACCTCATTTGGAGCTATATTGCACTTTCTATAATTTTTCAAAAACAAGAACTTGAACAAAATTATAATGCACAAGTCCTCATTTTCCTAACAGAAACATGCTCAAAACTAATTTTCACAGTGAGTTCATTAATAGAGGAAACCAACAAAGTTGGTCTCACCCAAAAATAATCTACAGAGCATTAGTTATGTATTTTACAAGTTAAGCATTGATTTAAGTGTATATTTAAAGTTGGTTTTTTTTTAAAATCTAAGGGCAAACTGTGCTCTGGAGCTGAACTCAACTTACAATCATTTTTGGATTAAAGTCAAGTTCAAGTTAGAGCTAACACAATTTGAATGACCTCAGTTGGATTTGAAACGGCAAAGATATGAGATTCTAAAGTTTATACCTTATTTCAGTTTATAATTAAGAGTTCACTGGAATTTCTAAAAATCACAAAGGCATGGGAGGACGTGAGCCACAGATCATAGATCTAACGGCTCAGACCTCCCAGGATGTAACATCCCAAATGTATAATTAGGGTTAATCAAGTATAATTATATGTGTAGAAATTAAAACTTTTTCTCACATCTTGAAAAACCCTAAAATCTTGTGTAACTCTTGTCCAAGAGTTGTGTAATCCAAAAACACAAAGCTCTTGTTGACCAAAAATCAAACTCATTTTCCAATTATCTTAAATCTTGTGTCAAACATTTGGAATATATTTTCCTTGGTCCCAAAAACTGATATGGGACCCCTTCTGAAAAATATCATGAGTTATAACACTTGTTGATAATTTTTGGAGGCAAAACAATCCTTTAAACAACCTTCGTGAATTTCCTGAGAAAAATGCATTGCATAATAACCTCTGGAAATTTTATGTAAGGTTGGTCTCATTGTCAGCAAGCTCCAGTTAAAATTTCATCAAATTTGGAGTTCATTTGCTAGCCCAAACAATTCTACAAAGTTTCAGCTGTTAAAAACTAAATTTTAAAGCCTACACTGTTCCTTGGTCTAGCCATATTCAAAGTTGGTCCAGCCCAACCATGTCTGCACCTCAGCAGACCTCATCTCCACTTGATCAGGTCGCAGCCGTTGGATTTACATCCAACGACCACGACCTCCTCATGATCAACACCGCGAGGACCTCCCCACCTCATGAGGTCATTGCCGTTGGATCCGTGATCAACGGTCATGACCTCCCCTGTGTGTTAAACCTCAAAGACCTCCTCGAGCTGTAAACCATCGCAGCAAGGTCATCCCACCTTGTTGAGGTCGTAGCCGTTGGATCAAATCCAACCGCCACGACCTCCTCCTCAACATACTCGGTCAGGTCATCCCACCTGCGCGAGGTCATAGCCCTTGGATCCAAGATCCATGGCCCTGACCTCCCCTCACTGTTAAACTAAACAAACCTCCCACCTAACCTAGGTCGTAGCCGTTGGATCAAATCCAACAGCTCACGACCTCCCTGCGTTATCAAGCACTCGCAACCTCCCCCATCTTTTGTTGTGCACCGTTAGATTTAAAATCTACGGTCACGACCTCCTTTTTGTCTCATGCGCACCAGACCTCCCCAGCGCACGTGAGATCGTAGCCCTTAGATCTAAATCTAAAGGCCATGACCTCCCTTGTGCGTTGCGCAAGCTCAGGACCTCCACCTCCTTTGATCGGAACCCTTAGATCTAAATCTAGCGGTCCTGACCTCCCTTGCCTGTTGCGCATCATATCAGACCTCCCCATCAGGTCAGTGCCCTTGGATTTAAATCCAAAGGCCATGACCTCCCCCTCATGTCTTTTTGATCGCGTGCGGTTAAGTCCTCACTGGAGGTCCGCACCGTTGGATGGAGATCCAACGCTTTGGACCTCCTGTCCCTTTCCCCACGTGCGTTTTCTCGATTAAGGAAATCGGAGGGCCACGACCTCCCCATCCTTGATCGTGTGGCTGGGACCTCCTCCCAGCCACTTAAAACATAACGGTTCGAAAATAAGATCCGATGGTTAGGACCTCCCGTGTCTTATCCAACGATCACTAAGACCTCCTGTTCTTCTCCTTCCTCTGGCGGGCAAACTCGGCGGCGCAATTAATGCGTGTCGACCTTGGGGTACACTTCTTGACTCTTTCTTGACCGCATTTAATGCTGGTCGACTTTTCGCCCCTCTGGTCGGCTCAAACACCGCCATTGTGTCAACTTTAAGTCTTGTCCAATGCCAAGACCGTGCCATGGGCCAAGCTCACAGGAGCTTAGCCGGTGGTCTCGACCTCAATTGCCCTAGGATAAAACCACCCCCATTTGTGCCTTTATCTTCCTTTGCACGCCATTGTTCTTTGCTCACCCATCGTGCTTGTGAACTCTAAGCCATGAGCTCCTTGGCCACCATTGTTGGACTTGAAGTTCCTCGGTGGACAAGGGTCACTGGGTTTCCACCTTTCTCCTTGCTTCCATTTGTGCCTTCCCTCGGGACCAAGTCTGACTTGAGTTGTTGGACATTTGCAGAGGGGGACAAAGAGGAGCTTGAGCTGGTGTCTTGGGCGGTGAAGCTTCACTTGTCTTCCCCAACACCGGCCATCACCTCCACGACCTCCCGGCACCTTAGGACCTCCGGTACTCCCCTGTTAGTCCTTTAGCTGGGCACCCCGCATGTATGAATGTCGCGAGCTGTTGTTTGAGCATACGCTTGAATGTCGCATGAGCTTCATTTTTGCTTTTCGGTTTTTGGCGTCTTTGGTCAATCTTGCCCACTCGGCTCATGGCGTTCAAAGCCGTCGCCTTGCCGTTGAGAGGAGGTCCTTTGGGTGCGCAACATTATTGTGCACTCGGTGGTACCGATGGACCTCACCGGCAAGGTCTACATCGCCGGTGAGGACCATCCTCTTAAACTCAAGCCTTGTCGGATAGGGCTGCGGCGTTATTGCGTTTTTCGGACAAGGATTCGCGGAGTTAATGCACTAATCGGTGCTCGAATCATTGAAATCATTGGATGTCTTAACTGCCTTTAATCCACCCTTTAATGCGTGCATTTAAGACCTCCATGTGCGGACCTCCTCGTGGTCAGCAGATTGTCTCTGTCCAAAGCAGCGCTTGCTTGAAGTTAGAAGCGCCAGTGCAGGGCGTCGAGACCTCCTCCGAGAGATCTGGAGCGTCCAAGACCTCCTTGGCGCAATCTTGGCCGTCGAGACCTCCTGGAGGTGCAGTGGCGTTGAGACCTCCTCTGGGACCTCCTCGAGGTCATCTCACCATGAGGACCTCCCCTTTAGATCTGGCCCGTTCCGGACCTTCCCTTCCATGTTGTGGTCCGTTGGATCTCCCATCTACGGCCACGACCTCCCCTCACCTCGCGCATGTGCGTGGTTAGGAGGTCCAGGACCTCTGGACCTCCCATGTGCGTGTATGTTGTTCTCCTGGGAGGTCTGAGCCGTTAGATCTGTGATCTGTGGCTCACGACCTCCCATGTCTTTGCAAGTGTTAGAAATGCCAGTAAATTCTTAATGATAAACTGAAATAAGGTATAAACTTTAGAATTTCATATCTCTTTCATTCTAATTCCAAATGAGGTCATTCAAATTGTGTTAGCTCTATCTTGAACTTGACTTTAATCCAAAAATGATTGTAAGTTGAGTTCAGCTCCAGAGCGCAGTTTGGGCCACAGGTTTTAAAACTCCCTTTTAAATATACACTCAAATTAAGGCTTAACTTGTAAAAGACATAACTAATGCTCTATAGATGATTTTTGAGTGAATCCAAGTTTGTTGGGTTCCTCTAATAATGAACTTACTAGGAAAAATAGTTTTGAACATGTTACTGTTTTCAGAAAGAATGACTATGCATTATAATTTTGTTCAAGTTCTTGTCTTTAAAAATTGTTGAAGTTGCAATGTAACTCCAAAAGAGTTGAAACCACTTCCATTAGTCTTAGAATGTCATTACCTATCTACCATAAAAATTTCATGTCCAGAAGACCCCTAGAAAATAATTTATGAACAGTAGCCCTTTTTAATTTAATTTGGATTTTTCTGGCCGAATTGAATTGTTTTGATCATATCTTTTGCATCAAGAATCCAAATCGATTGATTCTTGTTGCTAAATTCATGATAAATCTTTATCTTGCTGCTGTAAAAATTTCAAGTCTTTTGGAGAAGGTTTGCTGTTGAGTCCTTTTGAATTCTTTGTTCTTATCGGTTCTTTTTCGCTCTTTTCGTTAGGGTTCGACATTTGTGGTGATCCCGAGAGTGATCCTCAGCAACCAATTGACCACCAGCAACAAGGCAAGCAGTTTGACCATTTCCATCATTGTCCCATTACTTTAAAGCTTAATACTTTGTTTTACTTCTATGTATGCATGCTACTTTGTGTTAAATATCGCTAGCAAGCCTATAGTTGCATAATCTGTAGGAATTGTTCATCCTCTACTACCTTGAGCCTAGGTTATTTGCTGTGGTGGGAGCTCGTTGGATGAGCTCTTATCACTTAGTAGTTTCGATTTAAATTGCTTAGACATGCTTAGTTATCGGTAGAAATGGGCGATCATCGACTTAGTCGATGGTCTTGATCACTCAAAAATGATTATTACTCCTATATGTCCAGCACTTGTGCTTTGATTAATTTGTAAAATCAAAAACTGAAAATAAAAGATTGATTTAGACTTGGGCATATTGGATGGATGGTGCGGTTTTTGGATGTGGTGGTATGCCTGGGTCCCTAAGGACCGAGTACTTGGGTCACTAAGCCAAGCGATTTCGCGTACTAACCACGCGAGGGGCATATGGAACCCCTCTTGACTAAGTACTCTAGGAGGTGTTAATTATGAGCGAGCTCGGTTGGTGTGTTTTTAAAAAACAAATGTATATGTATAGTGTGGGAGGGGAGCATTAGCTTCCGGGAAGGTTGTGATGTCTCCTTCTCCCCGTGGGTTGTGCAGCTCGTAATTAGCATTCATCCTTTGGAAAGGTCTCGTAGGACTTAGCCGTGCCAGCACACCTTCGGTAGTGTGCGTAAAGGAAAGGCGGTCTGACGTGTGGGTACAGTGGTACACCCTGCAGGGATAAAACTATTCGAATAGCCTCGTCCTAGGTTATGGACATGCTTGGTAAGGTCGTTCAAGACTAGACTACAACCTTTAATTAAAACTTGACATGGTTGGTATGAACGGGGAGTTCATGCTATTGTTGTGGTGACTTGGGTTAGTCACTTCCAGGTTGTTCTTGTTGTTGTTATTATGTTATTATCGCGTTGTTATTTCAACATTTAAAAATGCTTTGTCAAATTGCCTTCAATCTATTATGTTATTGCAAATAAATGTTGCTTTATGCTAAAATGAGTCCAAAGCCTCATCCACTTAAATAAAGCTTGCATGTAGCTATTTATAGTTCTGTTATCTCACACGTAAGTCTTGCGGAGTACTTTATGTACTCATCGCTGAGGTTGTGGCAATTTTGTGGCTTTTGTTGCAGAGGAAGAAGGAGAGCTCCAAGAGCCTCTCTTTTATGCTACGTGTTGCAGTTTCTTGACGACTAGCTTGGCGGTCGGTCGAGATGCCTAGGGGTTAAGGCACACCGATTGGCTTTGTGTTATAGCCATCTTTATGGCACTTTTGCTTCATTGTTATCTTTTGTATTTATTGCTTTTTGGCCTAAGGGCCTCTCTTTTGTAATATCTATTCCAAATTAATGTTAACTTCGGTTTGTTGCTTATGTTCTATGTGTTGTATGGAATTGATATACTCTTTTGTTGTGAGGTATGTATCTTGCATTCAGGAAGTATACATCTCTCGACCGGGTTTATTTGGTTGATAATACTAGGGTCAATCGGATGACTAAGTATTATGAGCCTAATAAACGTCGAAGTCTCACACAGAGGTAACGCACACACGCTCATGAGTCGAGGTCTGGACCTCCTAACCTCCTAGCAACTACATCTGCGCGAGGTGAGGGAGGTCGTGGCCGTAGATGAAGAATCCAACGGACCTAGCGATGAGGGAGGTCCGAGGCGGACCAGATCTAAAGGGGAGGTCCTCAGCGGTGAGATCTTCCAAAGGAAGATCTAAACTATCAAGATCTCCCCAAGGAAGATCTACATCGTCAAGACCTCACGGGGAGGTCTGGGCGGTCGAGATGTTCCAAGGAGGTCCTCGATAGTTCGAGATCGTGCGAGGGAGGACCTTGACGGTCAAGATCTACCCGGGGAGGTCATGAGCGGCTGAGATAACCTAGGGGAGGTCCTAAGGGAGGTCCTAACGTCACAGACCTCCAGGGAGGTCTGGACGGCCACGATTGCGCAAGGGAGGTCTTGGACGCTCCAGATCTCCACGGGAGGAATGCGGGCGTCCCAGACCAGCAGCGCACGCGCTTGGACAAACAGATGTCTTGTGGCGGGACCACGAGGAGGTCCGCGCACGCGCGGGAGGTCTTAAATGCACGCATTAAAGGGTGGATTTAAGGTAGTTAAGACGCCCCATTGATTACAATGATGGGAGCAATTGATTAGCGCATTAAAATGGTGAATCTTTGTTCTAAAAGCGACAATGACACGCTCGGGACGTCAGGCAAAGATCCCGGCGTGAAGAAGTGGTCTCGCCGGCGATGTAGAGCCCACGGTGAGGTCAATGGTACCACCGAGTGCACAATAACGTTGCGCACCGGTGGACCTCCTCTCAACGGCGACGGCGGCTTTGAGCGCCATGAGCCGAGAGGGCAAATTGACCAAAGACGGCCAAAACCGAAAAGCAAAAATGAAGCTCAGCGCGACATTCAGCGTATGCTCAAACAAAAGCTCCGCGACATTCATTCATCGGGTGCCCGCAACTAAAGGACTACCGGGGAGTTACGGAGGTCCTAAAGATGCCGATGAGGTTGAGGATGGTCTTGGCGGAGTTGGGGAAGATGGAGAGCTCCACCGCTTCAAGTCAAGCTTCAACTCCAAGCTCCCAGCTCCACTAGGCTACCTCTGCAAATGCCCGGCCAGTGAAGTTAGGGTTGAGGTCACAGAGATGCCCAGATAGAAACAGAGAGAGGAGGAGAAGCCACTTTGGAAATCTGAGCCACCGAGAAGCTCAAGGACCTTGACAATGGCAGCCACCAGTGAGGAGGAGAGTTTGGGGATGAGGAGCTCACCACGCACAAAGTGCAAGGTGAGATCAATTGTGTGCAAAGGAAGCCACAGGGAGAGTTCAAGGGTAACTTATAGCTGAGTGAAGGTTATGAGCTGGGGCTAAGCTCCATGGTGAGCTTAGCCCATGGGTTGGTCCATGGGGTGGCAAGGACATGAGGTTGACAAGGTCTTGGTCTGAGTGACCCAAGAGGCGGAAGGGTGACTGCATTAAATCTTGGTCAACAAAGAGTCATTGAAAAGGTACCAAGTGGATGACGTGCATTAACTCCACCGCTCGAGCTCACAGCGCGCCAGAGGAAGGAGAAGAATAGGGAGGTCTTTATGACCGTTGGATAAGACCATGGGGAGATCCTAACCATCGGATGACAATTTTGAACCGTTATGTTTTAAGTGGTGGGAGGAGGTCCCGGCCACACGATCAAGGATGGGAGGTCGTGGCCCTCCGATTTCCTTAATGTGTAAGCGCCGAGGAAATAGGGCAGGAGGTCCAAAGCGTTGGATCTCCATCCAGCAGCGCTGGACCTCTGTGAGGTCTTAAACGCACTTGAACATAAGACATGAGGGGAGGTCATGGCCTTAGGATTTGAATCAGGCGCACAACCAAAGGGAGGTCGAGGCTTTGCGTGAAGCGAGAGGAGGTCAAGACCTTTGGATTTTGATCAACGGTGGTGATCAAAAGCAGGGAGGTCTGAGCCTCGCCACGACACACAAGGAGGTCATGGCCATTAGATTTAGATCTAAGGGCAACGACCTCACGTCTTGTGAAGGACCTAGGCTGTGATGTTTTTGAGAGGAGGTCGTGGCCTTTGGATGTAAATCAGCAGTGCGACCTCAAGTGAGTGCAAAGGAGGTCGATAGTTAGCTTAAGAGGAGGAGGTCGCGACCATGGATTTTTGATCCAATGGTGTGACCTCATGTAGGTGGGAAGTTTGCTTAGCTTAACGGTGAGGGAGGTCGGGAGGCGGTTGGATGTAAATCCAAGGGCTATGACCTAGACAAGGTGATAGATATCGAAGGGAGGTCTTTGCGGTTTAACACACGGGGAGGTCATGACCGTGGATCTTTGATCCAACAGTTCTGACTGATGAGGTGAGGAGGTCTTTCTTGGGGTTGACCATGGAGGAGGTCTGGCGCCCACGTTGACGAGGAGGTCCACGCGGTCGGAGGACTCTGAAGGGAGGTCTGAGTGCGTTGGTTGAGGGGAGGTCGTGGCCTTTGGATTGGATCCAACGGCCACGACCTCATCAAATGAGGAAGGAGGTCGATGGGGTTGGGCTGGACCGGCTTTGCAAAGTGGCTAGCCCAAGGAGCAGTGTAGGCTTTTAAATTTAGTTTTTAACAGCTGAAACTTAGCAGAATTATTTGAGATAGCAATTGAACTCCAAATTTGATGAAATTTTAACTGGAGCTTGCTGACAATGAGATTAACCTTGCATAAAATTTCCAGAGGTTATTATGCAATGCATTTTCTCAGGAAATTCGTTAAGGTTGTTTAAAGGATTGTTTTACCTCCAAAATTTATCAAACTAGTTTTACAACTTGTGATATTTTTCAGAGGGTCCCACATCAGTTTTGGGACCAAGGAAAATATATTCGATGTTTGGCACAAGATTTAGACAAGCTGGAAAATGAGTTTGACTTTTGGGTCAACAAGAGCTTTGTGTTTTGGATTACACAACTCTTGGACAAGAATTACACAAGAGATTAGGGGTTTTCAAGATGTGAGAAAAAGTTTTAATTTCTACACATATAATTATACTTGAATAACCCCAATTATACATTTGGGATGTTACAAAATCTCCCCCTTACAAAAATCTCGTCCAGAGATTTGGCTCACTCGTAAAGAAAGATGGATAGTCCGCCTTGCAGGCGATCTTCTCTTTCCCAAGTAGCCTCATCTTGAGAATGGTTCGACCACTTGAACTTTAAGGAACTTGATGGTCTTATTCCTTGTCCTTCGTTCGGACTCATCGAGTACACGAGCAGGTGCTCGCGATAGGTCAAATCTTCACGGACATCGAGGGTTTCCAGCGGAGCTTCCTCGGTTGGAACACGGAGGCACTTCTTAAGTGGGACACATGAAAACATCATGTACCCCTCAAGTGCAGTAGCAACTCCAACTTATAGGCAACAGCTCCTTCTTCTCGATAGCGGTAGGGACCGACATATCGAGGAGCCAACTTGCCCTTGACGCCAAAGCGTTGATGGCCCTTCAAAGGAGAGACTTTGAGATAAACAAAGTCATTAGGCTCAAAACGCAACTCACGTCGACGGCGATCCGCATAGCTCTTTTGCTGGATTGAGCCATGCGCAAAGCAGCCCCGAATAAAATTTGGACTTGGCGCTCGGCCTCATTGATTGAGTCCGGGCCAAAGAGAGGTCTCTCACGGTCTCGACCGAGTTCAACGGGGTTCTACACTTTCTCCGTACAAGGCCTCAAATGGTGCCATGCCGAGACCGGCCTTTGAAAAGTTGTTGTTATAAGAAAACTTCGGCGAATGGCAAGCATTTCTCCCAATGCTTCCCATATGAAAGGACACAAGCACGAAGCATGTCTTCCAAAACTTGGTTGACCCTCTCGGTCGACCATCGGTTTGGGGTGAAATGCCGTCTTTGAAAGCAAACGAGTTCCCATAGCTTCTTGCAAGCTATGCCAAAAGCGAGGCGTGAAAAGGGATCCACGATCCGACACAATCGTCTTGACACACCGTGCAAACTCACGATTGAGGCGATATAGAGTTCCGCCAAAAGACCTACGAAGTTCGGTCTTGGCGGGAAGGAAATGTGCCACCTTAGTCAATCGATCGATGGCGACCCAAATGGCATCATTCTTCTTGGGGCGTGGGTAGACCGGTGATGAAATCCATTCGATCGAATCCCACTTCCACTCGAGGAATTGGCAAAAGGTGAAGCGATCCGCGCAGACGGCGATGCTCGGCCTTGACACGGCGACACACGTCGACTCGACAACGAACCGCGATCTCCCTCTTCATTCGGGTCCACCAAAATCTCGGCGAAGATCTTGATACATCTTTGTGGCCGGGATGAATGGATAAAAGCGAATCATGGGCTTCAGCGGAGGATTAAATTCGCAATTCCATGTCCTTTGGAACCACAAGGCGTTGCCGAACCTCACAACACCATGCTCATCCTCGAAAAGCACTTGGTTGTTCCGTTCTTGACATTTGCCTTGATGTGGCTCACTCCAACATCCATTGCCGGCGGACTTGATCCGATCCATCAAGGTTGGTTGCACAACCAAGGCGCGAGAGAACCATGCTCAACTAACCCCAAGTTGAGGCGCTGAAATTCCCGGAAGAGCGGGTCAAGCTCCTGGACAACAAGGCATTGCAATGCGCTGCGACTAAGCGCATCGGCAACGACATTAGCCTTGCCCGGATGGTAGTGAATACCCACATCATAGTCCTTGATCAACTCCAACCATCTCCTTTGCACGAGGTTCAGGTCGGTTGTGTGAACAAGTACTTTAAGCTTTTGTGATCCGAATACACTTCTAGCGATTACCCATTAGGTAATGTCGCCAGATCTTAAGTGCATGAATCACAGCAGACTAACTCCAAATCATGGGTAGGATAGTTAAGCTCATGAGGTCTCAATTGCCTTGATGCATAGGCCACTACCTTGCCTTCTTGCATAAGGACACAACCGAGGCCTCGACGAGAAGCATCGCAAAAGATATCGAAGCCGATGGATATCGGGAAGAACGAGAATGGGAGGCGGTGGTCAAAGCGCTTCTTGAGTATTTGGAAACTTTCCTCACACCCAGCGGACCACACGAACTTCTTGTCCTTCTTGAGCAATTCCGTCATCGGCCCGCGATCTTGGAGAAGTTCTCGATAAAGCGGCGATAATATCCCGCTAAGCGAGAAAACTCCGTACATCGGTGACCAAGCAGTGACTCCATGAAAGAACATCGCTGACCTTGCTAGGGTCAGCGGCTCGCCTCTATTTGAAAGAAGCGTGGCCTAAGAAAGCCACTTCCTTCAACGAGAATCGCGACTTCTTTGAACCAGCGTCTGTTTGGTGCTCACGTAGCTTGCCTAACACAAGCTTCAGATGCTCGGCATGTTCCTCATCGTTCTTGGAGTAGATAAGAATATCATCGATGAAGACCACGACAAACTTATCCAAATACTCCATGAATACCGAATTCATGAGATTCATGAACAAGGCAGGAGCATTGGTTAAGCCAAATGACATGACAGTGTACTCGTACAAGCCGTAGCGAGTAGAGAACGCTGTCTTGGGAATATCCTCAGGCCGAATACGAACCTGATGATATCCCACTCTCAAATCAATCTTGGAGAAAACTCGAGCTCCAGTTAGTTGATCGAAGAGATCGTCAATGCGGGGCAATGGATACTTGTTCTTTACCGTCACTTCATTAAGTGGGCGGTAGTCAACACACATGCGCAAAGTACCGTCCTTCTTCTTTACGAAGATTGCTGGACAACCCCAAGGAGATGAGCTAGGGCGGATGAAACCCTTCTCTTGCAGCTCACTCAACTACTTCTTCAACTCCACCAACTCGTTCGGTGGCATCCGATAAGGCCTCTTTGAGATAGGGGCGGTACCGGGAGCCAACTCAATGACAAACTCGAGGTCTCGAGCGGGTGGCATTCGGGAAGATCTGCGGGAAAGACATCAACAAAGTCACAAACTGTTGGGACTTCGTTAATATCTAGAGCGGGCCTCGCTTCAAGCGCAAAGAGATGCGGATCTAGCGACCCGGAAAAGCGAACTTGCTCATGGGAGGACTAGATAGAGATGAGCTTCTGGCGCAATCGATTTGCCCCATGTCTTTGGGACAACCAATCCATGCCAAGAATCACATCAAGACTCGCTGAATGGAGAAGGATAAGGTTTACTAAGAAACCTACCCTTCGATCTCGATAGGAACATCCCTACACTCAGATTCACTCTCAACTCCGAACCAGAGAAGCGAATGAGAAGCGGGACCGACAATGGAGAGAAAAGAAGCTCTCCAACAGCGACAAAAGACTACGAAACAAAGGAATGAGATGCTCTGAATCAAACAAAACGATAGCAGGGTGAGAGTTAACGAAAGTGTACCTAGCACGGCGTCGGGTGCCTCTGAGCCTCCTCTGCGTGTGGCGTTGACGCGACCACTACCCACGCCTTGGGTAGCGGGACGATCTTCGGTCTGAGATGCACCACCTCGGCGCGTCCTCCATTAGGGCGAGGGTGCTCTGTCTTCTTAGGGCAATTATTTGCATAATGGCCCTTCAGTTGCATGAGAAGCACGTGACCCGGCATTTGGGTTGCGGGGCCGCTCTGTGACTTCGCAGTGCGTGGTAGGACACGACTGCGACAAATGAGCGGGGCAAGTGACCTCGGGGTGCCAAGGGGTGGTACCCCGAGGCCGCCCAAGGGACGGAGGAGGCGGCCTGGATGACTTATGGGCCTCCACTTGTGCTTGCGGAGTCCATAAGCTCACGAGCCGCATGCTCGCGACGATGGCCTTGTCGACCAAGGTCTGGAAATCGAGGAAGTCGACAATGGATAGCTTGTCCTTGACTCCTCGGACAAGCCACGCTGAACTTGGCACCTTAGCCATATCGGTGGCCACATCCTCGGGAGCATAACGAGCTAGATGGTTGAACTCGTAGACATACTCCATGGTGAGCTCGCCCTTGCTTGGCGCGAAGAAACTCACCTTCTTGATCTCCATCAAGCGGCAGGATGTGAGCCCGACGGAAGGCGTCTGAAACTCCTCCCAAGAGGCGGTGTGGTCTGCGGGCTGCATGGCGAAAGCTCTCCCACCATGACAAAGCTGCACCCTCCGGTGGTGCGATCTGAACAGCGCCTTCTCGTGCTCCTCGCATGCGCGATCTGAGCTTACGCTCCACCGACGAAGCCAATCGTCGCATCCAACGGGTCCTCGGCCGGGAAAAGGTAGGAGGCTGAGTCTGAAGAAACTCCGCGAGTCCTCCACACGGTGATGGGCGTTCCTTGCCCAGATCCCGAAGCTCCGGTAAGTGCAGAAGTGGTGTTTGCGCGATGGCGTCGATAGAACTCTCTGTCATCCGCGCAGTTGCTTCGATCTGAAGAAGAACCTCGGCCATGGTGGGAGGAGGAGGAAGCTCCTCGTCCGGACCAGTGATCGCCATAGCGCTACAAGTCGCCCGCCATCTGTTACAAGAAATTTTGGTTAGCAACTAGACTCGAAAACAAAGCCTTTAAAAGGAGCAAAAGCGATCGACTAGGGGAATGAAATATCACCCTAAACGAAAGCCAAAGCAGCGAGTAAATCAACTTTAGAAGCTTCTAAAAGACTCTAAAAACAGCCAAGAAGCACCAAAAGCAAGGCTCAACTTCTCAACTCAACTAACCCGTATTGAATGAACGAGTAATTGATCGAGAAGATTAAAAATCAGATTGTAAGATGAGATCTAAAACTATTAGAGAGCAAGGTTAATGCAGCGAAATAAGTGTTAGATACTTAGCTAACTAGTATCACATCTTACCCTTTTATTCCCACAAGTTTTTGTTGATTTAACCTCTCATTTTCTACCCTATTTAGAACCTTTGAGCTTGCTGTCCGGAAATTGGCGCTTGCTGTCCAGATTTTGCATCCAAGCTTCCAGTCGAAATTGTCCATTCCAGAAGCTTCAAAACCTTGTAGACGGGCAGCTAACACTTCAATTTGCCAAACTCATTGATTCCCCAAAACCCCATTAATCGATAACAACTATTTTGTAGAAGGGAAGAGAGGAAAACAACTTTTAAAACTCAAATTAGAGCGAGATGAGAAGAGAAAGCTAAGATAGATGAGGAGTAAAATCTGAGAATTTCCTTAAGCTTTCAAAACTCATTTGATACTTTGAAATTAGGTTTTCAAAATACCCTAAAGACGACCAAGCTTGCGTTACTACGGTCTGAATGGCTCTGATACCAACTCTTGTGAGACCCCGACGTTTATTAAGCTCATAATACTTAGTCATCCAATTGACCCTAGTATTATCAACCAAATAAACCGGTCTCGAGAGATGTATACTTCCCGAATCAAGTATACATACCTCACAACAAAAGAATATATCAATTCCATACAACACATAGTACATAAGCAACAAACCGAAGTTAATATTAATAAGGAATAGGTTATTACAAAGAGGGCCTTCTGGCCAAATAACAACAAAACTACAAAGATACACAGCGGAAGCAAAAGTGCCATAAAGATGGCCCAAAATAAGAGCCAACCGGTGTGCCTTTAGCCCACAAGGCAACTGACCGGACCGCCAAGCTAGTCGCTCTCCCAACCATTTGACTGACTCACAAAAGTAAAGCCCTTTGGGCTCTACCTCCTCTGCAACAAAGTTGTTAAGCAAAAGCAAATGAGTACAATAAATTGTTTATTGTACTACTTAAAACTGACGTGTAAGATAACAGAACTATAATTTAGCTATATGCAAGCTTTATTTAAGTGGATGAGGCTTTGGACTCATTTAAGCACAAAGCAAGTTTTCATTTGCAATAATATAGTAGATTGAAAGCAATTTGACAAAGCATTTTTAATTGTTGAAATAACAACGAGATAAATAACATGGTAACAACAACAAGAACAACCTGGAAGTGACCAACCCAAGTCACCACAACAATAGCATGAACTCCCGTTCATACCAACCAAGTCAAGTTTTAATTAAAGGTTGTAGTCTAGTCTTGAGCGACCTTACCAAGCATGTCCATAACCTAGGGCGAGGCTATTGAATAGTTTTATCCTGCGGGGTGTACCACTGTACCCACACGTCGGACCGCCTTTCCATTAGGCACACTACCTTTGGTATCTTGCGCGGCTAAGTCCTCTGAGACATTTCCAATGGACAATGCTAATTCTGAGTCGCACAACCCACGGGAGAAGGAGACATCACACAACCTACCGGAAGCTAATGCTCCCCTCCCACATCACACACACATTTTATCTTTAAAAACACACCAACCGAGCGACCCCAATTAACACCGCCCAAAGTACTTAGTCAAGAGGGGTTCCATATGCCCCTCGTGTGGTTAGCACGCATAAAATAAAGCAGCTTAGTGACCCAAGTACTCGGTCCTTAGGGACCGGGCATACCACCACATCCAAAAACCACGCCATCCATCCAATATGCCCAAGTCTAAATCAATATTTTGTTTTCAGTTTTTGATTTTACAAATGAATCAAAGCACAAGTGCTGGACATATAGGAGTAATAATCAGTTTTGAGTGATCAAGACCATCGACTAAGTCGATGATCGCCCATTTCTACCGAAAACTAAGCATGTCTAAGCAATTTAAATCGAAACTACTAAGTGATAGGAGCTCATCCAACGAGCTCCCACCACAGCAAATAACCTAGGCTCATGGTAGTAGAGGATAAACAATTCCTACAGATTATGCAACTATAGGATTGCTAGCGACATTTAACACAAAGTAGCATGCATACATAGAAGTAAAACAACATATTAACCTTTAAAGTAATGGGACGTTAGAGGGGATATGATCAAACTGCTTACCTTGTTACTGGTCACTTTGTTGCGGAGGGTCACTCTCGGGATCACCACAAATGTCGAAACCTAACGGAAAAGCAATAAAGAACCGATAAGAACAACGAAAAACAACAAAGACAGCACAGCAAACGAACTCCAAATTCTCTGAATTTTCTACAGAAGCAAGAGAGTGATTTTTAGGGGATTTTGCAACAAGAACCAATTGATTTGGATTCTCGATGCAAAAGTTATGAGCAAAACAATTCTGCTCAGCCCCTAAAATACCAAACTGCACTATTCACTAATTTAATTATGAGGCAACATTTTCAAGAACAGAAGTGAAGCTGAAATTTTTACTGTAAAACCAGCACCTCATGAGATGAATAACACAATTGAGTTCACCTCATTTGGAGCTATATTGCACTTTCTATAATTTTTCAAAAACAAGAACTTGAACAAAATTATAATGCACAAGTCCTCATTTTCCTAACAGCAACATGCTCAAAACTAATTTTCACAGTGAGTTCATTAATAGAGGAAACCAACAAAGTTGGTCTCACCCAAAAATAATCTACAGAGCATTAGTTATGTATTTTACAAGTTAAGCATTGATTTAAGTGTATATTTAAAGTTGGTTTTTTTAAAAAATCTAAGGGCAAACTGTGCTCTGGAGCTGAACTCAACTTACAATCATTTTTGGATTAAAGTCAAGTTCAAGTCAGAGCTAACACAATTTGAATGACCTCAGTTGGATTTGAAACGACAAAGATATGAGATTCTAAAGTTTATACCTTATTTCAGGTTTATAATTAAGAGTTCCTTTGGAATTTCTAAAAATCACAAAGGCATGGGAGGGCGTGAGCCACAGATCATAGATCTAACGGCTCGAGACCTCCCAGAGGTAACGCACCCACGCGCTCGCGAGTCGGAGGTCTGGACCTCCTAGCTTGCACATCTTGTGAGTGAGGGAGGTCGTGGCCGTAGATGGAGAATCAACGGACCACAGCGATGAGGGAGGTCGAGGCGGACCAGATCTAAAGGGGAGGTCCTCAGCGGTGAGATCTTCCAAAGAAAGATCTAAACTATCAAGATCTCTCAAGGAAGATCTACATCGTCAAGACCTCACGGGGAGGTCTGGGCCGGTCGAGATGTTCCAAGGAGGTCCTCGATGGTTCAGATCGTCAGGGAGGACCTTGGCGGTCAAGATCTACCCGGGAGGTCATGAGCAGTGAGATAACCTAGGGAGGTCTAAGGGAGGTCCTAACGTCCTGAGACCTCCGAAGTGCAGGCGGCCACGATTGCGCAAGGAGTGCAGGGCGCTCGAGATCTCCGCGGGAGGTCGGGCGTCCCGGACCAGACCAGCGCCTGGCAGCTGGACAAAACGTGTCTGGCAGGACCACGAGGAGGTCCGCTGGAGGTCTTAAATGCACGCATTAAAGGGTGGATTTAAGGAAGTTAAGACGCCCCATTGATTACAATGATGGGAGCAATTGATTAGCGCATTAAAATGGTGAATCTTTGTTCTAAAACGACAATGACACGCTCGGGGCGTCAGACAAAGATCCGGCGTGAAGAAGTGGTCTCGCATGGCGATGTAGAGCCCACCGGTGAGGTCAATGGTACCACCGAGTGCACAATAACGTTGCGCACCGGTGGACCTCCTCTCAACGGCGACGGCGGCTTTGAGCGCCGGCCGAGAAGGCAAATTGACCAAAGACGGCCAAAACCAAAAAGCAAAAATGAAGCTCATGCGACATTCAAGCGTATGCTCAAACAAAAGCTCGCGACATTCATTCATGCGGGTGCGACAACTAAAGGACTACCGGGGAGTTACGGAGGTCCTAAAGATGCCGATGAGGTTGAGGATGGTCTTGGCGGAGTTGGGGAAGATGGAGAGCTCCGCTTCAAGTCAAGCTTCAACTCCAAGCTCCCGGCTCCACTAGGCTACCTCTGCAAATGCCCGACCGGTGAAGTTAGGGTTGAGGTCACAGAGATGCCCAGATAGAAGCAGAGAGAGGGAGGAGAAGCCCTTGGAAATCTGAGCCACCGAGAAGCTCCAAGGACCTTGACAATGGCAGCCACCAGTGAGGAGGGAGAGTTTGGGGATGAGGAGCTCGACCACGCACAAAGTGCAAGGTGAGATCAATTGTGTGCAAAGGAAGCCAGGGAGAGTTCAAGGGGTAACTTATAGCTTTGAGTGAAGGTTATGAGTGGGGCTAAGCTCCATGGTGAGCTTAGCCCATGGGTTGGTCCATGGGGTGGCAAGGACATGAGGTTGACAAGGTGCAGGTCTGAGCTGACCCAAGAGGCGGAAGGCTGACCTGCATTAAATGCGGGTCAACAAAGAGCTGTTGAAAAGGTACCAAGTGGACAGGCGTGCATTGCTCCACCGCTCGAGCTCACGAGCACGCCAGAGGAAGGAGAAAACAGGGAGGTCTTTATGACCGTTGGATAAGACCATGGGAGGTCCTAACCATCGGATGACAATTTTGAACCGTTATGTTTTAAGTGGTGGGAGGAGGTCCCAGCCACACGATCAAGGATGGGAGGTCGTGGCCCTCCGATTTCCTTAATGTGTAAGCGCCACGAGGAAATAGGACGGGGAGGTCCAAAGCGTTGGATCTCCATCAGCAGCGCGGACCTCTGTGAGGTCTTAACTGCACGAACATAAGACATGAGGGGAGGTCATGGCCTTAGGATTTGAATCAAGGGCGCACAACCAAAGGAGGTCGAGGCTTTGCGTGAAGCGCGAGGGAGGTCAAGACCTTTGGATTTTGATCAACGGTGGTGATCAAAAGCAGGGAGGTCTGAGCCTCGCCACGACACACAAGGGAGGTCATGGCCATTAGATTTAGATCTAAGGGCAGCGACCTCACGTCTTGTATGAGACCTAGCTGTGATGTTTTTCGAGAGGAGGTCGTGGCCTTTGGATGTAAATCCAGCAGGTGCGACCTCAAGTGAGTGCAAAGGAGGTCGATAGTTAGCTTAAGAGGAGGAGGTCGCGACCATGGATTTTTGATCCAATGGGTGTGACCTCGTGTAGAGTGGGAAGTTTGCTTAGCTTAACGGTGAGGGGAGGTCGGGAGGCGGTTGGATGTAAATCCAAGGGCTATGACCTGACAAGGTGATAGGTATCGAAGGGAGGTCTTTGCGGTTTAACACACGGGGAGGTCATGACCGTGGATCTTTGATCCAACAGTTCTGACTGATGAGGTGAGGAGGTCTTTCTGGGGTTGACCATGGAGGAGGTCTGGCGCCCACGTTGACGAGGAGGTCCACGGTCGTCCGAGGACTACTGAAGGGAGGTCTGAGTGCGTTGGTTGAGGGGAGGTCGTGGCCTTTGGATTGGATCCACAGCTCGACCTTATCAAATGAGGAAGGAGGTCGAGATGGGGTTGGGCTGGACCGACTTTGCAAAGTGGCTAGCCCAAGGAACAATGTAGGCTTTTAAATTTAGTTTTTAACAGCTGAAACTTAGCAGAATTATTTGAGATAGCAATTGAACTCCAAATTTGATGAAATTTTAACTGGAGCTTGCTGACAATGAGATTAACCTTGCATAAAATTTTCAGAGGTTATTATGTAATGCATTTTTCTCAGGAAATTCGTTAAGGTTGTTTAAAGGATTGTTTTACCTCCAAAATTTATCAAACTAGTTTTACAACTTGTGATATTTTTCAGAGGGTCCCACATCAGTTTTGGGACCAAGGAAAATATATTCGATGTTTGGCACAAGATTTAGACAAGCTGGAAAATGAGTTTGACTTTTGGGTCAACAAGAGCTTTGTGTTTTTGGATTACACAACTCTTGGACAAGAATTACACAAGAGATTAGGGGTTTTCAAGATGTGAGAAAAAGTTTTAATTTCTACACATATAATTATACTTGAATAAGCCCAATTATACATTTGGGATGTTACAGTACCCATTAAGTAACCTCTGGAATACTAACGACCAGGGAGGTCGTCAGTCTTAGGGGTTACGACCATGAAGACGTATGGCTTTTATTATATATTAAAATAATACATAGATGTTTTAATCCTCATCAGCTAGCCCCCGAACTTTAAATGAACTGGTCATGTATATACCTTTTCCCGATGAAATCGTATCGGGCAGACCTCATTTAATGTCGTGGTATCGAGTGATGCGTGTTCACTTTAAAGTTGAGAACTTGCCTTGGGAAGCGAAGAGTTCCTCTGTCGTTTGAACAAAAAGAAACTTTTTGTCGGTTGGACTTTTGTAGAAATCCTTCAAAAATATCGGAAGGTTATAAGATCTCCTCTCCTTTGGGCTCTTAGAATTTTTATGCTTCCGAATCCCTTCGATCCTTTAGCTTCTCGCCAAGAAATCCTCCGAGTCTTTTCTGTTCTTGAGACCACAAAGTCTCCAACTTTTGCTACTCATTCTTGAGGATTTTCGCCATGTCGGAGCAGATTACAAAGTGGTTGCCTTGAATTGGGCAAGAAAAACTTCGAGGCCTTGAAGAAGATGGGAATGCTCCCGAGATAGGAATCGATTAATTGGAGGCGGCGATCGGAGAACATTTTCCGAGCCGTGAAGATGGCGAAATCCTGTTTTCTTGCCTACATCGAATGTGAAATTTGAGACTACCGGTACACAAATTCCTCCTCCGCGTTCTTGAACATTACGGGTGGAATTGGTGAATTTGGCCTAAATTCGATCGCAAATATTAGTATTTTCGCATATTTGTGGGAGGCATACACAGGAATACAACCAGAACTTGAAGCTCTTTAGTTATTTCTACCGCATGGTGATGGGAAAATCTGCGGCAAAATCGAGGCGCTCTCAGGGAATGCACATTGCGTCTTCATGGCGGGAAGGCCGATGAGTACATCTTCATGTCTGTGAAATCTTCGTGGTCGTCATGGAAAAAATCTTGGTTTTACATGACGATTCTGAAAACGATGGCCTCTACTTACGGAACTAGAGCAAGTGAAAACTCCAAGTGGAAGGAAGCGTAAAGAAGACGAGGATAGTCAAGAGATGGGCGGATGCCATCTCGACTTCTTGAGTCGAGGCTTGACCGTGGCATGTGGTGAAGGATTTTACCCTTCGCCAGATTAGCCCATTGAAGCTCAGGAATCATTCCTGCTCTGGTGCCTTGATCGTGATGAAGCTACCTCGGAAGGTGGTAAGTCTTTGAGATAAATTCGATCGGTATTTTGATTTGATAAATGTATTACCTTAAAATCTGTCTATTCTTCCATACATTAAAGTTCTTACCTCGGGAAGTTAGAGAACGAGTCGGTGATCGTGTAGGGGAGCTGGAGAAAAGGTGAATGCCCCAAGATCTTAGCATAACTCCTATTGAAGGAGGTGGCAAGGCTTAAGGTAATTTATTAAATTCCTTTTACCATCTATATACATATATTAGACCAGATCTCCAATCGTGCTCTATATTTGCGATCGGTCGGATTGCGAATCATACAATCTGGTGAGGATCAACGTCCCACCTTGGTTCCGGCAAGTCGTGCCTGAGGCACTTGAAGGAGATGAATCCTCGAGGTAATAGAATATTTTGGAGTCATATATGTACGAAAAATTTTTTAGATAAAGGATTTCTTCACCTAATCAAATTTGTTCTTTGATTTAGGTGGATAAGCTGAAGCCCATGAGAATGTAACTCACGGAGGTGTAGACTCGAGTGGTCGTGCTGCGACCTTACGGTTATTCTTGAAACAAGCGATCTGGAGATTGAAGAAACCACTCCCTCAGGCCGGATAGTCGGGAATGTGGACCTTGACGGTGATCGAGGACATAGCTTCAGACATCTTGTTGGAGGATGTGAGGTTCAACAAACCTGTTTGGTCGAGAACCGACAAAATTGGAAGAGAAGAAAGGAAGGCTAGCGGCACAGATTTCTCTCTGGCGCGTTTCAGAGTCAAATCCCGGAAATTAACAAGGTATGTACAAATGAAAGCGATCGTATAAGTATGTATCTTTAATAATTCCTTGATGATTTGATATTTTGAACTTCCCATCTTCGGTTTGCATAGGTCTTACGGTGTTCGGTCATTTCCCACCGAGGTTCTTCCTAAGGACACGCACTGTGGAAGTTCAGGCAGAGCACTTCTCGGGACAAAGTTCACGAGGAAGTAGTGGTCGAAGAAGCCCCGGCGGTGACAAGGGCTTGGTGAGTTGGATCCTTTGGTGATTGAAACCCCTACGTGGAGGTAGATGCCTCGAGAGGTCTCAACAGTTCGATCATCTGGCGATAACCCTTCCCAACCTAACAAGTTCCTTTTCGTCCCGATTCATCGAGGATAAGGAGCTTGATGAGGCGTGGCGAAAATATCGGATACTCGGCTCAAGATGCACCTGATTTGATTTTTGCGGTTATAATGACCAACAATTGGTAAGTATTCTCGACCAGTTACATAACTCTTTTTACAAAGTTTATAAGGAACTTAAGAAAGAGAATGCTAATTGTGTAGCATTTGGTCGAGAACTTTCTTTGTGATCGGAGGATGACCCAATGAGTTAAGGACTTGGAGCAAAAGCACTCCGAGTTGGAAAGTAAGAACTTTTCCTTTTAAACTTCATTTCTTCTTCAATACTTTGCTCCTCTACAATTATTCTCCTTATCGCATTCGATAGATCTGGAGAAAATAAAAGAGGAGGTTGTGGTGAGAAAGCCAAGACGACTTTTCTTGAAGAAGAAATAAAAGCTAAGACCGATCATTTCTTTGAAGCAAGTTCACTAAGGACCGGTTGATCATTCAAGCAATGACCAAATATGAAACACTTAGCAAAACAAATAAAGGTAATATGTCGTAAACTTGATTTTCCTTCAATGATGCTTGTGTTCATTAAGCGATTTGTTTTTGCGAGCAAGCGCAAATGCTAAGCAGAGTAAAAAAACTCGAAATTTGAGCGAGGATAAGGAGGCGGCTCTTGCTCGAAATATTGATGAAAAGATTCATACTTTGAACAAGATGATCTTTGATTTGGGATCGAGGATCAAGCGTGCCTATCTTAAGAGATCCAATAGAAAATGAACTATTTGGGTCAACTTCTAGGGGATCTTAAAGTTACGGTCAAAACTACTCGGACGAATTATGCCTGGCCCTAAAAGCAGGTGTTGCAAGTGGAGTTAGTTTTGCTTTGGCAAAACTGAAAGCTCAACCCCTCCATTGATCTCCAAGCTGTTAAAGATGACTTCAATCGCCCACTGAGGAGGCGACCAAGTTCATGGAAGAACTCGGGCCACTCGGAGATATAGTTGTAGAGGAGATGGAGGTCGAATCTCCAAACAAGCGATAGTTAGGCGGGGAATATTTCTTAGAGTAGGTTCTGCAAGTGTAAAAATATTTGAATATCTATGAAAACTTACCTTTTATGTCATTGACAAAGCTTTTGTTTATCTGTTTGACTTTTTTAAATTCTCGTATATTTCCTAGCCCCAACGCTTGATAGTAGAAGAGCGTTCTTGTACAAGCGGTGAGCCAAGAAAGAGAATAAAAAGAGGTCATAACCATGTATGTGAGTTTTTGAAGGTATGTTTGGACATGTAAGACAAAAGCGATCGTTCTTGATACTAGGAAATCAAATGTGGTCGGGACGGGTATGATTTCGACTAGTTATAGATCTTTGTTTGTCATAATGGAAATACCAATCAAAAACACTATATATGGTCGGAAAAAAGACTTTGTCAAACTTGACATAAGAAGAAATGCAAATATGTATGCAACAAATTATAAGTGAACTTTGTTTATATCTATTGTCCCATAATGCAGGTGGAACTAATGCTAAGACACGAAGGCATCGACACATTTCTTGAAAGCGTGTTCAAATTACGTATCCGATGGTAGCGAGGATCGAAGAAAAGAACCGTCGCTAGGAAGCTCCTTCGATTAGGCGGGACCACGTGCTAAAAAGGAGAGACTTCGACTAGGAGGCTTTCCATGTCCGACCGATAGCAGACAAGAATAGACGAGAATCGTGAAATAATGAAGCATAATCTTCAAAATCGTAAGCATATCATTCATGAGATAGGTAGTTGTGTGGTGCTCGATTACTCATTTTCTTAAAAAATGTAGTCGCGTGGGAATCATTTGAAAAAAATGCTCACGACTAGGACCATAGAGTATCGAGAGATCCTTATAAAGGATATCGAGAGAAAAATGTCTTCTCGACCGGACTAACAATAATAAGCGACGAGAATGTAGGTGTATATATATAAGCAAGGTTGCACTTCTTAATTAATTAATGAATTTAATGAAATTGAAATTGAAAGAAATGAAAGAATGAAAATTAAACATAGAACTTACGCAATTGATCGATGTTCCAAGAATTTGACAAAATTTGCCCATCAGACATAGCCAGTCGTAACGAACCTGGTCGGGTTACTTCGACCACAGTGTAAGGACCTTCCCATTTAGGAGAAAGTTTATTGCGATTTGTTTGGCTCTGAATTTTTCGAGAACGGATCACCTCTGACAAAGTCAGCTGAGGTTGCACCTTACGACTATGGTACCTTCGCATGGCTTGTTGGTAGGCCGCCGATCGTATAAGGGCTTGGTTTAAATCGTTCTTCAAGGAAATCGGCGTCGTTGAGTCGTCGTTCATTACGATCATTTTCGTCAAAGCGATCGATTCGGCGAGCCAATTTTGAGTTACGGAGGAAGCATGGCTTCAGCACCATAAACCAAAAAGAATGGAGTTTCACGGCCGCATACGGTCGGTCGTGGTTGAACGGCCTATAACACGAGGGAAGTTCTTTAACTTAAGCGCTGACCGTTTGATTAAGCGGTGAATACTCGGCGTTTGATCCTCGCATAAGGATACCATTAGCCGCTCAAGCGCTCCGTTGCTCTGCGGATGTGCAATGAAGCAAAATGAATTTTGACACTAAGTTCATCGCGAGAACTCACGGAATTGATTCTTTGAGAGGCGGGAACCATTATCTGTGATGATCTGTTGGGTACACCAAATCGCGTGATCACATTTTTCAAGAGAAATCTCTTAGCGGCCTCGGTTGTTATTTTAACAATGGCTCGGCTTCAATCCATTTTGTAAATGTGTCAATCATGGCGAAAAAATTGAAGCCCCGGGTGCTCTTGGGAAAGGTCCCAGAATGTCTAGTCCCCAGGTTGCAAAAGGCCAAGAAAGAGGAATTGTTTGTAAGGCTTGTCTTTGGTGATGTACTTATCGACTATAAACCGACATTGTACACACTTCGTCACAAGCTCTTTTGCATCATGAAGGCGGTTGGCGATAATAGCCTTCTTAGGAAGGCTTTACCGACTGTGGTTACAGTAGGAATGGTGTGCTCCTGAGCGCCTTCATGGATTTGGTTAGCAATCTAATGCCATCCGTTTGAGATATGCATCTCATCAACACTCCATGAGATCTCGTTTATACAAGATCGTTCGATTAGAGTGTATGATTTGGCTTTTAGTGCTATCGATCGGCCTCTACATCATCTTCTGGAATTGTGTCATCTTTGAAGATAATTGTAGATCGATGTCATCCGATCTCTCTAGTGATCGTGGCGCCAATCGTCAACGACTGTGGAGCATCCATGTTTCCTTGATTAGTTTGTTCAACTTGCAAAGAATCATGTATGTTCTCGGAAGGCTCAACTCGAGGGTGAATTGAGTTGCTCGAGAAAAACTCGGGCGGGACGGTCGACCTCGTGGAGGCCATCCGTGCTAACCGGTCTACCGAAAGTTTTCCTTTCTAGGAATATGTTGGATCTGAAAACCGAAGAAGTGCTTTTCAAGTTTTCGTACTTCCGCCGAGATAAGATGACATCTTGGTACTCGAGCATTGATAATCTTTCCCCACTTGATTCGCTACTAGTTGAGAATCGCCTTTCACTAATGTCTGCGAATCCCGAGCTTAACGATTTGCTCGAGTCTGCCGATAAACCTTCATATTACGCCACATTATTGGTGGCGGGAAAATTTCTTGGATGGCGTGCTTGATGTGTTCGCCGATGAGGGATATCAAGACCACTCCGGCCCGATCCTTGTAACATCAAGGAACCGTCAAAATACATTGTCCACTCGTCGTGGTGTTCGTACTCGGGTCCTTGGGTGGGTTCAGGGTTTGTCCATTCGGCAATGAATTCTGCTATTGCCTGGGACTTTATTGCTGTTCGTGAAATAAAATGGAGATCGAGCGCCCTAGCTCGACCGCCCATTTGGCTATTCGTCCTGATGATTCCCTGTTTCCAAGGACTTGACCAAGGGATATCCGGTGTAGGTACGACCACTTTGTGGGCCTAAAAGTAGTGCCTTAGCTTCCTTGAAGACATAAGGAGGCCATAGAGCAACTTTTGTACCTGTGGGTATCTTTCCTTTGGTCCATGTAAGACTTCGCTCACGTAATAGACTGGTCGTTGGATATTATTCCTTTCTACAACCAAGACACCGCTAAGCATGCGTGGTGTTCTGCCACGTAAATTAGCAATGTTTCTCCGATCTCGGAGAAACTAAGACCGGTACTCGTAAGGTACTTTTGAGTTCCTCAAAGGCATCGTTTGCCTCTTTAGTCCTCGAAACTCCCATGTTTAGAAGAAGTTTAAAGAAAGGTAATCCTTTTTCCCTAATCTTGCTATGAACGGCTTAACGCCATCTGACCGATTAGTTTTGGACTTCCTTCTTCGTGGTGGAGGGCGATCAGTCGATGGCGCAATTTTTCTTTGGATTAGCTTCAATACCTCTAGCGAAACTAGGAAACCAGCGGTTTTCAAGTGAAACTCGAACACACACTTTTAGGATTTAACTTGAGGTTATGTCTTCTCAAGTTGTTAAAGGTTTCTTGTAAGTCGGGAATGTGGTGCTTGCCGTTGGTGGTCTTTACGACGGATCGTCAACATAAGCTTCTAGATTCCAACCGATTTGTGGACTAAAAGTTTTTGCATCAACCTTTGAAAAGTTGCACCAAAGCATTTTGAGACCAAATGGCATCTTAATATAACGATAAGTACCATATGGGGTGATGAAGGAAGTTTTCTCCTCATCTTCTTTACACATACTAATCTGGTGGTACCACGAATACGCATCTAAAAACTTAGTAACTTCACCTGTAAGTAGAGTCTACTAGTTGATCAATGCGGGGAAGGGAAAGTCATCCTTCGGACAAGCTTTATTAAGATCTGTGAAGTTGATACACATTCGCCATTTCCCATTATTTTTCCTAACCATTACAGATTAGCAAGCCCTTTGTGGGTGGTTGACTTCACGAATAAATCCTGCTGGAGAAGCTTGTCAATCTCCATTTGGATTGCTTCCTTCCGATCGGTGCAAAGCGTCGTAGTTTACGCTTGATCGGTTTTTATCGGTGGAGAGCAAGCACGTGCTCGATCACCTCCGGGGACTCGGGCATATCGGACGCTTGCCAAGCAAACCGTCTTGATTTGCTCGGAGGAAGGAGACGAGCGACTCTTCCTATTTAGGGTCGAGTCTTGCCCGACAGCCGAATCTTCTTGGCGGTTGGATCTGGTTGTCTGACCCATGTGACGACTTTATTTGTCGGGGAAGCGCTTTTGTCGAGTAGTACCTCCTTGGTGCAGTCGGATGGTTTGGGCGTCATCTTTGGCCGAGTGCTTGACTGCATGGGAGGCGGATTAACCTCTCTCGGTGGAAGTTCATCAACGATTGCAAAGGATTTCGATCGCATCGTAAGCCATTTTCGATCTCCTCGGTGTGATGACTCCTTCGCCCCGGCATTTTCAAACTTTGATAACCATAATGCGTGGCTATCAAGAATTTTGCTAATCTTTGGTCGACCGAGAATTCCGTTGTATGCGGATTCAAGTTTACTACATCAAGCGGGATCTTCTCTGTTGGAAATTGTCGGGTTTTCCAAGCGTCACGGTAAGAAACTTGTCCTATCGGTTTAGCGGTAGAACCGGAACTATGCCATGAAAAGCATATTTCAAAGGTTTCACCTTTGACATGGGGACTGCATTTCTTCTAAAGCTCCTACAAATAATATATTCAAGGAACTACCCCATCCACTAAGACCCGATTAACCCGACAATTATTAATAGTTGGTTCAGCGACGATGGGGAACCTACGGTCGAGTCGATGGGATGGTGCGATCGTCTTTCTTTGAAGAAATTGCGGTGTCCGACCACTTGAGTGCTTGATTACGCTTGGAGATTCGACGAGGTTGACCTCCGCTCCATGGCCTTGAGATGGCGTCTGGACTCGTATGAAGAAGATCCTCCAAAAATCATGTTGGTGTGTGTTGGGGATCTGGTACTCCATCTCCTCGTCGCCATCCTTGTCCTTTTGGAGCTCGTTTCTCCATGTTCTGTATTCTTTGAAATGGTCCTTTACCGCAAAATAATCCTCCAGTTTCTTACGCGAGACACGACAGTCTGCGAGATCATGCCTACTATTTGGTGAAGTGGACACCACTTCTTATTAAATGCAGAATCCTTGGTCGGAACTTTTGCTTTGCTTCGACGGCATAATCCTTCTTGCCCTTCGATCTTATGCAGGCAGCGAGGACTTCTTTGTCGTCGGTCTGCGGTTCTTTTTCTTCTTGAGAGACTTCTTGTTCTTTTTCTCTGTTTGTCGGGCTGGGTGGGAATCTTGTCTTTCGATCGATGGCTTCACACCACTCGATTGCTTCACTAGCGATGGCATATTTGTCGCCATATCAAAAAGCTCAGCGGTTGTTCTTGGAGGGTTCATTGCTATGTCCTCCGTAAACCGCCGATTCCTTAGACTGCTTTTAAAAGCTTTGAATAACGAGAGGACTCTGCGACTTGGGTATAGAGTTACGAACTGGTGAACCTCTTGATATATTGGCGTAAAGTCTCATCGGATCCTGCGGATTACGTGGAGATCGTCCTCCTTCGAGGCGATCGACGCGTACCTCGAAGTTGGCAATCGAGAAGATCCAGAGTTGTTCCCAAGTATATATGGATCCGGACGGTAAGTTTAACAACCACGCCAAGGCGGACCCTTCGAGCACGGTGGGTAAATAGTTGGCCATTACATTCTCATCGCCACCGAAGCCACGATAGCGGTGGTATATATTTGGAGAAATTCCAATGGGTTTTGAGTTCCATTGAATTTGTCCAAGTTAGCTTCGATCGAACGGCTAGGCCAACGCCTGACTTGGAGCCCAGCAGAGAAGGCTCGACAACTGTGATTGATTCATGGCGTCTTCTCGGGAAGGTGCGGATTTATGTCGATCGGAGACCGATCCCTAATATTGGGCAGCTGGAACTCCGGTGTCTGCCGATCCGATCGTGGACATTGATATGATGTCCACGACCGCCACTTGGTTCAAGCGATGTCGGAGATCGTTAGGTCCTAGTGGTGGTTCTTCTCGGCAGCGATGGGGAGTATCCTCTTGAAATAGCCTTCTCCCTCGTGACTCCTTGGTGGAATCATCGAGGAGGTCTTGGTATCGATTGCTCTCTGGTATGACCATCTGTCCCCTCTTGAGGGAGGCGTTGGGGCGAAGTCCTAGTCGACTTCTGAACCCTCTGTTCTCGTCGCTTCCGTTATTTGCATAGTGCTGTTGGAGAATTTGGATACCGACCTACGAGTTGTACAAAACTAGGCGTTCTGCTAGAGCGGGATCGAATTATTTAACATGTTTTGAATCGTCGCAAAGTTTTAGACGATTATGAAGGTCTCGGTGCTTCATCTTGGTCGAGGTGTACCGCTGTCTGCGAACCTTCCCACGACCTTGGTTGTTGATCTGTCGATCACTACTGGGTGGGCGATGCGAGCGAGTTAAGCGATTGGCGTCGATTAGTTCCGTTGCCTCCGGAAGTTGGTGCTTGCGGCCGGATCATCTCTAACAACACGTGATGGCGTGGTAGAGAGTGTAGGACCGTGCGGGCATCTTGATCTTCATCTCCGATCGCGTTGACCTCGTGCTTCCAAAGCATTGATCTTCCGATGAGCTTCCATCGTAACTAATGGAGAGCTTGTCGATGCTTACGCGAAATTTTCCACGATGGAGATCGGTCGGAGATGAGCACTTCTCGAGGTCTTTCGGCTGATCCGATGAACCGCCGATCGTATCTTTGAGTGTGATCATCCCCACATGGCCTCGACCGATGGAGGTTTTATCGACACCGCTTACGGTGACGTTGACTCTGGAATTGCGAAGTGGTCAAGGAGAGTATCTTTCAGCCATGATTTCATCAATGGTATATAGTTTTCGGGTGATGAGGCTGAAACTTCTTCACTGTTTAGCGGATCGAAAAGTAGGGCTTGAGAGATCCTCTGGCATTCGAACTGGTCGGAACGGCGGTTCTCTGGTTGCGCCACGGTAGTGGCGGCGCATCTTCATCCATCCGTCGACCTCGCTAACGTCGGCGACGTGCGAGCCGCGAGGAGGATGACTCGCCATTTTCTTCCATGGCGCGGATACATCCTTCCATGTCGAGGTTGGCGTAGTCCGCCGTCGAACCGATTTTCCTCATCCCAAACTCGGGCATAGTCGCATGAGCGATTGCAAAGTTTTTGGCGAGGATTTTCTTGAGCGAAAAAAAAATTTCTTGAAACTTCGCCTTCTACCCTACGGATGGCGCCCGGTTGTCGGCGATCGAATCGCCGATCTTACGAAAATAAACGAGGAAAATGGCGTGGAATATCACGGAATGGAATGGGGGTCGCTCTTTATTGATATGAACTGGATTTACAAGATGTGGCTAAGTACTACCTGAATTACACCGAATGGAGGAATGTTTAGCAAGCAATCGGACTTAGAATATGAGTCTAAGGTGATTATCTAGCTTCTAATTCCACCGCTTAGGCTTCGTGCATATCTTTGCCTTGGCCTTGTTTTGTGTGTCGCCTATCATCTCCTTCTTGTCTCTGTTGTTGTCTCTTGTGCTTCACCTTTAAATAACTTCGAAGAGGTGGCGATTACTCTGGAGAAGGCGTCCTGGTGAAGCGTTACGATTGGTCGAAGCGGTAGAGAAGTTAGCAATGTGCTAACTTCCTTGCGTTTCTTGTGAAAAGCTTAACCGTAGGGTGGTTAATAGTCGATGTCTCAGGTTGTACCATCGCATGGTTTGGAGCGTATAACACGTGTTCCATTCATCATACGATAAGAAATACCGATTCGATAATTTTACGGCGGTTATACGGTGGGGATTAGGCACAAAGCCTCATCAGGACTGTGGTACCCGATTAAGTAACCTCTGGAATACTAACGACTGTGGAGGTCGTCGGTCTTAGGGGTTACGACCATGAAGACGTATGGTCTTTTATTATATATTAAAATAATACATAGATGTTTTAATCCTCATCACAATGCAAGTCTAGAACCGGTAGTTGATTGTTGGGAATAACTCGACAATTATGGGATAAACACAACTATCTTTATATGCTTTTGTTTTAGATCTTCGTATCTATTTTATGAGTCAAATTTTATCCTTTTAAATGAGCTTTTGGTCTGGAGAAGTGATGGTTAGTGATGGTGACCTTGTGCCCGAGACTTGGGAAAGTGGTAGACTTGTCTGGACAGTTAAGGACTGAACTTTGGGTACCTACGGTTCAAGCAAAACTCGTGCTATCACACGCGGTGTATGGGCACTGCTTAGTTAAGTAAGGGGTTGGTACTGTTGAGTTGATGACAGGTGGTGTGAGGACGTATATGTGTTCCATCGCATATATGTTCCATAAGGGTGCCGATTGCAATTCTTTATTGTGATGGTGAGCCCTCTTTAAGCTTTATTAATTGGGTCAGTATTTCCGGCACAACTTGCGTGCCCGTTTAGTTGTAGGTGGGTAGCCTACACTTAAACAGGATTACGTCGCGTATGGGTGAGTCAACTCAATAATATCAACTTGCTGAATTATACTAAGTCTTGGTTTACCCGGCCGGCATACCATAGGAAGTATGCTATATTCGGAGGCATCTAGAGGCTTACGGGCTAATCAAGTCATGTGGGTAAAGTAGTACACCCCTACAGGGTATAAATCTATTCGAATAGCCGTGTCCGCGGTTATGGACGACCTCTTGAGTTTGTGGCTGCTTATCGTTAGACTTGGAATTAAAATTGTGGTATAACTTGGTATGGTCATGAATGGGATGTTCATGTTTGTTGTTGTATCAAAGTGGACATCCACTTTGTTATTTGGATGATTCATTTGTTATTCAATTTACTACTTATTCACATGCTTTACTTCTACTTCGAATCTGATTTTGAAATGGCACTTGAAAAACTAGTATGTGTAGGTTGTAAATTGTTGCGTCTCTTTTGCAAAACTATGCCAATATGAGCCATCCTTTGGAATAACCTCTAGCATAACTAATTTTTATTTGTGTAAGACTTGTGAGTACCTTTGTACTCAACCCGGTTGCTACAATTTCAGGTGAGGAAGTGTATGAGCCCGTTGAGCTTGTTAGCGCCGATTTTGGCGACGCTAATGAGTAATACTATCATTTAACTCCCAATCGGCCGTCTGTAATAGATGTAAACTTTAACTATTATGTTGTATGTCTTTTGAACTATCTATGTTTGCTGTTGTATGGATGTGATCAACGTTGTATGAGAGTATGAGCATATTGGTCGCTGATCTTGGGAGCCAATGTGATTGCATACTTGCTGTTCGTGGCTTCCTATTTAACTCACTAAGTGTAGTGCTTGACTTGTTGGAGAACCGACAATCATGTAGTGCTTTCAGAGAGAGCAAGCGCAAGCATGATCGTCGGGGCTCTAGTTTGTAGTTAAGCCTTTCACTGAGATTGAGTTAAGTTGGAATCCATTTACTTGAGGCCCTAGAGTTATGTCCTTAAGACCATGCTTAGTCTCGGTCTTACGGAGATAACCTGGGGGTCCTCACCGGTATTCATGGATTACTTGGATAAATTTGTTGTCGTGTTCATCGACAACATTCTCTTTTACTCCAAGTTTGATGAAGAGCATGAACAGCATTTGAGGCTTGTGTTGGAAACACTTCGTAAGCATCAGTTGTATGCAAAATTCAGCAAGTGTGAGTTCTGGCTCAAGAAAGTCAACTTTTTGGGACATGTGTTATCCGAAGGTTGTATCACTGTTGATCCAAGTAAGGTACAAGATGTACTAGACTGGGGTCAGCCCAAAAGTGTTTCAGACATCCGAAGTTTTCTTGGACTTACGGGTTATTACTGTAGGTTTATTGAAAATTTCTCCAAAATTGCAAGACCTTTGACTCGGCTTTCGAATAAGGAGAAGAAGTTCGAATGGTCAGCCGAGTGTAAAGAAAGTTTTCAACTTTTGAGAGAACTCTTGACCAAAACTCTAGTTCTCACTCTGCCAGATATTCACAAGAGCTTTGATATCTATTGCGATGCATCCCGCCATGGACTTGGTTGTGTTCTCATGCAGTAGGGCCTAGTTGTGGCATATGCATCCAGGCAGTTGAGGCCTCATGAAGTAAATTATCCTACTCATTACTTAGAATTGGTAGCCGTAGTCCACGCTTTGAAGATTTGGCGACATTACCTCATCGGTAATCGTTGCGAGATCTATACTAATCATAAGAGCCTGAAGTACATATTCACTGAAGCTGATCTGAATATGCAATAAAGGAAATGGTTTGAGCTGATCAAGGACTACAATATGGGTGTTCATTATCACCTAGGTAAAGCCAAGGTAGTGGTCGACGCTTTGAGCAGAAAGTCGCAGTGCAACTGCTTATCGGTAACACCTCTTGCCAAAGGCTTATGTGCGGAATTTCAGCACCTAAGTCCTGAGATGGTTGAAGAAGGATTTCTCGCTGCCTTAGAAGTGAAATCCAAACTTGAGGATCAGATCCTTGAGGCTCAGAAAACCGATGCTGAAGTAGCCGAAATTAGGGAAAATTTGAAGCCAGGTAAAGCCAAAGAATTCTCTGAAGACGCCCAAGGTATCATTCGGTACGTCAACCGATTAGTGGTACCCTCAGATCCCTAGTTATGAGAGCTAATTCTTAAAGAGGCTCACAACTCCAAGTTTTCTATACATCCTGGGAGTACCAAGATGTACCAGGATTTGAAGAAGACATTCTGGTGGAGCAAAATGAAAAGGCAAATTGCATAGTATGTTGCCAAATGTGACATTTGCCAAATGGTCAAAGCTGAACACTTGAAGCCAGCTGGTACCCTTCAACCACAGCCTATTCCCCAGTGGAAATGGGAGGAAATCGGTATGGATTTCGTTATCGGTCTTCGAAGGACTCAGAGTGGGTCCGTTGCCATTTGGGTGATCATTGATCGCCTGACAAAGGTTGCTCATTTTATTCCCATCAAAACCACCTTCAATGGTCATCAGCTAGTCGAGCTCTACATTTCTAGAATTGTTTGTCTCTACGGTGTACCAAAGGTCATTGTCTCTGATCGTGGTCCTCAGTTCACTTCCTACTTTTGGAGTTGTCTTCATCAAGCAATGGGGACTGAACTCTCTTTTAGCACTGCTTGTCATCCTCAAACCAGTGGTCAGACCGAGAGGGTGAATCAAGTTATGGAAGACCTTCTCAGAGCCTATGTGCTATCATATAGCAAGAATTGGGAGAAGTGCTTGCCGTATGTGGAGTTTTCCTACAACAATAGCTACCAAGCAAGCATTCAAATGTCACCTTTTGAAGCATTGTATGGAAGAGCTTGTAGGACTCCATTGAACTGGTCCAAGTCTGGAGAAAGACCATTCTATGGTTCAGACTTGGTGGTAGAAGTCGAAGAGCAAGTTCGTCTGATTCGAGACCGGCTGCGCACTGCGTAGTCTCGTCAAAAGAGCTATGCTGATCATCGTCGCCGAGAGCTGAGCTTTGAGGTAGATGACCATGTCTATCTTAAAGTATCACTGATGAAGGGCACTCATCAATTTCAAGTGAAAGGAAAGCTAGCGCCTCGTTATATCGGACCTTTCCGAATCCTTGCAAAACGAGGAGCTGTAGCATAACAGCTGGAATTACCAGACTCTTTTTCAGCAGTACATGATACTTATCATGTCTCTCAATTGAAGAAATGCCTTCGTGTTCCTACCGAAGCAACTGCCTATGAGAGTCTTGATCTCCAACCAGATCTTTCCTACCAAGAACAACCGGTGCGTATCCTCGATGAGATGGAACGCAGGACAAGAAACCGCACCGTCAAGTTCTTGAAAATCCAGTGGAACAATCACTCGGAAGAGGAAGCCACTTGGGAACGTGAAGATCTGATGAGGATTGAGCACCCCCACCTCTTCCATGATTGAAGTGCCTTCAAATCAAGAAAGGCAAGGTTAAACAAAGCAATGTAAAAGAAGATGTAATAACAACCCCATGTTGTTCTTTATGATCTTTATTTTCTAGCTTTGAAGGAAATCAAAACAACAGATGTTGTAATATTTCTTATCTATCTTTGAAAGAAATCAAAACAACAGATGTTGTTATCTATCTTTCTATCTTTGAAAATGGAAAAGCCCAACGCGCGCGTGAGCCTTTGGATTCAAAATCAATAGCCAGGATCAATTGGGCCGGTCGGACCATCGAACGCACCTTGATTCTGAGCCGTTAGATTTAGATCGTACCATCCTCGTTGAGTGGGCCGTTCGGACCATCCGAACCCCACTTCAATCTCAACCTTTGAATCTCAATCCAACGGTGCTGCTGTTATTGTTTGAAACTCAAACGTGCACATCTTTTTAGTGACCATTGGATTTAGATCATACGGCCATTATGAGTTGGGCCGTTCGGATCATCTAAACGTCCCACTCAATCTGAGTCGTTCGTTTGCGATCAGACCAACCTTACGAAAAGTGATGTTCGGACCATCCAAACATCCAAATCAATCGTGGCCATTCATTTTTGATCGGACCATCCTCAATTGTTTGAGCTCACTATTTTGTATCTTCGCTAAGACTTAAAGTGCGGGCCCACTTGTTAGTGTCTTCTTCATCTTCTCTGTGCCATGGCGCCAGTGCCAAGCGCATCGCAGGCAAGGTGGCGTTGCGTCGTGTTTTTGCAGCATGTAATCGCCACTTGGCATCAAATCGTTGTCAATGTTGCCACGCAGTTCTCCTCGTTCACTCCAGCGAATTGGCTATATAAACCCTAGCTATCACTCCCGGCCAAGTTGATGCCGCATTAAGTTCTTCCTCATCTTTGGCATAACCTCTCTTTGTGGCACCTTTGTTCATCTCTTTCAATGCCTTGTTCATCCTATTAATAGAAGTTCTTGGCATTGTTGTAGATCAAGAACGCGAGGTTGCTGTTTGAACGCCCAGAGTGCGCACCGAATGCCAATTTCTTGTCAATCTTGCATTCGGTTAGTTTCTTCTGATTTCATTCACGTCACTGCGTGTCATATGATCTAAGGAGCAAAACCCCTCAATTAATTTCATCTTTAATCAAACAGGTTGGTTGAATTTTGAGAATCTCCTGTTTTTGGCCAAATTGCCCCCTTTCGTCTCCAACTCTGGTGGGGTGAGTCTTTTCTCAATTCCTTCTAGTATGAGCTTCTTATGGAGCTATGTAACCTATATCAATCACTCACTCTTTGATTCCTTGCTTAGATCATCTTGTCACCATGGGCGTCTTATTGTTGTTTTCAGTCTTTCTCATCGCCGGCAAGCTCTAGAGCTTCTCTAACCATCCTCTCAGCTCAGGTAGCTCCCTTAGATACCCTAGTAGCATAAGCAAAAGTCGTTTTGCACTTTGCGCATTCAAATCGGCATAGCCACTTTTGCCGTATTTTGAACCGTCGTTGTTTTTCTTATCGCACCGCCACTCCGGCCAAACTCCGGTGATGTTCCGACCATCAATAGGTTCATTGCACTATTGTGAATCTATTTTGGTCTTTAGATAGCATCGCTTTGGATCACAGCTCTGGCATTTTGTCAAGAAAGCTCTCGGTAACTATTTGTTCTATTGTCGGATTTCCCGATCAGAACTGTAGTTCGTTTTAGCCTCTAATCCTTGTCGGTTAGTGCTAGTAAGTATTAATCTGAGTTATTATCGTTACTAATAATGGTTTGTAGCTTAAGCATTTTGTTAGTTTGCACATCAGTACTTTAGATCATGTATCTTTTCAGCATTTTGGGATCTGTTATGTTTCTAGATGTTCATTTGCTCTTTTCTGTTAGATTCTGGTTTTCCTAACGTGAGTGAAAATATTTCTGGCTAGGAAGTGTGTCATCATTCGGAGGCATCCAAAGGCTTACAGGCTGACTAGGTGGTATGGGTAAAGATGTAACCCTCTGTAGGGTTAAAACTATTCGAATAGCCGTGTCCACGGTTACGGACAACACTTGTTTTGATGGACAACTCAGTATAGACTTTGAAATAATTTGTGTCATGGGTTTACTGGTTTCGGCATGAAGGGTATTCATGCATGTTTTGGTCAAAGTGGACAGCCACTTTGATTTTGTTCTTGCTTGTGATTAAATTATCTCTTGCTTACTGTTTTAGTCCAAACTTGTTTATAAATTGGCCTTTACAAAAATCAGTAAGTGTAGAAGTGAAACTTGGCTTTATGCAAAAATTAATGCTATTACAACCTTCCTGTTGTCAAACTTAAGCATGTACAGATTCTAATCCTTTGGATAGGTGCTACTAAACACTTTCTTTTAGTAGTTTTGTGTAAGTCTTGCGAGTACCTTTTATACTCAGGTGCTTTAATCACTTGTTGCAGGCGAGGCCGGTTATGTGTACGAACTACCCGTTAGCGCCGATCAGGGCGACGCTAACGAGTGAAGCTATTTCTATCCTCTACTCAATTGCCATTGGGTGATGGGCAAACTAGTTGGAACTCTTGTTGTTTATATTCTTGTTTCCGCTGCTAAAACTTCTATTAGATGCTGCTGGTCGGTTCTTTCTGTTCAACCGAACCAAGCTTGTAAAGTTTTGCTATGTATATATGTTGTATGCCTTTATGACTGTATACAATGTTGTATAGGATATGTGCACATTCGTCTTGATCCTGGGAACTAATACGAGACACATATCGGGGAACCTGGCATTGAGTTTATTCCTTGTCGAAAATTATGCTTTCGGGCGTAATTCTTTAAATTGGAATATATTCAATACCTGGGGTCCTCACACTACTTATGAGGTTACAGGCGAGGTTGAATCACCATGGAGAGCATGAATGTTGTGCGAGGTCATCAGCGGGATTATAGGGACTCGGGGCTAGGGATGGAAGGAACAAGGCCAGGTCGAACGCAATTTGATACGGGGCCTTCAATGCACACGAAATCATGGAGGATCCGGGCGGATTTGAACGAGTTTGGAAGGTTTTTCTAAAATGACCAAGGCAGACGGAAATGACATGAACGCACGGAGACAAAGATGGAAGGAGGATGACGAAGGCGACGTGGCACGTTGGGTCCCGCGTGGCAGTGAAAGAAAGAAGAACGAAAGGAGAGGGAAAGGCTGACGGGTGGTCCCCACATGTCAGCGAGAGAAGGGAGAGAGAAGGCGAGGGCGCGGATGGAGCGGGCCGTGTGGGCTACGTGCGCACGAGAAATGGTTCAGGCCGAGGAAGTTTCAGCCCGAGGATTGTTTCCGCTTTTTAATTGATTTAATAATTTAATTAATTCTGGTAATTCAAAAATGCTTTAGAAAATAGAAAATAAAATCCAAAAATTATGAGAAAATTTACAGAGATTCTCTTAGACATTTTGGATTTAAATAAAATAATTCCAACTTATATTGGGTATTTAATTTTACAAATAAATTTGTTTTGGCTTTGAAATAAATAAAGGAAAGCTTTTAGAACTTCTGAAAAAAACCACAAAAATAATTCAATTTTATTTTCAACTGGGATTTGAAATTTGGGCTATTACAAACCTACCCCCCCCCAAGGGAATCTCGACCCCGAGATTCAGACTTGGTCAGCAAAAAGGTGGGGATACTCGGCTTTCAAATCTTCTTCTCGCTCCCAGGTGGCTTCTTCTTCCGAATGATTACTCCACTAGACCTTGCACGAACGTAAGACTTTTCTTCTGGTGATACGCTCTGCAACATCGAGAATCTTGATTGGTTGCTCCACATAGGTGAGATCTTCCTGAAGGTCGATGCTTTCAAGCGGTGTTTCTTCTATTGGCACTCTAAGAAACTTTTTTAGTTGAGAAACATGGAAGACGTCGTGCACTGCAGACAGATCGATGCCAATAGCTCTAACTGGTAAGCAACTTCACCCTCTTCTTACCAAAATCTTGTAAGGTCCAAAAAATCTGGGTGCGAGTTTCCCTTTTGTCCAAAATGTTCTTACTCCTATGAGTGGAGTAACTCTGAGATAGGCAAAATCTCCTATCTTAAAGGACAATTCTCTTTGACAGTTATCAATATAACTCTTTTGTCGGGACTGCGCCACTTTCATGCGTTCTTTTATTGCTTTTACCTTACTCTCAGCTTCTTTTATCAATTCAGGTCCAAAAAACTAATGCTCTCCCACTTGATCCCAAAGGAGGGGGTTCTACATTTTCTGCCATATAATGGTTCAAATAGAAATATTTGTAGACTGGCTTGATAGCTATTGTTGTACGAGAATTCTGCATATGGCAGATTCTTGTCCCAACTTCTTCCATAATCTATGGCACAAGCTCGGAGCATGTCTTCTAGAATTTGATTGACACATTCTGTCTAGCTATAACATCCCAAAATCCTAATCTTGGGATTATGTAATAAAATGCGTTTCTTTGAACATTTGCATATGAAATATGTCATTTTGAAAAATTGTATATAAAATTAAAAACAAAACTTGAGCTACAAAAAAATAGGTGCTAAAAAGGAAATAGATGAAAGAAAGTAAAAATTTCTAAATGAGAGAATTGTTTCTGGCTAATTATCCCAGGAATTATTCAACAAAAGTTTTACATGAAAACTCATTTAGAAAAATATTTACAAAAACATAAGAACAGCACCTTGTTCGAATTTTATAGAATTTCACATAAAGTATTAACATCTAAAAAATTTACTAGAGAAAGTACTTTAGCCCAAAAGTCTACACAAAAATTTTCGTTAATTTTGGACCTAATTTGCCTAGTGAATGAAATCGGCAAATAAATCAACCGATAATTCAAAAATAAAAAACCCGCACTGTTCCTCGGGCCCGAACCCAAAACTCCCGATCGAACCCGACCATCTTCACGAGCAGACCACTTAAAGTGTTTCTGGGGCATTGGATTTGAAATCAACCATCCAGATTGATCGGCCGTTCGGACCATCCGAATGACGCTCTTTATCAGGACCGTCCATTTCCAATCGAGCCGTTGAGATATTCCGACTCGAGCCGCTTTGTTGTTTCGCTAACTGGTGGGACCCACGTGCAGGCTTCATCGTCCACCGCATGCGCGGCCATGCCAGTGCACGCTCACGCGTGTGAGCTCCACCCCCGCCCACGGTTTCTCCTCACCGCCACCGGTTTTTGACCGTCAACCACCTCCATTAACTCCGCGTCACCTCCCTGGTCGCCTCCGCACCCACTCCTGCCGCCCAAAGCCCATTCCTACCCATACCGGAGACTCTGCCATCTTTGCCCGTAGCTGCCCGAGCTCCACCTCGCTCTACTCCACCTCTCCGGCTATAAAAACTTGCCATGAGCTTCGTCTTCTCTTTTCCAAACCCGTGCGCTCACTCGCTCCTCCTCTCTTTCGCTCAATCAAGCTCTAGAGCTCCGAGAGTGCAAAACCTAATTCGGCCGTACGCCACCGCCTCCACTGCCAGCGAACCGAAGGGTTCCTAGTCGATCCTATCGCGTCATCTCATGTCTTAGTGCACGAGCTTTCTTTCCCCACACTCAATTTGGCCTTTGATTCATAGGAGATCCCGGATCGAGTCGTCTTCTTCATCTGCGGCCGGAACCGCTGCTCAAGCCTCACTGGTGATTCACTGCGCTTCGGACCAATCAACTGCACCCGGAGCATCTCTTAAGCACCAGGAGTTTTTGGTGTGCTTTATATATGAGGTGAGGAGAGAGATGAGGATGGTTGGATCTTGATCCAAAGGCTGAAAAAAGTGACTGAGACTTTCTAAATTTTCAGGCAACTGCGAAATAGGCAGCCCATAAGAGACTGGTTTTTATGAAATGTTTACTAGCTTTTACCTGTTGATGGCACGGTGTTATAGTAATAGTTTTGCCATTTGTAGGAAGCCAATTGCATGATCATAGGCCACACATTAAAATATGTTGAGTGGTGAAATGCCCACATGTCCCCTAATTAATTATATGTTGGTTTTGAGAAATAGCAATTATGCTGAAAAATTGTAGAGGCGGGGAAGAGACGAGGAGGCGCAAGAGAAGAAGAGGTACCAAAGGGCACATGCAAGCCTTGGGTGATGGCAACTCTAGGGTTTGGGTTAGAGGGTGAGGGGTGAGAGGGAGGAGGGAGAATGTATGGTGAGGGAGGGTGTGAGGATATGAGGTTTCTTGAATCTAAATTTAGTGGATCAAAATATGTAATGACTTCAAACTTGACTAGCTCCTATAATGTGACAGGCAGTGTGTACAAGGCTCGGGAACAGATTCATCGTCAGATGGCGGACCGACGATTACTAGTGATTCCTACTTCATTTTGACTAATTTATGGAGAAAATCGGTCACATGTTTTATAGATGTCAATCCAAAGGTTGTGTCTAGGCATCTTTTGGATATCATGGGGATATGCTCATCATCTTAGGATGATGATACAATTGGCAATAATGGCGAGGGTTTGTCAAAACACCCGTTTTTGCCAAATTTCAGATGCTGTCAGGATTTAGGTGGTCGGACTAGCTAGGGAAGCCGTCTGACCGGCCTTGGTCGGTTGTGTGACCGACCATCTTTGGCGGTTAAATCGGCCATGGGCAAGCCAAAGGGCCAGCAGTCAGACCGACCATGAGGGGCAATCTGACCGACCAAATTTTCGGTTGAGTTTTGGGCTGAGTGAAAAATAGAGGGTGTAAACAAGAGAGAGGATTCTTATGCACTTGGTTTCATAATTTTTCAAGCTTCGAGCCAAAAGGTCTATTTATTTTAAATTTCCAGAGAGGGTTCATATTTTCAAGGAGAAAATCTGGCTAATCCCTGTTGGGACCCAAATATGCAAATATGGAACCTCTGTATATAATGCACTAGTCCAGGATCACGCTAGTGCACACAGTATCAACATAGATGAATATCATTCCACACAAAGATGAATATAAGAATAAATGACTAATTTGATTAATAAATAACGGTTGTGACCTTATGGTCGAGTTTACACTTATTAAGCCACGCAGGGCTGGCACTAAATAAAGGTACAACAGCGGAATGGAAACAACTCCAGCTGGAACCCATCGACTTGCCATAGGCAACCAACTGGGATCAAGACCTAGCGATCACTCGTCTCGTAAAACTCCTCCTCTAAAGCAGGTGGAGACTCCTCCGCTTCAACTGAATGGTTGCAACAAGAATGAGTACTCCGAGTACTCAAAAAGTTGTACCACAGAATGCAATTATAGATGATGGCTTATTCCAAAGAAAATAACTTCTATGGTTATTTTGCAAAAAGAGACACATGCAATTGCATATAAATAGTAGATTGAAAGCGTAGTTTCAAATGAATAAACAAGAATAATTTAACAGTTATTTTCATAAAGGACATGAAGCCTAATCAATTTCTTGCACACAGCCATATGAGTTTAAATCACATAGCTGCCCATTCCCACTTGTTTTATGAAAATCTACCACCTGTGTAAAATCCCCGAGCATATCCATGACCACGGACGTGGCTATCCAAATAGATTGATTAACACTCTACAGAGGTTTGTACACTTTACCCATAAGATATAACCAGTGTATCTAGCACCAATCATAGCAAAACATTTTCAAAACTTCATCTCAACAATTGATCCTCCCGTTGTGCAATACTGATGGCACCAAACCCCGAAACAAGTTGTTGGCCCGTCGCACACCGTTGGACTTGGACATGGTGAACCGCTTGTAAATGCGAATCGTCATAGAGACATAATCGCACCTCCACCCTCCCACACAACTTAACCTATCTATCTGAGTAATCATTGTCAAGACTTTATAACTTACTAAGTTAGGCTTGCCCCACACCAAGCATGTGGTCATATAGTTATGGCTCAGTTCAATGGTGCACAAAGGTAAGTACTTAATTGAACAAGGTGAGACAACCAATTACTACCAACTATCACATTCATATTTTCCCAAGCACACACAGCTCCACCATATCACAATTCCATCCACTTGTCTCGGTCTAAATCTTTTCTCACCCTATTGCTTAATTGCAACACATGCCATCAACGAGTATTAACACACTTCACACAACTTCCATAAAGTATTCCATATTCACTTAGTCAAGTTTAGTTTTGCAACTGAAAATGATATCAATAACCCATTGCATGGCTAAGCAGACTATTCGTATCTAACCAACCTATGTTGGTGCTATAATAATACCAACTAATAATTAACCAAACTTGGGTGACAAAATATCTAGGTAATACAATGAGCAAGGTGGATATAAACAAATAGGTATATAGCTAATCCCAAAGCATTTAAAGGATTAAATACTTGAAATAACATGCAACAGTTTGAATCAAAGTAGTTTTGGAATAATTAGGTTCAACATGGTCAAAGGTACAACTTGCCTTGGAACAAGTCTTGGTACTGGTCTTGAGCTTGATCAACTCCTCCTTCCTCAAAAGCTCTTGAAGTATCAACGTTTACTCGCAAACAAAAGCGAAAAACCAAATAAATACAAAGCAAAGCAACAAATAAACTCCAAAAAATAAATAAAAATCTCAAGAAGGTAGGGCTTGAATATAGATAAATTTTGAATTTTCATAATTTTCTTTCTAAAGGAAATCCCAAAATACTACATCAGCATGACGTCAGTAATGAATTTTAGAATTAAAAGAAAAATGCAAAAAATAGGGAATAGAGGCTAACAGGTGGGACCCATGGTCTATGGACCAAGTCCACGAGGTTGGCTCAGTTCATGGTGGACTAGGTGCACATGGTGAGTGGATGACATGCGATTCCCACATGTCATTGGGTTAGGGCTTGGGTTTGCCATGTGGGTTGCCACGCGGTGCTGACGAGGATGACACGGAGGCGATGGTGCTGAGGTGGAGCTGAGGTGGCGTGCCATGTTGACTCAACAACGGCGGCACACTAGGACCAAGGGACTTCGATGAACAGCAGCTCGATGGCGACGACGAGAGTTGGGATCTGGGTAAAGGAGACACGAGGAACACGATGACACGGTCAATCCTCATTGGAGAGGATCACAGTTGCAGCGGCAAGGCTCAAGGCGGCGGAGCGGCTCGGGCGATGGTGATAGAAATGAACCGGAGGGTTCCTGAGGGCGGCGAGGTGCGCAAAGGTTAGAATGCAAAGCTAGGGAGGTGGACAATGACGCTCAAAACTCACTGACAGTGACGCAATGGATGGCTGAACAGTGACAGCGGAGGAAGCGAAAAAGCTTCAATTCCTGGCAATATCATCTCCTCGCTCTGATTGGCTTCTCCCGGGGGTTGGCAACGATGAGGCGACTCTTTTGACATGAATAGGACCGTCGGAGAAGCTACATAGCGGCGCCGCGACAAGCTTGACCTTCGACTTCAATGGCGGTGGCAACGAACTGGAGAGGGGTGGCTAGGGCTAGGGTTTCCGGGGCGAGGGTGGCTCAGGGTGAGGAGGCGAAGGGGGTCGAGTGGCTTTTAAAGGTAGCAGAGGGGAGGATCCGGAACGGGGATGGCGGCACTGCGTGTCGAGGACGAACACGATAAGGACACTAGGGTAGGGACGGGAAGAAGACGACACTGACGAGGTAGGCCCACTCGGCAGCGAGAGGGGGAGGGCGAGGTGGACCGGGCTGTGTCACGCGCACGCGGAGAAGTGAAGGGGAAATGGGTTGGGAAGGAAAAGAAATGGGTCGGCAAAAAGGAAATCGGCCTGAAAGATTTTCTTGAGATTTAAAAAGGTTTTGCATTTTAGAAATACCAAAAAATACAAATGGCAAATTAAAAATAGCAAATGAACTCGGAAAAATTCTAGAAAAATCTAGAAAATATTTCCAAGCACAAAAAAACAGATAAAATAGTTTTTGAATTAATTGATGTTTTTGAAAGTCACATTTAAGCTTTATCAAATTCAAATAAAATTTGGTGATTTTTTCCATGTGAGTAAACTACTCAAAAGGGTTTTGAAACTCAGAAATTGGGATGTTACAAACCTCCCTCCTTAAAGGAATCTCGACCCCGAGATTCAGGCTAGCTAGAGAAAAGGCTAGGAAACTCGGCTTTTAGCTCTTCTTCACGCTCCTAAGTTACTTCACTCTCTGAGTGATTACTTCACTGAACTTTGCAAAAATGGATGGTCTTACTTCCCAAATGACATGACTAGGAACTCATAATGTTTGTACTGCAAAGAAAAAGCTGTCTTTAGTATATCCTTTGGACAAATTTTCAATTGATGATAACTTGATTGTAGATCGATCTTTGAGAACACCTCCGGCTCCTTTAATCTGATCAAACAAATCATCTATCTGGGGAAGTGGATACTTATTTTTGATGGTAACTATTGGGATATGGGTAGACTACGATAGCCACAATTCAAAATTTCTACCACGTAAACCAGGAAGCCAAGCAAGAAGATGATCACAGATCGTTACCACTAGACGCGCCGAGCAACGGAAGAAGTGTCGGAGCAGCCTGGTCCGATGAAAAGAGCGTCGATGTACTGGTCGTAGTCAATCATCCAGCGTCCAGCACGTTGGTGCAGTGGTCGTGGTCGATCGTCTCCTCCAGCACCTCTGCACTTCCTTGCAAAGATCGCAGATCGTCCTTAAGCGCAACAACGTAGAAACGCCTCTATGGTATCCACACGTCCAGGGAAGGAACAACCGTACGCCGGTGTGCTAGCACCAAATCGCACGGCAAGGCTCTCAAGAAGATGGCGGCTAGGGTTTCAGTAGGGCAGCTCGTGTGAACTCTCTCTTCCCAACAGCCTCATGCATCTCCTTATATAGGCCCGTGACGGATCCTATCCATACACGCTTCTGAATCGTATTACGTCTTGGTTTGTTCAACCCATTAAGTGTGTGACCCGTTAGGTTCATGTGTAGTTCGGTTGTGACTGGAAACCCTTTCCGCCACGAGTCGAAGCGGTTCCTAGCAGGACATAACGATTCCGAATACACACAAATTATATCGGACGAACCTTAATGCAACATGATCTCGACCAGGTCCTCATCACTTACGACCAGGTCCTATCTCTATCTGACGGTTCAGTATTTGATCACGACCAACTCGTAACTCCTTACGACTTGGTTTCGACCACTCTGTGATTACGTTCGACCGATCTCGACTTGCTTGTATCTCCATACGACGATCTGTGGCTGGTCGAACTAACATTTCTCATGTATTCTCCCTTTGCCTCACGATATCTGGTTGAACTCCGGTGAGATGTTGTGTCATCCATGGGTATTCAATGCTTTCTCGATCTAGTATCGGATAACCTTATGTGGTCGAACTCTTGACCACGATGTATAGCCATGCACTTTCTTTATCCGACTACTTGAGGGCGAGATATCTCTCTGTTATGTTAGGAGGGCAAATCCATATCCGACCGATCACATCCTCTGCATGTTTCATAGCATACCCAAAGCTACCTTTATAACTACCCGATTCTGAGTAGCGTTTGGCAACCCCTAAGAATGCTATTACACATGTAGGAAACCATCTTGATCTCGGTCTAAGGATTATACATCATCATTGCTTGAGACCAACTAACAACACATAGAATCATAACATTCTCAATAGTGTCTCAAGGTGGGTCTTATCCAACACCATGTTCTCTAACACGTGTCCACATTATTGATTCGATATCCCTATATCCATGACCGGTGAAACATGGTCATCAATCAATACATGTCTTTGGTAAATAGAGTCACTAGTGTTCCGACCGGTGACTTTCGGCCGAGGATACTTTTAGAACGACATCATCATAAGTTTAAAAAGAGCTTCACCAACAAGTCACATACTCGTTAATCTTCATGACTGATGATTCATTCAAGGAACAAGATAACATATTATCAAATATTGTGAACATAATGAAATATAATCATCTCTATGATTGCCTCTAGGGCATATTTCCAACAGTAACCTCGTTGAGGGCACGATAATTGATACACATTATCATACATCCATCCTTCTTTCTGACAAACAACACTGGCACTCCCCAAGGTGACGAACTAGGTCTCACGAAACCTTTATCAAGAAGTTCTCGAATCTTTTTCTTCATTTCCACTAACTCATCAGCTGGCATCCGATAAGGTCACTTAGAAATTGGCACTATTCCAAGCACTAAATCAATAACAAACTCAGTGTCACAATCTGATGGCATTCCCAATAAATCTTCTGGAAAAACATTCGAATAGTCTCTAACGACATGCACATCCTCTAAAGATATGGTCTTCGGACTATTGATTACTAGATGTCCATCACGCACTGTGGTGGCTATAAACTCCACTTTCTTTCCATTGGTACCTTCGATTGTTACGGCTATTCGGCCACAATCTAACACAACTTTGTGCTTTGACAACCAATCCATACCAAGTATGACATCTACAGTATTGGTGTCTAGGATAATGAGGTTGGCTGGAAACTCAACTCCAAAAATGAATAACTTAACTCCTAAACATCCCAACTTAGAGCTTAATTCCGCTCCAGGCGATTGGGCTAACAAGGTATGCTTAAATGCATAGTTGATGTGGCCGAACTATCTTCTGCTAATTTGGTGGGTTTTTCTGATATTTCGGATGTACATGCAGTTTGTTTTGCAAGAAGAAACGGTGTCACTGGCTACGCAAGAGATCAAGAAAGACATTCTAGCTGCTGTTGTGCATGAGGATGTTTCATTGATGATGATGTGCATGCGATCAAGCCGACCGTGTGCATGTGTGGTACAATGCATGGGTATGGGCATGGATCAACGCGTGCATGTGTTGTGTGGGCTGGGTCGAGCAAAGAAGAGCACATGCATGCACCAAACAACACATGTGTTCAGGTGCGTCAAGAACTTTTCCGTGTGCCGGACAGCTTCCTCTATCTGCATGCATACATGGGCACTGCGTGGGATCAAGGAGAGCAGATCCGACGTGGTGCTAATCTGTCCGTGCCGAACATAACTGAATTCAAGATGGAGTTTGTTCGTGTACATCGATTTGCATGGGAGCCAGGAGGGCCACGAGATGCATGTCTTTCATGGGAGCCAGGAGGGCCACGAGATGCATGTCCTGCATGGCATGTGTGTGTACAGGAGTCCAAGAAACCAAGTGCAAATCATGTTCTATTTCTTGGAGATAAATCAGGAGATAAAAAGGGAAAGCCACCCAAGAAATCAGGAAGGAGCCAGCGCAAGTATGCTTCCTTGGCGTGCGTGAGTTCCTTTCTTTGCATGCATTAGGATGGGGCCCACCTGGTGACTGAGTGCATGTAACGTGTGCTGGTGTGTGTATCTACACATGCAATCAGGAAAGGGCACAGCGAATCAGTTCGTCCATGGAAATTTCCAAACAACAAAACATAAAATTGGATCAGTATGTTCCATGCCAAATCCACGTGATATCCTTTCTTTGCATACGCTTGGATGGGGCCACCAGAAGCTGTGACAGCCAAGCTTGGTAGACTAATTATTTGGTTTTCGAGATGTAGAAGGAAGTCTAAGTGGGTTAGTGTTGCATTAGCACTTCTAGTCGAACACAACTTTGTACATGCATGTGTCATGCACCAGCTATAACTTCTAGTCGAATACATTTGTTTTGTAGGTGCATGTGTGTTGGCTATAAAAGCCAAAGGCATTTGGCCATGTAGAGGAGGTTCAGAATTGAGAGTTTAGAAATTATGAGTTGAGTTTTTTTGGTGTGTCACCACTAGGGTCTACCCTTGTTATCATGTTTGTGTGAGTTCGTGAGAGTTTTCCATCTAGGATATCTCTAATTGCTACTCAGGTTTAATCTTGTTGATTCAATTTAGGGAAAATTAACCCAGTGATATCACGTTGGGACGTAATCGGAGGAACAACACTCCATTCGTGACGCACTGAAAAATAACATCGTGAACACCAAAAATTATGCCGAATGGCATCGCCGTTAGTTACTTCCGTTTGTAGAATATTTTAAATATAGAAACTAAGCTAAAAAAATTATCAATTTTTTTTTGTGGAGTCTCCTAACACAGTTTAATTACTTATGTATTTTTTTTCAAAATTTTATACGTTTTGATTTTGTCTCTAAAATTCATTTAATATCTTGTTTGTAGGAATTTTCTAATATATAAAATGAGGTCCAAACATTATGATTTTTTTCAGGCTCCTTACATAGTGGAATTGATTTTGTAATTTTTCCAGAATGTTTAGATATTATGAAATTGCATTAATTAATTTTCTAAAAATTCTGGAAATATTACACAATTAATTACACTGTGTAAGGAGCCTGAACAAAAAATTTCATAATGTTTGGACCTTAGTTTTTATATTAGAAAATTCCTACAAACAGTATACTTAAATGAATTTTAGAGACAAAATCAGAAAGTATAAAATTTTGAAAAAAATACACAAGCAATTAAATTGTGTCGGTAGGCTCCATAAAATTTGATAATTTGTTGATCTTAGTTTCTATATTTAAAAAATTCTGCAAACGGAAGTAACTGACAGCGATGTCATTGGCATAATTTTTGGTGTTCACGATGTTATTTTCCAGTGCATCACGAATGGAGTGTCATTCCTCCGATTACGTCCCAACGCGATGTCACTGAGCTAATTATCCCTTCAATTTATGTGCGGATCTTGTTTGATCTTTTTTTCTCGTTCGTGTACTGTGGTGTGTGCGGGTGTGAGATTTATTTATCCAAGTACGAGTTGTATCCTGTAATTCGTGCTACACGTATTTGTTCGGTAAATTCCACTGTGAAAGATTGAGCAACTTACGGATTTAACCTCATCTAGAGGTTGATCGGCATCAATAGTTGTTCAAATTTTTCTTACTTACAAAAACTTGAGAAACGAACAAATGCGAAGCGCCAAAATAAAAAAAAGTGATGCAGGTACAAAGTTAACCAGAAACTTACCCACTACCACATCGGGTGCTTCTTGAGCTCCTTCTAGGGTGATATGGTTGACACGGCCTCTATCCATGGGCTGTGGTGCTCCTCCGGCTTGACCATCAACTTGAGGTACTCCTCGGTTGTTGACTGACGCTGGCGTCTTGGTTGGGGTAGCTCCAAGGTTGAAACGAACTGCAGTCACTGCTCCCTTCTAAGGACAATTGTTAGCTAAGTGCCCATGCTCTCGACAGGTGTAGCAAAGTATCAGGCTGTTTTGCTGATGGCCTCCTAAATTAGGGTTGACTAAAGTAGAATTACAAAAATTTTGAGCAACTGGGCGAGGTGCTGATATAGATGCAGGTGTCTTAAACGAATTCTGAGGCAGAAAGTGAGTAAACTGCTGAGGAACTATCCTCGCCCTCTGCTGAGATTGATGACTTCCTTGTTGAGCCATTCTACACTTGGGGTGGTCATCCAACTCTTTGCGCTTATCTTCAAGGATAAGAGCCTTGTTGACCAACTCCTGGAAATCCGAAAAAGTATGAGCAATCAGGCTGACTTGTAGTGCGATGTTCAATCCTTTCAGGAAATGACTCTGTCAAGCCATTTCAGTAGCTACATCTTCTGCAGCGTAACGTGCAAGCTGAGAGAACTTGTTGAGATAATTGGACACTATCATACCTCCTTGCTTAAGTGCACGGAACTCATTCTTTTCAGTTCTATGATTCCCTCCGGCACATGGTACTAGTGAAAAGTTGTAGAGAACTCTTTCCAAGTAATGTTCTGCGGAGTCTCATGCGCAACACAAGAATTCTTCCACCATTCAACGGCTATGCCTTCCATCTGATGGGTAGTGTAAAGAACCTTCTTGTGATAATTGCACTAAGTGATCAGCAACTTCCTTTTAATCTCACGAAGCCAATCGTCAACTTCCACTAGCGAAACACTTCTAGAAAAAGTCGACGGGTGAGTCCTCATGAACTCTGCTAACTTAGACTGTCCATGGTAACTATGAGCAACTAGTGGTGCATTGTTGTTGACTTGGTTATTGTTCATGTTCTGCATCTGATTCATTGTTGTGTACATCATCTAAGTCTGGGCGGCCATGAATGCTCCAAACTTATGCAAATCTGTCGGCGATGCTTGAGGTGGAACAGCTCTTGCAAGGGTCTATTCACTTCCCTCTACTCCATTGGCTCTATTGGTTCCTGATCCACTGGCAACGGCGTTGCGAGTCTGAACCATCTGGCGAAAGCTCGAAGGGATTAGATAAGGTAGCAAGTACAAGGTAAGTTAAGAACTAAGCAGGGGTAGGTTTAACCCAACAAACACGGCACAAAGAACTCAACTGAAACAACCATTTATTAAGGGTCTTAGAATGGCTACAACAAGTGCCTAAGGGCTCCTGTAGCTCATACTGCACACATAAGAAAACAAAAGGCGAACCTAATACACAATCTAATGTCTAAAGGATGACACCCTTATTCTTAAGCTGAAGCAGCTCTCACACACTAAGCCTCAACTAACTAGTCCTAACTCTCGGCTGCCTCACTCACTAAAGTAACCTCCATAACCATGACGACACTATTCCCTGTCGTAGGCTGACAGACGAGTAGACATCCTCTTGAACTGATCCTAATGACCTATAACTAGTGCAACAGGAACAGGTGGCTTGGGTGCAGGCACGACCGGCTTTGGCTCCTCAAGCTTTTTCGGTAGATGTACAAGTGGCTCCTAGGCATACAAAGCTTCCTCCAGCTTTGCAATCCTCTCTTCTAGAAGCTATAGCGTCTCGTAGGCTCCCTATAGCTCCGCGATAGTAGTCTCCAAGGCTTCCTCCTGGGCAGCGATGAAGTGAGCAAGGTGAACCACAATAGAATCTTCTTCCCCATCGGTGGATGAATAGCGGGCTGGACGGTGCACTGCGGAGGCATGAGGGTGAAGGCGAAAGACTGAACCTTTCAACTCATCGTTGTAGATGTTGCACACTCGTAAGATGGCAAGACGTGAAGACTACTGGATACCTCCTCGAAGATGATCCTTCGAACGGTGATGTTCATGGGACGACTAGCCTTGGTACCCTCTCGGGTGTAGATCGTCAATCAACACAGCACACCACAACTCTGGCCATTCACCATCCATTTGGTGCCTCGGTAGAGTGGCCTCTCAAATCTTCCAAGTGCTTGTAGAATCTTCCATAACACAGTTGTGAAACCTCCGGTACGCGCTCCATAGGTGTCAAGTCATGCCATGCATCTAACAAAGATAGGCAAAAGGTAAGAACCAAATTAAAATCAATGAAGAGAAGACTTTCAACAATAGATGAGTCAAGAGAGACAAGAGGAGTCAAGCAATTCATTGATCTTGCAAGTTAATTTTTTCTTTAGAAAATAGTTTTGAATTTCTTAACACAGTTGTGAAACCTCCGGTACGCGCTCCATAGGTGTCAAGTCATGCCATGCATCTAACAAAGATAGGCAAAAGGTAAGAACCAAATTAAAATCAATGAAGAGAAGACTTTCAACAATAGATGAGTCAAGAGAGACAAGAGGAGTCAAGCAATTCATTGATCTTGCAAGTTAATTTTTGCTTTAGAAAATAGTTTTGAATTTCCTAAGGACGACCGATCTATCTAAGGTCAAGACCTACAGTTGGTATGACTTTGATACCACCTCTGTCGGGACTCGAATATGCAAATCTGGACCCTTTGTGTATAATGCACTAGTCTAGGATCACGCTAGTGCGCACAGTGTCAACATAGATGAATATCATTCCACACAAAGACGAATATAAGAATAAACGACTAATTGATTAATAAATAACAGTTGTGACCTTATGGTCGAGTTTATACTTATTAAGTCACGTAGGGCTGATACTAAATAAAGAGACGGCAGTGCAACGGAAATAGCTCCAGCGGGAACCCATCGACTTGCTGCAGGAAATCGACTGGGATCAAGACCTAGCGATCACCTTCTCGTAAAACTCCTCCTCAAAAGCGGCGAAGACTCCTCCAATTCAGCTGAATGATTGCAGCAAGAATGGGTACTCCGAGTACTCAACAAATTGTACCACATAATGCAATTATAGATGATAGCTTATTCCAAAGGAAATGGCTTCTATGGTTATTTTGTAAAAAGCGACACTTGCAATTGAGTACAAATAATAGATTGAAAGTGTAATTTCAAATGAATAAACAATAATAGTTTAGGAGTTATTTTCACAAAGGACACGAAGCCTAATGAATTTCTTTCACATAGCCATATGAGTTTAAATCATGCAGCTGCCCCTTCCCACTTGTTTTATGAAAATCTACCCCTCGTGTGAAATCCTTGAGCATGTCCATGACCATGGATGCGGCTATTCGAATAGATTGATTAACACTCGACAGAAGTTTGTACACTTTACGTACCCACAAGATATAACCAGTGTAGCTACCACCAATCATAACAAAACCTTTCTGAAACTTCATCTTAACAATTGATCCTCTTGTTGTGTAATACTGACGGCACCAAACTCCCACACAGGTTGTTGGCCTGTCGCACACCGTTGGACCTAGACACGGCGAACCACTCATAAATGTGAATCGTCACACAGACATAATCACACCTCCACGCTGGCACACAACTTAACCTATCTGCCAAAGTAATCAATGTCAAGGCTCCATAACTTACTAAGTTAGGCATGTCCCATACTAGGCATGCGGTCGTACAGTTATGGCTCAGTTGAATGACCAAGGCGAGACTGCCAATTACTACCAACTATCATATTCATATTTTCCAAAGTGCATACAGCTCCACCATATCACATTTCCATCCACTTGCCTCGGTCTAAATCTTTTCCCACCCTGTTGGTTAAGTCAAGTTTAGTTTTGCAACTAAAAATATTCGTAACAACATCCGCTTAGTCAAGTTTAGTTTTGCATCTAAAAATGATATCAATAACCCGTTGCATGGCTAAGCAGACTATTCGTATCTAACCAACCAATGTTGGTGCTATAATGATACCAACTAATAATTACCAAACTAGGGTGACAAAAGATCCAGGTAATACAATGAGAAAGGTGGATATAAACAAATAGGTGCATAGCCAATCCCAAAACATTTAAAAGATTAAATACTAGAAATAACATGCAATAGTTTGAATCAAAGTAGTTTTGGAAAAAAAATGGGTTCAACATGGTCAAAGGAACAACTTGCCTTGGAATAAGTCTTGGCAGTGGTCTTGAGCTTGATCAACTCCTCCTTCCTCGAAAGTTCCCAAAGTATCAACGTCTACTCGCAAACAGAAGCAAAAAACCAAATAAACACAAAACATAGGAAAAAAACTCCAAAAAATAAATAAAAATATGAGGAAGGTAGGTCTTGAATTTATATGAATTTAGAAGCTTGAATGGGTTCAATCGGAGTTCGTATGAGGAAGAACGGGTCTTAGAAGATTTAAATCTAAGGAAAAAGAGAAAGAAAATACTATTTCGAATTTTCAGTATTTTCTTTCTAAAGGAAATCCCGAAATATTTGTGGGGACCCCGAGATCGGATCCGTTTCAAGCTAAGTAATTACGATGAAAGAGCACAATACTTAACATGGAACGAAAATGATTCTGAGTGCCCGGATAGGTGTCTCTTGTTAGCTCCCAAGGATTAGTGACTAACATGCACATATCTAAACACAACATTGTATTCACATCCATACACAATATACGAGAATAAAGGAAACGTAAATACAACATCATTGAATAGAAATATAATGTACAAGTTTGCATAAGAGGGCCAATCAACCAAAAGTAATTATCAAATGATAAATCGCAGCGGAAGACAAACTTAAAATAAAAAGGGAATAACCAAGTTGGCATGCCCACAATCCCACAAGCAACCAACTAGGATTAAAGTCGTAGCGTCTGAAGTACTTTATCCAATTTGAATGACTTCTCACCTAAAAAAATGGACAATTTTTAAGTACAAAGTTGTACTCATGAGACTTTTCAAGAAAAATAAGGATGCATGTAAGTATCAAAGGAAGGATACTACACTAGTCAATTTTCAGCATAAAGCAAGTTTTGCAATTAGATAAACAGTATAGATTCAAATTGCCATTTTTAAAACATTTATAAAACATTGTATAATAGTAAGCAATGATCATCAACAGTATAATCTCCAAATATAATCAACACACGAACATCCCATTCGTAACACAATTCATTCCATAACAAAATTAACAAGCGAACATCCTGTTCGAGATAACATTTCAGATCTGGACAAACTAACATAAAGACATAACATTTTTAACCATAACCCAAACTTAATTTCCTATAAGCTAACTGTGCATGCTTTCCCACAAGTAATGTCCATAACCGGGGACACGGCTATTCGAATAGATTTATTTGACTCTGCAGAGTTGTACAGCTTTACCCACACGATATGCATACCTCATAATGTCGGCCAATGCACTCTTCCTTTGGAGTGTGACCGAGGTAGCATAACGAGGCCATTACAATGTCATGTCCTAACTATCAAACCACCCGAGGATGTCCACCATGGTAGGCTATCGTACGCGCTAGAACCACGGCTAACCCCGTTGTGCAAGTAAGTCCCTTACAAACAAGAGACCCTTAAGGGCAAGAGAATAAAAATATAATATGCCCCCACCAGATTGACAAGAGAGTCATTAAAACCAAACAACAACAATTGTCAATCTAATTGTGTTTTGATAGCTAACACACAACAAATTATTAAGCCAAGCCTTCGCCAATATCCCGGCGTGTGGTTGTACGTAAGACTTGGTTCATCACACCACAGACCGGTCCTCAAATACCCAGACGGGGCTACGCGAATCCGGGACCACCCCTTCATCACCCTATCACCCGTCCAAGTCCAACACACAACAACAACCCATCAACAAGTTCATAATAATCAGATACGAAGATCTGGACATTTTCCTCAAAGTCAACATAATCAAATCCATATAATCCTCAAATTCGATCCATCGGCCGATGGACTAGCTCCATCAACCGTTATCAACTACAACTACAAGCATGACTAAGCATCGTTCTACAAATTAGCAAACACTCCCATATAACATATATCCTTAATCATTCAAGGTAAAAAGGGTAATCAACATTCAAAGGAGGGCCAATGTAGCAAGTAGGAAATTAACTACTTCTACCCATGAACATACTTTTCAAAATAGCATGCAATTGAGAGATTAAAAACCATACAAAATATTTTAAAATCAATAGGAGCAATATGTTCAAGAGCAGGGTGCTCGCACCTTTGCTGTACCACTTGTTCAATCTCAGTTTACACTCATGAATACGTTTGTATCATTGAGATATCTATTGAAAGAACGATATTGCAATTAACACCAAATAAGCCGAAAATTCAAAATGCTCAAAAATGCATGAAATTTATACAGTAGGTAGATTATGATTTTAGATGAATTTAGGTGAAAGATTCATTCTATTTGGATTTAGCATGTGAAAGTCATGGTGGTTTGAATCTCAGTTTTCTCGAAAATCCAAAATAAATAGAACCGGTTACTGTTCATACTAATTTAATTATTTGGTAAAAAATTTGTAGAGTAGTAGTGGGAAAAAGGATTACATATATAAATAGAGAATAATATTATAAGATCAAAATAAGTTAGTTTATCTCATTTGGAGTTTTTATGAATTAGTTAAACATTTTTAAAGATATCGACCTTTTTCTATTGTAAAAATAATAGAGTTATGGATCATTTTACAAAACTATATTCTCTGCTATAGAGACATGTTTGAAACATATTTTAAAATAAATTTTACTTAAAATGAAAATTATCAAAACTGGTTTCATCCATTTTGGAGTTAAGATGAAATAGTTATGAATTTTTAAAGTTAAATGCATTTTCTAGTGTATAAATAAATTTAGTTTTGGATCATTTTCCACCAAATATATTTTCTGAGACAGAGACAAGTTGAAACCTATTTTCATATATAGTTCATGTAAAACTCAAAATAACAAAATTGGTTTCACTGTTTTTGGAGCTAAAATGAAATAGTTCTACATTTTAGAAGTTATTCAATTTTTTAGTGCATAAATTAATCATTTCGGAATTTCTATAAGCATTTAGTACTTTATGTACCAAGACGGATCTAGCCATGGTCACTTACAGGTGGGGCCAGTGCATAGTGTTACTTTTCATTTTTCAATTGATTTTCGGTTAGAACCGACAAGTGGGACCTACTTGTCATAGGCTCGGTTCACGAAATAGTGCGTGGACGCCGGTCCACAGCACAGAGCAATTTGGTCTACGGGGCTGGTTACTTTGCACTAATGGCCTCAGGACCACATGTAAGAGACTCCAGATCTATTAAGACAACCATTTAATGTCCTAAGAAAAGATTAGTGCTAACTTAAACGAGATTTGGTTAATTTAATGACAACGGTTACTGTCGAAAATCCCGACAACGCAGAGGAGGCGACACCGTGACCTTGCCACCCTTGCCGGCGGTGAGGGGAGGCCGGAGGGTGTAAGTACAGCGGTAAAATGGAAAGGCAAGGTCAAGGGCTACCTTCTGGTAGCGTTTTTTTGTGAGAGGGAACCTGATGGCGATCGTGGCGGAGTTCTTGGAGAACGGTGCGAAGTGCGGTGGAAGCTCGACGTATAGGCTTATCTAGGGAAAACCGACACCAAAGATAGGCTCCTGGGACCCTCGTGAAGTTCACTGAGGTGAAGTTGGGGCGGAGGAGCACTAGAGGCTCCTTGTCGACGTTAATGGTGCCGGTGATGAAGAGCTTCATGTGGAGGGGTCACCCTGTGCCATGAGACCAACAAGGAACGGTTGGAAGAGGTTCGGGGGGCATTGAAGTTGGTGTAACCATGAGCAATCGAGGAAAGACTCACCAAAATGAAAATGGACTGCGAATAGTCTTTTCGGCCGACAAAAAGGGGAGAACTCCAAATTCTCGAGCTCCTAAGAATAATCTGACAAATGAGCTGAGGGGAAATGATAACCATACCCATGCACACGATATGACACGCAAAGGCGAGGACTACCTCACCGGGAAACACCAGGACACGTTGGAGTGGTGGCGGTGCGCGCTCTGGAGCCAGCGAGGACGTCCTTGGTGTTCCAGAAGCTACAAGCCGAGAGAGGTGCTCGGGTTAGAGAAAATGGAGACGGCGAGGTACGGCGAAGAGGAAAGTGCAGTCATGGAGGATCCTACCGGAACGAAAATGGAAGCTTTGCCTCCTTCTCTCCCACGACCAAAGAGAGAAGTGAGGGGAGAGAACGAGGCAGGGTCCATTTTGTGCGAGGTTGAAGACGGAGGAAGAAGCGGCGTGACCTAGTGGAGCTCCGGGATAGGCCAAGGAGGGCGGTGGCTTACGGCGGTAACGGAGGTCTTGGCGAGCTTCTTGTGGCGCATGGCGCCCGCAGACTCTGTAGTGTGCCTTTCGAGGAGAATAGCGACAACTTGTCGCGGTGGGGCCGAGCGTCGCCACGCACAAAGTGAAGCAGGCGCGGTGGTGCGAGTTAGAGGCTGGACCACGCGGTGCGTCGGGCTCGATCTTGGTGCTTGTTCGATCTGAAAGGACAGCCAGATTTAATGGGAAGTTTGGACTGTCCGAGACGGTGAGAGATCTGGCCCGTTGGATATCAATCGGACGGTTCAAAAGCGAGTTGATCAAGTCAAGCCGAGTTGGTGCGGTGCGTCGGGTTCGAGCCAGGGTCAGGTTCGAGTCGATGCAACAGTGCAAGGGATTTAAATTCCAAAATCACTTTGACCAATTACCAGCAAGTTTGACTAAGGCTCTAAAAATAGGAATAAAATTCCTAAAATTCTGAAATAATTTAGAGGTGTTCCTGGGACATCCTTGTCGATGATCGAGTCAGTGATCTTATGAAATAAAAAGAGGAAAATGACGTGGAGTATCCTGGAAGAGAATGGGGGCTGCTCTTTATTAATATGAACTGGGATCACAAGACCTGACTAAGGACTATCTCTAATTACACCAAATGTATTAAATGCTACTGCTTTGGCTTCTATATTGCCTTGCTCTGTGTGTCTTCTGTTGTTGTTGTTTTTTCGTCTTCTGCGTTCCACCATTAAATAACTCCCGAAGAGGTGGCAGTTACTCCTGGAGAAGGCATCCTTGGTGAAGTGTTACGACTGGTTGGAGGTTTAGGGTAGTTAACAACATGTTAACTACCTTGCGGTTAAGTGCCTGTGAAAAAGCTTAACCGTAGGGTGGTTTATTGTCAGTGTCTTGTATATCATCGCATGGTATGGAACGTTCTGCACATGTTCCATTCATCATACGGTAAAGGGTGCTGTTCATAGCTTTTAGAGTAGCTACAGTGAAGCCTAGTCAGGCGAGGTACCCATCATGTAACCTCTGGAATCCTCACGACCCGGTGAGGTCGTTATATAGGGTTACGACCATGAAGATGTATGGTCTTCTATGTATTAAATTAATACATAGAGGTTTTAATCCTCGTCAATCCTAGTGTTCATAAAAGTTATTAAACATTATTGTTCATGATTTATTTGCTTAGTTTAAATTCAAACTTGGAATAGGTTATTGATTTGAGTTTGAATTTTCTTTGGGTCAAATTTAGTTCCAAAAATTTGGAAAAAATTATATTTATTCAAGATAATTATTCTCATATTTGAATAAATTATTTCCAGATGATGATCATAAGTTTTTGTTCTGGTTTTCTTTTTGAGCTTATACTTGAGTTGTAGGTTTAAACTTTATTTGAGATTTTTCAAGTGCAATAAAATATGCAAAAGTTTCCAAAATATCATGCATGCTAATAAGATGCATACTAATTAACATTAATTAACTTGGGGATGTTACAAACCTCCCCCCCCCTTACAAAAGATCTCGTCCCCGAGATGTGGGTAGATCAGAAGATGGAATAGGAAGGTTCTACAGAAGATACAACATCTGTTGTTTTGATTTCCTTTAAAGATGGTGCTAAGATATCCTTACAAGGTTACAAGGAAATTATATTACATTTTCCTTTCCATTGCTTTATTTAACCTTTCCTTTCTTGATTCGAAGGCACTTCAGATAGAAGGAAAAAGGTCAGGATATTCGGTTCGCATCTGGTCTTCACGTTCCCAAGTTGCTTCATCTTCAGTATGGTTGCTCCACTGAACCTTCAAGAACTTGATTTTGCGATTCCTTGTCTTGCGTTCGATTTCTTCAAGAATGTGTATCGGGTGCTCCCGATAAGAAAGATCGGGTTGCAAATCATGGTCTTCTAAATTAGTTGCTTTGGTAGGGACTCGAAGACATTTCTTTAGTTGAGATACATGGAATACATTGTGCACATCTCAGAGTGATGGTGGTAGCTTCAACTGATATGCCATCGATCCTCGCTTCGCTAGAATTCGGAAAGGACCGATGTAGCGAGGAGCCAACTTGCCTTTGACTTGAAAACGATGCATTCCTTTCATCGGAGAGACTTTAAGGTAAACATGATCGTCCAATTCAAGGCTCATCTCACGACAACGGCGGTCAGCATAAGACTTTTGACGAGATTGAGCCGTCCATAGTCTCTCCTGAATCATACGGACTTGCTCTTCGGCTTCATTGATCAAGTCCAGTCCAAAGAATTGTCTCTTCCCAGACTGGGACAAGTTGAGTGGTGTCCTACACCTTCTCCCATATAACACTTCAAAAGGTGACATTTGGAGGCTTGCTTGATAACTATTGTTATAGGAGAATTCCGCAAATGGCAAGCATTTATCCCATTTCTTGCCATAGGACAGCACACAAGCTCTCAACATATCCTCCAAAATTTGATTCACCCTCTCGGTTTGGCCTCCAGTTTGTGGGTGGTAAGTGGTGCTAAAGGATAGTTGAGTTCCCATTGCTTCATAGAGGCAATCCCAGAAATGAGAGGTGAATTGAGTACCTCGATCTGAAACAATTATCTTCGGCATGCCATGGAGACATACAATTCTGGAGATGTACAACTCCGCCAATTGGTTTCCCGAATAAGTGGTCTTGACGGGAATGAAGTGAGCAACTTTTGACAATCGGTCGACAATTACCCATATGGAGTCATAACCTTACTGAGTCTTTGGAAGTTCGGTGATGAAATCCATCCCAATTTCATCCCATTTCCACTCGGGAACGGGGAGGGGTTGAAGCATACCCGCTGGCCGTTGGTGTTCGGCTTTCACCCGTTGACACACATCACACTCGGCAACAAAGCGTGTAATTTTTCGCTTCATCCGAGTCCACCACAATTTTTGCTTCAAGTCTTGATACATCTTGGAGCTTCTTGGATGAATGGAGAAAAGAGAGTTATGGGCTTCTTGGAGGATTAATCCTTTGAGCTTCGCATCATTTGGCACAACCAATCACTTTCTGAACCACAAAACACCTTGATGGTCTTCGAAGAAACATTTGGCTTTGCCGAGCTTCATCTTCTTCTTAATTCTTTCCATACCCTTGTCATTCTTCTGGGCTATCTTGATCTAGTCCTCTAGGGTAGGTTTCACTTCCAATGCAGTGAGAAAACCCTCGCTAACCATCTCCAAGTTGAGCCGTTGAAATTCGTTGCATAGGGCTTCCGTTTTAGGTCGAACCGAAATGCAGTTGCATTGCGATTTTCGGCTCAAAGCATCGGCAACAACATTTGCTTTCCCTGGATGATAATAAAGTCCCAAATCATAGTCTTTGATCAATTCAAGCCATCTTCTTTGCCGTAGGTTCAGATCGGCCTGAGTGAAGATATACTTCAAACTCTTGTGATCAGTGTAGACTTTGCAACGATTGCCGATAAGGAAATATCGCCATTTCTTCAGAGCATGAACCACTGCTGTAAGCTCAAGGTCATGAGTGGGATAATTCATCTCATGAGGCCTCAATTACCTCGATGCATACACCACAACTCGGCCTTCTTGCATAAGGACACAACCAAGACCAAGGTGGGATGCATCGCAATAGATATCGAAGTTTTTATGGATATCCAGCAGGACTAGCACGGGTGCAGTGGTTAGGCGATCTTTCAACATCTGAAAGCTTGCTTCACATTCCGCTGACCAATCATACTTCTTTTCTTTCTTCAACAATTGGGTCATTGGCCTTACAATTTTTGAGAAATTCTCGATGAAACGACGGTAATAACCTGCAAGACCAAGGAAACTGCGAATGTCGGAGATGGACTTGGGCTGTCTCCAATTAAGCACATCTTGAACTTTGCTTGGGTCCACAGCAACTCCTCCTTTGGATAGTACATGACCCAAAAAGGCGACTTCTTGTAGCCAAAATTCACATTTGCTGAATTTTGCATAGAGTCGATGTTCTCGAAGCTTATTCAACACAAGCCGAAGGTGTTCTTCATGATCCCTTTCAGATTTGGAGTATATAAGAATGTCATCAATAAAGACGACTACAAATTTATCCAAATACTCCATAAACACGGAGTTCATGAGACTCACAAGGTCGGTGCATTCGTCAAACCGAAGGACATGACGGTATACTCGTACAAGCCATAACGAGTTGAGAATGCCGTCTTAGGGATGTCTTAAGATCTGATCCTAACTTGATGATAGCCCAATCTCAAGTCAATTTTGGAGAATATACGGGCACCGGTCATTTGGTCGAACAAATCATCAATCCGTGGAAGCGGATACTTGTTCTTGATGGTGACCTCATTCAACAGACGGTAGTCGACATACATGCGTAGACTGTGGTACTTCTTCTTCACAAATATGGCCGGGCATCCCCAAGGTGAGGAGCTCGGCCTAATGAATCCCTTCTCTTGAAGTTCCGTGAGTTGTTTCTTCAATTCAACCAACTCATTTGGCGGCATTCGATAAGGTCGTTTTGATATTGGAGCAGTTCCGGGCTGTAGCTCGATCACAAATTCAACTTCTCGTGAGGGCAGCATGCCTGGTAGTTCCTCGGGAAATACATCCGAGAACTCACACACCACTGGAACTTCTCTTAATTCTGGCAACTCTTTGCTGCTAAGAGCATAGAGATGTGGATGCTCCAATTTCGGCACCATTTCGACTTGAAAACCAAGAGGACTTGTGAGAGTGATAGACTTGCGAACACAATCAATTTTACCATGGTTCTTGGATAGCCAATTCATCCCAAGAATAACATCAAGGCCCGCTGAATTTATCACAATAAGATTGGCCGAAAACTTCACCCCTTTAATCTCAATCTCAACTTCACGACATTCATGAATGCTCCTCATTTCTGAACCCGGTGATTGAATCATCATAGGTGCAGGCATCAAGCTGAGTGAGATGTTATGGAGTGTAGCAAAACCTCTTGACAAGAAAGAATGAGAGGCTCCAGAGTCGAACAACACGGTCGCATGAGCCAAATTGACTAGAAATGTGCCCAGCACGACGTCGGGTGCTTCCTGCGCTTCCTCGGTGGTGACATGGTTGACATGAGCACGACCGGGGTTCTGAGAAGTGAAATTGGGCCTCTGGTCAAGGAATATTTCAAAGTCTTGGCGCTGATCGGAAATGGCTTGGAGCTTCACTGGACAACGATCCGCAAAATGCCCTTGAATACCACAATTGAAACATACAACTGACGTGCTTTGCTTGTGTCGGTTTGTCTTCTTCTTTCTAGGTTTCCCTTGCTAGATCTCTTGCTGAGGTGGTTGAGACACTTGCATGGGAGCTCTCGGAGGTGCTGAATCTTGAAATAAAGGAAAAGCCGACGGTCAAACACCCGGTTCTTGAAAATTGCAGCTTGCTGAAATTTGCGCAGCCCTCTTGCGTTTTCGCGCTTCTACAACCGCTTGCATTTTTTTCTCCACAACAATAGCCTTATTAACCAATTGTTGGAAGTTGTGGAAGTCATGTACAGCGAGTGCCAACTGCAATACTTCCGAAAGCCCATTCAAGAACTGGTCTTGCTTCCTTGCATCAGTGGAGACATCGTCCGGAGCGTAACGAGCCAAACGATTGAACTCATTGAGATACTCCATTACGGACTTGTTGTTTTGCTTTAGCGTGAGGAATTCATGTCTCTTGACACTCACGATGCTTGAAGGAACATGTGCCTCTCGGAAAGCTATCCGGAACTCGTCCCATGATGGAACGTGATTGGCGGGCTGCAAGGCGCAAAAGTTATCCCACCATGCACAAGCGGCCCCTTCAAGCTGGTTGGAGGCATAGAAGACCTTCTCATTGTCAGCACATTGAGTGATGATCAGCTTCCGTTCAATGGTACGAAGCCAATCATCGGCCTTGAGAGGATCCTCTGAACAAGAGAATACAGGAGGCTTCGTGCTTAGAAAGTCAGCAAATCGGGAGCCATAAAGATCGGCTCCTCTCGCTGCCATTTGAGCACCTTGGACACTGGCGGTGTTTTGAGCAATTTGCTGCAAGATCAGAGTCTGGTCTTGCTGACTCTGTTCCATCTGGGCCAACACTTCGGTCACGGATGGCTGAGGTGGAGTCAATTCTTCTTGCCGACCCACATGCTGAAATTGTGGGTCGGGGTGCTCCGGATTGCGCCGCTGAGGATTGGGGGGCTAATCATCGGTGATCTGAGAACCCACGGACTGTGAGTCCTCCATGACTTCCGACGTCAAATGAGTTTTAAAACCCAACATCCTGTTGCCATTCAACTTGTTAGCAACCGGCAAAAAGGAACGAGGAAAAGGCATAAGGTAAGCAATTGATAGCAGGGGGGTGACTTAACCTAACATGAATGCACAATGAAAAACACATTTATACAACAAGAAATGGGGTGCCATGGTCCAGGTGGAAAGCACAAGATACAAATGAAAACATAGTTAGTTTTCCAACGTAGTTGCGATACAACCCGCGCATAGGCGATGCACAACTACCTAGAACCAAAGAGAGCAAAATAATCTTCACAAAATCCAACGTCTACAAGCTAAGTAATATCATTAGGGTGTATAATACCTAAGGATAATCCCTAACTTAATCTTAAAATCACAGCAAGGCGTCACCTTCTTGTTCTTCCACCAATTCTCTTTACCGACGACTATTTAACGTGTGTAGTATCGGAAAAGAGAGACGAGCAATAGAGAATTTTTTTTTCTCAAATAAAAAGAACCTTGAGGTAAGAAATAGATGCTAGGATGGGTAAGAAAGAAAGGAATTATATTACCTGCATTTTTGCCAAACTTTTGATAGTTTGAAAATATTCTTTGCAAATCAAAATCCTTGTAACGTCCATTGCTACGGCTTTAACCTATAGTCAGTATAGCTCTGATACCAACGCTGTGGGGACCCTGAGATCGGATCCGTTTCAAGCTAAGTAATTACGCTGAAAGAGCACAATACTTAATATGAAACGAAAACGATTCCGAGTGCCCGGATAGGTGTCTCATGTTAGCTCCCAAGGATCAGTGACTAACATGCACATATCCAAACACAACATTGTATTCACATCCATACGCAATATATGAGAATAAAGGAAATGTAAATACAACATCATTGAATAGAAACATAATGTACAAGTTTGCATAAGAGGGCCAATCGGCCAAAAGTAATTATCAAATGATAAATCGCAGCGGAAGATAAACTTAAAATAAAAGGGGAATAACCAAGTTGGCATGCCCACAATCCCACAAGCAACCAACTAGGATTAAAGTCGTAGCGTCTGAAGTACGTTACCCAATTTGAATGACTTCTCACCTGAGCAAATGGATAATTTTTAAGTACAAAGTTGTACTCGCGAGACTTTTCAAGAAAAATAAGGATGCATGTAAGTATCAAAGGAAGGATACTACACTAGTCAATGTTCAGCATAAAGCAAGTTTTGCAATTAGATAAACAGTATAGATTCAAATTACCAATTTTAAAACATTTATAAAACATTGTATAACAGTAAGCAATGATCATCAACATTATAATCTCCAAATATAATCCACACACAAACATCCCATTCGTGACACAATTCATTCCATAACAAAATTAACAAGCGAACATCCCGTTCAAGATAACATTTCAGATCTGGACAAACTAACATAAAGACATAACATTTTTAACCATAACCCAAACTTAATTTCCCATAAGCTAACTGTGCATGCTTTCCCACAAGTGATGTCCATAACCGAGGACACGGCTATTCGAATAGATTTATTTGGCTCTACAGAGTTGTACAGCTTTACCCACATGATATGCATACCTCGTAATGTCAGCCAATGCACTCTTCCTTTGGAGTGTGACTGAGGTAGCATAACGAGGCTGTTACAATGTCATATCCTAACTATCAAACCACCCGAGGATGTCCACCATGGCAGGCTATCGTGCGCACTAGAACCACGGCTAACCCCGTTGTGTAAGTAAGTCCCTTACAAACAAGAGACCCTTAAGGGCAAGAAAATAAAAATATAATATGCCCCCACCAGATTGACAAGAGAGTCATTAAAACCAAACAACAACAATTGCCAATCTAATTATGTTTTGATAGCTAATACAGAACAAATTATTAAGCCAAGCCTTCGCCATTATCCCGGCGTGTGGTTGTACGTAAGACTTGGTTCATCACACCACAGACCGGTCCTCAAATACCCAGATGGGGCTACGCGAATCCGAGACGACCCCTTCATCACCCTGTCACCCGTCCAAGTCCAACACACAACAACAACCCATCAACAAGTTCATAATAATCAGATACGAAGATCTGGACATTTTCCTCAAATCAACATAATCAAATCTATATAATCCTCAAATTTCATTAAGATTCAATGCGATCCATTGGCTGATGGACTAGCTCCATCAACCGTTATCGACTACAACTACAAGCATGACTAAGCATCGTTCTACAAATTAGCAAACACTCCCATATAACATATATCCTTAATCATTCAAGGTAAAAAGGGTAATCGACATTCAAAGGAGGGCCAATGCAGCAAGTAGAAAATTAACTACTTCTACCCATGAACATACTTTTCAAAATAGCATGCAATTGAGAGATTAAAAACCATACAAAATATTTTAAAATCAATAGGAGCAATATGTTCAAGAGGAGGGTGCTCGCACCTTTGTTGTACCACTTGTTCAATCTCAGTTTACTCTGATGAATATGTTAGTATCGTTGAGATATCTATCGAAAGAACGATATTGCAACTAACACCAAATAAGCCAAAAATTCAATATTCTCAAAAATGCATGAAATTTATACAGTAGGTATATTATGATTTTAGATGAATTTAGGTGAAAGATTCATTCCATTTGGATTTAGCATGTGAAAGTTATGGAGGTTTGAATCTCAGTTTTCTTGAAAATCCAAAATAAATAGAACCAGTTATTGTTCATACTAATTTAATTATTTGGTCAAAAATTTGTAGAGTAGTAGTGGGGAAAAGGATTACATAGATAAATAGATAATAATATTATAAGATCAAAATAACTGAGTTTATCTCACTTGGAGTTTTTATGAATTAGTTATACATTTTAAAGTTATCACCTTTTTCTATTGTAAAAATAATAGAGTTATGGATCATTTTACAAAACTATATTCTCTGCTATAGAGACATGTTTGAAACCTATTTTAAAATAAATTTTACTTAAAATGAAAATTATCAAAACTGGTTTCATCCATTTTGGAGTTAAGATGAAATAGTTATGAATTTTTAAATTTAAAGGCATTTTCTAGTGTATAAATAAATTTAATTTTGGATCATTTTCCACCAAATATATTTTCTGAGACAGAGACAAGGTTGAAACCTATTTTCATATATAGTTCATGTAAAACTAAAAATAACAAAATTGGTTTCACTGTTTTTGGAGCTAAAATGAAATAGTTCTACGTTTTAGAAGTTATTCAATTTTTCAGTGCATAAATTAATCATTTCGGAATTTCTATAAGCATTTAGTACTTTATGTACCGAGAGGGATCTAGCCATGGTCACTTACAGGTGGGGCCAGTGCACAGTGTTACTTTTCATTTTTCAATTGATTTTAGGTTAGAACCGACAGGTGGGACCTACTTGTCATAGGCTCGGTTCACGAAATAGTGCGCGGACGCCGGTCCACAGCACAGATCAATTTGGTCTACAGGGCTGGTTACTATGCACTAATGGCCGCATGCCCACATGTAAGAGACTCCAGATCTATTAAGATAACCATTTAATGTCCTAAGAAAAGATTAGTGCTAACTTAAACAAGATTTGGTTAATTTAATGACTACAGTTACAGTAGGAAATCCCAACAACACAGAGGAGGCGACACCGTGACCTTGCCGCACTCGCCGGCAGCGAGGGGAGGCCGGAGGGTGCAAGTATAGCTGTAAAATGGAAAGGCAAGGTCAAGGGCTACCTTAGGTGGCGTTTTCTTAGGAGGGGCACGCATGGTAGCGTCGGCAGAGTTCTTGAGAGCCAGTAAGGGTGCAGAGGAAGCTCGATGTAGAGGCTTATCTGGGGAAAACTGACACCAAAGATAGGCTCCTGGGACACTCGTGAAGCTCACTGAGGTGAAGTTGGGGCGGAGGAGCACTAGAGGCTCCTTGTCACCGTTAATGGCGCCGGCGACGAAGAGCTTCACGTAGAGGGGTCACCCTATGCCATGAGACCGACAAGGAACGGTTGGAAGGGGTTCAGGGGGCATTGAAGTTGGTGTAACCGCGAGCAATCGAGGAAAGACTCACCAAAATGACAATGGACTGCGAGTAGTCTTTTCGGCCGACAAAAAGGGGAGAACTCCAAATTCTCGAGCTCCTAAGAATAATCCGACAAATGAGTTGAGGGGAAATGATAACCATACCCACGCACACGATATGACGTGCAAAGACGAGGACTATCTCACCGGGAAACACCGGGACACGTTGGAGTGGCGGCGGTGCGCGCTCTAGAGCCGGCGAGGATGACCTTGGTATTCCAGAAGCTACAAGCTGAGAGAGGTGCTCGGGTTAGAGAAAATGGAGACGGCGAGGTACGGCGAAGAGGAAAGTGTAGTCGTGGAGGATGCTACCAGAATGAAAATGGAAGCTTTGCCTCCGTCTCTCGCACGGCCAAAGAGAGAAGTGAGGGGAGAGAACGAGGCAGGGTCCGTTTTGTGCGAGCTTGAAGACGGAGGAAGAAGCGGCGTGACCTAGCGGAGCTCCAAGATAGGCCAAGGAGGGCGGTGGCTTACGGCGGTAACGGAGGCACGACAGAGCTTGCGCGGCGCGTGGCGCCCGCACTCTGCAGTGTGCCTGCCCGAGGCGAATGACGACACTATCGCGGTGGGGCCCGAGCTTCAGTGGCACAAAGTGAAACGGGCTTGGGCGGTGCGAGTTGGGTTGGACCACGCGGTGCGTTGGGCTCGATGCGGTGCCGTTTGATCTTGAAAGGACGGCCCAGATTTAATGGGAAGTTTGGACTGTCTGAGACGGTGAGAGATCTGGCCCGTTGGATATCAATCGAATGGTTCAAAAGCGAGTTGATCGAGTCAAGCCGAGTTGGTGCGGTGCGTCGGGTTCGAGCCAAGGCCAGGTTCGGGTCGGTGCAACAGTGCAAGGGATTTAAATTCCAAAATCACTTTGACCAATTACCAGCATGTTTGACTGAGGCTCTAAAAATAGGAATAAAATTCCTAAAATTCTGAAATAATTCGGAGGTGTTCCTAGGACATCCTAGTGTTCATAAAATTATTAAACATTACTTTTCATGATTTATTTGCTTAGTTTAAATTCAAACTTGGAATATGTTATTGATTTGAGTTTGAATTTTCTTTGGGTCAAATTGAGTTCCAAAAATTTGGAAAAAATTATATTTATTCAAGATAATTATTCTCGTATTTGAATAAATTATTTCTAGATGATGATCATAAGTTTTTGTTCTGGTTTTCTTTTGGAGCTTATACTTGAGTTGTAGGTTTAAACTTTATTTGAGATTTTCCAAGTGCAATAAAATATGCAAAAGTTTTCAAAATATCAAGCATGCTGATAAGATGCATACTGATTAACATTAATTAACTTGGGGATGTTACAATATTGCATCAGCATGATGTTAGCAATGTATTTCAGAATTAAAAGAAAATCTAGATAATACGGAATAGAGGCTAACTGGTGGGTCCCATGGTCTATGGACCAAGTCCACGCGGTTGACTCAGTTCATGGTGGACCAGGTGCACATGGTGAGTGGATGACATGTGGGTCCCACATGTCATTGGGTTAGGGCTTGGGTTCGTCCACATGGGCTGCCTCGCAGTGGTGATGACGATGGCACAAAGACGATGGTGCTGAGGTGGAGCTGAGGTGGCATGCCACGGTGACTCAATGACAGCGGCGCACTGGGACCAAGGGACTCCAGAGAATGGCAGCTCGATTGTGACGACGAGAGTTGGGATCCGACTGTCAGACCCGGGATTAACACTCCCAAATCCTCTGTGCATTTCTGAACTAGTCCCATGATCAGTAGCTAGTTCAGACAGTAAACAGATATGGTAACATCCATAAATCGCACAATATATTAATAATTAACATCAGAGTTTATTACAAAAGAGGCTTACAAGCCAACGATAAAAAACACAGCGGAAGACGAAGAAGTAGTGGAGTCAATTTGATTCGCCATAGGCAATGACCGGGTATGACCTAGTCATTAAAATCCACACCGGTAGCGATGTCCTTCTCCTCTGAAATTTGTTTACATAAAGCAAGTATGAGCACAACTACCATGCTCGCAAGTTACACCCGTCAAATAACAGGATGACATGCATACATGGATATCTCAAATGAAGGCTTAATATGGTTGATTTGCATAAAGCCAAGTTTAAATACAAATACTAAGTTCCAAGGACTACTACAAAATAGGCTATAGTAGACGCCCCATCACAGACGGTTCCAAAGGAACCGTTTGTGTTGGTTCTGTCCGGACCTGCGGGTGGCGCAGGCAGCCTATCACAGACGGTATTTTTTAGAACCGTCTGTGATAGTCATCTATCACAGACGGTTTATTAACAGAGCCGTCTATGAATTATCACAGACGGTTCTATTAACAAATCGTCTATGATAATCCCCCTAATCACAGACGGTTTTAGTTTAGAACCGTTTGTGTACTATCACAGACGGTTCTATTAACAAACCGTCTATGATTGGCCGGATTGTCACAGACGGTTCTTATTGAGAACCGTCTGTGATAGTACACAGACGGTTCTGAATGAGAACCGTTTGTGATAGTTAGTTATCACAGATGGTTCTGATTAAGAATCGTCTGTGATATCCTGGCTTCATATAAATTGAGCCCGACACATCCTCTCTCGCAAGACCGCTGGGCCTGTGTCCATCGCCAAGACCGCCACGCCTCTACCACTGCCTCTACCACTTTGGAGCAACCCCCTGCCGCTGGCTCCACTTAGATCTACTGCTCCTCCCCCAAGTGCCACTTCCCTGCCCTAGCTCTCCTCCAACCTGCGGCTCCTCCCCTAATTAAACAGATGGAGTAATACTTATTATCCTTTATCCACTCTATTGATTAGTGATTTTCCCTTATTTTGCTACTCTGTACATGGACCCTAATGTTTTGTTTTATTTGTTGTATTCCTTAATCGAAAGCATAGGGTTTAAGTTTCAATTAATACTTCTCACAAAAGCTATAAATTCTTAGAAAAAGGCAAAACACATCTAGCTCTCAATTTGATGGACCCTAATTAAACCTAAACTATAGCAGAAAGAATACATGCATGTCCAAACGATTGTATCCTCTACAGTAAAGAGTATGCAGACATGCATGTATGTCCTGTGTGTAAAGCATCTCAATACAAGCGTAAGAATACTGTTAAGGTGAAGCAAGAACCTCCTACGAAGATGTTGTGGTATCTGCATGTGATCCCACATTTGAAGCGTTTATTTGCAAACTCAAAGGAGGCAAGATTGCTATGTTGGCACTCAGAGGAGCGTAAGAGAGATGGAAAGCTAAGACACCTCACGATTCTCGCCTAAAGGAGAAACTTCGATCGAGCTTCAAGAGTTCGGTCTGAACCAAGGAACATAAGGTTAGGGTTGAGTACTGGATGGAATGTATCCTTTCGGTAACATGAGCAATGACATAGCACTTTGCCCGTGAATCTATGTATGTACAACCTTCCTCCTTGGTCGTGTATGAAGCGGAAGTACATTTTGATGTCACTACTTATCCAAGGGCAAGCAACCTAGGAATGACATTGATGTGTACCTAGCACCATTCTTTGGAAGATCTTGTGACCTTTGTGGAGCGAAGGGCATGGTGTATGGGATGCGTACAAACGAGAGAACTTCACTTTACGCGCCATGTTGTTCTCGCACCATCAATGATTTTCCTACCCTTGGTAACCTATCTAAGCCAAAGACAAAAGGAGCTAAAGCCCGTCAAGACCGCTTAGATGCTACGGAGAGTGTATGGTGAACAACTCGCAAGAAAAGCGTATATATCGCCACCGTAGGTTCCTTCCCAGAGTCACCCATACCGCAAGATGAAAAAAACAATTTGACGGAAATAAGGAGAACGATTCAGCTCCAAGGGCTTTTAGAGGAAAGAGGTCTATGATATGGTTAAGGATATCGATGTTGTGCTTGGGAAGGACGTAAATTAAGAACCCGTGAGAAGAACATCCGAAGAAGCGATCAATTTTTGGGACTTGCCTTATTGGGAGCACTTAGAAGTTCGCCATCTTTGCATCGACGTCATGCACGAGAGAAGAATGTATGTGATAGCTTGATTGGTCTCTTCTTTGAACATTAGTGGCAAAACAAAGGATGGTGTTAACGCACGGCGTGACTTGGTTGATATGAACATAAGGACCGAGTTAGCACCGAAGAGACCGACACAGACTTAACGTACCTTCCCCGACTTGCTACACTCTGCCCAAGGCCAAGAGAAATGAAGCGTGCTGAGCTTGCATGGTGTGAAAGTCCCATCTGGTTACTCCGCTAACATTAAGAACCTTGTTTCTATGCAAGATTTGAAATTAATTGGTATGAAGTCTCATGATTGTCATGTGCTGATGACACAAATGCTTCTGTTGTAATTAGAAGTATCTTGCCGAACAAGGTCCGAGTGGCAATCTTGAGGTCGTGTTATTTTTCAACTCAATTGCTCGAAGATCATTGATCCCCAAGGACTAGATGCTCTGCAGGCCGAGGTGGTGACGACTCTATGTCATCTTGAGATGTATTTCCCTCCGTCATTTTTCGATATCATGGTCCATCTCATTGTTCACCTTGTGAAAGAGATAAAGATATCTGACCTGTGTTCTTCGTCATATGTACCCGTTCGAGAGGTACATGGGAATTCTCAAGTCCTACGTCGAATCGATCTCGACCGGAGGGCAAGATCATCGAAGGTTATGCAACCGAAGAGGTCATTGAGTTCTGCGTCGACTACATGGCTCGTGGAACCGATAGGTGTGCCTCTATCTCGCCTTGAGGGGAGACTGGATGGTATTGGGACCATCGAAGGAAATCAATCACTCCCGATCTGGATATGTACGCTCAAGCCCATTTCACGTCTTGCAACACATGACCCAAGTGTCCCGTACATCGACGAGCACAAAGACATGGTGCGCCAATGTAATCCGACCGGTCGGAGGTTTGGATCACGAGAGAGCACAACCGTCGGTTCAACGAATGGTTAAAGGTGCGAATCATCGGGAGGTCATCAAGTGATGATCTGCCGCTATGGTTGTACGAGGGCCACAATTTACAATTGTCACATGGCAAGGATACGACATAAATGGGTAACATTTTATACGGCAGCTCAGGATAGGAAGAGCACAGTCCAGAACAGCAGTGTCCACATAGATGCATTTAGTACCGATGGGATGAGGAGCTCCTACTATGGGCAAATAGACGAGATATGGGAGCTCGACTACGTGCTTTTCAAGATCCCCTTATTTCGGTGCCGTTGGGTCCATCTCCCACAAGTGAAGGTCGACAAGTACGGTGTCACTATCGTGGACCTCGAACGTGTCGGATACAAAGATGAACCATTCGTACTGGCTAACCAAGTTGTTCAAGTCTTCTATGTAACCGACTCGGCAAATAAGAAGCACCACGTAGTTCTTCGTGGAAAAAGGAGGATTGTCGGAGTTGAGAATGTAGTGGACGAGGAAGAATACAATCAATTTGACGAGTTGCCTCCTTTCGGAAATGGCATTAGGCTCGAGGAAGAACCCAGTGAGGAAGCTAGCTATATGCGCGTCGATCATCAGGAAGGCCTATATTTTAATTAAGAATTTACTCCAATGTAATTAATTTATTCCATAACATCATGTGTTATGGACTTGTAATCTCTCATATATTTTGATGTCAACGTGAAATTGTCATGTGTTGATGTGTTATGGACTTGTCATATTTGATATTGATGTCAATGTGGACGTTCATTGTAATGTGGAGTATCAAAATTGGTTTCACTTGATTTGGAGTTGAGTTGAATTAGATATGAAATTTTGAAGTCAAATGTGTTATAAACTTGTCATCATACTTGTCACCAGGTTCAAATTCATATGGACTTGTCATGATTGTCATCATACTTGTCACCAGGTTCACTAGGTTTTGTCAGGATATCACACATTGTCATCAGGTTTTGTCAGGATATCACACATTGTCATCGTTTTGTCGAGCTATCACGAGACGGTTTTAGAATACAACCGCTCGTGATAAGAATATCCTGAGCGGTTTCTTACGAGAACCGTTTGTGATCTGAAAAATATCGCTGCGGTTCTATTAGAGAACCGTCTATGATATGGAAATATCATGAGCGGTTCTATTAGGGAACTATCGTGATATTCTTATCCTGCACAGTTCTTTAATAGAACCGTCTGTGATGATATACTTTTATAAGGCGGAATCGCTAGGGTTTTGCTCTCACTTGTCACTTCCTCTCCCGCCCTTAGGCTCTCGCTCGTTTGCCTCCTCTAGGGTTTAGGGCTGCCTGTTCACCGCCGACCACGACCTCGGCGCCACCCCGACCTTGGTGCCCCAGACCTCGGCGCCCCGACCTTGGTGCCGCCTCCCGACCTCGGCGCCCCGACCTCGACGCCCCGTTCACCGCCCGGCCAGTAAGCCAGCGTGCCGCCGCCCGACCTCGGCCTCGCCCGCCGTCCTCCTCCCTGTGTCGGCCTCCTCCCTCTGCACCGGCCTTCTCCCCGCGTCGTCCTCCTCCCCGTGTCGGGCTCCTCCCTCTACACCGGCCTTCTCCCCGCGTCGTCCTCCTCACCATGTCGGCCTCCTCCCCTGCACCTCCCTCCTCCCCGCGTCGGCCTCCTCCCCTGCACCGGCCTCCTCCTTGCACCATGAGTTCTTGTGCGGCATCCTCTCTGTGAGTATTGCTCCTCTGTGGCAGTTCAGTTGATCTTTGCATACATATATTTGCAGTGCTAGTTGATACCTTGATCGTATTAGTTACGATTAATCGAATCTATCTGAAGATGTTGCAAATTGATCAGTGGGCTTTGTTGACATGCTCTGTGATGAACTCTATCTTATACTGAGATTGAATGTGATAGTTAGTTCATACTTGAGCTCTATTGTATTACTTGCTACTGTCAATATGATGTACTGTTAATTGGTTACTTTCGGTTGAGCTCATAGTTCTATTGCAAATTGATCCGTTCTATTGACTAGTTTGTGATTCTTCTAGTAGTCTGTATGAGCTCATTCAACTTTTCATTTGCCATCTTGATCTCTATAGTCAACCTCTGTTTGTTGGAAGTTTAATCTGTTTTTGTTAACAGATTGAGATCATTTGTGATTAAGCAAAGTATTGTTTAGAGCTCATAGTTTGAATTTATATTATCATATTCATTTAATGAAGAGTATAGACAATAGGATTGAGATGGCAAAGACTTGTTCTTTAGCTACTCTCCTTTTGAGAGCACATAATATCATCAATCAATATGTTGGAATAGTGTATGTGCACTGTTAATCTCTAGACCTTTTATTGGCTGAGAGTTTAATCCGCGGTTCTTATTAAGAACCGCTCTGTGATTCCTTTTCATTTCCTTAGAGAAGCTGGTGGATTAAGGAGTGTTAAATTCTTTAGGAATTATGCTTTAATGCTAATTAATTTTGTTGGGATTAATTCTGAAATTTTGCTAAAAGCGCATTTTTACAACAATCAAAAAGAAAGTTTTACTTGATTCTATTTTGTTTCTATGTCTTCATTAAAGGCTAGTCTTCTGTACATGAAGCATTAAACCTTTGCTTAGCATTTTCTTCGTCGATCCTAACACACTTGAGTGTACCTTTGCTTCATGCCAATCCTCCACGGCATGAAGCAAATGGTACACTCTAGTGTGTCGGGCTCAATGAAGTAGGCTCGGGCAAAGTAGGCTCGGGCAAAAGATTTGTATCACTAGTTTCTATCTATACAAAGATCACAAGAGAAGCTGGTGGATTAAGGAGTGTTAGAATAGGAGCAGGGAGGCGGTGAGCCCTAGAGGATTAAACCTTTGCTTAGCATTTCCTTCATCGATCGTTTTACTTGATTCTATTTTGTTTCTATGTCTTCATTAAAGGCTAGTCTTCTGTACATGAAGCATTAAACCTTTGCTTAGCATTTTCTTCGTCGATCCTGACACACTTGAGTGTACCTTTGCTTCATGCCAATCCTCCACGGCATGAAACAAATGGTACACACCAGTGTGTCGGGCTCGATGAAGTAATGCTTAATTGTTTCATATTTATGCTGGAATTAATTATGATTATTTGCTAATATTGCACATGTTGAGCATATTATTAAGTTTAAATGTATATGTTAATTTGAGACACTTGCAATCCATTTTATTGCATATGTAACTTATATAGATAGCAAGTAAGTGAGATGACAGAGGCACCGTCATCGCCGCCGTCACCGACGCCGCAAATGGAAGAGGCGCCGACGAGGCCGCCGTCACCGACGCCGCAGATGGAAGAGGCGCCGACGAGGCCGCCGTCACCATTGACGATAATGACACGGAAGCGAGATGGCAGAGGACAATCGAAAATGCCTGTGGGCCGACTGGTCATCACGGAGGTCAGTGACTTTGGGGTCCCTCTAATTCCCAAGAGATCAGCGGCCAGATTCCAGACCATCTGCAGGATACATGGAAGGGAACGGGTCCCCATCACCACACCAATGTGGAAGGACCTGACGAAAGAAGCGAAAGGCGCGCTGTGGACAGAACTTTCAGAGAAGTTCACTATTCTAGAAGCAGACGTGGCACACGTGCGACGGACGGCGATGCTCACGATGGATAAATCGTTGAGGACCTTCAAGAGCATTCTTTTCACGAAGTACGTGAACACGGGTCAGACGCCCTTCGCGTAGTATAGATTCTTGACGCGGGAAGCATGGGACACCTTTGTGGCTATGAAAACGACGGCCAAATTTAAGGAGCAAAGTGCGGCGCACAAAGCTCTCCAGACAAGAAACACTCACCCGCACAAAGTCGGCACCGCTGGGTACGCGGGTAAATACGAGGCATGGGTAGCGGAGGAGGAGAACTCAATCGGGCCATTTCCTGATATCATAGACCCGCGTTCCCTAAGCTAGTTAAAAGTGAGGGCAAAAGTCTCGTCTTCGGGCAGCATCTCTTTCACAAACCCAGCAGACCAGGAAGTGTCCCAACGTGTGGTAAATATGTCGAACTACCTAGTTAATAAGTCCATAACTTCATAGTGTCTATAATAACATGATGACCTCTTGCAGTGTGACTTGACTGCCCAAGCTTCCCAAGGATCCTTCCATGCAGACAGGGAGAAGGATATACTATCTATGGTCTTGGGAAACAAGGAGCACCCGGGTCGCACGCGAGGCCTTGGGGTTAACGTACCTTGGAGTCATGGATTCGCGGACGACTACTGCACGTATAGGAGTAGGAAGAGATCTAAGGCCGAGCACGACGACCGGTTGGTACAGATGATTACTAACAAATTTGAAGAAAAGATAGCAGCATTGTAGGGTCAAATGGAGATACTCTTGAGCCAGCGGTCGCAAGCCGCCCCTGTTAATTCGGGAGGCAGTCCTCCTCGATGTCGGAGTAGCGTCGCGTCCGCGCATAATTCTGAACATGACGACGTCCGATTACCGATAGACGACATCAAGGTAATGTACATCTATGGAATGCACCAAAGATAGACCTATAGGACGCCTTAGCTAATTGCGTACCGTTTTGTAGGAGCCGACGCCCTGCAAGCTCCAAGTGAGGATGGATGGGTCCCTTTGTATTGAGGTGCAAGAGGGATGGTGTATCCATACGAGGAAGGGCGGTCTGAGACGGTGCCGGTGGCGCAGGTTACGCCAGGTCAGTGGATATGGTACATGTCAATTTCCGAGCCGTCCCGGTGAAGATTCGCCCAAACGAAGAGATCATAACACTAGGGGATGTCATCCACTCTTTTATCCAGTGGCCCAAGAAGGACATACTCGACCCGGTGTCTTGCGATCTGGACATGACCATTCCTCTCCAACGGGACCCTCGATGACTCCACCTCATGTTTAGCCTCGAAGGCCACCTCTTGATTCCCGTGGAGAAGACGCAGAAGGAACAACAAAAGCGTGCGCCAGTCGGTTCGAGTCGTCTCACAAGAAGACGCGCCAATCGCTAAGGCCAAATCGAAATCGATGAGCGTTAAGGCACCTCCCAAGTCCGGAAGTCCGCGATACCGGGAACTACATCATCGAAAACCGCCGTTGTGCTCGCAGATATTGCACGCTGGATATGCTTGTCGGGCTTTGCATGCCGGTACTTGGAGAAGACCCAAAAGAAGGGTGCGATCATGGAATCACCGTCGGATACGAGGAGAAGCATTTCTTCAGCGGACGAGGTACTTCGTCGTGGGCTTCAACGACTTATATGACCTATTCAACCTCGTTGGCCTCGGCGTCTCGCTTCTACGATGTTAGACATCGTAAGTGTGTACAATCAAGTTCTACATTCATGTAATCCGATAAATATCACAACTCATTGCTTATGTATAGATACATCTTTGAAAAATGTCCGGAATGGAAAGAACCGTGGGTTTCTCGACCCACATGTGGTATCGTTGCAAACCATCCAAGAAGACTAGCCCTTCGTCGAGAAATACATAACGAGGTCATTGCTTCGTCGGGACGAACATGAAGTACATAGTGGTACCCTACAACCGAGGGTAAGTGTCACTACTTGCTATACAAATTTCATTTGTACTTTATACGTGACATGAACTTAGGTTTAATGACTATAGCGACATACATGAGTAGGTACCACTTGGATCCTTTTAGTTATTATACCCAAGAGAAACCATGTGATATACCTTGATTCCTAAACCACAACAAGCACGACTTGACGTTCTAAGAGGAATACTCGAGAGGTATGCTCATTTCCTCCTTACATAACTCTATTGTAGTCTTCATTAGTTTGAAATGGCCGAGGATAACTTTTTGAATCATATAGGTCGTTCATCAATTATGTTGCCAACAAAAGAATATACAATGGAAAAGCGCCTAACTAACACACGGGATGGATTTTCGATGACGCGCTACAACACGATAATCCTATATCATACTTCATAATAACGTGTCTCAAACCGACTATACCTATATATGTAATTCTATTTTTGCGCCGCTTGAAGAAAAAGATGAGGAGTTATGTGCAATCTCGTGCGCTATCATATCGACTAATCCTTAGAGCTAGGAAGAAGGATCCTGAGGTTTGTCAATCTCGAAATAATTATTTCCTAATTATAAATTTAAATATATATAGCTTACCACTTTACTCTTGCTAGCGATAGGCCTTGAATTTACAATGTGATGGACTCGTCACGGAAGAGATCAAGGACATTCGAGGGAAGCTCTGCACCTTTATCAACTTAGAAATCATTAACGACAACGGAGAGTTTCACTCTGTCGCCAACCCAGAGCATCACCCCGCCGACACCTCTCAACGTAAACAATTGTAATCCAGTTGTAACTATAGCGACAATACTTGAACAAATGCGATCTTTTGTAATTTATTTTGAGTAATGATCACTTTGAGTTGTCAACAATTGATTATCTCTGATGAATCTATTTTTGTGCATGCTTGAATCTGTTTTTGTGCATGCTTGTTTTCAGAGGGCATGGCTAGCAATTCCTGAGGCTAGCCAAAAAATAGCAAAAATGTGGTCAGGGGTATGAGCTATCACAGACGGTTTTTTGTTCAAACCGTCTGTGAAGGCAAGTATCACAGATGGTTTCCACAAAAAACCATCTGTGATATGAGAATATCACAGACGGTTATCAAAACAAACCGTCTGTGATCCGCGAATATCACAGACGGTTCTCAAGAAAAGCCGTCTATGATATTCACGGATCACAAACGGTTTTTCTTTAGAACCGTCTGTGATATTCGGATATCACAAACGGTTTTTAGTCGAAATCATCTGTGATACTAGACTTCACAGATGGTTTTTGATTAAAACCGTCTGTGATATTGCGTATCACAGACGGTTTTTTACCGTCTGTGATAACGGCCTGTTATCACAAACCAACAAACATAGACGGTTCAGAAACCGTCTGTGATGACGGTTTCGAACCGTCTGTGATGTGGCTTCCTGTAGTAGTGAAGGCAGTTATACAATAACTAAAATTCATTTTCCAAATCAGATTTACAGTTTGGATAACATTCATCAACAAGTGGTGAAGGATACCCTCCTGTCACAAGGCTACCAGCCCAATTTTACCACAAGGATATCCATCCTAAAATCATTTGTTGAAAACATTTCAAAACCAAAAACAAGGTCTAACTCGTAGTGGCTTTGCTAGCATGTCCATGACCGCAGACGCGGCTATTCAAATAGTTTTCTACTCTGCAGAGTTTGTACAACTTTACCCACACGAGATAATTTGCTCTTATTGTCGGCCACCGCACGCTTCCGAAGGCGTGTGACTGAGCAATTACCATAAGGCCTTTACAATGCTCTATCTTAGTGTACTTACGCCCGCTAAGGTTTCACTTCCATTGGACTAACCATCCTCCGGAAGCCCCCTCTTGCGCCAGGTGGCACTACTGTCTAACCGACACCCACTCAATCAATATGGCACAAATAACACTAAGACATCACAAATTATTTAGCCAAATCTGGCCCATACAGGACATGTGGTGGTACGGTAAGGCATAGCAAAGGAACGCTCAAAGGCCGGTCCTTAACTGAGTTGGGCAACTATCCACAAAACCCTTGGGCCTCAACCCTACCCGGATTGAGCCCATGCATAAACCTGCACCCACCAACCATCCATTTCGCCCAAATACAAACCAACTTTTCCTTTTTTTTTTCTTTTCAAAAACATTTACAAAATCTTTCATGACAAACCAATGCCATAGACTTTTAAACATCATTTGATTTTTGGCTAAAATTCCCAAATCAAATATTTTTTGTCTAAGCATGGCTAAGCATCAATTTTTTTTCAAAGTGTTCTAGTTCATACTATTGCATGAACTAGGTTTTCATCTAAGGTGACAAGCTAGGTTTATTTCAATGGCAAGATTGGCAGTACAAAGGATTTAGGCATAACTATAATTTAAAACAGGAATTTAAATTAACTTGAATATAAATAAGCATGTAATAATTTAAAACATAAATTAAATATTTTTAAATAATGGGATCAAATATGATCAAGGGTATAACTTGCCTTGCTCAATTGATTGCTCTCAAACGGCGTCGAAATCTGACTCTCCGAAGTCTTCGAAATTTATACGCGAAAATAAGCCAAATTCAAACAAAATTCAAATAAAGATTCAAATGAACTACAAATTAAATAATTTTATTTTATTTAGCTAGATCTTGAATTTATAGGAATTTAGAAATTTGAATCGACGAAATCGGAGTTCGTATGAAGGAGAACGAACCCCGGGAAGTTTCAAAATCACATGAAATGATGAAATTGGATTTTCCCGAATTATGGAATTATTCTTGTGAAGGAAAATCTGATTAATGATGCATGGTGACGTCAGCCCTTAGAATTTTGGAATTAAAAGAAATAAAAGAAAACCCTGACATATGGGACCCACAAGGCGGTGACTTCGGCTCACGGAGACCACGCCCCCGAGGCGTGGTTTTGATTGAGTGTGAACCGCCACATCTGTACGACATCGACGGTGGTTGGCGTACGTAAACAAAAGGGTGACATGGTGCACGCGTGGCTGTGCCACGTTAGCAAGAACGCCGCCGGGATCGAGGGTCGCCGACGCCACTGATCGCTTGGCGGCGCGGCGCGCAAAATAGAGAGGGAGGGACGGTGATCACGATGCGCTCACCAACTCGGCAAGAAGGGGATGGAGGCGGCCGGCGACTAGGAAGAAGCGGCGGCGAGATCGGCTTCAACGGTGGCACGGCGATTCGGCGAGGCTCCAGCGATGCGAAGGCGAGCACCGGCTTCGTGGATTCACGGCGAATCCGATGGTGGCACCGGCTAGGACGCGGGGTCGACGGTGGTGGCACTAGGGGCGGTGGCGTGCTCACGACCGAAGGCGAGGGAAACTCGAATTGCAGCGAGCACACGGGGAGAGAGGGAGAGTGAGTGAGGGGGAAGAATGAGTGAGGTGAGGGGCTCCTCGTGCTCCCTTTTATAGGGGCGGAGGAGGCCGGGAGAGGGAGATCCTGCATGCGGCATCTTCGGTGGCCATGGTGTGATCCGTGACGTCTTGATTGATTGAGCAACAAAGTGAACAGGTGCAAAGAATCTCAAGGCGGTTTGAATGCGCACGTCCGCGCGAGAAGAGGGGGCGGGTAATGGCGGACGCGGTTTGGCTCTGTGGGGAGGAGGAAAAGGAAGGAGAAGGCGTGCGGGCCCACTGTAAGAGAGAGAGGAAAGGAGGGATGCGGTTGCCGCTCGATCGCGATCTAACGGTGTGGAGCGCGTGCGGCGTGGGGGCGAGATGGCCGCGCGATTTTTATCCAACGACCATGATGGAGGCGCGCGGGAGAGCGGCTGCGTGGGTTGAGAAGGCCGAATGGCCCGGCATGCAGAACATTCGGCCCAAAGAAGGTTTTGGAATTTTAATTGATTTAGCAAATTAAAATAATTCAATTAAATCATTTAGGCTTTAGAAAATAGCAAATAAAATCCAAAGTTTCTAGAAAAATTCACAGAAATTCCTAGAGTTAGTTTGGACTTAATAAAATTATTTCCAACTTAAAGTTGGCTTTTAATTTTGCAAATAAATTATTTTGGCTTTAAAATAATTAGGAAAAAGCTTTTAAAATTCGGAAAATCCAGAAATTAATTAAAATTTATTTTTCCACTTTAACTCAAATAAAACTTCAAAAACTTTAAATAAATTTTACTTTTGATTTTTAAAACTTCAGAAATTCAAATAAAGTAGTAAACCTCTTTCAAATTTCAGAAAATCCAATAAAATAATAACTTTATTTATTTTTATTTTGGCAACATCACTTTGGGATGTTACACGAGCAAAGGAGACATGAGGAAGATGACGACACGGTCGATTCTCATCGGAGATGATCACAGCGGAGGCAGCAAGGCTCATGGCAGCAAAGCGGCTCGGGCGACGGTGATGACAACAAATCAGAGGGTTCCCGAGGGCAGCGAGGTGCGCACAAGGTAGAACGTAAGAAGGCAAAGCTAGGGAGGTGGACAACAGCGCTTGGAAGTCATCGACGGTGATGCAATTCATTGCTGAACGATGATGGATGAGGAAGAGAAAAGGCTTCAATTCTCGATAATGGCGACTCCTCGCTCTGATTGGCTTCTCTCAGTGGTTGGCAATGACGAGGCGACTCTTTTGACACGAACTGGACCGTCAGACAAGCTATACAGCGGTGGCATGATGAACTTGACCTTCGGTTTCAATGGTGGCGGCAACGAACTAGAGAGGGGCTGCTAGGGCTAGGGTTTCTGGGGCGAGGGCGGCACAGGGTGAGGAAGCAAAGGGGGTCGGGCATGTTTTAAAGGCAGCAGAGGGCAGGATCCGAAACGAGGATGGCGGCGCTGCGTGTCGACGATGGATACGACAAGGAGACCAAGGTAGGGACAGGAAGAAGGTGACACTAACAAGGCGGGCCCACTCGGTAGCGAGAGGGGGAGGGCGAGGTGGACCGGGCTAGGCCACGTGTGTGCGTAGAAGTCAAGTGGAAATGGGCCGGGAAGGAAAAAGAAATGGGTCGGCAAAAAGTAAATTGGTCCAAAAGATTTTCTTAATATTTAAATAGGTTTTGCATTTTAGAAATACCAAAAAATCTAAATGGCAGATTAAAAATAGCAAATGAAGTCGAAAAAATTCTATAAAAATCTAGAAAATATTTCCAAGCATAAAGAACTCAAATAAAATAGTTTTGAAATTAATTGATGTTTAGATTAATTATATTAAATTGTCTTGATATTTCCAAGTGTCATTTAAGCTTTATTAAATTAAAATAAAATTTGGTGAATTTTTTCAAAGGACTAAACTACTCAAAAGGGTTTTGAAACTCAAAAAATTGGGATGTGGTTTTGAAATCTTGCTAATTTTTCTGTTGAGTTGCTAATTTTTCTATTGAGTCAATTTGTGGTTTTGAAATCATGCTGATTTTACTATTCATCATGCGAGAGGTCAGACCACCCATGTGAGAGGTCTGACCGGTTGGCCTTTGGTTAGACTGCCCATCATTTGAGTTTTTTTATGATTTTGGTTGTTGTGTCTCGGGTTTTTTATTGGATTCAATACAAGACTTCCACTATGCTTGTACTTTCAATCTTCGTAGCTTTCATGGCTACTGGAGTGAGATTGGAGTTGAATCCAGTTGAGGTGAAAAAGCTGTAGTGCTCCTATTCACCCCCTCTAGTCGCCATTTCGGTCCAACACATATATTTAGATATTTTGTGCAAACAATCATCCAAGTTTGATGATGGATGTCCTCTCCACAACCCATCCTCATCGTGCTATTGTCGCTCCATCTCCTGCCCTACCCATCCTGTCTCAATCCACCTCCTCTAGCCTCCTTGCAACTGGCCTTCGAAGGTGCCACCACTGCTGGGGCAGCTACCATCGCTAGCCGCTGACCTTAACTCGCTAGTGCTACATCATCGATGCTACCTCCGTATTCGAATCACCCACCGCTGGCCTCCATTTTCGCGGCCGGTGGCGCCATCGCAACCACGCCACACAGTTGTCATTGCCGATCTGATGACATCCGCTTGAAATCTAAGGCCAGGGGGTTGTCCGGTGAATCCCCACCCTAACTCTGATGGACTTGTATCGTAACCTAGCCGGATAAGAAGATGACGACGCTAAGCACGAATTCCAACATATACCAAAACCCTTTTGATGAGGACCTGACCCCTATGGATATGACCATTACTACCAACAAGTCCAGATCGACTGAAATCCAATTCCAGATCAATTCGGAGTCATTGAATGGGATGATTTCCAACTAGATACACGTCTTCTTGGAGCCATTGAACGGGAGCACAAGAAAGTCCGCGAGGAAAATACACGCTTGAGACAAGATCGTCCACCACGGGAGGTATATGATCGTGACAATACTTCTGGTAAAACTAAACTCGTTGTGCCATCCTTTGCTGGTAAATTTGATCATAATGCCTATGTTGATTGGGAGATAGCTTTAGACAAAGAATTTGAATATTATGAATGGTCTGATAGGCAAAAAATTAGAGCTGCCACTAGTGTTTTTGTTGAGGATGCCATACTTTGGTGTAAGTATTTACATAGACATGGAAGAGTGCCTCAAACTTGGTATGCATTAAAGAAACTTTTGAGAGATGAATTTATTCCTAAATATCATGCAGATTATTTGCTAGCTAAATTGCAACATTTAAAACAAGGTAGTAGAACTGTAAGGGAATACTATCATGAATTGAAAACTCGTTTGTTGCGTTGTGGCTTAGAGGAACATGCTGAAGCTACAGAGAATAGATTCTTAAATGGGCTTAATCAAGAAATTCAGGACCTTCTTGTTCACAAAGAATATAATTCTCTCTCATTTGTTTATACTTGCCTGTAAGGTTGAAATTCAGATTAAGGAGAAATTGAGAATACTTGATGTTAGGAAACATGAGAACAAACCTGTGTTTGTGTCTTTTTCTGTAACTAACAACTTGCAGGAAGTTGAGAACCATGCCGAAGAGGAGAATGAGCTGATTGAACCACCGACTCCATTGGTTGAGAAGAAAGATGAGGAGATGGATGCACCTACATCATCTGAGGAGATCCAAAAAGGTAAAGATCATGGTGCTATCATCACTCAAGGTGAGTACGCTTGTGAAAAACTACAATTATCCACTATTCATGCTATTTTAGAGCATAAATTAGTGGAAAACAATGCTGATATGCACATGTTTCAAGTAGAGAGTTCAAACTGCATTGATTTGAGTGTTGAGAATGAGCTGTGTGCTAATCTCTTGCATAAATCTTTGACACAACTAGAAATTAAACTTGACTCTCCAGTTTTAATTCCAAGTCCATGTGCTGAAATAAATGCTTTTGAATCTATCAATGTGCAATTGATCCATGCTAGCGATAAGCTAAATGAGATTTCTTTTTCGAATACTCACTACACCATGACATAGTATTAAGGGCAATAATCTGCCGGGAAAAAATGGGATGAGTGGCAAAACATGTGCCGGGAATATTCAAGAGAATAAGGGACACATTATCTGCCGGCAATAATTATTGTTTAGAACAATTTATCTGCCGGCAATAATTATTGTATTAGCTACAATACATCTGCCCTAAAAAACTTAACTAGGTCATTATAACTGCTGGGAATAACATTTGGCAAACCATTAGGCGGGAAAATGAAAACATTTGGGAGATAGGCGCGCAAGAGGCATATCTCCACCTTATCCCCTCAAAAACACCCTCCTGCCGCTCCATCCTCCTCGCTCCTCCCCCGCCGCCCCCCTCTCGGTGCCACCCCTCCTCCCCCGCCGCCCCCCCTCCTGGCGCCACCCCTCCCTCCCGCCCCTCCCGGTGCCCCCTCCTCCCCGCCGCCCCTCCGGTGCCCCCACCTCTCGGCCGAACCCTAATCCCCAAATTCCCTCCCGACCGCCCCTCTCTCCCAACAGCCGCCTCCTTTCATCCTTTGCTTCATCTCCTCTAATCTTCTGATGCTTCTTGCTCTGGCGTAGCTCTCCATGGCGCCTCCTTCTCGGCCTCCGACCTCGCCTCGGCTTCTGACCGCCTCCGCTGCCGCCTGCGCCTCGAGTTCGATCGCCACCATGGCCGCCCACCGTCTTGCCGGCTCACCTCCAGCCCTCCGGCTCCCTCGGCTTCTCCCCTTCCGGCTTTGGCGGTGGCTTGGCCTCCACGCCGCTTGACCCCGCCGTGCTCCTCCCGGCTCCTAATACCGCCTCGCCTCCGGCCTCCCGTGGCCGAGAGCCAAGACCGCTCGGCTCTCCTCTAGCTCGCCTCCTGAGTTTCAAAGATTGGTGTTAAAACAATGCAGGATCATTCCAAGTTTTGCATAACAAACACAAATTTATTTTCTACTAAATATATGCTCTATTAAGGCAATTCTTCAGAATCGATCTTTGGTGTCAATGCACATCTTTGTAATAGGTCGATTGTTGTTTGCAGTCTTTGGATTTGTGTTTAACAACACTATGGGTAGGGCGGCGGGTAATGGTTTGGAGGTGGGGTTTGGCATCGATCCATATGGTGTTGGGATTGGAATCTTTTTTAGTTTGTCAAATAATGTTGGCTAATCCTAATCTGGTTTGTGTAACGTGAGAACGTTTGTTGTCATTGAAACGAGTCGTAACAAGCAGCAGTAGTAGGTACTCCATCTTGCAGGAATCAAGATAGGATAGGATAGTGCCTGTGATAGGATTCAATTACATAGTATTAGTATATAGTTGTGGACAAAAATAATGGCGCAGCTAGTGTTGGGTGTATGCTATGGTATCTGAAATTCTGAATCTGATCCCCTTGTCTGTGTGTGCAATGCAGCGCAGCAATCAATCATTCCACCCACAGGAAGAGCCAGAGGAAACTAAACTCAGTAAAAAGTTGTTACTGGTGGGTGGTATTTTTTTTTTGATACTCGTCTGGTGGACTGAGTAAGCAATGTGGTAGTAATCTAATCTAATGTGATCAATTTTTATGCTTTCAATGGACTGGAACTTTGATAAAGAAGGGTTGATCTGCAATTTGAGCAAGGCAGAAGAAATGGAGGTGGATTGCTACTATTTGTTCTGTTAGGAAGGCTGATTTTGATTCATTGTTAGTTCAACCCATTTCTTCCTGAGGTAATACCCCCTCCTTCTACTGATTTCGGATTTTTGTGCTTGAGCTTGACTCACTATTCTGCTACTTGTTAGCTGATGCATGCTCATGGTGTTGGAGGTGGGCTTGCTACTGGTGGTGGTGGTGCTGCTGATGCCGCACACTAAGGTATCCTCCCCCTTCCTCTCTACTCCCTGATCCCGCCCCTTGCTCTGTGATGAGCTGATGAATGATGAATGTTCTGATGAGTAATCCTTTAAGTTAGTATAGAATATTATAACATTGAAATGTTTTTCAGCGTAGACATGCCAGATTGGAGACTGCAGTGACACTTTTTTAATACTCTTTGACCATTGGATATGTTTTTTGTACTCTTTAGGAAATGTTTTTCAATACATTCTTTTCTTTTATATAATTGTTTAATTCATGGAGCATGCTATCATATATATCATGGATGCAATCCTCTTCTTCTTTAGATATAAGATTAGTATCAATTCTTTAGATATAAGATTAGTATCAATAGACATTTTGAGATCCAACAAAAAGAAACTCATTATCTGATATGCACTTGCAGAAAGCAATCAGAGGTAATTATATTCCTGTAATGTTTACTCTAGAGCACTTGATTCTATCAAAATTCTCTGTGAACTGCAATGTTTACTCCGGAGTTTAACAATTGCTTAAAATCCTAATCACTGGTTTTCACATTTATATGATATATCATGGGTCCTTCTAGAGCAGGAAAGACCACTATTGATGGTGTTAACTGTATCACTTTGAAAGATAATGATACTTAGCAAACCGTCATGCATCTATGAATTTCGCGGCGTGTCCAATTAAAAATAATGCAATAAGTGTGATAAAATAATTTTCCCTCTTGTACTCACATAACATCGACCTTTTGTTTTCAGCACTTCATCTCGTGTTACTGATGGCATTTTCATCCAAAATATCACACAATTGTCAAAACAGTTGAATCTTAGGTGGATAATCATCATTTGTAGAAGATATAGTCTTTGTTCCAAAACACATACACAACAATCTTCCAAGGAGCTGGGGTGATGCAAAATTTACTTCATGGGAATTGTGGCAGAACATGGAGCTCTGTTTCCAGAAAATTGCAGTGAGGAGTTGTTTTCGTTTTCGTTTGCCACTGAACCTTATATGGAAGTTCCTTTTTGGCTCTAGATTTTAGACATAATTAGTTGCCCATTACCTTTTCATTTTACAACAATATGATACCTTTTTCATGTTTGCAATTATATTCTGGTATGTACATTGCAATCTGAAAGTTTTTTTTATATTTGTTTCAGAATACAAGTTATAGAGTTGATGCAGCATCCCAGTGAGTGCTCAAAGCTCTTGACTCCATATACATCCCAATGTTTGTATGGAATGAATTAGTGGTTAGTGGTTTTCATTAGAACCTTTGTTGTTGTCGATCAACTCAACTCAACTCAAGCTGGCGGATTGGGAAGGATACTAATGGATTTTGTTTTGAACCTTCGTAAACATTGATTCAAGGATATTCTTTGTAAGTCGATCTTTGAAAACTTTCCCATTTATTGAACTATCTGAACAAGTTTGCATCATGCCATGCTCTAGACAACTCCACATGCTTATAATACTAAACAACACATATATGATCCGACATTTTCCTTTAATAAGCCAAGAATATGTTTGTGCTCTATAAAGCACATAACAATACATTACAATGCAGGACTTAACTTTTGATGACCTATCAAAAGGGTTTCTTAACAATCTGTCTGGGGTTCTTCGCATGGAGAAAATGAGAGGAATGAATAAGATTTTTGTTCATTATCTTCATTGGATGACGTACTCATTTCGCCTTCTTATTTTGGAAATTTTGATTGGTTACCTTAGTATTTGTGCAAATATAGCCAAATGTGTTTGTGCCCACTATACGCTTTCGCTTTGCACTACAAAGACACTTGTTTGCTCCACTAACAAAGACGATGTTTGAAACATTGGGTGTTTGACATAAATATTTTATAATAAAGTTGTTATGTACTTATGTTGCTACCCTAACTTTCATCGACATCGTCATTGGTTCTAGTTGTATTGTTTCAAGTCACTGTTACCTCACAACTCTCCCTCATTTAGTCTTGGTCCTATTACATTTGTGTTGTTCTTTGGAGGAACAGAGCTATGGTGCTAATTCCACTTGGTGCTTCTTGGATTGTATTTCGAACTTGGTCATGGTGCTACATTTTAATTTAATTATCGACACCTATATTATCTACCGCAGCAAGCTTTGGTAGGTGAAGATCTAGTGAAAGGCGCTTATTTTCATCCGAGAGCGATGTCACGGATGACGGCGAGATGTTTGCGATTTTGATATTTATATAAGGAAGCTTCAAGTAAAGCTATTTGGTTCTTCCACCCATCATTAGGCAGAATATAGTTTTAGACGTAGTGCAATTTACTACATTCCAAAATGTGTGATTGTGTGGCGCACACCTGAGTCCCACACTATCATAGAATATATTAACAAAGCGCGCTAGGTGCTAATCGCCACAAATCTCTTATCCCACTCGGTATAAGGTGGCAAACCATTCCTTTTGTAATTTTCGTAAAGAAAAAGAGAGTGCCAAAGTGGTCTATGGAGTTAAGTTACTTACTAACCTTTGCAATTTCATGTCCACACTAATCAGGTTGTGAGAAACAAACAAAAAGAAGTTTCTTTGTACTAACTTTTGTTTTCCCCAAAATTTGTTTTCCATCAAGAAGTGAGGAAACAATGAACTAAGATTTGTTTACGCTAGTTATCAAATGGTATTGTGAGAATGTGTTTCTCGGCATCACCGTGAATTGCCCACTTCAAAGAAAAATCTGGGCGGCTTTAACTACGTGGTCCGACCGACTAATGGGAACTTGCTAAATCAAGCTTGTTTCTAGTCCTGGCTTTGAAGCAAAGCATCGTCACCTAAGGCCAACATTTGGATTCAGTTTTCCTTGAATGTTATGAAATGCTTGGTTGAGGGCAGTGAACAACAAATTCAAGGTATACAATAAAATAATAAATTGAAGGTAGAAGTAGAATTAATTTCCAGTAATAGAGATGGTTTTTAGTATTGCAATTCCCCCCTCCAGTTTACTAGACGATTCTGTCCAAAAGTGTATACAAAATTACAAGTTTATGAAGACGAGAAGAGTGGGTCTTTTTAAGAGCTAGGACCAACTTTGAAGTAGTGCCCTGTTTTAATTTCGTATTCCAACTTGATCCAAATTATAGAAAATGTACTTTTTTTACTGTCTATTGTCTAATCCTCTCATTTGCACTCCTTGCCTATCTATTGCACAAGAATTTAAATTCCTCCTGGGCATGGCTTATACCTAACTCAGATGTGGTTGGAAGTGCACATCAATGTGCAAAGGTTTTCATCCACCTTGTCATGGTGGAAACCTTGATATTTGGAATTAGCATGGTTAGAGATATTGATATGTTATATGTTCTTATTTGTATCTTGCTGATTATAAAGTTTGCTTCGCGTAGGATTCACATAAGGATTGCAGTGCAAAGCTTTTGGAGGAATCTGGAGGATGCTGGTGCAACTTGCTTCTTCCTATTGTTAAAGAAGCTTGGAAGAATTGCAAGAAAGGTACATTTCAGTTTTGGAGTGAAGTTCTCTTTTTTATTTATGCTACAAATGGCGATCATTAGAAGTAGCTGTCAGTAGGGCCCCACATCATTAAGAGATTAAACCTGAGGTTAAACTATAGGATAAGTAGTTGGTAAGAAGGTTAGATGGAAATGGTATTGTAGTTAAGCTAACCAAGGTAATCCATAAAGATGACTAGGAATAGTCAGTTATTAGTGAGCAGTAATCTATGCTTAACTAAAGTATAGAGGCAAGATTACTTAGAAAGGATACTAAGTTAATTCAGTTCAGGCCATCACTAAAAGATACTAAGTTAATACAGAATCTATTTGTTGTTTGTATTTTTGCCTAAGTACTAATTAAAAACGTATACCCACAATAAATTATTTTCATTTGCTTGTAGGCTGTCATCAATGCGAACATAATTGGTCATAGTTGGTTTTAATTTGAGACTGATCTATGGATTCTCTTATTTCCAGCTTGTCGGAAGGAGGGTTGTATATGTAATGTACTGCCCTACATCTTTCAGAATACATGCGGTGGTCGTCAATCCTTTTTGTAATAAAGAACTATCTCCGGCATTTCTTGAAAAGCAATTTCGAGATGCTAGCCAAGATTCCCCACCACAAGATTCCTAGCTTAGTAAATGATATGCAGCTTTCGAGTAAAACTAGGAGTCAGAGTAGTCAGTCAGCTTCATCATAGTCGAAATTATGCCTTGCTCTTGGTCATGTAGAGGCCGAGTACATTCCCTTTCCATTTGGTCTGAGATCATGTGTATCACTTATGTTTTGCCCATGAAAGAGAGACCGAGAACTGGCTGGCAAACATTTCACTTCTTGTTTTGTTTGGTACCTGGTTTCAAATATTAGTGTAAGTTTAATTATCACCATATTGTGAATTGTGAAGTGTATCTTTTACCCTATCCCTTACTATTATGTTTTATTTCTTGGATGTTGCTAAATATATGAGCTAAAACTTTTAGGTATTGGCTATATGTAGCAATTAGGTTGAACTTTCAAGTATTGGCTATATGTAGCAATTGAGGGCAATTAACTGCCGGCAATAGAACTAACTGTTGGGAAAAAAACTTATCTAGGGCACTTAACTGCCGGGAAAAAAACTTATCTAGGGCACTTAACTGCCGGGAAAAAAACTTATCTAGGGCACTAGCTCGCTGGGAAAACATGCAATCGAGGGCAGTTAATCGCCGCAATACATATAATCGCCGGGAAACTCTAAGCGCCATGAAACTCTAAGCCGGGAAAACGACTTTTCTAGGGCAATTAGCTCGCCGAATGCACATATCTGCCGGAAATGTTTTTCGTGAACACTTTACCGGCAGCAATAAGTGCCTTAGGGAATACACATTCAAGAGATAAATTCCTGTGAAAAGTAGTTTTTCCCGGTAGTTGCATTGCCCTTAATACTATGCCATGGTGTAGTGACTTTTGCATCACATGAGGTAAAGGAACCTAGTGCTGACAAGGCAGATATTAGTTTCCTAGCTACAGAATCTGATATTATTAAAAATTTGCATGAATCCTGTGATAATTTGATTGATTTGCCTACTGAGTTGAGTGCACCATGTGGCAAACTTGTTGTTGATTTACCTACTGACTTGAGTGCACCATGTGATGACATAATTGAATTGCCTACTGTTTTGAGTGATTCATATGATGAATTAATCGCATACAATGATCATGTGGAATTGGTTAGACATAAAGATGTTTTGACTAGAAATTCTCCTACTAACTCTTTATGTTACATTATGTTGGATCCACCTATAAACTTGTCACATGTTATGGCAAATGTTTCTGTAATTACATGTTTGAAATCCTTGTGTAGTGCCTACACCCCTGGATATAAGTTTAATCTTATTAGAGATTATGGTGTGGACAATCAATATTAATTTTTTGTCTATCGAATATGCATAACTTGTGATAACATGGATGAATTGAAGCTTACTGTTTCAAACAACAAGTCTTGTGTGATAAATCTTGTTCATTATGGGAGGAACATAAAATTTACTGATCATTCAATGCTTCTGTGTTCATCTCTAATTGCACCATCTAGTATTGACATTCTGCATAATGCTATTGTAGTATGGAAGAACTTACACATCTTTTCACCCTTGCTAGATGAATTTGCTATTGCTCGATTGAAATATGATTATATGGATGAACTTTGTTTGATTCCAAAAGTTGTAGATTTGCCTATATGTGCTACCACTGCAAGTTTACAACTTCAGAGATTTGAATTACACAAATGCTTCGCTTACATTTGCAAAACTAGTTGCAATAATTGCTGTGTGAGAAATTTTGTTTTGCTCACTAACATATATGATTATTCTTGGGGTGATAATACCATGAGCTTTTATGATCGCTGTTGTTTTATAACATTAATTGAGCAACAATGAAGAACTGTTAAAACGGATGACATATACATATACCATGCATACACCTTGGCTTCTTTGTTACCCTATTTTCAGCTTATCAAAAGCTGAGGACGGCTTTGTTTTCAAGAAGGGAAGGATGAGGAGGACATGACCCCTATGGATATGACCATTACTACCACAACAAGTCCAGATCGACTGAAATCCAATTCTAGGTCAATTCGGAGTCAGCCTGACAGCACCGACTTCAAACGTGCATAACTTTTGCAAACGAAGTCCGATTCAGGTGTTCTTGGTCTTGTTGGAAAGCATATTTTGAGACCTTTCCAATGGATCTAGTTTCATCTCCAAATTTCTTCTGTGCATGTTAGAATCACCAAAAGAATATGTCCCATATGTCGGCACATACGTCAAAATTGCCAAAAAGAAGATGTCCTATATGTTGCCTTGTAATAATGTTCAACTTGTCCCATATGTCGGCCGACCAACATAGGGGGCGCGCACTGTTCACGTAAACAGTAGTACCACCTTTTTAAGGATATACGGCTTCCCTTCCTCCTATTTAAGGAGGCTGTACCTTCTATGTGTGTCGACTAGACCACCCAGTCAAGATCCTTATTCGGAATCCCAACTCAATTCAAATATTTCAATCCTATTTGCAATTTCAGATTACTTATTATCTTGTTCCTGCGTGTTCTTCGATTGCATGCAGGAATAGACCTTCGTGGTCAGGTCAACCGCGTTCTTGGCACGGTTGATAATGACTCGGAGTGTGGTTTAGCTATTGCTTGGTGTTCTGGTCGTGATCGGTTAGAAGCCTGCATCGTTAAAGTCCTTCTCCTCCAAATCAAAGTTATCATCCTATCAGAAGATCTGGACAACCGTTGCCTCATCACCTTTCTTCCATACCCCCATAGATATATACGATAATTATCTGACCCCGGGTTTTGAATACCCCAAGCCCTCGTGTGTGTACTGTACTAGTCCCATGATCAGTGGCTAGTACACACATCCACAATATTAATAATCACATCCATACATTCATACATACAGAATAAAACAAACTGTGGTACATAACTTAAGCGATTACATTAGTTACAACACAACAACCGACTGACCAAATAAAAGCTTAAGTATCAGAAGTAGAAAAATATGTAATAACTCCAAAATTACAGCGGCATGCCCATCCAATTCCTCAGGCAACCGACTAGAGACAAGTCCTAGAAAGACCCATTATCGAACCCACCGGTTCTAGGTGCAAAGAAGGCATCTGTCGAACACGGGAACGAAGGATCCCAGATTCTCTGTGTTTCATACACTAGTCCAGGAACAGCTAGTGTACATAGTCAAACAAAGATGGTAGCAAATTCATATCACGTATTTATTGAATATTCATCAGAGTTTATTATAATGGGGCATAAGGCCAAATAAAAAGATACACTGAAAAGCATAAATAAATAGGTAGGCCACACGATCTGCCATAGGCAATCGTCTAGGGGCGTGGCCTAGTCCTCCAAGTCCTCACCGTCTTGGTAGAATTCTTCTCCTGAACAACAATTTATTAAGCAACGGTGAGTACAAAATGTACTCTGCAAGTTACACCTAATAATAGATATAATACATGCAGGATAATGTCAAAGGAAGGTTTATATGGCTGTTTTGCATAAAGCGATATTTTCAAGTTTAAATATAATAACTAAGTTCCAAAGCAGTTTAGTCTATATAACTAAAATTAGATTTAAAAATGTCAATTTTATAGTGGATAACCTCCATACAAGTGTGGTGAAGGATACCCTCCAATCACATGGCTAACCGCCCAAATTTTCCACAAGAATTAACCATCCTAAAACATTTATTAAATTTATTTTAAAACAAAACCAAAGTTGAACTTTGAGTGGCTTTGCTTAGCATGTCCATGACTGTGGACACGGCTATTCGAATAGATTAACACTCTGTAGAGGTTGCACAAGTTTACCCATAAGAGACAATTTGCTTAACATGTCGGCCATGACACGCTTCCGAAGGCGTGCGACTAAGCAATTATAACTAAGCTTTTACAATGTTCTACCCCAAAGTCATTATGCCCACTAAGGGTTCACTTCCACTGGGGTAACCACCCGTTGGAAGCCCCCTCTTGCGCCAAGTGGGAATATTGTCTAACCGACACTCGCACATCAACAAGGCACAAATAACAATGAGGTATTACAAATTAATAAGCCTAACCTGTCCCATTTCAGACTTGTGGTAGTACGGTGGAGCTTAGTAAGATGTGGCTCGAAGACCAGTCCTTAACCAACTTGGGCAATATTCCATAACTCTGGACGCGATCAATGAAATGAATCGATCATGTGCATTGACTTGCACCATACCGACATCCATTTTACCCAAGTCTAAACCATTTTAATTTATTTTGCAAGTAAAATTATTTTCTAAGATTTATATGGTAAAACAATACCACACACAATTTAAATCAAATTTGAATAATTTGGCTAAACTCTAAAAATTCAAGATTTTGGTCTAAGCATAAAGTTTTCTAAATTAATTTAGAAATAATTGGTTCTATAGCATCAAAAGGTACACGTTTTAGGAAAATACCATCAAAAGATTTCCGTTAAGTTTTTACCCTTTGAAAGTTTGCTCAGATTCGGTTTTACCATTAGTCCATTACGGTGTTAGTAGTGCGGTGAAATGGCGAAAATGCCCTCACCCTTAGTGCATTGCATCCCCTCGATGGTGAGGGGCATTTCACCGCACTACTAACACCAAGATGGACTAATGGTAAAACCCGAATCTGAGCAAACTTTCAAAGGGTAAAAACCTAACTAAATCTTTTGATGGTATTTTCCTAAAACGTACCTTTTGATGCTACGTAACCAACTTTCCCATTAATTTATTTTAACTAAGGTGACAAGTAGATGACTATTCAAACATCAATAATGGCCATACAAAGGAAATGCATTAACTAGGAATCAAAAACAAGAATTTAAAATGAGTGAATTAAAAATAAGCATGTAATAATTTAAAATAGAATTTAAATAATGGGATCAAATATGATCAAAGAGTGTAACTTGCCTTTGTCAAAGTCCTGAGGATCTAACTCTTCAAAAAGTTCAAGCTCTCTGGAGTTGACAAAATCTAAACACGAAAACGAGCCAAATTTTAAAAAAATCAAATAAATATAAAAAAATCAAAATGAACTCCAAATTACATAATTTCAATATATATAGGAAGATATTGATTTTAGATAACTTTAAAATTTTGGATCATCGAAATCGGAGCTTGTATGAAGGAGAATGAGTCATTAGAAGATTAAACCCTAAAGAAATTAATTAAATCTAATTTTTTGGAATTTTTGAATTATATTTCTAAAGGAAAAGCTATTTATGACGCGTGCCTGACATCAGTGGCTGAATTTATTTTACCGACCGAATTATTTTTCTAATGGAAATTCTAATTCTATCGCTGACATGTGGGACCATGGTCCATGGACCAGGCCCACGAAAGGTCAAAGGCTTACCGTGAACGTGGTTCACAGAACAGTGCAAGCGTGCGCGTGTGCTGGTGCATTGCTCCCCGTGGGCGGTGACGTGGGTCAAAGGAGGTGGCATGGCGCTTGCGTGGCGGTCAGGTGGATGCCACGGCAGCGGCGCTCTGCCGATGAGCTCGCCAGTGCTACGCGCCATGGCGAGGCGATTGCAAGTGCGCAAAAGGTAGGGGAGGTCACGGGGGACATGATGTGCACCTAAACATCGACGGAGCATGATGCAATGGCTGGAAGTGGGAGGAAGAGCAGCGGCGGCGTTTGGGTCTTGTTGGCGACGAGGCTCCGATGATCTTTCGGTGGCGTGGAGGCGTGCCTGAGGTAGAACGTGGCACGGCGAGGGCGATGGTGTGGTCGGAGGTGGAAGGGTGTCTTTGACGGCGAGGCAATCGGCAGCGAGAGCTTCGGCGGCCGGTGAACCCTAAACTCAAATTTCGGCGATTATAGGTGACAAGAGGCTTTGACGCTTGCGGAGTTGGGATGAGCAGGAGAAGGCGCACTCGTGGCGTCCTTTTATAATGCAAGCGGGTGGTCGTATCAGCGAGGGGCTGTTGGAGTTCGTTTTAGAATTGGCGACGGGATAAGGATTTTGGAGGCGAGAAGAAAGGGATGAGCGTTGGGATGTATGTGGAGTCTTGAGGGGATAGAGATGACGGGGCATGCAAGGGAAAAGTGGGCCATTTTGGTCGGATTCTAGAAGCTTCAGGTGGCAAAAATGGCAGAGCCGTGCTGGAGAAGAAAGGGTGGTCGGGGATGGCCCTAACAAATGGGGCCTAGCATTAGAGCGAGAGAGAGAGAGAGAGGAGAGGAAGAGTGAGGGAAGGGAGAGAGGCCGACACGTGGGGCCCATGTGTCAGTGGAACAGAGAGAAAGAGAGTGGGTTGGGCGGGGCACATGTGGGAAATAGGAATGGTTTGGGGAGATTCGGCCTAAAAGATATTTCCAAATTTATTTTGATTTACTTATTTCAGAAATTGGGTTAAATCAATTTAGCTTCTAGAAAATAGCAAATAAAGTCCAAACATTATGGAAAAATTCATAGAAATTCCCTGAGACATTATGCATGTAACACCCTGGCTATTCGGAAGCCAAAATATTACCTAAAGGATCTAGCATACATCCATAATGAGGAAGAATTTAAACAATATCTCATCTAATGACATAAAGAGATTAACATTTAATAGAATAAAGGCAAGAATAATAATCTGAATCCAAATAATTATATCAAAGGGGTGATCAAAGACCACAAGCATAACCGAAGCAACCATAACATGGAGAGAGATATCAACCACATCTAACTTTATTTATTACAGTTCATCAATTAACGAATAAAAGACATAACCAAGTCCTATTATTGAAACTAGAGCACGGTGAAATGAATGAATAGTGTGTGTCTACTCCCTCCCAAAAGAGTCATCATCAACGATCACCTAAAATAAACAAACAAAGCAAGAATGAGTCCGAGACTCAGCAAGTACGGTGAATAATTGGACATACAACAAATATGAACAAGACAACAACATTAAAGAATATGAACATAACACCGAATGTTTATATGAATGAATGGAATGAATGGATTTAATGAAATGAAAGGACTGCACTCCTGCTTATACCGATATAGCTAGTGACACACCCGTCGGTGTTCACTTAAGCCCACATTTAACAAAATACGGGGATCCAAATCCCGTATGAAGAACGTTTCATACGAGTGTCCAAATCTGCCCACATTGGAATGGTGGGTCTTACGTGCCCATACTGGAATTGATGGGTCTTTATAATCCACTCCCGTGGATCCCACATTGGAATGGTGGGTCTTACGTGCCCATACTGGAATTGATGGGTCTTTATAATCCACTCCTGTGGATCCCACATTGGAATGATGGGTCTTACGTGCCCATACTGGAATTGATGGGTCTTTATAATCCACTCCCGTTGATGGAACATGACAATGGATGCATGGAATGAACTATGAATAATGAAAGACATCATCTCTAATCATGGAAATAGCACATATGCAAGGAACATAAACATTGAATCTTCTCATGTATCATAGAGAAACACCATACGAACATCAAGCATTCAGCATTCACTAATCTTAAGAATATTAAAGTACTTGCCTTCCGCGTTGCGACGCGTTAGTAGGCAACGAAGGTGCTCCTAAACCCGAAGCCTCGCCGCCTACACAAGTAAGTACTCGAAATAAGAACAACATAGTACAGGACACTACTAGCAACGTTCTACAACACTTTCCCGATAACCCAAGAATTAACTAATAGACCTATTCTGAAAACAGACAACCCAATCACAGAAATGAATCTGGACAGCAACACGAAATAACTCATATCTATTGATCTGGGACTCGGAACGAGGTGAGCCTAGATCCTATGAAAACTTAATGAACATATCTGCAAAATTCTAGTTGACAAGATCTCCCAATTCGGCCAAAATAAAATGCTAACCGATGGATGAAAGTACAAGACAGATTATGTCTAGATGAAAAGGACAGCAGTAAAGAACAGATCACAACTTTTGATCTACAACTCCGATTAGGGCGTTCTTTATCATTCTGGAAAGTTTATAAAAAATTATACAATAACCTAGTTGGGTGAAAACCCTGAATCTTCCATTATCATAATCATAATTTAAAAGGAAACTTGATAGATCATTCTCGTCAAGAATTCAGGACAGCAGGGAAGATCATACCATAACTTTTGATCCGTATGTCAGAACTTGGTGTTCTTGGCGGCTACGTAAAGCTAAGAACAATATCTATAAATCTCTAGGAGATGGAAACCTCTAATTCGGCTTATAAGAATCCTAAATTGGCCACGCAACAATCTGGACAGATCTGAAATTCTAACAGCAGCAATTCAATCCAATCCAATCCAACTAATCGAATTCGCATCTAATCATCATCAAACAGTGGGGAAAGCACCTCGTTACCCTTGAAGACCCACGGGAAGACGATGATCTATCCTTGAAGAAGCTCCTCTTCTTCTCCTCTATTCCTCTTCTTTTCTCCTTGGCCGGTAGCACCCGAAGGGTTCTTCTCCCTCCCTCCTTCTTCTAGTGTATCGCAAAGTTTATACAAATGCAAGGCTAATAAGGGATGAGGCTCTATGCTACAAGTTATTTTTAGCATCACACAAGTTTTATTTGCAATATCAATATGTAGGACTTTGCAATGGAAATTTAAAGAGCAATTAAATAGATAAAGGACAACATGTAAGTAATTGAATAAATAATAACTCGCAACCCTCCTCTGCTGCGAGCAATATTTTATTTTCAGCCATAGGCAAGGCACTCAACTCAAATATAAACCAACAAACTATTTCCCACATTTTCCAACGAAACTGTTTTTATGAAAACCAAGACTATACCCATTAAGGCTGCACTAAGTGTTGGAGATATGCCCTAGAGGCAATCATAGAGATGATTGTATCACGTCTATGTTTATGAGTTGTTGAATAAGTGTTATTCTGTTCCTTGATTGAATCATTAGTTATAAAGATTAACAAGTATGTGACTTGTTCGTGAAGCTCTTTTAACTTATGATGATGTCATTATGAAAGTATCCCTGATCGAATGTCACTAGACGGGACACTAGTGACTATACGACCAGCACATGTATTGATTGATGACCATGTTTTACCGGTCATGGATATAGGGATATCGAATCAATAATATGAACACATGTTGGAGAACATGGGGTTGGATTGACCCACCTTGAAACATTGTTAAGATTGTTATGATTCTATGTGTCGTCAGTTGGTCTCAAGCAATGATGATGTATAATCCTTAAACCTGAGATCAGCATAGTTCCCTACATGTGTAAAAGCACTCTTAGGGGTTGCCAAACGCTACTCGTAATTGGGTAGTTATAAAGGTAGCTTTCGGGTATGCTATGAAACATGTGGAGGGATGTGACTGGTCGGATATGGGATTTGTCCCTCCTAACATAACAGGAGAGATGTCTCTGGGCCCCTCGATGTGGTCGGATAAAGAAAGTGCATGGCCATGCCACTAGTGGTCGAAGTGTTCGACCACGTGAAGTTATCCGACACTCGATCGAGAAAGTATTGAATAGTCCATGGATGACACAACATCACACCTGGAGTTCAACTAGACATCGTGAGGCAAAGGGAGAATACAAGAGTAGGTCACTTAGTTCGATCGATTCTGGCATCGTCATATAGAGATCTGAGCTGGTCGTAGGCGGTCAAACGTAATCACAGAGTGGTCGAAACCTGGTCGTAAGGAGTTATGAACTGGTCGTAAGTGATGAGGACCTAGTCATAGATCATATTGCATTAAGGTTCGTCCGATATAATTTGTGTATATTCGAAAATCGTTATGTCCTGCTAGGAACCACTAACGACTCGTGGTCGAAAAGGGTTTCGAGTCTGGCGACACGCATGAACCTCTGGTCACACACTTAACGGGTTGGAACAAACCAGTAAGGATACATTCGTCAAACGTGTTCAGATAGGATCCATCATGAGCACTATATAAGGTGATGCGTGAGGCTGTTGGGAAAAGGGTGAACATAACAGACAAGACACACGAAAGTCATGAGTTGAGTTGTTCCACCGAAACCCTAGCCGCCATCTTCCTGAGAGCTCTACCGTGCGACTTGGTGCTAGCACACCGACGTCTGATTGTTCCTTCCCCGGGCGTGTGGATATCAGAGAGGCGCTCTGCGGTTCTTTGCCGCCAAGACTTGAGGACGATCCACGATCTTCATAAGGAATTGCAGAGATTGCTGGAGGAGACGATCGACTCGTAGGGATGCTGACCGATCGACTATGACCACTACATCGATGTGCTCTATGTTGGACCAGGCTGCTCCAACTCTTCTTCTGCTGGTAATGATCTGTGATCATCTACTTGCTTGGCTTCCTGGTTTACATGGTAGAAAATTTTGATTTATTGCTATCGTAGCCTACCCGTACCCTAACACTAAGCACACTCATAACTATGAGCACGGCTATTTAAATAGATTTACACTATGCAGAGGTGTACAACTTTACCCACAGCACACGAATTATCTAATTTGTTCGACATCCATCGATACCACCACTCACTACCTTTGGTAACCAGTCTAGAGCACGCGTCAAAGCTTTTACATCACCTAGTCCTAACCTTGCACTAGCCTGGCGAATGAACACCCTCACTTCACCCCAGGTACATCCCATCTCAGTGAGGCATTCGTCATTGTGTCAGTAAGCTTTGTGTCTGACACCGTGGTGAAGGGAGCTCCTTCGAACATGCCTACACTGGTCATGCCCGCACTACTACAGCCTACCAACGTGCAAGGCTAGTTTTCAATGACTTAATTAGCTAATGTCGTCCCATACCGAGACATGTGGTTGCATGCTTAGGCTTAGGTAGGGCTTGCTGGCGTTCGGTCCTTAATTGACTCGGGCGAGGATCTCCCTCTATCTACTTGTGAGATACACCTATCACACTTCTCAAAATATAATATGACTCGTCCATGTCGCAAACTAGGTTTTTTATTTTTATTTTTACACAAAATAAAAGAAGTAAACCCCTCTGGACCAACATTTGAAAAACTCCCAATTCCATGTTCATCATGCCACCTTTTAGCAAATTTTAGTAACAACTATAGCTTGATTAAGCAATTGTGCGATACTCGCACTCAAAATTCCTAATTTGACATCATCTATTGTATACACCATAAACTAATATCTACAATAGTAAAGATATCAATATTTCAAGGAGGCTCATGCATCGAATAGGATTACGACTACTGTTAACCCCGAATATAGCAATTTTAATCAAACATGCATGCATGCATAATAGATTTTGCAAAAAGAAGTACAATAATTAAAATAGTAGGATCAACATGGTCAAAGGATGTTCTTGCCTTGCTTTGGTTGCTCTGAATATGAGGATGACGGATCATCGTAAAAGTCGTTCGAACAATCGATGTCTAACCAAAAGAGACGGAAGCAAATTAAATATAGCAAAATAATTTCAACAGCAACAAAATCCAAATATTTTTGCATATTTAGGTAGAGCATGATGTTAGATGAATTTATAAAAAAGATTCATCTCATTTGGAGTTTGTATGCAATAGTAATTAACGTTTTAATTTGCTTCAGTTTGAAAATTCCAGAAATTAGAAAATTGGTGACGTCAAAGGCGTATTTTCTAAAGTTTACGCTTTCCAACAGAGAAAGCGTATTCTTCTATGAGTTCTACTGAAGTTTACACTTTCCAGTAGAGAAAACATATTTTCCTCAGAACTAAAGGCGACTTTTATTATTTTTCCAATTTTTATTAACTTACATGTGGGGCCTACTTGTCAGTGACTCATATTTTTGTTTTATTGATTTTATTTATAAAATAGAGGCGGACCCACATGCCATAGACTCATTATTTATTAACTAATGATTAAACCTATTTCTGATTTTAATTAACTAACGGCTGGCGCCCACATGTCAGTCTCTCGGGTTTTAAAACGTGTTTAAACCTGAGAATAGTGCGTGGTCCCACATGTCATAGACTCATTATTTACTAACTAATGATTAAACCTATTCCTGATTTTAATTACTTGATAGTCGGGGCCCACATGTTAGTCTCTTAGGTTTTAAAACGTGTTTAAAACCGAGAATAGTGTGTGGTCCCACATGTCAGTGACACATTTACTAAAAATGTTTAGAATTAGATTTTTTATTATCTTTTCAGCTGGTCCCACATGTCATCGATTAGTTTCACTTAACTACTGTCATTTGCATCAAGCTAATACTCGTCCCATCGATTAGAGAGAGAAACAAAGAGAGGAGATGGGTGGGCGCATGGTCGAGCACCATGGCGAGCTCACTGGCGGCGAGGCAGGCATGAGGAGGCTCGGGAAAAGGGCAAAATGGATTCCTCTCTCGACGGCGATGCAACCGGGTGATGGTGGAGGCCGGAGAGATGGCCGAAGGCAGTGCTACACCAGAGATGAGCGGCAGAGCTCCTTAGGTCCGAGGTGGATTTTGCGAATGGAGCCAATCGGCGACGAAAGGTGGTGTGCATTGGCTTTAGGAGGTTAGTACGATGCTACACGTAGTGGCTTGGGGACCAATGGTCACTAGAGCAGTGGTGACAAAGCTTCCTGTGATGGTGCCATGACCGGCTACAACGAAGTCTATGCTAACCTAGTTAATCTTGTGATCTAATGCGCGCAAAATCTCTAGGGGACTACTAGAAGTTCACTAGGGTCCTTGATAGCGTCAGGGGATGACAGGAGTGTCTTGGCGATGTTGAGCAGTGGTGGTGCAAAGATGGCTCACGGAGATGGCGTGCTACGGTGATGGAGACGCTACATGGAGGTGCGAATTAGCTTGCATGCACACTGAGGGTGGTAGGGATAGAAGGAATTGATCAGAGACTCACCGAGATAGCGGCTAATAGGAAAAGAGTTGTGGCGGCCGGAAATGAGGAAGAAGGTCGATTCGGGGGATTCCCTGTGTGTGGATCATCATCAAACGAGGGTGAAGCGTTAGTGAAGTATGGTACATGGAATGACGCGGTCAAGTAAGGTTCAAGCTCACCAGAATGTTGGGAACATGAAGGTCCAGAACGGGGTGTGCGCCGGAGGTGAAGAAGATGACAACTCGTCCTTGCTACAGGGTTCCTAGAGCTACATCAAGCAATGAAGGAGCATCAGTGAGGTAAGGGGCGCATTGTGACGCGGTTTGGGAGGGCAAGGAAGCTCACCAGAGAAGATGACGTTGTTGATCTCGCTCACCGACGTCGAGAACAATGCACTCGTTCTCGGCGATTCAGAGAGCTAGAAGCTCGGAGAAAGTGCGAGATGGAATGAGAGGCGAGCTAGAGAGATGGTGACACGCTCGGGGGCTTAAATAGTAGTGAGTAGTGCGTGAGATGATTGGCAAGAAGATATGGCTGCGGCGAGAAACTCGAGCTCTCGCTTCGGCGTCTCTGCCAGCACGGGGGTTGTAGTGCCATTAAGGGATGGTTAGCATGGGCGGAGCCAGGCGTAGGTGACGGGGGTAGTTAAGCGCAAAATGGTGGGTGCGAGGAAAAATTCACGGGCGAGTGGGTGATGGCGTGCTGGCAAGCGGGGGCGAAGGTGAGGTGGAAGACAGGGACTGATGAGTGGGGTCCATCCGTCAGTGAGAGGGGAGCAAGCGGGGTTGGCGTGAGCTGGAGGTGGGCAAGCGAAAATGGGTTGGCTCAGATTCGGCCCAAAGGTCCGGTGGGAATTCAAAAACAATTTTTGAATTTCCAAAATTTGGCTAAGTATTTTCTTATTTTTTTTGTATAGAGCAAACAGAGTCCGAAATTTACTAAACTTTTTGTGAGGGTTCTTGACCCAGTAAAGTTTTTTATGTAAATTTTTTAGGATTTTATATGCTATGTGATTTTCCCAAAAATTCTTACAAATTTTTGATTTCATGTAAATGCACTGTTACCTTTGATGAAAATTCACAAAACATGCTCAAATAAATTCCCCCCTCATGTAAACATACCCAAAATTATTATCCTACCTATTTTCATTCTATTTTCTCAAAATTGAGATTTTTGGGATGTTACCATGATACGAATCCTTCTACCCAACCCACTGGTAGTGTGGGCCAACGCGCGCAGCTACACCCCGCGGCCTGTAGCCGTCGGCCTTAGGTGCATGGCGCCATGCACCGGCGGCTCGCTTCCATGCACGTCCCGCCACGTCCTGCGCTCTCACCTCCCAACGCGCATACTTGACACAGCACAGCTGATAGCGCTGCGGCCGCGATCGATGCGGCGCGAATGTTGACGCGAGGCCCGCGCGCGCGTGGTCCACGACGTACGGCCGCGATGCGCATGCGTCGATGGATGGAAGCGTCGGCCTAGGATTCCGTGCTGCAGGTATGATCGATATGTCGCTGTCGTCCCCTTCACGGCAGGGCGTCGATGCAGTTTTGTCTTGAGCGGTCGGTCCGAGTGTAGATTCCGGCCGGCACGGTGGGCTCCGCCGTGTCTGAGAAAACGCGATTGATCGGTCGATATATCGAGCACATATCCATGACACGATGACCGCAAGTAACTAGTTAGCGCTGTGTGTTGTATAATAGATGGGATCTGCGTAACGAGCAGAGGCAGGTGGCGCTGTCGGGGAAAAGATTGGGCGTGTCATGAACCCACGTTGGCTTCTAACTTGTAGCATGTTTCCTCTGGCGTTTTGCGGTCAGTTAAATCACATCAGTAGATATATGGTACGTACTACAAGGTTGAATCCAGGGGTAGGTGCATCATCAAAATCGCGACCCACCTTAGCCTAGCTAGCTAGCTAGTTGTTTCTTTCCTTCCTTTGTTTTTCATGCTTGTCCCGACCCGATCTAGCTCCACCTCTGCGTGCTGCTTCAAAAATTGAGGAATGCATCGTGTAAACGATCGATCTTACTTAGCTTGATAATCTATCTCAGGCTATACTGTTGTTTCTGGTCTCCAGAAGGTAGATTCAGTGCAAGCCAGAGAAAAATACGAGGGTTTGGCCATTTATATATGGATCTGTTAACAGTCAGCCTGCTAATGGGTGCAAATCCAACCCAAACTCAACTCATTCCACACAAAAAAACTAAAAGAACCCAACCCCACCCAACCCAAAGAACAGCTCTCGAAACCCAACCCATCAAATATTTGCATCCAAATCAACCCAACCCGTATCTCTGAAATGGGTTCAACCCATTTCTCACCTAAAAGTAAGTTATCACTATTACACAAAGGGTCATCACAGACGGTTTCTGAACCGTCTGAATTTATGTACCTGTGATAACAGGCGGTCATCATAGAAGCATACTATCACAGACGGTTATTAACTCAAAACCGTATGTGATAGTTGACTATCACAGATGGTTTCATCTAGAAACCGTTTGTGATAGTTGATGTATTATAGACGGTTTCATATAGAAACCGTCTGTTATAGCTTATGATTCTCTATAAAATCTCCGAACAGTGGTTGTTTGTGCCTTTAAAACTGGCTTTATACACACACACACACACTAGGCCCTTGTTAGCTACCTCGAGGCCTGAATTTCAGCTCGCTCCTTGGGCTTTCATTCTAAACGTGCAGGTGAACCACGACATACTTCAGTGAACCTGACACACTGGAGTGTGTGATATGCTTTATGCACTTGGAGTATTGGCATGAAGTAAATCACACACTCAAAGGTGTCGAGTTCGGCGAAGTATGTCAGGTTCACCCGCACGCTTAGGATGAATACCTAAGGAGCGAGCTAGCTAGTCAATTCAGCCTCGAGCTAGCTATCAAGGACTACGTATATATATATATATATATATATATATATATATATATATATATATATATATATATATATATATATATATATATATACACACACTACTTAAAAGAAGGAGTTTGGGGTCGTTCGTCCTCCCAACATCATTCGTGTCCGTCCGATCAATAATCAAGACACCGACGGCCGGATCATCTCGCGCCTGAGTGGCAAAGAACCCTAGCAACTGACTGTGCCCACAAATGCATGTCTGCATCCCACTCCGCGCTCCCTCCCTTTCCTCTCTCTCCCTCACGATCCCCACCCGCACCACCCACCTCCCACTATCGCCGCCATCCTCCCTCGAACATGCACGCCGCTCCATGTCCTCCTCCACCGAGCTGCCCTCACCCCTCCGTGCTGCCCTTGCCCCTCGTCCCTCGCGCCTCACCCCTCGCCCGCCTCGCTAGCCCCGTGCTGCCATCGCCCCTCTAGGCATCCCACGCCACCGCTGTCGCTCCAAGTACCCGCACCGCCGCCGCATCGCCCCTCTCCCTCTTCGCCCACCACCCTCCTCTGACCTACAGCCGGTGCCACCATCGTCGCCTCCCCTCGAAATCTAAGGCCCCCAGCCCAAAACCGAAACCTATCTTCTTCTTCTCAATCTTCTTCTATCCGTTGACACGAGATGGCGGTGACCACGCTGATGGGTCGTCGTGGCTCCGCATCAGGCTCCTCTTGGACATGCTCTTGCGTCTCTGCCCCCACCTCCGTCGGACCCTCTCTGTCGCGCCATCTCCGAGGTGAATAACGGCCCGGGCCGCGTCCGCTTCGCATCGTCGCCCATCGGCAACCTCCACATCAGCGGTGCCCGCACTGCGCTCTTCAACTACCTCTACATGTGCTCCAAGGGGGCAGGTTCATCCTCCGCATCGAGGACACCGACCTCGATAGGTTCACCAAGAAGTTTGAGGAGGCCATCCTCAGCGACCTCGCCTGGCTCGGCCTCACCTAGGACGAAGGTACTACTAACATTTTGTGTGGTTCTAGAACTCCATACAAGTTAGGCTTCCACTGAGGCAGTTCATAAAGTTTAGCAAGCATTGACATTACTGCTAGGATTGTTGTGTTCCACTATGGAGCATCCATAGTTTGCAACAGTGGACATGCTTATTCAATTCTATTGAAGTATTGAACCGCTAACATAAAATATGTTACCTACGATTTGGTAGTGGATATGAGTGCTCATCCGCATATTTGTTTAGCTCTAGATGTGGGCAGGGAGTTTAGGCCTTATCGCCAGTCGGAGTGCAACTCGCTGTACAAACAATATGCCAAGAAGCTGATGGAGTCTAGTGCGGTTTATCGCTGCTTTTGCTCCAATGGAGTCTAGTGATTCAGTGAAATGTGAGTTTCATGTTTTCAGTTTTAGTTTCAGTTCAGGGATTTGGGCTTTTAGGTTGATGTTTGGTGTAGTGTGTACGTATTGTCCTCAAGATGTCAATTGCCCTATTTCTAAATCCTGGTTTCACTTTAGGTGAAATGTTTCTGTAGTCGTCTATGTGTTGTGTTTTATGTGATTTGTAGGGCACTCAAAACTACAAAAGTGTCAAGCTAACAGTGAAGCGCTTGGAAGAGGCTGCGATTTCATCACGCGGAGATGAGAGAGTTTAGGTGCTAAGGCGCTGGCTCAGGGCGCTACAAGAGATCAAGGCCGAACTTAGAGGTTTGGATGGATTTGTTAGACATAATGCCCCTTCAAGTGAACCAAACACTTCGAAAGCGCCATTGGCAAGGGTATGTTATGCTCATCTGATGTCATTCTTGTAGCTTTTGTCTCATTTGTTGGATAACTCATTAGCTTTTGTGTGCTTGTTTATAGGCATGTTGTATGTGTGTTGTACTTCCTTGGTTTCATGTGTTTTAACGTTGACGCTGGTGCACATATGTTTTTTATGACACTGGTATTGGAGGAGCTATGAACTTCCGAGATGTATTCCTCTATAGCCAAGCCCTTGAGGGCATTACATTGTCCATGGTGAGTTGGTTCAACCATGCTACCCTAGCTATCAAGATACCATCTATTAATCTGACTACGTAATTCATTTAAAAAAATAGCTTGTGCTTCCTGTTATATAATGCTACGGTTTGTTCTTACCACCGATAGAAGTTAAGCACTGTTAATCTTTTCCATGCTCAGATTCTTGAAGCTCCTAATGAAGAAGAGGTTACCCCGCTTTTGGAAATTTTTAGGTAAGCTTATTGGGTGCATGATCTACCTTTATATTTGGTGGTTAATGTTGGTAATTTTCCAATAGAGATTCATGTAATTTTCTTAACTACTATAATTCAGAGTTTACCCTACGCCAACGGATGATCATTCACCTCTTCTCACAACTCTTCCTCCCCCATGATCTCCTGCCATTCCCGTTCCCCTCCCTTCCCCCCTATCCACTGAACGAAAGAGCAGGCGAGGCACAAAGCCTTTGCTTCGGGCGGTCGCACCACCAACACTACCCTCATCGCTCCCATTGTCTCCCCTCGCCACTGTTGGGAGCTTCTCGCATCACCACCGCGAGCTTCTCACATTGTTGTCGTCCCGTCGTTGTTTTCTCGAGACACCACTTGGAGCTCCTATCCAGTGTTGCCGCCTCCTCGTGCTCCCTTCCACGCTGCACCAAGTGAAGCCAATATGAGGCGACATATAGCCAGGAGGGAGGAGAGGAGGCGGTGATTTGTCGGGGAATAGAGCTACGTTTCCAGATCTGAGATGGACCAGATCCGAGAAACAAGGAGAATCGGCGTGTCCGTGAGCAATGGGCCGCCGTTGTCGCCTTCCGCCGCTACATCAGGTCCCCATCCGTGTGCCCTCGCGCACATCTCCGCCCAAGCAAGATGGATTTGACCATGCTCGTCAGCGACTTCCTAGAAATGCAACAAGGAGGCAGGAGTCACGGAGAAGCGGCGGCAGCAGTGAGTCCGGTCTCTCCGACCTCGCCCACCTCACCGATAAGATTTTGGTATGCATACCCTACCCTCGCTGTTGTGGAGGAATTGATGGTTGTTCATAATTGTTTGATTTGCGAACATGGATTGAAATTATATTAATTAGTTGGTAGTAAACCAAAAAGGTCCAATTAGTACGTCTGAATCTATGATGAGGTTGGAACTTTTCGAAAAATCACATATTAGCCGCTTTCATGTGAATTGTGATTAGTATTCATGATATTGTTGGCTTGTTTGATCTGAATTAAGTCCATGATGGCAGTGCAAAACAAAATCAATAATAAGCTCATAGACTTGCAGCTGTTATTTAGATTGCTTTTTGTGGAGTTTTGACCACATAGTGGAATTTCTACAATTAGCAGAGTAAATTAGCATAGCATTGATTTGCTTTGGATTGTAACACCAAAATGTTCCTTTTTCGCCAATCAGGTGACCATGAGTACGTTGATGTCATAATGAACAGCGTTACCACGGGTCCAAAGCGTCTGATCATTTATATCGACTTTAGGAGCCACTTTGAAATAGCCATGGTAGTTGATTCTTATGGCGCTCTGTTGAAATCACTTCCAGTGGTCTATGTTGGTACTCTTCCCAGACTGAAGCAGTTCCTACATGTGATGGTTGATGCTGCAAAGTGGTCCCTAAAGCAAAACTCTATGCCCCTGCCTCGTCAGAGATCCTTATCTTATCTCCAAGCGAAGTGGCATTCCAAGTATGAGAGGAAAGGCTTCAATACTAAGCAAGACTTCCAGTGCATAGCCTCAGATCATGCACTGTGCTTTGGGAACCTGAAGAGGCTGAAATCCTCCCTGCAGTTAGAACTTGATAATAGAAGATTGCTCATGATGCCCATCAAGACTGACAAGAAGATGAGGGCAAAGTTTGAGAGGCAGCGGCGTTCCTTGCTCTATTTTTGATACATACTTGTGAGAAGAATAGTGAGAAAAAGGAAGAATAGTTTGCCATAGTTATTTTTCCTCTTTCACAGATGAAAAACGAGAGGTTTTTTACAGCCTTTGGTCAGACAATGTGAAATTGATGATGGGTACTAGCATGGCAGGTTTTTTGAAGGCATATACGGAAAACACAAAATTCTTTTTTGGATTTCATTTTTGTTCTTTCTTTCAATGAAGATGGATGCTAGCGGTGAATCTACTGCATACCATGTACAATTGAGAGTTGCTACAAATTTTCCACCCTTTTATTAAGTTTTGATCATATAAATGTTCCTTGTGCACTTGATACACACTTCCTTTGTAATTGTAGAACGTGTAAGCTGAGTTACATGCTGATACGAAAATATATGTTTTGTTTCATTTTGTTGTGAAGAAAGATCCTCTGTGCTACAAAATTCATGCTAAGTTGTGTTATGGTTTCTGAGCTGGTTATTGGACACCTTTTGTGCTGTGTTGTGAACTAGATGTATAGTGTATATATATACCTTGAACTTTAGCTCAAACTGGATTTTGAGATTAAAAACTCATGATATTTTCTGGTTGATGTTAATAGTCAATGATTCAGGTGGTTGACTTAGCTGAACTTCTGTTCACTGAAGTGTTGAATGCACTCCACCAAATTTCAGAAAGAAGGCCAATTACAAGTTCTTTCGATGGCAACATCAAGATCCTTGAGTTAAGAAGAAACATTATGGAGTTGGAAGATATCCTGCAAGCAGAGAAGGCTGACTTTACGGTAAAGTTGTTTTGCTTTCTCTATTTAATGTTTTATTAAGAAACGGTTGTCCCGCTTAGCTCTGTACATAAAGAAAAGCTCCACTTAAAAGTGGTATTCTGATTATTGGACCATTCACCTTTAGGAGTCATTAAAGAATCTACTAAAAAAGGAGATCAGAAAGGGACATCCATTTATTGATATTCCCGAGGTTAACAAACTAAGGAGGCGACTCATTTACGTGTTACTTATGGGATCAGCAACTAATCTTTATAGCAACTTCAGGTGGCAAGTACTACGATGCACTAGGAGGTTTACCGGTTGGAAGTAGGAATTCTGACTTGAACAATAGATTAGTTGATACCAATGCAACCACAAAATTAGAGAAGAGCTCAAAGGGCACGAAGTTCTTTCAAATGCTAAGGAAGGATCCTTAAAAGCGAGCTCAAGCCCACTTCATGCCGATGAAATTTGAACCAACCTGATCAATCTAATGAAAATAGCTCGAGAAATGTTGCAGAGTTGAATGGTATAGAAGATACAATAGCCAAAATGAATCATTGTAACAGCGCAGATGTTAATTAAACCGTCTGTGATATTTGAGAATACCATAGACGGTTTGTAAAAAGAACTGTATGTGATATGCTACATATCACAGACGGTTTTTAATGGAAATCGTCTGTGATACCATGCCTTCATAGACGGTTTCAACAAAAAAACCGTTTGTGTTATGACGTATCTCAGACGGTTTCTGAACCGTCTGTGATAACCGACGTTATTATAGACGTACAAATTCAAATGGTTCAAAAACCGTCTGTGATGAGGATGTATGTAGTAGTGTAAGGATCACCTGGATCATGAAGAACCCAATGTTGATGTTGAAGGTTTTTTCGATGGCGATTCGGCAACTCTCGATACCGGACACATTGGATGCAAAATGGAGAGGTAAATATGGACTTGTTCCTAATGCAAGCATGGTGAGGCCAGTGGCTGTGCTTGAAGGTATAGTTGTCGATGCTAAAAATCAAGCTAAGGCAGTACCATCCCATACTTTTGCTTTATTTGTCAGGTCTGGAGATACAATAGATGACTTATTGAGCTGGCTTAAAATTTCGTACATGACATTCTATAATTCCTTAAACACAAACTCTAGTACAACACCGAGATTTAGGACCTTGGCTAACTTCAATCCTACATACATTTCATTGTTTCGCGAGTTATCACAACAAGGTGGAGAAAGACCTTTTCTGCCAACTGGAGCTAATGATGTTGTCATCCCAGTATCTGATGATGTCCCCATTGTATGTTTCTATGGCATCCTTTTTTCATTTCTATAAGTGCACATCTTTGGTGGGAGTTTTGTATTTGAATATAACCTAAAGCATTTCATGAAATTATGCAAATAGATTCGAAATGGTGAGAAATTCAAAAGTTTATCTGTATCTGAAATTTAAATTAGATGTGACAAAAATGTTATTTAATTAATCAATCTACCCAATCCCAATGTAGATGTGCAAATTAGACAATCCCAATGTAGATGTGCAAATTAGCATGCCAAATATGAGTTGGTCATATGGATTAATTAATTAATCAACATTTTTGTCACACCTAATTTAAATTTCAGAGATTGATGCATTGTTTGATTATTATAAGGAGGTTTCTGGTTATCAGCTCAAACCATAGGAGATTGGGTGCTCGATGAATAACTCAATTATAGCATGCTTTCTAGAGGAGAGCAGTCTTCCTTATGCAAAGTTGGTGGATAATCGTTCGAGAATTCAAGCGTCCTGTAAATGTGTTACAAAAGGAAAAGGATGCTGTAGGAGATGGTATTTACAAATATATTTACGTAGTAATTTTGGCATTTATGGAATCTTTTTTATTCTTTTGATTATGTTATAGGCGATGTTTTGGTTATTTTGGATCTCCAACTTGATCAATCATTGTTTCAAGATTGGGTGCTCGAGAGGTATTTCATGAGTTCTTTCTCAGTACAGGTGTTATATAAATGCCTTTTGTTTTAAGTGCAAGGTAGAGATTATATATGAGTTTCTGTATTTTATAAGCGGAGTTAATGTTTATGTTTATATGTGTGTGAAAGAAAAATGATATTTATTATGCGGTTTATGATCCCATCTCTTATATATATATATATATATATATATATATATATATATATATATATATATATATATATATATATCACTCTCTTTGAGATTCGTTGTACGCATACGGGCACCCTACTAGTCTCTCTCTCTCTCTCTCTATATATATATATATATATAAAGCCGATTTTAAAGGCACAAGTAGTCACTACTTGGAGATTTTATAGAGAAGAGATCAGGAATAAAATGGTGGGACCCTGGGATGCAATGGAATAGCAAATTAATAAATAATTGATGATCAGAGGCACTAGCAGTGTATATTTGCACTGGAGCGGTGAAAACGCTAGCTAAGGTGTCAAAACTCAAAACGGCAGTGACCAGTTGCATGCATGGGAATACATGACTATATAGTAGTATTGCCTCTTTAATTTGTCACTACTACAGAAAACTTCTTTAGAGACGGTTCAAAAACGTCATCATAGGTGGTTTCGTGAGTAAATGCGAGTTTATGGGTCGATAATGATATGAGGTCATCACAAACGATTTTGTAGATGAAACCGTCTGTGATAGTTGGCTATCACAGACGGTTTGTAGATGTAACCGTCTGTGATAGCTGATGTATCACAGATGGCTTGTGTATAAAATCGTCTGTGATAGCTGATTTGTAGATGAAACCGTCTATGATAGCTGATGCATCACACACGGTTTTTAGATGAAACTGTCTATGATAGCTGATGTATCACACACGGTTTTTCCTAAGGAACCGTCTATGGTATTCTTTTGTATTGCTAAATTAATTTTTGTTTATTGGCTAACCTCAGGAAATGCTAGCCATGCCCTCTGAAACAAGAAGAAATACAACAAGCACATGTATACATCCAATTCACATTCATTTCAGAAACAAGCACATCCATTTCACAAATCAATTAACTCGAATGAACTAAAATTAACCATTCATGAACAAATATACATATGTACAATAAGTTCAATCTTATCCCAATCAAGTTCAATCTACATTGTGGAACAACCCTTCAGGGTTTATGTGTCGGACCCGGGAGTAACACCCCAAATCCTCTGTGTATTTCTGAACTAGTCCCATGATCAGTAGCTAGTTCACACAGCAAACAGGTATGGTAACATCCATAAATTGCATAATTATATTAATAATCAACAGAGTTTATTACAAGAAAGGCTTACAAGCCAATAATAAAGAACACAGTAGAAAACGAAGAAGATGTAGTAGAGTCCAGCTGATTTGCCACAGGCAATCGACTGGGGTAGCGGCCTAGTCGTCGCAATCCACACCAAAAGCGAAGTCCTTCTCCTCTGAAATTTATTTGCATTAAGAAAGGGTGAACACAACTTCTGTACTCGTAAGTTACACCCAGTAACATATTATAATGCATGCAAGGATATATCAAAGGACGGCTTATTGGTTGAGTTTGCATAAAGCATTGTTTTCTTTAAATATTTGTACTAAGTTCCAAAGTGGTTATTCTATAACTAAAATTTATTTTATAAATTCTCAAGTTTTATAGTCAGATAACATTCACACAAGAGTGGTGAAGGATACCCTCCTATGACATGGCTTCCTGCCCAATTTCCCAATTGGATAAACCTTTTGACAAAGTCTTTTGAAAAAAAATCAAAGTCTAACTTTGAGTAGCTTTGCTAAGCATGTCCATGACCGTAGACACGGCTATTCGAATAGTTTTACACTCTGCAGAGGTGGTACAACTTTACCAACTAGATATGAATTCTCTAGTTTGTTTGGCATCTGTCGATACCACCGCTCACTACCTTAGGTAAGCAGTCTAGAGCACGTGTCAAAGCCTTTACAATGCGCCATCCCACTGTAGTCCTACCTCTCTAAGGTTCCGCCCCCTTTGGATAGAAACCCACCGGGTTTAGGCCCCCTCTTGCACCAGGTGGGAATACATAAAAGTAGGTCATAAAGACACCCACGCAACCGGATGACACGACCATGGGGAGATGTTGCAAATTAGTTAGCCAGGTCCCGCCCACACAGGACATGTGGTAGTACGATGTGGCTTAACAAAATACGCTCGAAGATTGGTCCTTAACTGACTTGGACAACATTCCATAAAATCCATGGGCCTCGATCATAGAAATGACTCGATCCTGTGCATCAACATGCACCATCAAAACAACTATGTCGCCCAAGTCTAAACTAATTTTCCTTTTGTTTAACAAGTCAAATCATTTCATAAATTTCTATGGTAAAGACAATACCATAGAATCATTTCCAAATCATAGTTGAAATTTTGGCTAAAGTTCCCCCAAATCAAGATTTTTGGTCTAAGCTTTGACTAAGCATAATTTTCTCCAAATGATCCTAGTTCATACTATTGTATCAACTAGGTTTTATCTAGGGTGACATGGGAATGACAACTTCAACTTCAACAAAGGTTGTACAATGGTAATGGAATTAACTAGTAATTTAAAGTATGAATTTAAATTACTTGAATAAAAATACGCATGCAATAATAATTTAAAATACTAGGATTCAAATATGATCAAAGGTATAACTTTTCTTGCTTGATTAATCATTGTTCTCAAACGGTGTCGAAATCTGGTTATCCGAAGTCGTCGAAATCTATACGCGTAGACGATCCAAATTCAAATAACATTAAAATAAAATCCAAATAAAATCCAAAAATTATAAAATAAATACTACAAGGAATATATCAACTTTATATGAATTTAAAATTTTGAATCGATGGAATCAGAGTTCGTATGAGGGAGAACAAATTAGGTCCAATTGTCATATGCACAAGGAAGACATGAATTATCTCTCTAACAATTACGTACGAAGTAGGAGCTTCATGGCCATGGTGGCGGCGTCAAAGAGGGAAGGGAGAGGCGACTGGCGAATGGGCGAAATGGAACCCCAACGATGAGGCGGAGATGATGACGCAAATGGATTTTGGAAAAACTTACCGAGGAAGCGGGGAACGCGAAGAAACGGTTTCAGTGTCGTGGCTCGACAAGGTCGGCAGTGATTCGAAGATCTTTAGGCGATGGGAACAAAAGCACGACGTAGAATGCATCGAGGCGAACTCAACGGTGTAGACGGCTCGGCGAGAGGACCTTCGATGGTGACGCAGTCCAATAGAGAAGATCTTCGGCGAGCGGCGGACTGACATCGGCGTTTCGGGAAAACAGAGAGGAGTTAGCAGGTGAGGTTTGTGGCAAAACAAAGAGGGAAACGTAGGTAACGTAATGCTCACCTTGGTGGTGATGGAACGTGCACGGTCGGTCAGCGGCGAGGGGAGAAGTGATGATGCGTCGCGGGCTCACGGTGGCGGCGGTGCTCCAGCAAAGGGAAGGGGATCACGGCGTAGAACATCGCGAGGTGAAGCTAGCAGTGGTGGAGATTGCAACGGAGCTCCACCGCAGGAGCCACAATTAGTCGATGAACGGCGTTCGGCCGACGGCCTTCAACTCCAAAATTTGGCCAAACTATGGGGAGAGGGGAGGAGAGATTTTGGGGGTGGGTTGAGGATGGAGAGGGGCTCCTGGTGCTCTCTTTATATAGGGGAGGAGGTGTTCGAATCAATGGGAAATCGCCTGAGAAAATGCGATAGTTTTGGGTGCAATGAAGAACGAAGGAAAACTGCCAAATTGATTGCATTTAGTGGAGGAAACATCCAATTGATGGTATGGTAACGTGCGCGAGGTTAATGCCGACATTTCTGTTTAGATGGAATCGTTTTTAATGCTTTGAATGGGGAGAAAAGAAGAGAGAGGTGGCCGGCAGCCATTAATGGCCATGGAGCTCGGCTGTTCGATTTGGGTGGCGCTGGTGTAGAGAGGGAGCAAGGAAAGAGGCCGGGGAGGGATAAGGGAGGGCGGGCGGTCGGCGGTGGCGGATATGTAGGAGGTGTCGACGGCCGGAGGTGGTGAGCGAAGATGGCCATGGCTGCTCTCGGGAAACAACAGAACCAAAAACGTTTCGTTGGAGGAGAAGATACGAGAGAGAAAGGAATAAAAAAGATGATATAATTAATTGAAAGAAAAAAAGGAAGGTTGGTAGCGCATGGAGGTTAAGTGTGCTGGCGCTAGAGAAGAATTTGGATGGGTGACCCGAATGGGAATTTGATTTTTTTTTATTTCGAATTACAAATTAAGCAATAATCAAATAGATTTTTAGAAGATAGCAAATAGAGTCCAAAAATTCTAGAAAAATTCGTAGAAATTTGTTGAATTATTTTGAACTTAATAAAAAATAATTCCAACTTGAAGTTGGCTTTTAATTTTGCACATAATTTATTTTTGATTTCTGGAAAATAGGAAAAACCTTTTAAAATACAAGAAAATCTTTGACAGCCAAAAAATCCAATAAAATAATAACTTTATTAATTTTTATTTTGGTAACAGAACTTTGGGATGTTACATTATGACATCACGCAACAAGAAGGATGCAAACTGCCCTCGAATTCTTGTGAGATCGGCCTGTTCCAACAATGTTTTAGCGATGGTCGCAACCTGTCGCTAGGAAGATTAAAGTCGTCCATATATAAATTGATAAGTATGAAATAATTATTACAAGATTGACAAACCGGAGGATCATTGGTTGTCACGAAACCGAGGAGTAGTTGCATGTTGTGGCAAACATAATATCCACAGGTGTTGCCCAGCGGCTGCTAGTGGCACTGCAAAAATAGAATTGGTTAGTTCGAGAGGCCTTACTACGAAGTGTTATATAGGATTAATGTGTACTAGCGAATACTAGGAATTTTAGATTGTGTTGTAGGATCCCTCCCTTTCATATCCCTCCTTTTGCAAAGTACGTCTTGAACGACCTACGTGATTCCAAAACCTTAGCCTTAGCCATTGCAAAGGAAGGAAAGACTACAATATAGTTATCTATGGAGGAAATGTGTTTACCTGTTAAATGTCGGACAAGTGTGAAGCCATGTTTGGCCCTCTTTAGGAAATCAAGGTATATTACCTTGTTCCTTTTTTAAAAAAATTACCAATAGAATCCAGTGGAACCTACACAGGTATATCGCCATGGTCATTAAACCTAAGTTTGTGTTGCTTATAAAGTACAAATCAACAAGTATAGCCACTAGTGCTGCACTTACTTCTAGTTGTAGGGCAAAAGTATGAAATCCTTGTTGCGGTTAGCCAGCAATGACTTCGTCATGTAATCCTCGACGAAGGATGCATTCTCCACGATGCTTTGCATGGAGACCAAGTGTGGGTCGAGGAAACCTACCACTGATTCACTTGCTTTGGCTTCAGAAATCATGTATCTACATATATACGAAAGCACGGAGTTATATATAATATTTATCCATATTACACGAACGTAGACCATGATTGTACACACTTACAGTGTCCAGCATCGCATGAGTGAGGCGTCGAGGGTGCCGAGGTTGAAGAGACCGAACAAGTCCTTGAAGGTCACCATGAAGACACAGTCTTGAACCTTGTGGTGAAGATGATCCGACCCAAACTTGACGGTGACACCCGAGCATCATTGTCCATATGTCTTGTTGGCCTGTTCCATGTACCCATGCATGCAATCTCGTGCAAGCAATTCCTAGGTCTTCGAGGCGCTCTACCTTCTCGACCAATGGCTCGCCTTGCATGTATTTTTGGGCCAACGGTAAGAAGGGGATATCATCGGGCGTCTTCAATTTGCCCTTACTGCCTCACTTTTTAGAGGTCAACTTCATGGGTGCAAGTAGCTCCGGTGTAGGTAACTATGGTGTAGGTAGCTCCTGTGGACATGGCACCGTTGCAGGACTTTCCCGTGAAGTTGACACCGATGCAGATAGCTCTAGGCAGATGTCCCTCTTAGGCCACTAGATGAATATTTCAATGGCTTGCCCTAGAGTCATGACCTCAACGGTTGGGGGCATATGCAGCAGGATGACGTCAAAATTGGCATTAACACCGTCCACATTCACTTTGTGAAACCCGGCACTAGATTTACACCGTGCACCAAGGCTCCGATGCCGGATGTATACACTCGGCCCCACGCAGCGTCCAAGGCAACAGAGGTGTCGGTGTTTTATAACCAAACTTATGTAAAGATTATTTGATTCGGGGGGTCTCCAAGACTCAATTCACGCAGAGAGAGGTGACACGGGGATTTTTATACAGGTTTAGGCCATCTCCAGGGAGAATAACAACCCTACTCTTGTGTGTATGTATTGAGTATGCTGGATTACAAGATCAAGGAAAGACTCGAGTGAGGCGTCTTGTGCTCCTGATTCCTCTCTCTCCCTCCTTCTGATGATTCTACCTTTTATCAAGATTTGAGCGGGCGTCTTGTATTCTTTGTCCCTCTGTCCAAAGGGCACCTTAATGCTTCAGATGATGGAGCCATTACTGGAGATTATTGTGGGAGTAGTAACGTTCTCACGTCGCGAGGCAGTTATCACCATGATAGGGAGTTAAATCGTGCTATTATTCCAGAGAATAACACTGTAGTTTACTGTCCATATCTTTAGATATAGTGCGAAAGATTCCTTGGTCGATTAGGCCCACATGTCTGTAAGCCCCATTGACTAGGGACTGGTCATAGAAGAGCTTACGACCAGGTGGTGGTCATAGAAGAGCTTACGGCCACAGACTGATCGTAGGAGAACTTACGATCAGAGCATAGTCGTAGAAGGACTTACGACTATGGGGTAGTCGTAGAAGGACTTACTACTATGGGGGTGGTCGTAGAAGAATTTACGACCTCCAGCTTCTCCCTTATGAATATTAAGGGGTATACTCAAGAACCATATGATGTCATTATTATCCATAATATGAATTACGGATAAATAATTAAATAAGGATTATTGTATCGTCTTCATCTAGCCCCCAGCTTCAAGTGAAAATAACTTACTTGGAAAAGGAGTTGTAGATGATCTTATGACCAGTAGGTGGTCATAGAATGGTGGTCAAAGGAAAAACTCTTCGACCGGTGTTTCATTTGACCAGAAATTGACTTGGTCAAGAATGTTGTAGAAAAATCTTACGACTTACAAGGTGGTCATAGGAGATCTCACGATCACCAAGTGGTTGCAGTACTGTGGTCGGAAGCAAAACCTTTCCTATTGCTGTTGCATTTGACCGGAAAAGGACTTGGTCAATAAGGTAATTTCGCTTGAGGTATAAAGACAGACTCGATTTTCTCGAGCAGACAAATTTAAGAATCTCAATCGACTCTCACAGACCTGTCTGTTGGAGCGGTTCCCAAAGCGATGGCACCCGTTGGGTCACCACATCTTTAACTTAGGTGTGCGGTTATAAATACTTACTGTGGGTGAGACTTAGGCTTTTTACCTTTCCCCAAATCGCTCCCACTGTTCATCAAGTTCTTGCGCTCTCCGCCACTGACCAAATCGAGCGTCCTCCTAAAATGTTTCCAAATCCAAATCTCTGACCCTTGAGAAAGATGGCCAGAGCTACTTCCTAGTGGGCCGAATCGGAGATGGATGCGACCAAGATCAAGGCCTTGGTCGCTGCTGAGAACATCCTAAAGGGTCAGTTCATGAAGTGCATCGAGACTACTGGGCAGCCTTGGCCATCGGGGGAGATTGGGTAAATTCCCGTCTTCTAGGTGTTCTGTGAGTATAGCCTTCGATTGCCTACTCACCCTTTCCTCACTCTTGTACTCGAACACTTCGGTGTGGAGTTGGTGAATCTTGTTCCCAATTCCATCACGATGTTGGGCGTGTTCGTCTACTTGTGCGAGGCCTACCTGGGGATTCCGGTCAACTTGAAGTTGTTCCAGTACTTCTATGGAATGACCAGGCTAGCTAGAGTCGCCGGTAGCTGTAGTCTGAAGCTCCACAACGGGAAGTCGAAGGAGTACATTCAAATGTTCACCTGGTCGTCGTGGCCAGGATGGAAGAAGAGGTGATTCTACTGGGACACGACCAATGAGGACATCCTCTCCTTCGTTGGAAATCCGGCTGAGAAGATCTCTTCTTGGGATTCGACTTCGAAGGATCTCGGTCAGATCGCCCCTTTCATTCAAGCCATCAAAGACTTGAAGGAAGAGGGGCTCACTAGATGGCACGTGGTGAAGGATTTCATCACATGCCGCATTAGCCCCCTAAAGATGAGGGCTCATCCCATGTGGAGGTATTCGGGGCCGCAAGACCAGACCAGAGATTATGAGGAGGGTAAGTAAACTCCCAGTCTTAGCCTTTTTTCTGTTGATTTCGAACTTGGCTTATTGAAAGTTTACTTGCTCCTACAGACCTCTCAAAAGAGGAAGTTGACGCTCGAGTCAAGCTTATTTGTGAGAAATCCACGCCACTGAATGCGGTGGCTCCTCAAATCCTAGCGGTCCTGTCCGCAGACAAGATAGAGTGCCTAAAGGTAATCAAGGGTTGATTTCATCTTTAGGATCTTGTAGTCGTAGAAAAACTTACGACTGGGTACTGGTCATAGAAGAACTTACGACTAGGATATTGCCATAGAAAATCTTATGACTAGGTACTGGTCGTAGAAGAACTTACGACCAGGTGCTGGTCATAGAAAAACTTATGACTACTTAGTAATATCTCTCTTTCTGATTTCTGCAGAAAGTAGGCATGGAAAATCGTCGAGACGACGAAGAAGTCGTACTGATGGTTGTTGGCACGGCAGCGGAGCAAGTCGATACTCCTCCGGCCAAAAAGCGTCGGCTCGTGAAAGTCGTCGACAAGGGAGGCGCAAGTTCGAGCTCTGCTACTTCGACCGCGCCCTTTGCGAAATTTCCTGCGGACATGGCTGCCACAGAGGAGGCAAGGGCGATCGAAGTGAATATCAATGCTCTCAAACCTAGAGCCCCCAAGATCAAGGTACCCTTCTACTATGACAATAAGACTTTCGTAGTTTCTGCCTCTCGTGGCTTTGTCAAGCGGCTAGAAAAGGAGAACTGGAAGAGTTTTATATCTTTTGTGAAGGAAACTACTGTACCAGCAGTGCCTATGGTCGAGGGTAGTGCTGCCCTTGAGGTGGTCGAGACAAGTTTCGACCATCCAAATAGCCAGGAGGCTTAAGGAGCAGTGGTGCTCATTCAAGACCCACGACTAGATGTGGTCATGGCTGCTCCCATTCCTCAACTCGAGTCTCAACCAGACGTGGTTGAGAAGAAGTCAAAGAAATCTTCCTTATGGAAGGTTTCTTCCAAATTCAAGATCAAGTCTGGCACACGAAGGTATGTAGAAAGACAAAAGTGTAAGAACAGCATTTACCTTTGATTTTTACCATCTGACGTGTTTCCCTTTTATGATCTTAGCCCGACTCGTCTAACCATCAAGGATGTTCTTGTCGAGGAACCCACTGCCATCTCTCCGATAGTCAGAGAAATGACAGTGGCGGTGGTCGATGGTCGTCCACCGTCCGAGTGGTGGAAGGTGATGTTTTTGCTGAAGCGGCTACGACCACTAAGGTGGTCGTGGAGCGAGAAGCGAAGATGGCAGAGGTAGCGGCGGAAGCATCCAGCCATGGGGGTGAAGCATGAGATCACCGCGTCGGGAAGGAAATCATCGTGGATGATCCTCCCAGCCCCCAAGGTCAAGCTTCTGTTGCCACTACCACTGAAGAAGAGGAAGGGTACAATTTCTTCGACCATTCCTTCGGGTTCTTCATTCCTGCTACCGTCGTGGGATCTCGTGCGTTCAGATCTCATGCTCGCGTTCCTCACCCTAAGGATATTTCCAACAGGGGGGATGTTTTCGATGACGAGCGTCTCGAAAAGGTGTGGTGGGACTGAGTTCAAGAGATCGACGAACTGAAGAACCCCATGAGGGTATTATCTTCGTTTGCTCGAACAACCATGAATGTAAGTACCTACCGTTCGATATTCACATACATGTCTTTTCTTGCTTCTCACTGTCTTTCTTTATGCAAAAAGCTTTGGAGCAAATTGTCACTATTGTTGAGTACAATAGATAACTTGTTCAGCTGCAACGGGAGAAGGCGATACTCTGCCAACAGGCAGAGATATGGTAAGTAACTAGCATTTGTAGTCGTTTTATGTTTCGACCACTTACACAGTACTTACGGGGATTATCGAAGAAGAGCTTACGACTAGGTACTGGTCGTAGGAAAACTTATGACCAGGGTATTATCGTAGAAAAACTTACGACTAGGTTCTGATCGTAGGAGGTCTTACGACCAGGGTATTGTCGTAGAAAACTTACGACAAGGTTTTGGTTGTAGAAGAACTTACGACCGCTTGTTTTATGCTGATGTCTACTCTTTTCCTCTGCAGGTTCAAGAGCGACGAGAAGATACCTTAGCAGATTCGCTTGACTTTGAGAAAGCCGAGATGAAAAAGCTAAGTGAGAAGAATGAAGACCTCCTGAATAAGCTTTAGCAGGCAAACTCTGCAATCCAAAGGTTGCAGGGACAAATAAACGGTAAGTGCTGAACTTAAAACTGCTTATGACCTTCTTTTCTTTTTCTAACTCTTATTCTTTTTCAGAAAAGGAGGTCGAAGTGGGGAAGCTTGAAACTGAGGTTAATGAAAAGACCTTGGTTCTTAACATGATTACCTACATCGCCAAAGAAAAAGATCGAGAGGTCCAATCGTGGGAGGAGCGCTATATAAAGAGCACTGCCTCTCACCACGATGAAGTCAAGAAGCTAGATTCTCGACTAGCAGGTGAGCAAGTCTTTACCTGTGATCAGTTTTGTTTTCCATTCGAGGTCATTTTATCTAACTGGTATTATTCTTTTCAGAGCAAGCAGTCGAAATAAAAACAACTCCGTGAGGCTTCGACTCGTAATTAGGAGGAGATGAAGTCGATGAAGGTCAACCTTCAAGATAACTGTGGATATCATGGAGATATGCTCATGATCTTAGGATGATGGTACAATTGGCAATGGCGTTGAAGGTTTGTTGAATCACGCATTTTCGGTGAAGTTCAAACTGCTGTCAGGCAAGTGGCGGTCTGATCGGCCCAGGTGGCGGTCTGACCGGCCAAGGGGGTAGTTAGACCGACTTTGGGAAATCTGTCAGACCGGCCATAATGAGATGTTGGATTTTGGAGCTAGGCCAAAAATAGAGGGTATAGGCAATAGAGTAGATTCTACTATACTTGGTCTCATAATTTTTGGAGCTTCTAGGCAAAAGTACTATTGGTTTGAAAATTCCAGTAGGTTTCGGATTTCCAGAAAGGAAATTTTGGCTAACTCCCTGAATCGGGCGGTCGACCGCCAATAGGTGGCGGTCGAGACCGCCAGAGGCGGTCGACCGCCAAAGTGGTGGTCTGACCGGTTTTGGTTTGTTCATCGGCCAACTCGGTGGCGATGATTGTTTGGTTAGGTCAAGTTCATGGGTTTCATGGCATATGTGTTGCATGATGTATGTTTTGACTAACGTGGGTCAAGTTGTGAAGAACTTGTTCCCATAATCGATTTCTTTGTCTATTGTTTTGCAGGTTGCTTGGAGGTCAATGACAGTCAACGGTGAGGACGATCGGGACTAAACTTAGAGAGCTGAGATCCAGAACGATCGGGGATGTCGGGTGAGGTCAATGGAGTCAAGCATGGCACAAAAGGAATAAAGGTGACCGAACGGGCAGTTCGGTGCAACGGGTTGGATCAAGCGGCGCGGGGGCCGGTGCAAGTGCCATGGTGATTTCGGTGGGAGCCGGATGGGAGAGACTTGCCGACATGATGAGAGCTGTTGGATCAACCTACACGTGGCGAAGCATGGGTGGTGCTTTACGAAGATGGGACTCGGTCTTCGAAAAAGATCGAGAAGGGGTATTTTGGTAATTTTACTAAATACCACCTTGGTGACCTTTTGCCAACCCTCGGCGCAAGACGGTGCATGGAGAAGTGGATTAGGTCAAGAGGAGATGAAAACGGCGCTTTAAAATACGTGCGTATGTAACCCATTTGTTGTGGGCCTTAATGGGAGCCCATTAGAGTTAACTCTTCTAGAAGGTTTAGCCTCCACTATAAATAGAGGAGGGAGGTGGCTGCACCCCCTTCAACCCTTTCATTACATTGTAAACCCTAGTTTTGCTTTTGGACTTAGGGAAGGATAGTTGGACGTTAGGGTTCTAGAGGGTTGGATTTGATTTCGTGCTTATGTATTGAGTCTTTGTCCTCCATTGATGGAGTGGCTGTAAACCAATACCATATCAAATCAATCCAAAGAAAGTTCTCTCGAAGATGAGTTCATTTGCTTTCTTTCTCTCTATTTGGTGATTTTGAGTATTTCTTTGATCCGCGAGTTTTTGCTTGGTTTTTTGCCTTGATCTAACTTGCTGTGACATGTGGGAACCCATCTAGGATCATCTTGGTCATCAATCACCCACGAGCAAGTATTTAGATCATATTTCGATTTTGACTCAGTTTTTGAGCACTCTTCGTTCAAACTGAAAAAGATAAGAACTTTGGCATAGATCTATGCGATCCTTGATTGGAATAGGTTCCCAATATCTTAGAGAAGGTGTGTCTCAAATTTGTTAAGGTTTGGCCTCACGAATCAAAAGTTAGATCGATTTGAGTTTTGGTTTTCGGGCTGATTTCACTGTTCATTGGCCTGGAGGTCTGACCGCCATGTACTTAGAGGTCAGACTAATTTCTAGTTGAAGGTCAGACCGCCCAACTCATTTAGATTTTGAGTTTTTATGTTTTTGGTCTATTTGCTTCGGGGTTTTGATTGGATTTAATACAAGTCTTCCACTGTGCTTGTATATTGATCTTCATAGCTTTTATAGCTATTGGAGTGAAAATCGTATTGAATTCGATCAAGGTGAAAAAGAGATCGTGCTCCTATTCACCCCCCTCTAGTCGCCTTTTCGGTCCAACAATAATATTTCCCTTCTGAATGATGTACTCGGTGGGCTTCATGCTGAGGGGATTACTCCTCGTGAAGACACGATGATTGCTCACTCGAGTGCCATTAGTGATCAAGTCGGAATTTTGCAAGAGTTGGTGACCAAGCTGATTTGATAAAGGTGGTGGTCAAAGAGGGAATAAGTTTTGTTTTGGCAAAACTTAAAGCTCATGACCCCAGCCTTAATCTGCAACCCATCAAAGCCTACTTCGATTGCTTTGAAGCAGAAGCGGAGCGGTTGATGAAGGAAATGCAGTCGATTGGCGAGGAAGTCACGAAGGAGATGCAAATAGGATCTCCCTCGTCAGAGTAGTCTGTACTTGAATCCTGTAAAGACAAGTTTTTTGCTATTGATATACATAATCCTTTCTTCTTCCTGCAAATCATCTTATCGAATAGTTAGTAACTCGTAAGATAATGAATGGAAAAAGAGATTAAGACTAAGAATTAAAGTCATATTAATAAATTTATCCTAGCCCCCGACTATTTGTTTGGTTTATTTAGATAAACCAAGTAAATAGTGTGATAAACCAAGTAAATAGTGTGAAATGGGTTTTCTTAAAAAGAGAGGATTATCTGACTTGTAGTTTTTTTTTATCTCGATTGTCTTGCACTGATCGAAAGTGTAGCAATGAGTCGACACTAGGAAGTTTCTTCTAGTGGGTAGGACCACGTGCAGAAAGGAAATGCTTCGACTAGGTGATGTTACCTTCTATGACCAGTTTAATCAAATCTAGAACGGTCAACTTGAGTTAGACAAACGTCTCGAGTACCTTAAAAATTCGTTCAACTTATTCCAGTGCACTATGTTGGTTCGCTGTGCTAGCAAGAGTTAGAAACAGGATGACGCTAGGAAGTTCCTTTTGGTGGGCAGGACCACGTGCAGAGAGGAAAGACTTTGACTAGGTGTTGTCTCTTCCTCCGACCAGTTGAAACAAAACGAGTTTACCAAAAGTAGTCGAGCAAATTGGAAAAGTGAACTCTGCTTAGTTTATTTTTCAAAAATGGATGAAGAAATAATCTAAGATACTAAGAGTTGGCTTGAAAATATTTCGACCATGTGAATTGAACCCAAGTCCTTTGTATTGGCAGCAAAAGGGAGGGACTAGTCGACACTAGGAAGTTCCTTCTAGTGGGCAGGACCACGTGCAGAAAGGAAAGACTTCGACTAGGTGATGTCACCATCCTTTCAACCAGTGTAAAGAAAGTTTGGGTACTGGTCGTAGAAGAACTTATGACCAGGTAATGATTGAAAAATTATCAATGCGCTACTCAAAGTAAGACAATAAAGATAGAAAGAACTTGATACTTTATTGTAGGGTTGGTCGGTTTACACATAAAATTTGCGTAACTGGTCGATGTTCCAAGAATTAGAGAGAATTCTGTCATCTTCCATTGCTAGTCGTACTGAACCTGGTCGCATAACTTCGACCACTGTGTAAGGACCTTCCCACTTGGGGGAAAGCTTGTTCCGATTAGACTAGAATTGAATTTTCTCAATACCAAGTCACCTACAGCAAGGCTGTGAGGTTGGACCTTACGATCGTAGTATTTGCGCAGGGCTTGCTGGTAGACTGCTGAACAGATTAAGGCTTGATTTCTCTTCTCTTCGAGCAGGTTAATGTCATCCGCTCGAAGTTGTTCTTAGATTGACTCGTTGAAAGTTTCGACACTTGTTGACCTGATCTTTAGTTCTAGTGGAAGCATGGCTTCGGCACCGAAAACTAAGAAAAAAGGTGTTTCACCTGTAGCCCGACTAGACAGTCGTACGAACTACCCATAATACTGAGGGTAATTCTTGTACCCAAGCTCCCGAGCGCTTGACAAGCTGGTTGAAGACTCGAGTTTTGATTCCCAGCATTATTTGGCTATTCACTCTTTCGACTGTCCCGTTGCTTTGGGGATGGGTAACAGAGGCGTAACATAGCTTGGTACCCAACTCGTCGCAAAATTCTTAGAATTTTGCGCTCGAAAATTGCTTACCATTGTCTATCATTATTCGACTTGGGACCCCAAACCGAGTGATCACGCTTCTCATCATGAACTATTTTGCCACTTCCGTTGTTATCCCAGTCACAAGTTTGGCTTCGATCCACTTTGTGAACATATCAATAGCCACAAAAAGGTACTCGAAGCCTCCTGGAGCTTTTGGGAACGGTCCTAGGATATCGAAACCCCAGGTCGCAAAAGGCCAAGATAGAGGAATTGTTTGCAATGCCTGAGCCGGTTGGTTTATTTTCCTGCTATGAAACTGGCATTGTACACATTTTCTAACCAGCTCTTTGGCATCGTAGAGGGCTGTTGGCCAGTAAAATCCTTATCGAAAGGCTTTTTCGATCAGCGTTCAGTAGGAAGCATGAGTTCCACAGATGCCCCCGTGTATGTCATGAAGGAGGTTTAGTCCTTCTCTCTGCGATATGCACCACATGAGTACCCCTTGAGTTCCTCATTTATAGAGGACTCCTTCGACCAAAGTATACATTTTGGCCTTTTGGGATAAGCGATCCGCCTCGACATCATCATCGGATATGGAACCCGTCTGAAGATACTCATAGATGGGATTCATCCAGGTATCCTCATATTCTAGAGAGGTTGTCTCAATAGGAGTTGTCTCTGGTGTTTCAACCAAAGACGGCTTCTGTAGCTGTTCCAAGAAGACTCCTTTTGATACTTGTGATCAGGAAGAAGTTATGCGAGCAAGCTGGTCTGCATGGAAATTATCCTTTCGAGGGATAAATTGTACCTCAAAACCAAAAAAAATACTTTTCAAGCTTTCGAACTTCCGATAAGTACTGAGACATTGTCGGATTAGAGCACTGGTACTCTTTTCTGACTTGATTCACGACTAGTTGAGAGTCTCCTCGCACGAGTAGTTGTCGAATCGTGAGCGCTTTCGCAGCTCGTATGCCAGCCAGCAAACCTTCGTATTCTGCCACGTTGTTAGTAGCCTAAAAGTTTAATTGAATGGCATACTTTATGGTCTCTCCGTTAGGAGATTCCAGGATCACCCCAGGCTCTGAGCCACTTAAAGTAAGTGACCCGTCAAAGTACATCATCCACTGGTCATGGGTATCGTACTGGGGATTCTGAACAGGTTCAGTATTTGTCTATTCGGCAACAAAGTCTGCCAAGATCTGGGATTTAATGGCCATTCGGGACACGAAATGGAGGTTGAACTCCCCAAGTTCTACTGACCATTTTGCCATGCGTCACGTTGTTTTCCTATTCTAGAGGATCACTCCTAAGGGAAACTCAGACGACACAATTACCTTGTGCGCTTGAAAATAATGCCGCAGTTTCCTCGAAGACATGAGAAGGGCATAGAGATGTTTTTGGACATAAGGGTAGCGCTCCTTAGGCCCATACAAAACTTCACTTATGTAGTAAACTGGTCGTTGGACGTTTTCACGCTCTACGACTAGTACTGCGCTCACTGCCTGTGGCGTGGCAGCTAGATAAATTAATAGCATCTCTTCTAGTTTTGGAGAAACCAAAATAGGAGCACCCGTAAGATATCTCTTGACATCCTCAAAGGCAGCGTTTGCCTCTTCCGATCACTCCAAACCCTCGTGCCTCCTTAGAAGTTTGAAGAAAGGTAGTCCTTTTTCTCCCAGTCGTGCGATGAAACGACTTAAAGCCACCATGCATCCTGTGAGTTTCTGGACTTCTTTCTTTGTGGTTGGAGGGCGTATTTGCACGATGGCCTTTATCTTTTCAGGATTTTCTTCGATCCCTCGTACAGAGACCAAGAATCAAAGCAATTTTCCCAAAGAGACTCCAAACACACACTTCTCAGGATTGAGTTTCAGGTGGTGTTTTTTGAGGTTGTCAAATGTCTCCTACAAGTCTGAAACATGATTAAGCCGCTTGATGTTTTTTACGACTAGATCATCAATATAGGCTTCTAAATTTCAGCCTAGTTGAGGTGAAAAAGTCGATTACATCAAGCGTTGAAAAGAAGCGCCAGCATTTTTTAGACCAAATGGCATTTTGACATAACAAAATGTTCCAAATGGAGTAATAAACGTGGTCTTTTCTTCATCTTCTAGACATATATTAATCTGATGGTAGCCAGAATATGCGTCTAGAAAACTTAATGTTTTGCAACCAGCAGTAGAATCAGCCAACTGATCGATACGAGGTAAAGGAAAATCATCTTTTGGATAAGCTTTATTAAGATCAGTGAAGTGTACACACATTCGCCACATGCCATTAGACTTCCTAACCATTATAGGGTTGGCCAACCACTCTGGGTGGTCGACTTCTCTATAAAGCCTGCTTTAAGTACCGTATCCAATTCTAACCTTATAGCATCTCGTCGATCAGGGGCAAATCTCCATAATTTTTTGTTTTACGAGTACTTTTGTAACATCCCCAAATTTAATAAATGATAATTAGTAGGCATCTCATTAACATGCACAGTGTTTTTGAATCTTTTGCATCATTTATTGTATTTGGGTTGTGTTTCAAATGTATAAAAATGAGGAGAAATTAAAACTTTTGAACATACATTGGTTTTTCTAGAGCATGTGCATAATTTGTTGCTTTTGAAAATTTTGAAACCAAAGAAAACATACACTTCAAATTTAAATTCCAAAAGAAGATAAGAATAAAAACTTATGAACATCATCTAGAAATAATTTATTCAAATAATATAAGAATTAGCATGGATAAATATAATTTTTCCCAATTTTTTGGGAACAGTTTTAACCCTCGGAAAATTTAAACTCAAATCAATGACCTATTCTAAGTTTGAATTTAAATTATACAAATTAAATATTTAACAGTAGGTTTTTAAATTTTATTTGGGAACTAGGTTGTCCCAGGAAGCCCCTTGATTTATTTCAGAATTTTTAGAAGTTTATTTCTATTTTTGGAGCCTCGGTCAAACTTGCTGCTAATTGGTCAAAGTGATTTGGAAATTCAAACCCTTGCACTGTTGATCCGACCATGCATGTTGGTTGGGCTCAACCCATTCGGCTGTTAGGCTTGAGCCAACTTAAATTGAGTCACTTGCAAGTGGGGCGCTTGAAGCTGTTCTCCTTCTACCCCGGTAGTGCAGGCGAGTGCTTGCGTGCGCCATGACAGAGGGGCGGCAGCGTGTTGTCCCCTCCATAGCATCATCTTCAACTGCCCCGCCCACGGGTCTTGACCGCGCGCCCCTATTTTCCCCGCCCCTCCTCGCGTCACATGCATTGCCATTGTCATCCCGGGTCACGCTCAACTCCAGCCCATGCCGCCTCCACCTTTCGCATCCGCCCCATCACCCTTAGGGCACCGCCTTTGCCCTCCTTTCCATTTGCCCCTCCATTACCCTTTCTTCTCCACAGAGCAAGGAGCCACGCTGCCACTGCCACCGCCCGCGCCCTTGAGCCAGAAGGCCGCCTTGCCGCTCTGCCCGGCCACCTGTCGACTCACTTGATCTGCCTTGGCCCGTCTCCTCCGCCTCACTGCCCGGCTCCTCCTCCCTCAACCGGCCGGCCGCTCTGCCGGATCCGCCCAACCGCCACCACGCGACCTCGTCTCCCTGACGCTCCAGCGAGCTCCGCCACCGACCGTCCGTGTCACACCCCGTCTCACCACCGGGCAAGCCTTTCCCCTCCGTTGATTTTGTGCTTCTTCCACTGGAGTGCTGTGCTAACCCCATCTTCTCCCTCACCGGCCGAGCCGCCATTTCCGCAGCTGTTCTCTATTGGGTGAGCTCCCATTCGATTCCTCCACACTAGAGCTCCTCCACACCTCCCTCTACCTCCCCACATCACCCATTCCGGTTTTCCCTCACCCCAATGCCACCGCCACGAGGAACCACCGCGTCGCCACCAGGCTTGCGTCGTCGGCCCTCCTCGGCTCGTCCCCGCCGCCACCGTCGATTCCAGAGGATTACCCGCACCTCACCGAAGCTCATGAGCGCGCTAGCCTTCCTCCTCTTCCTCTCGGCGCGCGCCTTTGCTCTCTCCTCGTGCCGCCTCTGGAGCCACTACTGGCCGCCTCGGGTGCGCCTAGACTCAAGCGCCGCCACAACCCTAGGGCCGCCTTGACCACCCCAGCCCCATTCTCGCCGTTGCCGACCGACGCCGATGCCTCCCCTCACCGGCACAAGCACCGCCCGAGCCGCCCCTGCCTTCCCGTTGTTCCCTCATCTGTCTTGATCGATTCTTCCTTGAGTTGGTTACGTGCTTTTGTGTATAGCTTTAGGATACGCCTTTGTAATGTTGGCTTAAAGTTCAAATTTGTGGATGACTCGATCTGAGGATTTTTGTTAAGCTTGCACTTGTTCTTTGTTAGATCAATTAGTGTTTGCTTTAGGCTTTTGAAGGGCGATCGATTAGTAGCATGTTAGCATATTTGAGTAGTAAGTCATTAAGGTGATTACTTCTTTGGATGTATTAGTTTGCATTCCTTTGGTTAGTTAGTTTTTAGATAATCGGTTGTTAGATGGTATAGTCAGTAATTGGCATAAGTTATTAAGGTTCAATTAGAAGATGATATGGGAAATTAAGGGCTAAGTGTTATTATTTGAGAATGTTGCAAAGGCAAGACTAGATGAGAGGATCCATTTCCTAGTTAGAGACTAATGACCTTTAGTGTTTATTTGAAACATGTCAGTGATTAGAGGATGTATGTCAACTATTGATAAGTTAAATGATATTTCAAACTTGACCTGCTATCTTGCTTCCTAATCAAAGTAGTTAGTAATGCTTTTGTTCTTTTAGCCCTTGCGCACTTAACCAACGGTAGCACTAGGTCAATATGATGGGTAGTACCAAGTGGTAAAGCATTAAGATTAAAAATCTTTAGTATGGTCTTTAGCTTAAAGTCTTAAGATTATTTGCTCCCAGTTGAAAATCCAAAATAAATTGTTTACAGCATGAGATTGTTTAAACTTCACAATTACACAACTAATTCAAATCAACTCCAAACCCAATGACTTTGTTCCTAAATCTATCTAAAATCATTATCTTTCTTCTGTATTAATTTCATAATTTTTGGAGTTTTTGGAATTCTGGTGTTTATTCACTGTTTCTCGCTTTGGCAGTTTTTATCGTTAGATGACGTTGATGCAAGAGCGCATTCGAGATGCTCGTGAGAATGTCCAGATTTTCAGCAAGCAAAGGCAAGCAGTTTGATCATAATACTCCTATTACTTTCAAAGTCTAATACTTTATTTGCAAATTGTATGTATGCATGCTTTTGTGTCAAAGTAATTTTATCGATTAGAGGTAGCTATTCCTATTGCATGGTTGCCCTTAAATTGTTATCCCCTGCCTCAAACCATAGGTTAATAACATCGCTGGTGAATTAGAGCCCGGTGATTTAATTATGCTCTTTTATTGTCTTTACGGTGTCATGCTTAGAATGCTTAGCTACCGATAGAATTGGGCAGTTGTCGACTCATGTCGATGATCTTGATCACACAATTCTAATTATTATTCCATTATGTCCAGCACTTGTGCTTTGTTAATTTGTAAAGTCAAAACAAAACTGAAAATGAAAACTATTTGGACTTGGGCACAATGGATGATGGTGTGATTTGTTGGTATGTGGAATGGTGCCTAAGTCAACAAGGACCGAACATCTTGTTACACTAAACCAAGCAATTTTGCGTGCTAACCACACGAGGGGGATATGGCACCTCTCTTGACTAAGTACTTTGACGTGTGTTAGCTTCAAGTTGCATGGTGGGCTATTGGGTGAGTAGTGGTGGGGTTTATCCACTGCAAGGAGCACCATCCGTATAAGGAGATGAGCATCTTTGATGACTCCGCATCAACGTATGGGGAGGTTGTATCCCCATATGGGCGACTCGTTGTTGACACACAATATTGGAAATGTCTCGTAGGACTTAGCCATGTCGGCATACCAAAGGAAGTGTGCTAATAGCTTGGCGAAAAGGCGGTCTGACGTGTGGGTACATTGGTACACCCCTGCAGGTTAAAACTATTCGAATAGCCTTGTCCTAGGTTATGGACACGCTTGGGGAGGTCTTTCGAGAGTTAGACTATAACCTTTTAATTAAAACTTGATGTGGGTGGTATGAATGGGTAATTCATGCTATTGTTGTGGTGACTATTGGGTTAGTCACTTCCAGGATTGTTGTTGTCATCTATCTATTGTTATTATGTTGTTGTCTCATTTGTTATTTGCAAATTAAAATGAATTGTAAAACTGCTTTGAATCTATTTAATTATTGCAAATGAAAACTTGCTTTATCTTTGAAAACAACCTATAGCCTCCACTTAAATAAGCTTGCATGTAGCATATGTATAGGTCTGTTACCCTACACGTAAGTCTTGTGAGTACATTTTTGTACTCATTTGCTTTGCTTAATGAATTTGTTGCAGAGGAGGTTGATCCCCAAGGGATTAACTTTTGTGAGTGGACTTCGCTTTGACGACTAGCTGGCGGCCCGGTTGGTTGTCTTGTGGGTTAAAGGCACACTAATTGGCTCTTGTTTATCGCCATCTTATGGCATATTTTGCTTCCACTGTTATTTAAGTTTTAGCTTGTGTGGCCGGTTGGCCTTGTTGTAATAAAATCTCTATTATGTATGTCTTTTGTAAAGTTTGTACTTCGTTTCTATGTTTGTATGGAATTGATGCATGATTTTGTAAAAGGGTGTGTATCTGACATTTGGATGTATACATTTTCCCGAGGCACGGGATATTTGGTTTGTGATACTAGAGTCAAGTGGATGGCTAAGTATTATAAGTTAAATACCCCAGGGTCTCACAACTTTGTCAGGTCATAGAGCTAGCCTGTGCACAATCACATACCTGGGGGCTCCGGGCATGTCGAATGCTTGCCACGTGAAGAGATCTACGTTTGCCCGGAGGAAAGCGATGAGGGTGGCTTCCTATTTGGGGTCGGAAGTATCCCCGATGCGAACAGTCTTCGAGAGCTCCTCTGGATTCAAAGGAACCTCCTTGACCTGGTCATTCGGCTTAGGTGTACTTTAGGCTTTGACTGCTTGGTCGAAGGCTTCCCTTTGTTTTCTTCTCAAGCTGGTATCTAGCCAACTATCTCAAGGGACCGACGGTCACATGTGTGCACCATATTTTTATCACAATGAATTGTGATCACTCCTTTGGGACTTGGCATCTTAAAATATTGATACCCATAATGAGTAGCGATTAAGAATTTTGCCAAAGTTAGTTATCCGAGTATTGTGTTATATGCCGTATCGAAATCGACCACATCAAAGGAGATCATCTCTATCCTAAATTTACTTGGAGAACCAAATGTTAAAGGAAGAGAAACTTGGCCAATAGGTTTGGTCGAAGACCCCGGTACAATATCATGAAAGGTGCATCGTACTGGTCTTACCTTGGTTCTAGGTACTTGCATCTCGTCCAGGGTGCTCGTAAACAAAATGTTTAACGAGCTACCACCATCAATCAACACTTGATTTGCTCGATAGTCGTTGATAGTGGGCTCGACCACAATCGGAAAGCGACCTGGTCGAGTGGAAGGGATCGGGCAGTCACCCTTCTCGAAGGAGATGGTGACTTCCAACCACTTTGGCAATTTATTGACAAGAGGAGGGTCAATGGAGTTTACCTCGCGTTCGATAGCCTTAAGCTGTCGTTTTGACTCGTATACTGATGATCCCCTATAGATATGCTCGATGGTGTGCTCGGGATCTTGGAATGGCATCTCCTCATTGTTGTCTAACTGCGTACGACCACTGGCTTGCCCTACCTCTTCGAGGGTAGAGAGTGGTCCTTTGCCGTTGTAGTAGTTCTCGAGTTTTCGTTGGAAAACTTGGCAGTTGTGAAGGTTATGGCCTTCCTTTTTATGGAAAGGACACTGCCTAGGCTTGTCATTCTTCCGCTCGGGGCGCTTACCTTCGCCTCGATCAGAGTATGGCTTGGAGCCTCGAGGATTTTTATTGCTCACGGCCAAGACCTTTTTGGAACTGTTGGCTTGAAGCTTTTGGCCATTTGCCTTGTTCTTGAATTTCTTGGCCTTCTTATCCTTCTCCTTACCATTTTCACCCACCACTTGAGGAACTTTATCTTCTCGATCAATAGTGTTGTTCCACGACCGGCCATCTCAAAGAGTTCGGCGATAGTGGTAGGAGGATTTAAGACGATATCCTCCGTGATCCTTCTACTACAGACTCCCTACTTGAAAGCTATGATGAAAGAAGAATCAGAAACCTCAAGAATGGAATTTCGAACTTGACTGAAGCATCGAATGACCTAGCGCAGAGTCTCGTGGTCGTTCTATCTCATCCTGTGCAGGTCGTACACCTTCCTAGGGCGATGGTAGGTGTCCTAGAAATTTACCAGTAGGAGGTCGCAGAGGTGCTGCCATGAATAAATCGACTCGAGTGGCTAACTTAACAACCACGATCGAGCAGATCCCTCGAGCACAGTAGAAAGGTAATTTGCCATTACATGCTCTCCTTCTGCTACTGCTCGGATAGCAGTTGTGTAGATCTAGAGGAAATCAATGGGGTTTTGAGATCCATCAAATTTCTCCATATTCACTGGTCGAAAGCGAGGCGGTCAGCGAACTGCTCGGGGATTGGGTGAAAAAGCCCGACATCCAGTAATGACTTCTTGACGCCTTCTTTGCAGAAAAGAAGGATTGATGTCACTAGGTGATCGTACGCGATAATACCCAGTCGTAGGTGGACCCGACCTGTGGTGGGTCCCAACCTTACAAGGGAAATACTCCTTGTATTCCACCTGTTGTCGCAGATTTGGTTCGAGTGGTGAATGATCACCTCTCCTGAGAGCTGGTTGGTTATCAGGCATTCGAGGAACAATCCTTCGATTGGGGCAAAGATCAAGAGAGCATCGTGATCGGTTGTCACGGCGATCTCCATGCGGTGAGTTTTTCGAACGACTAGAAGCAGATGAGGTCGTACCTCCACGACTTCTAGGTTGATGTCGGCGAGGGTGCTCAAGTTTAGCCATCGTGTTCTCTTCAGTAAAGAGGTCGTAGCCAGACGTTCAAGCAAGTTCTCGAGATGGATTCTCGAGAAGGTCATTGATGTGCTGAAGTTCTTGAGCTTCCTCCGACTGATAGTGAAAGCGTCTAGACGGATTTCTCTGAGCCGCGATTCTTCTTCGTCAAGTTGCCTTAGGAAAGTCCATACCTGAGCCTTGAGCTTGCCTCAACGGAGTTTGAGTATTTCGAGAATCTCCTTCACACTCATCAGAGTGTTGACTCTGTTCATCGTCGGAGGTGTCCTCGTCATTGCCACAAGGGGTCGCAACGTGTGATCGTTGGGGAGCATCCTAAGTCCTGTCTCTAGGAGAGCAATCATCACCTGAGGGAAAGACGAAGACCTCCCGTTGATGATCTCCACCTGCGCTTGAGGAGTAGTCGAGAGACACCGTCTGACGACTTGGAGCAAACCCCTCTAGGAAGGAGAATTCCAGGTTATAACCATCTCCGTCTGCAGGTGAGCCCTGTGATGGGATGGCCGAACCCGCAGGAAAAGCATGTTCAACCTCATCCTTTGTGGGGCTAACCTGAGAGAGACAACCACCAAATGCTGATGAAGCTCTGGAATGATTGCCTCCAGGACTTGTCGTGCCAGGTCATACTGTCTTAGACAGACTTGAACATTTGGAGGGGGAACCCTCGCCATGCTCCGAGCCTATCTTGGTGCTGTCCTAATTGTGGTCGGATTGACCCTTTCCCTCTGAGGAAGCCGGTTCCTCATCCGAACGTAATGTTGCTGGGGATAAGGATCCCTCCTCAACTCTATCGGTGGTATAGTCTCCTGGAGAATGATCTTTGAGGCAACATCTCCATCGGATGATGCAATACTCAGCTCGTAGTTGAAACCGGCATCCATGTCGATATCTGCGTAATCGGCCAAGTCGAACCAGTTCTCCTCATTCCACTCTCCTACCATGAGAGCATTAGAGTTGGAAAGAAGCGAAGGAAAGCTAATGACTCGAAAATCCCCACGGTTGGCACCAACTGTCGGTGTTTTAGAACCGAACTTACGTAAAGATTTTTTGATTAGGGGGGTCTCTAAGACTCAAATCACGCAGAGAGAGGCGACACGGGGATTTTTATATAGGTTCGGGCCTTCTCCAGGGAGAAAAACAACACTACTCCTGTGTGTATGTATTGAGTATACTGGATTACAAGATCAAGAGAAAGACTCAAGTGAGGCGTCTTGTGCTCCTGATTCCTCTCTCTCCCTCCTTTTGATGATTCTGCCTTTCATACAGTACTCGGAGCGTGCTGCTGTTCCTCCAGTCCAAAGGGCACCTTAATGCTTCAGATGATAGAGCCGTTACTAGAGATTATTATGGGAGTAGTAACGTTCCCACGTCGCGAGGTAGTTATCACCATGACATGGAGTTAAATTGTGCTATTATTCTAGAGAATAACAGCGTAGTTTACTGCCCATATCTTTAGATATAGTGCGGAAGATTCTCTAGTCGACTAGACCCACATGTCTGTAAGCCCCATCGACTAGGGACTGGTCGTAGAAGAGCTTACAACCACAGACTAATCATAGTCGTAGAAGGACTTTCGACTATGGGGTAGTCGTAGATGGACTTACAACTATGGGGTGGTCGTAAAAGAACTTACGACCTCCAGCTTCTTCCTTATGAATATTAAGGGGAATACTCAAGAACCATATAATGTCATTATTATCCATAATATGAATTATAGATAAATAATTAAATGAGGATTATTATATCCTCGTCAAGAGGCATATCTCACTTGGAGCTTGCACTTTGTAGCCACCTACATAATGATACAAAATTAGCTACTACAACAGGCCGAGTTAATGGATCGAGCATTCTAGAGATAATAATTGTTACCAGGATGTCATCGACAGGAAATCTGTCGACGCTTTCTGCGATAGGGTTAGATGCACAACTACTCCGACGGTTGGGGGGCTGGCTACCACAGTAGCGGCGGGGGCTTCCAACTGATTTCCCCTAATCCTTTCCTCAAGGCTCTCCATCTGCCGTCGCGTCTCAGCTCGTGCAACATCTCTCATCTCCTCTCTGAGGGATTCACGAATCTCCTCTCGTAGTCGTGCATCGCAGTCGGCTTTGTTTCTCTTCCTACTCTGGTACGCTTCAGAGTCCTTTGGGAATCCCTGTTTCCAAGGAATATAAAGACCAAGGTCTCTCGTGCGACCCGAGTACTCCTTGTTTCCCAGGGCCACAGAGAGTATATTTCTCTCCCTGACTGCCTGGAATGAGCCTTGGGAAGATTCTACACTTAGCACTTCCTGCAAGAGTCCAACATGTTATTTCACTTCCTATGAAGATATGGAGTAATTAAAAACTAGGTAGTTCAATATCTTACTAGGCGCTGCGACACTTCCTCGTCTGCGGGGTTCGGAAAAGAGATGGCTCCCGAAGACACGGTAGATGCCCTCGCTCTTATCAAGGGATCTCGACAAATGGCGGGGAGGCCTCCCAACGGATTGCCTGCTCGTCCTGGTCCCTCCATTGCGGGATTTTACCCACATACCCAGTGGTGCCGAGTCTGTGGGGGTGCATGTCTTTTTCCTAGAGGGCCTTGTGCACCGCACTTTCACTCCTAAAATCATCTACCGTCTTCTTCTCCACAAAGTCTTGCCAGTACTCTTCCACGAATGAATACATGTAGAAGGGCGTCAGATCCTTCTCCACGTATTTCTTAATAAGCGTGCACTTGAAGTTCTCCCACGCTTTGCACGCCACTAGCAACGCGTGCCATCGCATGAAGGCCTGGTGTTGTTCCGGGATCTCGAAATATTGGAAAATTTCCGTCACCAGCGCATTTTTCTAAACTTTGGTCAACTCCTTCCACGAATCGTTGGTGATCTTGACCCGTTCGCGTGCAACTATTCTGACAGTACTCCGGAATGCAGACGCCGCTCAGGGAGGATTGACAGCAGTCCCAAACGTATCGACACCCGTGATGGTAAATAGGCCCTCGGGCCTTTTCGATATTCCTCTTTCCTTGCGCTTGGATTTCCCATAGGACGGCACATCAGATGCATGAGGCGACGATGATGGAGAATGAGCGGATGACATCTTTACAAGAAATAGAAGTTCTGACATGCATGAACATATTATCATAAGATTCTTTATGTGTATGGGTATACACACCAATTAATAAATAAATGGGATATAATTGGGATATGTAGGGAAGAAATTAGGATACTTTCTTATTAAGTATATAGCTACCACAAAATTTGCAAAGTTATATAATTACTTTTTATACTTGATTGCCATCTACTTGTGAGTACCAATTAAATAACAAAATTGACATATAAACATGTAAATCCTCCAAGTTATTTAAAAAGAATAATATGATCAACACAAATATTATGTGAACAAATGAAATACGCATAAAGCTAAAATTAAACATTTTGATATTGCTCTCAGATGTAGAGTTGCACAAGATTTAATCTTGGTCTTCTCACTACTTTAGTCTATACTCTACATTAATTGAATTTGACAATATTAATTCAAACTTTGAGCTCTAAAATAGTGATTTACTTATATGCCGACAGGATCATTAAACAAAAGACACCAGATAATACTTTCGGCCAAAGGGAGATCAAAGCCAAATGATCACCAAAACAACAATCCAGTCAGCCAACAAAACTTGATCTACTGACAGTATAAAAGATCACAGTTTAACAAGTTCAGCAATAAGCCCAATTGACTGAGAGAATAGCATGTATTATTAATTGCTAAGGATAAGAGAACCTAGAGTAAGCATTCCAATTAGAGCTCAAGTTCAAACCTGATTATCAAAACAATTTCAGTACAAGACTATTATCATAACAGAGCATTCATCTCAAGCCCACCACATCACATGGCAATATATTCTAGTAGCAGTATCAAAACAAATACAATATGAATCACTAACTAGAACATATAAAATGCAAAGGGGTAATTAAATTGAAATGCTGTGGTATCCACGAAGCAGATGGCAATCAAAGCTACTGAGCAATGTGTGAGGAGAAGGGGCGCCGGGGTCAGCAACTCGGCATCTGTTACCTTTGGGCATCGAGGAGAAGGACGAGCAGGGAGCACCAGAGCAGTAGGGCGACGTCGAAGGGGAGGTGCGTTGGGCTCGGGGGAGGAGACGACGCATGCTCGGGGGAGGGGAGGAGGCAGCGGGCTCAGGGGAGAAGGTGCTCCAGGCTCGAGGAGGAGGCGGCGGCAACAGGCTCAGGGGAGGAGGGATGTTAGAGAAACTTAATCGTTTGAGTGGGGGCATGGGCAAACCCTAGAGTCAGAATATAAATTGGGTCATACATCACAAACGGTTCTAAATTAGAACCGTCTGTGATAGCTTATGTATCATAGATGCTTTTTAGATAAAACCATCTGTGATAGCTGATGTATCACAGACGGTTTGTAGATGAAACCATTTGTGATAGCTTATCACAGACGGTTTGTCCTAAGGAACCGTCTATGATATTCTTTTGTATTGCTAAATATATTTCTGTTTATTGGCTAGCATCGGGAAATGCTAGCCATGCCCTTTGAAATAAGCAGAAACATAACAAGTACATGTATACATCCAATTCACAGTCATTTCAGAGACATGCACATCCATTTCACAAAATAATTAACTCAAATGAACTAAAATTCATATACATAAATGCAAAGTCACATATGACACATTCTCATATACATAAATACAAATTCAGAACATATGATACATAAACATTTCATTCATCATTCCACTTGCTTATCTCATTTAAAAATTAGCCCTTCATGATGATCGATGCATATGTAGCTAGTTTCATCACGTTGTTCTTCCTCGACCCTTTTGCCGTTTTTGAAAGGAAGCAACTCGTCAAATTGATTGTATTCTTTCTCGTCCACTACATTCTCAACTTCGACAATCCTCATTTCTCCATGAAGAACTACGTGGCGCTTCTTATTTCCTAGGTCAGTTGCATAGAAGACTTGAACAACTTGGTTAGCGAGTACGAATGATTTGTCTTTGTATCTGACACGTTCGAAGTACACGGTAGTGACATCGTACTTGTCGACCTTCGCCTATGGGAGATAGACCCAACGGCACCAAAACAGGGGGATCTTAAAAAGCACGTAGTCAAGCTCCCAAATCTCCTCTATAAGCCCATAGTAGGAGCTCCTCAACCCATCGGTACTGAACATATCTATGCGGACACCACAATTCTGGTTAGTGCTCTTTATATCCTGAGCCTGCGTATAGAATGTGTACCCATTTATGTCATATCCTTGCCATGTCACAAACGTAAAATGTTGGCCCTTTTGCCAACCATGTCAGCATATCACTTGATAAGCTCCTAGCGAGTCGCTCCTTCAACCATTGGTTGAACCAACTATTGTGCTGTCTCGTGATCCAAACATTTGGCCACTCTAGATTCTGTTGCCGAAGCACGTCCTTGTGCTGGTCGATATACGGGGACACTTCAGTCATGTGTTGCAAGACCGTTAAATAGGCTAGAGCATACGCATCCATATCTGGAGTGATTGCTTTCCTTCCTATGGTCCTGATACCCTCGAGCCTCCCCTCATGGCAAGATCGAGGCACACCTATCGGTTTGACCTGAGCCATGTAATCGACACAAAAGTCAATGACCTCTTCGGTTGCATAACCTTCGACGATGCTGCCCTCTGGCTGAGATCGATTCTGTACATAGGACTTGAGAATTCCCATAAACCACTCGAACGGGTACATGCTACATAGAAACACAAGCCCGCACATCTTTATCTCCCTCATAATGTGAACAATGAGATGGACCATGATATCAAAAAATGATGGAGGGAAATACATCTCAAGATGACATAGAGTCGTCACCACCTCGTCCTGCAGAGCATCTAGTCCTTCGGGATCGATGACCTTCTGAGCAATTGTGTTAAAGAAATAACACAACCTCATGATTGTCTCTCGAACCTTGATCGGCAAAAAACTTCTAATTGCAACAGGGAGCATCTGTGTCATCAGCACATGACAATCATGAGACTTCATGCCAATTAACTTCAAATCTTCTATCAAAACAAGTTTCTTTATGTTGGCGGAGTAACCGGACGGAACTTTCACACCATGTAACCACTGGCACAGTTCAGTTCTCTCAGCCTTGGACAAAGTGTAACAAGCAGGGGAAAGGTACGTTCGTCCTTTATCGGTCTTTGTCGGTGCTAACTCAGGTCTGATGTCCATATCAATCAAGTCAAGCCATGCATTGATACCATCCTTTGTTTTGTCATGAATGTTCAGTAAGAGATCAATCAAGTTGTCACATACATTCTTCTCCACGTGCATGACATCGATGTAGTGACAAACTTCTAGGTGCTCCCAATAAGGTAAGTCCCAAAATATTTATCTCTTCTTCTAGATGTTCTTCTAACGGGTCCTTGATTTACGTCTCTTTCTGAGCACAACATCTAAATCCTTAACCATATCATAGACCTCTTTTCTGCTTAAATGCCTTGGAGCTGAACTGTCTTCCTTCTCTTCGTCGAATTGTTTCTTCATCCTGCGGTATGGATGAGCCCTCCGAAGGAACCTACGGTAACGTATGTACACGGTTTTGCGCGAGAGCTTCAGCCACACACTCTCGATATCATCTAAGCAGTGAGTACATGCTTTTGCCCCTTGTATACTCTAGCTCGACAGGTTAGTAAGGGCAGGATAATCATTTATGGTGCAGAACAATAAGGAGCGTAAAGTGAAGTTCTCTTATTTGTACGCATCACATATCTGTACCCCTTCAATCCACAATATTTTTAGATCTTCCATTAATGGTGCTAGGTACGAATCAATATCATTCCCAAGTTACTTCGGCCCTTGGATAAGTATCGACAACAAAATATACTTCCGCTTTATACAAAACCAAGGAGAAAGGTTGTGGATACAGAGAGTCACGGGCCAAGTGCTATGTCGGCTGCTCATGTTACCGAAAGGATTCATTCCATCTGTACTCAATCCAAAACTTCTATTCCTCGGTTCCGCATCAAAGTCTGCAAACCTCCTATCGATGTTTCTCCACTGGGCGGAATCAGCAGGGTGTCTTAGCTTTTCATCCTTCTTACGCTCCTCCGAGTGCCAACGCAGCAGTTTTGCCTCCTTTGGGTTCGCAAAAAATCACTTCAAACGGGGAATTACAGGAAGATACAACGCCACCTTAGCAGGAGGTTCTTTCTTCACCTCAATTTCCTTGCCGTCATCTGATTGATTCTTATGCTTATACCAGGATACGTTGCACACTAGACATACATGCATGTTTGTGTACTCTTTACGGCAGAGGATATAGTCGTTCCAACATGCATGTATTCTTTCTACTTCTATTCCCAATGGACAAAGAACCTTCTTGGCTTTGTAGGTGGTTTTGGGCAACTTGTTTCCATCCGGAAGCATGTCCGCTAACAGACCTAACTACAATGTGAAACTCTTATTGGACCAACCGTTGCTTGCCTTCAATTTCAGCAGTTCAAGTACAGATGACAACCTTGTGTATTTCGGCTTGCAGCCCGGGAACAAAGGCTTCTCCGAGTTCTCCATCAATCCATTGAATTTACCAAACTCTCTCTCACTATTGTTCCCTTCTGCATCATGAAGAAAATTATCCAGATTGTCATCGTGTAGCCTATCCGAATCGGAACCACAATCGACATCATCTGGCGACATATCATTGACTTCGTCGACAATGTCATTATTAATATCTTCCTGTAAAATTTGCTCTTCATCGTGATTGGTCCAACGTGTATACCCCTTTTTGAAACCCCTTCGAATCAAGTGTACCTTCGATCTGCACTCGGTTCTTAAACATCTTTAGATTCTTGCCATCAATGCGTGGACAGTACCTATATTTCACCCCCTTATTCAATATATCATCCTCAGTAGCTCCTGTAAAAGCAGACACGCCATTAATGTACTCTTCACTTATACGGTTCTCGCGTACATCCGACTTCGGTCCAACTACGATACACATATAACAATTTAGTGTTAAATATTGAATTAATTAATTAGTATATGATATATATATATATATATATATATATATATATATATATATATATACGATCAAAAGTAGCTATATGTAGCAAGAATTAATTAAATTGAATTAAGTAGAAATAGAATATGAATTGGCTAAACCCTAAACCATGCTATATGTAAATAATCTTTTCTCTCTACATCAAGCTAGATCTAAACCATCTTCAATTCTCTCTTTACCGAGCTAATCTAGAATATAATGCAATCAGCTAGGAGCAAATTACTAACCATAGATAGTCAAGAACAAATGGATCTACAATCACTAGTGAACTAATAGAGAGAAGGTGTTTGGATTAGGACAGTGAGCTAATAAGAAAAATTCCTTTAAAAGAATGTAAGAATAGATCGGTATTTGGATTAGGATAGTGAGCTAAAACGTACCATGCTAGATGTAAATAATCCCAAATCTGTGCTCTCCTTTCACCAAATTGCCTCAAAGTGCCACCTCCTCAAAGCAGCAGCCGGTTCAAAGAACAGATCTGGAATTTAAGACAGATCTACGAGGGTCGGGTGTGCAATAAGTGAATTTATCACAGATGGTTTTTAATACAAAATGTTTGTGATGAGGATGGGAATTCACAAACGGTTCATGTTAAAACTGTCTGTGAAGTATCACAGACAGTTCGTATCAACCGTTTGTGAAGTATCACAGACGGTTCTTGTTAAGAACCGTCTGTAATACTTTACAGACTGTTTTCAACATGAATCATCTGTGATATTACCTCTATAACAGCCTTAGTTTTAGTGAACAATAATAAAATGCTTTTCATAGCATTTCTGGTCATTTTGAAACTTGGGCATTTTGCTACAATTTGAAAACCTCCATTTTCAAACCAAATCTAAGACTTGTGTTGAAGCTCCAAATGAAAATACAAGTCAATACTTGTATTGAAGCCTAGGAAGTAAGTTTATCAAATACTAGGTTATTTTTCACAAATTAAGATAATTTTTGTCAAATTTTTTCGAAATCAGTTTGAACTTATGAAAAAACTATGTTCCTTTTTAAACCTATGCGGCTTAGGATTTTAAAGTAAGTATTTTAAACTGTGTTTAGTGAGTTTTCAAATTTTATATGGGATATTTATCATCCCAGTAGCTTCTCTGAAAAATTTTGTATTTTTATAAATTTATTTGATATTTTTAACCCTCCGGTCAAACAATTGCTGCCATTGTTGCCACGCATGAGTTTTTCTCGTTCTCTCCGGCGAGAAAGATATAAAAATTGATCTTTTCATTTTTCGGCCAAATTGTTGAAGCACCCAGTTCTTCCTCACCGCAAAGGTGTAACCATTGTTCTTGTTTTCCTTACTCTCTTATCTTCATGCCTAGATCATCCTGTTAATTGGAGCTCTTGGTTTCTCTTGTAGCTCTAGAACCCTAAGGTTGTCATCTTGTTGTCTAGAGCACGCCCTGAAAACCATCCCCGTGTCATCTTCATGCTCGGTGAGATATCTCCAATCTTTTGCGCGTCATATCATGTTCTAGGATATGCTGAGCAAAACCCCTCAATCAATTTATCTTTTGATTCACAAGATCATCGGGAATTTGGATTTCCCCTAATTCCGATCAACATCGGTTCTTTCATCCTCATTTCCAAACTGGTGAGCCATTGTTCAATTCCTTTGTTTCAGAGCATCTAGGAGCTTTGCTTAAGCTATCCTAATCAGCCACTCTTTGAATCCTTGATCAGGTTATCTTGTCGTCGTGGATCTCTAAATTGTCATTTTCGGTTTTCCTTGTCGCCGGCGAGCTCTAGAGCTTCTTCAACCACCATCTCAGCTCAGATAGCTCCCTTAGACACCCTAGTAGCATAAGCAAAAGTCTTTTTGCACATTGCGCGTTCAAATCGGCATAGCCACTTTTGCCGTATTTTGAACCGTCACTGTTTTCTTATCGCGCCGCCGCTCCGGCCAAACTCCGATGATGTTCCAATCATCATTAGGTTCATTGCACTATTGTGAATCCATGTTGATCTTTAGCTAGCATCGCCTTGGATCACAGCTCTGGCATTTTGCCAAGTAAACTCTCGGTAGCTAGTTTTTGTTGTCGGATTTTTCGACCAGAACTGTAGCTCATTAGTTAATCCTTAATCCTTGTCGGATAGTACTAATAAATGTTAATCTGGGTTACTTCCTTTACTAAAATTAGTTTAAAACATAAGTATTTTGTTAGCTTGCACATTAATAGCTTTGCTCATGCATCTTTTCAGCATTTTGGTATCTGGTATTTTCTTGATGTACATTTGTTATTGCTCTTTTTAGATTCTGGTTTTCCTGACGTGAGTGAATATACCTCTGATCAACCAGAAAGTGAACAAGTAGTTTATTACCAAGGTAAGCATCCTCTTGCATCATGTTGATCCTAGTTTTGATACTTTAGTATTTTGAAATGCAGTGATAACTATGTGCATGCTATATTTTTTAAGTATCAATACTTTGTGAGCTAGTTAGTTATATCCCAATCTTTGTGGCTTATCCTTAATCAAACTCATACACTCATGCTTAAGATAGAAATCTGGTGTTAGTAGAGTGTTCTGTAGATAATTTCTTAGCCATGCAGGTCAGTAGAGCGATAGTTGATTGACAAGCTTATCTTGTCAATCCTGGGAAACACTAAATAATTTCTATTTTTGGTTTCTTTGTTCAGTTTGTTAAAAACTAAAAGTTAAGTTAAATTTTGTTTGTTTCAAACTTGGTTTAGATCTGGACAAGTGTTTGCTAGTGATGGTGCCTTCGTGCACGAGACTTGGGAATGGGGTAGTCTTGTCTGGATCATTAAGAACCGAGCTTTGAGGTGGTCAATTCAAGTACCTTATGTACTTCCACACGCGGTGTATGGGCGCTGCTTGGTTAAGTAAGGGACTGATTTTATTGAGTTGGAAAATAGGTGGGTGAGGACATGTGAGGATTGATCACATGTTTCGTAGGGCTCCGATGGCAATGTAATATGTGCGGGTGAGCACAGGTTTGGATGTAGTTCATTGGATCGGCATTCCCGACACAACATGTGTGCCCCGGTTAGCAAGCTCTATTAGAAGCTTGTACTAAGCGGGATTAGTCACACATGGGTGATTCAACTCAATAAGATCGACTTGCTGAAAAATACCGAATCTTGGTTTACCTGGCTGGCATACCAAAGGAAGTGTGTCATCGTTCGGAGGCATTCGAAGGCTTACGGGCTGACTAAGTGGTGTGGGTAAAGATGTACATCCCTGTAGGGTTAAAACTATTCGAATAGCCATCTCCACGGTTACGGACGACACTTGTTTTGATTGACATCTTAGTTAGACTCTGAGAAAATTTTTGGCATGGGAAATATTGGTATCGGCATGAACTTGTTGGTTCATGCATGTTGTTTCATCATAGTGGACAGCGAATGTGACATTTGTCTTGTTGTTGTTTAATTCTCAAATTACTTGTTGTTTTGGTCCAAACTTGTTTATAAAACTGTCTTAGCAAAACTTGGTAAGTAGAGGAGCAAAACTTTTTGCTTCATGCAAAAACTAATGCCACTATAACCATTTTTGTTGTCAGCCTTATGCATATAAAATTTCCAATCCTTTGGTTAGTAGGTTCTACTAAACACTTCTTTTAGTAGTTTTGTGTAAGTCTTGCGAGTACCTTTTGTACTCAGGTGCTTTAACCACTTGTTGCAGGTAAGGACGGTTATGTGTACGACACATCCGTTAGCGTCGATCAGGGCGACGCTGATGAATGACGCTATTTCTACCTCCACTCAGTTGCCTGAGGGTATTAGGGCACACTTGGTGGTTCTTTTGCTGTTTATACTGATGTTTCCGCTGTAGACTGCTACCTCTCGTTGATAGTTGTTATATGTAACTTTTGTGACCGCAGGTCTTGTAAAGTTTTGTTGTATTTATGGCCTTTGTATGACATGGTACAATGTTGTTTAGGATATATGTACAATAGTCTTTGATCTTGGGAACTATTGTAAGCCATATATCCGGGAGCCTGAAATTGTGTTAGTTCTCTATTAAAATTATACTTCAGGTATGATCTTTTATTTGAGAACTAATCAAATATCAGGGGTCCTCACAACCTCTTCACAGACGGTTCTTAGTGCAGCCAGTAACACAGACGATTGCTAAATAAAAACTGTCTATGACTATATTTAATACTGACTTTTTGGTCAACCGTCTGTGATGAGGCGTCCAGTATTAGCCTTTTTGTAGTAGTGTGTGCTAGTGGCTCTAAACTAGCCGAATTATGTATGTTTATTCTATTATATTATTAAAACGATAGAAAAATAAAATCACCACGTTTGCTATTAAGGGCAAGAAATTACCACATTAATCAGAAAAATATAAATATCTACCCCGTCGATTGTGGTGGGAGATAATAACCGTGTAGTTCGATCACATATTTTAGGGATATTGCAGTTGTATAAGAAATACTATTGAATTTTCAATCCACACAACAGAGTTGTCTAACAAGTACAACTCTATTTTCAAATATAAGCATATATGTTGTAGTATGTAGCCACGCAATTGTGCGGGGAATTCGGCTAGTTGTTTTGAAAGAGAGTTGTATTTGTTATGCAACTCCAATGCAAAAATGGAGTTGTCTATACATCAAGGGTTTAATATTTTGTTAGGGGTAGACCAAACCTTCGTCGATCATCCAACAATTGAAGCACACACCTGTTGAAGCACATCCAATTGCCAGAAAGAGTTTGGCTTACTTTCAAAAATATGAGCCACACAATTAGCAAGATCATTACAAATATAGTTTTGTTTGTAATACAATTGTAAAAAATTTATAATATCTATATCAAATCAGTATCCACCATTATGATCTAGACATACCAAATATACAATCTAGAACATATTATTTTTCCTCTAATCAACGTGGGAATTTCTAGCCACTAATTAAAGAGCGAACCTGTGGACCATGGTGAAGTAGATGGCATGGATCTGTGAATCATGGAATAGATCTAGAGCAACATTAAATCTTTTAGGCCTTTCCAGTATAACATCTTCAATACACTGCTTCTCCATAGTTTGGTTAGAAATGTAAATTAGGCCAAATTAATTTTCTAATTGGGAGATAGTTCAGTAGCAACCAAAGCAGAGAAATTAGAATGAATAGAGTACGAGTAGAACACCTACTGAAGTCGGCTAGAGCCACAATGAGCATGAGGCGCGGTGTCGCTGGCTCACGGTAGCACAGCCGCGCTCATGGCCCGGCCACCCGTGCGCGCTCAGGAGGAGGGAGGTTGCCGGGGAGGAAGAGCCGCCGCTAGGGAGGAGGGAGCCACCGCGCTGGCCATCACCGCCAGATGCGAAGGGGTAGGGGGAAGCGCTGAGCCAGATGCACACAGGTGAGGAAGATGCGAACGGGTGAGAGCAAACCCTAGAGTCTAAATATAAATAGGTTTGGACATCACAAACTGTTCTTGTTTAGAACCGTCTCTGATAAATACACATCACAGACTATTCATATCACAGATGGTTCTAAACGAACCATTTGTGATAAGTACGGTTCCAATAAATAACCATTTTTTACTGGCATGGGGTGTGACGTTTTTGGTGTTATAGGGTAATAAATAGTAAAATTGAAGACAAAGGGTAATAAAAAGTAAAACTAAAACAAGTCGCTCAGTAAATTTCAGGGTAATAAAGAGTAAAATTGAAGACAAAGGGACTTTACAAAAGACCATCAATCCTTTTTACATCACAGATGATAAAAAAAAGATTAGCGATCCTATCTTAGCCTTCAAATCTTCATAAGTCTTCTCGTCGGCTTTAGTGGTGGCGGGATCAGCGACTGTCTGATCAAACGCCTCCACTTGCTTTCTTGCACGCTCGATTTGCGCTTGCAGCCGTTCGGACTCCGTAACCAAGTCCATGATAGCCCAGAGGCCATCAACCCTGGTCTCCTCCAATTCGGTAAAGTTGAACCGCTCTCCTGCCATCCGGATGTCGTCCTCGACTCTCCAGGTTGCATCCTCAGTGCGGACCAAGTGGTTCCAGCTGATGTTCTCCATGACAAGGTTTACTCGCCGGATGCTAGAGACCCTCGCATTGGTTCGTCGGAGGAGGAGCTCCAGTCTACAGATGATGGCCGCTGTGGTCTCTGGTAGATCAGAGGGCCTAAAACGGATGACATTGCGAACGGAAGGCGCTTGTCCATAACTTGGGCTAGGTTGCGACGAGAGAGGTGCGAGTAGACAAGCACAATGTAGGCCAATACGGCCGACACGAGAGGGGAAGTCATTTGGAGGTTGTACTAGAGAAAGAGGATCAAGGAGGTTCGTGAGAAATCCATTTCGGAAGCAGATGTCTATTTATAAAACAAGTATTGAAGCTGGCACAAGAGATGAAACATTGGTGCGTTTAAATGAGCAATCGGATGATGGGAAATATCACAAACTAGGGAGGGGAATGGGTGGGATACGATAGACGGTTCTATTATGGAACCGTCTGTGAAACATAATTATCAAAGACAATTCTTATTAAGAACCGTCTGTGAATTATCATAGACGATTCTAATTAAAAACCATCTACGACGTATTCAATTATCATAGAAGGTTCTTATTAAGAACCGTCTGTGAATTATCACAGGCGGTTCTAATTAAAAACCGTCCGTGATAATTATGTATCACATACGGTTCTAAACGTCGCTACATATCACAGACGGTTATTATTAACAACTGTTTGTGACGAGCGTCCAGTATAGCCTATTTTGTAGTAGTGTATGTGTAGGATCGTATGGCACAATCAGAGGGGGGTGTGAATGATTTGCAGCGGATTTGTCCATCAATAATTTCAGCCGAAACCTTATTGCTAAACCTTTCTTAAAGCTTCTTTGAGATTGCCTCAAAAAACCTCTCTAGATGTCTTCAAAAGACCTCCAGAAGAACTTCTCAAGACACTATCAAAACACAGCAGAACAAAACGAAACTTCAGAGACAATATTGAATCAATCTAAATTGTATTGCTCATCGACTTTGATTCAATGGATACAAGGTGCCCTTCAAGCACCCCTCACAATCTTCCTCGAAAGACCTCTCAAAGTTTCACCAAAACGCTGTAACAAAACAGCAACACAACCGAACAGCAAAAGCTACAGCCAAAACTATCTTGACAGATTCACACAGCTCACAGGTTAGCTCCTAACCCTCCTCTATTTATACCCTAGAGTCCTATCCATGTCCAACACGACACCGACACCGACACAGACTCTATCTCAAAAACGTCCAGATTTGGAATTCCTTCCAAATCTGTCACCCTTTCCAAAACAACCACGCCGCAAGCCTCCAGGACTCCATCCCGTAGCTTCCAGCGTGCACCCCTTGATCTCCACGTGCTCCAGCGCAAGCTCAAACATCTCGCAACATCCACGACCACCAAGACCTCAGATCTCCCCAATCCTAGTCCGAGTCCTCCTCGTCACGACAATAGTTGCCTTCACGCTCAACCTGTACATGCAAAGACCAAAGAAACCAAATCTTGGCACAAGTTCGCCAACTTGACCATCCATTAGCTCATACACACCCATAAACACTATCATGTAACCTGCAAGACTCATGAATTTAACAAACCCTAAGTCAAAACCCCAAAGCGGCAACATTCCAGAGTACAATCGGTACTACCGCCATTGTACGTCCGGTACTACCGCACACGCGGTCGTACCGCTCAAGACACTGCGGAACTACCGCTCATTGAGAAATCTCAAGATCTTCCAAAAACATGCTCTCTGGATTTTCCACACCGCAACATTGCGGTCATACCTTTGTGTGGTACTACCGCCGTTCAAACTACGGTATTCAGTCTGCGGTAAATCTTGCGTTTCACAACTTCAGTACTACCGATTTTGACTTAACGAAGACTGTCGAACCGTCTCTCTCTTGAATAACAAGCACGGTACTACCGTCGGCAAACCCACGGTACTACCGCGTTAAGTCTCTGGTATGAATGTATGGCAAAACGCGTTTCTGAACCTCAAAGCATTTACTATTCAAAGTCCGAACGTTCCGTGAATATCAACCGTTGGATTTCAAAACAATGACTCACAAAGCTTTCGTCTCGGACGGTCCGAACGTTACAACAATAACGGTAGTCGATTTGGATCAAGGGCTCACATTCCTTGAGGCGTTCGGACGGTCGAACGTTCATCTCAATATCACCGTTAGATCAAGATCTAACGAATCGAGCAAAACACACGGAGAAAATGACTTGCGGTACTCAGTAAACTACTCGCGGTACTACCGCAAAGCAGTAGTTCTGTGAAAACAACGTCGGTATTACCGCAACACGAAAAAGCTCAAAAACTTCAGAACAAAGCCCTTTTTGCCACGTGGACGCTCCAGAACAGGATCTAATGGTTCGAGCTAAAACACGTTCGAAACAAGACCCGCGGTACTACCGCTGCACACCCGCGGTCATACCGCACTTAGGTAGTTCCGCATGTACAAAGCCGGTACTACCGATAATCCTGACAAGGCGATTTTCAATGAAACTAACAGAACTCAAATGCAAGTCAGTTGAAGAGCACAAACAAGTTCCAGAGACAATGTATGCAACTTAAAACACCAAGACTAAGTCTTCCTTATTGTCAATGTGTTTATCATCAAATATCATGACCAAAAACCTCCGGTCTTACAATCTCCCCTTGATGAATACATTGACAATACAACAAAATCGAGAGATGAAAATTTTAAGACGAAACTTTCAAAGTTGACAAGCAAAAGAAAATTCTCCCCCTCAACAGGAGAAGCGGTTGCAAATTTCTCCTGTTTTCAAAGAGTTCTCCCCTTTGGCAAAGAACTCTAGTTTTCTCCCTCTTTGGCAATGTAATCATCAAGAACGAGAAAGAGGAATAATTCTCAACAAAAGCACAGAGAGTAAAAATCAAGAAACTTTAGAAACTATTCAAGCCATCGCTTACGCTTTTACAAGATTAACCAAGCCATCTTTATTGAGTAGAGCTATCTAGATCATATAAAGTCATGTATCATGTAGCACAAACAAGGCGATCAGTATACCAATTGTAAAACAATTTTAGGTTCATGATACCACTTGTAAAATGATTTAAGCAATTTTAAATCCATGACAGCATCTCAAACAATGACTAAGCAGATTATAAACATCACAAAAGGGCATCACCAAGAAAAGTTAGAGTCTAACAATGAGATACAAGTTAAATCTAGATGAGCTAGCAGGTCTCAATATAGCATCCTATTGCTTCCTTGTCAATTCTTATTTGCATGTGGCATGCTTGCAAACATACTTCTTTTCAAAAGTGGCATGCATGAAGCATACTTCTTTTCATATGAGCACTTTTGTGTGCATTTTTCCTTTGAATATACACAATTTGTGTATGGCATGCTTGAAGCATACTTCTTTTCATGAGAGCACTTTTGTGTGCATATTTTTGTTCTTTTTGAATACATGACTATGCATGGCATGCTTGAAGCACACATCTTTTCATTTTCTCAACCCTTTATACTTTTTATATATGACATGCCAAATTGAGTGAGCATAACAAGATTGCATTGAGAGACATGCTGGCTACTAATCCAAGATTTAAAAAGACTCACAAACAAACTCATCCTCTTCCATGGACATCACAAAAGTGATAGTAATAATCAATCTAGTCAAAGAATTCAGCCATGTCATGAATTAGTCTTAATGTAGCAGATTTAATGAAACAGTCAATGATCAATGCTACCCAGCACATGAGTAAATATGATAAAGAAAGCTCTCTTACTCAATTAATTTCAATGGCTTGTACTTGATGAAATTGTTTGACAAGGATAATAATCAAAGCTTATGAAATTCTTAAACACAAGCTCCCCCTTAGAACAAGCTTACTTTTCCAAAGAGTAAACTGAGCGAGAACAAGCAGTTTTGAAAAGGAGCAACAACCAGCAACTTTAAACTCAACAAGGTGAAAAGCAATATCACCCTTTCCACAAGAACTTACAACAAAAAGTATTTCCTTGACAGCCAACAAAAGAAGGTGGAGAACCATCAAATGTTCCAATCAAGCAAGAACTCAAAAGACTGGAATCAAATAAAAATTCATGTTCTCCAACCAAAAACAAAAACTCACATTGCAAAAGACACGGTTTCACGATACAGGGTTAGTGAGAAAAGTTTTGGGAACCCAATCTTGAGATATACGATGTGGAGTGACAAACAACAAATCTAGAATTAGAACCATGTGTGTGAGACCAATTAGAATGTCGAAAAGAGGTCTGTCTAGCTTCCACTTGATTTGCATGCAAAGCTGAATTAGATTTACTTGAATGAAAGCCCAAACCAGCATGAGAACCAGATTTAATATCATCATAGAAGTTTTCTAAAAACCTAGCTTTTGCATTAGTTCTAGGAACATCAACAGTAGATGCACGTTTATGATTTAAAGCATTCAACCTTTCCTTTTCTCTTTTCTAGCTTTTGAAAGCAAAAGCGAACCAGATGACCTTTCTACCACGGTGAGTACATAAATACTTTTCTTGATGAGAAGTTGTAGTTTTTCCTTTTGAATACTCACTTTGTAATAGATGGATCCTTTGCAAAACCAGTGATTTAAACAAAACTTGTTTTGGTTGATTCAACTTCACACTTTCGTGTTCAAGAAGCTTAAGAATTTTGGGAGGATTATTCTTGACATGCTCAATGAATTAAATCCTAGACCTTGGCTTTTAGTACTCACTCTTGATCTGTCTAGAATCATGTTTAGATTTTTCATGCCAAAAGAGAATCTTTCCAAAGTGTCCTTAAGATATTCAATTTCTTTAGCTAGAGTAGAGCAAGTTGTGCACTGGACAGATTCATTCACATTTTTCTTAGAAGCACTAGACTGAGCCAATCTTTCTTTTTCAGCAAAATCAGTGAGTTGTTTAGTTAACGCTTCTATTTCTACTGTGAGTTTGGGACAATTAGAGCAAGAAAGAGTCTCATGATAAAGCATTTGTTGTATGGATTCTTGAGATGACTTAAGTCTAGCTTCTAGCAGTTCACAGTTAGAGCAAGTTTTAGAATGAGCATTTAACATACTTGACTCTAAACAAATAGAACTAGACTTGAGCTTTTCAATTTCATTATATGCAAGTTTTAGCTTATCATCACAAGAATCATGTTCGCTTTTAAATTTTCAAATTTAGTATGAATTGCCCTATTGTCTCCAATTCGTAAAATAGGACTTGACAAGATTCACAAGACTCCTCATCGGAAAAGAAGCTTTAAGTCTATCAATTTCAGAATTTAAGTCCTTAATAACAAGGTCATGTTTCTTTACTTTCTTTTGATATTTCTTAAGCTCATTTGCTAATTTAAGCACAGCACGAGATAAATCAGTATAGGAGGGTTTTACCTCATCAAGGCCACTGTAGAGATCATCATCATTATTAATTTCTTCACTACTTGCCATAAAGCACATCCCTGTGAAGTCCACCTCTTTTGCCTTCTTTTTATCTTCCTCATTGTGGCTTTCAGAATTATCCTCACTCAAATCAATCTCATCAAGTGCTGAAATTATTTTGTTGACCGCCTTACGATAATTTTGCTTCTTGTTTGAATCAATCTTGGATTTTGAACGTCGAGCTGGTGCTTTGTCATCTTTAGCTTCCTTCCCTCTCAGCTTGGGACAATTCACCTTAATATGATTTGGTTCACCACATTCAAAGCATCTGATTGGACCTCCTCTCCTTCTTGATCTTACATCATTGATTGCTTTAGTCACCCTATTTGAGAGGAGTATAAGCTGTTCTTCTGGGATCTCCTCCAATTGTTCATCTGAAATAGCACTCAAAGCAGACAAAGAGAAACTAGAAGAACTTAATGAACTGTCAGTTTGATTAATCACTAAACCCAAAGAATTTGACTTATTTATCCTGGCCAAAATATCAATCTCATGTGTTTTCATCTTGGAGTAAAGATCATTCAAAGTGAGTGTTTCCATATTAACAGAATGATTGATTGTAGTGACTAGGACCTCCCAAACAGACATATCCAAAGTATTCAAAATCTGTCTAGCATTGTCAGAATCGGAATAAATCACATCAACAGATTGCAAATCACTAATAATTTTATTGAAGCGATCAAAAGAGTATCTCTGATTCACGGTTTCATCTCAAATTTGGAATACTCCTTTTGAATTGATTTTGACGAACACCTTTAATGATTTTGATCCTTCATGATAATCAGCAAGTGTTGTCCAAATTTTGTTAGCACATTTTATATTAGCAATTCTAACAAACTCATTCCTACTTAAACCTTGCAACAAAATATTTCTAGCCTTAGCATTAGCTTCAACATCAGCAGTGTTGTCGTTAGTAATCACAGCAGGCACTTCATAGGGATTTTCAACTTTTTGCCAGATGACATTACCTTGAGCTTGCAGAAAAACCTCCATCCTTGTCTTCCAATAGATGTAGTCAGATCCATCGAAATATGGTGGCTTACTTGAGAATCGATCTCGATCTGATGCTATTGCAACCTTGCTCTGATACCAATTGTAGGATCGTGCAGCAATCGGAGGGGGTGAATGATTTGCAGCGGATTTGTCCTTCAATAATTTCAGCCGAAACCTTATTGCTAAACCTTTCTGAAAGCTTCTTTGAGATCACCTCAAAAAACCTCTCTGGATGTCTTCAAAAGACCTCCAGAAGAACTTCTCAAGACACTATCAAAACACAGCAGAACAAAACGAAACTTCAGAGACAATATTGAATCAATCTAAATTGTATTGCTCACTGACTTTGATTCGTGGATACAAGGTGCCCTTCAAGCACCCCTCACAATCTTCCTCGAAAGACCTCTCAAAGTTTCACCAAAACGCTGTAACAAAACAGCAACACAACCGAACAGCAAAAGCTACAGACCAAAACTATCTTGTGATTCACTGACTCACAAAGTTAGCTCCTAACCCTCCTCTATTTATACCCTAGAGTCCTATCCATGTCCAACACGACACCGACACCGACACAGACTCTATCTCAAAAACGTCCAGATTTGGAATTCCTTCCAAATCTGTCACCCTTTCCAAAACAACCACGCCGCAAGCCTCCAGGACTCCATCCCGTAGCTTCCAGCGCGCACCCCTTGATCTCCACGTGCTCCAGCGCAAGCTCAAACATCTCACAACATCCACGACCACCAAGACCTCAGATCTCCCCAATCCTAGTCCGAGTCCTCCTCGTCACGACAATATATAGTTGCCTTCACGCTCAACCTACACATGCAAAGACCAAAGAAACCAAATCTTGGCACAAGTTCTCCAACTTGACCATCCATTAGCTCACACACACCCATAAACACTATCATGCAACCTGCAAGACTCACGAATTTAACAAACCCTAAGTCAAAACCCCAAAGCGGCAACTTTCCATAGTACAATCGGTACTATCGCCATTGTACATCCGGTACTACCGCACACGCGGTCATACCGCTCAAGACACTGCGGAACTACCGCTCATTGAGAAATCTCAAGATCTTCCAAAAACATGCTCTCTGGAATTTCCATACCGCAACATTGCGGTCATACCTTTGTGCGGTACTACCGCCGTTCAAACTGCGGTATTACCGTCCTGCGGTCGTACCGTTTCACAGCTGCGGTACTACCGATTTTGACTTAACAGTACCTGTCAGAACCAGTCTCTCTCTTGAATAACAAGCACGGTACTACCGTCGGCAAACCCACGGTACTACCGGCCAACGCGGTACTACCGCGTTCATCCTACGGTATGAATGTATGGCAAAACGTTTTACGAACCTCAAAGCATTTACTATTCAAAGTCCGAACGTTCCCGTGAATATCAACCGTTGGATTTCAAAACAACGACTCACAAAGCTTTCGTCTCGGACGGTCCGAACGTTACAACAATAACAGCCGTCAGATTTCAGATCAAGGGCTCACATTCCTTGAGACGTTCGGACGGTCCGAACGTTCATCTCAATATCAGCCGTTAGATCAAGATCTAACGAATCGAGCAAAACACACCAGAGAAAATAACTTACGGTACTCACAGTAAACTACTCATGTACTACCGAAAGCGTAGTTCCGTGAAAAAACGCCCGCCGATATTACCGCAACACGAAAAAAGCTCAAAAACTTGAGAACAAAGCCCTTTTGCCACGTGGGCGCTCGAGCAGGATCTAATAGTTCGAGCTAAAACACGTTCGAAAACAAGACTGCGGTACTACGGCTGCACACCATCATCATCATACCGCGCCGGTAGTTCGCATGTACAAAGCGGTACTTAGATAATCTTGACAAGAAGTGATTTTCAACAGAAACTAACAGAACTCAAATGCAAGTCAGTTGAAGAGCACAAATAAGTTCTAGAGACAATGTATGCAACTTAAAACACCAAGACTAAGTCTTCCTTATTGTCAATGTGTTTGTCATCAAATATCAAGACCAAAAACCTCCACGGTCTTCTGGTATGGTACGTGGAGGAGGGCAAGAAGCCCACGTAGCCAGCCAACGACACGCCGACACAAAGTGCTCCAGCCCAATTAAGAAAAAAAAGACAAATGTCTAGGGAAAAAAATATCAAACTGCCAAAAAGAAGAAATCCACAAAAAAAACTAAAGCAGAAAATAAATCATAAAATATACGAAAATAAGAAAATTAACGAGAAATGAGAAAATAAATTAGAAAATTCAAAAAAAAATATATAGCACAATTGGAAATTCACAAAAATAAGTGAAAACAAAAAAGTTACAAAATTACCTACGTTACTAAATGGTCGTTACATTGAAGATTCAGAGACATCCATCAGCACAATGTATGCACACTCAATGCCAAATTAACACAAATTTGCACTAAAGGTTCAAAGACATACATCACATCCTTTCTTATTGCCAAATTAACATAAACTTAGCTACGTCAATAAACTATCACAGATTTAGCAGCATGTTCCTCATTTAGATCCTTTATATTTCTCCATGCATGGGTGCTTCATTTGATCAAGCTCTTTCCAAAATGCTGCACAGCGACCAGCAAGACTACAAGAAACATGTGTAAAAAAATGAACAATCAAAGAAATAGGTGAGTAAATTATATTTCTTTTCTTGAGTAAGTTACATGTGTAAGTGAGGAATTGAAAGCATTAGTTTCAGGTTAAAACAATTTCTGAATTTCATCTTGGTGCAATAACAACCGATATAGTGTCTGATTGCTAAAATGTCATGCATGTAGATAACTTCAAGTACCTTAATAGGAATAGACTAAACTCTTAGTTGAATACAGACTGAACTCTTAGTTGAACAACATATGGACAAACATACATTTTCACAAACAAAAACCAAAATGGTGTTCTATTTCTAGAGATCATCAACTCATGTAGTACATAATTATTTTTGCATTGGAAGGAAAATAGACTTAGGATATCATCAAATGATTTTGCTCATATAAAAATAATGAAATTGAAAGGTTGTTGATCCTTGACAACAACTTGTATGCATGTTAGTATAGGTATAAAATCACAAGGAAGCAACCTCAACTTCAAGACAGAGAAAATGTGCAGAGAAGCATGGAGCCAGGGACTTGTATTATACTAATATAGGATGAACTACAACTCTCCCTATACTGAAAAACGGCAGTAGCTACTGTGAAGACCACATACTCATCAACAATTTGTACATAGTGAAATACACCACGAAAGGAATGGATCAGAAGCTTGGCATCGCTCGTGGGCTGCAGCATAACTGAAGTTTTGCATGTGTATAATCTTCTGTTGCGCAAAATTGGTAGGCACACAACAACTAGCTGCAAGATCTAAATACATGACTAATCACAACTCACAAGAATGACCATCAATCACATTTATGGAGTTCGATATTTTTTCTGTCTAAATCTTGATCTATTAAACACTTCAACAACTTGGAAAAGGCAATAGCTAGCTATTAATTAGGGGAGCACTAATCACAAATCTAAGAAGGGAACAAGGATTGGAGACTCGCATGAAAGGAAGGAGCCCGGGCGACTTCAGACCCACCCTACTAGCTGAATGCAACAATAAAAAATTAACAATATTCATTCGAAATCCTCCTCGTCCGTGACCCAAGAATCAACCCCCCCCCCCTCTTTTGAGGCTATCAATTGATCATCAGAGACCCATCGCATCAAAGAAGCAATAGATTAGATCAAAGTAGAAGTAGGATGAAGGTGTACCACATACCTAAGGGGGATAAGAAGAGAAGGCTAGGAAAGGGAAGGCGAAGCGGGGAGGATCAGCAGCAGTGGAGAACTGGTGGAGGAACTGAGGAGGGGGGGGGGGCTCAACAGCTACGATGGTGGAGAGCCTAGGTAGGATGCAGCAATTGGACCAACTAGGATTCCTACTCCACAGGGGGAAACAAACCATGACGAATGTAAAGCAGATGTGCTAGAAATTTAGGTAAGATTGATAGGAACCTCGTGGGGTAGCGTCTAGGAGGAGAAGTAGAACTTGTCCTAGAAGGCGAGGCGATGTTGCCAAAGTCGACCTGGGCCTTGCTAGCATGGTCGGCATAGTCCTGGGTGTCGCTGAGCACGTCGCCATTGTAGTAGGGGATGCTCAACGACAGCGACGGTAGGACAAGGAGGTTGACTCAGCGACGGCAACAGCGGTGGGAGATGTAAGTGACAGTGAGGAGAGACCCTCAACGGCGGCCAAGATCTGAGGGGGAAGGGGTACATGGTGGTGGTTGGACTTGAGTCACTCGATGGCGGAGATCGAAAAGATCTTCACGGCAGCCTCCACCCAAGCCAGCCCACGTAGGAAAACCCTATCTCCACCCACGGGTTGAACCCATTCCAACCCAAAATTTTTAAACCCACACCAAACCAACCCAACCCATTTTTACTGTAAACCCAACCCAACCCAACCCGTTAGCTGCATCAACCCATTCCCACACCCATACAAAGTCAACACGAATTAAAATCCAACACAATTCCATCCAACCCATTAGTAGGCCTAGTTAACAATCATGCATGTATATATATATATATATATATATATATATATATATATATATATATATATATATATATATATATATATATGGATCTGTTAACAGTCGCATGTGTTCTCCTCAAGCAGACCCAAAGGTAAAAAATTCGACTCATTTCGCAAAAAGAAATCATGCGACAGATGCTTAGCATTTCCATTTATATACTGGGCTTCAGCTCTTAAGCAGTATGATTTCTGGGAGCTCCGCAAACTAGAAAAGCCTGGGAACACTAGCTTCGCAACTGTAGTAGAAATTGGACTCCAGAGCTTCTATCAGCTTTTCAAGAAGCTGTGCTTCAAAGCCAGAGTGTTTGGCCTGGGAGCTCTAGATGTTGCCCGAAAGTTTGTGGAGCCGGAGGTCGGCCGAACCACCCCTTAATTTAATTAGTTTTGCTAATTTTCAGTTGTCTGAAAAAAATTTTGTCTCCGAGTCACCTAAAATTGTAGTATCAGGTAATGTACAATTTTAACACAAGTTTATTGTAACTTTTAGTTCTGTTTGTTTCTATATTTCAGGGTTTACCTAGCTTTGTTTTTGTCTAGGTTAGTAATTTTTTTGTCTTTGTATTTATAGGGTTCATCAAATTTAAATATGTTTTATTTTTAGATTAGAATAATTCTTTGTTTCATTCTTTATTCTAGGGGTGAGGGTAGGTTATATATAGTAAGTGAGGGGTTATGAGAAATTTTTGATAAATCTCAGTAACTTGATAGATAACCCCTAATTTAATTGAGTTAGGAGATGTACATATTCTCGCTATGTGCAAATATGCTTATACGCACTGTATGTGCATGCTTATCCTCCCTTAGATTTTCACGTGTAGTCTTTTTGTGCTGAGGATCTCGGCCACATTGACCTACACGTGCAGAAGATACGCACAGATTGACAAGTCGGCGGCAGTTTGAATCGGCCCAACACAACGCCTAATCTTCATGTGGCAATCTGGTTCTCCGTGCGACCCAAACTATCGGCTTAACCCAACAAGTCGGCCTAGCCCGTATAGAGAGAACTGTACAGATTGGGCTTCTACTGGGCTGTACAATCTGCGGCGTCAAACGGGCAAAGCGGAAGTCGACAGCAACCGGGGCACCTCGCCGCCGCCGCCGCCGGGAAGCCGCGCGTCCACGTCTCCGCCCCCGCCGACCCCGACTAGCGCGGCCACCCACGCGGGGCGCTTCCGAGATGGGCCGTGGGCTGCTGCTCTCCCACGCGAGGATGCAGATGCTGTTCCCGCGGCCGAGGGTCTTCTCCACATCCACCGCCGCGGTGCCCGAGCGAGAGCCGCTCCACGTCTGCGTCGTTGGCAGCGGCCCTGCCGGATTCTACACGGCAGACAAGGTGCGGGCGTGTGGTTTCCTTGGCTTCTCGCTCTTGTTCTTGCTCTTCTTTCTTGCTTCGCAAGGCGTGGCGGCTTTGCGGGCGGGTTGTGCTGTGTTCTTTTCTTCATAGGGATAGGGTGCTTTCTTCAGCTTTCACTGTGCTGTAGTTGTGAAGTGTGCTGGAATCCAGTTCTATTCTGTCTATGAAGATCCAATTGCTAATGTGTACAAGTAATCGTGGAATTATTTAGTTTGATAGTGTATCTATGATATGTGCTGGGATCCGGAACTAATTGCTATACAAGAAAAGATCAAGTGCTAAACCATGTTTGATTGGCTACGCATTTGGAGCTTTTCATTGCATACGTCTCAACAAGAAAAGGAAAAGAATATGGACAACCAAATTCGTTGCAAACCTCGGAGCTATTTGTTTCTTTCCGCATTGCATTCCGATGGTGTTTATCGAGTGTTCCTTCGGTGGATTAAGCAGATGCTGAAGGGTCATGCAGGGGCGCAAGTCGATATTATTGATAGACTGACGACACCGTTTGGCTTAGTCCGTTCTGGAGTGGCTCCAGATCATCCATAAACAAAGGTGTGCATTTCTTTTAGTTGTCTTATTGTGAAACTGAAATTTAATCAAATTTTAATCTATCAGCAACTGCTACCTGTAATTGCAAGAAAGTGAGAAACACATTTTGTTTAGAGGTGGTGTGCTACTTCCTAATTCCTCAGTTGTTGCATCATTTTGAAGAACTAATATTTGTACGAGTTTCCTTGTTACCTCCCAATATGCATACTTGATACTTGTAACACTAAATAAATTCCTTGGAAGATTAAGTTTTCCTTAAACTTTCCAACAGATTGTGGTAAACCAATTTTCTCGTGTAGCTGCAAATGGCCGCTGTTCATTCTTTGGGAATGTAACACTTGGAAGTGATGTATCACTATCAGAGCTTCGGAAGACATACGTTGTTGTAAGTTTTAGGCTACAAGTAGATAACAAAGGAGCTATCTTTTTCGCCAAATAGCTATTTTTGTTTATACTGTAACTCTATGGAGATCTTATATTCATAGAATGTTACAATTGATTTTTTTTTTACTGCTGAACAGGTTGTTCTTACTTATGGTGCAGAAAGTGATAGATCACTTGGTATTCCTGGGGAGGTATAACTTATTTTGACTTCTTTAGTCAATCTTTAGGCCACAGATTTTGATGTGCACAAATGTTATCACAGCTGTAGTCTTTGTGTTATTTACTTTTGATAAATTGGGATTTGTTTATGTAGCCCTCAAATATGGTTGTATCTAGATATCACATAAACAGTAGAGTGCATATGGTGTTTATGATGATATTAACACCAAAAGAAAGACGAGTTAGGTTATGTAATCCTTAACAATCGCACACGTCACACATGAACAGGTATCACAAAAAAAAGTTATGCACAATTGCACATATGCTGAAACATGCTGTTGACATCATTTTGTCATTTAGATCAGATATGTGCAAAGCTTACGCTGTGTTATCTATTTATCATATGATTTATGTTTTACTTCGTCGTGTAGGTGGGTTGTTTTATTTTTAATATCTTTATTTTGAATGCCTTATTTTATTTCTATTATCATCTTTGTATCTAGGGTCTGAGGGGAATACATTCAGCTTGAGAGTTTGTATGGTAGTATAATGGGCACCCATACATGTGCAACTTGGCTCCTGACTTGAAAAACACAGATTCTGCTGTTGTCCTTGGACAGGTATCTTTGTTTTACTATGAAGAAATGAGTATTTGAACAGTGTACCACCATATTGGGGCCAAGAGAATTGATTCATAGTTTTATTTAAACTTTAAACGCAGCTAACCTGTAATTTTATTTTAACTTGAGAGATTTCTGTTGATCTATTATTTCATTTAACCTTGAAGTACCATGTATGATTGTATGTAAAATGTAACTTTTGTTATTCAAGACAACACCAGTCCTTACATTAAAGCAGGAATACTAGCACAACACCATATGTAAAATGTAACTTTTGTTATTCAAGACGACACCAGTCCTTACATTAAAGCAGGAATACTGCACAACACCAAGATCAAGATCACAAGAACTTGAAAAGAGTATTAGGAACAATTATCATCAGTGGTCACTGAGAAAGAATGCCCATCATATTTCAATCCTTCCTGTTGAAGTCAATTGCTGTATCATATGGCTCCAGTTCATACTTCATGAGATACCATCAACCATGACATTCGTGTGGCACCAGTTCATACTTCATACGATATAGTGCTATTTTTTCCACTACATTCTCCCTTATGTTCATTTAGAATGATTGTTTCTCTTGGGGGAAGCATCACATTCCATCTCTGTTGACTGGCTTCCTCAACGAGTCATTGTTCTCGTGATAAGCATGACATCATGAGCTACGAAGGCCAGAAAGCAATGTCTTTGTCTGTTTATTGAAGAATAAAGACTGACTCAGTTAACAAGTATTTGATCTGAAGAACCATAATTATATGTCAACTACTGGACCAAATTTGCAGATTAATTTCTACATTCTCTAGAAACATTGGCAGCTTCTCAATGGAGCAATCTTCCATGAGTATATAATTGATGGCTCCCTCCATTTGTGGTTTCTGGTGTCTGTTATGTTAACACTTTATACCCTGTATCTGTGATAGAAAGCAATTCATACTTTCCAGTGTTTATTATCTTTCTTTTGGGGTGAATATCATGCAGAAAATTTCATTTGTTTCCATGAGCTTGGTGCAAAGAAATGTCCTTGTATGGAAAAAAATGAACGTGAGTATTCCATCATGTGCCTTATTAAATATTCTTCTTGACCCCTTTATGTAATATTTGTTTGTTGTCATGTTATTGATTACATCCAGGGAAATGTTGCTCTTCATGTTGCCCGCATTCTTCTTCGCTGTACAACTGAGTTGGCTGCTTCAGATATTGCTGATTATGCTTTGGATGCTCTCCGTGGCAGCACAATAAGGTACCCCTGTCATGGTCAAATACCCAGGCGAGCCCCGTAGCGTGCACTATAGCATCATGTTGTAGCAGCACAAATATTAGGCGGGTTTGTCGTTTAGGAATCTATCTATTAGATGTTTGATATTATCTATTGGTTAGACAAGTTATTATTAGATTAGATTGTTAGAGATAAGCTTTCTTATAAATTATTTCTTAGGGATCAAGTCAGATCGTCTCTATAAAAGGGATAGCATGTATTCATTATCAATCAAACAAAGAAATAAACAAAGTTAGTCTCTAACCGGTTAGCTAAAAATCAAAACCTCCTTGTTAGCTGGGAAGAGTCCCAGCCGAGTTTAGAGGGTAATCCCCCGCCTCCCTAGCTAATCAAGCCTCAGAGCCTCGCTTTCTCGATAGGGAAGAGTTCTGCTGGCGGTTAGATAAGGGCGAGTACCCTACCTTCAGTCTTAGAGCCTCGCTTTCTCGATAGGGAAGAGTTCTACCGGCGGTTAGATGAGGGCGAGTACACTACCTTTAGTCTTCGGACCCGTACCCAACCAACGACCACAACATTTGATATCAAAGCCACCTACTATGGCTTTCAGTGCCGAACTCGTACCTCAACAATTATCACAACATTTGGTATCAGAGCCACCCACTATGGTTTTCGGTGCCCCACTATCTCTCTTGGAGAAGTTGAAGGCTAACAGCGAAGAGTAGAAGGTCTTACTCGACAACATGACTGTTGTCCATTGGAGCTTTGTTGATCCTTGTCCACGTGACGCGACGTCGTCATCGTACCCTCTCATCAACATGGGGCCACCAAGGACTTCAACCGTGATCACCACCGCAGCTCGAGGACGAGCTTCCTCGAGCTGCCTCGTCACGAGTGGTGTAATGTCATGGTCAAATATCCAAACGAGCACCATAGCGCATGCACACTGTAGCATCGTGTTATTGTAGCAGTGCAAATATTAGGCAGGGTTTGTTATTTAGGAATCTATCTATTAGGTGTTTTGTATTATCTATTAGTTAGACAAGTTATTATTAGCTTGGATTGTTAGAGATAAGTTTCCTTATAGATTATTTCTTAGGGGTCAAGTCAAGTCATCCCTATAAAAGTGATAGCATGTATCCATTATCAATCAAGCAAAGAAATAAATAAAATTAGTCCCTAACTGGTTGGCTAAAGATCAGAGCCTCCTTAGCAGGCATATTCAAGTTGGTTAAGAAGCGGTCTTCGAGCTGCATCTTGCTAAGCTCCACCGTACTACCACAAGTCTGGAATATGACAAATTAGGCTTAATAACTTGTTATACCTCATTGTTAATTGTGTCATATTGATGTGGGGGTGTCGGTTAGATAGTATTCCCACTTCGCGTAAGAGGGGGCTCCCGGCGGGTGGTTAGCCCAATGAAAGTGAAACCTTAGCGGCATATTTACTTTGGGGTAGAACATTGTAAAAGCCTAGTGATAATTTCTTAGTCACACGCCTTCAGAAGCGTATCTTAGCCATCATGTTAAGCAAATTATCTCTTATAGGTAAAGTTGTACAAACTCTATAGAGTAGAAACTATTTAAATAGTCGTGTCCACGGTTATGGACATGCTGAGCAAAGCCACTCCAAGTTAGAATTTAGTTTTGCTTTTAAAATAAATTTAGCAAATGTTTTAGGATGGTTAATCCTTGTGGAAAAATTGGACGGTGAACCATATGATAGGAGGATATCCTTCACCACACTTGTATGGAGGTTATCCACTATAAAATTATCAATTTAAAACTTGATTTTAGTTATAGAATAAACTGCTTTGAAATTTAGTATGTGTATTTCAATAGAAAATGTCGCTTTATGCAAATAAGCCCTATAAGCCCCACTTAACTACACATGCATGCATTATAATTATGTTATTGGGTGTAACTTGTGGAGTACATTTATTTGTACTCACCCTTGCTTACTAAATTGTTGTTCAGAGGAGGGGTACGACGAGGAGAGTGAGGACTTGGACAACTAGGCTACGTTCTCAGACAATTGTCTATGGCGAATCGTGTGATCTACCTTATTATTTATACTTCTGTTGTACTTTTCTTTTGGTTTCTAGCCATTTTGTAATAAACTTGCTTTATTATTAATAAATTGCGTATTATGGTTGTGCTATCATCCTTGTTTGACTATGTACACTAGCTGTTCCTAGACTAGTGTATGAAACACAGAGAATTTGGAATCCTTCGTTTCTGGGTTCGACACGTCTTGTGTGCGTCATCCTGTGTTCCAAGCCTTCCTCTTCCGAACCCCTTCTTCCTTGCCCTCTCTCCATCACCGAAGTGGCTCGCCGCCAGTTGTCTTCTTTGTCGCCGGCCATCATCATCGTGTCGCCATTCCCGTCGATCTCTGTCTGTTCCGAGCTGCTCCTTGTGTTCCTTGCGCCGTCGCCGAGCCGATGCCCACCTTAGTTTCCCTTGGGCACCCTTGTTTCTCCATTCCCGTCGCCGCCCGAAGCTTCTCCACCATTGTCGTCGTCATCGCCGTCTTGTCGCTGTTCTTGCCACGCTGCCATCACCCAAAGCATCGCCTCACTCTCAGGTTTTCGTTTTGCCCCCTTGGTCGCCACTCCCTTGCTGTCGTTCGTCGACGCTGCTGTGCGCCATCGCCGCCCGCAACCCCTTTGTTTTCTCCCTCTGCCTTTCTCTCTCTTTTCACTCTCTGACCATGGGACCCCTTTGTCATTCTCTCTTCCTCTCTGGTTCTTTCACTTACAACTTGGCCCCACATGTCATACTCTCTCTATTGTGAATCCGGTCCATCATAAACCGAGCCAGTCCCGTGGACTAGGTCCATAGACCAGGGCACATTTGTCATCCTCTAATCATTTTTCCTAAATTTCCTTTTAATTTGGAAATTCAGAATATCGGTAGGACCCCCCGTCAGCCATTAGGGTTTCTCTTTAATTTAAATCCGAAGGAATATTCTCTGGAATATTCTTTTCTCTCTCTTTTTTCCTTCCTGGCAAATCTTTCGAGAGTCCATTCAACTTCGTCTGAACTCTGATTCACTCCATTCAAATTCCTAAATTCATCTAAAATCAAGCTCTTTCTTTTAGAGTTGGTTTTACTGTTTTTGGATTTTATTTGAATTTCTTTTCAATATATTTGTGCTTCGCCTATTGTTTTCTCTCGTTAGACGACCTGTTTCACCGAGCAAGAGCAGAAGCAAACTTTGAAGATCCAAGTGTGGTAACTGAGTAAAGCCAAATCCAAGGCAAGTTATAGTCCTTTGATCATATTGAACCTATGATTTTAAAAGTATATTATTTTATATCAAATTGTGTGCTATCAAAGGTCCGGCTGGAATTAAAAAAAACCAGTTTTTGAATTTCCAAAATCTATATAAGAGTTTGCTAATTTTTGTACTAAGCAAATAGAGTCCAAAATTTACGAAAATGTTTGTGAGGGCTCCTGACCTAGCATCGTTGCTTATGTAAATTTTCAGGATTTTATATGCTCTGTGATTTTCCTGAAAATTCTTACAATTTTCTGTTTTCATGTGAATGCATTGTTACCTTTGATGAAAATTCACAAAATATGTTTGAATAATTTTCCCTCAAGTAAAGATGCCCAAAATTATTCTACAACCTATTTTCATCTTATTTTCCCAGAATTGGGATTTTTGGGATGTTACACTTAGCTAATTAAGTCATCAAAAACTAGCCTTGCATGTTGGTAGGCCATAGTAGTGCGAGCATGTGTGATTGCTCGAAGGGGCTCCCTTCACCGAGGCGTTGAGAAGAAAGTCTTCCGACACAACGGTGAATGCCTCACTGAGACGGGGGTGTACCCAGGTGAAGTGAGGGTGTTCATTCGCCGGGCTAGTGCAAGGTTAGGACTAGGTGATGTAAAGGCTTCGACACGTGCTCTAGACTGCTTACCAAAGGTAGTGAGCGGTGGTATCGATGGATGCCAAACAAGCTAGAGAATTCATATACTGTGTGTAAAGTTGTACACCTCTACAGAGTATTGATGTACCACACCAAAGACGAAGGCATGTGGGAAAGACAAGACTGTCTTAGGGCCGAGCTTTTCTATTTCTTTACCGAGCCCACCGAATCTCGGGGACGAGATTCTTTGTAAGGGGGTAGATCTGTAACATTCCAAAAATTAATTTTTAGGAAGATATCATAAAACTTAATGGGAAAATAATTTTGAGCATATTCTATATGGAAAACTAATTATGCATGATTTTTGAAATTCTTGTATGAAGCAAATAATAAAATTTCATACAAACAGCAACTTGTAAGAATTTTTTGGAAAATTACGGAGCAGATCAAATCTTGAAAAAATTACAAAAGAAACTATACGGTGTGAGAAGCCCTCACAAAAAGTTTCATAAATTTTGGATCCTGTTTGATAGGTTTAAGAAAATTTGCAATGCCTCAGCCTTTTTAGGAAAATTCCTAATTTCATTCGAATGTCCCGCTCGCCCTTTGGGTCGAATCTAAGATGGCCCAAAACCCTTCGCCAGTTCTAGCCCACGCCAGCATGTGCTTGCTCCCTCTGACTGACGTGTGGGCCCCACTTGTCAGACCTTGTCTTCCACCTCGCCCTCGCTCACCAGTGCGCCTTGCCCACTCTGCCCGCTCGCTCACTGTTTTTCCCTCACCGCCCACTGTTTTCGATGCCTACCTGCCACCATCACCTTCGCTTGGCTCCGCCCATGCTGCCTACCTCTTAATGGCGCTCAACCCCCCTGGTGGAGACGCCAAAGCTGGAGCGCAAGATTCTCACCGCAACCGCGTTTTCTTGCCGCCTTTGTCATGCACTACTCGCTCATACTTAAACCTCCAACCACGTCACAGAGTTCCTAGCTCGCCATTCTTGCCTGCCACCAAGAACTAGAGCTTTTCGCTCATTGGTTCGCCGGAAACGAGAGTGTCATCCTCGACACTGGTGAGCAAGCCAAACAATGCCATTTGCTCTGGTGAGCTTCCTTACCCTCGCCAACCATATCACCATGTGCCCCTTACCTCGCTGATGCTCCTTCTTTGCTTGATGTAGCTCTGGGAACCATGTAGCGCGAACAAGCAGTCGTCTTCTTCCCCTCCAGCACACACCCTATTCTGGACCTTCGTGTCTTGACGTTCTAGTGAGCTTGAACCTCACCTGACCGCGTCATTTCGTGTCCTACACTTCACTAATGCTTCTCCCTCGCTTGATGTTGATCCACCCGCAGGGAATTCCCCGAATCGGATGATTAGCTTCTAGTAGTCCCCTAGAGCTTTTGCGCGTATTAGGTCAGATGATTAGCTAGTGTAGCATAGACTTCGTCATAGCCGATCATGGTATCGCCGTGGGAAGCGTTGTCACTGCCGCTCTGGTGACCATTGGTCCCCGAGCCACTGTGTATAGCATCATAGTTACCTCCTGAAGCCTTGTACCTTCTTTTGCCGCCGATTTGCTCAAATCGCAAGAACCACTTTGAGCCTGAGGAGCTCCGTCACTCCTCTTTGGCGTAGCACCACCTCCAACCATCTCTTCGGTCTCCACCACCATCCGATGGCATCAGATGCCATCGAGAGAGCAACCCATTTTGCCCACCCCGAGCCTTCTGGTTGCCCCGAAGGTGACAGGCTCGCCATGGCGCTGGCGGCGTAGCTCGCTCTCTCTCTCTCTCTCTCTCTCTCTCTCTCTCTCTCTCTCTCTCTCTCTCTCTACCAGTGGGCCACATGATTAAAATGTTAATTAGCGCTAAGAAATAGAGGTTAAGTGTAATAAGTGTATGACAGGTGGGACCAGCCTAAAAATTTAATGAAAATATAATTTCAAACACTTTTAGTAAATGTGTCACTGACATGTGGGACCACACACTATTCTCGATTTTAAAACACGTTTTAAAACCCGAGAGACTAACATATGGACCCCAGTTGTCAGACGATGAAAATCAAAAACAGGTTTAGGCATTTAGTTAACAATAATGAGTCTATGATGTGTGGGACCCCTCTAGTTTATAAAAAAAATCAATAAAACAAAAACATGAATCACCGACAAGTAGGCCCAACAAGTAAGTTAATAAAAAATAGAAAATTTAGAAAAGCTGCTTTTAGTTAGAAGAGAAATACACTTTCTCAACTAGAATGCGTAAATCTCGGTAGAACTTAGAGAAAAATACACTTTCTCTTTTGGAAAGCATAAACTTCAGAAAATACGCTTTCGACATGAGCCTTTTTCTAATTTCTGGAATTTTCAAACCGAAGCAAATTAAAACGTTAATAACTTTTGCGTACAAACTCCAAATTAAATGAATATTTTTTCTAAATTCATATAAAATCATGATATACCTGAATATGCAAAAATATTTGGATTTTGTTGTAGTTGGTATTATTGTTCTATATTTAATTGGCTTTTGGCTCTCTTTGTTAGATGTCGATTTTTCGAGCGAATTATACAACGATCCTCCATCCTTGTATTCGGAGCAACCAAAGCAAGGCAAGCGCTTCCTTTGACTATGTTGATCCTACTATTTTAATTGTTGTACTTCTTTTTGCAAAATCTGTTATGCATGTGCATATATTTGCTTAAAAATTACTATATTCGGGGATAACGGTAGTCGTAATCCTATTCGATGCATAATCCTCCTTGATATATTGATATCCTCATTGTTGTAGCCATTAGGGTATATGGATTAGACAATGGATGATGTCAAATTGGGTTTTTTCGAATGCGAATATCACATAAACGCATGCTAAGTGTAGTATTACCGGGTATAGTCTTGGTTTTCATAAAAAACAGTTTTGTTGGAAAATGTGGGAAATGATTTTTTTTGGTTTATATTTGAGTTGAGTGCTATGTCTATGGCTGAAAATGAGATGTTGCTCGCAACCGAGGAGGGTTGCGAGTTGTTATTTATTCAATTACTTACTTGTTGTCTTTCATCTATTTAACTGCTCTTTAAAATTCCCGTAGCAAAATATTACGTATTGATATTGCAAATAAAATTTTCTTAATACTGAAAACAAATTGTAGCATATAGCCTCATCTATTGTTAGCCTTGCATTTATACAAATTTTGCGATACACTACAAGTCTTGCTGAGTACGCAATGTACTCAATCTTGTTTAAATTGTTGTTCAGACTTAGAGAATGAGCTTACGCCGGATGACACTTTCTTTGCACCCGGTACTGGAGGGTTCGGTGATGGGTCTTTCTAGGACTTGTCTCTAATCAATTGTCTGAGGGTTCGGATAGGCATGTCGCTGGAATTCTAGACTCATTATAGAATTTTGCTTCCGCTATTACATTTGCTTCTTCTGATACTTAAGCTTTTATTTGGTCGGTCGGCCCTTGTGTTGTAAATATGTAACGCTTAAGTTATATACCATATTTTCTTCATTTTGTATATATGAATGTATGGATGTGAGTGCCAACGTTGTGGATGTGTGTACTAGCCACTGATTATAGGACTAGTACTGTACACACATAAGAGCCTCGAGTATTCAAAGCCTGGGGTCCGACAAAAGTTGCATGTTGAATATCATATCGATGTCCAAAATGTCGTATATTCTTGAAAAAAGAGAGTAATTTTTTGCGGTCTTAATTTCCTCACAATACATGCATTAAGTTCGGCGTTCCTATAAAGTGTAAACTTTGACCACATAATTAACATTTCATCCTCGCTACATCTGAAGCACAAAGGAACATAAATGGCGGTTGATTCTAATGCCCAGACTGTTGCATGCATGGCGTTGTTAAGTTCTAATCTTTTCAGTTTTGTTATACTTTGATACAATTTCTTATGCGTAGGAGCCTCCAGATCGAAACAAAGTTTGTGAGATACGGTACAAACGTGCACAATATCAAGAATGTGATATTTGAATCTCGTAGAGAGCACCGAAATAACGACGACAAAGCAAGCGCAACGAGAGAAAAAATTTGACGAAGTTGACCGCAAGCATGACGTCAAAAGGGTACAACGGATTGTCGCTCTGTCACAGTCCTCTTGAACCTTTTAGAACTCTAGATCCTTGCTATGTACAAGAATTTAGTGCTAAAAATAACCTAGCCTCTAATATTCTTGAGCGCACTCTACTTTGGATGAGTCAGCTTGTTTGCTTCTTCTTGGATTGGGTTCCCTATGACCACCTCACATGGGTTTATGTAGTCGCTAGTTCACCTCCTAACAGTGTAGGATTCTTATTCTAAAGAGAACTATAAATCATAATCCTATTAAGATTCATCTAAGAATTTATGTAGTATACCTCTCGAAGTCCTAATAGATTAGGATACGAGTCACCGTACTCAACAAATTTGATAGTGTTCTTCTTCTGCTAATTATCGTTAGCAATATCTAGTAGCCTGATAGGGATTCCATTGAAATGACTAGAATCTCACGTAGTTGCTTGCACCGATTGTATCTCCTCGTGGGTAAGAAGACGAGGTACAGAGGCAGATGGAAGTAGATAAGCATTCTCTCGCACGTCTGCTGTTGTTTCCGACATGTTTGTTGCACGTTTTTTGAAGCCGGGTTGTGAATTGTGCTGATTTCCACGAATATTTGATAGAATCTTTAAAAAAATCAAAAAATAATTTTATTTCAAATGACGATTTTTTAAATCCCGCTCTTGAACCCTGTAAAATTACTAGTAAAAGGCACATCGGCCATGGCAGTGCAATATTGTGTGATTTGGCTACTAGATGTTTGGGATGGCTCCCCTAAAGCTGCCCAGTCAAATCGTTAATGGGGGTGTTTGGCCAAGCTTTGCCCTTTTAATTAGCTTCTTCATTACAATCGCAACCGTTCAGGCCAAACATAGGTACCTATACCAGGTTTCGTAATTTTGAGCCACTTTTGAATAAGAACACAACATAAACTTTAATTGAAATGAAATATATATAGTAGGATAGCAAACCTCTCATTGCTACAAAACTTAACTACTCTGTAAGCACGCACAAGGTGGCTGCACAAGTTTTTAACTTTTTTCTCCCTAGACTTGCACACAGAGCCACTAGCTAGATTCATATATCCACCAAGTGCTTAGTTTCCTACAAATTGGAATTGCAGTACTTGCCATGGTTGTGCTGTTGACCCTGGCACACCCCATACAAGTGCGTGGTACTTGCCGACCTTCTTATATTCATCCGCCACTTTTAGCTCAAGAAAGTAGTTTTTGCCAATACCCGCAGGCTGCATGCTCACTGAAAGCACATCGACAAGCGTAATATCCTTCTTGTGCGTCAATTTGAACATTAGCACTGCAAATCGCCCGATTTGCCAATACAAGGTGTCATGGAAGTTATAGATTGGTACCCATCCTTGAGTCCAAGTAGGGGGACTAGGTGGTGGTGGTGGCTGCCCATGAGCTTGATAGGTTGGAGGCGTTGCTAGTGGACTAGGCGGTGGTGATGACGGCGACGACGGTGGTTGGCCATTGTCTTGATAAGTTGGAGGTGTGGCAGGGGGGCTAAATGGTGGCGGCGGCTGGCTGTTAGCTTGATAATATGGTGGAGTGGCATGAGGACTAGGTGGAGGAGGCGGCTGGCTGTTTGCTTGATAGATTGGAGGAGTGGCAGGGGGACTAGATGGTGGTGGCGGCGGCTGGCTGTTAGCTTGATAGGTCGGAGTAGTGGAAGGAGTAGTAGATGACGGTGGCGGTGACTGGTGGTTACCTTGATAGGTTGGTGGTGTGGCAGGGGAGATATATGGTGGTGGGGGTGGTTCGTTGTTAGCTTGATAGGTTGGAGGAGTGGCAGGGGTATTAAACGGTGGCGGCGGCGGTGATTGGCTATTACCTTGATAGGTTGGAGGCGTTGCCAGTGGACTAGATGGAGGTGATAATGGTGATTGGTTATTTTGGTAGGTTGGAGGCGTTGTCGGTGGACTAGACAGGGGTAGTGGTGGCGGCTGGTTAGCTTGGTATGTTGGAGGTGTTGCCAGTGCACTAGATGGGGCCCATGGGGGTGGCGGCGGTGACTGGTTAGCTTGGTAGGATGGAGGTGTTGCTGGTGGACTAAAAGGGGGTGGCGGCGATGATTGGTTAGCTTGGTAGGTTGGGGTCATTGCCGTTGGACTAGACAGGGGTGGAGGAGGCGACTGGTTAGCTTGGTAGGTTGGGGGCATTGCCGGTGGACTAGACAGAGGTGGAGGAGACTGGTTAGCTTGGTAGGTTGGGGGCGTTGCCGGTAGACTAGATGCTGGTGGAGCTTGGTATGTTGGAGGCTTTACCGGTAGACTAGACGATGTTGGAGCGTGGTAGGTTGGAGGCATTACCGGTGGACTAGACGAAGGAGGGGGCGGTGACTTGTTAGTTTGGTAGGTTGGGGGTATTGCCAGTGGACTAGACGGTGGTGGAGCTTGATAGGTTGGAGGCGCTGCCGGTGGACTAGACGGTGGTGGTGCTTGGTAGGTTGGGTATTGCCGATGGACTAGACGGTGGTGGTGCTTGGTAGGTTAGAAGCTTGCCGGTGGACTAGACGGTGGTGGAGCTTGGTAGGTTGGGGCGCTGCCGGTGGACTAGACGGTGGTGGTGTTTGGTAGGTTGGGGGCACTGCCGGTGGACTAGACGGTGGTGGAGCTTGGTAGGTTGGGGGCGCTGCCGGTGGACTAGACGGTGGTGGAGCTTGGTAGGTTGGGGGCGCTACCGGTGGACTAGACGGTGGTGGAGCATGGTAGGTTGGGGCTGTTGCTGGTGGACTAGACAGAGGTGGCGGTGGCGATTGGTTAGCTTGGTAGGTTGGGGGCATTGCAGGTGGACTAGACGAAGGTGGCGGAGACGATTGGTTAGCTTGGTAGATTGGGGACGTTGCCGGTGGATTAGATGGATGTGGTGGTGGTGGCCGGTTAGTTTGGTAGGTTGGTGGCATTGCCGGTGGACTATGTAGTGGCGTTGGGGTAGTGGCTGGTGGATTTAATGGAGGTGGCGGCGGTTGGTTGTTAGCTTGGTAGGTTGGAGGCATGGCTTGGGAAGAAGGTGGAGATGGTAGTGGCGACGGCGGCGGTGGCTGGCTGTTAGCTTGGTATGTTAGAGCCATTGTTGTTGGGGGACTAGACATTGGTGGCGGTAGAGGGGGCTGCCCATAATTAGCTTGGTAGGTTGGAGCTGTGGCCAGGGGACTAGACGCCGTTGTGAGCGGCGGAGGCGACTGATTGTTAGCTTGGTGGGTTGGTGCCATGGCTGGGGAATGAGACGGTGATGGTGGTGGTGATGGCTGGCCATTACCTTGGTAGGAGGGAGCCCCGGCCAAGTCAGTAGGTGGTGAAGGTGATGGCTGCCCATCATCACACTGCGTCTTTGATGGCCCGTGACCATTATCACCATGGGGATCCGGCCCACGTCCGGGCTTGGGGCAATGCGGATTGTTCATCGGCCCACGACCATTATTGGAGTTCTGATAGCCGTTGTCATTGGAATTCTGATCGCCCTTGTCATTGGAGTTGGTGCCGTGTCCTGCCGGCGAGGACTTGTCATCGGCTCGGGCTATGTGGGCAGTGAAGGCAAGGATGAGAAGGGGCAGAACTAGTAAGAGCGATCTCATGGTGATATGAGAACGCTAACGTAGTTAGCAACAAGAGAGGTGTTCTTGTTGCCTCAAGGGCTTGTGCACCATAGCCAGGAAGAGGTCTCTATTTATAGCAGTTGTACGAGGGATTGATCTTGACCGAGCATATGTATACTGGTTACTAGCTAGCTAGGGTTTTGCTCGATCTGATCGCGTCAGAAGCTTCTCACCGGCCTGCGTTTGTTAATTCAAGGTCAGCTTATCACTAGCTGTTCCTGTCGATTGGAAAGACAAAAGAATAATGAAACTCAGCTGTTCATTCATTGCGTTTCTGTGCAGATTGCGTTGACATTTTACGGCGTGCACGGTTCTCCGCGCACAGCATCTCTTGCCTAAAGGATTGGGCCATGCAATTGATAATTACTGCACACGAGTGGACTTTACAAAGTAAACCTTGGAAGATCTATGCACTGATTCCAAATGGAGCATCCAATGTCAGATACTCCAATTGATTAGCAGTACTCCAATTTATTCCAATTGACTTCAGAAATAGTAGTAAACCTTGGCAGATCTGTATCGGCACAGCAATCTAAATTCTGAACCTTGGAAGATCTAGCTGTGTGTTGTGTGTGCATGTTATAGCAGGTGTCGGCACAGAAACCAGAATAGTCTGTCGAAACCGGGAACGAAGGATCCCGAATTCTCTATGTTTATACACTAGTCTAGGATAGCTAGTGTACATAGTCGTACAAAAGTGATATCACAATCAGATTTTATTACAAAATGGGCCTAAGGCCAAATGAAATAACATAGCGGAAAATAAAGTAGTAGGTGAGCCACACGATGTGCCACAGGCAATCGTCTGGGAGGCATAGGCCTAAACGTCTGAATCCTCACCGTTTTGATAGAAATCTTCTCCTAAATAAGTATTATTCAGCAAGAGTAAGCACAACTTCTGTGCTCGCATGTTACACCCAATAAAAGAGTATGATACATACATAAGTAAACAAGTGAGGCTAATAGGGTCTATTTTGCACAAAGCAACATTTTTAGTTTAAATATTCGTAATAATTTCCAATGCCATTTTTAATCTATAACTAAAATCCGATTTTAAATTGACAGTTTAATAGTGGATAACCTCCAAGAATGAATGGTGAAGGATACTCTCCTATCACATGAGGATTAACCATCCTTAAAACATTTGCTAAAAACATTTTAAAACCAAAAACAAAATCTAACTTAGAGTGGTTTTGTTCAGCATGTCCATAACCGTGGACACGGCTATTCGAATAGTTTTACACTCTGCAGAGGTGGTACAACTTTACTCACAAGAGATAATTTGCTTTTAATGTCAGCCAATACACGCTTTCGAAGGCGTGCAACTAAGCAATTATTACAAGGCCTTTATAATGTTCTACCCTACAGTATTTATGCCCGCTAAGGTTTCACTTCCATTGGATTAACCATCCTCCGGAAGCCCCCTCTTGCTCCCAATGGGACTACTGTCTAACCGACACCCATACAACAATGTGGCACAAATAACAGTAAGGTATTACAAATTATTAAACCTAGTTTTGCCCACACAGAACATGTGATAGTACGGTGGAGCTTAGCAAGATGCGGCTCGAAGACCGGTCCTTAATTGACTTGGATGACTTCCAAAATAACGCCTAGGCCTCAACCCTACCCGGGTTGAGCCCGTGCATAAACCTACACCCACCGACTATCCATTTCGTCCAAGTCCAAACCAATTTTGATTTTATTTTTCAAGTGAAAATATTTTCTAAACTTTCTATGGTAAAAACAATACCATAGACTCAATTTAAATCAAGTTTGAGTATTTTGGCTAAAAGTCCCCAAATTCAAAATTCTGATCTAAGCATTGGCCAAGCATATAGTTTTCAAATTTTATTTTGACTATGGTGACAAGGAAATGATAACTCAATAATCAAAATTGGCCATACAAAGGAATTGGAATAACTAAGGATTTAAACAGAGATTTAAAATAGCTGAATAAAATTATGCATGCAATAACAATTTAAAAATAGAATTAAATAAATTTGAAATAGTGGGATCAATATGATCAATGGTATAACTTGCCTTGCTCGAAGTCCTGATACTCTAAATCCTCAGAAGGGTCAAGCTCTCCGGAGTCGTCGAAATCTATACGCGAAAATACGACAAATTCAAATAAACTCAAATAAATTCAAATGAACACAAAAATTAACTCCAAATCAAATAACTTTGGCTTATTTAGCTAGATATTGAATTTATATAAATTTAGAAATTTGAATCACCAAAATCGGAGTTCGTATGAAAAAGAACGAGCTCCTTAAAGTTTAAACCTAAAGAAAAACCCTAAATTCAGATTTTATGAATTTCTTGAATTATTTTTCTAAAGGAAATCCGGTTTATTGCGCATGATGAGGTCATCGCCCGGCAAATCGGATTTTTAGCCGAATTAATTTTCTAAAGGAAATCTTTTCAGTCTATAACAGGTGGGCCCCTTGGTCAAAGATCAGGTCCATGGCCCGATCAACGGACCATGGTGAGCACGGTTCACTGGAACAATGCAAGGGGGTGTGAGCTGGCGCAACGGCTAATGTGGCAGCCACGTGGCCCTTAGGGCTGAGCTGGCGCTGAGGTGGCTCCACCGTGGCACACACGCGTGCATGCCATGTCGGCTCGAGGCTGGTGATGCTCCGGTGACGGGCTCGCCCGCGCTCTGCGCCGTGGCGAGCCTCGCGGACATGCACAAATTGGAGAGGAGGTGCTAAGGGACATAGGGCGCTACCTTACGGCGGTGGGATGCGACGAGATGACCGACGGCGAGGTCTTTAGCAGCGACAGCGCTCGGTCGATGGTGAAGTAGGTGTTTCGGTGGTCCTCGGGACAAGTGATTGTGCGCACGAGGTAGCAGGCGTCGTGGCGATGTCGAAGACGGGGTCAAAGCGGCTGGAGCGGACTTGACGACGCTGGAGAATACGAAGAATGGGGCTTCAGTGATCACCGGAGAAACTCGAATTGCGGGCGCTAGAGGAGAGTAGAGGCTAGGGGATTTGGGGCATTGGGGTGAGGAGGCTAAGGCGGTCTCGGTGCCCCCTTATATAGGGCTCGGGCGAGGCCGAGGCTTCGTGCGGTGCACGAAGGTCAAGCGAGGTCACTGGTGAGATTTAGGGAATTTAGGGCAAGAGAAAGGAAAGGAGAGGCCGTGTCAGGTGCGGAGATGACGGGGCGTCATAAAGGCGGTAGAATCACAGGAGATTGCAACGGATTCAGCCCAGTTTAGAAAGTTTTCGAAGGGCGGCAATGGCAGACAGGGCAAGTTGAATGTGCGGAGACGAAGATGGAAGGAGGGAGACAACACCGTAGTGGGTGCCCCACTTGTCGGCGACAGCAAAGAAAGGAAAGGAGAGGGGCGCGTGTCGACCGTCCGATTTTAATCCAATGGTTGAGATGATTTGATGCGAGAGCATGCAGGAAAACAGGCCGACGGGTTGTGCGCGTGAGAAAATAGGAAATGGGCTGAACAGATTCGGCCCAAACACTGTTGGTGGATTTTAAATGCTTCAGCAATTTATTTAATCTTGTTAATTCAAAAAGGCTTTAGAAAATAGCAAATAAAATCCAAAAATTATGAGAAAATTCACAGAAATTCTGTAAGACATTTTGGATTTAAATAAAATATTCCCAACTTATATTTGTAATAGATTTTTCAATTAATTTATTTTGGCTTTGAATTAAATAGGGAAAAGCTTTTAAAATTCAGAAAATCCACAAAAATAATAAAACTTTAATTTTCAACTGAAATTTGAAGTTTTGTGCTGTTACAAACCTACCCCCCTTAAAGGGAATCTCGACCCCGAGATTCAGACTTGGTCAGAAAAAAGGTGGGGATACTCGGCTTTTTGATCTTCTTCTCGCTCTTAGGTTGCTTCTTCTTTTGAATGATTACTCCACTGGACCTTGCATGAACAGGTGACTTTGCTTTTGGTAATATGTTTTGCCACATCGAGAATATTGAATGGCTGCTCCACATAGGTGAGATCTTCCTGAAGGTCGATGCTTTCAAGCGATGTTTCTTCTGTTAACACTCTGAGACACTTCTTCAGTTGTGAAACATAGAAGACGTCGTGTACTGCAGACAAGGATGCTGGCAGCTCTAACTGTTAAGCAACTTTACCTCTTCTTGCCAAGATCTTATAAGGTCCAACAAATCTGGGTGCAAGTTTCCTTTTAGTTCGGAATCTTCTTACTCCTCTGAGTGGAGTAACTCTGAGATAGACAAAATCTTCTATCTCAAAGGATAAATCTTTTCGACGGTCATCGGCATAACTCTTTTGTCGGGACTAGGCCACTTTCAGGCGTTCTTTTATTGTTTTTACCTTACTCTTAGCTTCTTTGATCAACTGTAGTCCAAAGAACTGATGCTCTCCTACTTGATCCCAAAGGAGAGGAGTTCTACACTTTTCTACTATACAAAGTTTCAAATGGTGACATCTGCAAGCTGGCTTGGTAGCTGTTGTTGTACGAGAATTCTACATATGACAGATTCTTGTCCCAACCTCTTCCATAATCTATAGCATAAGCCCGAAGCATGTCTTCTAGAATCTAGTTCACACGTTCTGTCTGGCCATCTGTCTGGGGATGATAGGCTGTACTGAAGTTGAGTCTGGTTCCCAAGGCTTCATGCAGGCTCTGCCAAAATCTTGATGTGAATTGCGAACCTCTGTCAGACACGATCTTCTTGGGTACTGTGGATATCATGGGGATATGCTCATGATCTTAGGATGATGGTACAGTTGGCAATGGCGTTGAAGGGTTGTCGAATCACGATTTTGGTGAAGTTCAAAGCTATTTGTCAAGCAAGTGGCGGTCTCGACGACCGTGTGGCGGTCGGGCCGCTTTGGGAAATCGGTTAGACCAGCCATAATGAGATGTTGGATTTTGGAGCTAGGCCAAAAATAGAGGGTGTAGGAAAGAGAGTAGAGTCTACTACACTTGGTCTCATAATTTTTGGAGCTTTCAAGCAAAAGTTCTATTGGTTTGAAAATTCTAGTAGGTTTCGGATTTCTAGGAAGGAAAGTTTGGCTAAGTCCCAGCTGGGCGGTCAGACCGACCAACAAGTAGCGGTCAGACCGGCCAAGGGGCGGTCAGACCGGCCAAAGTGGCGGTCTGACCGGTTTTGGTTTGTTCATCGGCCAACTCGGTGGCGATGATTGCTTGGTTAGGTCATATTCATGGGTTTCATGGCTTACGTGTTGCATGATGCATGTTTTGACTAACGTGGGTCAATTTGTGAAGAACTTGTTCCCGGAATCGATTTCTTTGTCTATTGTTGTGCAGGTTGCTTGGAGGTCAATGACGGTCAACGGCGAGGATGATCAGGACTAAGCTTGGAGAGCTGAGGTCCAGAATGATCGGGGATGCCGGGTGAAGTCAATGGAGTCAAGCATGGCGCAAAAGGGGCAAAGGTGACCGAACGGACAGTTCGGTGCAACGGGTTGGATCAAACAGTGCGGGGGTCGGTGCAAGTGCCATGGTGGTTTTGGTGGGAGCCGGATGGGAGAGACTTGCCGACATGATGAGAGCTGCTGGATCAACCTACACGTGATGAAGCATGGAAGGTGCTTCACGAAGATGGGACTCGGTCTTCAAAAAAGATCGAGAAGGGGTATTTTGGTAATTTTACCAAATACCTCCTTGGTGATATTTTGCCAACCCTCAGCGCAAGACGGTGCGTGGAGAAGTGGATTAGGTCAAGAGGAGATGAAGACGGTGCTTTAAAATGCGTGCGTGTGTGACCCGTTTGTGTTGGGCCTTAACGGGAGCCCATTAGGGTTATTGCTTCTAGAAGGTCTAAGCCTCCACAATAAATAGAGGAGGGAGGTGGCTGCACCTCCTTCAACCCTTTCATTGTGCTTGAAACCCTAGTTTGCTTAGGGAGAGGATTAGTGGAGGTTAGGGTTCTAGAGAGTTGGATTTGATTTTGTGCTCATGTATTGAGTCTTTGTCCTCCATTGGTGGAGTGGCTGTAAACCAATACCATATCAAATCAATCCAAAGAAAGTTCCCTCAAAGATGAGTCTATTTGCTTTCTTTCTCTCTATTTGGTGATTTGTGGTCTTTCTTTGATCCGTGAGTTTTTGCTTGTTCTCTTGCCGTGATCTAACTTGCTGTGACTTGTGGGAACCCATCTAGGATCATCTTGATCATCAATCACCCACGAGCAAGTCTCTAGATCATATTTCGATTTTGACTCCGTTTTGGTGCACACTTCGTTCAAACTGAAAAAGATAGGAACTTTGGCATGGATCTCTGCGATCTTTGATTGGAATAGGTTTCTAATATCTTAGAGAAGGTGTGTCTCAAATTTCGTGAAGTTTGGCCTTACGGATCAAAAGTTAGACCGATTTGAGTTTTGGTTTTCGGGCTGATTTTACTGTTTATTGGCCTGGAGGTCTGACCGCCATGTATTGAGAGATCAGACTGATTTCTAGTTGGAGGTTAGACCGCCCCACACATTTAGGTTTTGATTTTTTATGTTTTTGGTCTATTTGCTTCGAGGTTTTGATTGGATTCAATACAAGTCTTCCACTGTGCTTGTATATTGATCTTCATAGTTCTTATAGCTATTGGAGTGAAAATCGTATTAAATTCGATCAAGGTGAAAAAGAGATCATACTCCTATTCACCCCTCTCTAGTCGCCTTTTCGGTCCAACAAGTGGTATCAGAGCCTGGTTAGTTCAATCTTGGTCTTAACCGGTCACTGAACTTGGCGATGGATAAGTACTCGACCAAGCCGCATGTCTTCGATGGGCTCGACTATGCCTATTGAAAGAATCGCATGCGAGTCTTCCTTGAGAGCGAAGGACAAACTATATGGTAGGTTGTTCGAGCCCCGCTCGTTTTGCCCGAAGTTGCTACGTCGGCTTCAGCAGCCCTCTTGGCTAACAACAACAAAGCAAAGAATCTTCTATATGCTGGGCTTGGTAGGCAAGAGTACGATAGGATTTGCAACCCTGCGACCGCACATGAGATTTGACATACCCTCGAAACTTACCATTAGGGATCGTCCCAGATCAAGCAAGTGCGCCAGACAGTCTACAAGCGAGAGTACAACAAATTCGAGATGCGTCCTGGCGAGAGCATCGATGACGTTTTTACTCGCTTCAACAAGGTTATCAATCAGATGAGAGCTGTTGACATTGAGTACTCTCAATCTGAGAATGCCACCCACCTCTTGGCTACAATCAACACCAAGGAGTGGGAAATGAAGGCAACTGCCATAGAGGAGAACGTCGATCTCTCTACTCTTACTTTGGAGCTACTTTATAGCAAGCTCAAGACTCATGAGATCAAGAGAGGTAGTCTTCGTAAGAAGGATAACATGGCTTTGGTAGTTAATCCTCTAAAAAGAACTGCTGATGGTTCTTCTGAGTCTTCTTTTAGTTTTTCTCTTGCGTGTTTATCTACTGTTCAAGAAGAAGAGTTTGAGAGTCTTCCTGAGTTTGATTTAGCTCTTTTAGTCAAGAAAGTCATACGGGCATCCAACAATGTTAGAAACAAAAAGAGAGGTGGGCATGTGATGTGCTATGAGTGTGGAGAGCTATATCACATATGGGTAAACTGCCCCAAGCTGAAAGGTAAGAGCAACCACAAGAAGGAAAAGCTAGCTTGGAAGAAGCCTCAAGGGAACAAGCCCAAGTACAATGCTGCCAAGCTCATGAAGGCCGCTCACCGGGTCCTTGCCGCTTTTAGAGAACAATCCATGAGCGATGTGGACTCCGGGAGCGAGGAGGACAAGGAGGAGGACCTCCCTCAAGACAAGAAAGGGAAGGCCAAGGACTTCACCGGCATGTGCTTCATGGCCGACATCGTCGACGTCAATGATAATGATGAGGTACCTCCTTCCTATGATGTTCTTTCTGCTAGATGCGATGATATGTTTGAGCAACTCATAAGTCAGGATAAGGCTTTAGAGTTTACCATGGCTAGGAACAAGGACTTAGAGTCACAAGTAGATAATTTGACATTAGAACTTACAAATGCTAAGACTCTTGAATCTGATGAATGTTCCTCTTGCCATGCTTTACATTCTGAATTTGCTAAACTGCAATCTTCTCATGATATTACTTTGCATCAACTTGAAAATGCTAGAACTGAGCTAATTGATGTTAAATCTGCTCCCTGTGAAAAATGCTTAGAGTCTAGCAAGTTGGATGCTTCTAGTAATGTTAAATCTAGCTTTTGCTCTTTCTGCATAGAACGTGAACATGAAGTTAAGGATATTTTAGAAGCAGTTAGAGCTAAATATGCCAAGCTTAAGGACACAATTGAGTCTACACTTTGTGCCTCTTGTGCAGCATATAAGCTTGAAGTTGCTCATATTAAGGAGAAACATGCTAGAGCCATTAAGGCCAAGACTTGTGAATCATGTGTTAACTTTGGAAAAGAAAATGCTTACCTTAAGGACACTTTAGAGAAATTCTCTAAAGGTAAGAAACAGCTAAACATGATTCTAAACACATCTAAGACTCCTTATAAGAAGCAAGGTTTAGGATACAACTCTGCCCAGGACACATCCAAGCCTAATGTCATTCAGGTCTTGGACAATGGCTTAGTTGAATTCAAAACCCAACCTGCAAAAACTATTTTTAAATCTGCAGGGTTTGTTCAACTTTCTTTTGAGGCAAAAGGTGCTTCTCCTAGTGGTACCAAATAAAATTGCACCTATTGCAAGAAGAGTGGACATTTGGTAGAGTTCTATTGGCGTAGGCTGAAAAATGCTAGGAGAAATACTGCTAGATTTTCATCTCATCAACCTAGAGCTTTTATGAGACATGGTCACTTAGAAAATAAGAAACCTGGACTAGGATTTGTTTCACATGCTCATCATGTTCCTAGACAGGATGCTTCTCATGTTAAAGTAACCATTACTCATAATAGAACTTCTAATAAAATCAAGGATAGCACTTCTGCTTTGCATACTACTCGCAGACGTATGTCTCAGTACTGGGTTCCCAAGTTGCTTTTAACTAACCCCAGTATTGAGACACATCGTTCTTCTGTGACTTGATTTTTCAGGATCGCCGCGGAAGGAGGAAGAACACGTGGTTTGTCGACTCCGGCTGTTCACGCCACATGACCGGAGACTCAAGATGGTTCACTTCCTTCACGCGGTCGACAGGTGATGACTTCATCACCTTCGGAGATGATACACAAGGGCGGATCGAAGGAACTGGATCGATCAGGGTGAATGTCAAGTTCATTCTCAAGGATGTCGCTCTTGTGGACAAGCTAAGGTACAACTTGCTTTCTGTTTCGCAGCTTCTTGATGATGGCTACGAAACTCGTTTTAAGAAAAATGCCTGTCGTGTGCTTGATTCTGCCGATGAGCTTGTTTTTAGGATTTCTAGAGTTGATAGAATTTTTGGAGCTAATTTTTCTGAATCTCTTGCTGGATCTCTCAAATATTTAATTGCATCTTCTTATGATATCTGGCTTTGGCACCGACGTTTGGGGTACATTGGTTTTAATCATCTGACAAGAGTTAGCGGCCTTGATCTCATGAGAGGTTTGCCTAAACTCAAAGCTATTAAAGATGTTGTATGTGCGCCCTGTAGGCATGGCAAGCAAGTTGCCGCCTCACACCCGTCATTGACTATGGTCATGACTGACGGACCGGGACAATTGCTTCATGTGGATACTGTTGGTCCTGCTAGGGTTCGGTCAGTCGGTGGCAATTGGTACATTCTTATCATAGTCGATGATTTTTCGAGATACTCTTGGGTGTTCTTTCTTGCTTCGAAGGATGAGGCTTTTGATCATTATCATGATCTTATTCTTCGTTTGGCTTTTGAACTTCTGGTGCCTTGCGAGCGATCCGTAGTGACAATGGCACGGAGTTCAAGAATGCTTCTTTTGCCTCTTTTTGTCTTTGCCGAGCGAGATTGAGCATCGCTTCTCTTCTCCACACGTCCCTCAACAAAATAGCGTTGTGGAAAGGAAGAACAGGACCCTAGTCGAGATGGCTAGGATGATGCTAGATGAGTATAGCACACCGAGGAGGTTTTGGGCCGAAGCTATTGCTACAACTTGCCATATTTTAAACCGTGTCTTTTTGAGACTGTCTTTGGGCAAGACTTCTTATGAGCTTCGATTTGGCAGAAAACCCTCTGTTTCGCATTTTCGAGTCTTTGGATCGAAGTGTTTTATTTTGAAAACAGGAAACCTAGATAAATTTGAATCAAGGACTTGTGATGGTTTATTTCTGGGTTATCCTGCTCATTCGAGAGGTTTTCGGGTTTTTAATGTTGAAACTAACATTGTCTAGGAGACATGCAATGTCACTTTTGATGAGACTAGCCCTGGAGCTAGATCCGATGTTTTAGGTGACTTACAGGTGACAGAGAGCATTTTTGTTGAAGAAGATGAGGATAAACTTGATACTACTCCTCCACCTATTGCTGATGTTCCTGTGCAAGCTGCCCAAGTTCCAGAACCTGCTACGACTGCTTCACCTCCAATTGAGGCTCCTGCTGTGACTTCTTCATCAGTAGTACCTACGGAGGTCGAGGAGACGCTATCTCCCCCAGGCGCTCCTTTGCACATTCGAAGCAACACCTCCGGATCGATGATTGGTAATCTCCATGAGCGAGTCACTCGCCCGGTATCATGATCAGAATCTTTTCTCTCACTCTGCATTTGTAGCTTCTTTTGAACCCAAAGATATATCACATGCTTTATCGATGCTAGTTGGGTCAATGCCATGCATGAGGATTTAGAGAATTTTGAAAGAAATAAAGTTTGGAACCTTGTAGAACCTCCTAGTGGTCATAATGTTATAGGAACCCGTTGGGTGTTTAAAAATAAACAAAATGAGGATAATTCTGTGGTTAGGAACAAGACTAGGTTGGTAGCTCAGGGTTTTAGCCAGGTTGAGGGGTTAGATTTTGATGAGACCTTCGCTCCTGTTGCTAGACTAGAAGCCATTCGCATTCTGCTTGTATTTGTTGCATCTAAAGGTTTTAGGTTGCATCAAATGGATGTTAAGAGTGCCTTTTTTGAATGGTTTTATAGAGGAGGAAGTGTATGTTAGGCAACCCCCTGGCTTTGAGAATCCCAAACATCCTGATCGTGTTTTTAAGCTATCCAAAGTCTTGTATGGTCTTAAACAATCCCCTAGAGCCTAGTATGATAGACCTAAGACCTTTCTGCTTAAGAATGATTTTGAAATAGGAAAAGTTGATAAGACTCTTTTCATTCTTAGGCATGGCAATAACTTCCTGCTTGTTCAGATTTACGTTGATGATATTATCTTTGGTGGTTCCTCTCATGCTCTTGTTTCTAGTTTTTCCGAGACCATGTCTAGGGAATTTGAGATGAGTATGATGGGCGAGCTCAACTACTTTCTGGGGCTTCAAATCAAGCAGTGCAAGGAAGGGATCTTTATCCATCAAACGAAGTACACTAAGGATCTGCTCAAGCGCTTCGAGATGGGTGACTGCAAACCGATTACCACTCCCATGGCGACTTCGACTGCTTTGGATCTAGATGAGGAAGTAGAAGCCGTGGATCAACGTGAGTACCGCAGCATGATCGGCTCCTTCCTATACCTGACGGCCTCAAGACCGGACATCCATTTCGTGGTCTGCCTCTACGCGAGGTTTCAGGCGTCACCGAGGACTTCACATCGCCAAGTCGTTAAGCACATCTTCAGGTATTTACACTCTACCCTCCAATATGGCATTTGGTATTCTTGTTCTTCTTCGTTGTCCATTCGAGGGTTTTCTGATTCTGATTTTGCAGGCTGTCGGCTAGATAGGAAGAGTACCTCTGGCACTTGTCATTTCTTAGGCACTTCTCTTGTCTCTTGGTCTTCTAAAGAGCAGTCTTGTGTTGCACAATCCTTCTTTGAAATTTGAATATGTAGTTCTTTGCTAGTTCTTTGTAGTCGATTTTATGGATAGTCTCCACTCTTAAGGATTTTGGGCTAACCTTTGCTAGTGTTCCTCTTTTCTGTGATAACACTTCTACTATTAACATTGCTAAGAACCCAGTGCAACATTCTAGGACCAAGCACATAGACATTCGCTATCACTTCCTTAGAGACCATATTGAGAAGGGTGATATTGTGCTGCATTTTGTGGAGTCCAAAGCTCAGTTGGCTCATATCCTCACCAAGCCTTTAGACCCATCAAGGTTTGCCACCTTGAGGAGTGAGTTAGGGGTAATTTATCCCTATGGGTTGGTTTGAGGGGGAGTTGGATCTTTTCTTGTTCATTTGATCTTTTCTTGATCCTCTTTTGAACTTTTTGATTCTTTTTTATCTTTTTAGGTTTTTTAGGCTTTTTGAGCTTTTCTTGCATCTCATTGTATCATATTGCACTCATATGAAAAATCCAAAAAGATGCATAGTAATATAAGTTTTTCTGCTTATCTTTTAAAGTTGATGAAGCTTTGCTTATTACCCTTTGGAGCTTTAGTATTTCAATTCTTGCTCAATGCCATGTCTAGTTCTTTGACTTGCTAGAATTATCATACTTTCACATGTGTAGCTAAGTCTTTGCTGTATGAGCTAGAACTTTAAGACAACTCGAAATAAAAACTACAATTTGTGGATGTTTTAGTTAGTTGCGCAATAGTGCTCCTTTTGTGACATTGGCCCTGTCAAAATTGCTGTGTTAGCTCTTGAATCTAAAATTGATTATTATTTGAGCTTCTTGTGCTTCTGAGAATCTAAAACTGCTCATGTGCAAAATGAAAAATGAAAAATCAATTTCAAGATTGTCTTATGCTTAAATTGTGCCAAACTACTCTTATGAGACTACATGTCATAAACATGAACTTGAAGATAGTTTGTTGATCCAGACGATCTCATGGGGACTGCTTGTCAAAACTGACATGAACCTCAAGATTTGTCGCCTTGGTAGAAGCTTAGGAAGAGTTTGTGGATGGCTCCTAGTCCAGGATCTTCTTCACTAAGATATACCTTTAATCAACTTCTGGTCGAAGCTTAGGAAGAGTTTGTGGATGGCTCCTAGTCCAGGATCTTTTCACTAAGTTAGACCATTAGTCAACTTCAATATTCATTGCAAATAAAAAACTGTTGAAAAATAGGCGTTTGAGAAAATTGAGCAAAATGATTCATTTCAGGACCTGTTTGTCTTTTAATGTGGTCTTTGTTAGCTTTTTGATCTCACATTAACATTTTGACATGGCCAGTATCAGTTTAGGATCTCTGTTGATGAACTTGCTAGATTTGAAGCGTTGCTTAAAATGCTAAAATTCATTGCTTTACTTTGAACCTTCGAGCTTAGCTTTGATATATATGTCTTATCATGATCTTGCTAGCGCTATTAGGCTTGATATGTTGTTTGTGCAATATTAGAAATGCTAGCTGGTTCTTTTGGGTAATCTCCAAAGCTTCTTGTAATCAAAATTTGAAATATATATATATATATAAAATGAAGCCACTCCATTGCATTTCATGCATGCTCCTTATGTTTTTTCCTCATTCTGCATTTGTCATCTCTGGACGAGAGGAAGGCGTGATTCCTTGATGACTCTATTGTCAAAGGGGGGGAAGATGGTTGAAAAAGGGGAGAAAAGGGGGAGTTACGAAAAAGGGGGAGCTACTTGGAGAAGAATTGAAAATGTGAGATTTTCTGAAATTTGAGGATCATAGTGAGGGGGAGTTTCTTATTTGCATTCTTATGGTCTTATTGCTACTTCTGGACTTGAATTGCAATTCTTGATCCTCACAATGATCAAAGGTCATATCGAACAATTGTTCTTTCATATGGACCTTAAGTGAGATTTTGACTCCTTTCTGGAATTTGAAGCTTTCTTGTTTTCTTTTGCTCGGTCTCACTTGCCTTTGCTATTCTGAAGCCAACTTGGTCATTTCTTTTGCTTTCTCTTGCATATGGACCAAGTTGTGCCTTTGCGCGAAAACGAAAGTATTTTACTTTTCAATCCTCAAAACATACATTTTTAGGAAATTGCCAATGTGTTCATCAAGGGGGAGATTGTGGATATCGTGGGGATATGTTCATGATCTTAGGATGATGGTACAATTGGCAATGGCGTTGAAGGGTTGTCGAATCACGCGTTTTCGGCGAAGTGAAAACTGCTTTTAGGCAAGTGGCGGTCTAACCGACCTAGGTGGCGGTTTGACCGGCCAAGGGGCGGTCAGACCGGCTTTAGGAAATTGGTCAGACTGGCAATAATGAGAGGTTGGATTTTGGAGCTGGGCCAAAAATAGAGGGTGTAGGCAAGAGAGTAGAGTCTACTACACTTGATCTCATAATTTTTGGAGCTTTCAGGCAAAATTTCTATTGGTTTGAAAATTCCAGTATGTTTCGGATTTCCAGGAAGGAAATTTTGGCTAAGTCGGTGGCGGTCGGCCGCCAGCAGTGGTGTGTCAAACCCGGCCGAGGCGATCGACCAAGCCAAAGTGGCGGTCTGACTAGTTTTGGTTTGTTTATCGGCCAACTCGGTGGCGATGATTGCTTGGTTAGGTCATATTCATGGGTTTCATGGCTTACGGGTTGCATGATGCATGTTTTGACTAACGTGGGTCAAGTTGTGAAGAACTTGTTCCCGGAATCGATTTTTTTGTCTATTGTTGTGCAGGTTGCTTGGAGGTCAATGACGGTCAACGGCAAGGATGATCGGGACTAAGCTTGGAGAGCTAAGGTCCAGAACGATCGGGGATGTCGGGTGAGGTCAATGGAGTCAAGCATGGCGCAAAAGGGACAAAGGTGACCGAACAGGCGATTCGGTTACTGTGGAGTTGGATCAAGCGGCTAGCGAGGGTCGGTGCAAGTGCCATGGTGGTTTCGGTGGGAGCCGGATGGGATAGACTTGCCGACATGATGAGAGCTGCTGGATCAACCTACATGTGGCGAAGCATGGGAGGTGCTTCACCAAGATGGGACTCGGTCTTCGAAAAAGATCGAGAAGGGGTATTTTGGTAATTTTACCAAATACCTACTTGGTGACCGTTTGCCAACCCACGGCGCAAGACGGTGCGTGGAGAAATGGATTAGGTCAAGAGGAGACGAAGATGACGTTTTAAAATGTGTGCGTGTGTGACCCATTTGTGTTGGGCCTTAACGGGAGCCCATTAGGGTCATTGCTTCTAGAAGGTCTAAGCCTCCACAATAAATAGAGGAGGGAGGTGGCTGCACCTCCTTCAACCCTTTCATTGTGCTTGAAACCCTAGTTTGCTTAGGGAGAGGATTAGTAGAGGTTAGGGTTCTAGAGAGTTGGATCTGATTTCGTGCTCATATATTGAGTCTTTGTCCTCCATTGATGGAGTGGCTGTAAACCAATACCATATCAAATCAATCCAAAGAAAGTTCCCTCAAAGATGAGTCTATTTGCTTTCTTTCTCTCTATTTGGTGATTTGTGGTCTTTCTTTGATCCGCGAGTTTTTGCTTGTTCTCTTGCCGTGATCTAACTTGCTGTGACTTGTGGGAACCCATCTAGGATCATCTTGATCATCAATCACCCACGAGCAAGTCTCTAGATCATATTTCGATTTTGACTCCGTTTTGGTGCACACTTCGTTCAAACTGAAAAAGATAGGAACTTTGGCATGGATCTCTGCGATCTTTGATTGGAATAGGTTCCTAATATCTTAGAGAAGGTGTGTCTCAAATTTCGTGGAGTTTGGCCTTACGGATCAAAAGTTAGACCGATTTGAGTTTTGGTTTTCGGGCTGATTTTACTGTTCATTGGCCTGGAGGTCTGACCGCCATGTATTGAGAGGTCAGACTGATTTCCAAAGGTCAGACCGATTTCTAGTTGGAGGTCAGACCGCCCAACACATTTAGGTTTTGAGTTTTTATGTTTTTGGTCTATTTGCTTCGGGATTTTGATTGGATTCAATACAAGTCTTTTACTGTGCTTGTATATTGATCTTCATAGTTCTTATAGCTATTAGAGTGAAAATCGTATTGAATTCGATCAAGGTGAAAAGGAGATCGTGCTCCTATTCACCCCCCTAATCGCCTTTTTCGTCTAACCGGTACTCCATGCGCATGCAGCGATCTGACGAGTGTACAACTCTACTAACTTGTCATACGTAGGTGGTCTTGACTAGGATAAAGTGAGCTACTTTAGTCAACCGGTCAATTATCACCTAGATAGAATCACATCCAGATTGGGTCCTAGGAAGTCCAGTGATGAAATCCATACCAATCTCTTCCCACTTCCACTCGTGAATTGGTAATTGTTGTAACAAACCAGCAGGTCTTTGATGTTATGCCTTGACTCTTTGGCATACATTGCAACGTGCAACAAACTCAGCGATTTTCCACTTCATGCTGACCCACCAATATTTTTCCTTCAGATCCTGGTACATCTTGGTGCTTCCAGGATGAATAGAATAAGATGATTCATGTGCCTCCTTCAAAATCAGCTATTTTGTTTTCTGATGATTAGGTACACAGATGCGGTCTCCCAGCCACACCAAACCTTGCTCATCCTCCGAGAATCCTAGGGCCTTGCCTCTTCTTATGTTCTTCTTGATTTCTTTGATGTCTTCATCTTCTATCTATTTCTCTCTGATTTGACTCTGAATGGTTGGTTGAACTTCCAAAGCGTTTACACGGCCCTAGCTGACAATCTCTAAGTTCAAGTGCTTCAGTTCTTTATATATTTCTGGCTGATTCTTCTGAACCAACATGGTGTTACAATACGCCTTTCTGCTCAGAGCATCTGCTACTACATTCGCTTTGCCCGGATGATAATGGATTCCAAGGTCGTACTCCTTTATCAGTTCCAACCATCTCCTTTGTCGGAGATTAACCTCTGATTGGGTGAAGATGTATTTTAGACTCTTATGATCCGTGAAAATCTTACAGCGGTTACGAATAAGATAATGCCACCAGATTTTCAAAGCATGCACAATTGCTGCTAACTCTAGATCATGAGTCGGATAATTTCCTTCATGTGGCCTCAGCTGACGAGATGCATAAGCTACGACTTTTCCTTCTTGCATCAGCACACATCCGAGACCCTGACAGGATGCGTCACAGAAAATCTCAAAATCCTTATGGATATCCGGTAAGACTAGTGCAGGTGCGGAAACTAGCCTCTTCTTCAACTCTTGAAAACTTTTCTCACAGACATCTATCCATTCAAATTTCTTCTCCTTCTCAAGCAGTTGAGTCATTAGTCTAGCGGTCTTGGAGAAACCTTCAATGAATCTGCGGTAATACCCAGCTAGAACGAGAAAACTCCTCACTTCCGTGACAGATTTGGGTTGGTTCCAATACATTACGGCTTCAACCTTGGCAGGGTCTACTGCAACTCCTCCTGCTGACACAATATGCCCAGGGAAGGCCACTTGTCTTAGCCAAAATTTGCTCTTGCTGAATTCGGCATAAAGCTGATGCTCCCTAAGCTTTTCCAAAATTATTCTGAGGTGCTTCTCATGTTCTTCATCTTTTGAATAGATGAGAATATCATTGACGAAAACCACCACAAACTTATCCAGGAATTCTATGAACACTTTGTTCATCATATTCATGAAATAAGCAAGGGCGTTTGTCAAACCGAAAGACATTACTGTAAACTCGTATAGTCCATATCTGGTGGTGAAAGTAGTCTTTGGAATATCTTCTGGTCTGATCTTCAGTTGGTGATAGCTAGATCTTAGATCAATCTTCGAGAAGACGTTTGCTCCTTTCAGCTGATCAAACAGATCATCAATCCTGGGTAATGGGTACTTATTCTTGATTGTTACCTCATTGAGTAATCTGTAATCCACACACATTCTCATACTATTGTCTTTCTTCTTGACAAATAGTACTGGTGCTCCCCAAGGCGATGAACTTGGTTGGATATATCCTTTGCTCTACAATTCTTCAATCTGCTTCTTTAGTTCTGCAAACTCATTGGCCAGCATTCTGTATGGTCGCTTCGAAATTGGAGCGGTCCCTGGGACTAAGTAAATTAAGAACATTATGTCCCTATCCGATGGCATGCCGGGTAACTCTTCAGGAAAGACATCTGGGTACTCTTGCACCACTGGTATATCTTCAAGCCTTACTTCCTTCAAGCTGGCCAGGATGGAGCTTCCTCCTGTAGAAGTCTTGGGTCTGAATTCTACTGAAATTCCTTGTTCATTGGTGAGGGTGATAGACCTATTGGCACAGTCTATCCGTCCTTGATTCTTGGCTAGCCAGTCCATTCCAAGAATCACATCCAAACCTTGAGAGTGCAAGACTATCAAGTCTGCCAGGAAAGATACTCTAGATATTTCTGGGGTAAGGTTTGGGCATAGGGAATTGGTCCTCATTTCCGAGCCTGGAGAAAGAATTATCGTAGGGTTAACTAAGGGAGAGATAGGTAACCCATATTTTCCCACAAACTTATTTGAAACAAAAGAATGTGAAGCTCCAGAATCAAATAAGACTGAAGCTGGTATCGAATTAACGAAAAACTTACCAAGAACGACATCCGGTGCTACCTGGGCTTCCTCTGTAGTGACGTGATTTACACGTCCCTTCATGTACTAAACCGTCAGCTTTGGGGTGCCACCGGTGGTTGGAGCTCCTGGAGTTGACCTAGTTGGGGCCACGGCCTGCTGCTTCTTCGGGCATTTATTGGCATAATGCCTCGTCTCATTACAGTGAAAACAGGTCACTCCTACTGCTGAGGAGGTCGAGTTCTTCTGCTGGAATTGGCTTCTGGATGAACTGCTGCGGAAGCTGAAAGTGTTGGGGTGCTGTGCTGGTGCTAGGGCCCTGGATGTAGAGGACTGGAACCTTCCACGCTGAGGTGGCTGAGGCTGAGTGAAGCGAGGGTTGGGAAGACCTTCGGAGTTGAATTTCTGAGCGGCCATCCTCCGCTTGTGATTCTCCATCTCTTGATATTTGCCTTCTTGACGAATAGCTTTGTTCATCAACTGCTGAAAGTTGGTGAAGTCTTGAGAGATCAGGCGGACTAAGAGTTCATCATTCAATTCCTTTGAGAATCGCTCCTGCCTGTCTTCATCCTTGGCCACGTCTTCTGGGGCGTAACGAGCAAGCTAGTTAAACTTGTGTGGATACTCGCTCACCGAGCGGTTGCCTTGGTGAAGCGAGCAGAACTCCTTCTTCAAAGTTATCATCCCTGCGGGGATGTGTGCATAGCAAAAGGCCCGTACAAACTCATTCTAGGTGATTTCTTGAGCGTTGGCATGCAAGACACTGAAGTTGTCCCACCACTCAAAAGCAGGTCCATTCAGCTGGTGAGAGGCGAACAGAACCCTCTCATGAGACATGCACTGAGCAATATCCAACTTCTTTCCAATGGCCCAGAGCCAATCATCTGCGTCCATCGGTTCTGTGCTGCTAGAGAATGTTGGCGGACGCATCCTCATGAACTCAGACATGGCTGCTCTTGGTGAAGGTGGAGGTGGAGGTGGGGCATGAGTTGCTGCGGCCTGCGCATTCTGGTTGCTGTTGAGGGATTGTGCTAGCAGGTCGATCAGATGAGTCTGATTGGTCATCATCTAGCGCCAATCAAGTCCTTCTGCCGGTGGTGGTGGTGGTTGTGGAACGGGGTTCTCCTGATAATCGGCATTCTCATTCCCTTGTCCTCTAGAGCTGCCATTTCTGGTGCGGGTAGTCATCATCTGTTGGATTCTCCCAAAGATTTAGAGGAGAGAAAGAAAGATAGCAATAAGGGGGATAAATCTAAATAGCCCAAGATTCAAGCAAACACAAGACAACAAACAACTTTTTCAAAATAGCTCTTTTATTAATTGATTATGGCTACCACAAAGGATATTGGTAGCTCACAATTCGCGTTCTAATGATCAAGCTGAGGATAACCTCTAAGGGGTAACTGGGGTATAGTCTGGCTCATTAGAACTAGCCTCGCCTGCTCTGTAGCGAGCCAGCTCCTCTTCTGCTGCTTCTAGCTTCTGTTGGGTGGCGCGTAGCTCATCTAACGTGTGCCAGTAGGCATGGTCCATATCCTTTGTTAGGTCCACCTGATGAGTCAGCTTTGGAAAGTTTTCGTCTCTGGCCAAGCGGAAGGTACTCCCGAGCTAGGTGGGGACGTGCATCGGGTAGTAGTGAAATCCGGTGCCGTCGAAGCGATGTTTGTAGATGTAGCGAAGTTGACGAATGACTTCCCTGGCTGCGTCTTGGATGCCTTCTGGAAAGGTGGCACGTTGCATCGGAGCGTTGAAGATGTGAAACTCTGTGTTCGGCTGCAAGTTGGAGTAGAGTATCACCTCTACCCTCCAACGATCTTGATCGCCCACCATGTATTTGTATCCCTAGTACGTGGGTCTCTCCCGAAATTGCAGATGTTGCATCATCTTCCCTAGAGTTGCAGCCTAGTGTCCAACGAAGATCCCGTGGGAAATGGCATTCGGTGCTTCGGCCATTTACAATTTTTGAGAGAGAGATGAGTTAGTAACCATTTTTAAAGACAAGGGTTGAGAAAGGACACCAGAAAGACCAAAATATTTTTAGTTTTCAAAAATAAGTCCTTAAGGGTTTTATCCATTCTAAGCCATGACCTACAGTAGATATGGTTCTGATACCACTTTTGTTGAACCCGGGAATGAAGGATCCCAAATTCTCTGTGTTCGTACACTAGTCCAGGATAGCTAGTGTACAAAGTTGTACAAAAGTGACATCACAATCATATCACACATTTATTCAATATAAATCAGAGTTTATTACAAAATGGGCACGAGGCCAAATGAAATAACACAGCGGAAAATAAATAGGTGAGCCACATGATGCGCCACAGGCAATCGTCTGGGAGCGTAGGCCTAAACGTCTGGATCCTCACCGTCTTAATAGAAGTCTTGTCCTAAATAAATATTATTCGGCAAAAGTGAGCACAACTTCCGTGCTCGCAAGTTACACCCAATAAAATAGTATGATGCATGCATAAGTAAACAAGTGAGGCTAATAGGGTCTATTTTGCACAAAGTAGCATTTTCAGTTTAAATATTCGTAATAATTTCCAAGGCCATTTTTAATTTATAACTAAAATCAGATTTTAAATTGACAGTTTAATAGTGGATAACCTCCAAGATGAATGGTGAAGGATACCCTCCTATCACATGACTAACCGCCCAATTTTACCATAAGGATTAACCATCCTTAAAAAATTTGCTAAAAACATTTTAAAACCAAAAACAAAGTCTAACTTAGAGTGCCTTTGCTCAGCATGTCCATGACTGTGGACATGGCTATTTGAATAGTTTTACACTCTGCAGAGGTGGTACAATTTTACCCACAAGAGATAATTTGCTTTTAATGTCGGCCAATACACGCTTCCGAAGGCGTGCGACTAAGAAATTATCACAAGGTCTTTACAATGTTCTACCCTACAGTATTTATGCCCGCTAAGGTTTCACTTCCATTGGATTAACCATCCTCCGTAAGCCCCCTCTTGTGCCCACTGGGACTACTGTCTAACCGACACCCATACAACAACGTGGCACAAATAACAGTAAGGTATTACAAATTATTAAGCTTAGTTCTGCCCACACAGAACATGTAGTAGTACAGTGGAGCTTAGCAAGATGCGGCTCAAAGACCGGTCCTTAATTGACTTGGGCGACTTCCAAAATAACCCCTGGGCCTCAACCCTTCCCAGGTTGAGCCCGTGCATAAACCTGCACCCACCAACTATCCATTTCGCCTAAGTCCAAACCAATTTTGATTTTATTTTTCAAGTGAAAACATTTTCTAAACTTTCTATGGTAAAAACAATACCATAGACTCAATTTAAATCAAGTTTGAGTATTTTGGCTAAAAATCCCCAAATTCAAAATTTTGATCTAAGCATTGGCTAAGCATATAGTTTTCAAATTTTATTTTGACTATGGTGACAAGGAAATGATAACTCAATAATCAAAATTGGTCATACAAAGGAATTGGAATAACTAAGGATTTAAACAGGGATTTAAAATAGCTAAATAAAATTATGCATGCTATAACAATTTAAAAATAGAATTAAATAAATTTGAAATAGTGGGATCAACATGATCAATGTTATAACTTGCCTTGATCGAAGTCCTGATACTCTAAATCCTCAGAAGGGTCAAGCTCTCTAGAGTCGTCGAAATCTATACGCGAAAATACGACAAATTCAAATAAACTCAAATAAATTCAAATGAGCACTCAAATTAACTCCAAATCAAATAAATTTTGTTTAGTTAGCTACATTTTGAATTTATATAAATTTAGAAATTTGAATCACCTAAATCAGAGTTCGTATGAAGAAGAACGAGCTCTTGGAAATTTAAACCTAAAGAAAACCCTAAATTCAGATTTTATGAGTTTCTTGAATTATTTTTCTAAAGGAAATCTGGTTTATTGCGCATGATGACGTCATCACCTGGCAAATCAGATTTTCGGCCAAATTAATTTTTTAAAGGAAATCTTTTGAGTCTATGACAGGTAGGCCCCTTGGTCAAAGACCAGGTCCATTTCCCGGTCAACAGACGATGGTGGGCACGGTTCACCGAGCGATTGCAAGAAGGTGCTTGGCTGCTTGCACATGTGGCGATGGTACCACGTGGCCCTTAGGGCTGAGCAGGAGCTGAGGTGGCTCCACCGTGGCGCACAAGCGTGTATGCGAAGCTCCGGTGACGGGCTTGCCAGTGCTCTACACCAGGGCGAGCCTCACAGACATGCGCAAATTGGAGAGGAGGTGCTAAGGGACACAGGGCGCTACCTTACGGCCGTGGGATGCGACGAGATGATTGGCGGCGAGGTTTTAGCGGCAGCGGCGCTCGGTCGACGGTGAAGTAGGTGTTCCGGTGGTCCTCGGGACAAGTGATTGTGCGCACGAGATAGCAAGCGTCGCGGCGATGTCGAAGACGGGGTCGGGGCGGGCGAAGCGGGCTTGACGACGCTGGAGAAGATGAAGAATGGGGCTTCGGTGATTGCCGGAGAGACTCGAATTGTGGGCGCTAGAGGAGAGTAGAGGCTAGGGGGTTTGGGGCGTTGAGGTGAGGAGGCCAAGGCGGTCCCGGTGCCGCCTTATATAGGGCTCAGGCGAGGCCAAGGCTTCATGCGGTGCACAAAGGTCGTGTGAGGTCGGCGATGAGATTTATGGAATTTAGGGCGGGAGAAAGGAAAGGAGAGGTTGTGTCGGGTGCGGAGATGACGAGGTGTCATAAAGGCGGCGGAATCATAGGAGATTGCGACAGATTCAGCCGAGTTTGGGAAGTTTTTGAAGGGCGGCAATGGCAGATGGGGCGAGCTGAATTTGCGGAGACGACGATGGAAGGAGGGAGACGACACTGTAGCGGGGGCCCACTTGTCGGTGACAGCAAAGAAAGGAAAGGAGAGGGGCGCGTGTCGGTCGTCCGATTTTAATCCAACGGTCGAGACGGTTTGATGCGAGAGCGCGCGGGAAAATGGGTCGACGTGCCGTGCACGTGAGAAAATAGGAAACGGGCTGAAGAGATTCGGCCCAAACACTGTTGGGGGATTTTAAATGCTTTAGCAATTTATTTAATCTTGTTAATTCAAAAAGGCTTTAGAAAATAGCAAATAAAATCCAAAAGTTATGAGAAAATTCACAGAAGTTCTCTAAGACATTTTGGATTTAAATAAAATATTCCCAACTTATATTTGGTAATAGATTTTGCAATTAATTTATTTTGGCTGTGAATTAAATAGGGAAAAGCTTTTAAAATTCAGAAATTCCACAAAAATAATTAATTATTAATTTTCAGCTGAAATTTGAAATTTTGGGTTGGTACATGGCCGGCCGGTCAAGTTGCCTCCATGTGAAGCATCACTTGAGCTTCTAATCATTTCTGTTGGTAGAATTTAGAATCCAATCGACCTAACCTTGCAAGGTGTGACAACTAGATTGCAGATGACACTTGTGACCATGCACGCATGGATGCATGACTCTTAAAGGAATTAAAGAGCATTTCAAAACAGCGGGTATGTGTCTCGTGTTGGCTCCCAAGATCAGTGACCAATACGCACATACCGAGGAAGCCTCCACAGGGCCTAGGCCCATCGGCCCGTACGTGTCCCGCTGCGCATACGACGTGTACCTCTGGCCTAGCTCCTCGAGGCTCTCCTACGTCGGCGCGGTCATGGCCAAGGAGGGGGAGGGTGCTGAGAGGAGAGGCTTAGCGGCGACCTTCTCCTCGCCGCGGATGCCGTCGCTATCGGGTTCGGAGGAGGCGGGGGCGTCGGCGAGAGCCATAGGGGCGAAGGAGAAGGGGAAGCCCTAACCCTAGCACTAGATTGACATCAAGAGAAACATCAGGATGGAGATGTGGAGAGATGGATGGGGTGGTGGTGGGGGCAGGAGAGCCAGGCGCGGGGGGGGGGATATAGGGTTAGCAGCGAAAAAAAGGCGCGATGGGAAAAAAGGGCACGACTTTCTCTCCCGAGTGTTTCCATTTTTGTATACTCGGGATTATACTTTATCTCCTGAGTGTTATGGAAAACACTCAGGAGCCTTCTTTCTACCGAGTGCTAACTTTTTGTCCCGAGTGTCCTATTAAACACTCGGGACTTACCCGAGTGTTTTCGTCCAGACACTCGAAAAACATATAGACACTCGGGAAATAAGCGGTTTCTGGTAGTGGTGGTAGTTACTCCTGGAGAAGACACCTGTTAGAACAGTCACATCCGGTCGAAGGGTCAGTTACAGTTAGTGAAATAGAAACTGATCATCGGTTAGGTTCTGTGAGACACTCAACCGTATAGTGGTTATTGTCAGTATCTTAAGACTATGAAACGCCGCGTGGTATGGAACAAATATAACATGTGTTCCATTATATCACACGAGAGGAATATGCTTAGAATCAGATCCAAGCACCAGTTCAAAACTCCTACGAGCAGTCACCTAGTCAGGGTTAAGGCACAGGACCTCGCACGATCGGGGTACCTGTTGGCGCAGAATTATGTCACGCAGTAGCACCAACACACAACCGGCCTGGATTTGATTCAATCCGGCCTTGAACAGATACTGGTTGACAAGATTGAACCTAGGTGGCGTTAGGATTCAATCTTGGCAAAGGACCACTGTGCACAACACCTAGACGGAGCTAGTCGTGGTGTTGAGGCGGCGGCAATGTCTTGACTATGTCCTGGAACCTCGCCAAGGAAGCAAAAAGAGGTTGGAAAAGAACAGGACTACAGGAAGCTACGATAAAAAGTAGATGTGATTTGTATTGATTGATTGGTTGATGATACAATCGGCCATGACCCTCTTCTATTTAAAGGGCGGTAGGTCTTAGCCGTGGGAGCTCAGGACTCTTAACCGAACAAGATTACACAGATATGATTCGGTTTTATTTTCTATAACTGGCAAATCTTTCCTATTCTATTACGTCCTGGAAGCTCTGGCGGGAGGTCTTCATGAAAAGTATTGAAAAAGGTCCTCGCGGAAGGACCTGAAGAGATTCTCGCGAAAGATCCGCGCGGGAGGTCCACACGGGAGATCCATGCGGAAGATCTTGAGGAGGTCCTTGTGGTATGTCCACGCGGGAGGTCTTGAGGAAGTCTTCGTGAGACATCCTTCTGGAGGTCTACGTGGGAGGTCCGCGTGGGAGGTCCACCTAGGAGGTCCGCTTGAGAGGTCCGCCTAGGAGGTCCGCTTGGGAGGTCCTGAACGTCTCTGATTAAGCCGTGTACATATTCCAAGGAGGTCCTAGATGGCCCTGATGAGGCCACGTGGGTACTCCGAGGAGGTCTTGAGCGGTTTTTATGAAGCTTGAGGAGGTCTTGATCGGTCCTGATTAAGCCACACGGACACTCCTGGGGAGGTCTTGAACAATACATGATATTACCACCACAGGATGCACGGTTATACCGCTTGAAGCGGTAGTTCCGCCAGTTAACCTCCGATATCACCGTTTGTGCTCTGAGTAGGTCCTGAGTGGCCTTGATTAAGTCATGCAAGTGCCTCTGAGGAGGTCCTAAGCGGCCTTGATTCAAGCCGTGTAGGTGCTCTGAGGAGGCCCTAGACGACCTTGATGAAGGTGCACAGCACCCCTGAGGAGGTCCTAGGCGGCCATGATGGAGCCACGTGGCCGCTCCCGAGGAAACCGCGCGAACGCCTCTGGAGAGATCCTAAACGGCCTTGATGAAGGCGCGTAGCACCCCTGAGGAGGTCCTGGGCGGCCATGATGGAGCCATGTAATGCTCCGGAGGAAGTTTTGATGAGGCCGCGTGAGCGCTCCTGGAGAGGTCCTAAACGGCCCTAATGAAACCACATGGCACTCCTGAGGAGGTCCTGAGCAGCTCTGATGGAGGCGCGCAACACTCCTGAGGAGGTCCTAGGCGGTTTTGATGAAGCCACGTGGTGCTTTCTGAGGAGGTCTTTGTAGGTGCCGCTCAGGACAACTTCTTCGAGCCGGGACCTCCTATTTCTTGAGAAAACCACCCTCCAGGACCTCCCAAGAGGTCTTTGTAGATGTCATCCAGGACCTCTTGGGAGGTCTTTGAAGTCAGGACCTCCTAGGAGGTCTTTGAAGAGACCGTCCAAGGCCTCTTAGGATGTCCTTTGAAGCCAGAACCTCCCAGGAGGTCTTTGAAGAGGCCATTCCAGGACCTCTCGGGAGGTCTTTGAAGCCAGGACCTCCCAGGAGGTCTTTGAAGGGGACATCCCAGGACCTCTCGGGAGGTCTTTCGAAGCCCGAGCCTCCCAGTATATCTTTGAAGAAGCCGTCTAGGACCTCTCAGGAGGTCTTTTGAAGCTATTCTTTATAGATGCCAAATCTTGCCATCAACAGTACCCACAATATAACCTCTAGAATCCTTACGACCACAGGGGTCGTTAGTCTTAGGGGTTAAGACCATGAAGACATATGGCCTTTTTAATTATGTATTAAAGTAATACATTGAGATTTTAATCCTCGTCAGCTAGCACCCGAACTTTAAATGAATGTGAATCCTTCTCCGACGAAGTCGTATCGGGCAGGCCCTCATTTAATGACGTAATAAATGAGGTAGTTTGTATTCACTTTAAAGTTGAGAAACTACCTTGGGAACTGAAGAGTTTTTTTGTCTGTTGGACATTGAAAAAGGTTTGTGTCCGTTGGACTTTGGGTAACTCCCGATTGCAGTTAAAGAGTTGCGTCTATAAAATCCCCTATGCGCACAGCTTTAGGGCTTGTACGCCTTCTGCTTTCCTTTTTCATCTTCTGAGAGAAATCTCCTCCGACCTCCTTTCATCCTCTTTCCCAAAACATTCTCTGGCCTCTTTTCATTCTCTTGCCAAAATCCAACTATGTCGAACTCGATCACCAAGTGGTTGGTTTCTGATCTAAGCGAGAAGAAGCTCAAGGCTCTAGAGGAGATCAGGATGCTTCCAGACAAGAATCTGATCAAGTGGAGGTCAGCGGCCGAAGAGCATTTCCAGAGTAGAGAAGAATGGGAAATCCCTGTTTTTCTGGCCTACATCGAGTGCAGGCTTAGATTTCCGGTACACAAGTTTCTCTCCCAAGTTCTTGAGTACTATGATGTCAAGCTGGTAAACCTAGCCCCCAACTCAGTCACCAACCTTAGCATCTTTGTCTACCTCTGTGAGGTGTACCTAGGGATCCGACCAAATCTGAAGGTCATCAGGTATTTTTACAAGATGGTGAGGTCGGGGAAGTCTGCGGCTGGAGTTGGGGAGTGCTTGTTGTGCCTCCACGACGGGAAGGCCGACGAGTACATCCGAATGTACTCAAAGTCCTCATGGTCATCATGAAAGAAAAGCTGGTTCTATCTGACGGTCACGAAGGAGGATGGCCTCTACTTCACTGGCAAGGCAGCGAGCGAGAATCTCAACTAGCGGTCCACATTGAAGGAAGGAAGGGTTGGAAGATGGATTGAAGCCATCAAAGACCTGAGTGCCAAAGGCTTGGCCGCTTAGCATGTGGTGAGGGACTTTTCTACGCATCGGATAAGTCCCTTGAAGCTTCGAGACCGTACCATGCTCTAGTACATTGGTCGTGACGAAGCAACCAAGGATCCCAGGGAAGGTAAGTCCTGAAGACTCCCGACCAGTATGGTTTATTTAGCTGATTATTTTGTAACCTTGAAATCTCTTTTTTTAAGCCCTCCCCCCCCCCATGAGATCAAGGAGCAGATCAAACTGATCTGCGCTAGGGAGCCTGATATCAAGGCTGCATTCCCTAACATCTTGGCTGTTGTCTCTTTAGAACAGAAGATAAAAAGACTCAAGGTAAATAGCCACCTTATTCTTCATCGTTTATATATTCTCTGATCAGATTTTAATTCTGCTCTAATATGTAGGTGGTCGGGCTGAGGCTAGAAGAGTCTGATGAGAGCTCTTCACCATCAGTTGTTCCGACCAACTCCTTCTCAACGATCAGTGAAGATGATGATCTCCTGAAGGCCAAAGAGCGTTTGACAAGGAGTATATATTGTAGATGGAAAGATTCATCACCTAATTAAAAATATTTTTTAAATTAGGAGGGAAAGAATAAGGATCCGCAGACTGGAACTACAGAGGTCGTAGGCCCCAGAATGGTCGTTCATGACCTGATAGTTGCTACCAAAGTAACTGTCCCAGAAGCCAACGAAGACACTCTCTCCGACCAGCTAGCTAGGGATCTCACCCTCGACTAGATGATCGAGGATATTTCTTCCGACCTCCGGTCAAAGGACGTAGAGGGTATAACCAACCCTACTGGTTCAAAACCAGTAAAATCGGTGGAGAAGAAAAGGAAGGCTGGCGCTCTGGACTATGCTCTAGGGCGTTTCAAGATCAAAACCAAGAAGATGACCAGGTATGTTTATATGAAAGATAATTATGAAAACACATACCTTTAATGCTTCTGGTATTCTAGAGTCTTGATTTTACCTTTCTTTTTATAGATCTTCTGGTGTTCTGGTCACCTCCGAACAGAGCACCCCTCAGAAGAAAATTTCTGAGGAGAAAGAGGTTGAGCCAACCCCCGAACAGGTGGCAGCACCAGTGCCTACTAAGGAACCTGTGGAGGCTCCAACCCCGCCTATAGAGGCGGAGGTTCCTGAGGGGTCCTAGTAGGCTCTGACTGCTGCTAGGAAGTCTCCTCATCCTAGCAACTTCCCTTGTCGCCCTCGGATCTTCAATGATGAAGAACTCGATAAGGCTTGGGGAAGAATATCGTACCATCAAGCAAAGACGAGTCCTGATTCCATTTTCACCGAATACAACAACATGGTGATCCAGGTAAGTTTCCACGACCACTTTTATAGCCTTTCCCTTAAAGTTTATTAAAAACTTAAAGGAGTCTGCTATTTTTGTAGCATTTGGTGGAGAATTTCGATGTGGTCGGAGGATTGACCCAGCAAATAAATATCTTAGATAAGAAAAACTCTGAATTAGAATGTAAGTGTTTTCTTCGTGTCTTCCCCTCTCCTTCTTTACCATTTGGCTCCTCTTCTACTATTTAACTTCTCCCCTTATCATATTTGATAGATTCAGAGAATTAAAGAAGAGGTTATGGCTAAGGAAGCCATAATAGTCAAGCTTAAAGAATAATGCCAAACTAAGGACTGGTCGATCGAATACTTGACGATCAGGATCAAGAAAATCATTGAGACTTGCAAGAAGAAGAATGAAGGTAACTGGTCGTAAACTAGACCAGTGTACTATTTTTTTTCTAATTATATGTATTTATTCTTGGTATACTCATGCAGAGCAAACTCAGAAAATAAGCAGAGCGAAGAAAGCTCTTGAGTTCGAGCGCAGCTAGGGGGCAGAACTTGAGCGGAGCCTTGAAGAAAAAGTTAAGGCTCTGAACAAGATACTCTTCGAGATGGGATCGGGAGCACAATTGCCTCTCTTAAAACATCCTGTGGAGAAGATAAACTATCTTGGCCAACAACTCGAAGATCTTCGAAGTCTACTTAAAACTACTTGGGAGAACCATGCGCAGACCATGAAGGAAGTTGTGGTTAATGGAATCAGTCTTGCTTTGGAAAAGCTGAAAGCCTGCGACCCCTCCATTAATCTCCAAGCAGTTGAAGAAGACTTCAACTGTTCGGGTGAAGAAGCGACCAAGTTATTCGAGGAAGTAATGCCTCTCAGAAACAAGGTTGTAGAGGAAATGGAGGTTGAATCCTCGTCACGCAGTGACCAGTCCGATGGTCCCTAGAAGTAGACGGTTGTAATATAAGAATTGTGAATGTAAAAACTTACCCTTTTATCATCAATAAAGTCTTTGTTCATCTTTTCACTTTGTTAAATACTCATATATTTCCTAGCCCCCGACTGCTTGTATTAGAAGAACATACTAAAGAAGCAATAGAGCAAGAAAAAGAGCAAAAGCTACGACCATGGTACAAGTATGTGATGATTATGTTATAAAAATGATCTAAGTATAACCAGGAAATCAATTTGGTCAGAACCAGTGTATGACTTCGACCAGTTTTAGATCTTTTCCATAATTGAAATATTGTATAGTACACTATGTGGTCAGAAGATGTTACTAGACTTAGCTTGATGATAAGAAATCATGCAAAAATGTATGCAAAAAGCGATAAGTGGTCTTATTTATATATTTTATCTAAAACTGGTCGTAAAGATTACTAAGAACTGAAGACATGATAAACACTTCACAAAACGCGCTCGCGCTCAAGTCTGACTAGCAGCGAAGATCGTAAGAAAAGAACCGTCTCTAGGAAACTCCTTCTAGTGGGGCAGGACCACATGAAGAGAAGAGAGATTTTGACTAGGTGGCTTTCCGTGTCTCGACCAGTAGCCAAACAAGAGTTGAACAGAATGTTGAAATAAAGAAAGTTTGCCTTCAAACTCTTGAGCATGTAAGAAACCATATCAAGTTGTCTGTGTTATGCTTCGTTTACTTGTATGCTTCTTTAAAAAAAAGAGTGTGGTCGCGCGTGAGAACCATTGACGTAATGGTCATGACTAGGACCTTTATAGTGTTTGACTAATATGTCTGAGCCAGAGAGTAAAAAGAGACCCTTTAGAAGGATATCAGAGAGAATTAGTCTCTTCTTCGACCAGTTAAACAACAATAGTATGCGACCAAATAACGGATAACTGACATATAAAAAATATCACTCATCGAAAAGTAAAGGAAATGCATCTTTATTAAATTGAAAGAATGTAAAAATTATACAAAGAACTTACACAATTGATCAATGTTCCATGAATTAGACAAAACACGCCCGTCTGACTTGGCTAGTCATACCGAATCTAGTCTGGTGACTTCAACCACAGTGTATGGACCTTCCTATTTGGGAGAAAGTTTGTTGCAATTAGCCTGGCTCTGAATTTTTCCGGGAACCAGATCACCTACAACTAGGCTACAAGGTTGCACCTTACGACTGTGGTACCTTCGCATGGCTTGTTGGTAAACCGCCGATCATATCAGGGCTTGGTTTCATCATTCTTCAAAAATATTGATGTTGTCGAGTCGTCGTTCTTCTTGATCGTTTTTGTTAAAATAATCGATTCGAGCAAAGCCAGTTTGCAATCCCGAAGGAAGCATGGTTTTAGCACTATAAACTAGAAAAATGGCGTTTCACTGGTCGCACGATTGGTCGTGGTTCAAACGGCCCATAATACAGAAGGAAGTTCTTGAACCCAAGCTCTTGACCGTTTTGTTAACTGGTCGAACACTCGGCGTTTCACTCCTTGCGTTATGATACCATTGGCTCGCTCGACTGCTCCATTGCTTTACGAATGAGTGACATAAGCGAAATGTATCTTGATACCTAGATCTTCGCAGAATTCCTAAAAATTTCCACTCAAGAACTGGGTACTATTATCTATGATTATACGACTGGGTATACCAAATCGTGTGATCAAATTTTTGGTGAGGAACCAACTAGTAGCCTCAGTTGTTATTTTGACAACTGGCTCGGCTTCTATCCATTTTGTGAGCAAATCACTGATCTTATGAAATAAATAGAGGAAAATGGTAAAGATTTCCTGAGAGAGAATGGGATTACTCTTTATTGCTATAAACTGGATCCTTTACAGGGGGTGCGCTTGATAAGGCAGTGGACAAATCCTAATTACACTGAGTGTAATGCTTGCTATGCTATTGAATCAGACGTGAAACATGAATTTAATGTTGATTGTAGTGCTTCAATTTGATTCCTTTGTTCCTCCATGCTCCATCTTTAAATAACCTTCGAAGGGGTGGCAGTTACTCCTGGATAAGACGCATGTTGGAAGAGTCACGTTTGGTCGGAGGGTTAGTTACAGTTAGTGAAATAGTAACTAATCATCGATTAGTGTCTGTGAGACACTGAACTGTATAGTGGTTATTATCAGTGTCTTAGGACAATGAAACATCGCATGGTATGGAATAAATATAACATGTGTTCGATTCATCACACAGGAGGAATGTGCATAGAATCAGATCCAAGCACTAGTTCAAAGCTCCTACGAGCAGTCACCTGGCCGGGGTTAAGGCACAGGACCTCGCTCGACCGAGGTTCCCATAATGTAACCTCTAGAATCCTTACTAGCCTTAGGGGTTACGACCATGAAGACATATGGTCTTTTTAATTATGTATTGAAGTAATACATAGAGATTTTAATCCTCGCCACTACTTAAAAGAGAAGAACTAAAAAAATTCAAACTTACTCTCGTACATAAACTAGCAAGCAGATGAGCTATTTGAATCCTCCCACTTCAGTTAACCAAACAGTTAAACCTGACAAAACAAAACATTGAAACCTAAATGAAGAGAATAACACTGCAACAAAGTTAATGCTTAACACAACTGCACAAATCATTGCTATGACCACTAAATACATAAAATTAACAGTGCTAAATATCAACAAAAGAAATAACAAAATGCTCACACCAATTAACTATAAAGTAATCGATGCTCACACCAATTAACAGATCCAACAAGAAAACAATATCTAACCATTGACAAGATCACTATTACAACACAAAAGGCCTAAAAAACAACTCCCACTAAACCTCTTCAATATACAGAATAAACAAAATCCTGTTAAACAATAAGCATCTAGTATAATGTCGGGACCCGGATCTACACATCTGAAACCTTCTATGTATTCTGAACTAGTCCTAGATTAGTAGCTAGCTTACCCAGGAAACATCGATGAAATACCACCCATTAATCGATTTTAACTAAAAAGATCTCAAAATAACAAATAATAGTAATAACTAGACCTTATGGTCAACATTTACTTAACTTGCCACGCATGGCTAAAGAAACAAATAAAATCTTGCAGCGGAACGGAGAACTTGGAAAGACCAATCAACATGCCCACAGGCAATCGAGTGGAGAACACATCCTAATTCACAAAGCCTTCAAATGACTCCTCTTCGTAGAACTCTTGAGCAACTTGATACTCTTCAACTGAGCAACAAAGTTTAAAACCGTGAGTACATAAAGTACTCAATAAGTCGTAGGGAACAGTATGTAATTAATATTCATGTAAGGTTTGAACAAAAGAATAGTTGTATGGTTCTTTTGCAGAAAGCAGTATTGACGGTAAATATAGTAAATACATTGAAATGTGTAATTGAGAAGAACAATAAATAAATAAACAATTACTTTGAAACAACCAGTGCATATCCCATTCACTTCCCAATCAAACCACCAAGTGAACATCCCATCCACCAAGCGAACATCACATTCACCAAGTGAATCTCCCATTCACTTTCCGACACATTTTTATAAAGAAACTCTACCTCTCCTATGAAATCCCCGAGCATTGTCTATAACCGGGTACACGGCTATTTAAACATTTTTAACTCTGTAGAGGTTGTACGACTTTACCCACAACAGATAAATTAACTTATAATGTCTGTTCACACACTTCCGTAGGTGCGCAACTAAGTGATTATCACAAGGCCTTTACAAATCTCCTTCCCAACCTAGTTCTGCCCGCTAAGGTTTCAACACTGAATGTCATCATGACCAGATAGGGCCCCCCCTCTTGCGCCATTATGAGTATACGTCCATCCCGTAACTCACGCTTCCAAAAGCAGAACTAAGCTGAGACATTGCTAATTAGTTAGTCAGGTCTATCCCGTACTGGACATGTTGTTGTACGTTATGGCCTAGTTCAATGGCGCACAAGATTAAGTCCTTGATAAGTTACCCAGACGAAACTACCTCATCCAAAACAATGTGCCTCACGCACCCTTTGTTGCACGATTACTCACTTGAGCATAAATCATTTTATTCAACCAAACCAATGACAATGACAATCCCTGCCATGGCACAAAATTTTGTAATAGCGGCATCGCACCACAATTGGTACAATAGTGGCATCACACCACAGTTGCACAATAATGGCATCACACCAGAATTCTATATATCATTAAGTTAAATTATCAATACTGAACATGCGATCATGAGCCCATCGTAACTAAGCATGTCTAAGAATCTCTACGATAACCCATGTTGCTGATACAAATATGTCCAACTAATAATGACCATCATATGATGACAAATGATTTATTGTATTCAAATAATCAATGTTGGCATAATGACAAATAGGTGATTAACTATTCCCAAAATAGTTGATATAAAGATAGCATGCAATTTGTTATAAAACAATATAATTTTGAACTCATAGGTTTAACATGATCAAAGGACTACAACTTGCCTTGGCTTTTCTCAGTTACCACACATGGATCTTCAAAACTTGCTTATGCCCCTACTCCTTGAAACAGATCGTCTAAACGAGAGAGAAAACAATAAACAAAGCATAAATAAATCCAAATAAATTCAAATAAAATCCAAAAACTGCAAAACCAACTTTAAACAAATATCTTGATTTTAGAGGAATTTAGGAATTTGAACGGAGTGAATCGGAGTTCGGACGAAAGAGAACAGACTCACAGAAGATTTGCCAGAAAGGAAAAAGAGAGAGAAAATACTATTTTGCATTTTAGAATTTCCTTTCGAAAGAAAATTCCAGATTACTGCATCATCATGATGTCAGCAAGAATTTTAATTTCGGCGCGAATTAAATTTCTAAAGGAAAAGAAATTTAATGACACAGACATATGGGCTCATGGTCTATAGACCAAGTCTACAGAGATAAGGTCCACAACGCATGGTGCACTGGATCTAGAAAATAGGGCTGACAGGTGGGGTCCTCATGTCTGAAACACAGTCCACCTTGGACCAAGTCCACACGGATATGGCTCAGCATTGGGCTTGGGCTGACACGCGAGCAACACATGGCACTAATGAGGACTAACACATGGGCAAGTGGAGGTGAGGTGGTGTGCCACATCAACAGCGGCAGAGGCGCTTTGGGACCAACGGCTTCTAGAGACGCCGATGCACGGTGAAGGTGGAGAGGTTGTAGATATAGGCAAAGAAGGCACAACGAACACCGTGACACGGTTGGTTCTTACCGAAGACAACCACATCGGTGGTAGCAAGGCTCAAGGTGGCGGAGTGGCGAGGCTTATGGCAGCGACGACAAAGTAAGGGGTTACCGGGGATGGTGAAGTGCTGTAACATCCCGTTTTTGGATGTTGGATTATATCTCTCTGTTTGTCTTCTTGGTTTTCAAAACCTATTTCAAATTGTTGTGTATTTCCAAAATCCTATAGTTTCTGCCTCATTTCCAAAATTGGGTTCGAGTTTTAACTGTCTCTCGGTTTCAATTTCCAATCCTCTGTGTTGGGCCTAGCCCATTTCTTTTCCTGGGGTCAGCACCAAGCTGCCCTAGCACGCCAGGCTCGCTCGCTGCACCCAGGCGCCACGCGCTTGCTCTGCCGCTCTGTCTCGTCGCCCACCTACCACCCGCCTCGGGACCGCGCGCCTTCAAGTCTCTCAATGACTCTCTCGTTCTCTCCTCCAGGCTATATAAGAGCCCGAGTAGCCCTCTTCATCTCCTTTCCTCACCCCTCCCTATCTCACTCTTGTTGTTGTGGTTTGCCTGAACCTCCGAGCTCTGAGTTCAAGCCGTCGCGCACCTCCCCTCAGTCCTCGCTGCATTAGTGCAACACCCTCTTCTACCTGCATTATTTTCTGTCCCATAGCTCCTTGAGGTAATCCCGTCACTCTCTTTCAGTTGTGTTTCACAGGAGCTGTTGGATTTCCTCTTCTTATTCGGTCCTAGTTGACCCCTTCACCGCCATCCTCCTTCGCCTTCTACTACGAGCTTCCCCGCCACCGTTCGCCGTCCACCAACCTCCTCTGGCCTCTCTCTTGGTCTTCGTGAGTTTCCCGTGCCTTGTTCTCTATCGTGTTATTTCGAGTCCTTCTTTTCTTTCGACTGCATTGAGCAGTCGAGTCCTTCTTTCGATCCTATCGAGCAATTGAGTCCTTTTTTGACCACGTTGAGTAGTCAAAACCCCCTTCCGACTATATAGTCGAAACCTTCTTTTGACTAGGTAGTCGAATCTTTCCTTCTTTCGACCACGTTGAGTAGTCGAATCTTTTCTTCTTTCGAACACGTCATGTGTAGTCAAAACCTCTTTTCGACCACAACCTCCTTCTGACCATCTGGTCGAAACCTCTTTTCGACCATGTCCTATAGTTGAAACCTTCTTCCGACCACTTGTGTAGTCGAACCTCCTCCCGACCTCGTGAAGTCAAATGAGCAGTACTCGAAACCAAAATTTCGAGGACTCCGTTCTCTTCTGTTATAACTCCGATTATAGTGTTCTTTGTTTCTAAATTTGTATAAATTCAAGATCTTGCTTTTAGCTCTGGTCTTATTTAATTTGGAGTTCATTTATTATTTCTTTAGTATTTATTTATTCTCCTTGCTTGTTGTTCCTTTTTTCGGTCCGTTCGTCCGAGTAGAGGTCGAGGAAGCGGGAGATCTCCAGTTTGATCAAGCCCAAGACTACCAAGACCCTCTTGCCTTTAACCCAGGTGAGTCAATACTTTGATCATTCTGAGCCTACAGTTTATGCAAACTATATTCCTTTAAATTACCAAAATTTCATGCTTTATTTCTTTAAGCAAATGTATCTTAACTGTTAAGGTAGTTAAATGCCCACTTGTTGATTAATTAATTATTATCCTATCCTTTGACAATTGAATCTGTTATTCCATGTCACCCTAGTATCTATGTGGTAAATTACTAGCTATAGGTTGTACTTAAGCGACATGCTAGTCTTGTTTAGTACTGGGGCATTAAAATGTCCCAACCATCATCTCTTTAATCATAAAATAGTTTTGGGCAGTCATGGGAGGTACATGACTGAAGTACTTGAGATAAATTAGTTTTCCTCCTCAAATCCCAAACTGCTTTTACCACATCTGGGCAGATGGTATGATGGTGGGTACGGATGTAGCACGAGTATGTGTGGAATGTGGTTTGAACAACCCAAATGAGATTAAGGACTTAATTCGGTGATGACCTCCCATCGTAAAACATGTGCAACCACAAGTTTGCAAAGTGCAACTTGGCTTAGTAAAGTTATCGAACCCTAAAAGTCATCTCACTGGAGAGGATCGGGGTAGTGCAAGCAGCGGATGCGTTCTGGCTTGAATGGGACACCGAGGTACGATGAAGTTGCCAGCCGCGCTAGTCATTGTGGCGAGTGGAGGCTAGCTGCGCTAGTCATTGTGGTGAACATCCCACACAACTTATGGGACCCACCGCAAGTGAGAGAAGCCCATATGGGTGAGATGACGGAAGGGACGAGGTGATTTGAGAAGTTACTGTGATAGTCTCTCGACCACATGACTAAGGAATCGTGTGGGGCAACGAGTTGATTATCTCTTGTGGGTAAAGTGTACAACCTCTGTAGAGTATAAACTATTTAAACAGCTGTGCCTACGGTCAAAGGCGAACATGGGAACTTACTAGAGTTAGTTCTGTTTCAAAAATCTTTGTGGGTGGGATGAAAACTGGTTGGGTGGATGTCACCCAGCATTTGGATGTTTTTTTGTTTCTCTTGGGTAGTCGTACCCAGTGTTGTAGCTGTGGTGATCGTAGCCACGATCAAAATAGCCGTGGTGGTCATAGCCACGATCAAAATAAGCATAGGTGGAGGTAGCCTCTGCTGTTATTTAATAATTGCACAATTATTTCTCTTTATAAAATGCAATTTGGTTAAAATGCTAAGTGATAGGATTTGCTTTGGCAAATAAAAGAAACCAAGCCATCCTTGTTAAGCCTTGCAAGTATATTATTGCATCTTGTGTGTTGGCTCACGAGCACGGAAGTTGTGCTCATTCTCACTCTTTCCCCCAATCCTTCAGATCATACGGATCATGGAGACTACGACTACTACGAGGACCCTGAAGTCGACGGACAAGGCAACGACGAAGAGTAGTCTAGTTTTGAGTAGTCTAAGTCTCGCCCCAGTCTAGCTGGCTCGTCAGTACTTGTGTATGACTGGTATTGTCCAAGTCATTGGCTAATACCAGTCATACACGAGTACCCCAGTCACTTGCCTGTGGAAGGATGTGCTCTGCCCCTCCTTTTGCTTCCGTTGTAGTTTCTGCTGCTTTCGTATTGTAATCATTTTGGCCTGTTTGGCCCTTTTGTAAAACTCGACCCAATGTGATCTATGTCACTCTGATATTGTTAATATAATGAATGGTATGGTCTTCATCGTGTATGAGTTGATTTAGTGATGTACCTATGAGTGCTATCTACTGATCCAGGAAATAGCACAGTGCTTTCATAGAGGATTTGGATTTATGAAATCCGGGTCTGACAAGTGCGCACAGGCTAGAATGCAACGAGGTGAAGCTAGGGAGGTGGACAATAGCGCTTGGGACTCAGTGACGGTGAGGCAATCAGCGATTGAACGACAACAGCGAAGGAAGGGGAAAAAGCTTCAATTCTCGGCAACGGCGACTCATTCCATTGATTGGCTTCTCCCAAAGCTAGGCAGCGATGAGGCGCTCCTACTGGCATGGACGGGACCAACGGGAGGCTTCACAATGGTGGCGTGATGATCTTGGCCTTCGGCTTCAATGGCGGCGACGGCGAAATGCAAGGAGGTGGCACGGCTAGGGTTTCCAGGGCAATGGCGGCTCGGGGTGAGGAAGCGAGAGGGGTCAGATGGCTTTTAAAGTCTTGGGACGGGAGGATCCAGGAGAAACAAAGTCGCGTGATCATGTCTGGCTTGGACACGTGCAAGAACGGAGACGGGGACAAGCACGACGATACTGACAGGGTGAGCCCACTTGGCAGCGAGAGGAGAGGAAGGAGGCGAGCTACGCGCGGGGGAGGAAAGAAGGAGCGCACCGGGCTGGCGGAAAGAAAATGGACCATGGAAAAAGAGAAAGGCACGCAAAAGAAAAAGGAATTCGGCCGAAAACAAAAATTCGGAAAAAGAAGAATTTCAAAATTTCAGAAATGAGATTGAAAGCAAACTGAGCTCAAAGAAACAACAAATAAACTCCAAAAATTCCTAGAAAATTCCAAAAAATACTCTAGAACTCAAGCCCAAATAAAATATCTTTTATTACAATTGAAGTTTAGATTTATCACATTAAATTATTTTGATTTCTAAAAATTCAAATTAAGCTTGAACTGAACCAAGAAAATTCGAATGGTTATTTTTGTTTTTAAATTCTTCAAATGAACTCCAAATTTGGGATGTTACAAATCTACTCTTAACAGGACTCTTGTTCCTGAGAATCGGGCTGACTAAAAAATAGGTCCAAAACTCAAAGTTTGCTCACTCCCCCAAGTTACTTTCTCATCTGAGTGAAACAAAGCTTGCAACAAATATTGGGTTAACTTAAATACTTACCCGGAATGACATTTTGAACTGCTTGAACTTCTTCTCCAATGACGTGATTCAGTCGTCCTCTTGCTAAAGTTGACGGAGTCCTGGTGGCTTAACTTGGAGTTTGAAGCATTCCTCTACCTGCTCCTGGCAAAGAAGTCATGACTGATGTAGCTCCCAAATTGAAAGGAATTGGAGTCGGATCTTGCTTGTGTGGACAACTACTGGCATAGTGACATCATTCATGGCACCTGAAACAAACAACTCATGATGTTGGATTGTTGGTCTTCTGAGGTTGATGAGTGTTGCTATGATTGACGCGGCGAACTCTTGAGTTTACTGAGTGAGACACTGGTGCAGGGGTTCTGAACACGACAGATGAGTTATTGTAACAAACAGGCTGTTGAGCGTTGATTCTAGCTCTCTGAAGATGATAATGATGAACTCTATGTTGTATCATCTTTCTTTTGCGAGATTCTCCCAACTCACGGCAAGAATCTTCTATAAGTACTGCTTTATCCACCATATATTGAAAATCCACATAATCACTAACTACAACTTGCACCTTTAGATTGGGGTTATGTCCACGCTTGAATTGCTTCTGTCGTGAATTGTCTGTAGCAACATCTTCTGGAGTATAGCGAGAAAGTTGAGTGAACTTGTTGAGATACTTACTCAATGACATGTTTCCTTGATGTAGATCACGAAATTCCTTCTTCTTCATTTCCACTATACCATATGGAACATGTGCTTGATGAAAAGCTGCTAAAAACTCTTCCCAAGTAATAGCTTGTGAATTCTCATGAGCTGCGGTATAGTTCTCCTACCATTCTGGGGTTGTACCTTCCAACCAATGCGAGGCATAAAGTACTTTCTCAATTGCATTGGGCAATGACAAGCTTTTTCTCAACAGATCGAAGCCAATCTTCTACATCCAAAGGTTCTAAAAAATGAGAAAACGTAGGCGGATGAGTTATCATATACTCTGATAACTTGGAATGTTGATGAACTGGCGGCGTAACAACTACTTCTTGATTATTCTGATTCAACAAATTGACCAAGGTAGCGGCGGTCTGATTCTGCTGAGTCATCATATTGTTCATGTTCTGCATCATTGCATTCATGAGCTGAGTATGAGGTGCTAGAAATTGTCCCATGTTTGAATCTGCGACTCTAGGTACTGGTGATTGTCCACTAGCATTGACATTGGCATCCTTCAATTGAGTGCAACTTGACATATTGCGAGGGTCGACCATCTGTGGCGATGCTCCACAGGTTTAATATGTAAGATAGAAAAGAACGATAGATGAGAGGGAAAATCACAATAGACGAGAAAGCACAGAAGACAAGATAGCGACATTTAATTAGGGAAAATAGATTATATCCATGGCCAAAACAAAGGAGACACAACTAAAACGCTATGAAAGAACAAGACAAATAAACTCTTCAAATTAAAGCCCTAGTGTGACTACAACATTAATCTTGATAGCAAAACTGTAGCTCCTACTTACACACAACCCAAATAAGATCTACTGCAACAACGATCTAACAACGCTACTGAAGTCTCTAATCTAATGGCTCCCACTCTGGACTGGACAACGACGACTCCTCAAACTCCTGCTCTGAATAGCTGTAGAACACTCATGAATTGCGAACTGTTGGTGGAGACTCCGGACGAACAGTTGGAACAAAGCGACGAAGATACTCCTGACGATTGCCAGTGATTAAACACCTTTCTTCTGGACTGGGTGGAGTAGGTGACGGCAACGAAACTGGTGACATAACTAAAAATTCTCCCAACACTTCTTCTGGTTCAGGAACAACTAGCGCAAACGCTACTTGCATCACATACTTCTGAATCAACTTGGACAAACTGATCTTATGCAACATGCAAATCCTTGGAACAGCTTTACGGGCAATCCTGATTACTGACAAGTCCTCAAGCTTATTGTGACACTTCATACTATGATGATGGATTTGGCTTCCAATCCTCAAGATGAAGTATACACCCGTCTTGAATCCAATTTTGTGCCCCTTCACTTTCTCTTCCTTAGTGAAATAATTTGTACTACTGCTTGCTCCCAAGCTCTACAATAAACACTAAAGAACTCCAGGCCAATCTCCCATTAGATCATGAAACACTCGAGCCATCTAAATAAATTAATGAGGTAAGATGGTCAAATTAAGATTATAAAGCAAAATTTAGCAAAGACAAGAGACAAGATCTCCAGAACAAGATGAGAAAATAATAGAAAAGGATAAGAAAAGAACACTATTTAAGCCAAATTAAGTTAGATTGATTTAGAAAATATGTTTTGAGGCTTTTGGCTAAGACCACCATGCTGACTAGGCTTACGTTCTACAGTCGACATGTTTCTGATACCACCTCTATCAGGACCCGGATTTACACATTCGAAACCCTCTGTGTATTTTGAAGAACTAGTCCCAGATTAGTAGCTAGCTCACACAGGAAAACGATGAAATATCATTCATTTATGATTTTAACCAAAAAGATCTCAAAATAACAAAATAATAGTAATGTCCTAATTGACAAAGCCTTCAAATGGCTCCTCTTTGTAGAACTCTTGAGCAGCTTGATAATCTTCAACTGAGTAGCAAAGTTTAAAACCATGAGTACATAAAGTACTCAACAAGTCATAGGGAGTAAATAGTTTTAAATACGTAATTGAAAGGAATAATAAAAAATAAAAATTTGCTTTGAAACAACCAGTGAACCTCACGTTCACTTCCCAATCAAAGCACCAAGTGAACATCCCATCCACCAAGTGTAACGTCCTCGAAATAATTAAGTTGGATTAGCTAAGAATATCATGTGTTATGTGTGTAAATTATGTGTTAATGTAAAATTTGGTTGTTGTAATAAAGATTGACCCGAAATTTTTTTTTCAAATTTTCAAATCGAATTCAAGTTTTATTATGAATCCAGAAAAATGTGTGACTAAAAGTTGTTGAAAATAATTTATTTAAATACTATATTATTTGTCATGAATTATTATAATTTTTAACAAATTTTAGAAGTTATTTTGACCTCACCAAAATTCAAACCATTTCTCTAGTTTAGTTTTGAAAATAATATATTTCTCACAAATTTTTGTTTGAACAGTGCTTAAAACTATTTTTCCTAAGTCCTATTTGATTCTCAAAACCCCCACAAAAACTTTTAGAATTTTTTCAAATTTTTATTCTATTTCAAATCTCTCAGTCAAACGTTTTGAAGTTCGGTCAAAATTAAATCTAAACCTTAGTTCCGATCGGACCGAGCTAACTTGGTCCGATCGCACCGCCTCCTCGCGCCAATTTTTTGTGCGAACCATCCGATGTGGATCACATGCTCCACATTGCCAGGGCTGTTCAAACCATGTCCGATCGCGCCATTTGGTGTGGACCATCCGATGTGGATCGAATAGCCACATCGCCGAGTTGTTCGGATCGTTCAAATCAAGAAGACATCCGACCGTCCGATACGAATCGAACGGCTCACATCACTTGTGCTGTTTGGACCGTCCGAACTCGCCAACGCATCTGGACCGTCCAATGCTGATTGCATGGTTCATATCACCTTGTGTCGTTCGAACTCAAACCCAACCGCACCGTTTCCGCTTTTGCTTCCACCAATGACGGGCTGGGCCCACCAGTCAGCGTCCTCGTCTCAGCACCGCTTCTTCTCCGGTGTGACGCTCAATCGAGCGGCACTTGCAATTTGCATGTGTGCCACCGCATTGCCAAATTGACACGTAGTGCTTTCGTGTCCTTCTCTAGGGCATCGCATGGACATCACCAACACTCTAAGCCCATCCATTTTCTCCCTCGTGCATTCTCTCGTCCTCTCCGCTCTCTTTTTTGTTGCCGCTGAGGAAAAAGACGAGTGGAGCATCGCCATGTTGAAGCCTCCTGTGAGTCCCAAAGCCCGTCACCGGATTCCTTGTACCGCGCCGCGTCCATTTTTGCCGGTCCGAGTCATCATCATCCACTAAATCGTCGGGCGGGTGGTCGTCATCTTCACGGTCGGTAGCCATGGCCGCGATTCTCTCGGGCACTATGGTGAGTTATACTCTGAGCCGTCTTGTCCTCTTTGATCACAGCGTTCCACTGATTCTTGGGGCGAAGTTAATTGAATTTTCATGTTGTCTCGAGGGCGTGCCAATCGATCTTCTCCGAGCTCAGCGAGGCACCGCTGTCACCCTTCTAGGCGTCACTGTCCACCATCATCATCTTTGTCGGGGGCGTTGAGTTCCCGGTACCGAGGCGATCACGTCGCACACCTCCTCAAGCCTCCTCGTGGTCCGTAGCAGTTTGCCCTCAAGCGCCACTCTTCGGCTCCACCTCCGTCCGCCGCAAGCCCGCCTCCTTCGACCTTTGGGCTCCCCGCCACTTCCATCAAGTTCACAAGGCTGCCCCGCACTCGGTGGAGTTAATCCCGAGCCCAAAGACCCTCTGATGTGTTGAATCTCCTTGCACGGCCATGCCGGAGTTCGCCGGCGAGCACTTCGGTTAACCGCCGGTGGATTAAGGTAATGGCCTGTTGTTAAGTGTTAATCTAGATTTTTAGTGAACCTATGACACATAGGTCCCACAAGAGTTAAACAGGATTAGAAGATTAATTAAAACCTTTTTAAAACTTGAAGTCATTGACATGTGGACCCCTTTCGCCGGTTAAGTGAATGTATAGATTCAGTAGTACGTATTCTCTTAAGGAAAAATGTATTCCTACTACGCTTAAAATGAATCTACGCATTCATGATTAGAAAACGTATTCCTAAGAATACGCCTTCGGCTTGGCCAGTGGCTATGACCGGGTCAATCCTAGACCCTCGGGTCCCGCTAGTCAGTCCCTATGGCTAGCCGAACCCGAGTATAAAAAGTAATTAATTCTTTTAGAAATTCTGAGAACGATTTAAGATTGCACTAAAAATTCAATTAAATTAGAAAATTCATAACTAATTCAATTTAACTCCAAATTGGGTGAAACCAATTTTATTAGTTTTATTTTTAATGAAATTTTAAATAGACTAGGTTTTAAATATGTTACTATTATATAAAATTTTGATAATTATTTTATTTGTACATTAATCACCTTAGCTTTGTAAAATTTGTAGAAAATTCATACTAACTCCAAATAAACTAAAATTTTCACCTAAATTCACGTAAAATGTTAATCTACCTATTGTATGAATTGTATGCATTTTTGAATGATTTGTATTGTTGGATTTTATCTGGAGTTTATTGCGATGCCGTCTTTTCGTTAGGTTTTCGATGATTCCGACGTATATTGAATTCAATCTGAGGGTATTTTTCTGAGAATATTTACGAGTGGTACCAACACAGGCAAGTAGTTTCATCCTTTGATGCACGTTGAATTCCTATTACTTTCAAAAACTATTTATGTTGATTTTCAAGTATTCTATGCATCGCTCTAATTTCAAATATTTGTATGTCAATTGGGTAGTTTAGTTATATCCTTTTGCTACATTGGCCTTCCTTGAATGATTGATTACCATTTTTACCTTGACTGATTAAGGTTATATATGGGTTTGTTTAATGATTTTTAGAATGATGTTGAGCCATGCTAGTAGATGTAGTCGATTTTGGTTGATGGAACTAGTCCATCTGCTGAGGATAAATTGAATTATATTGGAATTGAGGTTTATATTCAGATCTTGAATTTACGTTATTATGGACATGTTGGTCCTTGGGTTCTGTACATTTTAACTTGGACGGGTGTAGGATTGTAATGAGAAATTGTTATGAAATTATGTAGCTCTGTCTGAGCGATTAAGGACCGGTCTGTGTGGTGTTGAACCAAGCCCTACGTGCATCCACATGCTGGGTTAATAGCGGAGGCTTGGCCTATTAATTTGTAGTGTGTCTGCTATCCAACCACAAATGGATTGATAATTGTTGTTTTTATTATTGTTACTGTTGTATTGTCAATCCAGTGGAGGCATGTTAAGTTTTATCTTACTTGCCTTTAAGGGTCGCTTGTGTTTGCGGTAAAGCTTCACAAGGACTTACTTACACAACGAGGTGTAACCGTGGTTCAGGCGACCGACAATCTGCCATGGTGTGTATCCTCGGATTGGTTTAATAGTTGACACATGGCATTGTAACGGCCTCGTTATGATATGTTAGTCGCACTCCTACGGAAGAGTGCATTAGCCGACATTGAGAGAAATTCATATCATGTGGGTAAAGCAGCACAAACTCTATAGAGTCTTAAATCTATTTGAATAGTTGTGTCCTCAGTCATGGACATTACTTGTGGGAAATCATGCACAGTTAGTTGTTGGGAATAGGAAAGGGCATGGTTGGAAATGAATTGTCATCATGAACAGGAAGTTCATGTATTGATGTTAGTTTACTCGGGTGAAGTAGCCACTTTGGGTATGATTATCTTGATGGGTTGAATCTTGGAAATATTGATCATGAATTGAAGAATCTACTATTATATCATATTTCAAATGTTTGTCAAATAGCAATTTCAATCTATATTAGTCATATTGTCAAATAACTTGGCTTTACGCTGAAAAAGAACCATTTTAGCTGTCCTTTAACACCAAGTGCATTTAATTAAACTTGTTATTCGTAAGTTTTGCGAGTACATTTTTGTACTCAGTTGGCTTGTCTTTGTTGCAGGTTAGAATATCATAGTTGAGGTGATAACGATTGGTACTTCAGCTTTAATCCCAATCGGTTGCCCTTGGGGGGGGGGGAAGGTTGTTTTTATCTCTTAACCTTCTATTCTTGTTTACTTAATATTTTTTGCTGCTAATTTTTATTCGTTATAATTTAATCGTGTATGCAGGTGATATAATGTTGTAAGGATATATGCATGTTAGCGCTGATCATGGGAGCTAACTTGAGACGCATATCCGAGTACTCGAAATTAATCTTGCTTCCTGTTAAGGGTTACGCATTTGGCAAAATTACTTAATTTGAAACGGGATTAATTTTTGGGTCCTCACACCAAGCGAACATCACATTCACCAAGTGAATCTCCCATTAACCTTTCGACACATTTTTATAAAGAAACTCTACCTCTCCTGTGAAATCCTCGAGCATTGTCCATAACCGTGGACATGGTTGTTTAAACAGTTTTAAGTCTACAGAGATTGTACAGTTTTACCCATAAGAGATAAATTAACTTATAATATTTGTTCACACACTTCCATAGGTGCACGACTAAGTGATTATCATAAGGCCTTTACAAAGCTCCTTCCCAGCCCAGTTATGTTCGCTAAGATTTCAACACTGAATGTCATCACGACCAGACAGGGCCCCTTTAGTGCCATTGTGAATAGACGTCCATCCCGTAACTCACGCTTCCAAAAACATAACTAAGTTGGGACATTGCTAATTAGTTAGCTAGGTCTATCCTATACTGGACATGTGGTTGTACGATATGGCCCAATTCAATGGTGCACAAGATTAAGTCCTTGACAAGTTACCCATGCGAGACAACCTTATCCAATATAATGTGCCCCACACACCCCCTTTACTGCATGATCACTCGCATGAGCATAAATTATTTTGTTCAACCAAACCAATGACAATCCCTACCATGGCACAAAATTTTATAATAAAGGCATCACACCACAATTGGTATAACAGTGGCTTCACACCACAGCTGCACAACAATGGCATCACACCACAATTTTATATATCATTAAGTCAAATTATCAATATTGAACATGTGATCATGAGCCCATCATAACTAAGCATGTCTAAGCTTCTCTACGATAACCCATGTTGGTGATACAAATATGTTCAACTAATAATGGCCATCCTATAGTGACAAATGATTCATGGTATTCAAATAATCAATGTTGGCATAATGACAAATACATGAGTAACTATTCCCAAAACAGTTGACATAAAGATAGCATTCAATTTGATAAAAAAAAATGATATAATTTAGCAATCATAGGTTCAACATGATAAAATAACTATGACTTGACTTGGTTTTGCTCAGTTACCACACTTGGATCTTCAAAACTTGCTTCTACTCTTGCTCCTTGAAACGTATCGCCTAAACGAGGGAGAAAACAACATGCAATAATGCACAAATAAATCCAAATAAAATTCAAATAAAATCTAAAAACAACAAAACCAACTCTAAAGGAAATATCCGGATTTTAGAGGAATGTAGGAATTTGAACGGACTAAATCGGAGTTCGGACGAAAAAGAATGGACTCTCAGAAGATTTGTCGGAAAGGAAAAAGAGAGAGAAAACACTATTCTGGATTTTAGAGTTTGCTTTCAAAAGAAAATTACAGATTACTACATTAGCAAGAATTTTAATTTTGGCCGGATTAAACTTCTAAAAAAAATAATGACACTAACATGTGGGCCCATGGTCTATAGACAAATTCCACGAAGAGAAGCTGCACGGCGCACGGTGCACCGAATCTAGAAAATAGGACTAACAAGTGGGGTTCACATGTCTGAGACATGGTCCACCATGGACCAAGTCCACACAGCTATGGCTCGGAGTTGGGCTTGGGCTGACTCGCGAGCAACACATGGTGATGACGAGGACTGACACACGGTCAAGGACGCTAAGTTGGCAGACTCGAGTTGAGGTGAGGTGGCATGCCACATCAGCAGTGACGGTGGTGCTCTAGGACCAAGGGCTTCCAGCGATGGCGAGGCATGGCAGAGGCGGAGAGGTTGCAGATCTGGGCAAAGAACGCATAGCGAACACCGTGACGTGGTTGGTTCTCACCAGAGATGACCACACTACTACAGAAAAGGTATTCATAGACGGTTCAAAAACATCATCACAGACGGTTTCGTGAGCCGTCTGAGTTTATGGGTCAGTAATAACATAAGGTCATCACAGGCAATTTTTGAACCGTCTGTGAAAAAAGCTATCACAGACAGTTCTAAACAAAAACCGTCTGTGATAATTACCATATGTGATAGTTTATTTTCACAGACGGTTTGATAGTTTATTTTCACAGATGGTTCTAAACAAGAACCGTCTGTGAAAAGTAATTATCGCAGACGGTTCTTGTTCAGAACCGTCTGTGATAGTTTTTTCTATTGCAAAAAAAAAATCGGATTTTGAGCCAAACCAATCAATTGTTGGACAGTAGTTTCCATATGCAACCTCTAGCAAGACAACTAAAATCCAATTAAAATTCTGATGGCAAACACATTATAGGAAAGGAAACCCAAAGGTTTCACAACATCCCCTCTGAATAGGAAAAAGAATAAAGTCACAAAGTTAGACTAGCTAGAAACCATCTGTGCCTCCAAGCTCCTGAAGAACTCATCAGCTTCTTGGATTGGTCTTATGAGCACCTCTCTGTACCTCACCAACATATGACAAGCTGCTCTTACATGTCGTCCAAGTTCGACTCAAGCTCATCGGTAAGGAGAGAGGACTGAAAATCTCCGGCGGCACTCCGATCTTAGGTAACACAAAATTAAGATCATTTTTTACAACAAATAGCCAACAAATTGTGTATATTTTGGGGATGTACACGTACCTTCCGGCAGTCTACCTCCTACGGCAGACAAGGAGCTCCTCCGCATCCCTTCTCCTCATCGTCGTCAGCTGTGTCTCCTTGTCGAACCGCGACGGGGAATCGAGGGTGGTCGCCGGAGCTCAGCGTGGGGAGGGGAGAGGGAGAGACTGATGGAAGACAAGGCTAGGGTGGCTATAATATATAAGGACATCGCCAAAACATTTTGCCTCCCGCACACACGTTCAAAAAATTTTGCCCTCCCACGTTGCGAATCACAAACGGTTTCATACAAAAATCATCTGTGATGATCGAATCACAGACAGTTTTATACAAAAACTGTCTGTGATGACCATAATACTTTACATATGATTTTTAAAACAAACCGTCTATGATGAGGACAGGAACTCATAGATGGTTCGTGCTGAAAACCGTCTGTGAAGTATCACAGACGGTTCTAAATAAGAACCATCTATGATATTTAGTAATATCACATACGGTTTTCAACACGAACTGTCTGTGATATTACTTCTTCACAGACGGTCGCTAAACCAAACCGTCTGTGATTGTATTTAATACAGATGATTTTGGTCAACCATCTGTGATGAGGCATCCAGTATTAGCCTTTTTGTAGTAGTGCCATATCAGCGGCGATGAGGCTCAAGGCAGCGGAGCGGCTCGGCTTGCGGTGGCGATGGCAAAGAAAGGGGTTACCGGGGATGGTTAGGTGTGCACAGGCTAGAACACGAGGAGGCAAAGCTATGGAGGTGGACGATAGCGCTTGAGACTCAGCGACGGCGAGGCAATCAGCAGTTCAATGGTGACTGCGAAGGAAGGGAAAAATCTTCAATTCTCGGCAACGTTGACTCCTTCCTTCTTTTCTCGAAGCTAGGAGACGACAAGGTGCTCCTGTTGACCGGATAGGACTGACAGAGAGGCTTCACAATGGTTGCGCAACGAGCTTGGCCTTTGGCTTGAATGGCGGCGACGACAAAATGCAAGAAGGCGGCGCAGCTATGGTTTATGGGGCAATGGCAGCTCGGGGAGAGGAAGCGAGAGGGGTCGGGTGGCTTTTAAAGGCATGGGATGGGAGGATTCGGGAGAAACACAGCGACGCGGTCATGTCTGGCGCGGACATGGGCAAGAACGGACACGGGGACGAGCATGGTGACACTGACAGGGCGAGCCCACTCGGTAGTGATAGGAGAGGAAGGAGGCGGGCTGCGCGCGCGGGAGAAAAGAAGGAGCACGCCGGGCCGACGGAAAGAAAATGGACTGGGGAAAAAGAGAAAGGCTCACGAAAGAAAAAGGAATTCAGCTGAAAAGAAAATTTCGGAAAAAGAAGAATTTTTTTAATTTCAGAAATGTGATTAAAGCAAACCGAACTCAAAGAAATAACAAATAAACTCCAAAAATTCCTAGAAAATTCCAGAAAGTACTTTGGAACTCAAGGAACCCAAATAAAATAGCTTTTAATTTAATTAAGTTTAGATTAATCACATTAAATTGTTTTGATTTATAAAAATTCAAATTAAGCTTGAACTTAACCAAGAAAATTTAAAAGGTTATTTTTATTTTTAAATGCTTCAAATGAACTCCAAATTTGGAATATTACATATAACACTAATTTAATAGACACTTATTTTAATCAAACCTCTAAATAGATCCAGGAAACACGTGAGAGTTACTAAACTTGAGCCATCTATAATAAGATCCACCCCAAACATTCATTAGTCATCCTCTCTAGCAAATAGCATGCGCACAATAACAGAAAGCAGATCCACACCCCAGACATTCAATACAAGTACGAGAGCTTAACAAAATCCATAGATCGATGCATCCCAAAGTATCATCTCAGACCAAACAAAATAGATAGATCCATACATCCCAAAACTACCATAGCTTTAACAAAATAGATAGATTCATGCATCCAAAAACTATCATCTAGAACCAAACAAGCACTGGTCATTCTCTCTAGCAAATAGAATACACACAATAATAGAAAGCATATCCACACCCAAACATTCAATACAAGTACCATACCTTAACAAAATCCATAGATCCATGCATCTGAAAGTATCATCTCGGACCAAACAAAGCACTAATCATCCTCTCTAGTGATAAGATACATACAGTAACAACATACAAGCAACAAACATGCATTACAACTACAAACAAATAACCAAAACATTAGATCCACGCAGAGAAAGAAAAATTCACCGACCTTGCCTCGCCCTAAAAATCACGGGAAGAAGAGCGAATCAACACAAACTTCTCTGTAGCACCTGCAAAAAATAGCCCAGATAGAGCAAAACAAAAACCAAAACCAACTACCAAAACTAAATGAATGAAGAAAAGGACGGCGAATCAAAACTACCTACACCGCCACGCACTACTACAAAACAGGCTATACTGGACGCCTCATCACTGACGGTTTTTGGAAACCATCAGTGTTGTAATTATCAAAGATAGTTTACAAGCGTGACCGTCTATGTTACTAGCCCTGGCTAGAACTGTCTGTGATGCATCATTATCACAGACGGTTCTTAACACGAACCATATGTGATAATTACAATTATCACAGATGGTTTTTAATTATAACCGTCTATGAACTATCATATACGGTTCTTAACATGAACCGTTTAGGATAATTGCAATTATCACAGATGGTTTTTTAATTATAACCGTTTGTGAAGTATCGCAGATGGTTCTTAACATGAACCGTCTATGATATTATGGTCATCGCAGAAGGTTTTTGTTTGAAACCGTCCGTGATTCACAGCGCGGGATGGCGAAATTTTTTGTACGCGTGCGCAGGAGGCGAAATATTTCGGCGGAATTTTTGAACGCATGCATGGGAGGTGATATGTTTTGGCGCTGTCCTTATATATTATGGCCACCCCAGCCTTGTCTTCCATCAGTCTCTCCCTCTCCCTTCCCCACACCGAGCTTCGACGACCGCCCTCAATTCCCTAGCGCGGTTCGGTGAGGAGACGCAGCCGGTGACGAGGATATCTGTAACATCCCAAAATCCAAATCTTGGGATTATGTAGTATCAATGCATTAGGAAAATTTTCTTTGAACAATTACATATGAAATATGCTGTTTTGAAATTTTGTATTTGAAATTTAAAAGTAAAACTTGAACTATGAACAAATGGGTGCTAAAAAGGAAATAAATAAAACAAAGAAAAATCCCCAAATGAGAGAATTATTCTGGGCTTATTATCCCAAGAACCATTCAACAAAAGTTTTACATGAAAACTTGTTTAGAAAAATAATTGCAAACACATAGGAACAGCACATTGTTTGAATTTTGTAGAAATTCATGGAAGGTGTTAACCTCTAAAACTTTTACTAAAGAAACTACTTGAGCCCAGTAGTCTACACACAAAAAATTCATTAAATATGGACTTTTTTTGGTTAGTGAATTAAATCGGCAAAGAAATTAGTTGTTAATTCAAAAATCAAAAGCCCGCACTGTTCCTTGGGCTCAAGTCCAAACCACCCGGTCGAACCAGACCATCTTCACGAGCGGGTCGGACCCAGCATTTCTGAGCCATTGGATTTGAAATCGACTATCCAGATCGATCGGACCGTTCGAACTGTCCGAACAGTGCAATTCAACTAGGCCGTTCATTTTTTATCGGACCGCTGAGATTACCCCAACTCGAGCCACTCCACTATTTCGCTGGCCGGCAGGCCCCATGTGCAGGACTCGTCTTCCACCTCATGCTCAGCCGCGCCAGTACATGCCCGCGTGCGTGAGCTCCGTCACGCCCCCGGTTTCTCCTCGCCGCCCATGGTTTTGCTGTAGCCCAACCACCCGCGTCGCTTCGCCGTTCAATGCCGCACCCATCCTTGCCCGCGCCAACTCCTCTCTGCCCGTACAATGCCAGGAGCTTCGCCATTCTTTCCCATAGTTGCCCAAGCTCTACCTCACTCTACTCCGCCGCTCCGGCTATAAAAAGCCGCCTTGAGCTTCGTCTCACTCTTTCCAACACCGTGCACTCACTCATTCCTCCTCTCTTCTACTCTTTCGAGCTCTAGAACTCAGAGAGCAAAAACCCTAAAACGGCCGTGCGCCACCGCCTCCATTGACGGCCAACCAAAGGGTTCCTAGTCAATCCTATCATGTCATCTCATGTCTTAGTGCACGACCTTCCTTTCCCCTCACCCAATTCGGCTTTTGATTCACAGGAGATCCCAAATCGATTTGTCTTCTTCATCTCCGGCCGAAACCGTTGCTCAAGCTTCGTCGGCGATTCACTACGCTTCGGACCAATTGGCTACACTTGGAGCATCACCTAAGCACCACGAAGCTTCTCCAATCATTGGACTTCAAGCTCCTCCATCCAATCGTCTTCTCCACGCGTGACCGACCTCGTCGCCGCAGCTCGCCGTCGACAACTCGCCTCCGACCACCTTAGCCCTTCCGCATCCTTCCGGTATACTCCTAGTAGCCCTTAGATGCTTATGTGCATGCTCATTTGCCAAGAGCATTGCTCATTTGGGTTGTCACCGTTTGCCATATTAGCTCCTTCGCTCGTCGCCGGCGCGCCACCGCGTGGGGCCACCTCAGGCCATGTCGTCGATGCCGGCAGGTGTGCATTAGTGCGTAGATCCCGTTTTGAGCACCCACTGGCCTCGCCGAACCCCACATCGCCGACGAGTAGCGCGGGCGTGAGTGCCACTGCGCGGCACGGCGATGACGAGCACTGTAGCTCGTCATCAGCGTGCCTAATGATGTCGTTAGGACTAATTAACCACTTAACTATCTAGTTAATGTTAATGAGTCGCTGACGTGTGGGACCGAACTGTTAATTTAAATCAAAACGTTAATTCCTCTTGAGTCTATTACATACGAGCCCCACAGCTTAAGTGCACAGTAAAAACCTCCCATGAGCCCGTGCACCACGCGTGTATAGACCTCCGGTCTACGCGCTATGCTCGTGGACCTAGCCACTGATAGTGGCCCCCACCTGTTAGTTAAACCAGAAATCCAATGGAAAAAAATGGAAAATACGCTTTCAGTTATAACCGGAATACGTTTTACTTTCATGAAGGTGTGAATTTCGTTATAATAGACGCGGGAATACACTTTCTCCGATAGAAAATATATTTTTCATTTAAACTGGATTTTTCAAACCGAATGGAGTAAAACCTTAATAACTTTTGCTACAAAACTCAAAATTAAGTGAAATTTATCTCTAAATTTGTCTAAAATCATAATCTACTTGAATATGTAAGAATATTTATTTTTTGGTTACCGTTTATTTTGGTTGGTTGTTATTTAATTCTTTTCTGGCTCTTTTTAGACATCGATTATTCGGGTTATTCTTGCGACGATCAATCTACCTTATCTCCAGAGCACCAGAAGCAAGGCAAGCACCCTCTTTGATCATGTTGATCCCAGTATTTTAATTATTGTACTTTGTTTTGTAAATCCTATTATGCATGCGTGTATGTTTGTATGAAAATACTATTATCGGAAAATTGGTAGTTGTAAATCCTACTTGCTGCATATGTCTCCTTGAAATATTGATCCCTTACTGTTGTAACCTTTAGAATATGGGTTAGACAATAGATAATGTCAAATAGAAATTTTTTAGTACGATTGTCGTACAAATGCAACTAGAGCAATAGAGTTTCTGAAAATTGATTAAAGGACAATATGTTAATTTGTGAGTTTGGATTAATTTAGAAAATGTCCAGAGGAGTTACCTCTGTTATTTTATGAAAATGACATGAAAACTTTAGTCTTTAAGACACGGGTGAGTTATGTTGTATTCTGATAAAGTGAGGATTGTAACTCACTAGTAGATAGGGTGGAGTTCTCGCCCGTAGTCAATTAAGGACCGAAGCCAGCAAATCCGGGACTAAGACCTAACCGTACAACCGTATGCGCTAGTATGGGATAGCCGTAGCTAACTAAGTTATCGAAATCTTAACCTTGCATAATAGTAGGCAGGAGCGGTGCGCACAATTTCTATTGCCGACACAACTACGAATGGCTCACTCCCATGGGTTTCTATCTGGGTGTAGTGAAAGACTCACCTGACGGGTTTCTATCCGTCAAGTGAGGGACTCCTTATCGGGTTTCTACCCGGTAAGTGAGGACTCCTCATACTACGGGTTTCTATCCGAGTAATTGGGGATAATCGTTCGCAGGGCTAGTGCAAGGTTAGGACTAGATAATGTAAAGGCTGCGTCGCGAACTCTAAGTTGCTTACCTTCGGCAGTGAGCAGCGATATAGAGATATTCCAGACAACTAGAATACCACGTACTATGGGTAAAGTTGTACACCTCTGCAGAGTGATAAACTATTCGAATAGTCGTGCTCGTGGTCATGAGCATGCTTAGTGCGGCTGGTATGGCAGTGGCTTTGTTTTCTAAACTGTTTTGTCACAAAAGATTAGGGTAATGACATGGGGTTTTTCATTTGCTGAGTTAACTGCTATTTCTATGGCTTTGTTGCTATGTCTATAGCAGAACTGTCTTTTCTATGACTGAATTGCTATTTCTATAGCAGGACTGCCATTTCTATGGTTGAACATAAATTTGTCAGTGCCATTTCTATGGCAGAACCTGATCATTATATTTTTGCTTACAACCGAGTAGGGTTGTGGGTGTTGTTGTTACTTGTTCAGTTACTTTACTTACTATCCTGTACTTACTTTTCATAAACTGCTCTTTCAAATACCGTTGCAAATTATTACTTATGTTTATTGCAAATAAACTTGGCTTTAAGCAAAAGAACTTGTAGAGTAGAGCCATACATTTGACAGCCTTGCATCTAATATAATTTTGTGATATACTACAAGTCTTACTGAGTACACAAGTACTCAATCTTGCTATTGTTGTTGGTTTATAATTTGCAGATGAGCCGACGCCAGACGACGAGTTCTTTGCACCTGGCACCGAGGGGTTCGGTGACGGGTCTACTTACGCCTTGTTTCCTTGTCGGTTGCCTAAGGGATCAGATGGGCATGCCCGCTGGACCTTTGCTACTACTAATATGTTTTCCGCTATTGTTTTACTATCTCTGATAACTGCTTTTATTTGGCCGGTCGGCCGTGGTTTGTAATAACTATTGTAATAGCATAAGTAGATTGTCCCTTTTACTTTACTTTAGATCATGAATGTATGAATGTGATGCTAATTGTTGTGAATGTGCATGCTAGCCTATATTTCTGGGACTAGCACTGTATACACATAAGATCCACGGGTATTCCACGCCCGGGGGTCTGACAATATCCGCCATGCCAGTAAGTGATCAATCACTTGTCGCCTCCCCATGCCTTGTTGTTTTTAGTGGCTCTCAGTGGTGACTGTGGTTTTCTTATGAATGAATGGATCAAGATAAGATTACGGATTTTGAGATAAAGCTCACGGACATCGACAGCAAGCACCTCAGTATCCCTGGCTCTGAGTACCAGGCCATCGTCCGCCTCTTCGTCTCAGACTTGTTTTCCTCCTCGGCCACAAATCCGAACCCGAATAGATTTTGGTTTCGTACACTATATGGTAAAACAACCATAACTTTTGTCTACGAACTCGGATTGCAACGTTCTTTGGCTCGTTGGAAAGCTAACGAAAAGTGAATTCCAAAAATCCATAATTTGAGGTTAGATTCTCTTTGCGAGGCCCCGAAAAAGTGAAAACCCCAAAAAGGTCATTTAGGGCCTCAAAACGGCCTCCGAAGTTTCATCACCCGTTTTCGCCGTTCGTTCATCATCCAGTTTGAGTTTTCTTTCATTCCAGATTGTGTAATCAACCATACCCAGATACTCGGGTCCAACTGTCCAGCAATTGATTTGTTTGGCTCAAAATTCGAATTATTATTTTTTGCAATATAAAAAACTATCACAGACGATTTTAGCGAAAGAAATGCGTGAAAAAACTACCACGACGGTTCGAATAAGAACCATCGTGATGATTTTCACAGATGGTTCTTATTCGTAACCGCTCGTAGTTTTTTCACGACGGTTACTATTTAGAACCGTCTGTGATAGCTTTTTCACAGATAGTTAAAAAACCGTCTAATGACTTCATATCATCACAGACATATAAAGTCAGACGGTCCAAAAAAACTGTCTATGATGACGTTTTCTGTAGTAGTGGCGACTCTGTTGGCGAGCCCGACGTCCACGCCCATGCCGACGAAGAAGACGGCGAAAAAAACGGAGACTGAACTACACCCCTCTGCCACGACTCTATCTGCGAGGACACCGCCGCCGCCGCAGAAGAAGACGGCTAAAACGCCGATGCCGACGCTATCCCCCAAATCACCTCCACCAAACGCCTCAACCAGGCTATCTCCCAAATCGCCAACAAAATCACCTCCACCTCTCTCTCTCCCCCGTCTCGAGTGTTCCGCTCGGGACAAGACCAAAAGAGCGCGGTTCTCCAAAAAAAATAGATACAGACACGGTTGAGGGAGCAAAACAGATTCAAATGAAACCTGATATGGACGAGTGGACCCGAAAAACTCAGCACACATCTCAACGCATATCAAACGGCTCAAAAAAAAGACTGAAATAAAGCCAGAAAACTTGCTACTGTTTTTTATCATTTCCGTAAATAAAATGCAATTGTGTTATTACAGTACGTGAAACTATGAATGGAGATTGAATTGTTTTTCAAGTTTTTGAATGGCAATTGAATTGATCGCAAACAAGTTTGACCATATCTCGCAAAGATCCTGCGGTGCAGAACGGGCGAACGTTCATAAAACAATGCAATTTTTATTTTCTCCGTGCTACCGGTAGTCATGTGATCTGCAATGAACAAGGAATCTTACAAGCATGCATGACGCCAACGAGCGCAGAATGCACCTGATCATATACATATATTCTACTAAAATAACGCGCAGGCCGATAATAAATATGAGATTTGTATGTCTCGTTTGATCCGCCCAGGAAGTGCCAAATGGAAGGAACGTTGTGCAGAGCACTAACCATGTCCAAACCAGAGAATAAGAGGGGGTTCCAGAACCAAGCAAGATCACACAAGCTGGCAACACTACGTACAAATACAATGTGCAGAGAATATTATCATGCTGACCTGACCTACATGCGTACCAAAAACTTCCTTTTGACTAGAAAAAATCAGTACATTCAGAGAGAGTTTCGGCTATTATATAAGTCCCTGTATCCCTCTGCATTTCTCATCAAACACTTCTCGGAATCAGAGATATTTTCATACAGCAAGAAGGAGAAGAAGAAGAAGAGAGAATTGCATAGTTTCCTTCAAGACAAAGGAGATGGAGAGCTCGAGGGCTCTCCTCCTGGTTGCGGCGGTCGCCGCGGCGGTGGTCGGCCTCGCCCGCGCCAACTTCCGCAACGAGTGCGACATCCCGTGGGAGCCTCAGAACTCCAGGTTCACCGACGACGGCAACGGCCTCTCGCTCTCCCTTGTCAGCAACTCGTCAGGTAGTGCCGAATCAGAGACCCCTATATATGCTTTCGTTAATTTGCAATGCTCTGGCCCTTCATTTCGAGCTTTGCATGCAATTTGCACGAACACATGAAGATACACGTTCGTATATATCAACTCATTTCTTAAGTTGCATACAAGCATGTCCATCCTGACGGATGCAAATATGAGCATACTTATTTGTAATGCGGCGATTCTTATAAGTATGTCTGTATGGTACGTATCAGGCTGCATGCTGCGGACAAAGAAGCAGTTCATCTACGGGAGCGTGTCCACTCTCATCCAGCTCGTCCCGGGCAACTCGGCCGGCACCGTCACCACGTACTACGTCCGTACTCTCAATCCGAATAGTTACCTAGTTTCTTTATCAAGTATACTAGTATTAACCAGCATTAGCTAGTCAAATTAAACTTATTTTTAACATTCACTGCATACGCGCATTCAGACGTCGTCGGTAGGTGACAATCACGACGAGATCGACTTTGAGTTTTTGGGGAACGAGACCGGGAAGCCCTACACCTTCCACACCAACGTCTACGCCAACGGCGTCGGCAACAAGGAGATGCAGTTCAAGCCGTGGTTCGACCCCACCGACGGCTACCACAACTACACCATCTCCTGGAGCCCCTGCATGATCGTGTAAGCCTGCATGGCAATTCTTGCTTCTCCCCGAAAACTCAGTGACGAACTGGTTGGCACATGAAACTCAATGTTCGTGGCCGAAAAATGACCTACGAATTAATTAACCCAGGTGGTACGTGGACGACACCCCGATCAGGGTGTTCCGCAACTACGAGAGCAGCAACGGCGTGGCGTACCCGACGAGCCGGCCGATGTACGGCTATTCCAGCATCTGGGCGGCGGAGGACTGGGCCACGCAGGGCGGCCGCGTCAAGACCGACTGGAGCAAGGCGCCCTTCGTCGCCAACTACCACGGCATCCACCTCGACGTCTGCGAGTGCTACAACCGCGGCGGCTGCGGCTCCGGCTGCGCGGCGGTTGGTGCCGGCGGGAACGTGCCGCCGTGCCGGCTTAGCGACGAGCAGCTGGGGAAGATGCGGCGGGTGCAGGACAAGTACAGGATCTACGACTACTGCGTCGACCACAAGCGCTACAACGGCACGGTGCCCGTTGAGTGCGGCCTGCCGCAGTACTGATCGATCGATCGAGCTGTTTGATCGCTTCGATCTTTTGAGACCGTGACATGGAGATCGAATGGAGGAGAGTTGGTCTATTGCTATTTTGTCCCGATTGATTGGAACGTTGATATTTATTTATTTTTGTAATTCACAGATATTTTTATTTTGTATTTTTTACAAGTATATACTTGTATATTTGCATGCTATAACATATATATATAGGATCTGTCTAGTTGTAAGTTGCCTGAAAATTTCCAATCTATCGGTCACTTTTTTTTACCGTTAGATTAGCAATCAACGGTAAAGGAACAAAACAGCCAAAAACAGCCGGCCTTTGCTGTTAAACAGCCGGCCTTTGTGGTAACGGGTCAGTTTTCTTGATTGAGATCCGTTAGGCCCATTTTTATTCGGCCCGTTTGTTTGGGGCCTGTATTTGTTTGGGCTGTATGTTGTTAGGCTTTTTGTTGGACTGTATCTGTTCTGACAGGCTGCTCTACAATGGGAAAAACCGGTACACACTGGCTAATATCCAAACAAATAGAGGCCTCTTCCCCCATATACACAATACACTGCCTAATGTCCAAGAAATAAAAGGAAGCAAAAAAGAGAACAGATCGCAACAATGGAGGGAGAAAACCAGAAGAAGAACCCTAAAGAAGAACGGATCGCAACGAAGACAGCAATGGAGGGAGCTAGCGAAGCACTCAGAGGAAAAGAGAAGACAACAGAAGCAAAAAAGAAGGCAATCAACGAGAAAAAAAAACATGGTACTAACCTTTTCTTATATAAGCAACCAATTTGGATTCGATCTTCAACCCCTTCTGCCCCATTGTTTCTGCATAAAGTATTTTTTTCGTTTCCATGTATGCTAATCCATTCATACACATCTGAATGCTGAACTATATGCTTGGAAGTTGTACAATAGTCGCATGTCCTGATATAGCTTTTGAAGGCATCTGAAAGGTGGACATAAGCATAGTAGAAGTAACACAAAATGTATGAATGGACAAATAATTGGTAGGCAAAAAAAAAATCTAGTTCTCAAATGTATGATGCACACAAATAATTGTGCCCCCTGTAAAATTATTCAATAAATTGCAGCATACGTTTAAGTTGCACACAAAATGTACTAAAGTTGCAGAACTAGCAATCATGAAACTTAAACAGAAAAGTAGTGCAAGTTTATACATCTTACGTGTTTTAGTCGAAAAAAACACAAAACTTATTTCCAACACAAAATTTCCTCGTTTACATGTCCTCTTTAGCAGGGGGGGCAAGTTTGAAGATGACATTGTCATGTATGCAAAATTGCTAGATGCTGCATATGAACCTTGGCTACAAAAACAGCAGCTACAAGAGGTACAAATAAAAATTTTCCATAAATACCAACAAAGTTGCACAAGTTGAAAACAAAAAAATTCTTATGCTGTCCTATTGCAACCAATATATAATTGAAAAAATATAATTTATTTATTTCCAGGTGACAACTCTACAAAAGGCAGAAGGAGCTGGAATGATAGTCGGGGAAGATAACATGAATGTGAGTATATCAATAGTACTATGTTCTAAATTCAACAAGTTAACACCACAAACAAGTATCACTGTACTATGCAAAAAAACAGGTTACTCTATCCCAGGATGTCAGCAACTCATCATACACTGGCCTTATGCAACAGATGAACATCTTTGCACATATTTCAGGACAAAACAACCAGGTAAGCTCCACTTTTTAATAAACATTGCAAAAAAAGAAATGCATGCATTTAGCTTACCAACTGACCAATTTTTTTTGGAAACAAAACTGTAAACAGCTTGAAACCGAAAACTTCAACTATCCGCTGGAAGCACCTGTGTCATTTGAGGTGAGGAGAGATAATATGAATTACCATTACATCCAACCAAGCACATGAAAAATTGAAGATGTATAATATTCAATGAACATTAATATACCTCAGACACTCTAAAATATAAAAACATCTAAAATAGTCATCTAGCATACAAAAACATCTAAAATATAAGCAAGGTACAGCAAACTTTGGAGTTTCAAATGCTAAGATTCTACACCTGGACAATGTACTATCTCATAACAAAACACGAAAAAAGAAAGGGAAATAAAAAAACAATAAGGAAGAAATAACAAAGTAAAAACAAACTTACAGCGAGAAAATAGATGCAACCTCCAAGTGTCCTTGATGACTGAGAAGCATTCCTCTTCTCCTTCTTATATTTCTTCACATATATCATCAACCATTCATACACGAATGTGGACCAATCCCAATCATTCACCTTGTCAACATCTTGCAAAGGAATGAGGTATTTTGGACTGGGATATGTGTTTGAATTTGGACATAGAAAGGTGGACAAGGTAACCACCATAAAAGAGATAAAAACCTGCTCTCTACTAAGATCATCTTTTAGCAACTTATTGTTCCCAAAAAATTTTATTGTAGGCAGGTTTGGCTGATCAAACATTTCCAGCAAAAAATTCTTTGCTGAATCACTGTCCGACTTAATTTCTAGGCCTCCAATTGGAACACCTAATACGTGGTGAATAGACATAGGAGAGATTGGGATAACCTTATCTTTAACAATAATGTCTGAGGTCCTAGTATCTATATGATCAGCAATCCATTGGACAAAACTCCTAGGAACAGGGCACTTTTCGAAATCTAAAAAGAACCCAAAACTATAATCCTTGATAACATCTTTTTTAGCTTGACTTAGATCAGCAACAATATCAGCGAAATAACTCAAATTGCATCTGCTAGACGCCTTTGTAGTTACATGATCAGATCTAGCCTTCTTACATTTCAAATCAGTTCTAGCCCTCTACAAAAAAAAAGGAAACAATTACAAGTGGAAGAAAAAAATCATCAAAATAGGAAATAAAACAAACAAGTTCAAACCTTTCTATTGTCTTTAGAAACACCTTTCTGAGCATACTTCCTTTTTAGCGACTTTGCAACCTGCACAAACACATAAATGAAGAAGTCAAAAAAAAAAACCTAAAACACATAAAGGAAGATATAAATCAAAACAAAAAAAAATCAAAAAATACCATCTTCGTCAAATTCTTCAAACTGATAGCATCATCAATATAATCCCCACAAGAAGAGCCCGACTGCCATCAAGGATAAAACGAAAAATTAAAAATATAACACAAAAAGAACTAAGACAATAAAACAAAAGAAAGAAAAGCTAGCTTACGTAATTATCTCCACCAGATTCCATAGGCGTGGAGTCTGCTACATCAAAATCTTCTTCGGTGTCCAAACTGTTATTCATTCCATTATCATTGCATGCATCTTCATCAGACTCGATAATATCCCTAGCCATTTCTCTATTGAACCTACAGAAACAAATTGTCAAACTAACTTCTTACAAGAAAAAAAGAAGAAGAAAAAAAAGGAGGGGGGAAGTTGCTAACTACATGTCACAAAATTGAACTTAAACTCAAAATTGAACTGGACAAATGTACTAGCACATCCCAACACAAAAAATACAACTAACATACATAATACTAAAGTTTGACACGTGCATTCTAGAACGTCACTTTTTAAAAAAAACTAAAGCAAAAGGTGGTAGGGCTAATTTAGTTGTAACAGTAAGACAGCAATTATGTCATTTAGTTGTAAAACAGGGGGAGTGCCATGCATGTAATAGTAACACAGAAATTATGTAAGTTAGTTGTAACATGTGACAAATGTACTAACAGGGGAAGGGCCATGCAAAAAAAAAAAAAAGGACAGAGTTATGCATAATTGCATACTGCTACATAGTTTATGCATACTGCTATATAGTGCTATATGGTTTATGCATACTGCTATATAGTTTCGTTAAAAGGTTAGAAAAATAGTTGAAGACAACATGAGTCAAGGCAGGGAAAAAAGCTTACCCAAATAAAGCAAAAGCTGACCCACATAAGGTTAAAAGCAGACCCACATAAAAAAATATTGGCACATAAAAAAATATTGGCACTGAATAAAACAGAAAATGTCTTGACCAGGTTAACCATAAATAAATCAAAATAAAAATTATTCTACCAAAGAAAGAAAGGTCCTGCCAGGTGAAGCCAATCAGAAAATGGTTAAATGGAACTTGCACTGTAAAATAACTAAACTTGCATATTGCATGAGACTGCAAGTTTAGTTAAAATGGTATGCAACTTCTAATGTAGCAGGTGTTGTTCATAGATTATGAATATATAATTGTTCATATGTTAATTCCACAGTCAACTGACAATTGATTAAGTAGAACGATATACATATAAATCACCATACATACATTCTGGGGGAGGCTTACCCAGAGTGAAGGGGGCGACGTGGAGGAAGGTCCAGGAGGAGGCAGGGCCTCTTATAGCCGGAAGGAGGAGCTGGGAGCCGTTGGAGGCGTGGTGGAGGACGCGCGGTCACGGGGTCAACTTACAGCTACAAACAGGAGATCAGCATGGTTGTGAAAACTGCTGAACCAGCACACCTTGTTAGAGTAGAAAGCAAGAATGTCAACAACTAGCTATTGAACATATGTCACAGAACCAGCTCACTAATGGAGTATGCTTGAAAAAAACAAAATGTTCAAATGAACTACTCTGATGTCCAAACACTCAATCACACACAAATCAAAAACACCAGGCTAAAAAATTAAACCCCATATATATATCTCAGCCCATATCTTAGCCTATAAGGCTCAACCTGATCAGTGAGCACAACTAGTATACAATTGCCATAGTTGACTTGCCAATTGCCAATTTAATTTATCTGGTAGTTCACTGTAAAAAGAGAAAGAAATAACATTTCCAAAACCCAACTACTCTTGATAGGAATTCATTTCTAAATGGACTCCCAAGTCCCAATCAACCCCAAATGCAGTATCTGTGATATTTCCCAAGATGAACGACAAGGTTAGAGATAGCTCAGCAGTCAGCAGGGCCGATAATCCCAACAATTAAGATACTTCTCCAGCAAGGAGATATCCTGCACATGCAGATGCAGATGGAAGGATTGGAGCAGCACGGCCAGAGGAGCAACTGGACTAGTTGGGAATTTCATTACATAGGAACTGCACAGCCTTTATTTTTCTTTAGACCACAACAGATGTAGGGAAGGAGGTGAAATGAAATGCTGCGACTATGTAGTGTATGTACCCTCTAGTACTCTGCACTGCCCAAATGTGACAAACCCACCATTGTTAGGCCAAGATGACAACAAATGTAGCAATCAAAACAACTGAAAAAAAAAAAGACATCACACAAGAGCTACAAAAAATTAGACATGAATAAAACTAAAAAAAACCTCTTCAGTAATTGCTAATGCAATGCAGGCACCCAAACATGTACTCCATTCAAAAAATTGGTGTAAGAACTTAATGCTACCATACCCACAATTACTACCACACCTAACCCTGCAACCCTCCTGGTCCGTCAGAAAATATCACACACCCATACTAGCTACCACTGACACAATAATTTCACTACATAATGCCTCTCAAACACACACACAATAAATTCACTACATGAAAAATTGATGAGCCAGAACAAACCAAATTTCTGAAGGCAACAAAAAATGCCTCTCAAACAAAGACAAATCTTAAGGCAACAACAGATGCTGCATGAAGGATGATGGAAACGCACCGAGGTTCAAGCGGATCTTGGAGTCGAGGCTGCAGCTGTGCATGTGGACGGGGGCGTTCTTGTTGCAGGCCTCGCTGCAAGCAAAAGCATTCGTTCTTGTTTTGGTGAGCCAGAACCAACCATAGACATACAGATGCCGAATTGAAAATGTCAAACAAATTTGAAGGAACAAGTACATTACCCAAACAAAAACGGTGACCTCAAAAACTCACCACACCGAAGAACAACAAATCCGTGCCGCCACAAAATCGGAGCACAAAAGTATCATGCCAAAAAAAAACACTAAGAACAACAAATCCGTGCCGCCACAAAATCGGAGCAACCAAACACTTCAAACACAAATCCGGAACATGCTAGCACTACTCAACACAAAATCGGTTCCCCCAAACGATTCAAGCTACTGGATCAAACGAGCATGCTAGCTCTACTCACCACAAAATCGGAGCCCCCAAAAGCAACTATCCTCTTCCTGCACGTCGGTCGACGCTCGATGCCCTCACTGGTCGCTTCCTGCTCGCCGCTTCACGCGAGAACGAAATGCCGCTCACCGCAACAGCTCGACCACCGGGACGGACGCCTTCACCCTTACTCCCCTCGGTTTCTCCTCTCAACCTCTCTCTCTCTCTCTCTCTCTCTATCTCAAGAAAAAAAGACAAGACAAAACACATCGCGTGTAACAGAGGGGGCGCGAGAAACGAAGAAAACTATATAAAATTCAAAAACGGACACAGCGGTATGGATATGGATCAGAAAAAAAAGGCCCAACACTAAACAAGCGTAACCGATAACGGGTCAAAAAAAATTGAAAGCCCAACACCCGAAAAAACAAACAAGTCCGGCCGAATATTCTACCGCACGAATCTCAAAACGATCCAACGGTACAAAAAATCGACTGAAAGATTGTTCAATTTCAGCTGCCTGAAAATTAGCAAAACCGATATATATATACGTGAATGCCCGGTTCATACGTACTCTGCATGTATGTGGGACCCTCGGTGTTGAATATCCAAAATCCTCGTGTGTATACCGTACTAGTCCTATGATCAGTGGTTAGTACGTATATCTACAACATTGGCATACATATCCATACACAATTACATACAACATGAAACAAATATAGTACATAAACTTAAACGATTACATAGTTTATAATACGAGGGCCGACCGACCAAATAAAATATCAAGTATCAGAAGCAGGGTTTTCAAAACTAGTAGCAATTTTTTAACAGGGGGGTACAACAGGTTTGGTCGAAAATGGGAAAATTTTGGTCAATTTTGGCTGAAATTTCCCAAAAAAAAAACAAATTCGAAAATTTTGGGGCTGATTTTGGCCGGTTTGATGTCTTACCAAGGGGTCCCGTAAGACCGGTATGGCCGATTTTCAGCCGAAAAAAAACCTTGATCAGAAGTAGCAGCGGGAAACATAATAATTTAATTGCAAAAGTCCAGCGGTATACCCATCAAATCCCTTTGGCAACCGACAAGAATGAAACCCTAGAAAGACTGTCCTCATACCCTGGTACCGGGAGCAAAAAAGGTGTCGTCAGGAATCCACCCATCCCCATTCTTTAAACAATAATTTAAGCAAGATTGAGTACATTGCACTCAGCAAGAATTGTACTATATTGCAAAAATTATATAAATGCATGACTAACAAGAGATGAGGCTCTATGCTACAAGTTATTTTCGGCATTAAGCAAATTTTATTTGCAACATCAATATGTGGTATTTTGCAACAGAAGTTTAAAGAGCAGTTAAATAGATAAGAAACAACAAGTATGTAACTTAATAAATAACAAGTCATAACCCTCCTTGGTTGCGATCAACATCTTATTCTCAGCCATGGACTTGGCACTCAATTTAAACAACAGCAAAAATAACCATCCCAACATTTCCCGATAAGACTGTTTTTGCAAAAGTAGAGACTATACCTGATGTGACTGCACTAAGTATGCTCATGACCGTGAACACGGCTATTTAAATAGATTTACACTCTGCAGAGGTGTACAACTTTATCCACAGTATACGAATTCTCTAGTTTATCTGGCATCTATCGATACCACCGTACACAATATTTAGTATGCAGTCTAGAGCATATAACGAAGCCTAAACACCTAGTCCTACCCTTGCACTAGCCCGACAATGACAACCATCACTTCAATCTCGGGTACCTCCCATCAAAGTGAGGCATTAATCGTTGTATCTAAAAGCTTTGGTTCCAACGCCTCGGTGAAAGGAGCCCCTTCGAGCAAGCCCACCTAGACATGCCCGTACTACTACGGCCTACCAACGTGCAAGGATAATCTTCGATGACTTAATTAGCTATGGTCGTCCCATACCAACATATGTGGTCGTACGCTTAGGCTTAGATTGGTGGTACCGGCATTCGGTCCTTAATTGACCCAGGCGAGGATCTCCCCATATCTATATGCGAGAAACCCTCTCACATTTATCAGTTCATATTATAACTCGCCCGCGTCGTAATCTAGGTTTTGATTTTTTTTTTAATACAAAATTAATAGAGGTAACCCCTCTTGACCATCATTTCAAAATCTCCCAAATCATATTCAATATTCATTCACTTTCAAATTTTTACAAAGACTAGAGCCCAGTTAAGCATTTATGAGATACTCGCATTCGAAAGACCCAATTTGACATCATATATTGACTAATCCATACTGTAATGGCTACAACAGCAAGTATATCGACATTTCAAGGAGGTTCATGCATCTAATAGGAATTTAACTACCGTTACCAGTAAATATAGCAAATTTAAGCAACCATACACGCAGCATAATAGATTTTGCAAAAAGAAGTACAATAATTGAAATAATAGGATTAACATGGTCAAAGGAGGTGCTTGCCTTACTCTGGTATCTCAGAGTATGAGGATAGAGGATTGTCAAAAATTTCGTTCGAGGTATCAACGTCTACTCAAAAAGAACCGAGAGCGAATTAATTATAGAAAAATAATTTCAATTGCAACAAAATCCAAATATTTTTGCATATTTAGACAAAGAATGATTTTATATGAATTTATAAAAAAAATATTCATTCAATTTGGCGTTCATATGCAAAAGTTATTAATGTTTTAATTTTGCTCAGTTTGAAAAATCCTAAAAAATTAAAAAGGTGACGTCGAAAGTGTATTTTCTAAGATTTACGCTTTCTAATAAAGAAAGCGTATTTTCCTCTGAGTTATCTGAGGTTTATGCTTTCTAACAAAGAAAGCATAGTTTCTTCCTAACTGAAGGCAACTTTTCTCATTTTTCTATTTTTTCGGATTTCATTAACTTACATGTGGGGCCTACTTGTCAGTGAGTCATATTTTTATTTTCTTGATTTTATTTACAAAATAGAGGTGGTCCCACATGTAATAGACTCATTAATTAATTAACTAAATGATTAAATCCTAATATGATTTAATCTACTAACAGTTAGGGTCCACATGTCAGTCTCTCAATTTTAAAACATGTTTTTAAAACGGGAATAGTGAGAGATCCCACTCGTCAGTGACCCGTATACTAAATGAGTTTAAAAATATTTTTTTGATTATCTTTTCAACCGGTACCACTTGTCATACACTCACCGCGCTTAACCTCTGTCACTTAGCGCTAGTCATCTCTTAATCCCATGGGGCTCGCTGGTAGAGAAAGAGAGGAAGAGCAGCAGAGTTGTGCGCATGGCCGAGCGCCTTGGCGAGCTCGCCGGTGACGAGGCAGGCGCAGAAATGTTCAGGGAATGGGCAAAATGGGTTCCCCCTTTCGACGGCGATCCCACTGGGTGGTGGTGGAGGCCGGAGAGATGGATGAAGATGGTGTTACACCGGCGAGAAGCGGCGAAGTGCCTTGGGTCCGAAATGGCTTTCACGCATGGAGCATATAGGCGACGAAAGATGGTACGCATAGGCTCTAGGGGGTGACGATGATGCTATAGGTAGTGGCTCGGGGAACAAGGGTCACCAGAGCGGCGGCGACACCATCTCCTGTGGTGGTGCCATGAGCGGCTACAACAAACTCTATGCTACGCTGGCTAATTCACCGATCTAACACACGCAATAGCTCTATGGGACTACTAGAAGCTCACCAAGGTCATTGATGGCATCGAGGGATGGCCGAAGAAGCATGTCGATGTTGAACAGCGGCAGCGAAGAGGAGGCTCATGGTGCTGGCACTTTACGGCAATGGGGGCTACAAGAAGCGTCACATTTGCTCACTGGAGTCCTAAGGATGGTGTAGATGCGAGGAATTAAACAGGGACTCACTGAGCTTCGAGGAAGATCGAAAATGGTGGTAGCAATCGAGGATGAGGAAGAGGAAGGTGAGGCTCGGATTCACAGCAAAACGGCCTGCGTTAAATGGGGGGATTAGTTGGTTGGTGAATGGAACACATGATGACGTGATTAGAAGGGCCCCAAACCTTCTAGAACAACAAGGGTGCGGCGGCTTGGATCGGGTGCACGCGCTGAAGTCGAGGAAGATGACAGTGCGTCGGCGATATGGAGCACTTGGGGCTACATAAAGCAGGGAAAGGGAATGAGCAAGGTAAGGGGCACATGATGATGTAGGTGGCATGGGTAAGGAAGCTCACCAGAGGTGGTGACGGTGTAGATCTTGCTCACCGGCATCGAGAACGACACTCTCGTTTCCGGCGAATTAGACTGCGAGAAGCTTTGATTCTTGGCGGGAGGTGTTGGAAATATGCCCTAGAGGCAATCTTAGATATGATTATATTTCATTATGTTCATAATATTGGATAATATGTTATCTTGTTCCTGGAATAATATCGTTAATATTTATTATCAAGTATGTGACTTGATTATGAAACTCTGTATTTCAGTGATGATTATTCTTAAACGTTCCCTAGTCAGAAACATATGAGGACACATATGAATAGACTAGCATATGTATTGGTTGATGGCTATGTTTCACAAGTCATTGATATGGAGATATCAAACCAATAATATGGACACATGTTAGAGAACATAGTATTGGATAAGACCCACCTTGAGACACTGTTGAGATTGTTATGATTTCATGTGTCATCACTTGGTCTCAAGCAATGATGATGTATAATCCTTAGACATGAGATCAGGATGGTTTTCTACATGTGTAATAGCACTCTTAGGGGTTGCCAAACGCTGCTCATAACTGGGTTGTTATAAAGGTAGCTTTCGGGTATGCTATGAAACATGCAGAGGAATGTGACTGGTCGAATATGGGATTTGCCCCTCCTAACATAACAGAAGAGATGTCTCTGGGCCCCTCGTTGTGGTTGGATAAAGTAAGTGCATGGCCATACCACTAGTGGTCGAAGTGTTCGACCACGTGAAGTTATCCGACACTTGATCGAGAAAGTATTGAACAGTCCATAGATGACACGACATCTCACCTGGAGTTCAACTAGATATCGTGAGGCAAATGGAGAATACACGAGAAGGTCTTTCAGTTCGATCAGATACGGACTAGTCGTATGAAAATACGAGCTAGTCATAGGCTGGTCGAACATGGTCACTAAGTGGTCAAAACCTAGTCGTAAGGAGTTACGAATTGGTCGAGACCAAATATGAACTGGTCGTATAGAGATACGAGCTGGTCGTTAATGATATAGACCTAATCATAGATCATATTGCATTAAGGTTCGTTCGATATATTCTATGTGTGTTTGGGAATCGTTATGTGCTGCTAGGTACTACTAACGACTCGTGGTCGGAAAAGAGTTTCTGAGTCACAACCGATTACACATGAACCTATAGGGTCACACACTTAAAGGGCTAGGATTTGACTTGGATAGTGATCCGAATTCTTGTAGGCCTCGAGTTCCTAATGGGCCTCAAGTTTGTGATCCATTATGGATGCCTATATATAGAGGGGCAGTGGCATGGGGTGTGATGATCATCTTTTGAAGAACTCCTAAAACCCTAATAGCCACACCTTCCTCAACCACGCTGCAGGTGCTAGCACTTCAGCGCGTGGTGCCCCTGCCCCGTGTGTGTGGATATCTTGGAGGTGTTGTTGCGAAGCATCAGCACTAGGACGATCCGCAAGTCGTGACATGCAGAGGTTACTGGAGACGATCAACTACGACCACTGCATTGACGTGCTCGACGCTAGACGATCGACTATGACCACTGCATCGACATGCTCGACGTTGGACGATCGACTACGACCACTGCATCGACGTGCTCAACACTGGACGATCGACTACGACCACTACATCGACGCGCTTTACGTTGGACCAGGCTGCTCCAACTCTTCTTCTGCTGCTCTGCGCGTCTGGTGGTAACAATCTGTGATCATCTTCCTGCTTAGTTTTCTGGTTTACGTGGTAGAATTTTTAAATTGTTAGCTAGCGTAGCCTACCCGTATCCCTTCAGGAGGCGAGTATGGTGAGTTGAGGAGTTCATGATGCGGTTTGGAGCTTAAATATGGCTGAGATTAGCACGAGAGAAGCGGCGAGAAAAGGGCAATTGTAAATGAGTTTCTTGCACACAACTTCGGTCTCTTCGTGTCGAGACCCAAAATGCAATTCAGGAACCCTCTGAGTATTCTGAACTAGTCCTAGATTAGTAGCTAGGTCACATAGCAAACATCTACGAAATACCATACATTTATTCAATTGAACTAAAAAGATCTCAAAATAACAAATAGTAATAATAACTAGACCTTATGGTCAATATTGTGAGGACCCCCGGGTTATTTCCGTAAGACCGATGCCTTCCCGGACTTATGGAAATAACTCTGGGCCTCAAGTAAATGAATTCCAAATTAACTTAATCTAAGTGAGAAGGCCCAACCAAAACTAGAGCTTCGATAATCATGCGTACTGCTCCTCTGCAAGCACTGCATGATGGCTGGTTCTCCAAACGGTCCAAGTCTACACTTAAACAAGTTAAAAGGGAATTCAAAAACAACGGGTATGTAACCGTGTTGGCTCCCAAGATCAGCGACCAACACGCCCATACCCTTAACAACGTCAATCACAAGTTATACAAGGCATACATTGACCATACATAGTGCCATACAACAATAGTTAAAGTCTACAACTATTACAATAGGGCCAACCGGCCAAATCCAAAATAATACCACAAGTAGCAGCGGAAGTAAGTAAAATAAACAAAAGTTCAGCAATGGTGTGCCCCAAAACCCATTGCAACCAACTGGGAGTTAAAGAATAGCACTATTCGTTAGCGTCGCCAAAGTCGGCGCTAACGAACTCGTCAGGCGTAGTAATGTCTTCACCTAAATTTGCAGAGCTAGGTTAAGTACAAAATGTACTTACAAGTCTTACACAAAGTAAAAATATTTATGCATAGAGGATATTCAAAGGATGGCATTAGTGGCTTAGTTTTGCGGAAAACGCAACAATTTTCAACCTACACATGCTAGTTTTGCAATTGTCATTTACAAAACAGATTTAAAGCAAAAGTGAAACAAGTGACAAACATAATCATTGATATATAAATAGATCAAACAAAAACCAAAGTGGCATCCCACTTTGATGAACACGTTCATGCCAAATACCAAGTTTTAATGATGTCAATTTTAATCAAGAGACTAACAATGATGTCATTCAAAACCAAGTGTTGTCCATAACAGTGGACATGTCTATTTGAATAGTTTGATCCCTACAGGGGAGTACTACTTTACCCACATGAATCGCCTAGCCCGTAAGCCAAACACACTGCCTTTGGTGAGTTGGCTGGGGAGTTCGAGATTTAGTATTTTTCAGCAAGAAGATCCTATTTAATTAGATCACCCATGCGAGATGAAATCCCAATTAGTACATATGCATATAGCAAATGTTAAGTGGGCACGCAAGTTGTGTCGGAGGGGCCAGTGTAAGGTAGTTAGTATGTTGGGTAACCCCCAACATAAGTAATCGTGTTCACCCGCACAGTGTATATTACACTGGGTTCCTAAGAAATATATGATTCCACGGTCTCTATGTCCTCACACCCCCTGTGGTCTAAACCAATAAAACCCACCCCCTACTTAACCAAACGGTACCCACAACCCGTGTGTGGAAGTACGATTGGTACTTAGAATTGACAGCCCAAAGTTCGGTCCTTAGCGGTCCAGACAAGTCTACCACATACCTGATCTCATGCATGAAGGCAACGTCACTAGCAACCACTTTTTCAGACCAAAATCACTTTTAATTTTTAACCAATATAAACATAATTCAAAATAAAAACGACATCGAATAAACATCGAGAAAAGCTAAAAATTCAAGGTGCTAAAAAATGCATGAAATTTCTACAGTAGCTATATCACAATTTTAGATGAATTTAAGTGAAAGAATTATTACATTTGGAGTTAGTATGTGAAAGTTATAGTAGTTTGAAAATAAGGTTTCGGAAAAAGGCTGAAAAATACACTTCGGTGGTAATTCATCCGAAATCTAATTTTTCGCACAATTTTGTAGAATAGTGGTGGAGAAAAGGATTACAAAGATAAATAGAGAATAAAAAGTTATGATCAAAATAACTTGGTACATCTTATTTGGAGTTCATATGAATTAGTTCTAACTAGGGTTTAACCTACAGTCAGTATGGTTTTGATACCAACGTTGTCGGACCCCGGGCTTTGAATGCTCGAAACCCTCGTGTGTGTAATGTATTAGTCCCATGATCAGTGGCTAGTACACACATATACAACATTGATAATCACATCCATACACATTTCATACATACAATAAGATTAAAAAAAAGGACTTAAGCTTAAACAATACATAGCGAATTTTCATTACAAAGGCCGACCGGCCAAATGCAACTCAAGTAATAACAGAGTGCAGTGGAAAGCATAGTAAATAAATCAAAATGGTCCAGTGGTATGCCCCATCCAATCCCACAGGCAACCGACAAGGATTAAGCTCTAGAAAGACCCGTCGTCGTCCGGAACTGGTTCATCCTCCTACTCTGAACAACAATGTATGCAACATTGAGTACAATGCGTACTCAGCAAGACTTGTAGTGTATCGCAAATTTTATATAAATGCAAGGCTAACAAAGGATGAGGCTCTACTCTATAAGTTATTTTGCTTTAAGCTAGTTTTATTTGCAATAACCATACATAGTAATTTTGCAACGGAAGCTTTAAAGAGCAGTTAAATAAATATAAGACAGTAAGTAATTGAATGAATAATAGCAACAAAACCTCGCAACCCTCCTCGATTACGAGCAATATTTCTTTTTCAGCCATAGACATGGCGAACAAGTCAAATATAAATCATAAACCATTCCCTCATTTTCCAACAAGAAACGTTTTTGTGAAAACCAAGACTATACCCATTAAGTCAGCAATTTAAGCACGCTCATGATCACGAGCACGGCTATTTAAATATATTTATACTCTACAGAGGTATACAACTTTACCCAGAGCACACGAATTCTCTAGTTTATTTTGCATCCGTCGATACCACCGCTCACTACCTTTGGTAAGCAGTCTAGAGTGTTGGTGATATGCCCTAGAGGCAATCATAAAGATGATTGTATCACGTCTATGTTTATGAGTTATTAAATAAATGTTATTCTGTCCCTTGAATGAATCATTGGTTATAAATATTAGCAAGTATGTGACTTGTTGGTGAAACTCTTTTAACTTATATGATGTCGTTCTAAATGTATCCCTGGTCGGATCTCACTAGTCGAAACACTAGTGACTTATCGACCAGCGCATGTATTGATTGATGATCATATTTCACTGGTCATGGATATAGGGATATCGAATCAATAATGTGAACACATATTGGAGAACATTGGGTTGGATTGACCCACCTTGAGACACTGTTGAGATTATTATGATTTTATGTGTCATCAGTTGGTCTCAAGCAATGATGAAAGTAATCCTTGGATCTGAGATCAGTATGGATTCCTACATATCTAATAGTACACTTAGGGGCTGCCAAACGCTACTCCGTAACTGGGTAGTTATAAAGGTAGCTTTCGGGTATGCTATGAAACATGCGGAGAAATATGACTGGTCGGATATGGGATTTGCCCCTCCTAACATAACAGGAGAGATATCTCCGGGCCCCTCGATGTGATCGGATAAAGAAAGTGTATGGCCATACCACTAGTGGTCGAAGAGTTCAACCACATGAAGTTATCCGACACTTGATCGAGAAAGTATTGAACAGTCCATGGATGACATGATATCTCACCTGGAGTTCAAACCACATATTGTGTGGCAAAAGGAGGATACACGAGCATGTCGTTTAGTTCGATCATATACGGACTAGTCGTATGGAGATACAAACTGGTCGTAGACTGGTCGAACATAATCACTGATTGATTGTGAACTGGTCGTAAAGAGTTACGGACTCGTCATGACTAAATATGAACCGGTCGTATAGAGATACGAGCTGGTCGTAAGTAATGATGACCTACTCGTAGATCATATTGCATGAAGGTTCGTCCGATATAATTCATGTGTATTCGGGAATCGTTATGTCCTGCTAGCAGCTGCTAACGACTCGTGATCGGAAAGGAGTTTCCGAGTCACAACCGATTACGCATGAACCTAACGGGTCACACACTTAACAGGTTAGAACAAACGTGTTCGGATAGGATCCGTCACAGGCTCTATATAAGGAGGTGCATGAGGCTATTGGGAGAGATGTGACAGAATGTGAGTTGCTCCACCAAAACCCTAGCCGTCATCTTGTTGAGAGAGCCTTCCCATGCGACTTGGTGCTAGAACACCGGCGTACGGTGTTCCTTCCCTGAACGTGTGGATATCGTAGAGGCGCTACTACGGTTGTTGTTGCGCTTGAGGACGATCCACGACTTCATAAGGAAAGTGATTGGTTGTTGGAGAAGACGATCGACTACAGTGGACGATCGACTACGACCACTACATCGATGTGCTCTTTGTTGGACCAGACTGCTCCAACACTTCTTCTGCTGCACTACACGTCTGGTGGTAATGATCTGTGATCTCTTGCTTGCATGGCATCCTGATTTACGTGGTAAATTTTTTGAATTACCAGCTAGTGTAGCCTACCTGTATCCCTTCATAGAGCACGTGTCGAAGCCTTTACATCATCTAGCCCTAACTTTACACTTAGCCTGGCGAATGTTCATCCTCACTAAACCCGGGGACACCACCATCTTAGTGAGGCATTCGTCGTTGTGTCAGCAATCAACATGCACGCACATCTACTACATACCCCTCATATAAGGCTAGATCTCGATAACTTAATTAGCTAAGGATGTCCAATACTGGTACATATAGTTGTACGCTTAGGCTTAGATTGGAGTTGCTGGCGTTCAGTCTTTAATTGACCTGGGCGAGAATCTCCCCTATCTACTAGTGAGACTCCTCTCTCACTCTTCTCAGAATATAATACAACTTGTCCGCGTCAAAAACTAGGTTTTGCATTTTTGTTTTTATACAAAATAAAAGAGGTACACCCCTCTGGACACTTTTCATAAATCTCCTAAAATCATGTTTATCATATTGTCCTTTTATAGCTTTTATGGAAAATCTATCGTTCTATTAAGCAGTTGTGTGACAATCACATTGGAAAACTCCCAACTTGACATTATATATTTTCTAACCGATAACCTAATGGTTAAAATAGTAAGCAGATCAATATTTCAATGAGATATATGCATCAAATAGTATTTACAACTACCGACTTCCCAAACATAGTGTTTTCATACCAAACATACACGCATGCATAATAGATTTTGTAAAACAAAGTACAGTAAGTAAAATAGTGGGATCAACATGATCAAAGGAGGTGCTTGCCTTGCTCAGGTTGTTCAAAGAGTGAGGTCACTTGATCGTCGTTAAGTTCGCTCGCAAACTCCAGCGTCTATTCGAAAGAACTGAGAATAAATCACAAACGGAAAAATTAATTCAACAGCAAGCAAATCCAAATTTTTTTGCATATTCATACAGAGCATGATTTTAGATTAATTTATAAAAAGGATTCATTTGAGTTGGAATTCGTATACAAAAGTTATAGCCATTTGAATTTAGTTTGGGTTATTAAATCACTAAAAAAGGAAAAACAGCATGTCATGCTAACAGAGTTTCGGACATATGAAACTAACTTCTATCCCACGATCTTTATCGGACTTAGTAATTCATGATAAATTCTCTCATTTGATCCAATTTATTATGCACGTGTTACTCTACTATCATCAATTAGGGCTACTCACTATGCACAACCTCATGCATCAAGTCCTTTCATAAGCATTCATTTAACTGATTCGTTAGTGTTGAATCCAATCACATGCATAACATTCTTCGATCATATCCTCATATCTCGATCTAAATCCTATACTAATATCCACTAATGCATAATCAAGGTAGTCAATCCAACAAATAATGCCCGAACTCACGATCTTCCATCTGTACAACCCATTCGATAATTGTACAAAATTCACCAAGTTATGGGCATATGACCATGACTAAATCCATCAATTATTCTTCACTAGACTATTTAAGCTAATACTAACTATCTAACTCTACTAGTCTCACCTCGGCAAATCATAATCGCATACACTAAAATTTCCACCGATCGAGCTTTATTTGACTAACCGATACCTAATGAGCTTTACAATTTAATTGCACAACCAATATTTAATAGCTCACTAATTGATCAACCCATATCCATATCACTGAACTAGTCATGCATGGCATCTACCAATCCAATCACATATGTGCCTCTACGATCAACTAATAATCATTTATCTACTAATCCAATTGAGGGCACAATTCCATCAACTTGGCACATAGGACTTATCTACTAATTACATGGCAATCCAAATATTTATCCGCAATCAAATAATCCATTGCTACCTTCTCCCAATTCTAGTATGTATGACTCACACAACTATTATTAAAGACATCCGATCAATTTGCTCATGATTAAATAAATCGTCCGATTCAACCTCCATATCTCATTAAATATCATCACATGAGCTATTCATCAAGTAATAAGTTATAAATTCCTTATGCGTCCTAAATACTAAAATCACTAATCCAATGTGAGGAAAAAACCTCCAATTAATTCAGGAATATTTGATTATTTGCCACTCCAAATATGTGCAATTCAGGATTTGCCACTCATGTATCTATGACATGTGGCCTGGCAAATTGTGTCTATGATATGTGGCCCCGGGCCACATGACATAGACACATGAGTGGCAAATTCTGAATTGCACATCTTTGACAATAGCAAATAATCAGATCTCCCATTAATTTATCATTCAAAGATCACCACCAATTTCCATGCGACTCCAAAATAATATCATCTTATCAAATAATCCTATAATATATTTAATCTAGCATCCACCGATCAACAATATACATATTCCGCTACAACGATCTAATTATTCGCATCCACCAATATACCATCACATGATCACGCCTACACACAATTAAGACCTAACCGGAGAGTTACACCGGTCTTAAGATACCAAACAATTTTTACACTAATCATGTATGAAAAGATATCATGCTTATGACGACTATGCAACATGCACAACGAACAACATAACGCGGTAACACAATTAACACTAAGGATTTTACCACAGCACTAGGCGTGCAAATCATCACCAGATGTTGTCTTCTTGGCCACTAGTCCGCGTCCGTAGTAGTCATCGCTGGTTCCGCGTCCCGCTCAGCCTATCGTCCGCATCCGCTGTAGTCATCGCCCGTTCCGCGTCGGTCGATTTCGGCGCCGAACTTGCGTTTACGCTTTTTCTTCTATTTCCTTTCCTTTTCTTTTCTTTTCTTTTTCTTTCTTTTCTTTTCCTTTCTTTTGTTTTCTTTTCTTTCCTTCTTTTCTCTTTTCTCCCTTTTCTTTTTCTTCCACCGACAGCCACTGTTCTCTAGCTACCAACTTCTTCTTCCCCGTTTCTTTCTTCTCTCTCCTTCTCTCTTTCTTCCTTCCATCTCCAGTGCTCTCCTCTCCAGAGCTCCCATCTCCGGCTCCTGTCTTCTTTACTTCGGCCGGTCCCACCGAGTCACCACCGGCAAGCATCCGCACCACACATGACTCGCTTGGTGAGCCTTCGCCGCAACGCCTCGTGCATATCTTTGCATGCATGCCTGCCGCATGGAGCTGCCGGCCACCTTGTCGCCACTGGCCACCGCTCCTCCTCTTCTTACTCCCCCTTGGCCTCGCCGTCATGTTGCACCGGCCTCACCGCTTGGCCTCACCGAGACCACACAATGCACGTTCGTTTCACCAGCTCCATCTTGCCATGCACCCGCGTTGCCATCTTTCGTCGTAGCACGCCACCACCTCGCCAAGTCGTGTGCCGCAATAGGCCTCACCGCGCTCTAGAGCACGTTGGGTCGCCACACGGCTCATGCCACAGCCGAGCTCATGTACAGTGCCTCTGTTCCTCTTTCTCTTCTCTCCAAAAGACTCAAACGATCGTGCATGCGAAAAAACTGTTGTTTAAATGGAATGCTTGGGTGATGATGAATGCGATGGTATGACATGCAGGGAGTGATTCCTCATTTGAGGGTGGGATTTGGAGGAGAGAAGGAGGCATGAAGCTTTGCTCAAGCTTGGGGAAAGAATAGCAATGGCAAAACAAGAGGGTGGGAAGCTTTTGGGGGGATGAATGACACTAGGAAGAAATGGGAAAACGACAGTGGTGTGAGGGTTGATATGGCTATGGTGGGTGGTTCAGTTGGGGTAGTTGGGGAGTGAAGAAAATGGCAGTGGGGAAATGGGTTCGGCTGGGGCTGGGATAAGAAGAGGTAGGTGGCATGGGGTTTAGATTGTTAGGGGAGATGGCAATGAAAAAGGATGGGTTGCGCAGTGAAAAAGGATGGGTTGCGCAAGCATTTTGCCTGTTGTCGATCGAACTGGAGATGGAGCAACGATATCAATGAATGATATGATATTATTTTTGAAATGCATGCGAAAACAAGAAATCAAAATAATTTAATTTAAATGCAACCTTTCAAACAATTCGATTTGATTTTAAAAGAAACCTTTTACTTAAACATGGGAAAATTTTAAAACACAATCAAATATTTAATAAATCGCCAAATTAAATATTAACATCCCGATTCTAAAAATCGGGGTGTTACAACTTAATGCCATCGCAATGGAGCATATCGGAAGTACAAGCATTTGAAATCGAAATGGTAGATAATACTGGAATTCTGTCTAGAATTGCTCATGAATTGGCTAGTCGGAACATTGGAGGAGCTCCTAACCTTGGCTGTACTTGTCATGACTACAAGAACTATTTGTGCACTAAAATCCAAAAGGAGATGAAGTATGGTGAAGCTAGAATAATGTCAGACGATGCAGATCCGCATCGTTTGACATTGCATAGTAATGTCACCATGTGCCATTCTCTTCATCCAGCCTATTCATCCCAAAATCAAGGGCTACCAGTTTAGACCTCCACATACCTCGAAGTCTTTAACAAATGGTGTACTTTAATAGGCACATAATCGTGTTGGTTGTTTTGACAGATGCACCCATGTTTCATAAAATATCCCCTGCCTTTCTCTGTTGGCGCCAAAGTAATGAGACCTTCCATATTTATTAAGCTACGTTGATAAACCTAAAGTGCCATTTTGAAGAAAAAGAAATCAGAAGTCTATTTGCTTTTCTGGATCTAATGGAAGATGACAGCACAAAGAACCGTGACTCAAGACAACATGATTAATCTCTTCAACAATCTTCCATGCCAGCCGCCACTTCTATTAGGTAAGCAATACATTAGTTTCAATCTTGTTCTTGTACGATAGATGCAACAATCTCTCTCTCTCTCTCTCTCTCTCTCTCTCTACAATGTGAAAAAAACAAATTTGGTCTAGCTAACAGTAGTGGCGTTCTCCATTAATAAGAAAATTGATTGTTTTCTCTTGTTACCTATTTACTGTAGAGACGACCCCATAGCTAGTTGGGTACCCTAGATTGGCATGACATTTAGCACTGTAACTAAGGCTAAGAAATTTTGGAACTACTATGGGGGTCAAATTGGTATCAATGTTAGAAAGAGATTTCAGAATACTAGGTTCTTAAACATAATCATAGACTTCAAATCCCAGAAACACGTCACTTAATGCCATCGCAACGGAGCATATCGGAAGTGCAAACATTTGAAATCGAAATGGCAGATAATACTGGAATTCTGCCTAGAATTACTCATGAATTGGCTAGTCAGCACGTTGGAGGAGCTGCTAACCTTGGCCATACTTGTCGTGACCACAAGAACTATTTGCGCACTAAGCGCCAAAAGGAGATGAAGTATGGTGAAGATGGAAGCTTGTTAAATTACTTCCAAAAAATAGATTGTGGAGAATCTGTCATTCCAATATGTTTTGCAACTAGATAGCGAAGAACAAATAACAAATTTTTTTGGGCTAATGCTAAAATGATTATTGGTTATACTCACTTTGGTGATGTTGTCACTTTTGACACTACTTTTGGAACTAATCAAGAAAGCCGACCATTTGGTGTGTTTGTTGGATTCAACCAGTTCAGAGAAACTATGATTTTTAGGGCTGCTCTTATGTATGATGAGTCATTTGACTCTTTTAGATGGCTCTTTGATATATTTTTGTTAACTCATGGCCACAAAAAACCTAAAACTATCTACACTAATCAAGATGTTGCAATGGGAAAGGCAATTACAGAGGTGTTACCAGATGCATGGCATGGATTGTGCACTTGGCATATTATGTGGAATGCAATCAAACATTTCAACCATAAGATTGAAGGTTCAAACATTCTTGGTGACTTGAGCGCTTGCATGTACCAATATGAGGACACAATAAAGTTTGAAGATGTATTCACCAATATGAGAAGTAGGGTACATAAACAAACTTGGCTTGATAGTATTTATAAGCTAAAAGAAAAATGGGTTGAATGTTACATGAAAGATGTGTACACACTAGGAATGTGAAGTACTCAATTGAGTGAGAGTTTTGTCACGACCCAACCCAGGGCATACCCGGGAAGTCCCTCAGGACCTCCTGGGAGGTCCAGAGAGGAACCCCCAGGATGGCCCGAGAGGTCCCTTAGGACTTCCTAGGAGGTCCGCAAGGGACTTCCCAGGACGTCCTGAGAGGACATCCCGCTAGGACTTTCAGACCTCCCGAGAGGTCCGATAGAACCACTCGGAGGCCTAGGGTCCCAACTCTGAGGAGGTCGTTGGACCTCAGACCTCCCCAAACTCCACGCACTACTCGGGGAGGTCCAAAAGGAGCCAACCTGAGGAGGTCGTGAGGCTTGAGGACGAGCCTGAAACCCACTGCGATCCAAACCAGCCCCTAGAGATCATCGACTGGTTCTCGCAGCAATCAAGTCATAACATAGACATCCACAACAGCTTTATTAACAGCAAAAAGAGGTTTGATTACAAAGGTTGCTTACAAGCTCCAGCAACAAAGAGCATACAAACGCAGCAGAAAACCAAAAGACATGGTCCACCCATTACACCACAGGTGACTGGCTGGTGGGCGCGGCCTAATTGAGTTGATCATCTTCATCATCATAGGAGTCTTCATCTGCTCAATTCATGAATAAAGCAAGAGTGAGCACAACAACCGTGCTCGCAAGTTACACCCGTCAATTAACAAAATGACATGCATAGGGATATATCAAAGGATAGCATATTAGGGTTGATTTGCATAAAGCCAATTTTATTTCAAATACAAGTATTAAGTTTCAAGACAGGTTACCATAGATAAAATTCATTTTTGTGAAATCTATTTTCAGTTGGATAGCATTCAACATTGAAATGGTGAAGGATACCCTCCTGCACAAGGCTTCCCGCCCAAACCCAAAATGGTTAAACCACCCAAACCCATTTCAATATTTCTTTTGAAAACCAAAACCAAGAGCTAACTTTGAGTGACATTGTTAGCAAGTCCGTGACCGTGGACACGGCTATTCGAATAGATTTACACTCTGTAGAGGTTGTACACTTTACCCACATGACATGAATTCTCTTGTTTGCTTGGCATCCATCGATACCACCTCACACTTCCTTTGATGAGAGGTCTAGAGCACATGACAAGGCCTTTACAATGCATTGCTCCATCGCAGTCCACCCACATTAAGGTTTCGCAGACCCCCCCTTTGGATACAAACCCGCCGGGTTAATGGAGTGCCCCCTCTTATGCCAGGTGGGACTACAACTAGTCAAAACATCACAAACCCACCTCGTCCGCATGGCAAACTACGGTAGAGCTTTGCAAATTAATTAGCCAGGTCCCACGCCCCATACTGGAGACATGTGGTTGCACAATTTTGGCATAGCCCATTATAGGCTTAGTAAGTGGTGTCTCAAAGACCGGTCCTTAACCGACTTGGGCGACAATCCTCAACCCTGGGGTGTCGGATCACACGACCCCCGTGCATAAACATGCACCAACCGAACAACCAGCCTCGCCCAAGTCAAAACCATTTTTCATTCACTTTGCTTTTCAATTCTCCATAGCACACCAATGCCATGGCCATAAGTAAAACATCCATGGCACACCAATGTCATGGCCGAGAAACTCCATGGCACACCAATTCCATGGCTCAAATTATTTCATTAAGTGATATTTTGATCAAAACTCCCAAATCAAGATTTTGGCCTAAGCATTACTAAGCATTTCATTTTTCAAGAGCTACGGGTCCTCACTATTGCAAGAACCAGGTTTTATCTAGGGTGACAATGGGGTTGATTCAACATGGATAGAGGTCATACCAAGCAGTAGGCATAACTAGGGACTTTAAAGGTAGGCATTGAAATATCTTAGTGAATTAAGCATGCATACAACTTTGAAAACGACATAAGTAATTTGATGTATTGGGTGCAACATGATCAAAAGTGTAATTTGCCTTGCTCAAAGTCTTGAGCTACTCCCTCTCCCTCACTGAACTTGGGCTCCCCACGGTCTTGACAATCTACACGTGAAAAACCAAATATTCAAATGAAGCTCAAACAAGATCCAAAGAACTCCAAATACACTTAAAGACAAAACCAACAAAGAGGTTGGAAGGTCAAGAGGAGGTCCAAGGAGCTCGCTGAGAGGTCTAAGGACCCAAGAGAGGATGTCTAACGACTTGTTTGGGAAGGTCCAAGAAGTGCTCGGTTGAGACAGAGGGGAGAAATGGAGAAGAAAGTGAGAAAAGAGGGCTATCCCAACTATATATAGCTGGAGTCAATGTACGTGGCCCAGGATAGTGGTCAATAAGAGTTGGTAAAGAGGACGATGGGAGTAGGCAAGGAATGTGATAATCGGTATGACATGAGTACTGCAAAGGTGGGAGCATTTAATGTGATACAACATGCATTAAATGCTATAGAGACTTCCTTGCCCCAGGACTTAGTCAAAGGTAAAAAAAACTGGGAGTGTGACTGCCAAGTGGGGCAGCCAAGACTCGCAGAGGAGGTCTTGTAAGGACCTTGAGGAGGTCTTGCAGTGAAAAGGGGAGATCCTCACCCACCGGGGAGGTCCTGATTGTTGGATCTCCAAAGGGGAGGTCCAAACGGCCAAGATCAAGTGCACCAGAGGAGGTCCACAAGGGCAAGGAGGAGGTCCTTACCCGCAAGGGAGGTCCTGATGGTTGGATCAAATCCAGGGGAGGTCTGAACGGTTAGGATTTCCAAGGGGAGGTCCTAACGATCGGATCTGCCTAAAAGGGGAGGTCTTGACTGTCCAGATCCACAAGGAGGAGGTCTGGACGGTTAAGATCTCCAAGGGGAGGTCTTAACGGTCCAGCTTTTCAAGGAGGAGGTCTGGACGGTTAAGATCTCCAAGGGGGAGGTCTTAACGGTCCTGATCTACAAGGAGGAGGCTCGGAACCGCTGGATTTTAATCGGACTGCTCACAATGGTTGGGACGTTCGGACCAACAGAGCTAGCGCTGGATCTCAGCCTTAGAACTAAATCGGGTGGTCCAAAATAGTTGGGACGTTCGGACCGCCCGAGCGCCACAGCAAATCGGACCATCCACTGAGGATCTAAGGGCTCAGAGGAGGTGGGACGTTCGGACCATCCGAACGCCTCACTAGGATCAAGCCGTCCAATGCAAATCGGACGACTCACAATCAATAGAGATGCAAATAGGCAAGAAGGAGGTCCTGGAGGACCCGGGGAGGTCCGGTGGGACACAGGGAGGTCCAATAAAGGTAAGAGGAGATCCTAGAGGACATAGAAAGGTCCTGAGGGACACGGAGAGGTCAAGTAAAAGTAAGGGGAGGTCTAGACCCAAAGAGATCTGGACCAGAGGAGGACAACCCCAAGGAGGTCCGGACCTTTGGATCCTAACAAAGATGAGGTCTGGGCCATGATATTCCAGACAAAGGGAGGTCTAGACCAGAGGTGGGTAAAAGATTGACAGAGAAGGAAAAACCAGCAAAACTCCAACAACTCAACAAACCAACAAGGAATCTTTCGTTGAAGCTGGAGTTAGTCAACTTAAATCCATTATGAAATTTCAGTTTAAGCTTTGAATTCTCATCAAAACAAAATGGTTCTTTTTATTTTGAAATTTTCAAAAAGGGTTCTGAAAATCAGGGTGTCACAAACCTACCCCCCTTAAGGGAATCTCGACCCGAGATTCAAGCTTGGCCAGCAAAGAGGTATGGGTAGTTTGCTCTAAGGTCTTCCTCCTTTTCCCATGTGCCTTCACTCTCTGGATGGTGACTCCATTGCACCTTGTAAGTTCGAAGGATCCAGCTCCTGGTGACACGTTCTATGACGTCCAAAATCTTGATTGGTCTCTCCACATAAGTGAGGTCTTCTTGGAGGTCAATGCTTTCCAGCGAGGTGTGGTCTTCTGGTACTCGAAGGCATTTCCTCAATTGTGACACATGGAATGTATTATGCATTGCCGAAAGAGAAGTGGGCAACTCAATTTTGTAAGCTACTTCACCTTGTCTTGCCAATATCTTGTATGGTCCAACAAATCTTGGAGCTAGCTTCCCTCTGGTTCGAAATCTCCTAACTCCTTTGAGTGGGGTTGCACTAAGGTACACAAAATCTCCAACTTCAAAAGATAAGTCCCGGCGTCGAGTATCGGTATAGCTCTTTGGTCTAGACTGAGCCTCCCTCAAGCGCTCCCTTATGAGCTTCACCTTTTCTTCAGCTTCCTTAATGACAACGGGTCCAAAAAATTGGCGCTCACCTACTTGATCCCATAGGAGGGGAGTTCTACACTGCCTCCCATATAGAGCTTCAAAGGGTGATATCTTGAAACTAGCTTGGTAACTATTATTGTAGGAAAACTCAACATAGGGAAGGTTTTTGTCCCAACTTTCCCCATAGTCCAAAGCACAAGCTCGAAGCATGTCCTCAAGAACTTGGTTCACTCTCTCTGTTTGGCCATCAGTCTGAGGGTGGTAAGCGGTGCTAAAATTAAGTCTTGTCCCCAAGGCTTCATGGAGACCTTCCCAAAATCTTGAGGTGAATTGGGAACCTCTATCCGATACTATGCTCTTGGGTACACCATGTAAGCATACAATTCGGGCTAGGTACAACTTAGCCAACTTGTTGCTTGAATAGGTGGTCTTGACCGGGATAAAATGTGCTACTTTGGTCAACCGATCCACAATAACCCAAATGGAGTCATAGCCAGATTGGGTTCTTGGTAAACCAGTGATGAAGTCCATGCCAATTTGCTCCCATTTCCACTCAGGAATAGGTAGAGGTTGAAGCAAACCAGCAGGTCTTTGGTGCTCCGCCTTGACCCTTTGGCATACATCACATTGTGCTACATACTCGGCTATTTCTCTCTTCATGCCGACCCACCAATACCTCTCTTGGAGGTCTTTATACATCTTTGTGCTCCCTGGATGGATGGAGTAGTGTGACTCATGGGCTTCTTTAAGCAGGAGGTGCTTTATGTCCTGGCAGTTCGGCACACATAGCCTCTTGCTGAACCAAAGGACCTCTTGCTCATCGAATGAAAATCCAGGAGCCTTGGTTTTTCCTACATTGTCTCTTATCTTCAAGAGGTCTTTATCCTTGAATTGGTTCTCTCGGATTTGCTTCTGGACCACAGGTTCCACTTCAAGCGCATGCACAGAACCTTGCTCCACAATTTCCAGGTTGAGACGCCTCATCTCTTCATATAGTTTGGGCTGATTTTCTTGGACTAATAGGAGATTGTAGTAGCTTTTTCGGCTCAAAGCATCAGCTACCACGTTTGCTTTACCTGGGTGGTAGTGAATTCCAAGATCATAATCTTTGATGAGCTCCAACCATCTTCTCTGCCTAAGGTTGAGGTCAGCTTGGGTAAAGATGTACTTTAAGCTCTTATGGTCTGTAAAGACCTCGCAGCGATTACCAATGAGGTAATGACACCAAATTTTTAGAGCATGCACCACGGCTGCTAGTTCCAAATCATGAGTGGGGTAGTTGGCTTCATGAGGCTTTAGTTGCCGAGAGGCATAAGCTACTACCCGACCCTCTTGCGTTAGAACACAACCAAGACCTTGTCTTGAGGCATCACAAAAGACTTCAAAATCCTTCCGAATATCGGGCAAAATCAACACCGGAGCGAAGGTCAACCTTTTCTTCAACTCTTGAAAGCTATGCTCACAAGCGGGGGTCCAAACATACTTGGTTTCCTTTTTGAGCAATTGGGTGAGAGGTCTTGCTATCTTCGAAAAACCCTCAATAAACCTACGGTAATACCCTGCCATGCCAAGAAAGCTTCTTATCTGCGACACTGACTTAGGTGGTTTCCAATCTAGGACATCTTGGACCTTGCTATGGTTAACTGCCACTCCAGCAGCTGACATAATATGGCCCAAAAAGGTGACTTCACTCAACCAAAAGTCACACTTCTCAAACTTCGCATAGAGCTGGTGGTCCCTTAGCTTGTCTAGGACCAACCGAAGGTGACCTTCATGCTCTACCTCGGTTTTAGAGTACACAAGAATGTCATCTATGAAGACAATGACAAACTTATCTAAGTACTCCATAAATACTTTATTCATCAAATTCATGAAATATGCAGGAGCATTAGTTAGTTCAAAGGACATAACCGTGAACTCATAAAGCCCATACCGAGTTGAGAAGGCTGTTTTTGGAATGTCCTCTTGTCGAATCTTCAATTGGTGGTAACCTGACCTTAGGTCAATCTTGGAGAAAATTGCTGCTCCTTTTAGTTGATCAAATAAGTCATCGATCTGGACAAAGGGTACTTATTCTTGATGGTAACATCATTGAGAACTCTATAATCCACACACATGCGCTGTGTACCATCCTTCTTTGCCACAAAGATCACAGGAGCTCCCCAAGGAGAGGAACTTGGTCTCACAAAACCTTTACTTTGCATTTCTTCAATTTGTTGCTTTAGCTCAACCAAGTCATTAACAGGCAACCTATATGGCCTTTTGGAAATGGGTGCTGTCCCTGGGACTAGATTAATGACAAACTCCAAATCTCTATCCGGAGGCATTCCAGGTAGCTCACTAGGAAACACATCAAGGTACTCCCTTACCACAAGAAGGTCTTCAAGTCTCACTTCTCTTAAGCAGGACAACCTAGGACCTGCCTTAGAAGAGGTCTCGGGGCTGAATTCCACTTGCACCCCTTGCTCATTGGTGAGCACAATGGACTTGTTGGCACAATCTATTTGGCCCTGGTTCTTAGATAACTAGTCCATTCCAAGAATCACATCTAATCCTTGGGAGTGCAGGACTATCAAGTCGGCATAGAAGGGTATTCCCAAGATTTCCAAGGAAAGATTTGGGCACAAGGAGTTAGTCCTCATTTCCAAGCCCGGGGAATGGATTAACATGGGGTTTACTAAAGGAGTTATAGCTAACCCATTATTACCCACAAACTTTGAAGAGATAAATGAATGAGAAGCTCCGGAGTCAAAAAGAACTGAGGCTGGAATGGTATTAACAAGGAACGTACCAAGGACCACATCCGAAGCTTGTTGAGCTTCCTCAGCTGTGAGATGGTTCACTCGCCCTTTATTGAATTGCGCTGGAGGTCTTGAATGGGTGTGGCTGCCATGAGCTGAGGACCCTTGAGCCGATCGGGTGGGAGTTGGAGCTGGAGCTTGAAGTTTCTTCGGACATTTGTTTGCATAGTGCCCCACTTCATGACAATTGAAACAAGTCACGCCTGCTGCGGAGTTTGTAGCTGGCCTTGTTTGAAACTGACCTTCTAGGGAGGTCTTATGTGAGCTGGAGGTGCCAGACCGCTTGACTTGCATCGAAGTCCTGATGGGGGAGGAGGTCGCAGACCTCGTAGGCTGGAATTGGGAGGTATTTGGCCTGGAGAATCCCTCTGACCTGAACTGCTAGGCCGCCTTCCTCTTTTTGCGGTTTTCCATTTCAACATGCTTGCCCTCTTGCCTAAGGGTCTTGCTCACTAAGTGCTGAAAATCTGGGTAGTCATGAGCAAGAAGCTGGACTGAGAGATCATCGTTAAGTCCATCTAAGAACCGCTCTTGCTTGGACTCATCCGTGGCCACATCCTCAGGTGCATACCTTGCCAACTGGTTAAACTTGTGTAGATATTCGCTGACCGTGTAGCTCCCTTGGCGGAAGGCTCTAAACTCCTTCTTCTTTAGTACCATCATTCCATGAGGGATATGTGCACGCCTAAAAGCTTGAGTGAATTCCTCCCAAGTGATCTCTTGAGCGTCGAGATGGGATTGAGTAAAGTTTTCCCACCATTCCGAGGCCGGTCCTTGAAGTTGATGAGAGGCAAATAAAACTCTCTCTCTGTCTGTGCAATGAATCATGTCCAGTTTTCTACTCACAACTCTGAGCCAGTCATCGGCTTCAAGAGGTTCTGTGGTGCTGGAGAAAGTAGGTGGCCTCATCCTCATAAACTCCAAAATGTTGGCTCTAGGAGGAGGTGGAACATGTACAGGAGGCTGTGCTGCTGCTGCGGCTTGGAGGTTCTGAGTATTGGTGATGGACTGAGCTAATAGGTTGATCAATTGTGCTTGATTGATCATCATTTGATTCCAGTCTGGACCTTGGGCTGGAGGAGGAGGTGGCTACTGCACTGGAGTCTCTGGATCATTCCCAGGGGCTCTACCTTGGCCACTGGTGCTGCCGCTACCCCTTGTGGTCACCATCTGCTAGGGTCCAAGAGGTGAGAAAAGATAAGAGAGCTTAAGGGGGGAGGCTTGAGGCTTAAGGCTTAAAGCAACTAAACCCACGATAACCCCAAAAGCCAGAACTTCAGCAATTAAACTCAACACTTTCTATACGAGGCTTGCTGCCCTCAGGGTTGCAAGTAAAGAGGTCACTACAAGGAGGGATGGTCTTTTGTAAAGTAGCCCCAAAAGTAGCCTTTACAAATGATTGCCACTCATTGCTGCAACAGGGAGGTCCTTAACACTACCACCACAACCTTAATCGGCCCTATAGATATCCCAAGGAAAGAATTCCATTTAATTTTATAAAATGTTGAGGCAAGCAAAAAGATAAGGAGGAGATAAGGTGAGATAAGATACAGAAGAGGGTTAAGAATAGATAGATGACTCAGGTAAGGGGAGAACAATTTATTTCTTTTGTTTGTTAAAACACATTTTGAAACTTTCCCTAACATCCATTCTATTAGGCTGCGTCCTACAGTCAAGATGCTCTGATACCACCTGTCACGACCCATCCCAGGGCATACCCGGGAGGTCCCTCAGGACCTCCTGGGAGGTCCAGAGAGGAACCCCCAGGACAGCCCGAGAGGTCCCTCAGGACCTCCTAGGAGGTCCGCAAGGGACTTCCCAGGACGTCCCGAGAGGACATCCCGCTAGTACCTCCAGACCTCCCGAGAGGTCCGATAGAACCACTCGGAGGCCTAGGGTCCCAACCCTAAGGAGGTCGTTGGACCTCAGACCTCCCCAAACTCCATGCACTACTCGGGGAGGTCTAAAAGGAGCCAACCCGAGGAGGTCGTGAGGCTTGAGGACGAGCCTGAAACCCACTGCGATCCAAACCAGCCCCCAGAGATCATCGATTGGTTCTCGCAGCAATCAAGTCATAACATAGACATCCACAACAACTTTATTAACAGCAAAAGGAGGTTTGATTACAAAGGTTGCTTACAAGCTCCAGCAACAGAGAGCACACAAACGTAGCAGAAAATCAAAAGACATGGTCCACCTATTACACCACAGGTGACTGGCTGGAGGGCGCGGCCTAATTGAGTTGATCATCTTTATCATCATAGGAGTCTTCATCTGCTCAATTCATGAATAAAGCAAGAGTGAGCACAACAACCGTGCTCGCAAGTTACACCCGTCAATTAACAAAATGACATGCATAGGGATATATCAAAGAACAGCATATTAGGGTTGATTTGCATAAAGCCAATTTTATTTCAAATACAAGTATTAAGTTTCAAGGCAAAGTTACCATAGATAAAATTCATTTTGTGAAATCCATTTTCGTTGGATAGCATTCAACATTGAAATGGTGAAGGATACCCTCCTGCACAAGGCTTCCTGCCCAAACCCAAAATGGTTAAACCACCAAAACCCATTTCAATATTTCTTTTGAAAACCAAAACCAAGAGCTAACTTTGAGTGACATTGCCAGCATGTCCATGACCGTGGACACGGCTATTCGAATAGATTTACACTCTGCAGAGGTTGTACACTTTACCCACATGACATGAATTCTCTAGTTTGCTTGGCATCCGTCGATACCACCTCACACTTTCTTTGATGAGAGGTCTAGAGCACATGACAAGGCCTTTACAATGCATTGCTCTATCGCAGTCCGCCCACATTAAGGTTTCGCAGATCCCCCCCTTTGGATACAAACCCACGGGTTAATGGGTGCCCTCTTATGCCAGTGGGACTACAACTAGTCATAACATGACAAACCCACCGTGTCCATGAGGCAAACTACTGAGAGCTTTGCAAATTAATTAGCTGTGTCCCACGCCCCATACTGGAGACATGTGGTTGCACAATTTTGGCATAGCCCATTATAGGCTTAGCAAGTGGTGTCTCAAAGACCGGTCCTTAACCGACTTGAGCGACAATCCTCATCCCTAAGGTGTCGGATCACACGACCCCCGTGCATAAACATGCACCAACCGAACAACCAGCCTCGCCCAAGTCAAAACCATTTTTCATTCACTTTGCTTTTCAATTCTCCATGGCACACCAATGCCATGGCCATAAGTAAAACATCCATGACATACCAATGTCATGGCCGAGAAACTCCATGGCACACCAATTCCACGGCTCAAATTATTTGATTAAGTGATATTTTGGTCAAAACTCCCAAATCAAGATTTTGGCCTAAGCATTACTAAGCATTTCATTTTTCAAGAGCTACGGGTCCTCACTATTGCAAGAACCAGGTTTTATCTAGGGTGACAATGGGGTTGATTCAGCATGGATAGAGGTCATACCAAGCAGTAGGCATAACTAGGGACTTTAAAGGTAGGCATTGAAATATCTTAGTGAATTAAGCATGCATACAACTTTGAAAACGACATAAGTAATTTGAAGTATTGGGTGCAACATGATCAAGAGTGTAATTTGCCTTGCTCAAAGTCTTGAGCTGCTCCCTCTCCCTCACTGAACTCGGGCTCCCCACGATCTTGACAATCTACACGTGAAAAATCAATTATTCAAATGAAGCTCAAACAAGATCCAAAGAACTCCAAATACACTTAAAGACAAAACCAACAGAGATGTTGGAAGGTCAAGAGGAGGTCCAAGGAGCTCACTGGAGAGGTCTACGGACCCAAGAGAGGATGTCCAACGACTTGTTTGGGAAGGTCCAAGAAGTGCTCGGTTGAGACAGAGGGGAGAAATGGGGAAGAAAGTGAGAAAAGAGGGCTATCCCAACTATATATAACTGGAGTCAATGTACATGACCTAGGATAGTGGTCAATAAGAGTTGGTAAAGAGGACGATGAGAGTAGGCAAGGAATGTGACAATCGGTATGACATGACTACTGCAAAGGTGGGAGCATTTAATGTGATACAACATGCATTAAATGCTATGGAGACTTCCTTGCCCGAGGACTTAGTCAAAGGTAAAGAAACTGGGAGTGTGACTGCCAAGTGGGGCAGCCAAGACCCACAGAGGAGGTCCTACAAGGACCTTGAGGAGGTCTTGCAATGAACAAGGGGAGATCCTCACCCACCGGGGAGGTCCTGACGGTTGGATCTCCAAAGGGGAGGTCCAAACGGCCAAGATCAAGTGCACCAGAGGTGGTCCACAAGGGCAAGAAGGAGGTCCTAACCCGCAAGGGAGGTCCTGACGGTTGGGTCAAATCCAGGTGAGGTCTGAACGGTTAGGATTTCCAAAGGGAGGTCCTAACGATCGGATCTGCCAAAAAGGGGAGGTCTTGACTGTCCAGATCCACAAGGAGGAGGCTCGGAACCGCTGGATTTCAATCGGACTGCTCACAATGGTTGGGACGTTCGGACCAACAGAGCTAGCGCTGGATCTCAGCCTTAGAACTAAATCGGGTGGTCCAAAATGGTTGGGACGTTCGGATCGCCCGAGCGCCACAGCAAATCGGACCATCCACTGAGGATCTAAGGGCTCAGAGGAGGTGGGACATTCGGACCATCCGAATGCCTCACCAGGATCAAGCCGTCCAATGCAAATCGGACGACTCACAATCAATAGAGATGCAAATAGGCAAGGAGGAGGTCCTGGAGGACCCGGGGAGGTCCGGTGGGACACAGGGAGGTCCAATAAAGGTAAGGGGAGATCCTAGAGGACATAGAAAGGTCCTGAAGGACACGGGGAGGTCAAATAAAAGTAAGGGGAGGTCTAGACCCAAGGAGGTCTGGACCAAAGGAGGACAACCCCAAGGGGGTTCAGAGCTTTGGATCCTAACAAAGATGAGGTCTGGGCCATGAGATTCCAGACAAAGGGAGGTCTAGGCCAGAGGTGGGTAAAAGATGGACAGAGAAGGAAAGACCAACAAAACTCCAACAACTCAACAAACCAACAAGGAATCTTTCGTTGAAGCTGGAGTTAGTCAACTTAAATCCATTATAAAATTTCAGGTTAAGCTTTGAATTCTCATCAAAACAAAATGGTTCTTTTTATTTTGAAAATTTCAAAAAGGGTTCTGAAAATCAGGGTGTCACAAGTTTGAACAATGACATGAAAGAATACTTAAACTTGGAATTGAACATTCTTCGCTTCTTCGAGCACTTTGAGAGAGCTGTCTAAGCAAAGAGAGATAAAGAGATAAATTCAGAGTACGAGTCAAGGAAAAAGTTACCACACATCAAAATGAGAACTCTAATGCTGCTGCAAGCAAGCAAACTTTACATGACGCAAATATTTGAAGCCTTCCAAGTTGAATATGAAAGATCCATGTCAGCCTATACGAGGCCATCAAATGAAGGGAATGCATATGTTGTTGGAATTGGAGCTCTTGAAGATGATTCTACACTTGAGGACGAGCATGTGGTCATCGATGATTACTTTTAGTGCACAATTTCATGTACCTATAAACTATTTGAGAAAATTGGGTTATTGTGCAGTCATGCCTTGAAAGTTCTTGATTTGATGAACATTAAGCAGTTACCTAAGCACTACATTTTGAAGAGATGGACATTACAAACACGATCTAGAACTACTCATGATTCATGTAGGAGAAAAATGTTGGAAGATCCAAAGTTAGATGCAACACATCGCTACAAGTTCCTTTCACACAATTTTATTGGTTTGGCCTCCTGGGCAGCTGACTTTGAAGAATGCATTTTATTGGTGGATATCGTACTTGATAGCCTTGGTAGGGAAGTTGAAGAAAAAAATAAAGCAGTCTTCAGCCAGTAATGACAATCAATCTGAAGCACAAGCAGCAACTGAAGCACATAATAACTTCACACATGCTGCTGGCCTAAAGAAAAGAGAGACAAAAATGAGTGGGTCGAAGCGAAAGAAAAGTTGGGATGATAAATATCATAAAAGAAATAAAAAAGGACCAGATCAAACCAAGTCCCATAAACAAACTGATGTCGTATGTCACTAGTAACTCAACACAGATTTGCTTTTCAATTGCTCTGCGTTATAACTTGTTTCCAAACACTGTCAATTAATAGGGTGCAAAGGTGAGCGAAGCAGCACAACCTCAACCATCAGCTGAGAGGTGCTTCAACAATAACCAATAAGAGAGTGAAGGCTTTGAATTTGTTGGTACTTACATGCAGCTATTGATGGTATGATTCAGAAATATTCGATATTATTGTTTATATGATAGCCATTTACATTTTGTTCACTAACAGTAGTGTTGCTTCGTTTTAGGGTCACTCGGGTGGTCAAGATTTTAATTTCAAAGGTTCATTTGGGACTGCTCACACCACTGATGGTTAAATAATCTAAAGATCTTATTGATGCAACTTGGTGTGGTTCTCTTTGTTTTGAAGGTTGTATATCTTTGGTACTTGACTTGGGTATCAAACTTATGTTAGTTAGGAATTATAATCTTTTCTTTTGTGCTTTCTGGTCAAACATAAGTTACTACGAGTATTGCTTTCGTTAGTGATATTGTGCTTCTCTAGATTTATATAATTGTTCTTTGGTAGTTTCATCAAGGTTCTACATAAATGTTTCCTTTTGGAGATTTCAGCCATCTGCTAGTTCACCAAGATCAGTGTTTCCATTGTGAACTAGAAAAAGAATTTCTTTTACCAGCTAGAGAACACAAGTAGCAACATCATTTAGAGATATCACACATTTGCACAAGTACTAGCTGAGCATATTGACCTGGAGCGACTAGCGGGTCGTGGAGGAGGCAGAGAGAGGCTAGACCATGCAGGAGTCATCGCGGCGGCGGAGATTCTTGCCAGCAGTGCCACAAGGCTGGCGAGCTTAGGGCTGGCACGAAAAAAAGAATAGCCATGAGGCGGTGGCTCACACATAGGAACAAAAGACACATAAGCATCACCACTACAAGAACTAAACTGAAAGAAAGACTAAAAAAGGCAAACAGTTCTGATGAGCACGCTGAACAACAGAGTCGACGTGGAAAACAATGAAAGTTCATTAGACTCAACTGCGGTCCACACTAAACGAAAGGAAATGACTATAAGCTTGAAACCGAGAATCGAAACGAATGAATCAAAACAGAAAGTAAAGAGAGAGGGAAAAAACTCCAAGCAGAGGACGTAGAATCGAAGACGTTTCCTAACTAAAACGCTTAAGCAAGCAGCAAATCTGGAAAAGGAAACAGATCGATAGCTGAGGGTGCGTGATGAACCGAGAAGAACGGACAAGAAACAACATGGAAAAAATCAACACACACAGTAGACATCCCGTACAACCATAGAAGGAGCATCACGAAAAAAATGTAAACCACCGCGCCGTGCAATCATAGCAGGGGCAACGCGGAGCAGGTGCAAACCGAGGGTAACAACGAAGGCGCCCCTCAACGAATCGAGGAGGAAAAACAAGAAGCACATTTTTTTTAAGAAAACGCGTATGGAAGATGATCCATAGAACCATGGCAGGAGCAGCATGAATCGGTTGGAAATCGAGGGGAAGAACTGCGCTGCAAAACGATGAGCCGAGGGGAAGCCGAACACCAAAAAGGAGGAAATCGAGGAGAAGAACTGCGCTGCAAAACAATGAGCTGAGGGGAAACCGAACACCAGAAAGGACCAAGAGCAAGCAAAAAGAGGAGGAAGAGGCGACGAGAACCAGCGAGAGGCAGCGGAAGGAACGGAAGGTAAAGCGTAGATCTGAGGAAAGATGATAAGGCGCTGAGGATGAGAAGGCGAAGACGAAGCGTGTGAGTCCAACGCCCAAGAGGATAAGGAGACGGAAAGAGGAAAAGTAGCTAGGATGCGCAGCAACCAAGGCGCACATAGGTCGAGGTGGAAAAGCCGCACACGACCAGATCGGCCTCTTCGATCCAACGGCGCCAAGCGATCACACAAAATTGAACGGACGACGAAGCAGCCGAAAGTTGGAGGCCAACGCTCGAGTGATCAAGTAGGCGAAAGAAACGCGTTGCAGCATCGCACAATTGGAGGAAAACAGACGACTTGGTGGGCCTCTCCTCGCGTCAAAATTTTCTTTATTTATACTGGAGATTGATGGATTGATGGTTATAAACTGATAATGTTCGCATTCAGTTTCGTCGGAATCTTTTATTATACTTGCTACTGTGCCATCTTTGAAAAGAGGGCAGCACCGTCGGACACTCGCGAGGGGTGTCACAGACTCACAGGCTCACAGCAAATCTAATCCACTCCGACCTTCTAGAAGCTTCAATCAGCTCGTTTGCCCCTCTCCCTTCTCGTTCGTCCCCTTTCGTTGTCGGTCCAAACCCTACCTTTCACTCGCCGACGCGGCTTCGATAGGAGGGCGAGAGAGAGCGAGGGGGAGAGACCTGAGCATGGATCGGATCGTCGGCGGCAAGTACAAGCTGGGCCGCAAGATTGGGAGCGGCTCCTTCGGGGAGATCTACCTCGGTTCGATCTTGATCCCACCTCGTTCGATTTTCCTTCCCCCCGTTGCTCGATTTGGTTCTTGGATCTGATGAGGTCTCTCTCTCTGCAGCGACGCACGTCGACACGTACGAGATCGTCGCCGTCAAGATCGTGAGCTCCTATTCCTCCTCCTCTCGCGTTAGATTTGGTTGAATCTGTCTGGGTTTCGCGGCGTCTGGTGCCGCTAATTGCGCAAAGTGTTGGGTTCTGGGTGGAAACCTGATAATTTCTGATGTGGTTTCGGGCACCGCGAAGATTGCTCTTTTTTTTTTCTTTTGATAGTTTAGCTTGCAGCGTGTTGCGCATGTTAGAAATGGCCGACTTATATAAGTTTTAGGTTTCAGCTCGATTCGTTGTTGCGATTGATGAGCTAGAATTGCCTAGTATTCCTTACTGTTTGGTTGTTTATGGCCTGTGCGAAATGGTAGGTTTGTAGCACCTTTTTACACGTCAAATTCGGTCAGCTCATGAGCAAAAGAAGAGAGGTGCTTGATTTGGAGGTGCAAATTCCTTGAAGCTTCTGCAAGGCCCAGATTTCAAAATTTTTGAAATTTTCCAGTGGGCATTGTGGTTTCGGAGTAATCGTTCCGCCATAGCTGTGCTAGTCATCCATTTATTTAGGCTTATAGAGGAAAAGATACATGGTACAATGTCTCATGATTTCAGTGATATAACTATCTTTTTTACTCTTTATCCAATTTTCTCTTATGCTGGATGATATTAATGGATTATGAGTAGCTGCTATGTTTGGTGTGTTACTTTGAAGTATGAGGATTGAGGAGAGTGTAAAGGAGGAAAGTGCCGTGTTACATGTAGGGATGGCCATCATTTAATACAACAACACAACTTATATATTTTCCGTTAGTAAACGACAAATTGACATTTACATGTGAGGAAACAACTCCAGATCATGAGAATACAAGACAAGACAGCTCCAGATCTTGAGAATACAAGACAAGACAACTCTGCAAATTTTACAATTCTGTGACCCCAAGTATAAACGTTGTGGAAGCATGAACCACATATCTGTCTAGGGAAATTTCATCAACCACGTATCTATCTAGGGAAATTTTCTCCTGAAAATATTGAATGCTGTGGTCTTATCTAGCTTTTGATTGCTTCAGTTTGTTAAATATCTTGCTCATCATTGCTTGTAGAGTTGTGGACTTGTGGTATCATTTATGCCTTTATAGATTGATTTCTCTTTTGCAAGAATTATGTGGGTTTTGACATGTCTCCACTCAGGCACTCACTATTCTAGATTTGGCTTGATTGCTTTTCATTCTTGGTTCTGTTTTTGCATTGCAAAGAAACTGTATTTCCAGAGATGTCATAATCTTGGAATTTGTAGGTTAGTGTCATTTGAATTAAATAAATAGGATTCACCAAGATTTGTCTAGTATCCTATGCAGTGCGCTAGTCGCATATCTTGTTCAATTTTTTTTTTGGCTTGGTCATGGACAGAACGGTTTCTTCATAGTTCTTTAATTGAATTAGAGAGTAGAGACAAAGTGTGGATATATTTTATAACTCTACAGCGTGAATTGATTTATATCGACAAATGATTTTGTAATGTTCCTTTTGGATTTCTTAACCCCTCTATTGTGCTGATTTATGTTGCATTGATTGTCTTCAGGAAAACAGCAAAACCAATCATCCCCAATTGCTATATGAGGCCAAGCTGTATAATTCTCTTCAGGGAGGGAGTATGTGTTTGAGCTACAAATATTTTTTATTGCATCAATTACTATACCATAGGTCCATAGCTAATGTAGTAATTCTTGGTACTTGTGAATTCATGTAGCTGGTATCGCAAACATAAAATGGTGCGGCATTGATGGTGAGGACAATGTTCTTGTTATTGATTTGCTTGGGCCAAGCCTTGAGGATCTGTTTGTTTATTGTGGCCGGAGATTCTCACTGAAGACAGTCTTGATGTTGGCGGATGAGATGGTAATAATAGAAAATTGGTTTCAATGTCTTGTTCTATTTGCTAATTGTGATGCAGTTGTGGAAGTTAATTTCTTCTGTTGAATTCCTGCTGTTTCTTGTTGATAATGCTTTTACTCTACAGTACATACTTTTAATAAAAACACTGCAGCCAAAGGTTAGGGCTAGACAATTTCTTTTTTTAAATGAGCTTTTAATCTACTCTTAAGTCTTAACATCTGGTATACAGTGTACCTGTACCGGGATTCCATGAGACACAACAAACATTTTATTTTTCCTGGCAATTTTTCTTTCATGGTTATGTTCTATTGCTTCTGCTCCTTTTGTATTTACCAATGCATTCAAACTCTTATAAGCAATTTTGAAATTGTGCTTGACCACATATTTTTATGCTTTACCTTTTTATGAACTGATTTCTGGAGTGGAGTATGGATTTCCATTTTATCATTAGTTCTTTGTCTGTAGCTAATTACTCATCTACTCCTGTAGATAACAAGAATAGAATTTATGCATTCCAAGGGGTATTTGCACAGAGACATCAAGCCTGATAACTTTCTTATGGGCCTTGGTCGAAAAGCTAACCAGGTGTGTAACAAGCTGGCTATTGACACGTATGTTGCGGTAAATATTTGTCGTGATTGTTTTGTGATCCAACTCTCAGGTTTACATCATTGACTTCGGACTCGCAAAGAGATACCGTGACTCAACCACCAATCGCCATATACCTTATAGGTGAGCCAATTATTTATAACCACAGGTTTCTTCTTTAACTATTGTAATTGTGCATTTGACATTTAATCTTCTAATTTTTGTGGTATTACATATGTAGTCTGAGTATTGTTAACATACTTAACTTATTTCAGAGAAAATAAAAACTTGACCGGCACAGCTCGCTATGCAAGTCGCAACACTCATCTTGGGATTGGTGAGCAATATGGCCATTCTATTTCTACGGCATCATTAATTGAGATACTTGAATTATGCAGATGTATATTGTGATAATTGTACCAGCCTCATTATTACGCTTGGAGTTGGAATACTAAAATAAATTGTCATTTTTCATTACTTCCTTTGACATCAATCACTAAACTTAGTGTTGTTGCCACTTACCAGAGCAAAGCCGAAGAGATGATTTGGAGTCCATTGGATATGTTCTTTTGTATTTTCTCAGGGGAAGGTAGGATTCTTCTGTGTTAACGAACTATCCATACAGTGATTTTTCCTTCTCATTGTGGCAGAGCAATGAAAGATAACATCAAGTGCACCATGTTAATTATTGAAGACCATGTGTTGCTGACACCTTTTGAAATAAGTAGCAATGTATACCTATGTAGATCTATTCCCTTTATTACCATTGTGATCAATAGGCCAGCTAGCTTTGATCTTGATTTTGACGTACCCTTATGTTTTCCTATTAAACAGCTTTTTATATGATATCTACGTTAACTTACTATATGTTTCGTCCAGTCTTCCTTGGCAGGGTTTAAAAGCTGCCACAAAGAAGCAGAAGTATGACAAAATAAGTGAGAAGAAGCTTTCAACACCTATCGAGGTTGTTTAAGTTCACATGTTTTAAATTGGTAAATTTTTTTTACACTTTTATACCATTGATGGAGACTGCTCATGGGGTTTTCTCGTTACAGGTTTTATGTAAATCCCATCCTGTGGAATTTGCTTCTTATTTCCACTATTGCCATTCATTGACATTTGATCAAAGACCAGATTATGTTTTTTTGCGACGGCTCTTTAGAGATCTGTTTGACCGTGAAGGTATAGCATCAGAAGCAATACTGTGACATTTCCCATTGTGCTTCTATGACAAACGCTCAATAACTTGTTCAATATTTGGCCGCCTGCAGGTTATCAGTTTGATCATGTCTTTGACTGGACATTGTTGAAGTGTAAGCAATCCCAGAAGGCGAAGGCTCAACAGGTATGTTCTGTTAGTACTTTTTGGATGCTATGCTCTTGCTCGTTGCCACATAATCATAACCTTGCTTTTTTTTTTCATTTCTCTTTTAAATCGATGGAACAATTGTCAGAAGATAACACATCTTAAATTAGGTTTGACGCACTTAATTTTTTGCTAACACGCAAAAGCTTTCTGTTTTTGTGCTGGGTCGGTTTACCTTTTGTTTTTTCTCTTCTTTGACACACTTAATGGAATGAACATAGTTTCTCGTCTTTCTCCCACATGATGTTTCACTTTTTACCTGTTTATATTTGTGAACTCTAAGTACCTTCACTGATTTTGCTCTCTCTCTCTCTCACCAATGACAGCAAGATCCAGGTGTAAGTAGCTGGCCAGTTCCAACAAATATGGACAAGCACCAAGGTAGCATATTCACAAATGTCTTGTATCAGGTGTCAAAATAGGTTTTTTTAATATCATTCTGCCCTTGCTGTAGTAAATTGTACTTGATGGATTAAAAAAATTGCTTCCAGAAATATTGACTGGTGAAATGCCCTGCAAAATAATTCCCGGTCTTTGCGTCATAGACATTTCTATCGTGGTATTATCTTTCATGACACCTTTTATAGGATGGCAATTACATTCTCATGGTTGTCTCTTTTTCAGTTAGTGGTTCACGCCCAACCGAAACTTCTGGTCACCTTGAAGCTGAGCAACGCCCGGCAATCAGAATGCAATTCAGATCTACTGCTGAGAACAGTCGTTCAAATAATCGGCACCCTGATAAATTGGTACGCCTTTCTTTCTGTTTATTGATGATAAAAATATTCTAACTTCCTTAACATAACATTTGATTTTTTGTCGCCTCTAAATAATTTTAAATGCTCATGGAATTTCAGAATGTCATCCTGGGCACTTACAGCCTTACATTTTTTTCACCTGATAGCAATGAAAAAAAGTACCCATGGAGTCTAGGGTGCCTACTGTTTGGTTATAATATTCCTTTGTTTTCTGCTGCAGAGAGTGGGTACTAGCACTGATATTGCATTGCTCCAATCCACATCATTTGGCCTTGCTGATGCTCCAAGGAAGAATATGACAGTCTCAAAAACACAGGGGCTTGCTGATCCCCCCAGTCATAGAGCTAACAATCCAGGGCCTTCTAACCACCTTTAGCATTTGGATCAGTTAGTTCCTGAGGGCATGCTGGTCCATTCAGTTAACCATTGGTGAGACTACCTTCAATGCTATTATGTCTTGCCTTGCACCTTCTGTGTATTTATGGTATGGACAACTATGTTGGTGCTATTGGTGTTTTTCTTCCAGTTGACCTTGCGGCATCTTTGGTTTGCCCAACAAAATAATCTCTCGCCATATGATGGGTAAAGGTCACCTATCTGTAATTAGCTAATCCCACATTGCAGCAGAGCACAACAGAGAAATGCCAAACAGAGATTATGACTCTAATGGACTCGACTGAGCTTAGCTTATCCAATAGGCCAGCTTGTTGGGCTTATGGCCACACTTTGGCAAGTTTGACCTATTTGGTTGGTGGGGGTGGCCATGCCTAATTCCTAAAGTCTAGTATGGTAGGGGATAAACACTAAAGCCAATTAGGCCTAATAGTTATCCCATGTACAATTAGAGCTGGAACCCACCATCTTGCCCTATTTTTGGCGCAATCTATTGCCACCACCATCTCTCCACTCCTGGGGTGGGGTGGGGGTTCTTTGCTGCCATTGCCAGCACCTTCTCATGAGCAAGGCTTCAAAGTGTGAGTGAGGAAATAGTGTGCGGCAGTGATTACACCCTCCTGATTGTGTGACAAGATTGGAGGTGGTGCGGCACCAAATTTGTCAAGGGAAAGAAAGAATAGGTGGAGAGAAATATGGGGAAAATGTGGATTCAAACCCTAATTGCGTATTGGCTCTACTCACGGGCCTAAGTTGGCTATACTCGTGGGTCAGGTCTCAGGTCTTAAAAATAAGGAGTTGTGGTGTCCCTAAGCATGGCGAAACTTGGATATCAATTAAAAATAAGCATGGCAAAACTTGGATATCAATTAAACCACCTACCTATTTGGGAATGCCCTGCTGTGGAATCAGTTGGCTGTGGAGAATATTTGCCATATCTTATAAGTTTGCCAAATTAGTTAATAAATACTTAATATACTCCAAATCAGTATTAAAAGTGTTTTTTGAAAAGCTACCTTTCTCCCAAATGGAAATTTTAGAGTATTATAGGTTTCAAAGTTGGTCAATCCGAGCAATTTTATGGTTTATGTAATAAGTGCTTACCTTCTAGCCTACGGGTTATAAATAATGCCAACAATACCCAAAACACACATTGGGTGAGCATTCATTATTGGAATATTTACTATTTGGGAAGGAAATATTTTCCAGACACTGTATTGGCATGGTTTAATGGCTCTGGTCTGCAATTTTCAAGGCTTTGAGCATGATGGCACAATAGCAATATACCCTAACAACCTACTTGTGGCATTTTTTCTTCCTAAGTTTCTGTTTCAAATATTGCATTATTATTTTCATTTTAAAAAAATGTCACTGGATGCTATCGGTATTTTTTTTTTATGATGCCTTGTTTGTTCTGTATGATATGTAGCAGTGTCACATTTTCAATGTCCCTGTAACCTATTTGGTGAGGACACTAGGGTCACTCTTGTAGTCTTATCCGTGTTTTCTGCGTTGCCTAGTGACCTATCTGCTATTGTAGGTCATTGGATATGGTTTCAGGGGAGAATCCAGAGCAAACCTATGTGCTTCTATGGTTTGGTGCATGAAGCCATTGCTAAAAATTTTAAGGTGCATCTGCCATTGCTGTATTGAATGAGGTGATTACTACCTACCAGAAAGAGTGGTTGCCTGGTTGGTGTGCTGCTATGAATTCAACATCAGTTAGCATGCAGTGTTCAAGAAATTTGCCTTTCCATATTATGTGGATAATATATGGAAGCTTTGTTAGGAATGTCAGTACCCTATTTTGTGTTCTACATGAGTGTTTGCATTGTAACACTTCACCTGGGCTCATTGATTCAGGGTCCATTGCCAATTAATAATAATGATGCTGTATTCCGTAAAGAGAGCTTGGGGATTCATCAGAATAGCTTTAGCTTTAATTAGGGATCAGCACCGGTGCGATGACGTATGCTCCACTTGGCATCTCACTGTGGAATCTCCTTCTAACTTACAATTGGTTTTACTTGTAAGTCAACTGGGGTTGCTATTTGTTGCATTGTATTATAAGTAACTGGGATTGAATTTCTCACCTAAATATTTTTCTTGCCAGATTTCAGTTTGCTGCTTTCAATTTGCTAGCAGACATCGACATCTTATTAAACTTGGATGGGCTGTAGCTTCAAATGTGTTTGGCGTCGAATCCCACCGAGCAAGAATTATGAAGATCTACCTGGGGAGTATATGATTTTGGTTAGTGTGGCATACTTCAATGATTATTTTGACTGCTTCCATCAATTTGCCTTGCTCTAAACAAATGATTTGCCACTCTGGGAACTGGTGGAGGAAATTCATCCCCATTCTCATTTTCAAGTGCCACCTGCTGCAGCTCAAGATACAGGAGATCACATATTCAATCTATAAAAGCAAGAAGCCTTGCGGACTGCCGTACTGTTTCAAGCTGAGGTAAAAAGGTCACATATGCCATATGATACCATTGGCACTGCCATGGTGTAGTTTGTGTTTTGCTGGATGATTTCTACTTCTAGTTATCGGATGTGTAATGGACATTTCATGGCATAATTTTTAGAGAGTCAATGCCTCATTCCATTATGTTTTTAATTATATCCTTCCAAAGGAAAGCAGATTTTGGTCGTTGATTTTGGCGTGGAGCTTGCACTTGTTTGAAATTAAAGAAATGAAACGGACTGCTTATACCATTCTGAACAAAATGGGTCATCTGCTGCTGTATTTATCAGAAGCTTTGTGTTTTGTCATTTTATAGTTAATGCTACAGGTCATCTGAATGGCCTTGCGGTGAGTATGTATGGTGCACTTTAAGTTAATGCTTTCAGTGCTGCTGTTCTCTTGTATAATGATTGAGCCATTACTTCTGGGTGTTCAGTCCCAAGTTGAAGTGAACTTGATTGTTTGCTTGAGACAACCGTGCAATTCTTGTTTCCAAAACTTCTCATTTTATATGTGGATCAATGCACGTCTTGCAATATTGTCACCTGGGATGGAATTGATATAACTGTCTTGACCCTGTTTCTTGATTAGTGTAGGAACTGCTGTTTCATTTTTGAATTTGGACCGTACCATTTGTCCATTGCTTCGAACAACATGCCTTTCAAATGAGGCTTGAAACGCAGCAGGTAACTCTCCTGCTCGAACTATTCATCTAAGCTTTGCATTTCTCCCGGGGAAATTGTTAACTTCCCAACTGGAGTCGGCTCTCACTGCCCTCTGTTTGTTATTATTCAGACATTGCAATTGCAATTATTTGCAAGGCGTATAAGCGCATTTACAGCGATGGTAACAAAGGAAGAGATGGTCAATGGCCAAACAGGACTAGCAAGCAGTAGGTACATGGTTACTCCAGTTCTTTGGCAGAGTCAATGTTGTCGACAAACACCTGCATGACATGGGAAGAAAATAGTTAGTCTCAAGACTCAACTGACTAGCAAGCAAGGTTCTTTGGAAGAACAGAGCATCCGAAGATTAGCATGACACAAACGCGAACTGATACCGATTTCCACCCATCAGGGTCCACGATGGATGTGATCTTGGTGCTGATCCCCGGCAATGGCCCCGGCTCCCGCACCACCTGCCCTCCGAACTGCTTCACCACCTCGGCGGTCTTGTAGACGTCGTTGGTGCCGATTGCGATCTGCGAAAAACACAGCATTCCAGCGACTCAGCATCGCCGGTTCATCTCCAGTTCTACCCAGTGGCAAGGCAAGGGTATACCCAAACCTGAGCATATGCATTCCCCTTGTCATACTCGGTGACACCATAGTTGTAGGTCAGCTCCAGTACTGCATTCTTGTCTTCAGGCCCGTATCCCATCATGGCCACCGTGTACTGCAGAAGCTATTCTCCAGTAAATACATGTCATGGTATGAGAAATAGACGACGACTGAATGACCATCTCTGCATATTTATCACCTTGCATTCAGGATTATCTCGCTTCCGTAGCAGCTCCATACCACAAGCCTACGTTTAGCAACAAGACCCATCGTGATGAGCATCAAGGCAGAAGAAACCGTGGAATTGCCATGAGCAGCAAAGGTGTAACATGGTATTCAAATGCCTACCTTCTCGTAGAAGCTTATGGCTCGGTCGAGGTCGCCGACGCGAAGCATCACCTAGCACAAGGGCTCCGGAGTCCCTGGCCTCTCAAGGATTTCAAACTTGTAGCCGTCTGGATCCTCGACGAACCCAATCACTGTCTTGCCACCCTTGACAGGGCCAGGTTAACTGGTCACCTTGCCTCCCTTTGCTCTTATGAGCTCAACCGTCTTTGCTACCTCTTATGATCCAACCATCAAGGTTCCAAACACAGTTGTATTGACTGTTAACACTTAACGGAGCATCATGCTTCTGACCACTCGCGACAAAGTCTGAAGAATCGGTGTCTTACATCAACAACTGCGATGCCAAAATGACCAAAACCGGATCCGATATCGTACTTGTCGACCCCGTAGTCTGCAAATTGTGAATCCAACACGAGCTATGGCAAATGTACGACCGGAATATGCTTAGGCATGGCTGATGAGCAGAGGCATATGTGCAATGCAACTAACTGTAGGTGAGCTCGACGGCGAAGAGGGAGTCTTCGGGCCCGTATCCGAGGAAAGCATTGGTGTACTTCTCCTCAGGTATGTCGGGCTTCCTCAGCAGCTTCATTCCGAGGCATTCGGTGTAGAACCTGCATTTGTGAGAATCTGCTTCAGCAATTAAGCTGCGTTTCGACTTGCTTGTCGTCTGGTAAGTACAATATATATATAATGATTATAAGTACGTACTCCCACCTTTTATATACCACTTAAATCGTATGATGATACATCTTTATCGATTTGAGCATACTCCAATAATGATTATAAGATACCCTAAAGTGAGTTCCATGAAAAATTTCATGAAAATCCACTTTTTATACCAAAATTCGTGTATATACTTCTTTTATATATGAAAAAGGGTATATAGCAAAAATAAAGGGTTCCGATGAAATTTTTTCAATCAAGTCACATTGGAATATCTTATAATTGATATTTAAATATACTGAAAGTGATAAAGAAGTATAATATATTTGTTTAAGTGGTATATTGGAAGTGAGAGTATATAATATATTTTTGCCTCAGTCTTTCCTCTTATCCTGATCTCTTCTCCATAAAATCACTAAGCAGCGGCTGCTTGTGTCTTTAAAACTGGCTTCATACACACACACACACACACAGAGAGAGAGAGAGAGAGAGAGAGAGAGAGAGAGAGAGAGAGAGTTCGTAGTCCCTTGTTAGCTAACTCGAGGTAAACCGCAGCCTACTTCATCGAACCTGACACACTAGAGTGTGTGATTTGCTTCATGCCAAGCAAATCGCACACTCCAATGTGTCAGGTTCAATAAAGTAGACCGTGGTTCACCTACATTTAGGATGAATGCCCAAGGCGCAAGCTAGGTAGCTGAATTCAGACCTCGATTTAGCTAAGTAGGGACTACGAACTATATATATATATATGAAAATGGGTTAGTACTACTGGGAGTACGTACTCCTAGTTCTATCCACCGTTGGCAGCGTTCTAAGATACGTGCAGCTTGATGATTGTTTAGAGCCATCAATAGCGGATTATAGATTGTAATATCCAACCCGTATGGAACAGCCACTCCTATATTCCTGAGGATTCAGGTATTACGAAGGCATATCGCTTCTCTCACGTCATTTGCAGTTGGAGATCGATCTCGTCGGGTGTCGCTGTGGCTGGAAAGCAGCCACCATGACTACGGTGATCAAAGAGTGGCTACGGTGATCAGAGAGGATAAGTCTTCCCAATCCAATCCTCCTCCCCAACCCAACCCAATCCTCCTCCCTCCCGAATCTCCCGATCCCCATTCTTTTCTTTCCCCTGCCGGCCTTGACTGCCCAACAAAGTCCCGCCGCCTCTCCTCCTCCCCCATGGCCTCCTCCTCCCCAACAAAGTCCCGCCTCCTCCTCCTCCTCCCTTGCCCTTGCCCCCACCCCTGCCCCATGCCCGCCCCCTCCTCCGCCCCGCCCCTCTCCTCCTCCACCCCCCGCCGCTCCTCCTCCCCGCCCTTCCTCCTCCTGGCCCCCTCTTCTCTCCCATGCCATGCCCCCTCCTCCTCCCCGCCCTTCCCCCCGCCTTGGCCAGCCCCCTCCTCCTTCCCACGCTGCCGCCTCTCTTCCCCCCATGCCTCCTCCCCCATCAGCCATCTTCCTCCCCAGTGCAGCCCACCTCCCTCCTCCTCCTCCTCCCCTTGCCTTGCGCCTCCGTCCTCCTCCTCCCAGTCCTCGCTCGCCTTCATGAGGATCCAGATCTGGATCCAGAGAGGTGCTTGCGTGCTTCTTCGCAGTGTCAGGGCGGGAGCCATGGCGGCGGTGGCGGCGCGTCTGTTCTTGTCGATGGTGCAGGCGAACCGGCCCTCTACTCCGCTCCTGGTGCCGGCGACGACGTCGATGCGGAAGACGCCAAGTGGGAGGGCGCGGCGAACCGGCGGTGGAGGGCTGGAGGGCTAGAGGCCCTCCTGGTCCTAGCTGTGAATCTCTGATCTGATGTGAATGATGTGAATGTGATGCTTCCTTGTCCAATTTTATGCAAGCGCACGGCGAACCGGCGGTGGAGGGCTGGAGGCCCTCCTGGTCCTAGCTGTGAATCTCTGATGTGAATGATGTCGGCGAATCGGCGGTGGAGGGCTAGAGGCTGATTTTGCCTGTGATTTCTGTGAATCTCTGATGTGAATGTGATGCTTCTTTGTCCAATTTTATGCTTATGCCAACACTATACTCCCTGTTCAAATGATATGCTACCCTCCTTTAATTGATATACCACTTTTTTTTAAATGATATACTACCTTCTTGTCTAACGAAATACTCCTTTTTCAAATGAAATACTTCTTTTTCAAATGATATACTCCTTTTTTTTAAATGATATACTACCTTCTTGTCTAACGAAATACTCCCTTTTCAAATGAACTAAAAAAAATACACATGGTATCAAAGAACTAGCTAAAGTATGAAGAATCGCACATACACAAGGTGAACTGCTTTTCTAAAATTCAATTGAAATAAAGGTAGTAGAATTCTTTTTGAGAAAAAAATAAAGGTAGTAGATGGTACTATGTAGTATTTACCGGTGCATCAAAGCTAGGAGGTACAAAAATCAAAATTTGAAATACTTCGCATACCCCACGTCTCTCGGCCGTTGACCACGTGATCCAATTGCGCCGGCCAAAAATCTCGGAAGTAGGTAATTAAACTAATCCATAATTAGTGGGTTTGCTATGGGTGTTATTTGCATCCGCATACCCGATAAAAAGTAGGACACATCTCCAAATTGATGAACGGTGGGGAGGTATGAGAGTACTCGAGAGTACAAGCAAGCGTCATATATATATATATATATATATATATATATATATATATATATATATATATATAAAGCCGATTTTAATGACACAAGCAGAGATTTTATAGAGAAACAACTACATAGACGGTTCCTTAGGAAAAACTGCTCATGATACCTCATCTATCACAGACGGTTTTATCTACAAACCATCTGTGATACATAATCTATCACATACGATTTCATCTATAAACCGTCTGTGATAGTCAACTATCGCTGCATTTGTTCGAGTTAATAACCGTCTCGATAGTATGCATCACGCAGCGGTTCAAAACCGCTCGTGGTGACTGATGTCATTATTGACCCATAAACTCAGACGGCTCACGAAACCGTCTGTGATGAAGTTTTTGAACCATCTGTGAAGACCTTTTCTGTAGTAGTGGGTGTCCAAGGATACATGTCATTCATAATTATTCAAGGTGGCATAATGTCAAATAGGTAATTAGCTATTCCCGAAAACAATTGATATAAAATTAGCATGCATGCTAATATAAAACAATATAATTTTGAAATAATAGGTACAATATGATCAAAGGTCTATGACTTGCCTTCATCGAAGGTTGGAGTTAATTCTACAGACTATGAAAGCTTCGGAAACACTAGATTCTATACGCGCAAAATAAGACAAATAAATAATGATAAATCCAAATAAAATCCAAAAATTATAAAATTAGAACCATAAGAGATATATTGAATTTATATGAATTTACAAACAAGAATCGACAGAATCGGAGTTCGTATGAAGGAGAACGAACACCCAGAAGTTTTTCGGAAAAGGAAATTCCTGGAAAATGAGAGGGGGAATATTCCAGAGAATATTCTTTTTCAGAAATGAAGGATTAAAAGAAATGGCTGAAAAATGGGCCCCACTTGGAAGTGAGAGAAGGAGCAAATGCATGAAGAAACAGAGCAGGAAGCAGAGGAGGCGCAAGCGCTCAGTGCGATGGTAGCCGGCGGTGGACGGTGGTGCGGGAGGTTTGGCCAGCGGCCAAAATAGGTCATCGATGGCCCAAGGAAGTGGTAGGAGGTGGCGGTGTGACAATAGGTGGCCGGCGGCGGTGCACGCAAGGACGGAGGCACACGGGTGGCGCGGCGGCAACGATGCTCTGGCGGCGATCGGGCGGCGGCGGCGGCGTGAGCACGGAGTTGCTTGTGATGGTGAGGATGGTGGTGGCGGGGTCGGGGTGGCACGGGGGTGGTCGAGGAGGCATGGCGGCGGTGACTGACGGTGGGATGGAGGTGGTGGCAGCTACAGCTTGCTCCGACGATGGGGAGACCAAATTGAGGTAGGGAATGGGTACAAGATGATCGGGAACATGATGTGATGCGGTTCACTCGACTCAGAACCCACCGGAGAAGGAGATTGATGCGATGGCGACGTGGCTGGACTTGAGGAAGAAGGCGAATGACATCGCACATTCCAAGCAAACGGAGGGGAGGTAGATGCTGGGGTTTGAGGCGAATCGAAGAGAGGAGCAAGGGACACGTGGTGCTCCCTTTACAGGGTGGAGGCGGTGCTTGAATCGACGAGGAACACTCGCGAAAAAAGGCTGACAATTTCGATTGACATTGAAAGACGATGGGAAACGGTAAAATTTGAATGTGACGGTAATGATGGCAAGCAATTGAAGATAGCACGTCGTGGGCGATGGTAATGGGAACATGGTGCCTCTGATGGAAGTGGAAGTGGTGCTTTGTGCGCAACGCAAGGGTGATGGGAAGTGGTAGTGCACGGGCGTGTGGGCGGGGCCCAGGCAGCACTGACGTGGTGCGGTCTGGACGGAGGCGGTCGGGACAGGCGGTGCGATCGAAATAGAGTCTTGGGCTAGATTGGGATGGGGCACATCTTGTGATCGGGATGAAATGAGGTTGGTGCTGGCGCATGAGACAAAGAAAGGGCGGGGAGAAAGAAGAAGAAAGAAGGACAAGAAAAGAAAGAAAGAAAAGGGGAAAATGAAAGAAAAGGAGAAAAAGAAGAAAAAGGGAAAAAGAAGGAGGAGGAAGAAGGGAAAAGAAAAAGGAAAAAGAAATGACCAAGTGGTTTTGCGAGGAAAATTCAAATTACAAAATTTGAATTTGGAATTTGACGACGAGTTTTGAGTTGAGACAACGGACTTTGGATTTGAATTTCGGACTTGGATTTAAATAATTACAGGAACTCCAAAAGAAATCCAACTATTTTAAAATAACTAATTTAAATTAAACTTACCGCAAAGAAAAGAAATTTTGGGAAAACAGAAAAAGAAATAAATTAAATTGAACTTAAAGAAATAAAAAAGAACTTGGAAAAACCAGAAAATCCAGAAAACCAAATAAACCAGTTTTGAATTTAATTGAAGTTTGATTTATTCATATTAAATTATTTTAATTTATGAAATTTTAAATTAAGATTTAATTAACTCAAGAAAAATTCAACTGGTTGCTTTTATTTTAAAATTTTCAAAAAGGCGCGAAAATTGGGATGTTACAAACGAGATCCGACCGACCGATGGATCTGGGCACATGCGAGGAACACAGAGTCAGGGGACCAGTCAAAGGTTGTGATGCCAGCGGCGAAGCCAGGGAAGGTGTGGAGGAGGTGGAAGGGGGAAGAACTCCATGCGGAAGGCGGTCAAGGACCAGATTTGGACAAGCTTGCCGATGACAATGATGATGAGCTCGTCATCGAGGCTGAAGTGGACGACAGAGGGGGTGGCCTTGAAGGAGACACGGTGGAAGAGGACACGGTGGCGGAGGTTCCCATAGAGCGCAAGGCTGGCGTAATTCGTGGCGAGGAGAAAGTCACCCAAGGGAGAGGCGACAAGGCAAGTGATGTTGGAGGAGGTGTTGTATTCTGATCCGAATTTCTGATATGGAAGGATCCGGATTAGTTTCCATATTAGAGGATTAGTTTCCTACTTGGACTCTAAGTCCTTTTACCCCTTTATATACCTCTTGTAAGCCGCACGGGAGAGGGACGCCTCATTATAATCCCCTGCGTTTTGTAATCGCTCCTCATATAGTGATCATTGCCGGTTGGCGCCCGTGGTTTTTTCCCGCAAGGGTTTTCCACGTAAAAATTCGTGTCTCCTTTGTCCCTATTTTTCTAACAGGAGGACTTGAAGGGAATGTGGAGACAAGAGGCATTGGGAGGAAGAAAGGAAGAAAAGGGGAAAAAGGAAAGGGAATAAAAAAAGGAAAGAAAAGGAGAAAAAGGAAAAGAAAAAGGGAAAGGAAGAAAAAAGAAAGAAAGAAGGCTGGATCTGGTGATCTAGTGGAGGATCTGATCCGGTGTGGAAGTCTAACGATCTGATCTGGTGTGGAGGATCTGATCTGGTGTGGGTGCTTTTGAGGGTGGAGGATCCTCTGATCTGGTGTGGGTGCTTCGAGGGTGGAGGATCTTCTGATCCAGTGTGGCTGAGGGGGATCTGGTGTGGTCAGGTGATCTGGTGTGGCATGATCTAGTGTGGCTGCATGTGCTATGCTGGGGAAAGAAGAGAGAGGTTAATGTGTTTGCTGAGTGTTCTTGTTGCTAGCTTGGTGGTGGTGGTGGAGTTTTCTATTAGGGTGTTGCTGATTGCTATGGTGGAAATCAGTGATGATGGTGAAGGAAGCTTAGGTGGTGACAATATCGAAAGTTACGACGGAAGGTATGGAAGACAGGGGGAGAAAATTATTTAGGTGATGGCTTTGGTGGTTGTGCTAATGGTGAAATTGGTGGCAATCACGAAGGTGGTGTTAACGTTGGAGTTGGTAGCGAAGGTGCTCGTTAGAGTTGGTGTTGGTACTAGTAGGGGATGTGTTTGTGGTGGTAAGTGTTGAATGGCGGTGATGAGTTCGATGGCGGTGATGAGCATGACATGGTGATGACGAAGTAGGAGCTGGTGGTAGCTCCAGTGGAGGCTATGTCGGGCAGCAGTAATGGTATTGGTGTCATGTAGTGGTGTTGGTATGTGTGTTGAAGATAGTATTGCTGGAGAGGTCCAAAAGAGGATTGGGACTAAAGTTAGGCGTAATGGTCTAAAACAGAGGTAGAGGTGGTGGATGCCGAGACTAGGGCGTGTGGGCAGAGTGGTGGAGGCTGGGGGTGGCTGGGGGCATGAGGGTAAAGGAAGAGGAGGTTGAGGTCGGGACAACTGGTAGATGGTGGAGATGGATTTGGTGACATCCCTGGTAGTATTGGTGGTGAGCAACTTTTGTTTTTTGTGATGGTATTGGTTATGGAGTCGATAGATGATAGGTTTTGGTAAATTCTAGTAATGGTATTGCAATATGTAACATGATGGATATAATTGATATCTCATGCCCATTTTGAGGGGGAGTGTTGGAGATATTAGACTTTGGATAAGAATCCAAGTCGTATACGAGTCTAAGAATCCAAGCCAGATTATAATCTTTAGCACTATAAATAGAGGGTGTTGGGGCCTTAAGGGACACACACAATTGTTCCCAAAATCCTATATGGTATCAGAGCCAATCCATCCCAAACCCTAACCCGAGCAAACCCTTACCTCGGAACCGCCGCTGTCGTCGTTCCTTAGTCGACCTGTTGGCTGCCGCTATCCCGTTATGCATGGTCCTTTGCGACTGTGTTGGACGGGAGTAGACCGATGGGCAGTCGGGTTGCATGCGGTCCCCGCATGACACGGAAGGGTAGAGGAGAGGAGACGGGATCCGATGGTGCTCAGGCCGGCGGTGGAGGTGGGGAGGCGGACGGCAAGAGGAGAGGAGAGTGCAGACGACGCCCAATTTCAAAGCGACGGGTGATGCAATGGAGCGATGGCGGTGGCTCGAGGGGGAGGTCGGGGACAACCGAGAGCAGTAGCGTCACGACGTGGCGGAGGCTCGTGTTAGAAATGTGGATAATATTTTAATTCCAGATTTTATTATGAGGCAAAGATCACTTAAAACTACAGATGCATAAAACGATACTAACGGCATGCAACTCATTGCACTTCTAAACATACTCAATAACAGGTTTATAACATAATATACTATATAACCAACTTACAGTCGGGCTCGATGAAGAACAAGAAGCAGCGCAGACTTGAAGCAATGGTCGAAGCAGTGCAGATCGTAAATGATGCAGCGCAGCGAGCGGTCATGCAGATGCACTATCCAGAAACCTTATTGCCGCCCCGTGCAGGTAAACTCTGCGACAATGGTTCAGAGATATCCGCTCACCCTTCTTCCTAGTGCACGCCAAGAAGAATGGATGGGTTGGTTCAAAACAACACAAACCCTCCAGCCAGTAGAATAGAGAGAAAAGAGGAGGAAGAAACGAAGTGATTGATAAAAAAATGCATGTATGAACGTCTCCAAATGTTTTGAAGGGTCGAGTCAATTACTCTCTAGTAACTGCTCAATAAAGCACACATTAAAACAATGGTAACTACTAATTCAAAATCAATTAATGGTCATTTAAGCAGTGTTCATTGATCCTTATTACACACTGGTGTACAGTTTTGACCACTGGTCTATAGCTTCAATCATATTATTTGGACCACTGTGTTTTGACAACTTTATTTTGATCACAATGTTCCGACCATACTCTCTTGGAGTGATTCGAAGAAATCTCCAAGAAAAGTCCAAGAGGATCTCCCGAAGAGGTCTAAGGGGATCACAATGTTCTGACCACACTCTCTTGGAGTGATCCGAAGAGATCTCCAAGGGAGGTCCAAGTGTATCTCCTGAAGAAGTCCAATGGGACCACAGTGTTCTGACCACACTCTCTTGGAGTGATCCGAAGAGATCTTCAAGGGAGGTCCAAGAGGATCTCCCTAAGTGGTCCAAGGGTAGTCTAAGGAATAATTCTCACTGGTTATATGACTTCGACCACATTGTAAAAGAGAGAGAAATGCACGGTCAGCAAAAGAAAGGTGAACCAGGTTCACGACACGTTCGTGGTCGTGCGTCACGTCATAAGTCACGCGAATAAACACGCACGCGTGTGTGACTTAAGCTACAGCCCTCCTCATGTCACCCCATGACATGTGTCACACATATCAAGAGGTGTCAAGGACTCTGTCTTATAAATTGTTCTCTCACCACATGGCTAGTCAAGATGAGACTAAATCATGCATGCTTTAAAATTTTAGGAATGAATAAACCTTTACACATATGAGCCCAATTCTAACAGCTAGAGACAGCTTGCAGGGAGGCGGCGGAATCCGGTTCCTACAGAGGAGATAAGAACTGAACTTGCCGGCTGTTCTTGGATAAAGGAGGCGATGGCATGTACGCTGGACAAGGAGGATGCTGTAACACTGGACAAGGAGAGAGGAATAGGGTAAATGCGAAAGGAGAAGCTCCGTTATTCTGGAAACAGATGCACTGGTTCTGAACGCAGGCCTCGACAAGTTCGGACTTCGGAGTACGACTTCGCTGGGAAAGCCAAGGTCTTCATGCTGGATTGTTATGTCCTTTGATAAAGCTAGTGTTGTCTTACCCAAGAGGCTATAACAGAGCAGCACATATGTTAGCCGCAGTTGGTTTCCAAGGGAATTTTGGTAGCCATATTCTGGCTCCACCGTTTCCCTGACAAAGTAATGGATGTGGTAACCAACGATTTAGCTCTGCTACAAGTCTTATGGGATAGTGTTCCGTGTCAAAAAGGGAAAAAATGTTTCGATAATTTCGCTCTGGATTTTCTGAAACCTAGTAAATAAACATGTGGTAAAAATTTAAAATTTCGAGCTCTTCCAATCCATAAAAAAGGCACATGATCAGACAACCACGTCACAGGTTACAAGCTCAGAAGTCACCTTCAGAATGCTATACAAAATTACATGGCAGACAGTTCCAGATTCATTTACTGATGAAAATTACAAATTAATTGACAAATGAAAGAAGTGTCTGTATATATGTACCACAGGAATTATTAGTCCATCCTGCAGACCAACCTTGGTGCTTGAGGAACTAATGTAGATCCATTGTCACGTTTTGATGGCACTCATTAATTGGTTGCAACTTGAGCTAATGATCCCTCCTGTACACAATCGTTCAAGGAATCTGCGCTACGCATAGTCCGTCATTTCAACAAAACTTCGCTAGTTTTAATCTTATGTATACCCTGTTTTCATATGATATGAGAATATCTGACGAAAAACTAAAGAAGTTCCCTCATGAGCACAGAACCATATTTTGTTCATGCAGCTATTGAAATTACCAAGCTTGGATCCACTCTGGAGCAGTCAGATCAGTTGGGTCTTCACTCGGCATGGAAGGAGATGCTGTCAAGTCCTCCGTAAGAGTTCCTACATAGCTGTCGATGCGATCAGTGATTTCTTCGGGCACTGTAAAAGTAACATCAGCTATTCGTTCCCAATCAATGCCATCAAACCAGGGGTGTTTTTTCACAGCTTCAGCACCCTTGGTTCCAAGGCGCAAATTTTCATCCACCACAAGTAGCTGTCCAAAAAACAAACAAAAATAACTTGTGTTTATTGTAGGAAGTCCAAATAAGGTGAAAAGTAGATGAACCAGCAAAAATACAAGCATTCTGATTGGGAGACAACCTTGGTTATAAGGTCAACAACTTCCATGCTGAATGTTGGCGGCATAACTAGGTGCCCCTTTGCAATCTTTGCGAAAGGTTCTAGCTCACTCTCCCTCCAGGACCCAAATGGCATGTCTGATTGCAGCATGAAATAAATCAAGACTCCGAGGGCCCACCTGATCATGCAAAACCAAAGTACCCCTTCTTACTCTTTACACAAGTACATACATGTACATGCACTCGCACAAGCATATGTATCTTATACTGTACTGTCAGTTTCAAATTGCATTGTCATGCCATTCTGGGCATATATCTGTCCAGTTTTTGTTGAGATGAAGATATCTGCTGCAGATTGCGTATTTTAATCTACTCAAACATTGTGAGACGATGGATGTAATTATGTCAAGATTTTCATGTGTTGCTTAGAATCGCCACATAATTACATTACAGAAGACCAGTGGAAACTGGAAAGGAACACTATAGCCAATCAGCCATAACTTTATCTTGGATTTTCTTGGATGAACAAATGCATGATATGCGATGCTTTGTACAAGAAATGAGTCAATAACCACTTACCAGTCAGCAGCAAATCCATGCCCCCTACCAAGAACAATCTCTGGAGCTAGAGAGTCAGCAATCCCACATATTGTGTATGTCCTTTCACCTTCCAACTTCTTTGCAAACCTGAAGTCCACTAGCTGCAGATGCCCTGATCGGTCGAGCATAAGAATGTCTGCAGAAACTCCTCTATAAAGAATAGACTTCTGAAATTGCATATACTATATATTAGCATATATGTCAAGAGAAGCAAATACCTACTGTGGATTAGCTCATAAAAGAAACCATATATATACAAATTTTCAGATGTCAATTAATAAAGACAAACAAAATATTACCTGATGAAGTTCTTCTAGAGCTACGACAACAGAGGCTGCATAGAATCGTGCAGATGACTCATTTAGTGGTGTATGAAGTATTGAAGCCAGTGAACAACAAAGGCAACAATTCAGTAATATTCCAAGGTATGATTGATCAGCACAAGTACATAAAACTTCTGGCACACAAGTTGATTGGCTCAAACTTTTCATGAGGTCCTTCTCCTCAAACACTTGTGCTCCCTTATGGAGGTCTTTTACTCTCTTGATGTAAAACCTTTTTAAGCTTTTGATCATGTCTGGTCCATGGTTAGCACAGCAAAAGCAAAACATGGTTAGCTAAAATGTAAGTATGTTTATTAGGGAATCAATTCATCCAATAATAAGGACCAATCAGGCTGAGCTGATTATCGTACCGGAACCTCTAATTTGGACAATACCAATCTCACTGCAATCAGCGGCATATATACACATCTTCCATTCCTGAGAACATATATACGACCATGTATCAGCATATAAAATCTCAGCAAAATCTCTCCTAATAGACAAATGGCATGCTAGAGAAAAGGAACGGAAGTACTAACCCCCTACCAAATCAGATAGCTGCACCCTCCTAAAGGAACTATCATCATCCACACCATGCTCCTTAGGAACCAAATAATCTTTAATCCTGCATAGATGCCAAAACAGGATAAATTAGCGATTGAGAAACATCTTATGGGCTAACTATGTGAAAAAATATTTCAGATACAGTACTTGGAATCAGCCTGTGAAAGTTTAGGCAAAGGCCCAACAATTGAATCGAATTTCTCCTTGGCAATAGTAGAACAAGTCATATCACCAACCGAGATAGCAGTAAAAGCCAAAGTCTCGCCAATGAGAACCCACTCTCCAAAGTGTCCTCCCTCCTCTATCTCAACCACATAATTACCATTTTCTTGACTTTGTTGGACCTGCTTTGTTTGAGAACAAAGAAGATCCCAGGCATCTGAATTTACCTGATCAGCAGCCAATATAAGTTTCACGCGACCTCTTTGAACAATATATAGGGAAGAGGCATCATCATTCTGGAAAAGGTAGAAAAGATTGACAAGTTAATGACCAAATGAGAAGCCAATGATTTTGCAAAAGAACATCCTAACAACATTATTTTAAGGAAACACTTTTCGCTCCAAGTACCTTGTCTACTATTACTTGTCCATCTGCAAAAGATACTTCAACAAGTGACTCAGCAAGTTGACTTAACTGGAGCATTGTCAGTCTTGTAAACAGCTTTACCGATCGGAGCAACTTCAATGATGGTACGTTTGAAAACTCTGACATCAGAATTCCCCGGAAATCCTCCCGCTTTAGAGCCCATAATGTTCCACTAGTCACAGCACGAACTGAAGACTGAAGTGGCTTATTATACCTGTTTATCTCAAGAATAAATAATTATTAGAGGTGCTAAATAGCAAGTGCAGCCTATACCCATCTGAATTTAATAAATTTACATCATCTCCATGCCTTCAGGAAATTGGAGAGGTAATCAGCCTAAACCCATCTGAATTTAATCATGGCATGGTAGGTTTCAGATTCAAAATAGACAATAATATCTTCTCTGTATTAGTATGCTGGAGAAGACTAGTGGCCATTGGCAGAAATTCTGTTGAAAAGTGTATATTTTAACCCTATTTTCATACATTTCCTTAGATGATCTGTCACAATATTATTTCTACTTCCTCTCCAGTGCAGTGAAGGCTGAAGTCAGAATAGCATGACATGACTACATGAGTATGCACATGGACCACATGAAAGCATCCGCGACACACAGATTGTATTTAGTTTCAAAGTTCAACATTTTTCCAGCTATTTCAGCATGAGTATTCAGGATATAACTTGAACCACAGACATTGTAGTGTTGCACTAATCATGTCTTCTGAGTACTGAGGAGCATTGCATGATAAAACACTTGTCATGTACTCATGTGTAAGGCAATAGTTTAGTGAGAGTTCACACTTAAGTAATATGCTCTTGGAAAAAAACAATTGAGTGGTTAGTTCATGAATCTCTACTGCCGGATGTTAGAATGGCCAATGGTAGAAGTGGAACTAAACTCCAATCTTTGGAAATGTAGAAGAGGAAAAGCAAACTGTGTAATGACTTATACGTACAATGTGATGCTGACAGCTAACTAAAATTCACCAGCAATTTTTTAAGGGTATCATTAGGGGACACCACTGTGTGTTACTCTGGAAGACAATTTGCACACCTAATCGTCGTTATTACGATCTTGTTTGTAACTGTTGTGCAGGACTATTATCATTTATCTTGATTAACCACACTTCATGATGGATCATCACTACTGTTTTTCTAGGAAAACTGCTGCAATAACCATACCGATAGAATACAACTAGAGCATATATGAACATAAATGCCTCACATTAGTGCTAGCTCCCCAAAGGAAGATTGCTTGTCAGCGGTATACTGATGTAGAACTTTGGTCACTTCCTTTCCATCTTCTTCCTGTTTCATATACCATCAGCTTAGTCTTTGAAAATCACAGGATAGAGATTAAAGGAAAAAGGGATTTTATTAACTAATTGATTTTATTGAACTACATGGTTAAATCCAAGTCGGAATGTAAGGAACATATGTGGAAAAAGTTTGTGCAGTGCACATGAGTAAGGCTCTGCACACTCCCTTGATGGGCAGTTTTGCACATAAATATCAGGCAAACAACTATCTATAGTATCATTCTAGTCTAGCTTCCCTCGTTGAATCCAAGCATACGAGCAAATTTCCCAAATGAATTTTGACCAACAAGCTGTTGCTTATCTGGACAAAAGTGTTTGCACTAAATTATGTATGGACCAGAACTTGAAAAGGCATTTGATACAGTGGAACATGGTGCTCTGATTGAAATTCTACATAGCAAAGGATTCGGTGAAAGGAGGATTAATTGAATTAAACTAGTTATTGGGAGTGCTACATCAGCTGTTATGCTCAATGGTGTCTCGGAGAAGAAATTTGTTGGAGAGTTAGTATTAGAGCTTAATAAGAGTCCATGTCGTGTAGGGTCCAGTTGTAACCTTAGCACTACAAATAAAAGGTGTGGAAGTCCGCACACAATTATTCCCAAAATCAACATAGTCCCTGAACCTAACCCTAATCCCTAAACTCACCTCAGATCCAATCTACCACAGCCACCCATCTATCACTAGCGTCGCCGTCTACCACCACTACCGCTGTTGCAAGGTGGCGTGGGCGGGGCGTGGCACGCCGCCTTGCAAGGCCGCCACTAAGCCGCCTTGTGGGCGAGGCTAGGCTGCAGTTGATGCCTCGTGGCCCGCGTGGTGGTCGTTGTTGCCAGGTTTGCCGGATCTGCGTGGGGGTCGCCGTCGCCAGGGTCATCGTTGTGACGCCTCGTGGCCCGCGTGGTCATCGTTGCCAGGTTTGCCGGATCTGCGTCGGGGTCGCCGTCGCCAGGGTCGTCGTTGTCGTCAGCAGGGACGGAGGATAATGTAGGCCAACATGGGCAGTGCCCCCCCCCCAGCATTTTAGAAATTTTTTTGAACACCATGTATACATACTTTATATATATATCTATATGTATGTACGTATACTCTCGATGATGGCTACGCTCACCTGGGTTCGTGTATAAATATATATCTATACGCATGCACATATACTCTCGATGAATCTGTATACATAATTTACATGATGGTTACACTATATATTAGGTTGTAGGCACTGACTGAGCTTAAATAGTGCAATTTAGATTGGGTAAGGGCCCCTATTGCACTTTGCTAAACTCTAAAGAAATTATACTACTAATATGCGTTCTCTATCGTATTCAGTTTGTAATTCTCTCGAGTCTAGCCCCCCTATAATTTGTTTGAAGCTCCGTCATTGGTCGTCAGGTCGTCAGATCGGGTGGCTGCTGGAATCTGGAAGAGAAGGAGTAGAGGAGGAAGAGAGGAAGGGTTGTCTTGTTGTTGGTCAGTCTGGTTGTTTGTTGTTTGCTTGTGTCTTGTTGCCGCGTGAGGGAAAAAGAGGTCGTGTATGTGCAGTGTGAGGAAAACAGAAGCACAATGCTGTGCCGCTTGGTTATGTTCACACGAATGTGTACTAGAGGTGCTCCAAGGTCTAGGATCTGTGTGATTATTTATGTGTGAAGGATTGTCGTGTGTGATCATGGATACACGTGGCAATAGTTGGTGGGGAGCTGCACAAGGAGGACGATTCGGGTTCTTCTTCATCGAATCTGTTGTGTCCTTGAGTGTGGCTGATGTTTTTGGCAAAGGGTGTGTAACCGGTGTTGAAAATAGAAGACGAATCCTAAGGAGATCAAAGCTACGAGAAAGGCTGAAGAAGAGCAGCACGAAAAGTTACGGAAAAGAGTATTGTGACCATGAATGGGACAAGTAGAGAATCCTCTTTGGTCACAAAAGGAGAGATAGGTATATTGTACGATCTCTTCGCGATGGGTTTGATAGGTCCTAGGGTTAGAATGAGATCTTCATAATTGAAGCTGGAGTTGATACCAAATGATATAAAGCTAGAAGGGAGTAACAATTACCTGAGTTGGTTCAGGAGGGCTTAGTTAATTTTGAAGACGAAGGTGGTAGAGCACTATCTGTAGGAGACCTGCATCGAGCCTGCAGACAGAGGGTGTACGGATTGGAGAGTGTAGAACACCAACTCTGTGGTGGTGGCATGGTTGTTGACTTTGGTATTTGTTGGAGAGTCCGTATTAAATCCTAATAATGAATTGTATTAGATTAGGACTCTACTTTGAGACTATAAATAAAGGGTGTGAGATCCTACGGGAGACACACAATATTTTTCCCAAAAGACAACATGGTATCAAAGCCCCCATGCCCATCCACCACCAAACCCTAACCCTAGCCCTCTCATACCTCAGCCGCCGCCACCGTCGTTCCCCTCCTCTTTTGCACCGGACGAATCACAACCGCCGCCGCAGCCATGCTGCTTTGCGCTGCATGGTCGTCGCCCTTGAGAGCGCGGTCGCCGCCGCCGTAGATGGTCGCCGCCGCCAGTCGCGAGGGCCGCCATCGCTGCAGACGGATCAAGTTGGAAGTTGGGGAACCGCCGAGGAAGAGGAGCCGCAGGATCGGGAGAAGAAGAAGAGGAGCCGCAAGACGGGAGAAGAAACTGAGCGAGAAGAAGAGGAGCCGCAAGGAAAACTCTGGAAGCGAGGGGTTTGGAGTCGATAAGGTCCAGAATCTCCTTATTTGTGTTGATGCTACGGCTAATTTGGGTAATTGTGAGGGCTGTTATGCAGATTTGGCAGAACATTGATGCGTGAAGAACTGCCGTGATCGTGTGAGATACGTGCGGCATATCTTGATAGTAATTGGCATTACTCTGGTTGTTTGAAAAGATGACCCCCGAGAAGATTGAGGCTACGAGGAAGGAGGAGGAAGAAGCCACAATGAGAGCGATAGAAGAGAGAAGGAAGGTTGTTGTTGAGACTACTTCCTCGCTCGTAACTCAAGGTGATATGAGAAGCATGTTGCAGGACCTCTTCACGATGGGTATGATAGGTCCGAGGGCTGGTGCAGGGTCATCTGACTTAAAGCTGGAGCTGATGCCGAATGATGTGAAGTTGGAAGGAAGTAAGAATTACCTGAGTTGGTCTAGAAGGGCACAACTAATTCTAAGGACGAAGGGGATAGAGCAACCTGCGGGAGACTTACGTTGAGCCTGCAGACAAGGCGAGCATGGATTGAAGGATGTGGAACACCACCAACTCTGTGGTGGTAGCTTGGTTGCTAATTTCGATGTCTCCATCCATCGCTCGGATGGTGGAGATGATGCAGAGTGCACCGGCGATATGGAAGACGTTGAGTAACATGTACTCCGGAGCAGGAAATGTGATGATGATGATGGAGGTCCAGGGCAAGGTAGAGGCCCTAAAACAGGAGGAGAAGACTGTCCAGGAGTATGCTAGTGAACCGCAACAACTATGGGCGATTTAGATCACTATGATCCATTGCGCTAACATGTCTTTGGTGATATTGAGGGCGGCAAGGTGTGGCTACAACGCAGACGGGTTACAAACTTTCTAAAGGATGAACCCAAAGTTTGAGAGTAGAAGGCTGCCATGTTTCACTTGGCAAACCCGCCTACTATGGAGGAGGCTATTTCGCTATGGTGCGGGAGGAGGTTCGACCACGAGTAATGGGGACAACATCCGGGCCGATCCGCATATGCCATACCAGATGATAGAGAGTGCTACAACCGTGGAATAAGAGGACATCTCGAGCCGTGCTTGTCCTTCTCCACACTGGAGGTCGAGTGAAGGTCGTGGTGGTCGTGGAGGCCGAGGTGGAGATCGTGGTGGTCGTGGAGGTGGAGGTCGAGGAAGGGCCGAGTTGGCCCTGTGGCTAATGTGGCCTTGACAGAAGAGATTACGTCTGTTACTCGACAAAGAGCAAGCTATACAAATGGGAGAAGTGGCAAGAGGGAAAGGAAAAGGCATTGGAAACTTCTCATGATTCCACCTCCTTGGTAACTTTGCAAACTATGCCCACGAGGCGAAGGTACTCGAGCACATGCACTTGCATCCACATATAAGCACTCTCATATTGATTGGATCATAGATTCAGGGCATCCAAGCATGTCACGGGTTCGCTTAGTGCTTTTGCATCTTACACCCCATATACTCATTCTCAAATCGCCCAAACAAATTGACGGAACCTCCCGGCTTATTCAGGTGTAGGATCAGAGTGCACACCATCCATTGCTTTATCATCCGTCTTGCATGTTCCTCCTTTCCACCAACCTTCTTTCGCTTAGTTCTATCATTGACCAATTCAAATGCATCGTCACATTTGATGAGGATTCGTGTTTGTTCCAGAGAAGAGAACCGAAAAGAGGATGGGGACCGAATAAGGCGAATGGGCTATGGTACATTGATCGTGTTGATGCGGCATTGGTCGTGGGTCAGAGGAGGAATCGAGAGAAGTTTTGTTACATTATCGCTGCTTAGGACATTTATCATTTGAGAGTTTAAGTCAGTTATATCCCGATTTGTTCAAAAGGGTAGACAAGAGTAAACTTGTTTGTGATGCTTGTGAGTTTGGAAAGCATACACGGTCTACATATAGCAGTATTGGTCTTCGGAGTTATGAACCTTTTATATTAATACATTCGGATGTTTGGGGTCCATGCTCGCCATTTCGTGAGTGGTTTTAAGTGGTTTGTCACATTTATTGATTGTTATACTCGTATGACTTGGATTTATATGATGAAGCACAAGAGCGAGGTACTTCGATGTTTTCAAGACTTCCATAGGATGGTTGCTACTCAGTTTGACTCCAAGGTTTGGATTCTTCGAACAGATAATGCAACTGAGTATGTTAACAAGGAGTTTGCAGCGTATATATCAGAAGAGGGGATACTTCATCAGACTATTTGTCCAGGAACCCCACCTCAGAATGGAGTGGCTGAAAGGAATAATAGACATTTGTTGGAGGTAGCACGTTCACTCATGTTTCAAATGAATGTGCCAAAGGGATTATGGAGCGAGGCAGTGATGACGGCAGCGTATCTCATCAATCGCATGCCGTCTCGAATACTTGGGATGAGGTCTCCAGCTGAACTTCTTTTGGGTCAGTAAGAATTCAAGGTGCCTCCCAAGGTGTTTGGTTGTGTATGTTTTGTACGAGATCACAGACCAGCAGTTGGCAAGTTGGATCCACAGGCATTGAAGTGTATCTTTATAGGCTATTCGTCAAGTCGAAGGGCTACAGATGCCGGAACCCGCTTGAACAAAGGTTGTTCGTGAGTATGGATGTGACATTCGGAGTTTGAGTCTTACTACACGAGCGGAGGTACTCTTGATCAAGATTTAGAGATCTCTCCTATCACCGAGGGTGACAATGAGAGGGAGAACAAAGAGAGTCAACGAGAAGAAATTATTGTGGGGACAATTCCATGCCCAAACCTAACGGAATATGCGAGAGATGTGATAGCCCCAAAAGAATTGAAGGTTTATCAGCGAAGACGCTTTGAGAAACAGGAGGAGAAGCAGAGAGACAAACAACAAGACTGAGCCACCTTGGCAGAGCTTTCAATGTACCCGGCCTTGCCACGGCTGAAACAAATTTTCCAACAAATTGGCCTTACCGCTTGATCCGATCCCAAATCCTCCTCGTGTCTTTCTCAATCAAGTTCCTTGCCTTCCTTGGGCGAGTGGTAATGTTCATTCTAATCACTCCCATCTAGAATTACCACTTGCACAACGAGAGAAACTAGAGCTAATGCAGAAAGCCTCCATCCAGATGGTTTTGAGCATGATATTGCAAATTTCATCTCATATTCTCATATCTCACCAGCATACAAAGCATTCATTGCATCTCTTGACAAATGCATGTTCCAAAGGATTGGCGAAGTCGCTAAACAGATCCTAAGTGGAAGGATGCTATGAAGGAGAACTTAGTGCACTTCGTAAGAACAAGACATGGGATCTTGTTCCACTTCCAAAGCAGAAAAGGGCGAGAGGATGCAAATGAGTGTTTACAATTAAACAAACTCCTCAAGGCAAGGTAGAGAGATACAAGGCACGGTTGGTTGCAAAAGGTTACACCAAACATATGGGATAGATTATGATGAGACCTTTGCACAATGGCAAAGATGAGCACAGTAAGAACGTTGATCTCCTGTGCAACTAACTTCGGATGGCCCCTACATCAGTTGGATGTGAAGAATGCTTTTCTACATGGTGATTTACAAGAGGAGGCATACATGGAGATTCCTTCAGGCTTTGAGAACATGCAGACTGAGAGGAAGGTGTGTAAACTTAAGAAGTCTTTATACGGTCTGAATCAGTCTCTAAGGGCGTGGTTTGATAGATTCAGACGTGCAGTCTGTAGTATGGGCTATTCTCAGTGCAATGGAGATCATACTGTATCTTATAGGCATAGAGGATCACATATCACTATATTGGCAGTCTATGTTGATGATATTGTGATCACTGGAGATGATGCTGAGGAAATCAAGTCCTTGAAGAAAAGACTGGTAGAGGCATTTGAGGTGAAAGATCTTGGAGCTCTTCGATACTTTCTTGGGATCGAGATTGCTCGTTCTTCAAAGGGTATAGTTCTCTCGAGGAAGTATGTTCTTGATCCGTTTGGCGTAAACAGTATGCTTGGGTGTCGCCTATTGCTTCACCTATTGATAGGAATCACAAGCTATGTGTCGAGTCAGAGATCCAGTTGACAAGGAAGCTTATCAAAGGCTTGTTACGCCTTATCTATTTGTGTCATACAAGACCCGATATTTCATATGCAAATGAGTGTGGTCGGTCGATATATGCATGCTCCTGCAGCAGACACATGGATGTTGTCTATCGAATCTCGCGATATTTGAAGAGTAGCCCAGGAAAGGTCTTTGGTTCAGAAGAACCAACATCTAAATGTGGAAGGGTATTGCGATGCCTTGATTAGGAAAGCAGTGTGGATGACAGAGGTCTACTGGATATTGCATCTTTGTGGAGGTAACCTTGTATCATGGAGAAGTAAGAAGCAGAGGTTGTGGCTCGATCATCGCAAAGGCAGAGTACGAGCGATGGCATTGAGTGTGAGTGAAATGATATGGATGAAGGGTTTATTGTCCGAACTTCGGTATGGAGGAATAATCTCTTGGTGTTGCATTGTGACAATAAATCGCAATCAACATTGCTAACAACCCGTTCAACATGATCGTACCAAGCATGTTGAGATTGATATGTTTTTCATCAAGGAAAAGCTCGATGGTAGAATATTGAAGTTAGAATATGTCAAGTCTGGTGAACAGTTGGCTGACTGTTTTACTAAAGAGTTAGGTCCTAGTGAGGGTGCTACAATATGTAACAAGATGGACATGATTGATATCTTTGGCCCATCTTGAGGGGGAGTGTTGGAGAGTCCGTATTAGATCCTAATAATGAGTTGTATTAGATTAGGACTCTACTTTGAGACTATAAATAAAGGGTGTGAGATCCTACGGGAGACACACAATATTTTTCCCAAAAGACAACAGTATTCCTGTCCATTGCTGGGATGGTGGAGGCGACCCCAAGTGCAACGTGTTATGGAAGACGTTAGGGAACATGCACTCTAGGGCTGGCAATGTGATGATGATGGTGGAAGTTCAGGGAAAGGTAAAATACTCTAAAACAGGGGGAGAAGACTATTCAAGAATATGCCAATGAGCTGCAGCAAACATGTGCTGGTGATATTGAGTTTGGTAAGACGTTGCTGCAACGTAGAAGGGCCACTCACTTGAAAATTTGAACCTTGAGTTTGAGAGCAGGAGAGTTGCAATATATCATCACGTGGCATTGCCATCTATTGAGGAGGCTATTTCAACTATCGTTGTCGAGGAAACTCGATAGAGTGATGGTGGACAACAACCCTATAAGGTCAGCGTACGTCACAACTGATGACAGTGAGTGTTACAACTGTAAACAAATGGAAATCCTGAGTTGTGCATGTCCTCTCACGAACTGGAGGTTACGAGGGTGATTGGATTTGCCGTGACATGAGATGCGGCAACTTGAACTTTGAAAGGAGGACTGAGTGTTACAAATATGGAGCATCTCCCCCTAGTGAAGGTGGTAGTGGGAATAATAGATCTGCTGAAGGCGATCAAGGTGGACGTAAAGGAAGAGGAAAAGGTGGCACAGGGCCAATGTAGCCATAGTAGAGGAAAAGACTGCACAGTCAGGGAAGTGACAGACGGGAGAAGAGAATTTGGAAGAGGATTGAGACTGGAGTCAGGCGTAATGGGCTATGGTAGATGTAGTGGAGGCCGAGGCTGGGGTGTATGGCTAGACGTGGTGGAGGCCGGGGGTGGCTAGGGACGTGGGTAGAGGAGGTTGAGGCCAGGGCAGCTGATAGATGGTGAAGATGGATTTGGTGACGTCCCTGATGGTGTTGGTGTCGGGCAACTTTTAATCTTTGTGATGGTATTGAGTATTGACTATGAAGTTGATGGTATATTTGGTAAAGTGTTAAATTCTAGTAATGGTATTGCAATATATAAGAAGATGGTCATGATTATTATCTCATATCCATCTAGAGGAGTGTTAAAGAGTTAGTATTAGAGTTTAATAAGAGTCCAAGTCGTGTGCGAGTGAGAGTCGTGTCTGGATCCGGTTGTAACCTTGGTACTATAAATAAAGGACGTGGGGGTTATGTGGGACAACACACAATTATTCCTGAAATTAACAAAATTCCATTGTAAAAGAGGCTTAAGACAAGGTGACCCACTTTCCCTACTGCTGTTTTTCTTGGTGGCCGATCTCTTGCAAGATAGTCTCAGTGCAGCTATGCAAAAAGGCTTAATTTCAATACCGTATGGTACTGAATTTGACATTGACTTCTACTGAATTTGACATTGACTTCCCAATTTTTTCAATATGTGGACGACACATTGGTGGTAATGAAGGCAGATCAAAGAGATATTTTCTTCCTCAAAGGTATTCTTCAATGGTTTGCAACTTCAACATGTCTGAAAGTTAATTTTGCTAAATCATATATGGTGCCTCTCAACTTGGAATTGGATATAATTGAGCTATTAGCCTGAATTTTGGGTTGCAAAGTTGAAACTTTTCCATTTACATATTTGAGACTGCATATTTGTGTTTGTAAACCAAATCAAGAATACAGGATTTTGCTGGACTATTAGACAGATGTATAAGACGACTTTCAGGTTGGGAAGCTTCTCAATTATCAAAAGGAGACAGGCTAACTTTAGTGAATTCAGTGCTATCACTTCTTCCGATGTTCTACATGAGTACTTTCCTTCTGCCAGCTAAGGTTGTTGCTACGATTGATAGATATCGAAGAGCCTTTTTCCGGAAAGGTGACTCATTTGTACAGGGAGGTTCCTGTTTAGTTGCCTGGAATACAGTTTGTTTGCCAAAAAAGGCTGGGGGGCTAGGAGTTATCAACATTAAAAGGCAAAATGAAGCTTTACTCAGGAAATCTTTATGCAAGTTTTATAATAAGAGGGACATCCCTTGGGTTAATTTTTTATGGCAGCGGTACTATAGAAGCTCGGTTCCTTTGATGAACAGTGGCAAAGGTTTATTTTGCTGGAAGGATATTTTAAAACAATTGATTTGGTTTAAAGCTATTGCTAGGCCTGAGTTGGGTAATGGTAAATCAATTCTGTTTTGGGATGATTTATGGCTTAATTCAGTTCTTAGAGAAGATTACCCCCATCTCTACTCTTATGTAATCAAGAGCAATATGCTAGTTTCAGACTTCCACTCGCTGGAGGATTCATCTCAGGCTTTTTATTCTCCCTTATCAGAAATTGCTATTGATCAACTTCAAGAATTGCAAGTGAGACAGTCTCTGGTAAATCTTGGTAGCAATCAGGACTCATGGCCATACATCTGGGGTTCAGAATTATTTTCAACAAAGAAGACTTACTTGGCTCTCTCTGGAAATTTAGAACTTTCTCCCTTTTTCAGTGTGTTTGGAAAAATAAATGCATGCTCAAACATAGAGTACTCTTATGGATTCTACTTTATGGGAAAATTAACACCAGGAGTATGATGCTTGGGAAAAACTTTAAACTTGATGTCATGATTGTTATGAATAGCGCTTGTATTCAATATGAGGCCAATGGGCCAGTATATATACACAAATACAGGTGGTGAATATGCACAAAACCCCTCATAACAATGGAGAATAACATACTTAGACATATATCTCTAACACCCCCCCCCTCAAACTCATGGTGGATCAACAACATTGAGTTTGGAAAGGTAGAAGCCATGCTATGCTCGAGTCTGGGCCTTCGTGAAGAAATCCGCTATCCAAGCTCAAGGCACATATCAAGAGCAATCACCGATCATGCACACAAGACCGCATGAAGGAAGCATTAACACCAATATGCTTGGTGAGCTCATGCTTGACAGATCACGGCAATACCGATAGCACCTGATCGCTCGACAAGAGAAGAGTCTGTAGTGACAGAAACACCAAAATCCTCAAGTAACCACCAGAGCTAAGTAATCTCTGCTGCCAAGAGAGCCATAGCTCACAACTCACCTCTGACTCGAACGGACACCGCACTGCTTTTGTCTTCCGTGCAATGAGAGAACCACCAAGAAAAACACAAGAAGTAGAGATAGACCGCGATCGAGGGATCGCCGCCCAAGTAGCGCCCGAATAAGCTCAAGTCAGAACGAGCCGAGCGTGGAAAGAAGAGACGGCGAGAGATAGTCCCACGAAGGTATCGCAGAACTCAAGAAGGTGGCTATAGTGGACTCGAGTGGGAGTAAACGAATCGACTCGTAATGTGAATCGGATAAGTGATATCCAGGACGAGTAACAAAGAAGGTAGACAAGACTCCCAACAAGATGACGAGAAGCGAAGTCGAATCGAAAGAGGCTCACCATCGAGGGTTTGAGGTGAACATTGAGCTCCATGGGAGTCTCAACAAGACTGTTGATCGATGAGAGAGGCGCGATCAAGAAGATCCTGAATATACTTCTCTTGGGACATAAAGAAACCATCTGAAGTAGAAGTAACTTCAATCCCAAGGAAGTAACGAAGAGGACCAAGATCTGACATGAGGAATTGCTCACTAAGATGAGCCTTGACAAAGGCAATGTACTCAGAATCATCTCCGGTGATGATCATATCATCAACATATAGAAGAAGAAGAGTCCACCACGAGACGGTGTGGACAAAGAGCGCAGATCATGATCACTTGTGAAAAGCCGCCAGAAGAAGTGACCACAGAGGAGAAGCGCCAAACCAAGCACGAGGGCTTGCTTAAGGCCATAGAGAGAACGACGAAGGTGACAGACCATGCTCTCAGGAACTGAATACCTAGGTGGCGGATGCATGTAGACCTCCTCACGCAACTCGCCATTAAGAAAGGCATTCTTCACATCAAGCCGAGAAATGCAGACCGACGCAATGACGCCACCGAAAGAAAAGCGCGACAAGGGTCATGGGCCACAGAGCAAAAGTCTCGTCAGTAGTCACGACCATACTCTCGCCGAAGCCACGAGCAACAAGACGCGCTTTATAGCGCCAAGAGAGCCATCGAGCGTAGTCTTAATCTTATAGACCCACTTACACGTGATAGGACGAGAGCGAGATGGAAAAGGAACAAGATCCCAAGTACCAAGACGCCGAGGGCAGCAATCTCTCGGCCATGGCATCGCCACTCAGATGAGTAACAAAGATCCCTAGAGGAGACAAAGCTCACAAGTAGTGCGCCAAAGAAAGGCAAACGGCAGGCGGGGTCAATCGACCGGGCGATCATGAGAGCAGAAGCGAGGAGAAGATGACCCATCGAGGGAAGATGGAGCATCGAAGAAGATGGAACAGCAGAAGAAGATGGCTCATCCGAAGATCCTCAATACGAGGTCGCCGAGTGTAGACGAGTGTAGTAGGGAGAACCGAGGAGTCTTAGGAGACAAAGCGGTGGCGATAACGGCGAGAGGCCACAAGAGGAATATGTGGAGACTCAGCTGGGGACTAAAGCGGACGAGGGCAAGACAGATATAGGTGTATCTCGAAAGGTCAAAAGATAGAGACTCTCAGAGGAAGCCAAGGAGAGACAGACGGGTAAGGGACAAGACTCATCGAAAGTCACATCCCGAGAAATCCGCGATCCGTCGACCAACAGATCCCAAAGACCGATAGCCCTTGTGCTCGTGATCAGATCCCGTAAAAACACACTCAACAGATCGGTCGGTTTGGTACGTTCTCGAGGGGCGAGAAGAACGAGCAAACGCAGCCAAATAGACGGGCGGCGAGTAGTCGTGAAGGAGACCACAAAGACACTCAAAGGGATTGCGCTCAAGAAGCAGAAGAAGGCCGGATGTTGACGAGATAGGTGGCAATGGAAACACCTCGCCCAAAAGCGAGGTGGAATAGAGGCGGCAATCATCGAAAGCACGAGCCGACTCAAGGAGATGACGATGCTTATGCTCAAAGAACACCATTCTCGAGCATGAGCACCGTGACAAGAGAATCGAAGCGAGAGTGCCTTGCTTCAAGGAAGGAAGCCAAGCAGTGACGAGAGAGGTACTCGCCAGCAGAGTCAGCACGAAAGACACGAATAGGAGTGGAGAACTGTGTGTGAACCATAGTGGCAAATTGTTTATAGATAGACAAGGCCTCACTACGAGAAGACATGAAATATATCCAAGTGTGGCGAGAGAAATCATCTATAAATATGATATAATATCGATGACCCCTTTCAAACGGCGAGCCGACCCCAAACATCCGAATGAACAAGATCAAAAGGACGCCGAGATATCGACTCACTATGAGGATAAGGAAGCTCAAGTCGCTTTTGCCTAACTTACATACGACAATCTAAAGACACGCTCTCCGAGGCAGCACCCGAAGACCACGATTTAACTAAAGACGACAGACGAGATCCACACAGATGGCTAAGACGGTGATGCCACTCACTGAAAGAGCCGTGAGACGGAGTGGCGAAGTGGAGAGATCTGGCGGCGACGGTGGCAGCGGAAGGAAGGTGAAGCCAGCCAAGCTCCCAGAGACGCTGTGAGTCAAGGCGCCGAGGGCCAGAACCAACCAGAGCTCCCGTGTGGCGGTCCTGAACACAACAAGAGTCAGAGTCGAGAATGACCCGACAACCAAGATCAGTAATTTGCCCAGCAGAAAGAAGCTAGATGGTAAGGCGAGGAACATGAGCAATGTATGAACATGAAAAGATGAGTTGCTAAGAGATCCTCGACTGAGATGTAAAGAGAGGTACCATCGCAGTGAGAACACTAACAGAGAATCAAGAGGTGTAATGAAGGACAGAGTGGAAGCATCAAGTCATGTGAAAAGATGCTCCGTAATCAAGAATCCATGGGAGGTACTGACCGTGTAGAAGCCGGTTTCTCGGTTCAAGAGTCAAGAGCGTAACCCGCAGAACTGCCGAGGAGAACCCGAGGCGGCAAGCAGCGGCGAAGTCCGCTATCTCTCGCCAAATGAGAGAAACTGCTAAAGGAGTTGATGCAGACGTTGATGTAGAAGCACTAGTGTCAGTGCTAGTAGAAGAACGGCGTGAAAGATGCCGCTTCTTCTTATAGCACTTGGACTCAATGTGGCCGACCTTGTCGCAGTAGGAGCAGTGAGGACGGCCACCTCCAGATGGAGGGCGACCACCACCGCCTGTGGTAGCCACGGAGGAGGCAGCAGGTCAAGCGTGGAGCAGACGGCAGAAGGTGTGGACGAAGCGGCGAAAGCACAGAGGGAGTGGCATCGCATCAAAGACCACTCAAGCGAAGTCTCTCCGCACAGATATCTCAGAAGAGCCTCCAGAGAGTGACACGAGGGTGCCGTGCAAGGAGCCGGGCACGCCTCGCTCAAACTCAGATTCGAGGCGAGTAAGGAACTCAGAGACCCGCTGAAACTCCTGTGTCAAGACGCATACCAGGGCAAAGACGTAACACGAAGCGACAACCAAAGAATGCGAAGAGAGTCCAACCGACGCCAGACAAGCAGAGCTCGGGCGAAAAGCGCCAACAAAGAGCATCACCGCTGAAGAGAGTGCTCTGGCGACCACTGACAGTACAAGGCATCACCAAGGCTCAGAAGGCCGACGAAGGTGAGTCCACATCCGAAAGCCGAGGAGAGTCCCACAACCTCGTAAGAGAACCGAGGCCGACACCGGCAATGAGGACAAAGAAGCAGCCGAAAGGCCATCGCTGCATTCATCGAGTATAGACGGTCCACGATCCTTGTAGGAATCCAGAGCCTCTTGGTAGGCAGAGGCACCGCATCATCGCCAAAGCGAAGCGGCCTCAAGATAGCCTTTGTTTAAATTTGTCGGGCGTATGACAGTGTAAGCTCCGTCGGAGGAGCGGGCAAGGCGCGATGACATCGCCAGAGAGGATGCCCCAGAGACGAAGACCACGCGATATGAATGCGCATGTGAGACGCGAAGTCGTGTAATTAACACCATCAAGATCACCGGCAATGGAGAGAGAAACAAGGGCTATTGGTAGGCGGCTACCGATTGCCATAAGTTAGAGTAACGTTTTTTGCCGACTTAAAAGAAAACAGAATCGCTTAGCCGCCGCTCAAAACGCCCAAAACAAATCGACAGGACAACCCTAGCTCCTCGCTTAGCTCCTCTTCTGCGGGCGGATCAACGCGGCGAAGCTCCGGATCCGGTGGCGCGGATCGGCGGCGAAGCCCGGATCCAATGGCGCCGACGCCGGTTGCCGCAGGCATCAAGAAGGCGTCGCGGTCTCTCACGGTACCACATACCGGTCGTTTCGGCGCGCGAAGATTCAGGCTCCGGCGCGAAGAAGATCTCGCGACCTGGGCAAAGAGATCCAGAGACTCGGCGCTGGCGAAGGCACGGCGAGACGGCGCCTAGTTGGCGCAAGAGAGAAGAAGCGGCGGCCACGCAGCAAATGGGCGGAGGGCAGCGGCGTGATGGCGAAGCGGCCTCGAACGGAGACCCAGAGACGAAGCGCCTGCGGTGGCGCGCCACGGCGGAGACGAAGCGGCGGTGACACGAAAGGCCGCGGAGGCGCGACGCGGAGGCCGAGCAGACGACTCGACGCAGAAGGGCGGCGGGCGGCAAGCGCACACGGTAGCAATGACCACACGGCGACGCGAGTTTGGCAAGGACGACAAGCAAAGCGACGGAAACCCTAGGTATGCTCTGATACCATGTTATGAATAGCGCTTGTATTCAATATGAGGCCAATGGGCCAGTATATATACACAAATACAGGTGGTGAATATGCACAAAACCCCTCATAACAATGGGGAATAACATACTTAGACATATATCTCTAACAATGATGATGTTCACTGTGTTCTCTGCAACAATCAAGTTCCGGAGGAGTGGATGTATCTTTTCTTTGAGTGCAAATTTAGCAAGGATTGTTGGAATTTGATTCAAATCAATTGCAATACTTCTTTAGAGATTATTGACATGTTGTCTCTTGCTAAGTCACTAGTTGGATCTGCACAAGTATTTTTCAAGGAACTTATTACTTTACGCTGCTGGAACATATGGATTCAAAGAAATAAGCGCATTTTTGAGAAAATTTCCTCCCAACAAGTTCAGGTGGAAGAGGTTACTGTTAATGGATTTGGAATTGTTGAAGTTCAGAGCTTCATATAAGATGGTTGATGCTTTGGAAAGCTGGATTAGTAGAAATTAAATGAGTTTGCTTACTGTTTTAGTTCATTTTGTAATTTGTTGTCTTGAGTTGTAGCTAACCTGTGTTTTGGATCCAATGGATCTTTTATGTAACGAGCCAGACCGCGGGCGCATCGGGCCGATACACCCAGGGAGGACGTGACGGCCTTGGAGCTGAACGGCGCAACAGCCTAGGACAGCCCACGGGGCACGTGGAGCAGGCCAAACGAGACGCAGCCCAGACACGAGGAGCAGACGCACCGAGACAGCCAAACGGGGCATCAACACATACAGGTGTCGGAGCGTTGCTGAAGGACTTCATGTACGGATGCACCGTGGAGGCAGCATTTCTTGCGCGTATAGATCAAGAGAGATTATGTACTGTATATTTAATAATAATAATTTTCAGTAGGGCCCTCCCCTACTGTTCCCCGTCCAAAAAAAAAAAACCTGGTGGTTTATCTCGATTGGTCCTTACTAGAGGACACAATTATTCTTAACCAATGGTGAATTCTATTTCTGATAACCTACGCAAAATCTAGCATCCTGGAATAAACATTTCACATGAAATAGATGTGTTTGAAATGAAATACCTGAATGGCCAGAACTTCAAACTCACCACTCCCAACTACATAGAAGCAGTCACCTTCACCACCCTGCGTTAGACAATCTCCTCATTAAATACTTCTAAGCAGCCTAAAAAGCCATCGAACTAGTGATAAAACGAACACAGAAAGATATGAACCTGCTGCACCACTATATCCCCAGGTTTCACCTCAACTCGTTGCATACAGTCAAGTAAAACATGGCATTGCGAGTCAGTAAGCTTTCTGAAGAGGAAATGATCATGTAGTACCCGCTCAATATGTACCTTCATATCATTATATTTTGCAATTTGTCAGTAATATAACATCACAGAACTTCTGAACTAAAGAGAAGTTCCGTAGTGACGATATTGGTAGACCTTACTTGCTCTTCCCATGTCTTCCGATGTGATGGAGATGGAGGGACCCATAGCCGACCATTTTCTAGAGAACTTTCAAGAGCTCTCAGTCGTGCGCGGGATAGATCATGCCTGGAACGCTGATTCTTGGGGTTCGAACTTATGATGGATGGTGGTGATTCGGAGCCCACCAATTCTACTACTTGCCGTAAAGGCTGTAAAGACACGTTCATTACAGTTTGGGTAGATTCCATCTGGTAAAAAATTAGGTCTATTTAGGGAATCAAATGAAAACCATTGCTACGGAAGTAACAAGGAAACTGAAAGGTAAATTCGTACATCAGTTAACCCCTTAATCTGCACAACTATGATTGTAATGTCATCCGTACGAGTTTCATACTGTAGCCAGAGACGATAGGATTCAGCAACAATTGCAGCACATGCATCACGCGGATCCTTGCATTTAGCAATCTGCAAATCCGTCACCACAAAGTTTAATATAACTATATAAGAGTAACTACATATTAATGTATTTGAGAGATAAAATTAAACACTTCATTCAAGAAATCTAAAATTATCAGAAAATAAGTAACAATATAATTTTTCAAAGCTCTTTAAAAGAGTGATTTGACTAATTTTGATAAGACAGACATTGGTAGGAAATCATTCTAACAAATCTCAATAATGGATAAAGGGAATCAATGAATTAAGTAATGCAAACAGAATAGTAGGGGCCTTCCTGATATGGCGTGGGAGATGAGAAGGTTATAAGCTGAAAGATAACTGGCGGAGGTGCTGATCGCCCTCGAGCTCGTCGGGATTGATTCCCGGCCGACCGAGGCTTTGATATGCCGACTAGGTGGATGAAGCTAATTTTATTTCTTGATTGATTCTCCCTCATTACATTGGCTGCCTTTATAGATTAGGCACAAGAATTCGGAAGCTATAATTAAGGAAAGCACTAACACAACCGGGCAAGCAAACTAACACAATCTCTCTTAAGGAGGATACTATCTTATCTCTTACTAACAATATTGATCTCCTTCCATTATACTAGCTATTGCCATATCTTGAATAGGACTACCATCCGGCATGGCAGCAGGACCCGGCACGGCAGCAGGACTATTGGTCGAACCGGCCAAGTCCACTTTGCGCCGTCATTTCTGATATGTTTTCCCAACAAATGTATCCACAACATTACCTCTCTCTCCACGAAACAGCTCGTCCTCGAGCTGAAATAGAGGATAACACTGTTCAAAATCGTCTAATTACTCTCATGTAGTGTCGGCCAGAGAACAACCCATCCATTGCACTAATAGTTCCCAAATACCACGGTTTAGGCGAGTCCGTACAATAGATAAGGGCGAAGGCACCACGCGACCATGTATAATGTCCGCTAGTCGGCCCGAGACAGTAGGTACCGGTCCTTGGTACTTCTTGAGTAAAGCGACATGGAAGATATTATGGATGCGAGTTTTGGAAGGAAGATGAAGACAATAAGCAACCGTTCCAATGCGTTCCTCAACCAAAAAAGGTCCATAAAAATGGGGAGCCAACTTGGAACGCTGTTGGTTTGTGATTGAATCAGCCGTACGGTGGTGAAGATGAAGCCAGGCCCATTCACCCACCTCAAACTGAACCGTGCGGTGATGTTTGTCATAATATTGCTTCATGTAATCTTGGGCTTGATGTAGACGTTCGCGAATTTCAGCAAGAAACTCATCACATGCAAGTGGGTGTACAAGATCAAGACCTGCTCGGATGGTTCCCTTGAGCGCCACAAGGCTTGTCTTGTGGTGTGTGGTTTTTAGCAGGAAAATGGTCGTGACTACGATGAGACCTTCACTCCTATTGCTCACATGACTACTGTTCGCACTCTCCTTGCTATGGCCTCTTTTCGACAGTGGCCCATCTCTCAGTTGGACGTTAAGAATGTCTTTCTCAATAGCAAGCTACGTGCGGTCTACATGCAGCCGCCCCCTGGGTATTTTGTCCCTGATGGTATTGTTTGTTACCTTCGTCACTCTCTCTATGTGTGTATATTGAAGATGCCCAATGGGTAGTATATATAGGAGTACAAGGGGTATATGCCATATACAGATAAGGCAATACAAAAGACAGATAAGGAAATACAAAAGAGTCCCTATTCTAACTCCTATTCTAACACCCCCCCCCCTCAAATGCAAGGCGTATGCAATATCATTGTATTTGAAAAGGGTTGACACTAAAATATGGAAAATCCAAAGTCCGAATATTGATAATGTCGTCGTAGCATGCAGCTCTTGGAAAATATGTCGAGTATCAAAAGATCTCCCATCTGGGGTCGTGCGTCTGCCCATAAAACAGAAGGTGCAGAGGCTGAGAAAATAGAAGCAAGCGGGAGCAAAGTCGACCACGACAACACGATGAAGAAGATGATGAAATCGACAAATATAGAAAAAGCTGTCAAATCAAGTCGAATAGGAATAGGTGAAAGCATGACAGCGCAGATCGAAGCCCAAGACGGCGGCGGCACAAAAGAAGCGCAGCAGCCTTAGAAGCTCGGGGTGGTGGCTAAGAAAGCAGCGGCATCATAACAACTTCTACGATCTGCACGCGGCTCAGAAAGAAGAGCGGGAGCGGCGGCTGCTGCCATGCATAAGGCAATTCCTATACTTCTATGACTGACAATAAATTTATGGACTCACATGGCTTAGACGAACTCAAAGATTGAATGGTACGGACTTGGATGGGCGCAACGGAAGAAAATGACACAAAAAAACCTAAAGATAACTAGCAGCAGCAGAATATTGCTCCTCATCCAATTAGTAAGTACTAGTGAGCCCACCCAAATTTTGTAGCAACAAAGAATAAAGGCAATGCCATCGCAATTTCTAACAAAATCACGGCCACCGTCCCACCGACGTAAAGCAGCAGCAGCATCTAACTGACGGGAGAAGGCGCTACGGCTAGCCCGGACGAGATTGAGCTCAGATTGGGTTTCATCGGGCGGCCGATTCGCACGGACCGTCCTCGGCGCTGCGCCACGGCCGGGCGCTTTGTCGTTGATCGCGCCCATCGCTTCAATGTCCGCCGGCGACGGCAACCCCCTTCCGCTGCTCACGCTGCTGCCGCCAGACACGTGTTTCGCCGCCCACTTGAGATCGAGGAGGTGGCGCCGGCGGAGATGTAGAGCCGGCGGCGCATGGAGGCCCGACGAAGCGGCTCGAGCGAAGGAGTTCGATGGGCTCCTCCTCATCGGTTGGGCAAGCCCGGCAGGAGGACGCCGGCGACGCTTTTAACGGTTCTAGCCGAGGAGGTTGATTGATCGTAGGAGCAGCAGCCTCGCTAACGCGGGAGGAGGTGCAGCTCGTGGTAGCGCGAGGAAGATCCGGCCACGGAAGATCGGGCGCCGATGAGAGGCCGCCCGAATGAGAAGCTCCTCTGGGGCGGGCAACATGAGATTTAACGCTATTAGGAGGCAGCGGTGGTAAGAAACCCTAACCTTTGCTCTGATACCATGTTATGAATATTGTGTGTATATTGAAGAGGCCCAATGGACAGTATATAGAGAAGTACAAGGGGTGTATGCCATATACAGATAAGGCAATACAAAAGACAGATAAGGCAATACAAAAGAGTCCCTATTCTAACTCCTATTCTAACAGTCTTGTGGTGCGTGGTTTTCAACAGGAACATCGTCGTGACTATGATAAGACTTTCGCTCCTGTTGCTCACATGACCACTGTTCGTACTCTCCTTGCTATGGCCTCTATTCAACAGTGGCCCATCTCTCAGTTGGACGTTAAGAATGCCTTTCTCAATAGCAAGCTACGTGAGGTCTACATGCAGCCGCTCCCTGGATATTCTGTCCCTGATGGTACGGTTTGTCGCCTTCGTCGCTCTCTCTATGGGCTCAAACAAGCCCCTCATGCTTGGTTTGACCGCTTATCCTCTCGCCATCGTTATCGCTTCTCGCTGATCATGACCGCCTCTTTGTTCACACTCTCTTCGGCCTGGACGCCTCCTTCTCTATGTGGATGATATGGTCATTACTGGAGATGACTCTCAATACATTGTCTTTATGAAGGAGCATCTCAGTAAGCAGTTCTTGATGTCCAATCTGGGTCCTCTTCGTCACTTCCTTGGGATTGAGATCACTTCTACGCCCGAGTGCTACTATCTCTCCCAGGAGAAGTACATTTAGGATATCCTTACTCGCGCTTGTCTCACTGATCAGTGTGTGGTAGATACTCCTATGGAGCTTGGTGTTCACCTTCGCCCTACTGATGGTGAGTCTCTTGAGGATCCCACTTGTTATCACCATCTTGTCCGGAGCCTTGTCTACCTTGGGATCACTCGCCCTGACATCTCTCACCCAGTTCACATCCTCGAGTCGGCCTGTCTGCTCCCACTCACTCCACTCACACCACCTTCTTTGTGTTCTACAATATCTTCGTGGGACCATCACTGTCGTCGCCTTTTCTTTCCTCGCCCAGCTTCTTTGCGCCTTCAGCGCATTTATGATGCGATTTAGGCTAGCGATCATTCCGATCACGGCCTCTTTTTGCCTATTGTGTTTTCCTTGGTTCCTCCTTGATTACCCGGAAGACCAAGAAGCGGCATCGTCGCTTTCGCCTGCTACCGAGGTCGAAGTTGAGAGCCATGGCATCGCTGATACCGAGATCACCTGGCTTCGGTGGTTACTTGAGGATTTCGGTGTTTCTGCTTCTACACCGACTCCTCTCTTATCAGATAGTACTGGTGCGATCAGCATTGCTTGAGATCCCGTGAAATATGAGCTCACCAAGCACATTTTAGTGGATGCTTTGAATATGCGATCGCAAGTGCAAGACCAAGTTATTGATCTTCAGTATGTGCCTTCGGAACTTCAGTTAGCAGATTTCTTCACGAAGGCACAGACTAGAGTTCAACATAGCTTCTACCTCTCCAAACTTAGTGTTGTTGATCCACCATGAGTTTGAGGGGGTGTTAGATATATATATAGTCTAGGGTATTCTTTACATATTGACAACCCTGTACATGCTATATATTGGCCTTTTGGCCTATTGGAATAGAGCAAGCCTCATTCTAACAGCAAAAACTTGCAATTGTTGTGATTTAATTGTAATTAAGGCCCACAAGATTCAGTGCATTCAAACTTATTTATCTTAAGGGACTGTCTATTCATAAGGTGACTGAAATTTTCTTAAGCATAAGTTACCATTTTTATCTATTAAATCAATATCCAATCATATGACACACCAATCTCTATATAAATCCAATGGTCATAACAAGTGACTTAAAACTTAAGAAAATTTCAGGCAACTTAAAACTAGCGAGACTGTTATCTTAATACCTGTAAAGTGTAAACCATCTGTTATCGTTTCTAGTATATAATTGATACTATTTTTTGAATAATGCAGGTAAATAAGAAAAAATTGTGCAACAGATAAAGAAGGGTTTGGTATATCTACTAATTCAGGGAATCACATTGAGCTATCAGAATTTTCCTAAAGAGTAAAATGTGAATTACACAGAAAATCACCACTTATTCAGAAGGTAGATATAATTTACCATGTCGATGACTGTTTGGCTAGAAAGAAACTCAAAAACTCCATCACTAGCAAGAACAAAGAATGGATGGCTGGAATTGAGCTCTAGGGTAAAAATCTCAGGATTTGCAACAACACCAATTGATTCAGCAACAGAATCTCCAATGCTGCGAGTAAAAGCAGTTCCTGGATACATGCCGTTTTGCACCCACAACCTCGGAGGATCGCCATCATCACTTTCCTCGGCACCCCAACACTGCACATCTGGATTCTTTAGTCCCTCTATTTGATCCAACGTCAGAACCCTAGCACCACATTCCTTGACCCTTTCAAGCTCGTCAGTCCGGTAAGGAGTTTGATCTATGGACAGGTCAACAGCAACAATATCTTTGCCTCTTTTTTCAGCAATAACAGCACGCGAATCGCCAGTATTTGCAATATACATTGTTTTACCCCTCACCAATATAGTGACCGCAGTAGTACCACTCATGGAATCGTCCAACCTGTCATCATGCAGCTGTGAATTTGTTGCCAAGAAAGCAGAATAAAGATCCTGAACAGCATCAGTACGAAACCGGTTATCTCTGAGCAGGTTTTCACACAATCTTCGCTTCACAAATTGTGAGCACTGAGCTCCATATTCCCCATGGCCATCAAATACACCAAAAAAGTGGTCATCAGGACTTGTTCCGAATGGAGTGTGTATGCAAAAGCTATCTTGGTTAGGCTTGTCCAATGATTCTGGGTAGTAACCTCTTTGAGACAAATAGGAGTATCGTAGGTCATAGTTCCCCAATGGGACTCGAACTTTGCGTGAACCTTCCGGAGGAAGAAACTGCGAAGAAACCCTTGAGAGCCGGTTGATGCCAACATTTGAGTCCCTTGTGATCATTTGGTTCAATCCATCATCATCTTCCTCTAGGTCATCAGAAGAGGCATCTGAAGCACTAGAATCTGTCTTTCCCCTTCCCCAACTTGATTTTCCCCTTGACTCTCTTGGGGAGTCAGGTGTTTGCCCAAGGCACCCATTGGAGCGCAAACAGCCCTTAAAATGTGAACAAGAACAACCCTTAGAAGGTGAGCAACCCATCAGATGTAAAACCAGATTGATAAGAGCAAAGAGGCACAGCAAACATGAACACTCAGAAGTCTCCACTCAAGCTATGAACTATGAAAGCACATGGACCGACAGTACCAATTTGAGGAAACCCTCAACATATACAGAATCTGAGGGACTCTAAGAGCAACCACAACTGTATAAATGAAACTTTTTTTCTTTACACGCCAGAAGGCTCTTTCTCAATCCAACAACCAAAATGGTGGAACTTGCAACGAACTCATCAAATGCTCACCTGAAATTTTTTTAAGGAAAAAAATCAGTTGCAGGTTGACAATAAATTACAACCAAACTATTATCAGATGGAATATTTTGAATCTACTCCACAAACTGCTTATGGAAGCAACAAGTTTGAAGAAAGACAAGTTTAGTGCAATTTAGTGCAATCATAACATAACGTAGATAAGGAAAAAAGCGACAAAAGGAGCTATTCATTGGCCCAATAGTGTTTCAGTAACAAAAACTCTCCTTTTATGTGTAAAAGTGTGACATAAGGCAGCGCTGGGAACTTAGTGGTAAGACTTAAAGAGTATAAGTATGCAACCTTTTAGACCCAATAATCTAAAAGATTGCACACATTGATGAAAAATAACATGATGGAAGACCTGAATTTAGTTGTCCTCTAAATTGAATGGCACCAATTGAATTAGCAGAGCTCCTGCCTTCTTGAAAAAAAAACTGAATGGAAGCAAAATTACTCTACTAGAAAGATAAGATCAAAATCTGACAAAACAGATAGCTATTGAATTCCTGAAAATAGGGAAAGTATTCTGAAACCAAAACATGCCTTACCCTAAGATTTGACCAATTAGATACTAGCTATAAAATAATTTCCACTGAAACTTAAAATATGTCCAAATTCTAGAAATAATATGGACATCTAAACTGTTATGAATATTGTGTGTATATTCAAGAGGGCCCAATGGGCAATATATATAGAGAGTACAAAAGGGGGTTGCTATATACAGATAAGGAAATACAAATAGAGTCCTATTCTAACACCCCCCTCAAACTCATGGTGGATCACACACACTGAGTTTGGAGAGAAAATACAAATGTCGTGCCCTAGTCTGTGGCTTCGTGAAGAAGTCAAGAACTCAGAACTCGATGGCACAAATCGTAAAGCAAGTACTCCTCCCCGCACTGTGAGCGAGTGTATGAAGCATTCACACCAATGTACTTGGTGAGCTCATGCTTCACTGGGTCCCGAGCAATACTGATAGCACCTGTACTGTCAGACAAAAGAGTCGTAGGTCCCATCACAGGCACTCCAAAATCTGCAAGTAGCCACCTCAACTAAGTAACCTCTGCTGTTACTACTGCCATAGCTCTCAACTCAGCCTCTACGCTCGAACGGGAAACTACAGTTTGCTTCTTAGTCTTCCATGCAATCAGGGAGGAGCCAAAAAAAAACACAGTAAGCAGAAAGAGAACGACGATCGAAGGATCACTAGCCTAGGTCACATCGGAGTATGCCCAAGTCAGAGCGAGGTAGAGCTAGGAAGAACAAACAACGAGAGATAGTCCCACGCAAGTAGCGAAGAACACGAAGAAGGTGATCAGAGCGAAGATGGGTAGGATGAGCCATGAACCGACTCAAGATATGAACATCATAAGCAATATCGAGACGAGTGCTCACAAGGTACACCAAACTCCCAACAAGATGACGATATCGAGTAGGATCCTCAAGAAGATCACCATCTGGCACGAAGTCAGTAGGGATAGCTCCATAGGAGTCTCGGCGCGAAGTGTCGATCCGACTGCATCGATCAAGAAGATCCCGACATACTACCGGGAGAGGTAGTAGCCCTCGTGCATGGAAGAGACCTCAATCCCAAGGAAGTACGTAAGAGAACCAAGATCACCATCAAAATCGCTCATCGAGATGCTTCTTCACATATGTGATGAATGAGGAATCGTCACCATGATGAGCATATCATCAACATATGAAGAAGAAGCGTGTCCTACCCCGAGATGAGATATGGACAAAAAGAGCAGATCATGGGAACCGACAAAGGAAACCAACAAAGAAGAATCACTAAGGTAAACGCGCAAACCGTGCACGAGGAGCCTGTTGAGGCCATAAAGAGCACGACGAAGACGACAGACGTGCCCATCGTGAATGAATACCCAGTGGTGGTCGCATGTAGACCTCCTCATGCAAAACACCATTAAAAAGACATTCTTAACATCCGGTTGAGAGATAGACCACCCGTGATCGTAAGCAACCGCAACAAGAGCGCGAATAAAGGGTCATATGGGCAACAGGCAAAAGTCTCATTGTAGTCACGACCGCATTCTGTTGAAAGCCACGAGCCACAAGACGAGCCTTGTAGCGCTCGATAGTAGCATTAGACCGAGTCTTAATCTTGTACACCCACTTGCACGTGATCGGACGAGCATGCACAGGTGTCGGTACAATATCCCAAGTCTCCGTACGTCAAAGAGCATCAAGCTCCTCCGCCATAGCGAGCCGCCACTCGTAATGAGGAGCCGCCACGATAAGAACTAGGCTCAAGGATGAGAGAGAGCATGAGCTATCTGAGTAAATCCAAGACGATCAGAGGTCGAAGGATGTCCGGCCACGGCGACGAACGAGGAGTATCATCGGAAGGATCGGATGTGGGTGGCGGCAAAACACTAGGAGAGAGGCGGTGGAGGACAAGGACGCTGGAGAAGTGAATACCGAGAGAAATGAGACGCGGTATCTGCAGAACAAGAGACGGTCTTGCAGGAGGCAAGACTGGGGCGAAGGTACGTAGGAACCATCGAGACAAAACAAAGGAAGACTGTGATAGTAGAGAAATAGCGGAGAGTTAGAAAGAGACAACCATGAAAGCGACTCAACGGTGGCGGGAGGAGCCGAATCTCGATAGAAGAAAGGTCGAGATTCGCCAAAGACAACGTCTCGTGAAATCTCGATCCGCCGAAAGGTAGGATCTCAGCAATGATAACCCTTATGCTTAGAATCAGAATTCAAGAAATACGACTCAATCGATCGGGCCGATAGTTTAGTGCGTTCACGAGCTCGCAGCAGAACAAAACAAGTCTGTACCAAAAACACGGCGCGAGTGTATGGGGGCTCAAGAGTAGAGACGCTCTATAGGATCGACACCCTTAAGAGCGGTGGAAGGTCGATATTGATGAGATATGCAGTGTAGAAACGACCTCACCAGGCTGTGGTGGAACGTGAGAGGCAAGGAGAAGAGCGCAAGGCCTCAATCGATGACGATGTTTGCGCCAAGAACCCCATTTCGAGCATGGGCACCGTGACAAGAAGATCGATAAAAGTGCCTCGCCGTAAAGAAACCGTTTAAAAGCGCCGTAATAAGATTTCGCCGGCAGAATCACAAATAAAAGTACGGATGGGAGAATCAAACTGAATACGAACCATCGTTGCAAAGCTACGATAGATCGCAAGAAACTGACCACGATTAGATATAGAGAAAATCCATGTAAAACGGGAATAATCATCAATGAAGATCACATAAGATTTATGCCCGCCTTTAGAGATAATAGGCGCAGGTCCCCATACATCTGAATGAACTAAATCAAAAGGGCGAGAAGACAAGGACTCACTAGAATGATAAGGAAGTTGGAGCCGCTTGCCCACCACAACCTCGACAAAACATGGACGTGTCAACAGAACACGCCCAAGAACACCTCGATTTAACTAATGAAGAAAGACAAGACCCACACAAGTGACCTAACGATGATGCCATCAAGCAAAAAACTCCAGAGGTGGTGGCAAAGATGGCAAGTGGATGTAGAGGTGATAGGAGCAACTAAAGTGGACGGAAGGTGGAGGCGGTTAAGAATGTAGAGACCCTGACGATCCCTACGGCGCCGGCCAGTCCCAAGTACCATCCCTTTCTATCGGTCTTGAACAAAACAGGTGTGAGAGTCAAAACAAACCCTACAATGAGATCAAATGAGTGACCCATCGAGAGAAGTTGCATGGTAAGCCGAGGAACATGAGAAACAATGAATGTAAAAGTCACGACAAAAGAGTGCCTCGATCGCTAATGATGAGGAGTACCGCTTACCGTCTCGAATCGAGATAGGAAAAACAGAGGTCCTCTGAAGTGAGAGATGTGGAGTCCGTGTCATGTGGAAAGAGGCACCAAAATCCGTAACCCAAGAAGTACCGGAGAAGACGCTCGAGCTAGATTGGCGTAACTCGCCGAGCCGAGAGAGAGCTGTTGAACTAGAGCTCGGCATAATCGCCGAGCAGTAATCACTCGCCGAGAAGATCTCGACGTCGGTTTGAGTCTCCTCTGTCAAGGAAGCGGCCTCGCCTGCCCTTGAGCGCCCAACTCCACACGCTTTATTCTTTCGCTGCACCGCACAACACCGTAGTCGTGCCCAAAGTTCTTGCAATAATTGCACCGAACCCCGTTGGTGCAAAACAGAATGTAAATGCACACTGTGGAGGATCAGAGTCGGGCGTAAACCGCTTGTAGTCGAAGAAGAAGGGTAGCAAGCACACCGAACAAATCGTCTTTGCTAACCCACGGCGAAGCTCCTCAAAGACGGTGTCGAAAGAGCCTCGGATCGCTTGGCCGGGCGAAGCGGCTCGCCAGCTTGAGCCTCGACAGTTCAAACTCGGGCGAAGACGGCAGACGAAGTCATAAAGGCGAAGACGATCACGGTTCCGCTTTCAGACTTTATGACACTCTGGCAGCGGAGAAGCTACCATCTAGCCGGGCGCCGAGATCGCCAGGCTTAGAAGAAGTCGCCGACGGAGGAGTCCTCTGGCGAAGCGTCTCCACCTCACGCCGAAGCTTAAAAGAATCGAGCATCGTTGTTTCTTTGGTATCGCCGCGCAAAGTAGTCCCAGATTCGACGAGTGGCACGCAGATCAACAATGTCCGGCCGATAGAATCGCCGACGCCGACCACCGTGATGGCTCTAACACGGCCTCATCAAGACACCGGCCAAAAGCATCTATAGCATACCGAAGGCCTCATTAGCGAGATCGCCAGCAGAAGAATATCGACCTCGCTCCTTCTTGGCGCCTCATCTTCTGCGCAGGAGGTGCAAAAGTAGGTCGCCGGGAAGAAGGCCGGATCGCGGCGATACGACAAGATCGGCACCGTGACATGTCCCCGAGGCGAAGACCATCGAAGCGTGATCTCCATGAGCGAAGACTACAACATGTAGTTCGTCCCATGAAGCTTAGTTCCCGAGAATGGGATCGTAGTGATGATGGGTTAGCCATCGGTAGCGGCGCCGACGCACGACGACCAAGGCAACGGTCTAACAGCGGCGCCGACGGCGCATGTTAGAACAACGTTTTTTTTATTTTCTTTCTTTTCGCCGCCTAAAGAACTTTATGGGCTACGACCCATGCAAGGCCACAACCCACAGCAAGAACCGGAACTAGGGTTCTCGCTTGGCATGGCGGCGGCGCAGCGGCGGCAGCGGCTGGCAACGGCAGGGTAACGCGGCTCGAGCGGGCGACGCAAGGCAATGCAACAGCGGCGGTAATGGCTCGAGCGGCGACGACGCAGACGCAGATGCAAATCAACAGCGTGGCGCTCCGCAGTCACGGCCGAGGGTGTTGCGGATCCGACATCGACGGCGAAGCGCTTACGGCTTCCCGATCCCAAGGCGACGATGAAGGCACGCGGCGGCGGCGGCAGCCATGTGATGGCGTTAGCGGCGTCCTCACGCAAGACGGCCCAACGTGACCTTGGAGATGAGAGGCGCCGCTCGACGTCGAGGCCGATTTACGAGATTCGTGGATCGATCCAACCGTCGGCGTCGAGGCGGCATGGATGGCAGCGGAAGGAGAGCTAGGTTAGAATCCTAGCTCTGATACCATGTTATGAATATTGTGTGTATATTCAAGAGGGCCTAATGGGCAATATATATAGGGAGGACAAAAGAGGGTTGCCATATACAGATAAGGAAATACAAATAGAGTCCTATTCTAACATAAACTACAACCAGAAGAAGATATATAACACACAAAAAGAGGAATAATAATGTCAGAAATGGCTCTAATGCAATTGCAACTAGAAGGAAATGTACACTGGAGAAGTTCAAGAGAAAATACAGAAGAATTTTGATAATGATATCTCTAAGCCAAGAACATGAAACACTCTCTTATCTCAAAACACCTTAAGAAATTGAGAGAACAGAGATGTTTAAGATTTGAAAAGAAGGGAATGGTTAAAACTTACTTGTAAAAGAAAGTACTTAGATGAAATCATTATATTTACAAACATGAAAAATATGCAACTGTACAGCTTAGTCATTTTTCACCCCCTTTTCTTTTTCTTTCCAGAACAGTTACCAATTACATGTAATCAGAAATCAAGAGAGTTACGACACTGAAATTTGGAAATACTATCATACATTGTTCCCTGAATTCGTAGTTAAGGGTGAAAATTGTATTTTCGTAGTTTTCTTACTCCGATTCTCCTACAAACAAAACAATGCTATAAATTTTAGTGGATAAAGGTATATGTTGTACTCAAGTCTCTGTATAGTCTACACTTGTCAGTTAAACAGCGAGAAAAAGTTGGCAGCGATATTATCATGGGAGCAACTAGTGGCAAACAATTTGTAGATGAAGTGGCAAAGCAACAGAAGATAATAACAGACACTTATTGCTGATAATGGGGATAGTTTCGTTTAAGTTTTTTGCACATTGCACTAGGCAACTGGAGCAAGCCAACAGCACACCTGATAATTGAATGCAAGGATACGCTTCTGCCTAGTTGCTTAAAAGTGTAAAATACTAAAAGTACCAACTCAGAAAACTAAGCACGGCACGATAAGTAAAATTCTTGCGGAGCTCCCTAAAATCTGCAATTTAGACATTAATTTAATATTCTTAAAACCTCAATCCTAGAAAAGAAAAAAGGAATATTTGAAAATTCTTGATCAATTCAAAAGATTAAAAGAAAGTGTAATTTCTTGTGTTCGTAAGAGTGAGCAACAACTTAATGTGAATTTTTTTATGCACCTTCAAGTGATTCCAACAACATGTCATCATTAACAAAAATTCTACGTAAAAAGAAAAGAAAACTGCAGTACAAATACACAAGAAAGAGACGATCCTTTCTTCACCGCGACGCTCAAGAAACCTTCGTATAGTCCTAACAAAATGGATACTATGGAAACTCTACAATTAGGAAAGGAGGAAAAAACGAAAAGAAAATCCTGAGAACAGAATTCCCCTGTCTCTGAAATCTTTGCATATAATTGGTTGTAAGCCCAAGTGTGGAGCAAGCACTGATTAAAAAAAAACAGAACAGAACAAAGACAAGGCAGAGCCGCCAAGTACCTGACATGTAGTAAAGATAGAACATTCCACAATTCAGCACTCCAACAAACTCAGAACCTCCAAGTACAAGAACCGCAGGAACGAAGAAGAAGAAAAAGGAGAGAGGAGCAGCCTTGGGACTTACAGCCGCAAAGATCGCCAAAAGAGGAGAATTTGCGGCAGCATACGAGCCTGCAGCCGCCCGCCGCAGCCTTCAGGGCAAAGAAAAGGGGAATTTGTGAGGTGCGTAGAGGAAGGAAGCAAGGCACACAGGAACAGGGAAAGGGAGAGACGGAGAGAGCCTGAGTTCAGGCGGTGGTAGTAGACTAGTGTAGACTAGCTAGGAGTGGAGGACGGCTACAAGGAAAAGGTGGGAGGGAGGCGTCGGTGATGGGAATTAATGTGGGGGAAGGGGGGGGGGAGAAGGATGGTGGTGAGGAGAATCCCACGCATACATGACCTCCTCTCCTCCGCGCGCGACAGAGTAACTGCTCAAGTGCACCACACACGACACGGCACGCGAAGAGGCAGGGCAGGGCTAGCTATCCCCCAGAAGGAGCTCAAGGCTTCTAGACAGCCTTGGGGCAATGGGGCCCTTATGGTAATGGGATCATGTATTTCTTTTATTTTTTGTGTGTATTTCTTTTATTTTTTGTGTGTAAATACTTTGTAGTGAGAGTATACAAATCATTGTGATGTTGAGAGCTCAAACAACGCAGGTTTATCCTGAAGAGCAATTTATTAGGTCAAGCTTTTCTCCTGTTCGTAAGCATGGCGAAATACTTCCAGTCTGTCGAACCATCCCGAAATTAAGTGTGTTGTTGGTTGGTATTTTACTCGAGACCTTGGTCAAATGGAGTTGAGAATTAAGGGAATGCATCTAATAGGAACAAATATTAAGAAATGGGTGCGACTAGCGCTCGGACGTATGGTCCGAATGCTAGCGCCGTACGCTACCTGGTAACTGCAACATCTTATGACAATGGTTTCAACATCTCATGACATTTGATGTAACAAAAAAAATCCTATAACTGCAACATACAACATTTTGGGCACATGCAAAAACACCGGCAACAAAATTATGAGGCTAACTTAATGAAATATTTTGATTTCATTTACGCAACATCCTGCGACATTCAAAAAATTCTCTAGAAAAAATCTGCAACATCTCATGACATTGGTTGCAACATCTCAAATCATCTGATGCAACAAAAAAAATTATATAACTGCAACATGCAACATTTTTTAGGGCACATGCAACACCTGCAAACTCCACCGGCGTGACCTCATGGCCTTGCCGTGGTAAGCCGAGCCATGGCGCTGGGTCGAGCCGCCATGGGCGCTGGGCCATGCCTTGTGCTGCAAGCAAGTCGAGGCGGCGACGCCTATGGAGAGGCGCATGGGGCGAGGCACCTAAACACAGGCGGTGAGGCGAGGCTGAGCCAGGAGGAGGCCCCATGGGGAGATTTTTTGCCAAAGCAAAGCCACATGAGAGAGTAAAGAAATAGAGAGAGAGCAAAGAAAGGGGAAGAAGAAGAAGCTCCACCTGTCAGTACTTGGCAGAATGGGTGAAGGGGATAAGAAACAAGTGGAGGAGAGCTTTGTGGCTGTCGGACGTGAAGTAGCCGCAAAAGTGAAGTGAATAGAGAGAGAGAGAGAGAGAGAGAGAGAGAGAGAGAGAGAGAGAGCATCCTGTGAGTGGTGGGCCTTTTCTTTTTTCGCGCGGGGGCATGGAGCTGGAAACACGCTTGAGATTGGAGCTGGAAACGCGTCCAGGTAAAGCGTCCGGACGTAAGTACAATATCATTGCCCTTAAGAAATAAGAATGAGGGCTTACATGTTTGGTTCATGGCAGTGGCTAATTCAGGATGAAAATAGAGGTGAGCTCTATTGTTGAGTGGGTGGGTTCTGATGGTTTCTTAAAAAGAAAGCAATAGAAACAAAAAACGGTATCCTTTTCCTCACTATATTCCAACCAATTGAACTTCTTATACTATGATTCTTGAAAAGATCTTGAAATTGAACCTTGCCATTTTTTTGGAAAATCATGAGCAATTGATTGAGTTGGACCCTTCAACAAATATGCTCTCCTAAGTTGATCTCTAATTTCATTAGGATAATCTTCAATTGGTTTGTGACATACTGGATCGGCAATAATTTCATCTGGATTAAATTCATGTCAAACCTTTTTTTTTTTGCTTCAGTTTTGCTCTCTATAGTTGGAGGGTTACTCCTAGTTGCATTATTTGAGAAATAATTGTGCAAAGTTTGCTTCTCTATTTTTGTAAATCTAAGAAAAAGTAAACAACATCCACCAATTAAACAAGTTGGCTAACCAACTAATGGCTACTGTAGATGATAATTTGCATTGCATTCATTTCATACACTTACAAGATGAACTAGCACAAGTCCACAACAAACCATGAAACCATAGCTCAATCAGAAATTCAAAATGTACATCCAAAGCTCTCCTAGTAATTCAATTGAACACTTGATCTACACGACTACACATGTTGAGACACTAAACTGAACATGCTAAAATGCCTGGTTTACTAAACTTACATTTGTATCAATTCATCAATCTTCAAGTCAAGTATACAATGTTCACTAATCAAGTTTTGTAAGACAACTAATTACAAGTGAGTAGTGGCTGCAAGTTGCAACTGACAAGAAAATTGGGAGAGCAAAGAAACAAACTCACTGGTATCTGTCTGCCTTTTCGACGACACATGAGCCAATCGTGAGACAAAGACCACAGTCCACAATTGCTCTAGCCACCGCCACCCAAGACAAACTCTGGCGGCACAACCCTCCGCCACCTGCCTCCTCCTCTCGAAGTCGCCACGACGCCACCAGCCATCGCGGCCCCACGCCCGTGCCCATGGCCCTTCGACGGCTCGGGCCCCGCTGGCCGCTGCCCTACTTGCACTAAGAGTGAGGCCGCCTCCCCCCTAATCGCTGCTGGCCATGTCCCCCCTAGTTGCCCACCGCCACCGCATCACGTCCACTAAAAGCATCTAGGCTCCTAAAAATTATTTTGGTAATTAATGATAATATGTGAATATGGGGTTAACGTGTTTATTAAGTATTTACAAGGTTAAGTCCCATTGGTGAGTTTGATGACTTGAAGATGCATGCTCAAGGACAACATGAAGATCTACATGGCTCAAAGACAAGGTACAAGTAGTCTAGGATCCTTTTGTGTTTTGCCGGTCTTAGGAGAAATGGTTGGAAGACCGAATTATAGGTTAAATGCCGTACTATTAAGAGGGATCGTGACTAGTAGCTTGATAGCTTGTTCTTGTGCAAATTGGATCAATTTAGGATCATGCATACATTTGAATTTGCTTTGGAAAGTCTTCTGTGCAATTGTCAGCACAAACGGTAGTACTGTAGTTTCCATGGCGGAACTACTACTTAGCGATATGACCGTATTTCCTTTGGTGGTACTACCGGTGGACGTTCGGACCATCCGAACATCATCTAATCATGTGGTTAGAACGGTGGCCCGAACGGCCCAATGAATCTGAGCCGTCCACGTATTCAGTCTAATCGGACCATGTTGCTCTGGACGCTCAATGGTATGACCGGATTGTGGTGCGGTGCTACCACAGCCCGGTCGTTCCGTTTGTTTGTTGGCGGTACGTAAAAACCAGAGAGACACCATTTTTGGTTTGGTGCCTCTCCTTTGGATCGGTAGTACCGGAGAATACTTGGCAGAACTACCGCTTAGCAGTATGACCGCACATCCTTCGGCGGTACTACCGGTGCACGTTCTAACCGTCCGAATGTACCTTGAATCGTGCGGTTAAAACGGTGGTCCGAACAGCCCAATTCATCTGAGCCATCCACGTGGCAAGGTTGATTGGGTAAGCTGGTCTTAGTCTCCCGCGTGAAGCGGTAGTACCGGAGATTTCGTGGCAGAACTACCGCTCCTCGGTTGTTCCGTTTTCTAGATGGCAGTACGTAAAATCCAAAGAAGCACCTTTTTGGCTGAGATTGAAAACGCTGCGAACGGTAGTACCGCTCCAATGTGCAGTACGATCGGCCTCGGCGGTAGTACCGCATGATAGTTAGCGGTAGTACCGCGTCGCGTTTAAAACGGCTATGTCAGAGGGAGTTAATGCTCCTGTTATAGCCGTTACGGAGCGGTTGGTAGGATGTGGTAGTACCACACCTTGGTTGGCGGTACAATCGCATTTCGCTGAAAAGTTGGGATTTCTCTCCCAACGGTCGCATTTGTTGTAAGGGGTTATAAATACCCCTCCACCTGCTCAAGGACAGTGTGCAAGACCACATTTAATATCCTTAGAGCCTTGAGCATCATTCCAATACCTCAAATACACTTGTGCATTCATTGTGAGGTAGTTGAGCCAATTCAAGTGCATTCATTCATTCTAGTTGATCCATTTGCACTTGAGCGCCGTCAAGCGAAGGTCATCGGTTTATTGCTCTTGGTGTTTTGTCAAACACCTAGACGGCTTGGCGGTGGAAGCACGATGATCTCTTCAAGAAGATTATGAAGAGGCCCAATGCCAAGATTATAAGTGGTTTGGTGTTCACCATCTCCGGAGCGGAGGAAGAACAATCACTAGTGATCGAGGGAAGGCTTGATTCGTGGAGCCGGCTTGATTTGTTCAAGCTTCCTCAACGTGGACTAGTGAAGACCGGCAAGTCTTCGATACCACAGGAAAAACCATCATTGTCTCTTTGTAGTTAATTCTAGTCTTTACTTTCCGCATTTACAATTCTAGCATTTTTATTGTGTTGAATTGCTTAGCTAGAATTGTATCTAGTTTAGACTTAGTTCTTGAATTATCTTAAATTGTTAATTAGTCAAAAAAATTTAAAACCTCCTATTCACCCCCCTCTAGTCGGTTATCCTTGATCCTACACCCACCTCCGCCGAATCAAGACAGAGCCTGACCCATGACCCTTGCCACATCAAGGCCGCCACGCACCGGTGCCCACTGTTGAGGCGCCGACTCTAATGATCCTCCGCCAGATCGGGCCAACGAGTCGCCAACCACCTCCCCTAAGCACTAGCCCTAGTTGACGCCGGTGAATAATCTAGACCTACCATTATGAGTTAATGGAGTATTTTGGTAATTAATGACAATCGTCATATGGAACTAACATTTTCCATGAGTTGGATGAATATGTTATGTTCTATGATGATGGAGACTTTAGATGACATCATGAGTTGATCATTATCAAGTCAAGACTCGAGATAAAGGAAATCATCATGTGTTGAAGCATATCAAGATCCCAAAGTGAAGAAGATCAACATGTATTGATGATGTTCAAGAAGAGGAGATGATCATGAGTTGATCATCAATTCAAAAAAAGACCCATCATGTGTTGATGGAGGTCAAGTGAAAGAGTACATCATAGGTTGATGCATATTCAAGTCAAGAACTTGAAGTAAAGGAAATCATTATGTATTGATGATTATCAAGTCAATGACCTGGTGATGCAGGCGGGGTGTCCGATCTTTCGATGAGATTGATAACTATCAATTTTGGTGGAGGTGACTCTCACGATCCGACTACAACCGTACGACGACGCTTGCGCCTTAGCAATCGTTGAACCAACTCCGAGATGTTATTGACCTTGCTGAAAGCGTGATCAATCTGTACACGAGGTTTAATCCCTACGAGCAATCGAAGAACTAGCAAGAATAAGATATAGGCAATCTGATATTGCGAATAAGATTGTAGTGTAGATGGTATTGAAAAACAAAGGTGGGATCCTAAGGAAGAATTTGTCTTGACAGTGGTCGTCAAACACAACCGAAGAAACGAGAGTTTGCACAATGGCTAAACCTAAACTCAACAAAATCCGAGTTCTAGCAAAGGGAGGCGGCGGCTCCTATATGGGGATATGACCAGGGGTGGCGGCCAAGGAAGTGGACGCACAGCCCTAGGGTTACAAGGCCCATGAGCCCAAGTGAAGGTGGCGCAACACCCTTTTGACTCGGGCTCAGAAATAGACGTTGACTTTTTTGATGATTGTGGCCGGCTCAGATGGAATTTGAAGATGAGGTTGGATCCGTTGGAAAGTAGACTTGAAAATCTTTTCATGAAGTCCGAGAACGTCCCAAACGGAGTCTGTATGAAGACGTTACGGTCGTTTAAACTTAGTACTATTGCAGCAGTCCGAATCCGAATTCAGAACGAGTCCAACTCGATCTCTTGCTTGACTTGGACCCAAATTGATGTGGTGACCTCCATTATACTTTACAGGCATGTCCATGACTCCGCATGCCTCTCCTTGGTCCTTTCCCATGTTTCTAAGCATAATTAAATCACTTGCATTAGGTAGCGGTCTATTCTCAGTAATATATAAACCTAAGAACGAATTCACCTGGTAATTAAGTTGGCGAACACGAGCTCGAGTAAGTGGTCCTTGTAACACTGGTTGTGGATGAGTTGCGTGTGTAGGCGCGGTTGTATCCATAGTAGGGATGTCCTCATCATCCTCCCCTTCTTGCATTTGAGTCGTCCTCGACTCAAGCTCATCATCTTCTCCCAAGTAAGACTTCAAATCTTGAATGTTAAATGTGGGACTAACCCCAAAATCTACAAGCAGTTCAAGCTTGTATGATACCAAAATCTACAGGCAGTTCAGGCTTGTATGCATTATCATTAATCTTTTTTAACACTTCGAAAGGACCATCAACTCTTGGCATCAATTTTGACTTTCTCAATTCAGGGAACCTATCTTTTCGCAAGTGCAACCAAACAAGATCTCCTAGTTCAAAAGTTAGATGTTTTCTCCCCTAACTACCAACAAGTTTATATTTAGCATTCATGCGCTCTATATTCTCCTTAGTTGTCTCATGAATTTTTAAAATCAATTTAGCACGTTGTTTAGCATTAAAGTTCAACTTCTCCGAAGATGGAATAAGCATTAAATCAATAGGAGCACGAGGCACAAAACCATGAACAACCTCAAAAGGGCACATCTTTGTAGTAGAATGCAATGAACGATTATAAGCAAACTCAATATGAGGCAAGCATTCTTCCCACATTTTTAAATTCTTTTTCAACACAGGCCTAAGCATTGTAGATAAAGTTCTATTCACAACTTCAGTTTGTCTATCGGTTTGGGGATGACTACTAGTAGAAAATAACAGCTTAGTCCCCAATTTAGCCCATAAAGTTCTCCAAAAGTGGCTAAGGAATTTAGCATCACGATATAAAACTATAGTATTAGGCACACCATGCAAATGAACAACTTCACGAAAGAATAAATCAGCAATATTGTCAGTATCATTGCTCTTATGACATGGTATAAAGTAAGCCATCTTAGAAAATCTATCAACAACCACGATTATACTATCCCTCCCCCTCTTTGTTCTAGGCAATCCTAAAACAAAGTCCATTGAAATATCTTCCCACGGAACGCTAGGAATAGGTAGAGGAATATATAAACCATGAGGATTAAGTCGTGACTTAGCTCTTTGACATGTAGTGCAACAAGCAACGTAGCGCTCGAAGTCCCGTCTCATCTTTGGCCAAAACAAATGATCAGCAAGTATATCCTCCGTTTTCTTCACGCCAAAGTATCCCATCAGCCCGCCTCCATGCGCTTCCTGTAACAACAACAAACGAACGGAGCTAGCTGGAATGCATAGCTTGTTAGCTCTAAACACAAACGACCCATCATTAATGTTGAATTTGTTCCACATTTTCCCTTCTTTACAATTCAACAATATATCCATAAAATCAACATCATGCACATATTGCTCTTTAATAGTCTCTAATTCAAAAAGTTTGAAGTCAAGTTGTGAAAGCATGGTATATCTTCTAGACAAAGCATCAGCAATAACATTCTCCTTTCCCTTCTTGTGTTTTATGACATAAGGAAAAGACACAATAAATTCAACCCACTTTGCATGTCTACGGTTCAGTTTAGCTTGACTTCGAATATGCTTTAAAGATTCATGATCAGAATGTATAACAAATTCTTTGGGCTATAAATAATGTTGCCAAGTTTCTAAAGTTCAAAAGAGTGCATATAACTCCTTATCATAAGTAGAATAGTTCAAACTAGACCCACTCAATTTCTCACTGAAGTATGCTATAGGTTTACCTTCTTGTAACAACACACCACCTAAACCAATTCCGCTGGCATCACATTCTAGTTCAAAAGTCTTATTAAAATCAGGGAGTTGGAGTAGTAGGGCATGTGTTAACTTATCTTTCAATGTGGTGAAGGCGTTCTCCTGTGCAGCATTCCAAACAAATGGCACGCCCTTCTTGGTGAGCTCATTCAATGGTGCAGCGATGGTGCTGAAATCCTTCACGAAGCGGCGAAAGAATTCAGCAAGTCCTAAAAAGCTCCGCACCCATGTGACCGTGTTAGGAGTCGGCCAACTCTGTATTGCTTCAACCTTGGCTTGATCTACTTCAATTCCCTGTGGAGTAACAACATAGCCAAGAAACGCGACTCGATCGGTGCAAAAGGTACACTTCTCAAGGTTACCAAATAAACGTGCACCACGTAAAGCTTTTAAAAATAGCACGTAAATGGTCAAGATGTTCCTCTAATGATTTGTTATATATCAATATATTATCAAAATAAACCATCGCAAATCTACCAATGAAATCACGCAAAACTTCGTTCATTAGTCTCATGAAGGTGCTAGGTGCATTAGTTAAACCAAAAGGCATTACTAACGACTCATATAACCCGAACTTAGTTTTAAATGCTGTTTTCCATTCATCGCCTAATTTCATGTGAATTTGATGATATCCACTACGCAAATCAACCTTGGAGAAAACAACAGAGCCACTCAAGTCATCAAGCATATCATCTAACCTAGGAATAGGATGATGATACCTAATGGTGATATTATTGATTGCTCTACAATCCACACACATGCGCTAAGATTTGTCTTTCTTAGGCACTAAAATGATCGGAACAGCACAAGGACTAAGAGATTCGCGCACATACCCTTTATCAAACAATTCTTGAACTTGGCGTTGATTTTCTTTAGTTTCTTCCGGATTGGTCCTGTATGGTGCACGGTTGGGCAATGATGCACTAGGAATTAAATCAATTTGATGCTCAATCCCTCGAAGCGGTGGCAACCCCGGCGGTATGTCCTTCGGAAAGATGTCTTTGTACTCCTACAAAATGTTAGTGACAGCGGGAGGTAAAGAAGAAGGTATATCCTCAAATGAAAACAAAGCTTCTTTGCAAACTAATGCATAGCAAACAGAATTACTAGCATCCAATTCGGTCATATCAGATTTGGTAGCAAGAAAACTAGCACCTTTCAATTTAATTTCTTTATTCTTCACATGAGCAGATTTATGTTCTTTCTTCTTATGTTGCTCAAGCTCTTTTGCTACAATCTAATTTTTGCTCTTAGCATTCTCTAGATTCTTCTCTCTACTAGCTCTAGCAAGTTCATCTTTAACAATTTGTTCAGGAGTCATAGGATGCAGCACAATTTTCTTTCCTTTGAACATGAGAGAGTATTGATTATTCCTACCATGATGCACACAATCAGTATCATATTGCCAAGGTCTTCCTAATAACAATGAACCAGCTTGCATAGGAACAACATCGCAATCAACATAATCATGGTATGAGCCCATAGAAAAGTTTATTCTCACCATTCGTGTTACTGTCAACTTTCTACTGTTGTTGAACCATTGAATATGGTATGGGTGGGGATGAGAGTTGGTCGGCAAAGCAAGCTTCTCCACCATATCCATACTCGTCAAATTGTTGCAACTCCCACCATCAACAATTATTCGAATCGAGCGTTCCTTGACAACGCCCGCTGATTTTGCTCGGCACGAGAAACTTGAGCACTTAGTACACGTTGCACTATAATGCTCAAATACTTGTTGGCGTCTTCGGCGCCAACATGTTCCTCCTCATGATCAGATTCATCATCATGTTCTGCAGGGTCAGTTGCAAGCATAGCATATGTTTCATCATCAAAATCACTAGTAGAGGAATACCCACCATCATTGCGTATAATCAGTATGCGCTTGTTTGGACAGTCCCACATCATGTGTCCATAGCCTTTGCAACGATGGCATTGAACGTCCTTAGTTCGTCCTGTTGAAGCAATCGAAGAGGAGGTTTTTGCAGAAGTTTGAGGTGCTGATTTGGCTACTTTGGAAACTTGTGGTGCTAAACTTGAAGTAGTGGGGCGCTGCTTGTTGTTGGAGGATAACGGTGATGGCGCAATAGTGGATGGGGCAGTAGGGGTGCGTGGCATCCATGAGTTTGTGCGACCTGCAAAAGAGTTAGATCGTGTCCTCGTCTGGCGTCCCTACAATTCACGTTCAGCTTTGCAAGCAAGATGAAACAATCTACTAATGGAGTTGTAATCTTTATAATCAAGGATGTCTTGAATTTCTCGATTCAACCCTCCGAAAAACCTAGCCATGGAGGCCTCCTCATTCTCAACTAAACCACAACGCAACATACCAATTTGTAATTATTGATAGTAGTCTTCCACAGACTTTGTACCTTGTCGTAAACGTTGCAATTTATTTAACAAATCACGAGCATAATATGAGAGAACAAATCGATGCCGCATAAGCAATTTTAAAGCCTCCCAAGTGTTAGGAATGTTATTGGGATGTTGACGACAATGTTCTTTCCACCAAACAGGAGCAAAGTCGGTAAATTCACAAGTAGCAGCCCTAACTCGTCTAATCTCAGGAAAGTCATGGCAAGCAAAATTTTGATCTATAGTAAGCTCCCATGTGAGATAAGCATCAGGATCATATTTGCTAGTAAAAGGAGGCATAGTGAATTTAATTTTACCAAAAGCATCATTATGGTCACATACAGTATGTTGATTTCTTCCCATACCTTAACGATTTTGACGAAGCCGACGATGGTTGCGATCATTGTGAACATTGACTCCATCAGTTTCCATATCAACAGTGTAGTTGTTCACGTCTTCTTCCACCTCATCTGCCGAAGAGCGGGTAGCTGGTGGTGTGCGGCGAGCAGGAGGATCCTCCACTCATGGCTCACCCTGGGTCGTGGTTTCAGCAAGTGGCTGACGTTAGAGGATCGCAACGCGTGTGTGGAGCGCCGTGAGGTTGTCATTAATCTAATCCAAGGCATCGCGAACACTCTCACCGAGCGAGTGCTCAATATGCCGCACGAGCTCTCTCATGTGAGATGTGAGAGATCCCTCACCCGCATGCCCCAAAGAGTGATCGTTGTTGTTTCCACCATGTGTAGATCTGTGTAACCCTACCATCGTTAGTAGAAAACAAAGAATAAATCACAGTGTATATATCCCTATCAACTACTAGGTTCTGGCGTTTCAACAGTCGCTCACACTCAAGCCTTCTATCGAATTCTTACCAATTCTTACCAAGCAAATAGGGGTAATCGGCAACCAGCGGTGTCAATGTATCTCCGAAGATTGGACGGAGCGATTGCCAGGTGAAGTTCAGTCTGTACGGTGTAGAAAAGGTGTAGTTGGGAAGGCTCAAGTATGGTAGCAATGGATTAGCAACAATCAATTCAGCAATTGCAAGTTGAATAAATGTTCAAAGTACTAGTCAAAATTGCTGATCATCGCCTAGATCGGGGAATAGCTAAACCAACAATAGAAACAAGCAGAGGAATACAAATAAAACAGCAAAGGAAAAAAAAGGTGCCAACAGCCCTGTAAGAGAGGATTTTTTTCGCTCCTTTTTTTTGCTCTCTATTTTTTTTTCTTTTTTTGCGAATGTGCACCTGACTCAAATCTCTTCCAATTCCTCTTCCGGACCTAGGGAGCTATATGGGTCACAAACTTTTTGTAGAAGGCAGGGGTATAAAGGTAAAAAAGATACTCTCTCTCCCTCTCTCTCTCTCTCTCTCTAAACTTTGATTTTTTTAATCGCGTTGCCGAAGTCAGATGACTCTTAGTTTTCCTTCTGGCAGCACGAAAACAACACCTTCTTTTTTTTCTTTTTTTTCTTGAAACCAAAAACAAATTATTCCTTATCCTTTCTCTTGACAAATAGAAACAATCCCCTTCCTTCTATCTTCGGCCAAACCAAAACAAAGATGCACTAGGGTTTCCTTTCAATCTTACCAAGGAGTGGCGGCATGCGCAAAGAAGTCGGCATGACGGCGGTGTCTGGTTGCTTGGTGGGGAGCCACAACAATGCAAAGCGACTTGGTGATCATGGCAGGTAATACTTGATGGTCCGCAGAAGTGAATTGGTGGCTGCGGCGGGGAATGGTGGCAAGAGAGAAGCAGCGAGGAGTTGTCACAGCAACGCTGAGGTAGCCGATCGGTTGCCGCGGCAGGTGTTTGGTAGCTACGGCAAAGATCTGTGGGTAGTGGCGTGGTAGGGGGTGGTGGGTGCTACAGCAGCGAAGGTAACGGGGTACGAACTAAACACCAACCTCAGCTAAGACCAGCAACGTGACACGACGATGCAACACAAACTCAACAATGCAAATTAATGAAAAGAATGATGCAATGGCACAATCGGTCTTGGATAGAAAGGTGACTAATCCTATAAATTTTTTTGGCCTTTTCTGGACTTTCGGAATTAAGCAACCGAACTATGAAAAACAGTAAATTCTCATCGAGCAACCTTGAGCTCTGATACCACTTGATGCAGGTGGGGTGCCCGATCTTTCGATGAGATTGATAATTATTGATTTTGGTGGAGGTGACTCTCGCGATCCGACTACAACCGTACGACAACGCTTGCGCCTTAACAATCGTTGAACCAACTCCAAGATGTTATTGACCTTACTGGAAGCGCAATCAACCTGAACACGAGGTTCAATCCCTGCGAGCAATCGAAGAACTATCAATAATAAGATGTAGGCAATATGATATTACAAATAAGATTGTAGTGTAGATGGTATTAAAAAATAAAGGTGGGATCCCGAAGGCTGTCTTGACAGGTGGTCATCCGACACAACTGAAGAACAGGAGTTTGCACAATGGCTAAACCTAAACTCAACGAAATCTGAGTTCTAGGAAAGGGAGGTGGCAGCTACTATATGGGGAGATGACCAGGGGTGGCGACCAAGGAAGTGGACGCATGCCCCTAGGGTCACAAGGCCCATGGGCCCAAGTAGAGGTGGCGTAGCACCCTTTTGACTCGGGCTCAGAAACAGACATGGACTCTTTTAATGATTGTAGCCTGCTCGGATGAAATTTGAATATGAGGTTGGATCCGTTGGAAAGTAGACTTGAAAAGCTTTTCATGAAGTCCAAGAACGTCCCAAACGGAGTCCGTATGAAGAAGTTATGACCGTTTAAATTTAGTACTGTCGCAGTAGTCCGAATCTGAATCCAGAACAAGCCCAACTCGATCTCTTGCATAACTCGAACCCAAATTGACGTGGTGACCTCCATTATGCCTTCCATGCATGTCCATGACTCCGCATGCCTCTCCTTAGTCCTTTCCCATGTTCCTAAGTATAATTAAATCACTTGCATTAGGTAGCGGTCTATTCTCAGTAATATATAAACCGAGGAACGAATTCACCTGGTAATTAAGTTGGCGAACACGAGCTCGAGTAAGTGGTCCTTGTAACACTGGTTGTGGATGAGTTGTGTGTGTAGGCACGGTTGTATCCATAGTAGGGATGTCCTCATCACCTGGTCTTGAAGTGAAGATGTGCGTCATCAAGCTTCAAGTGAATGTGCAAGGCAAAGGTATGACTAGCTAGGGCTAAGAATGTGTTTCTAGTCTTTTACCGGTTTTGATGTTTGGTTGGAAGACCAGATTTCTAGTATAGGTTGTCGTACTATTAAGAGGGGTCATGACTTGTAGCTTGAATGTGTCATGTGTTGATAGCTCGTCTTGCTTGCTCTAGCTCTCGTTAGCATGTTGCCGATATTTGTGAATGCGTTTTGTAAATAGTCGAGGCTCATGCATAATCCTTGTAGCATGTGACTTTAGTTTGCGAATGTATTTTGCAAATGGTTTAAGTGCATGTACCCTATTCCTTGTGGTATGATTCTATAAGTAGAAAAATGTGTTTTGCATTTTATTAAGAATCTTGTTTTCATCTCTTGTTTACATCGCGCATCAATTGACAAATATGTTTTGCAAATTGAGTTGAAGCGAAATGCAATATCCGTGTTTCCAAGTCTCTAGTGGTCTGGCCGCAAGCTTTTGGGCGGTCTGACTGGCCCTTGAAAGGTTGACCGGGCTGTGTGCCATTCCTTGTTTTGGCGATCTGACCGCCGTGGTTGACCGGTTTGATCGGTGGGGTGTCGGTCTGACTGCCATGTGTTGGCCAGTATGACCGAACCTCTGGGTCAAGTGATCCGGTCAGCTTTTTCCAGAAGATGTGTTTTTCTAGTTTTAGGTGGCTCCCATGTAGAGCGGTTTGACCGCCATGTGTTAGCTGGTCTTACCGGACCTCCGGGTCATGTGATCTAGTCAGCTTTTTCAGAGAATATGTTTTTCTGGTTTTGAGTGCCCGTCTGACCACCATGTGTTGGCCGGTCTGACCGGACCTCCGAGTCATGTGACCCGGTCAGGTTTTTCCAGAGAATGTGTTTTTCTGGTTTTGGCTTGCTCTTTTGTGGAGCAGTCTAACTGCCCCTCTGGTGGTCTAACCGGTTTGGTCCGGTCTGATCGGCCATTGGTTGGCGGTCAGACCGGATGTAGGTCCAACGGCTAGTTTTATAGCCGTTAGAGCAAGGGCGGTTTGACCGTCCAATGGTTGGCGGTCAGATCGGGGTTCCCTGTTTTTTCAGCAGATTCTCTCCAATGACTAGTTTTTCTTGTGTGGGTATAAATACCCCTTGTGGCTGGTTGTGGGAGTATTGTTGCTAGTACTATTCATTCTCTTGAGCAAAGAGCAAGCCCTCTCATCTCATATGTGCATGTGTTGCACTTAGTGAGTTTAGAAAGCAATCCCTAAGTGCATGTGTTGCATTAGGTAGTGGATTGTGTATCCACTTGAGGTTAGACACTTGATTAGTTCAAGTGAGCGTCTCTGACTTGTTACTCTTGGTGTTTGCCGACACCTAGACGGCTTGGTGGAGTTGCGTCAGTGATCTTCTCAAAGAAGGTTGAGAGGAGACCTAGGCGGTTGTGAGTGGTTTGGTGCTCACACTACAACATGAACTCCCCTTTAGCAACGCATATATGCGTTGGTAGAAGCCCAAATAAATGTTGTTAGGGTCTATACCAACGCATTTAGTATGTGTTGCCATTGAGGCCGTTGCGAGAGTCTATTACAACAGATAAACAAGCGTCGGTAATAGATATGAAAAAGTATTGCGAAGTAGCAACGGATATAGTCAGGTTGTAACTACACTTGTATGCGTTGGTACTTACCATGCATGGATGACTTTTACTATTTTGACAATGGATATAATTATATTATCACAACGCATAAAAGCGTTGGTATTTACCATACATATAACTTTTGCTATTTTGGCAACGGATATAATTAGGTTGCTACAACGATTATAAGTGTATAGAAATCAAAGTAAAAAAATCATTATCAGTCGTATCATGGTTAAAAAGAACACTCATATATTAAAAACAAATTGTTACATTACAAAGAGAACCATTCACATAAGACATGATATAAATATTTTACTTGAACATCATTTCCTAACAGAATGGAATCAAAACATAATGAAAATCATCTACCTGTGTCACCATTCTCCACCTTGCATATTCAACATATCATCCATGGCATTATCCATTTATCTTATCAACCTACAATGAAAAGTTAGAGTCCATTAATGCATCATCAGGAAGAAACAAAATCACAATATTAAAGTAATAAAACTAAAAGGTGTCCGTGTGTTGCAACAGAACCTCCAAAGAGAGTGATACATATCAGTAGATGGGATCGTTTGCTCTTGAAGTAGGAAATGCTCGCTAACATTAGTTAACTACCTTTCAGACCCAATGTGTATGGTGCCCATGTGCTCTGGACCACCTTCAGGGTTGATATCTTTGCAACAGTGAAACTGTGGCATCTTGTCCACAGCCACATTAATCTTTGTTGTTGCCTGCTCTCCATAAAATTCATATTACATTGTTAGCAATCAATATTACAACTCAGTCACTTGAATTCATTAGCTCTTAAAACCTTAAAGACTTGAACACAAAATAGATGACATGAATAGACTTTGTTTTCATTTCAAAGATCAACAGCAGAAGTAGCACCATTCTCGGTAACCTATACATGCAAATTTTGCTACAAAAGTAACCTTGTTGTATTTTCCCAAAATCGTAACTTCATTTTACGTGAGAAAACTTTGGCATCCATGCTAATACAAATAAGGATTACTTAATAAACTATAAAAGTAAAGTGAATAAGTTTACTATGAATATATATTGCATAAAAACATTTTAAAAATGGACACCATTCATGTAGTTTCTCTATTAAAATATGCTTGTAAGTTCTTCTGTAACTATAATCATTGCCTTAATAGATGAGAGGAAGTCCTTTGGAAGAATATCGGTAGAGGCACTAGGTCCCTGCAAAAGAAACAAGATATCGTGTGGAAAATATTTACTTAATTATACCGTGAAACTAGAGCTCATAAATCTTCACAATATTACATATTGAGTAGTTCTTACCACAAATGTTTTATATGGAGTGGCATTTGATAAAACAACTGACGAGTGCACCTCTATTCCACTTCCATCAGCCAATGCTACTTACAAATTCCCAATATTTCAAGAGGTTGAAAGCAATGAAATACACACATTTATTAGTTAGTCAAAGTACTTGCTAATGTACGAAGTCTACATACCAAACAATGGCCACCAAGAACCAAGCCAAAGTTCATCTTCCAACAAGATCCAAACCACGCTTCAATAGGTAAATAACATGTGCAAATTTTTTTCGTACGAATAAACCTAGAGATGGATATACGAATCCAGAAATGCAAAGCTATGGATAGAAGCCAAAAACATCTCAATGTTTTGTTCAAAGGCACTTGGCTTAATAAAGTAATCAGTTGTCGGGACCCAAAATATGCAATTCTGGACCCTCTGTGTATAATGCACTAGTCCAGGATCACGCTAGTGCACACAGTGTCAACATAGGTGAATATCGATCCACACAAGCGATTAATAACGTAAACGGGTAATTTGATAACAAATAAGGGTTTTGACCTTATGGTCGAGTTTACAATTATTAAGCCACGCATGGCTAGCAAGAAATAAAATAGCAGCGGAATGAAGAAACTTCAGCAGAATCCCATCAATTCACCACAGGCAACTGATTGGGATCAAGACCCTACGATCAAGCACCTTCGATGTACTCCTCCTCGAAAGCAGGAGAAGACTCCTCCTCTTCTGTTGTATGTTTTACAACAAGCATGAGTACACACCGTACTCGCAAGTCATACCACAGAAATGCAATTATATATGCAGGCTTATTCCAAAGGAATGGTTTCTGTGGTTCTTTTGCAGAAATGCAGCATTTGCAATTTAAATACAAGTAATAGATTGAAAGCATAATTCAAAGCAAATAGACAATAATAATTTGATAGTTTTATTTCACAAAGACACATAGCCTAAACAAGTCATTCACATAGCCACATGACTTAGGTCACATGCCTCCCTTCCCAAGGTTTTATGAAAATCTACCCTCGTGTGAAATCACCGAAAGCATGTCCATGATCATGACGCGGCTATTCGAATAGATTGATTAACACTCTGCAGAGTTTGTACACTTTACCCACAAGATACAACTAGTGTAGCTAGCACTAGCCGTAACAAAACAGTTCAGAAACTTCATCTTAACATTGACACTCCCAGTGTGCTTACAAACCGTCGGACAACCCCACATAGGAAGTCGGTCCAACACACACCGTTGGACAGGGACACGGCGAACCGCCCCGTAATGTGACTACCTGGTAGCACACCTCCACCCATGCACATAGCCTAACCTACTACCTGAGTAATCAATGCCAAGACTCCATAACTTACCAAGTTAGGCCCGTCCCATACCAGGCATGTGGTTGTACGAATGGCTCAGATCAATGGCGCACAAAGTTAAGTCCTTAACTGACCAAGGCAAGACTTTCAATTAAACTACGAATCCCTATGCACACAGGTTATTAAGCCCACGCACATAGCTCCACCAAAATATCACACAGTCCACTTGCCTCCGTCTAAATCCTTTCCCACCCTGTTGGTTAAGTGCAACATATGCCATCACGAGTAATAGCACATAGCGCACACAGTTTCTATCACATAGTTCCATAGTCACTTAATCAAGTTTATATTTGCAACTACATGAGATTATGACTCGTGGCATGGCTAAGCAAACTAATCGCATCTAACCAACCCACGTTAGTAAATACCATAGCACCAACTAAAGTAACCAAACTAGGGTGACAAAAGATCATGGCATACAATTAGACAAGGGAATCATAACAAATTGGACATTAACTAATCCCCAAAAGCATTGAATTAAATAATTAAAGTAAATGCAATAATTTAAATCAATATACTTTTGAAAACTGGGTTCAAGATGATCAAAGGTATAACTTGCCTTGGAAAAGGTCTTGGTATTGGTCTTGGTCTTGAGATGCTCCTTGCTCTTCAAAACCTCCCGAGGTATCAACGTCTACTCGCAAACGAAACAAACAAACAAAACAAAATAAATAAAACAAGGGCAAAACAAACTCCAAAAATTAAATAAAAATCTCAGATAGGTAGATCTTGAATTTAGATGAATTTAGAAATTTGAATGGGCTCAATCGGAGTTCGGATGCAAAAGATATGGGCTTGGGAAGTTGGAAATCTAAAGAAAACCCTAAAAACTGATTATTCCGAATTTCTGAATTATTTCTTAAAAGAAAAATCGGATTATTGCGCAACGATGACGTCAACGCTCGGAATTAAAGAATTACTGACATGTGGGGCCCACACGTTAGTGAGATAGCTCACGGTGAACCAAGTTCACCGAGCCAGATGGATTTGGGATCTGCCCGGGTGGCACGCACGTGGACGCTGACACGGCGCTGACGCGGGCTGACACGCACGCACAAATGCCGCTACTTGGACATCTACGTATACCGACGCTGCCGCGACGGTTTGGTGGTGGCGCGACGGAACCGAGGGTCCCATGAACGGCGGCGACTCACCGGCGGCGGAGGGTACCAAGAGGTAGCTGGGATTATTGCCTCACTGGAGACAAGTAAGGACAAGAACCTTGTGCCAAAGTAACAAACACAGAAAACTGCTCAACCACATGTGTGGTCATTACTCCCTGACTTAGTACACCGCTCTTCCGATTGAATATCTACAGGATGTCAACTGCTCTTGTGTGATAGAGCAGAAAGAATTAGAGTGAGACAGGAGTGGGCTTGTAGGGACACTTGCTGGACTACACAACGGTATGGTACCGTCAGCCTCGGAGTGCGAATTCCATAGTTGGTCGGTGGTCTTCCGAGAGTTGTATGGAGTCGAACCTACCGGGTCGAGGCTAAAAAGGTTGAGCAGTGAAAATGCTTTGTTATCTCAACTCAGTCGTACGCTATCGTGTTGCGTTTATATTGCATAACAGTATAACTTTAAGATATCTTGTGGGTCAAGTTGGACAACTCTGCAGAGTGTATAATCAAAAGTATTCGAATACGCCGTGCTTCCGGTTAATGAAGCTATATTAATGGGTGATTCCAGTATATGATGCATAAGTAGAGTTTTTGAGATGTTAAGTTGGTTTGTACAATTGTTGAGAAACCCCTGATATTATTATTTATTATTGTTTTACTGTTTTAAAGATAAACTACTTTAACTCAAAATGCATCCACATATACCTGATATGGTAAACCCTAACCATCCATTGAACTCCTTACATGTAATTATTTAGCTTTTCCATGTGGCTTGTTGAGTACAGTAGTAGTACTCATTCTTGCAAAATCTGCAAAACATCTACAGAAGAAACCTAGAAAAATGTAGAGGATCTTGTTGAGTAGGATTTTGGTGGACCTACGAATGACGGCGACTACTGTTATTAGGTCTCAACCGCGCTCAAATGTACCTATGGTTTGAAATTCTTTTGTCTTGTATTATATTAACTTTGGGCTTGGATGTCCGCGTCAGTGTAGAAACTGGCTGTTAAGCCGTAATTTTATGTAATAAAAGTCTTGATTTTTGTTAAAATCGAAAGATTGCTTGAGACACTGCTTACTTCGTAACTATACATCCTGAATGGTTATGAAGAGTTTACTTCGTAACTATACATCCTGAATGGTTATGAAGAGTTTGACGATTCTAGATTTTAGAGACGTTACATCAGTGATGGAGTGCTGAGACCGAACCATGTGATAAATTGGGCGGAGGAACTGAATCCATCTTGAACTAAAGCAGGTACAGTTTTGTCCCCTTAATCCAAATTCTGAAGATGACATAAATGCAAATTTGGATAAGGTCAATCCCATTTATTTTCTCTTTACGATCCAATAAAACCAATGCCCTTAATTTGGTATGAATTTGGAAGCGATCTTGCACAAATATTTTAACAAACAAAAATTGATGCAGTACTATCGTAAGATCTAGCAATAGACTGGTCATGCAATCAAATTTTTTTAAAAAAATCAAAATAATAATACTAAAAACACCCGGCATGTAATTGGTGGGGCTCGAATCTGTTCTTTAATTAACCAGATAGAATGGTACACATTAGTCACTGTTTAGAGCATATACAATAGTATAATATTAGTTGTCTGTAAGTTTTATCATGTAGGACACGAGATGATGTGGATAAGAGATAGAGCATTGATAATTATATCGTCTCCCGTGCAGTAGTCGACTGTAACACGAGAAATAAGACACATTGTATATGGATGAGCTGTCTATAGAGACATAAAAGACAACTCATTGTAGGAGTTATCTTTAGCTCTGTATGTAGATGACATAGAGCGCACTATAGACAACAGTTATCTATACCATTGTACATAACCTTAGACGACCCCCTTAGACGACCTCTGTACAGTAAATTTTGACTCAAGTAATTACTGGATACTGTAGAATTGTGTTTGGCTCTCTAATAATAGAAGGGGTAGCTGCTGCTAGTCTCCTCGTGGCCTGTTTATGCCCTGGCTGAAGTGGCAAGCCCATGCCAATGCGCCACGATGAGCAGGAGGGGGAGAGAGGGGCAAGGCAAATTGTCCGCAAAGGGCGCGGGAAAACAACTTGTGGGGTGCAGGAGCTGTGGTGGTGATGGGGTAAGGAAAGGGAAGGCAGCCAGGCATGTAGCAACTAGCAGCAATGCATTGCATGGACATAAGTGGCTGTACATATGCATACTCACTCATGTGAGCTACCCTTTTTTGTGGATGAAGATGAACTGGACCTAGCTAGCTAGCTGGCCGGCATATCATCCTGCCATTCTTTTTCTTCTATTTTTCTTTCTTCTCTTCTCCTGTAGTGGCAGTGTGGCGCGCATGGATTTTAATTAATAGGACCTGTTTGTTTCTTCATTTCGGCGAGATGATAATAGCGACGTGATGTTGGATATAAATATGTGGAATTAATTTGTAGCTTGACACTTTCTTCTTGCTGTACTGTCATGTGTTTAATTGGTCCAAGCATTCGATCACCAACAGGATGATTGGTGGATGACATGGATGATATGATATGGGCCAATTGAGTTTGACCATAACTAGCTAGAAGATGGGGTTCAGATTGCAGAATTTTTTTTAAAAAATAATCTATTTTTTATTCGGAATTTCAGAAATAATACAGGTTAATTTTTTTTTACAGAAATAATCTCTAGTCGCCAAACCGTACGGCAACTTGGGCAAATCGCCCAACCGACGCGCGACACATATTCAAGTCGCTCAATAGAAAGGCGATTTAATGGTTCGATGCATCGTCGCTGGTTGGAATGACGACTTTGACAGAGTCGCCATACAGTCGTGTGAATTGCTCGAAGCTGGGCCCAAGTTGTCCAACCGTATGACGACTTGAGGTGCCTATAAAACTCGCGTGCGGCCGAACAATCGCCATTTTAGCAAGCGAAGCGAGCCGAGAAGAGAAGAAAGGAAAGAAAGAGAGGAGAAGGATAGGGAAAAAAGAGGAGGAGGAAAAGGAGATTCTTCGCTTCGCATCGATGACTAGGATGGTGAGTTTGTAGTATTATTTTGTACAAGTGTATTTTTGAAACCATAGTAGGTTAGCAACGAACATCATGTGTAGTGACATATTGTTAGCAAATATTTAGAGATAGCATGATTAATTAGTAACCATAGTAGGTTAGCGAGCAACATCGTGTGTAGTGACATATTGTTAGCAAATGTTTAGAGATAGCATTATTAATACAATTAGTTTAGAAGTTCGTATGAAGGAAAAATGAGTCGGTGAAAATAAATTTAGTTGTACTATTCCGCGTGCTGCGCTAATTGCGTACGGGCTAGATAAGTGATAACATGTTACTTTTCTATTATGTAAACATGTCGATAACCCGTGCATTCGCAAATGCTAGTTTATAGAATGTTAAATATATGTATTTATTTGCACAATAAAGAATTGATAACATTTAGTTCATAGTTTTGGTTGGATTAAGGAATCACAGATACATGGTTCCAAACACGTAGGATTCTTAAACATGTGAAATTTTGTATTTTTTTCATGAAAGCTTCACCCACTATAAATATCTATAGTAACGATGATGTTTTAAATATTTCGCAATCCATAGCAGCCCGTACAGGTGTTAACATAATGTAGACTTTTGTAGGGAAAATTATGTGTTTACCATGTGGGTTTGATGAAATTGTATATGTATTACCACTGTGTTCAAGCAAAGTATTTAGGTGCCACTAAGAACATATCAAATATGATTTATTTGCCATTGGAATATAATTTAAATGCTTAATTAATATGAATGGTTTTAATTTTTTAATTGCAGGTATGGCTCACGACCCTGGTGGTTCGGATTGGCATTTCGGTCTGCTGGACCGGTTAATCGACGCTCAGCACTGCGTGAGCCGTCGTGTGTCGCATTCGGTTTGCGGGGACGACGCGGCTAACTTGGGGGTGGTTTGTACGTGGACACCCTGACGAGCTTGGAGACTGGACCCACGCTGGGTAGAGAGGTTTGTCCGCAAGTTGTGCCACTTTTTTGTATCATATGCCCACTATGTACTAACTTCTTCGTGGTTTGTAGGCTGAGCCGCGCTGGCCTTCTACCTCTCGCGCGGATGTTGGAGGCCACCGAAGAGGACGGCGGTCTGGTCGACGACGACGGGGAGGTCCAGGCCGGTCCGGAGCGGTCACGACGGTTCCCGTTCGATCGCTCGCTCCTGATTGCCCTGGTGGACCGATGGAGGCCTGAGACGCACACCTTCCACCTCCCTTTCGGGGAGATGGCCCTACTCGCGGGATGTCGCGATGTCGCTCGGCCGCTTATCGCGGAGCCTCTGATTCTCGCCAGACGTGTTGCCGATCGTCGCGCGACTGTCACAAGGTGTTTCGAGGTTCTTCGGTGGAGG